>CM030895.1:29541040-30877290 GCA_018136845.1 Heterotis niloticus | reverse complement strand
TGTCACACCACACCCCTGAGGAAGATGCTTCAGGTCAGAAGGCCAGAAACTGTTTTAGTGACGTATCCAAATGTACAATTTGGAAAAACGTAAAAGTGTACCTTTTGTGAGATGCTACAGACAAAAAAAAAAAAAATCTTTACTAGCTGTATTGTCAGAAGTTTATCTTTAGGGTAGAAAACAGCTGTACTTTCAAACATCACAGCATTACTAGGGGACATTGCTGTTTGGGAAAAAAAAAACAAATTAATTGGTCGCCTACAGGTAGACATTACTTTTTTATTATTTCTCCAGAAATCTTTACCAGGATTTATACTGTCATCATCTGAAAACAGCCATCTACTGTAACAACTGCACATGGCATTTTCTTGCGTTTTGGATGTTTAGTTCCAGAAAGAATTACCCATGTTTCATCTCCAACCCTGAATTGATTTGATCTATGCAAAAACTGGGATTTATAATCCTTTTCAAATGTGAAACTGTGACCTCTGAATTCAGTCTCATTTTTTGTGAAGCATGAGAAACAGTAAAAACTTTTGGGCCTCATTTAAAACAGTACCCACATTGTCCTGACTCAACAGCAATACCTGTTTGTGCAAAGTGAAACAATGTAGAGCAAAACCTGCAAAGTGAAATGCCACAAATGTTTTAAAATGTCACAAAGTAGGAAAAAAAAACTGGCTTAGTAAAGACTATAACAACTACTCATTTAAAGGAAGAGTTGCTAAAATATTTGGAAAAGTAAACAATCAATCAAATTACAGCTGTGCAAGCCCTGGTGTTTCAAACTCACAAACCTTGGTCACAAATCCGGTTCCTCATCCTACATCACACAGCCATGAAATATATAATTATGTAGGTAAAAACACTGCTGTTTTGCAGTAAAAGAATTCTATAATTTCAGCACACAGCATTACTGTACTTAATCCCCTAGTATTCTATTTTGTGTCACGTAAAAATCTATTCCCAAAATATCAAATTGCACATAATTTCATATTTGCATTACATAAACAAGCACACAAAAAAAGCACACAGGGGCTGTAGTTTACTTGATGCTGTTGCATCACTTGGGTCAGGAGACAAGGCAGCTTCTTCAGAGAGTAAAAGAAGTAGGTCACTGTAGATTCCTTTCATTAGTAAAGTACTTTCCAAACAGTGGCGTCTTTCCACTCAGTTTTCAGCTCCAAGTAACCCTGGAGAAAACATCTAGATATCAAGGCAAATATAAGGCCAAAAGTCACCCTTTGATAAAACATGCCTTATGAGTAAAATAGAAGTAAAGTAGTTCTTTGTTATGGGGCCCTAGTTAGTTACTTCACGTCGCACAAGATTTATTCAAATGCGATGCTGCTCCTGAAGTTCAATGACTCATAAGTGTTGTATTAAACATAACATCAAGGGTGTTCAACTCCAGTAGCTATCAAGGCAGAGTATTTATGCACGTTACTATACAGACATACACAATGAGGAATCGACTGATGATAGCATCATTTCTGAGAAGCTACTGCCACTTGATAATAACGGCAGTAAATTTTTTGGTAGTGTTAACGGAACGCAGTGTGTGAGCTGTCCGTTGTGGCTGTCTGGGACACCCTCCTCAGCCGTATGACTCACTCGAAAGGTAAGCAGAATTGGCATGGCTGGCACACGGCTGCCCATAGGTTTGATTTGGATGAGGGAAATGGAACGCCCAGAGACTGGGTTCATAGACATTAGCCTCATTCAAAACAGACGGTAAACACAGGGCATCAGGCAAGTACAGACTGGGAATTGAAAACATCAGCTACTTGTAGGATTTTTAAAACATTTTACACTAAACTGAACAGCAAATTTTACATTTGTCCCTCTCATGCAAAACAACCTTTTCATTCCTGCTGCACCGCAAATGAGATTAAATTATTACTAGAACTGGCCCAGCTAAACCTTCCTTATTCAATTTTGGTCTCTACAGCTTACGGGTGTTTTTAGGTATTGTCTTCATGCCAGACTTAATTTGTTTCTTAGACACTTGTATCTTAACTGAAAGATATATATATATATATATATATATATATTTTTTTTTTTACAATTTATATATTTAATTTTCATGCTCAAGATAACAAGGTTCATTGTGACATCAGACCTTCTACCTACAAGTTATTTTCTATACCATCAACTGGTAAATAATCATCCTCATTGCAGGATACTTTGATTATAGCAAAGTTTGACACCTTACTTAACCCTGATGAAATCACATTTTTCTAATGCATACCAACTCATGGAACTGACAACACTCACCACTCAATGACACAGTAGTGCAGGGACACTGGAAACGTCCCACTGTAAGAATCAAACCCTAACCTCCCTTCCCAAAGGACGATGCTTTAAACAACCAAAGGGCCTCTTAGGAAGGCAACTAGGATGAACAGGTTGATAAGAGCAGCAGGTTGTGTAGCAGTCTAGAGTTGTTGCCTTATACAAATTCCACCTTCCTGGTGTAGTACAACTGAGTAAAGAAACTTACTTTGTTCCAATAAAAACTACCCAGCTCCACGAAGGGAAAAATCTTTCTAAGAAGCTTAACATTGTAAAGCACATTCAAATAATGCCTTTCTTCAATAAGTAAAGGTAAAGTGGTGCTGGAGAATTTAAAAATCCATCTTAACAGGACTTTGACCCTCATAGGTTGGTAGTTGTGAAGAGCATCATAACTGTCAGCAACTTTTGTCTTTCATTCCATTTCACTGGCGAGGGTTCGGAGAAGCTGAGAAGACCCAGCAAGTTAACCAGAACAGTGAACCACACCTGTACCACCCAGTGCGACTGGGGTGGAACAGGGAATGGTGATGGCCCTCACTCACCCGGATTGTTGGCCTCCCCCTCCAGGACGTGTAGCTCGGTGCACTCGGCCAGGGAATGCTCCAGGCAGAGCTGCAGGAAGCGGGCCTGGGTTCGGCTCACACGCTTCAACAGAGACAGCAGGGCTACCGTCTGCTCACACTCGTTCCACCCCTTGAACCAGCTGTTGAGAACTCCAACCTGGTCACGAAACATCATGGTCTAGTGGACGGACACCGGGGGCTAGAGAAATCGATTAAGCACCGTTTTTTTAATGATGATTTTCGCAACGCTTCAGCTTTCTAGCTCCAGCAGAACCCAGAACTTATATTTTTCTTTTCTAATTCTTCCAAGAATGGCTTGTGAATAGGTAGGGGTTGATTTTTTCAAACAAAATTGAAGAGTATCAGCATCTTCTTGTCTTTGTGTGCCAAGTTCTTCTCCTTGATGTCTATTCTTCTTGGATTTATTTTCTAGGTGGAGACTCAGCTTTCAGAGTTTCACACCAGCTCTTGACCTGCTGGTCATTTTCCACAGGGAACTCCTTAGATCTGAAAGTACAAAAACAACGGTTAGGATTCTCATCAATATTTGAAAGAAAGAAAGAAAGAAAGGAAAAAAAAACAAAAACAATATAACCTCACAGTAAAGGCAAAGCCCCACACACCCCAACTGCTGTTTCACCATGAACCTCTTCCAACCACAGTAAGGGGGCAAATGGTAGCTGTGTGAGCAAAAATATCTCTCACACGCACTTAACAGCAAATATAATTAGAAAGTGTGATAATACACTTCTACTAGAAGGTGGACACATGCCTGAGTGGCTGGGATTCATGCAGCAAGTTCTGGAAGAGCCCTGAAAACATCCCAAAGATCCCTCAGCGAGGCAGCCATGAATCACCACCTTATGAAATTAATAAGCGCCTCATGTCTCAAGACGCTTTGTTCCTGTCCACTTTCACCTCCATTCTGCTAATATTAGTCAGCCTAGACACAACAGTCAAAGTTTTCCACAGACGTAAGAAATGTGTACAGTTGTACTGCACAAGAGTTAAGATTTCTCCATTCTGCCCCACTGACCAGAAAGAGGAGTCTGTGGCGCCAGTCAACACAACTCCTTCCAGCAGGAATTTGCGGAGCAAAGGACAACGCGGCGCTTTCATTTCAACAAACACTAATGTTTAACGCAAAAGGGTACCTTATCTGTGCACGTTTGACGTTAAAATGCTGAAGTTTAACTGCCGAGCGAGGAGCTGGAGCCCAGAGTTCATCCGGGAGCCCGCTTTCCGCCCGTGGACGCCGGCCTGCGCTGTAGGACGCCGACACTAAAATAAACCGCACATCCACCCAGTCCTAAAAATAAGCCCGTCTCACTAAATCCCACATAGTAATGGGTGGAAAAACTGCGGGGACAAACCAGCCTCTCGTGTTATTCCCCATCAGCAGTGCGCTGCGTGTCTACAATAACATATTATGCCAACCCACACCACCCTTCGGCATCCAAGTCCGAATAAACCACGTCGCAACTTTTAAAGGTGCTTTCTTCTTTTCCTCGCACGGACAACCGAGGCGTGCAAATGTCGCCGTTTTCACGATTTCTCCCCGAAAACGGGCTGCTCGCCTCACAGCTCCTCGCACGGTACATTTTACACATCGTGAGGCGAAGTGCTCGCTCTCACAGAAACTCACTGCCGTCTCAGTCAGCCCAGAAACGCCTCAGAAAAGCTCACGGCGACAGTAGTGTGCTACAACGACGCACTATAGCAGTAATAATAATAATAATAATGAACAATAATAATAATAATAATAATAATTTGCACGTGAGACGTGCGCGCATACACGAAGAGCGCAGGGCTGTAGCGCGCGAGCTCGCCGCGAGCGGGACCGGGCGCGAGCCTCCCCCCCGAGCGCGCGCGTTCCCTCCAACGTGAAACCGCGAGGTCCGCCCCGCGCGCCCGTTAAACGGAGCGAACAAGCGGCAAACGGCCGCCCGACAACAGCGCTGGCGCGATTTTATTATTATTTTTATGCTTATTTTGTTTGTCTTTCTCGTACAAATTAAAACCAAATGGCTCGCGTTTCGTGGGAAACTCACGTTTAGCGCGGGCGCGGCCGCTCGCAGAAACGCTGGGAAAAGGCAGCCGGTGTGAGAGGAGCGCGGCGCGGAGCCCCGTCACCACGGCTCGGCGCGCTCTGCCATCTTTGCTAAGTTGGGCTCCTGCCGCCTCCTGTTGCTCCGCTCGGTTTCGCTTCGCCCGCCCGCCGGAGGAGGGAGAGTCTCCGCGGCGCTGCCCACATGCTAATCATTAACACGGAGCATTACGTCAGGGCCTTGGCAGCGAGAGGAAGCACAAAAATAGAGAATGGAGTTTGGGGGACGGAGCGCGTCGGCGCTGTCGGGGGTTCAAATGCGCACAGAAAAGGGGTTTCCATGGCGAAGCGGAGAAATTCCAAACGCGACAAACGACCTATGTGTTGCGTGAGGCGGCAAAAGTGAGCTGGATCGCTTTATTTTGGGCTTGCCAAAGTAGCAAAATGAACACTGCGCCGTATTGGTTCAACTGGCAGGAGAATGCCGGGGAAATAAACGCTTCCCCAAGTTTTTCGGGGACAGGAGCGTCACTGAGCGCAAAGTGACCGAGGAGGCTCGGCGCCTCAGTACCGCATTCCGGCCAGCAGGGGTCATCGCCGCCCACTTCGCCCACTCGCCTCAACACAAACGTTCGTCTTTCTCTCGTCTCCGTTTTCTATGAATTATTATAATCCGGTTAATGGACGGCCGACTTAGAAACTTTCAAGCTACTGACATTAAATGATATTTTATTATAGTCTAATATCGAATCCGTCTATGTGCGCTTTGCGTTATTCTTACCGAGCATC
Source organism: Heterotis niloticus (assembly GCA_018136845.1). Lineage (NCBI taxonomy): Eukaryota > Metazoa > Chordata > Actinopteri > Osteoglossiformes > Osteoglossidae > Heterotis > Heterotis niloticus. Next base: position 30,871,593 of record CM030895.1, on the reverse strand, counting down.
TTCCGACGCAGTGACCCACTGAACAAATAGATACTACAGATATAAAGAAAGTGTACGTTTGAAAGATTAGCTATACATTTAACGGGAAGAGGAAGTATGCTGACTAGAAAAGCAGTAAAGTAAATCTCCCCTTGTCTGTGTGGATTTCCTCCTACAGTCCAAAGGCGTGTGTTGTGAACTGGTCACTCTAAGCTGTCTATAGCATGTGTGTGTTTGAATGGGTGTGTGGCCACTCTGTAATGGGCTGGCATCCCATCCAGGGTGTAGTTCCACAGCCAGCGATTCTGGGATAGACTCCAGACCTGCGCCACCCGCACCCGAATCGGCGCTCAACAAAAATAAATGAATGAATGAATTTAATTCTCAGTTGTCACTCCTCACTCTTGTAAAGCACCCTTCAACAGAATGGGGTTGTCACATTACTCTTCAGCTTGGAAACAACCAGTTTGACTTTTCCCCACAGTGTTCAGAGCAAAGTGGAAATAAGAAAGAAAGTTGAAAAAAGTAAGACGAAATAAAACTTGAAAAAGTTTGTGGTCGCAACTTGTTTATGTTTTTTCTCATTTTAAATTAGTAGATTGAAGTTATAATCAATTCAAACAAAACCCAGAATACTTTTGTTTATTGCAGCCATAACTAAGGATTGTACTGAACACCTTGCCGATAAATCAAAGTCTTTACTAATTATTATTATTTGAAGTTGCAAGCAAAACAAGTTGCGAACACCTTTTTAGTGCCAGTTTTGTTCCTTATTCGAGGACCAGTGTAATTCAGTTTGAAAAGAAGAAACGGACCTCGCCGTGTCTGTTTACTCCATATAGTAGTTTTCTGTGTGCATAGCGGCACTAAACATTCCCAGATTTGCTGATCGATAAAATCACTGTTGATTTATGGAAAAAGATGTCAATACGGAAAACTGTCTTTGAATCCATGTACAATTTTAACTTCCAAACCTTTAAGAGTATAACAATTGACATCTGTATGACCCTCTTTCTGAAATGATTGACTGCATGTGACCCTCAGGTCTGTAGGCTACATTGGCATCAAACAGTCTGACAGTTGTGCATCTGTGTTTGATGTCCTTTTTTTTCTGTGAAACACACTTTTGTTTGCGATGGATTGTACATGACTGAAGAAAACCAATTGGTAAATGAATAAAAATAAAAGTAATGCAAATAAAAGGTCATCTTCAGATGAGTTCCTATCAAAAAAAATCTAAAAATCAATTTTATTTGGCAACCAGTTACCCAGTGCTGCCCAGAAAGGTGAAAAGTAATAAGACGTTATACAATCACTAAACTGTTTTACTGTTAAGGTGGTTGGATTTAGTCTAGTTCTGGTGAAGTGGAAAGGAAAAAAAACAACAAAATATATATCACCAAACTTTACTACAGCATTTATAGCATTTGTGATGTCTCAGCCGGTCCATGTGTATGTAGGTGCATATTTTTAATAACAGCAGTCTTGTCAGTGGGTGGGATGCTGGCCACACACACACATTCACGTACGTTTGCACTACAGCGGCACCTTACAGTACTCGGAGGAAGCAGTTGAAGTAGATTTCATTCAGGCAGAGATTCATGCAGAAACCTGCAACTTTGAGCCCCTGTTTTACCCTTTTTTTTTACCGATGTTCAAACTTCTGTAAAAATAACCTGATTGTGGTTACAGACAGTGGCTGCAGACAGGGAAGAAGCTTAGAATATTCCCGCACTGGACTGACTGTTGGTGTCATTGCTCTTTTTCATTTGGTTTCCCTCCACCTAAGCGTGCAGTTCAGAATTACTTGTCATTCAGCAGAGAAATCAGTAAATCAGAATCAGAAAACTTTATTCATTCCAAAGGAAATTACTTATGTTACAACTGTACAAATAGACAAAGGCACAAGTAACACGAAGATCAAATGTAACGATAACCATATTAAGTAAAACAGAATATAAATATCAAATAAACTACAATAAATCCTCACTCAAAATATGGCACATATAAGTGAATAAGTAAAAAAGTAAATGTAAAAAAGGGAAAGATTTGAGAATACTCTGTTGAATCATTTGAAGCACGAGTTACCAGTGTTTTTGCTTGAACATGACTTAAAATGATTGTAATTTTTTGTAAACATATAACAGTCATGCATCAGAAAGGAAAAAAACATGTAAATGCGGGGAAACAGGACTTTTTAGGGCCAGCGTTTCGGTTTTTCCTGAAACGAATTCAGTGAATTTAAGAGAAATGTCGCCACCTTGTGGATATTTTATTTAATCACACCGTATGGACAGGTAACCCGGGGGACGGGGGAAGGGGGGGGGGTTACACACTTTATTCGTTCCTGAAAACGCGGTGCGGCGTAACCGCGTACATTCGGTTATTTTAAATGGGAGAAGAAATAATGCGTTCCCAGCCCATCCAAAACCAACAAACCAACTGTAAAGTGCCTTGTAGCAAATGTGTGGCAGGAAAAGCCTCCCCAGACCATTACGCTGCCACCACCGGCCTGGACTGCTGACACCAAACAGGATGGCTGCTGCACTCATGTTGCTTGTGTTAAATTCCCATCCTTACTTCAGCCAGATCCAAAAGAAACCTGGATTTCTCCAACCAGATAACTTTCTTCTGCTCCTCTACAGGACGGTATTGACCTCCTCTGCCACTGGAGCCGTACTACTACTACAACCCCTGGCAAAAAATACAGAATCACTGCTCTTGGAGGATGTTCATGCAGCTGTTTTACTTTGTAATAAAACAAATCACAGATATGACATAAAACTATTTTATTTTAGCAGCTGAACATTCTGGCCTTGTAAAACATACCTCAAAAAAATTGAATGAAATTGTTGTAACTAATGGCACTTTTTTTTCCAGATCAACTACAGGAAAAAATTATGGAATCACCTTGTAATTTGCGTTTCTAAAACAAATACCTGTACAAGTCTAAATGTGCAACTTAGTCGGCAGTTAAAAGGGAGTGCTTGCAGACCTTAAGGAGCTGTTGCACCTGGCTGAGTAAAAGGAAACATGGCCCCAACAAGAGAGCTGTCAGTTGAAACAATAGAAAAGATCATAAAAGTCCTTCAAGAAGGTAAGGCAACATGGAGTGTGGCAAAAGTTGTTGGTTGTTCCCAGTCGGACGTCTAAAATTTGGAACAAGTACAAAGAAAATGGGAAGGTTGTAAAAGGGAAACATACAGGAAGAAGTCAAAGCATCAGGACAGAAAACTCAAAGCAATATGCCTTGAAAATAAATAATGCACGACAAAAGAAATGAAAAACAAATGGGCAGAAACAGGAGTCAATGGTTGTGACTGAACTGTAAGAAATCGTCTGAAGGAAATTGGATTTACGTCCAGAAAAGCTGAACGTAAACCATCATTAACCCCTAAACAGTGGGCTAAAGAGAAGCAGTCATGGACTGTGGATGAGTGAATGAAAGTGATATTTAGCATCGAATCACGAAGCTGCATCGGCCAAGGAGATGATGCTGGAGCTTTTGTTTGGTGCCGGTCCAATGAAACATATTAAGATGACTGCCTGAAGAAAACAAGCAAATTTTAAGTCATTGATGATATGGGGTTGCATGACAGGTAAAGGACCAGGGGAGATGGCAGTCATTACCTCTACAGTAAATGCACAGGTGTACATTGAAATTTTGGACACTTTTCTCATTCCATCAATCGAAAGTAGGTTTGGTGATGAAGAAGTCATTTTTCAGGATGATAATGCATCTTGCCACAGAGCAAAGAGCGTTAAAACTTTTCTTCAGGAAAGGTATATCATCTCAGTGACATGGCTGGCAAAAATTAATGTTGGAAACTGAAAAAAAATTGTCCATGACAAAGCTCCATCCTGCAACGCTCAGCTGTCAACTGCTGTACGAGAAAGCTGGAACGTGACCGATGAAGAATATTGTTTTTCATGAGTCCATGTTTCAAAGAATTCAAGCTGTCATGAAAGCCAGAGGAGGTGCAACAAAGTAATAGTTGTGATTTTGTTGGTTCGTGATTCCATAATTTTTTCCTCTACTTGATCTGACAAAAAAGTGCCATTAGTTACAACAATTTCATTCAATTTTTTTGAGGTATGTTTTGCAAAGCCAGAATGTTCAACTGTTCAAATAAAATAGTTTTGTGTCATATCTGTGATTTGTTTTCATCCTCCAAGAGCAGTGACTCTGTATTTTTTGCCAGGGTTTGTATTGGGCAAAAGATGGTAGTCCTGCAGTGGGAGTGGATTTTTTTTAAAGATTAGGCTCTTCCAGGTTACAAGGTGACTGTCCTCTACAATATGACCCATGTGAAATACTAGTGCTGCCCCCCCCCCCAAAAAAAAAAAAAACAAAAACAAAAAAAAAACTAATGTTATCCTCACCAGATGGAGACAAAGTCCACCTGAAAGCTTCCAGGAACCTCCCTGCATTCTGGATTCCGCATCCCGGTCGCTTGGCAGAGGCTGCTGCTGTATCAATTGGTACAGAATTATCTTTCTGCAGATATAAATGAGAAATAAAAGCACATTTCATGCATTAGGGCAACAGTGTGTAAAAATTTGTCGGCAAGAAATATTCGACTTCAGAGGTGTCTTTGCAAGATTTGCAGTTAGATTTTTGCTTTGGATTTTTTCCAGAGAAGCCGAGAGCCCTGAAGTGAAAACATGCAGGTGTGTGAAACAGCTGGATGGCAGGAATGAGCGCCGAGGATTAAATGTAAAGGTGCAAAGCGAGGCTCATCTCAGTATTTGATGATGATCTTTAATACACGACTGGATTTACCAAGCAGATCATGTTGTGTGTGAGTGTGTGTACCGCATAGTATAAACTATAAAACTTTTAAAACTGCAATAATTTCACAGGGCCTAACAGTTCTGTAAAAGACGATGAGAGGAGTGGCGCGTGGGCTGTGTTTTTCCAAAACCGCTGTGCGTATCGCTCAGTTAATTCAATAATGTTTATAAATGTAAATGCAAAAGGCAAATAAAAAAGGAATTCTGCATGTCTTTCGTGTATATGTTGCGTATGTTGTGTTCGTATTTTCTACTCCAGCGTCACTAAGAACCGATTTGTTGCTTTCTTGGTTTTTCCCTTTCTTCTCGCAGGAGTTTCTCGGGGGTCAGACGCCTGGATGAGAACACGATGAAGACACTGCAGGTCTTCCTTCCAGTAACCAAGTGGATGTTTCTGAGCAGCTGGTGGCCTCACCCCAACAAAGAGACAGACCCTCATCTGCTCCTAATTGGACCTGTTTCTGGAATGTTCTTTACGCAGCCACAGCAGGGTCCAGACAGACGGAACCTCACACTCCCCGTAGCAGAAAAGCCCAAAACAAAGATGCTTTCATGGCAGATGTTTCCAAACTCATGTTTGTACCATTTGCTGGCAATTACTGAACTCGATGGTGAAAGCATTATGGTCTTGGTTAGGTTTTTGCCCTCATTCATGGTTTAAGCAGAGAGAAGCAATTCTTCTACTTCTTTCCTTGCTGTGATTTACACCAGTAATAACAAACAGTCCATGAAATGCAGAGGAGAAGAAGACAAAGAAGGTGGTGCTGGCAGAGGTGGAGGAGGCACACAGTTCCACAGTGGCTGCTACTCTTCACGAGAATAGATGGCCATACAAGGTTGCATGAAATAATAAACAAAACGTTTAATGCTTAAATATTAAAGCGGTGTTCGTCTGCAATGATCTTTATGGTGTAAACCTAACACTGCCATGAAATCCTTTCACCCAGATGGAAAGATGCAATAAATGGCAAAATTAATGTTTGCTAACAAGGCCAAACCTTATTTCTGGGTCCACCGACATTGCTGATCAGTTTTTTCCACAGAGGATGCACGCAAAGAAAGAAATGTGTGAAGCAAAATGTCGGGGTTCAAACTGCCTCTGCTTGTCTCTCTAGGAGGGACAAAAGGACAACAGAGCATGAAGTGACCTTCCAGAAGATCAAATGTGTGTCACGAGAGGAAGCCAGTTGTCACTTCCACCATTAAAATGTCCAGTTACACGCGTGTGTGACATGCGCTGATAAGACCCCTGAGATAAACCCTGCGGTGAGTGAATCTCACTCGGCACCGCAGGCTGTGGGGCGACGCTGATGACTGTCGGCGAACCTTGGGGAACCGTATCAGTCTGGGCCAAAGCCTCCAGTGGCCATTTTCCTCTGCGTGCTGCAGATAAGGCTGAGCCTCCCCATCTAGAGTGGCACTTGTAGTGATGTGAACAGATCCGGCCTTTTATGCACAACACACATGCACACACGCAAACAGAGAAAGAAGCATTTTCTTCAAATCTCTTGCTGACCTTTGACACGTGAAACCGGCCTTTGTAAACCCCACGCTGTATTTCTACAGCCAAGTTTCAATAATACAGTAAAATCACAAGTTTTTATATATATACTTATATATTGTATATGTAGTATTTATATATGATGTACATATTAATACATACATAATTTTATACATATAATTGCAACTACAAGTTATTACAATTAGAAGTGTAAGTGTGTATAGTTGCTGAGTTGGTGTTGCTGGACCCAGTACTACAGCACCGTGGTTTGGGGCCTGGATGAATTCACAGCAGCAGCAGGATGCTCAGGTGGGTCAGTCCTGAGCTCAGGATGGCGGCTTCGCTTTCACGTGATGTTCACACAACGGATGCTTAGCTAAATTCCGCTGAGAAAAGTGACCACACTGAGTGGAATTTATAAGCTTCACAAATGCAAAAGTCACAATACGACCGCAAAATCTTAATGTATTTCAGTGCTATCCTGGTTGACTAAATTTTGTGCTTCAGGTGCAAATTGGGGTGCAAAGTTGTAAAATACACCGCCTGGCTAAAAAAAGTCACCACCTGGATTTAGCTGTTATGATGCGGGGTTGCTTCAGTTGGTCAGGTCTGGGTTCAGCAACGTTAGGTGCCCAAAAAATGAGGTGAGCCGACTACCTGAATATACCGGATGAGCAGGTTTTTCCAACAATGCATTTTTTCTTCATATTCCCAGATGACAATGGCAGGATTCATGCGGCTCAAATTGTGAAAGAGTGCTTCGGGGAGCATAAGAGAGACATCATTTCTACACATGGATCGGCCACCAGAGTCCAGACCTTAACCCCGTTGAGAATCTTTGGAGAAGACTTTACGCAGCGCTCCGACTCTCCCGTCATCGATACGAGATCTTGGCGAAAAATGAATGCAACCCTGGAGGGAAATAAATGTCGCGACATTGCAAAAGCTTATCGAACCGATGCCACGGCGAACGCGTGCCATAATCGAATCTAAAGGCGCTCCAGCCAAATATTAGAGCGTGTCACTTTTTTTGGCCGGGCAGTGTAAAACAACGTCAGAGCTTCCTTCTGTCTCCTTCTCCTACTGATATTTTAGGGACTTACGGGATGGCCCAGCTGAAGTGTCTTTTAAAGAAACCCTAATATTCCTGTAACCATGTTTTACTGTACTTTGTTGTTATCTTATGAATAAGTGATCTACAGCAGGACTTTAAATCTCTGAAAGACAACCTCATTAACGTATAGGTTTATTTCCTACTTTTGCCTGACATTGACACCATTCTGTGAAGTGAAATGCAGAATCCAACTATCCAGTGGTCGATCGGATAGGACTGCAGTGCCTTGTGTGGACCCAGCAGTCCTACTAACTACCCATTAACTGGTAACTACAGCTCTGTCTGATGTGCTGAGATACTACATTCCCAATTTTCTGCCAACATGGGCTATAGACACTCCATATATCTATGATTCTCTGTGATCTGTTTAAATGTTCAGTACTTGTGCCCCATTTGTAATTCAGGAGCTGAAAGACTGGAAAACAGAGTGTTTTCCATCTTTGGATCACCTGGGGGTCCTGTAAGGATGGTGATCCCCCCAGCACTTTGGGACACATTTGGTAAGGAGGTGCAGGGTATGGGAAAAGAGCACCTGAAGTGTTTACGCCCACTGCGCTGTAGTTGTGTGACCGCAGGACGTGGCCACAAGTTGGGTGTGAGTTTTCTCTTCTAAAACTGTGTTTTTGCAGATGTTACCAAAGCAGAGGAAGTGAAGACACTGCCAGCTTTGGCACAAAAACTGTCCAGTGCAAAGGTGTAAAACGGTGTAAAAATGTGAATATCGAAAGCATCACTGCTCTTACACCCATTGTGATGCATTTGCACACATGTAGGCTATGAAACTACACCCTTATAGGGACACCAGACTGACAAAAATATGAAATAATGTAAATTTTCTCTAGCTTGTTTGACTGTTATTCACATGTTGAGGCTGTTTTAAACTTTGGACACTGGAGAAGACCTCTGTCTGCCAGTCAGCAGGGTTTTACGTGTGAAGCGTGAGAATGAAGCGGAGGAAGAGTTCAGACAACACGGGGCTTCAGGTCACTTCGCATCAGCCTCCAGTAGAAGCTCGAGGACGGTCAGGGAGGAGAGGGGGGTCTCTTCATCCATCTTGTCCTTTCAAACACTGCAGTGTCCAGAGACCAGTGAGCACAGTGATGGGAGCCGCGTGGTTAGATGTTTTGAAGCTGAAGAAACATTTTTACGGGCTTCCTCAGGAAGCACTGAAGCTCGGAGACAGTATCCACTTTTGATGAGTGCAGGCCTGGAACGGAACTGCTGCAAACCATCGCTTTGCACTGAAAATGAGCAGGAGAACCCATGGAGATCTTGACCAGGTGGTCACTTCTGGAAACATCTCAACTGGCACTTGCTTGGCATCCCAGAAGGACCTTTCTTAACAAGAAGTTCTGAGACCATGTCCACCCGGTGACTTGCACCAGTAATTGATGGCAGATGTTCCTGAGGCCAGGCCGTAGTAAGAGAGTTTCATGTTATATCCCGGCTTGGTGAGCAAGGGAGCAGTGAGAGATGAACAAAGAGCGCCTGTTGCACAGCCACATTTCTGCTTGTGGTCTGTTTGCTTCATAACACATTGGTGCCAAAAAAGGCTGCAGGAGACAAATAAGTGAAGTAAAAATAACAAAAAAACAAACAAGAAACACAGCATCAACAGCAATAATAATAATAAGAATAATAATAATAATAATAATAATAATAATAGAAGCAGCAATGAGATGCTTAAATGGCAATTCAAGCGGTCAGTAAAAGCAGAATTAAAGCACTGAAAACATTTCTGACGGCGAACACGTCTCTTAAACAAATAGCGCGGCTTTATTCCATCATTTTGGTGCATTGTAACAGTCGCTTTATGTGTAAATAGGAAATTTTTCCATAAATTGTGGCTTCCTAAGATGACGAGAAAATGGAAACATTCGGTGTGCTGATCTGCGTTTCGCTCCCAATCTAAGATGAGTTCTACACACAGCGGTCTCGGTGCGACATCCGCACTCGACGCAGCGGCCAAACGCGTCTGGGAAGCTGGCGGAGAGTCACGGCGGCGTTTCCGCCGACCCGGAACCGTTCGTTCTGCACTCGTCCTTCGCCTCACGGCTGGCAGCAAGCGCCGCACGTCTCCGGGTCTGCACGCCTTGAGAAACTCGCGCTCGGTAGCGGCGTTCAAATTTTCCTTTAAAAAGTACGCTGCCCCACCAACCCCCGCCCCCACCCCCCGTGGAGCAAAAATGCAAGCAACTGCTGTGGGGTAAACTAAACATTGTCCAGGGAAATGGGGGTGGGGGCTTTGGCTGGACGGGCTGAGAGCGATGCTCTGGTTTCCACTCGCCGCCTCTGGAAGGCCTCAGAGAGCCGCTTGGGTAGAGGCGGGCGGCCTGGCAAGGGGTGGAGGGAACCCCGAGACACGGCGGCTCTCTAAGCCTCATTATCTCCCTCTCCATGTCTGGCCCTTAAGTCCACATCCTCAGCGGCGCTCTGTTTGTTTAGAGAGCGAGAGCCTTTTAAGCCGCATTGGGCTAATGAGCCCATTATCTGCCACTGATCCACAGTGGCCCCCGCGCTGCCCCGCTTCCTCTGGTGCCGTCACCTCTGCTCCTCTCCCAGCGACCGCTGCCCCGCTCCCTGCCCGTCGGGAAGGCCCCGCCGGCTCGGCCATCCCTTCCTATCCCTCTCCCTACGCTGTTAGGCTCTTTATAAACAAAACGCAAGGAAGCGGCGAAATGAACAAAGGGCCCCTGCTGCGCAGCCTCCATTTTGGCCACATTTGTACTTGCGCTTCGTAACACACCCGCACTAATAAAGACTGCAGGAGACAAATACGGGGAATAAAAACGACAAGGAAACAAGCAGCAGCAATAATAGTAATATCGAGGATGAGTTAATATGACAGAGCCAGCGATGAGACGCGTTATTATGTGTCCTGGAAGCATTTCGAGCTGCCGGACACGTCAGTCCCCATTCCTCTTTCCTCTTGCGAGATTTTTGTAACCAAAACGGCGAGCTGTCGCTCAGCCATCTAGCAACATGTACAAGTAGCATCTACCATGTATTGGGGGGGGGGGATGATCAAAAAATGCCAGCGACTTAGTTTTGAGAAGGGAGTAAAATTCCTAGGTTTTTTTTTTTTAAATTTTTGTTATCAGACTTCGTAAAATCCTCCAGAAGATACTGTTAAGACTCACTTTCTCTTTGCGGTGGAGGGAAATTAAAGCAGGGAGCAATGAACTTCACCACCATAAAGAACACTGGCGATGACCGTAATTGCATAAAATAAATAAATATATATATATATATATATATATATATAAAGTAAGATCCAGCCATTATATGCTTTCATTTGGTCAGGGAAGCATCAGCTCACGGACTCTTGAAATCACACGTTATGATACAACTCCTACCTGGGACACCAGACCAATCACAGGGTGGCCACACACACACACACACACACACACACACACACACACACACACACACACACACACGATGGACAATTTATAGTGACCAACTTACCTAAAACACATCTTTAGGCTGTGGGAGGAAACCAGAGCATCCAAAGGAAACCAACAAACACAGAGAGAACGTTCAAACTCCACAAAGATTTGAGCCCATACCCAACACCAGTGCTGGTGTTGTGAGGTGGCAGTGCTCCTCTCTGTGACCCCATTCTGCAAAATAATTGAATTCAGTTACAGGTATAGCAACAGGAGGCAGCAGTTACAGTAAAAAAAGCACCCGAGGAGAGGAAAACAACAAAGGAAAAACTCCCAAAAACAGAGAGAGGGACAAACACTAACCCCCGGGGTGCCAGTGACTGCCAGCCCTCCTAGGCATTGCATGTGGAAAATAGCATCATAATGTGAATGCAGCAGTACTGCACTGTGTTGTACGGTTCTGTACTGTGTTACTCTCACATCACTGCAGCATCTCTATAAGCTGCTTTGAACATTCGCGTGCATTTCCCGTGCCTCGTGCGGGCAGAAATGTGTTGCCCCTGTGCTCCCGTTGCTGCTGCTACCTGGTTTCTCAGGGGTTCCCGAATCACAAGGCTTCGCAGTGCGCCCAGGTGAAGAAACCCCAGTCCGCAGGGGGCAGGATCAGTGGGCCCCTGCAGTAGCTGCAGGAAGCTGCAGTAGATTAGCACTCTCTCCCCCATCCAGGCCGGCCTGCAATGCTGAACACTTCATTATGGTGATCTGGTAATAGCGGAGAAAATGGCAGGAATGCCGTCCACATGGCTGCACTCGCAGTCGGATTAACTGCACGAGCTGCGCTCAAAACCTCTCGCGCAGCTGCTTTTGTCCTGTATCCGGGGTGGGGGTGGGGGGCAGCCGAAATGAAAGACATCAAAAATGAATCTAGTTTAATCTAATTCGGTTTAATGAAGGGGCTGCAGTTGAAAGTTTTCACACCCAGGCAGAAGTATTAACTCACGCAGTTCTCTGTTGATCTGCTGCCAGTGCGGGGAACCCAGCTCCTTCCTCCTTCTTTCCTTGTTACGGCTTATTAATCTTGAACGTGCGTGCGATGTTCTGGCGACGTTCAAGCAAGGAACTTAAAGTTGCAGCGTCAAGTTAAACGGCTGTTTGAGTCCTTTTTTTTTTTTTTTTTTTAGCTTCATGCCCATTGCGCCACACTGCATTTTTCCTGCATTGCACCCCGTGGGACCTTTTAAAGTCTTAGTCACTCTCACGTGCGCCGGACTGCGAAAGAAACCGGCGGGACCTGTTGCGTTTAAATGCCGGCGAATTCTTTAACCCGTGCGTGTTTCTCTGCTACCCAACAGAAAACCGTTAAAAACCTCATGCGGGAACATCATTGCAACCAGGCCCTTCCTGTCAGAGCAGGAGGAAAACGGAGATAAAAGTCAGCGGCGCTGCGCAGCTGCGTACGGTGAGTGGTGCAGGTAAGCGCGGGGTCTGATCTCACCGTGTGTCACCACGTCGCGATGTTTCCGGGCAAAACAGATGCTCCGAACGTGGCCCGCGCTAAAGAAAAACATTGTGAAGCCTTTTGCAGGCAGCACCCCGCCCAAATCTCAGCTCTCCACTGTGCCGGAGAAACCCATTACTGCGTTCATCTTCTCAACATTTGACAGGTGGAAGTAGAACTTTGTGGTTTATGTTTTAATTATAAAGAATTCCAGATGTGGAAGGGGCTCATAAATTAGAAGCAGAGCTACTCAAATATCTTTTTTCAAAGAGACCAAGTGGGTCAGCATCTGCTTCTCATTGCACCGAATGTTATTAAGGACCTGGACTACAGAAAGCCCCGAGTCCCCCGTCTGGCCCCACAATAATTGACACTATTAAATATGCCTAAACAGATTTAGAGCGTCCAGAAAAGTTACATTTGTCTTGCAGAATGACTCCCATCATCCATTTTCAAGCCAGCAACCTGAGAGGTAATGCAGGCGGGATAAGGAGCAGAAAGGGAAGACGCAAACAAATAAGGCCACGAACAGCTGCGCGTGCTCTGAAAAATAGATCAGCAGCTGCACACTGCTTATGAAATTGTTTTTTTACATCCAACACATGTCGTATATAATCTCCGTTACTGGGTGGTTGCTGTTCAGCGATGCGATACACTACCTGCGCCATGTCTGAACCCCCCAGGAGCTCCTGCTGTAGTACCCACGAGTAAGGTACCTGCCTTCGAGTGCTACTGGGAAAATGACCCGGTTTGGTGCGCAAACCCGACGCGAGACGCTTTGGAGAAAGCGGGTGAATGGGAGAAGGGAGCAGGGAGAAGATCTCGATCGACCAGCACGGTCCCACGTGGGTTCCGGTGGTGCTGTTCAGCAGATGCAGCGTGGTGCGGCGACGGTCGGCGGCGCTGGAGGAGGTGGAGGGCTCTAGGCTGGCGGGAGGGTGCAGTTTCTCTTTTCCGTGCTGGATGTGAGGAGAGCCAGACCGTCAGGACTAAGTGGGGCAGGAATCCTCCAGGGTGTGATTGAAAGGGTGAGAAGTTAATTTGGCAGCTTTTCCTCCTCGCTTTGCTAATGTTTCCTCTCAAGGCTACCACCCCCCCTACCCACCACCCCTTCTCCCAGCTCTCTTCACCACCCCCCCTCCCTCCCCAATTCCACAGCCACTCTCCTGTTTCTCTCAATTTCTTCTCACACCTCCCAGCGCACCTCAGTCCCATCGGTGAACAATGACCCAAACTAAACTTGTGCTTCTAGACACTTCCTGCTCTTGAAACCCCTTGACCTGGGCGGGTTTTTCCTGCATGTTCGGGTGTGCTGGTTGGGGCTTGGGGGGGGTGGGGCAGTCGATAGCGCGGTACTTGACCTAAACATAAACCTTTTTTTGATATTCTATCAACCAAGGGCCCGTGAGTAACTGCAGTTATGGTGTAACCCAAGGAGGACTGGGGGCGGGGGGGGGGGGGGGTTTGGTCCAAAATACATCATCACGTTTTCAATAAACGTAAAAACAAGCATTTCGTGACAAACCAGCCGCAGACAACATCACGATAACATGCGATGCTGGGTGTCACGCGGCCAATCCGAGCGACTTTCAGGGGCGACGGAGGCGTGTTGCCGTGGGTGACCGGCCGCCTCTCTGGACCAAGGGTTCCTCAGGTTCCTCCGAGGTTCACGTCACAGTGGGAACGTTCAGCGTTGTGCGTGGCACAAAATAGTTTGATGACCCTTCCGGGTTGAGCGCAAACGTGATCTCGGACCGTCGCCCTGGTTACCCATCAACGGCTGCGGCGAGCGATCGTCTCTGTCACCTGCACCCATCTTCGCCGCTGCACACGCTTCGACTGTGCCCGCGCACGCTCATCGCACGCAGAGATCATTCTAAAGTTTAGCGTTCGCAGTCATTATTATGTGCGCACGTGACAGGAAGGATGAGCCCCGTCTCTCCGCGCGCCGTCCGTCTTGCTGCGTTTGTATGCTTCGGTGCATGTTTGCACCGATGCATCTGCAGTACGCCCATGCGCCGCACACGGCCACCGCACATGCGTGGTGGTCTGCGGAACGGCGGCGGCTGCGTGTGCCAGCGTGTCCTCTGGTGGGGGAATGGCCGCCGTTCGGAGGCGCATGCAGCCTTGTGCCTCCAGACAACAGGCCGCATTGGCTGGTGACAGTGTGCAGCCCCCGCTCCTGCCTCATTTATCTGCTGCAGCAGTGGACAGAATGCAATTTCCTGAGCGGGGGCAGGCCTGGGGGTGGGGGCACTCACATCAAAGGGTCCTGAGAGTTATCAGGAACTGGAGCTGTGACAGCGCTGCGTGCCAGTCTCCCGCTTGCCGCCGCCGCAGCGCTGGCCCAGTGCACCGGGATAAAAATAAACCCATTTAAAATCCAGACACCATGTACAAGGGCACGGGGGGCAGCCATTAGACCCAAGGCAGCGTCGGGAAAAGGTCACAGTTTATCAAGGCGTTGCCAGCGCCTTCGCCTCACTTTCAGTCCCGGTCCTTGCTGAAAACGTTCATATCTCAACACGAGCTGCCAAGCGGCTTTTATTGGGAACATTTGGCCAAGCGTGTGCAAGTGTTCTGTAATAGAAGCTAAATGAGAACCAGCTTGCACAAAATGTCTTCTTTTTAGCACCCTGCCCTCGCTGTCCCCCGCGCTCCGATCGGGTTACAGCGCTGCGAAGTGTGCGCTGGCACGCTGGGGGCACCGAGGAGAACGCGGCCAGCGCCGGGTCCCGGGCCCCTGGTTTTATGTGCCGTTAAACAGCCCTCCTCTCCACGGAGGAAATAGCTCTCCTGGAGCCCACAGGCAATGGGGTGCACCTGCTTGCCCCGAGCAGCCGCCGGGCCTCCCTCTGACGGAAACTGCCCCGCTGTCTCCGCGACCGTCCACGCGGACATCACCCACCCCAGCCCTCACTCGCATTCCTTCCGGAGTTTAACCGTGTCGCGTTCACGTCAATAAGGCGGCAAACGTCCAGCGCGAAATGATGTTGCTCTGTGATCTGTTTGCGGGCTTTAGGCGAAGCGCTTACGCACGCAGCATGCGGAAAGAATGAGATGTAGTTTCTCCTGGACCACAGAGCACAGAACAGTAAACAGACAATGGGATGATGTCGGAGAATTCAGAAGAGCACACAGGGGATCAGAACAGTTATTGAGACGGATAGACAGACAGACAAAGAGGTATATATTGGAAATTTGACGTGTTCACAAGGTGGAGCGGGAGACCTGTATTTGCCAAACATGCAGTTTTGCCCCCTGGTTTCTGTTTTCTTTCATTTTTAGTAAAACTGTAAATTACTTTAAAGGAGGAGCAGAAGAGAGTGGCAGCAGGTGGAAGCACTTATGAAAGCCTCCAGAGATGCCTTGCTGGCAATCTTTCATTGAGCTTAGGGAAAATAACCCAGCAGCTCCCACAATGAGTGTTTGGCAGACAGCGGCCGACTCCTGGGGGTCTCTCCTCTCTTTCTCTCGCCGTGTCTCTCTTCTCTTTCCCCGCGCCGCTTCTTCCTCTCTCCGCCCTCTCTCTTCTTCCCCCTTTGCCGTCTTTCTCCCCGTGTCTCGCTTTCAGCCGCTCGGTTTTAATTGGGGGAACAGAAAACCCCAGTGTGGGAAGCCACTTGTTACCCGAGAGTCTTGGGAATCCAGCTCTCAGCCGAGTCCTCACTCAGCACGCTAATGAAAACTGGACAATTTGTGTCCTTTCTTTCCCAACAAACCGAACCCCCATCCCTTGGTCACACTCATCCTCCTCCTCCTCCTCCTCCTCCTCCTGCAGGCTCTCCAGCTCACCTGCTGCCCCCTAACCACCTTCACAGCCACAGGTAGACGCATCTATTGTGCTTTCAAAGTATTCAAAATGGCTTTAATGGCTCGGCAAATGCAGTAACAAATAAACAAACAAATACTTTAAATGACGGATGGAAAGCTGATGCGACGACGTGAGGCGAATAACGCTGTTTGGAGCGCGCCTAAGGTGTCAAAGCAAATGATATGAATAGGTGCGCTTGTTCTGTAGCTTTTCCCTTTTTTGAACGATGTGAAAGGCGAAGTGCAAAATCACTACAGCTGAGATAAGGAACTGACTATAAAGTTGGAACGGCATGCAAACGCTCATGTGTTCCCCTAGTTTTCACCTAAATACACACGGCGTGTTTATTATAACGCGATTTGGTTTTTAACACCAGGCCTCAAATCATTCGCCGATCTGCTCGACGTCCACCTGAAAAAGTCGAGGGATAAAAGGAAATCCAGCATCGCAATTTCATCCAAAGGACCACAAGGGTGTAAAAAACTTAAATCAGGCACGTAATTCCTTTATAGAGAAAATCCAATGGAATAGATTTCAGAGGCACTTTGTGTACAGCAAGCGTAGGGTGTGGAGCGCTTGTGCCATCGCGTAAACTTTTCACTTTTTCCTTACTGTTGGCGTTGTTTCCGACTTATACGAGATGTGATCTGTGTTCTAGTGAAATTTGGGAAAATTATTCTGGGGTCTTGGGTTGGGCTGAAACGCATTATAATTTTCCCCATAAGAAAGTATGGAAATGGCTTCTCCACGTATGCGCTTTCACACAACACGGCCTTTTCAAGGAGCCAGTTAGGGTCGGAGGGACGACCGTATAAGCATCGATAGATCGCACCCATCCATCAGTTTTCATAGACGATTGGTTCGCAGGAAATAATGGCAGGAAGTATGTGGTCCTAGGTAGGGTGACACCCCAGTGAACCTGGCTTCACCGCCCTACCACTTCTCCGACGGGTGTCACCTGCTCTTCTGCGGCACACAGCAATTTGTTAAGGATAAATGATGTCTTTGTGCGGTCCACACTGCAATTCAACAGCCCTGAAAATGCATTAAAGATCAGATTTGTTATTTAAACACGGGTTAATAACAGCGCAGTGCAGCAGTTGGCAGGATCCTCAAAGCAAAAATAGGCAGAAGCACTTTCCGTCATTTATGCTAGAAGCACGTCGTCTCCAAAACTGATGAAAAAGTCTTCCCTGGACTGAGCTGATTCCTGCTGCTTTGCAGTTTTCCACCTTCTCTGGAATACTATAATTTTTTTTCGATCCCAACCCTCTCCACTTCTGTTTGGGTTTATTTGTACCACTGTGTACAAATAAATAGAATAGAGTTGGATTTTTCTCAGCGACACTTCCAGCGGCTCTGCCCGCTGAGAACGGCTGCACGCTGGTCATTCCTCCTCCTTTCGTCCACGGCGCTTGGGGGCAGCAGGCACCCCCCCCGAGGGCCTGGGTTTCCGCAGCTCGATACCCCAGCAGACTGCACGGCCGTCCTGAGACAGGGTCACGAAGCGGGAACCGTCCTCCGACGAAGGCGTTGCTCGCGAGATGATGGGGAGACCCTCCTCACCCCACGCCGCGCACTTTTCCCCCCCTTTGTTTAACCCCGCGTTTCTTCCCAGGATGTCCCTCCTTTCCTCTGGCCCCCACCTAACAATAGAGTCACTTATAAAGTTTCAACCATGTTAGTTCTGCGATTCTCTACGGGAAAACAATATGAATGAAGCTCAGTGTCTCCCTCGATCCAAAGAGGGGAATAAGTAGACTCACCGAACAGGCGGGGAAGAGAGGAAAACAGCTGCAAACCTTTACTGAGGACAGTCAGCGAGAAAACACACTGGAGATGCGTTTAATGCAAAACAGCGCAAACAAAAACACATTTACAGTTTGTTTTTTTTTTCTTTTTGCTTCGCTTTTCATGGCTGTTTCCACTTCGTCCGATGCGTTATGAATTATGAGCCCCGATAGAAAAAACAGCTACTAATCCTGGCCTGAGAAGGTGGAGGAATTTGCTGCTGGATCTAAAACCATCTTCTGCTCGCGCAGTTAAAAGAAGAACAGGGATTGCTTACATCAGACTTAAATCACATCCCACAGCCGAGCACTTAAAATTGAGGGAACGGCCTAGAAGCGCCCGACATTTTTTAGGCTATTCTGCCGGTTCTAACTAAAACAGAACAACCACGCTGTCAAAATCAATTTGCTTTAAATGTCTTAAGTAAACAGATGGAAACCAGTAGGCATCCGAAACATTGCACTCTGTGCCCTCTTGGGTAGTTTTTTGCGAATTTATCCGTCCGTTAATAGGTGTGCGCACGAGTGCTGCGATGCCGCCGTTTCTCGGGGGCTTCGGCGCCGAACAAAAGGGACCGCGGTAAAGCCGCGCGGGAAACCGTGCGACGGCGGCCGGAGCCGTCTGTACCGCCGCGGCGAAACTGCAGCGCAAGGCGCGCGTTCTCGAAAACATGAATTATGAAGGCTGAAGCCGCGGCCAAAAAAGCGAGTAATTTCACATCCAGCTCCACTCGCCGCAGGAGGAGTTCCCACTGGCGATGGCTGTTAACCGACGGCTAACAATCCTGGCCTTTGAGGAGCCGCCAAGTGACTTTAAAACACACACCTTCTGGCGAAAAGCTGCAATCGGCACCGCCGCCACGGATTCGCTAATGCGCGTAAACACTCATTGCCGTAATTCATACTCATTCGGTCGGCTCCTTTCTTCACGCCTCGCGATAGAAGGGAGAAGGGCGAAGCCCCAGCTCCCGCTCCAAGCTGTTCTCCGTGGAGGTTCTTGATGGGCTGGTATGTTGGGAGCGGCGCTGCCACTTTCGCCTCTCATCGGCAGGGCAGGTGGGCCGCCTGGGTGAGGGGTGTCGGGCCCCAGAGAGACCCGAGGGCCACGGCTGTCGGAATGCGCTTTGGGCCCGCTTTGGGCCTCCGTCGTGCTAGCGGATTAGCAGCCCAACTTGGCAACCTAATGTCGATGGGCTGTGATGTAATGAGCTTTTAATTAGATCACCTTTGTGCTTGACCCCCTTGTAATGAGGGGGGGACGCGCTGAACGCGGGGGGCCGGCGATAGCCTCCTGACCTGCAGGTGCGAACCGGCCGAGGCTGTAAACAGGCCTGCGCATTCCTGGCATTCCGAGCGCAGCATCCCTGCCGCCCCCCCGAGCCATCCTCCCTCCTCCCCGGCATCGGCCCCGCTCTCCCTTCCGCGCACAAACACGGCGGCCGCGTTCCGCGCTCTCAGACGCGCGGCGTCCTTCCGCTCGGACTTTTCCCGGAGATGGACTTTGAGCCACGTGACTCTGGAGGGGAAGCTGCCGGACCGAACGTAGAGCTTCCGGGCCTCGCGGCGTGAAAAAGTAGTTTAGCGGCCCAAACCCTCGGACGCTCAGCCGAGCGTCTCGCCACGTGTGTCGATCGGACGTCGAAGACTTTGCCCGATGCGCAGTAAAAACAAAAAAACAAAACCTATTTTGCGTTTTCATAAATGCCCCGTGAGGAAATCCTTCCGGAAACCTGCGGGTGGATTCGTTTCATCCGGACATCCGGATTTACGGGATAGCGGAAAAAAATTACGCGGCGACAAATTGTTCACGTGTAAAAAAAAATGCTTATTATAATATTTCCTCCATTTTCTAAAGCTAATACTGCAAAAACAGATGAGAAAAGCATTAGCCAAGCAAATATAATCACAGCAACAACAACTTGTGTTTGGGATCAGAAGTGGGCCCAAAACAAAGCTTTAACCATTAAGTAAAACATTATCTTTCTGAGTAACAAGCACAGCTGCATGTTCTGGATATTTCTGGCTCGATAAAGATCAGAAAATAAATTCTCCGGATGCTCTGGTTTCTTTCCACAGTCCAAAGATGTGTGTTTCAGGTTCAACGGTCTCTCTGAACTGCCCTGTATCCCTTCTGACAGGAGTGACCCTGAAAGTGAGCGAGTGAGATGGAAAGCAGCAGAAGCCGCATTCTGGCCAAACACACACACACACACACACACACAGTGTAAATGGCTCTCTTGTTTCCTGTGTGTTTCTAGATTTGTTTACCACTCATTTTCCACTTTGTTCCCCTTGGACCCAACGCACCACCCGGCTGCATTGGCAAGCAATTAGCTTTTTTTTTAAAAGAGCCCGGTTTAGGTGCAGATAATAGTGTGTTTTCCCCGTGTTGGTATGGTAACACCTGTTTTATAGATAAATGGACCAGTTAGTGCTGAGACACAGCTGGGCTTCTGGGAACTGAGGCATGGAGAAATGTTTCATAAGCAGGTACGTTCAGTCGTGCCATTTTTGAGGAGGTGTAGCTGTGAACTGGACAAATCGCAGCGCTTTCTTAAGACTCGGGAAGCCACAGATATTGGAGACCGAGAGCGAGCGAGCGAGCGAGCGAGAGAGAGAGAGAGACTCATTTACCGGCCGTTCTGTCCTTTCCTTCCCGCAATTTCTCACGTATTTTTCGTGGGCCAGGCTCATTACAATCCAATAAAAGTGGGTCTTCTTAATGAGGAAGGTTTTACGGGGCTCTTGTTTAGCCCCTGGGGGACAACCAGCCTGGAATAGGAAGTCGTCTGTATTGATGACCTGCCCCTTTTCTCAGCGGTGGTCTTGCTGCATGTGCCCCCGCGTCTCTCCTTGCCTCCCTTCTTTCTTCCTTCTTGCCTTTTTCTTCTCTGAAATGACCCTGGTGTTCAGTTACTCTCTGACATGATAAAAGTCATCTGGTGCCCAGCGTGTTGGTCACGGACCATCTTAATCGCCTCCTTTGGTTGAGGCGACTGCGGGCCTTACGCGAGGCTTTGGCCCAACCGCCGTCTCCACCCGAGGTCTTCCTTCTCTCTCTCCGGGCCGCCGTTGCCTCAGCACCGCACGTGGACTTCGCACGGGAGGGCGCTCGGGGCGCGAGACGCCACAGCTGGGGGCGGAGCTCGGTTGTTACCCGGGGGTCTGCCGATAGATTTCAGGTGGGCCGAGAACTCGGATGGAACTTCTGACTTCAGTTTATTGTTTCCTTCGACTGTAAATATAGGCAACAAACCACACTTGTGTCACTTTGTCACCAAAAGAAACCACCGATGTTTTCATATCACGTTCCAGTTATCTGTATCTCGAAATTTCGTTTGCGCTCATCGGTACTTTGAGATTGTGGCAGTTATTCGGGTCGGTAGGTAGGGGTCCACAGGCACCACCAGACTGCCAAAGGAGGCCACAGCACAAAAATGGGTGAGAATCCGTGGCCTTGAGGAAAGGAGGGCAAGCACCTAATGTTGCTAATGCTAACATGAAGGTCGTGAAGGATGCAGGTTTGGAGGATATGACTAAGGTGGCGCGATGTGGGGGGGACAGTTCTTCTGCCTGCTGGGGGCTGTCTTTAAAAAGTAAACATGTGATTCATTACTGTGGATGGAGGACGTCACCCTGGAAATGGAAGGTGCTGGTGAGCACAGACCTTTCTGGCCAGCTCATCCTACGCAGCTGGCGAAAACCTGGGCCTCATTTCCTGGGTTCAGACATTCTCACCTTGGCAGGACCCCCCGTGGTCAGAGCAGGTCATTGCTGCTCGGTGCGCCTCGGTGGCCGCACGGTCCGCGGACGGCCACTCTGCAGGTCATGTCAGGATGGGCAGTGCGCGGACACTTTTTAAAGGTGCGGGAATGGTGGTGGGGGAAATAACAGTGACTTCCTTGTCCGTCACCATCTCATGTTTCACCGCGTTTCCACCTCGAGTCCTTTTTTTAGCTCTTGGAGCAATTAATAAATAATTTATCATAAGTAAAAAAAAAAAAAATCCTAAAATATTTCAAAACAACATTTTTTGGAATTTTATATTTGCTGTCCTTAAAATGCGCTGTTCTTCTGCGTGCATTCACTACCAATAAAGGCCCGCCTAACGTACTCGCGCGGTTGCACGTGGGCGGTTTTCAAGGCCCATTTATGCAATATACTGTATTAATGAGCTGTTAATAGTTAATACCTATTAATAGGATTATTATTTTCTCAAGAACGCATCTGCAGCGTCACGCCGGGTATCGCTGTAGCGTAACCGTATTAATTTTTCTTGCGTTTTCCAAGTTCTAAAAGGAGTTTTACGCTTTTAAAATGACTTCTACGCCATTATTCACCAATTCGTTGCGACCGCATCACCCGATATGAAATGTTCTCTGGTTTTTGTCCAGTGTTAAGGTTACCTGTTACACGTTATTGTGCATCGCATGACCTCGTATGGCTCTTTTCTTTGTTATTGAAACTTACGGCAGACTCGGCATCTCTGCTGCTTAGGATGTCGGCAGGGCGAGGATCTGTCCTTTCGCATGTAATACCGCGACCGTTTAATCCGTCGCGCGCATTTTGGAAAACCGCGGCAAGCCGAAGGCGTCCGTGTGGCCCGCAACGCTGCTAGTAGTAAGCAATATTGGGGAAAGGCGAGGAAACGTGCGGCCGTAAAGAACGTGACAATGTGCCCGAAGCGATGGATGTTAAAACTCACCGTCTAATTTTTGCAATTGTATTGTAACTGATACCCCTTGAGGGAGAAGCACAGAAAAGGGGGGGGGGCGTCTTTATTCAAACCGGCCTTGGAAACAGAACAGCAGCGGAGCGCAAAAGTAAGAAGGGCAAATTTGGGGAAACGTGCAGGAGGAGCGCAAGGGAGGGCAAGGAAGAGGGGCCGGGGGTACCGGGGGTCACAGCTGAGGATTAGGCCTGAAATGTGCATGCGAGGGAAAAGTGAAAACTGGTCAAACCCCTAATGATGTTTTCTTTAGGAGGAAAAAATCTAAACATGTCCAGCCCTGGGTAATGTGACCTGGGGTGGGGTCATGGTCTGGTCACTCTGGGAAAGTCTTGTGTTTCTGTTACTGAAGCTTGAAACAACACATTTGGGGCGGCGTAAGGGGAGGGCGGCGAGTTGACGGCTGCGGGGAGAGCGGCGGCTCCGCGCGGAAAGACCGCCGATAACAACCATCGCGAGTTAATGAACCCGGCCGCCTGCGAAATGTCTCCTTTAATCGGCTCTCCCGCGGTCACAGAAGGAGACGCGGACGTCTCGCTTGCTGCCCGAGATGGAATAGAATTTAAAATGCCTTTAGTCTTGTTTAATTTTGGTTATCGGGCACAGGAGTGTAAATAAGTCACACGGCAACTCAGCTTGACTCCTGCCTGACGTCGACGTACAGCGACGCAGCCAGCAAGGGAGTGAAAATGCCTCCTTTGCACTTTACAGCAACACCGACGTAAATCTCACTTTGGAAGCGGTGGGTTCGGATTATTTGGTTGCACAAATTTTTCTTCTCGCAGACGTTTCTCTTTCTTTTCGGGTCAGGCCGCAACAAATGGAATCTGCAAGGGGTGTCGCCTCCGCCCCCTCGAGGGGCCGCGAACGGACGAAATTACAGGGAAACCTTCGCGTGAAAGCAAGGGGCTCGCCGCTCGCGTCGCCGTCCCCCCCCCATTGCGGCGTCGCGTTCGTGTCGGAAGCAATTTTGCTTTCCGATTGGAACCGTGATCGACTTCGGAACGCTCGCTTGTCGGTCGACCGCACGAAAAAAGTTCCTAAAACTTCACACGGGACTACCGGATTAAAGAACAGGCCTCGCGCGACCTCTCGACCCCGGCTCCAAAACCGCCCGCCGTATCGCGCGTGGTTTGCGTGCGGGCCGGGCTATTCCAGCGTTAATTCGGCCCCGCGCGAGCCAGCCACCGTTCTCATAAGTGCGAAAAAGCAACGTGAAAAGTCCCGAACGGGCCCACCTTTGCTACCGTACAGCTGCTGGCTGCTTGTCTCGCGCTCCTCCGCATCCACGATATAATTATACATTGTAGGATGATTATATGTTTATGCTGGAATCTGGCTGGCTGCCGGTCCCAGTCCTGGCGGAACCGATTCTCAAAGGCCTTTTTGCTTTAAAAGCGCCACGGGAGCCCCCCCCCCCTTTTCTTTTTAAAAAAAAAATTAAATACAGTGCCGTGCAGAGCAGCGTCTGCGATACAGCATCTATTTTCATAGCTTCGAATCACCATTTCTCGTGCGTGTTTTGCTTCTGCGAGCTGTCAGGCCTCCGCGGCTGTCGAGGCGAACTGACGCCGGACGGAAAACACGACGCGAGCGGCCGTCGCCGCTGCCAGCGTCGCGTTTACTTGTTCGGCCGCCGCTCGGAGCCGTCTTTCCGCCGGGCGAACTTGTCGCAAACAACATCTATAGTTTACTTCTATTTTTGTCGTGCGATTCACAAAAGCGAACGCGTGCATTCCGAGATACGTATTCCGCGACGCGTGGCTTAGTCAAGCGTAAATGGATTGACGCGAAGGCGGACAAGGGTGCAGAAAAGTCGGAAAAGAGGCGCAGCTCGTGTGTAGAAGCAGGATGAGGGGGATCGAAATGCCAAACAAAAGCGTTTTTTTCCCTTCTTTCTGCGACTCGCAGCGACCGTCTCCCGCGCTGTTATGCATTTGTTACCGTGATAAATAATCTCGGGTAAACAAACAAAAGTGAATTAAACGTCCGTGGCCTTTACTTCGTGCCTGAGCCAGACTGCTGCGGTCCTCAGGAAATCCTGAAAACAGACCGCCTGCTTTCCGGCCCTCCTCGCGCGGATGCACGAACACTGGCGACCAAAGCACCGTTTCGCACTACTTATGACGTTTTGTCGAACCGGTCGTGTTTTTTGGGGAACGGATGCCCGGCACAAGATGCCCGGAGGGGCACCTGGAGGAAAAGCAGCAAAGCGCAGCGGGGTGGCGGGCGAGGAGGCTGGGAAGAACTCGGGGGTCCCAGCGGAGCGTCTGAAATGGGGGCATCGAGATGAAAAACGGCGACAAACCTAAATGTTTTTCTTTATCTAATGATTTTTAAACGTGCACGCTTGGCCCTCGTATGAAAGAGCCCCGTTCAGAAAAGCTATTCGGTCACGCGTGTGATCCCCCCGGCAATAAAGCTAAACTGTTTGTTAAATCGGTGCAGCTGTTCGGTACAACAACAGCAACCAAACAAACAAACATTGACTAAAGACTCGGAAAATTACGCACAACGGTAACAAAGCCTTCATTTTGCCGAACGGGACGGCAGCTTCCCGCTTCCCGTTGCGCTGACCAATGCGAGCGGTCGTAACGCGCACAACAAATAGTAGATTCGATATTATTACTCTTATTATTATTACTAATAATCGGTTTAGCCCGCTCTTTTCTGCCATTCATAGCATTAAGTTGCTTATAAATATTTAGCCATTTATATGCCAGGGTAATTTCTTCGGGTAAAATTTAGGGAAAGCGTCAAACCGGTTTTTTACTCCTTAGAGAAATAAACTATAAACGTTTAGTTATTTAAATTGTACAGCTTTTAAGGCAAAAACGAACAAATTCCAACATTAGGCTGGTCTCCACACATCAGTAACACACACGCGCGCGCAGTCTGTGCAGTGAAAGACACAGTTGATATTTTAAGATTTATTTCTTTATATACTGAACATTTTGAAGCCACATTGTCAACATGTTTCTGTCCAGAATATATATTCGTTTTTATTTTTATTATTCCTAGTCAGAGTTGTATTTACCGTATTTATTGGTATGCTTTAGGATTCCTTTCCCGTTTGGTGGGACTGCTGAGGTCAGTTGTAGGAAACGCAGGTGTCGGGTAAGAGCCAACCTGGACAGGAGGCTGGTCCGGTGCAGGATGCCTGCTCTCACACACACGCGCACACAGAGCCAGGCCTCACGGAGCGTGGCAAGAAGTCACTGATCATACACAGGTTAAAAACAGGCACATGGATCATAACTCAAAACATGTGAGATGCTCAGAGAAACGTAAAAAGGCATCAAATTCCTTTTACATTTAATGTAATTTGGGTGGCAGGTTGCACTGTAGGTGGTCAGCGGGCAGAATGACCAGCTTAGCACAGGTTTATGTCCCGGTTTCGGTGATAGCTCCCTTTGGCAAAGTACTTACCCTGAATTGCAACAATAAAAATTACCTCGATCTATAAAAGGGTAAAAAATTGCAAGTAAACTCGGTGGAAAAAAGTATGTGGTAAGTAAATAACTGCACGAGTGATGTAGATGTGGCTTTCATGCTCAAAATAGGCAACAGCATCACAGTACAGACAGGGAAACGTGTGGCCACCGAGTTGAAGTCTCAGCCTCTTGGTGGTTTAGCACTACCGATGGAGTAAAAAGCACATCCGCTGCAGTAATTGAGAAACGTACTCTGTTATTACGAAAAAAGCCTTGAGATTCGATACCGACGGCAATGACCGACTTGACAAGTTTTCGTCATTGTTTGCAAATCTCGAGAACAGCAGCTAAATCAGCCCGAGTCAGCTGAACGGATGTGAAAAACCGCCTCCTTTCTTTCACTTGTTTCAACCTGGGGGCTGAACGTCGGATGATTGAACGAATAACTAACACTTACCGCCTTATCCTTATCACCTTTGCTTAAGATAAATCCTTTGGGGTGATGGCTGCCATGTTTTCTTATCCTCAGCCTTCATTTGTTATCTGCCTTTTGCGGGTTCCTCCAGCAGCTCTCCCCACTCTGCCCCAGCGCATCGGGCCACGAGCACCTGCAAGCGCTCACTTTGAAAGATGGTGCGAGCTCAAGAATGCACGCTGTAAACACACAAGAGCCGTGTTTATAATAAATCAGCTTTATGGGCCTCTGATGGAGGTGATATCAGGGAAATTTATGCAGACGGACTTTGCAGTCCTCAGTAACAGCTGCAAGATGGTGCTTCCTGTCCCAGGCTGCGGTGTCTGCCAGCGTGCAGCAAAGTGTGGTTTCTGCTCCACAAATGTCGAGCTGCTGTGGACTGGTAGGGGGCCGGGGGGCCGGGGGGCGAACAGGATCGTTCTTGGAGGAGTTGGGGGAAATAGACTTTTAAGACGAGGGATCGGCACCCCTGTCCTCAGCGCTAAATCACGCAAGGGGCTCCCGGGAGTCCGGAATTCCACCGAAAATCAGAGGCCTTTGCACACAAACAGTCCAGCAGTTCAGACTCGGACTCGATCTCCGGGATAAAATTATCTGGAAATTATCTGGAAAAAAAGCCACAAAATATTCCAAAATTCAAAACTGAGAAATACGAACAAAAACACACTTCTTGGAAGAGATGGTAGTGTCCCCTGCATCCTTGAGCGCCGCTATTTGGTTTAAAAAATACGATATAAAGTGCGTGCGATCGTCAGGGTAAGTTGCCATAAAGGTGTCGGCCAAATGAAGATCGAGTTCAAATTGCCGGTGTGGATGAAAGATCATTCATTCATCTGCCCACCCATCCATCCATCCATCCATCCATCCATCTGCACCTTGGATGGAACCCCAATCCATCACAGGTTTTACACCACGTTTCTTAAAATACCATCGTTTCAAAGATGTTTGAAATGTGTAGAACACAAACAAATAAAAAGTGTAAACCTTGTATACCGCAAACAATTATACTGCTTTTTTACTGCTTATTTCCCTATAATTAGATTTCATTGCGCACTGCTTCTGTAAACTAAATTATTGTATGATGTTGCAATAAATTTGTTATCTTTTACGTCTGTTTTCCATTTTCCCTGAACCGCTGTGATGGACTGGCCTGCTGTCCAGGGTACAGGTCCATAGTCTAGAGCCCAGTGCTTCTGGAATAGGCTCTGCCCCCCGCCCCCCTCCATCCCGACCCGCCGGGGATGGAGTGGTGGAGGACAGTAAGTCGCTGACCTCTGTTTACTGCGACCAGCTCTATTTACCTTGTCCTGCACCCTAAACTATTACACCTCATGGCCGCAGAGTCCAGTAAATATTCTGTTTGTGAGAAACAGATGTTCACACAGCAGGGAAATTATGCGATGACTAAAAATGGCCCGAACACAACCTGCTCATGGAGAAACTCTTGCTGGAATTCATTTGAAATCGCATACCTATGAGTCTCTGTGAAACTTATATTTTATATTTGTTTATTTAGAGCGTCAGAAATGACTGAAAACTTGAGAAGAACTACCGAAAATCGTCTCGAGTGTTCGCCGGCTTCGCCTATTTTCTACTATCGTCCTGTCGTGCTAGCAGCATTCACAGATTTTTTAAAATCATTTTTGAACAACAATATTAAGTACGTTTAATAATGCAATGATAATTAATAATTCATTTTTCATCCTGCTGTAGTGGAAAGTAGAGAGGGAAGGAGCGGTGCTAAGAGTGTGTTTATACTGTAAGCCCGATTCTCCAGTTTTGGGTCCCGACCCCCTCGGTGACCCCGGCCGTGTTTAAAGTGAAAAAGAGATTTAGGCAATGCTACACGGAAGACCGATGGGGTAAATGTCACAAATTCTGCGATGAAGGCGCAGCAGCAGCAACAGCAGCCTTGGCTGTGTTTAATGTGTCACCATGGCTACAACAAGACCCCATGTTGGGCTCCCACTTCCTGTTTGGTGCTACGCTGCTCCAGGGAAGAGAAGCAGTAACTGGCCAGGTTGTTAGTTGCGGCCCGAACTCGGAAGGGAAGAAAAACCGATTTGTTCATTACAGCTTCCAGAAAATCGGGCTCATCTGTAATGTCTTACACCTGCTCATAAAACATGTCATTGCGGTCGGAGAAATTAGGAGCGGGAAACGGAGATGGTAGACGTTTTCCTCACTGCATGATCTCACTCCTCCTGACCCCGGTGAGATCCAGCCTGCTCGTGTTGACCTATCCCTGTAGAAAAGATGTTAAGTAATGAAGCAGTTAATGAAGAACATATTCTAACAACGTTCTGTTGTTTCCGTGGCATTTTTGGTTGCCGTTTTAAGAGAAATACCTTCAGGTAAGGAGCACATTAACCCAGCCAGCCTTGTCTAATGGCAGGTAAGCTATTGCCACAGCTTTCACACATCAACGCTACAGTGCTGGCAATTTCTTAAAGCAAACTTTTTCTCGAATGTATAAATCGGTACACCGCGATAGTGCCGATGCCTCACACTACCTGGGTTGTGCGTTTGGGTGTTGGTTTGATCCCCGTTCGGTGTCTCAAGATTTTCCTCCAGATGCTCTGGTTTCTTCCCGCAGTCCAAACGCACTTTTCAGGTTAACCGGTGACTCTTCGACGTCTGGAGTGCTTAAATGTGTATTTTCGTGGCCGCGCTTTCGCGGACTGTCTTCCCTGCCAGACCTGACAAAGAACATTTCTTGCCAATAAGCACCACAAGTTCATACCTCCAAGATGGAGTCAACGTCAACCAGACATTTACATCACCGCGTCAGTTTATGGAGGTCGGGCTGGGGCTCATTTACAGATAAAGCAAAAAACATTTAAAGAAAAAAACGCATACTTATTTATGCTCATTTTCCCCGCCTGCCATCTTTTTTGATTTCGACCGAGGGCCTGTAGGAGAGCCTGAAAGAGTGCCAATGCTTGTGACCTTGGTGACCTTCCAGAGGAAAGGCTGACGGTTGAAATTTCCAGCGGTCGCTTGGATTTGCTCCGAATTAACATACCTGCGCGCATATATATATAAAAAAAAAAAATCCGTTTTCTTTTGGGCCCCCCTTCGACCTGTCAGGACGCCCGTAGTGACGGATCAGTACGATGACACAGTCTAAAGCCTCACGAGGAAGGAGGTCGATATTCTGGGTGATGCGTGCGGCGCTGCGTGAGGTTTGCGTATTAATGTAACCGCGGTGCGACTCGCCCGTAACGTGCCTCGGCGCAGGTGGAATTTGTAATACTTTACACCGCTTATTATTTTATACAGCTTGGTAATTTTGTAGAATTGGGGAAATGACCTCGATCTTGGGAAATTCAGACCCAGGTGTTTCGATGGCAAGGGAAACGGCTTTAATCCCTCCCCTACCTGCCGCTCCCGCCGAAATAGTTTCGAACGGCGATTCGCTTCCATTACCGTACCTCGATTTGTTTTCTGCCGCGCTGTTAACCGAACGCCTTCGGCCCCGCAGCGGTCCGTGTATCCTGTACGGGAACGGACCTGCGGGCGCTTCAGCTTTCACTAGCTGAGGGGAAAGAGCTCCTGGCAGCCGCCTGTTTCCCAGCTTGACTGCAGCTCCTTGTTAATGTACCTTTAATTTGTCTTGGCCATTAGGAATTCTGCATGACCCCCCCCCCATCTCTCTGGCTCCCCGGCCTGGTCATTGTAAAACCCTGCATGATCTACAGCTGTGGGCCACTTTAAGGTTTTATGGTTAAAAAAAAAAAAATGCCCGGCTTAATGCACGTGAGTCATCCGTTTTGGTTTTCTAATCGACAGTGGAAAATTTTTGTCATGTCAGTGTTGCACCTGAGGCCTACGGGCACTCGGCACCAGAACGCGGGTTCGCCCGGTCAGGTTCGTAGCTTCTGCATTTATACTATTTGCCTTCTGCGTGAACTGTAGTTTCGGAGTCGAGATGATTTAAACAAAAGTACTTTTGTGCTGCGTTTGCTTTTGCGGAAAAACCCTCTCACCGCAGCAAGCGACCTCCCCGCAATGTTGGAACCCCTCGTAAAAATTTCGCGACTGTTTCTGCGCAGGTGGAAATTTTGAGAAAGCTCGATGGATTTTTTTTTTTTTGCCCCCCGGTGTTCGGAACGAGCCCTGCGAACCGGGGCCCGAGGTACGAGGGCGAATGCCTCCAAAGCTGTCGTCCCTCGGCGGAGCCTTCAAATCACAGCGCAGAAAATGAACACATGCGGCGCAAAGGAACTCGCTTATCGAAACGCGAAACTGCACTCATAGGTGAAATTACCTGAAATTACCGGGCAAACTAGAAATTAACTTTTCACTCAACCATCCAGAAAAAGATCATAGGATATCCTGCAAATCTCTGCCCGTGCCCCCACCCGCCGCACGCCGACATAGGGCGCGTTTGAGCGCCTCGCAGGCGTTCCCTCGCCTTGCTTCTCGGGGCTCCTCGAGACCGTCGCCTACACTGGGAAATCGTGTGCAGTTTTGTTTGTTTTGTTTTGTTTTGTTTTGTTCTGCGCGGATCTGGAAGAAGGCAGCCGGAGCGATGCTGCTCCTCGCCGCCCTCCAGCTCAGAGATGACCTCACCGCATGACCACCCACCGGCATCCACACCAAGTACGGCCTCTTCTGCATACAAGTCTGGTAGCCATCTTGAGGTCACATGATGAGTAATCTGTGGACAAGGCTTTATAAAGAACTTTAATTTCTCTAAACAAAGCTTTCCAAGCAGGGGTTTTTTTTTGTTTTTTTTTTTTAGAATTTCTTTTTTAAGGTGAAACTATGTTCCAGTTCCAATAATACTGTAGCCGCTGGTGTTCATTATTCTTTAACGCTTCTTCTCCCTGCCGCTCCCCAAAGACAGGCAAATACACGTGTGCGTGCGCTGTGTTATTTCCCATTTAGCGCCGTAAAATGTTAGAAGCGAGCGAACCGAACGGACGGGATGGTCGGAGACTACAAACAAATAACTCTTTCCTAACCCAGCGCGAGCGGGGTCGGACAATTGCGGACGTTAAACTAGATTTGCGCCAGGCGACATCCGTAGATATGGAAACGGTGTGCGCGTATTTTGCTCATTCCCAAAAGACACCAGATTAAGAAGGCGTCTGGCTGTTTGGCAGCTAACTGTACTGTTTTAACCACAGTGTTGCCATAGAAACAATGACCGCTGCCGTACATGTAGAGACTGGATGGTGTAAGTGCAGGTATTTCTTAACAACACCAACTGTTACGCTGAGATACCCATTCATTGCGGTAAAGAAATTAGGAGATGTAATACCGTTATTATCGTTCAATTGTTCGGCCGACACTTTTCCCACAGCGGCACGGAGCTGTAAGCTTTTGCGACGGGGCGATTTCTACAGGATAAACAGCCGGATCGGCCGCGCCAGAGAACCGAGCGGGATTCGAACCTCTGCCGCTTAATGCTCACCTTCAGAAGTGAACTGGAAGTTTGTCACCGTTAACTTGGTTATTTAAACAGTACGAGCAGCATTAATAAGAAAAATACCCTTACACCTGCGTAAATCGGACTTGCTTTAGTATTCCGGCGAAACCCGTCAGACGTTCGCTTCCAAAGCTACACGGCGCCTCTAGCAGCACGGTGCCCGTGTGCTTTGCGGAGGGATAAACACAAGTAGCGATCTTCTCAGTCCTTTCTCTTTCTTCTTCTTCTTCTTCTTTCGGCCGCTCCCGTTAGGGGTCGCCACAGCGGATCAAAAGCTTCCACTTCCTCCTGTCCTCTGCATCTCTCTCCGTCACCCCCACCACCTGCATGTCCTCCTTCGCCACATCCATAAATCTCCTCTTAGGCCTTCCTCTCTTCCTCTTGCCTGGCAGCTCCATCCCTAGCATCCTTCTCCCGATATATCAGTCCTTTCTCTTTACATTATAGATATCTGTAAGCCAAATGACCAACACGTTGCCGTCTAGGGTGTCCTCGGTCTCCCCGAGAGGCGGACGGACGAGTGCCTTTCCGATGGCTCCTCATTCTCCAGGCCCCGCGCTGTGGCACGTGGGCCTGTTAGCATTTTTCGACTGTTTGGAATTCCTTCCTGTCTTCTCGAAAGCGCCACTGCATTTTAAAACTTGCTGAGCTCTTTTAACTTTTATTTGAAAGCATGTAATTGCATTCTTTACAGAACAGACCCCTCGAGTGATTTATACCGAGTATTAAATGTCAGGGTCGGAAAAGACGTTTTTAACGCTTGCTCATCCACTTAAGAGAGCGTCGGTGGTCGGAAATGTTAAGAGGGCTTTAGCCCCGGGATCTGTAATAATAATAAATATTTTGAGGGAATTCAGCAAACGTAAGAAAGAAGGTTCACGCGAACCACTGGCCATTTGCGACATTTTCATTTGCTTCTGAATAAAAAAGTGCATTCTGTAAAAGACGCAAAAAGTTGTTCTTCACCAAACTCTGTGCATCGCCTGATGTCTCGTTCAATGACGAATTATTCTGGTGTCCCTCTGGGACCAGGATGCAGACCTTGCTTTGGTTTTTTGTCTACGGCGTAAAGTGTGCGGATCGATTATTAAAAACACCAATTCGATGCGTTCTGGAGTACGGCTGTTACGTAACAAAACGTGGAAAAGTGAAAAGGACTCTGAATACTTTCGCGATGCCCCGTAGATGTTGTGTTTACTCGAGTCGTAAAATTTAAGAGCTTGAACGCCGGCGTTTGATCGGTATGATGTGGTTGCGTCCCTGAGATGGCGGAGTTCCTTCTAATATTAATCTAGCAATATTGCAGAAGACAGTTTTCACTACGACATTTGGACAAAACAAACGAAAATGGAAACCAAAGGCGTGATTCCGTAAAGAGACAAGGGTGCAGATGCTACAGTTCTGACCAAATAAATGTCCCAAAAAGCCATCAAGTTCCTGAAGAAAAAAAAAACACTTGCCTTTACATTGTGTGACAAACAGTAATTTTTATGGCAAGTAATGAAAAAGAAAATTTTCTGCTTGAAACCGGCTGGACTCCAACTGCTAGAATGACCTTGTTTCCGGGAGCTACATATTTCTGAGCAGCATTTATGTCTCTTCTCGTCTTCTTCTCTGACACCAGAACAATTTTACCGTTGCTGTGGATCTTGGATGATCCGTCTGAGGGAGACGGCGAGAACAACCTGCGCTCCAAGGCTGCTCCTTAACCCGGGATCCCCCACGTGCCGCCCGAAGCCAAACCACCGGAGAAGCTAATCTCCCCAGATCTGGAGAGCGGAGCGTGGCTAAGCCTGGTCAAGCCCGGATGGCTGGTGTCCTTCAAAGATCATCGCGAGCTGCGGCTGGAGAAAAGATTAAAATGTCCAGCGAATTCCTTCACCAAGGAGTGACTCCAGCACAGTAAACCGCGGTACGCACCTCATTATGTGGACATTACCTTTAAATTCTATGACGAATAAGGACACAAATCTGTGGCTAAATCTACAGTCTTCAGGCCTAATATGATATAAATATATCCCAACTGGAAGAACGCTTTGTGTTCAGATCTACTGTACTTTGAGCAAAAGGTTGCCCTTCTTCTTCCAGTTGGGGCAGTAAATTCTACCTGCGCTTTGCAGTAATGACAACGTGTAAATTGGCAACGTGGACAAGGAGTGCGGTGCTGTGACTTATGGTCGCTGGAAGGATTCCCTGCAGACCCGTACCTGGACGACGGAGCTTCGCCACAGCTGGAATTATTCCGCAGCCACCGGGGGTAAAACAGGGTGCGGCGGTGAGGGAAAAGAGCGCGGACGCGACTTCACCCGCAAAAGCACGATTTGCCGTTTGCACGCGGTGAGGTGCAGCGTAAGTCGGTGTCTGACAACCGGGTCGCTTTCCAAGCGCTGGGGTAAGCGTGCTGGACGTTGCTGTAGTTTTACGCAAGGTAAATAAACAGCGAGAAATACCGTGGTGATTTGCATCGAGGCCCTTCGAAATGTTTCCTGTTTAGACCACTGTTCAATCTCACCCTAATCCCCTCTACATGAGTGCATTTCTCAGGGCGGTTATGTGACCCTGCGGTGAGAACCAGAGAGATCCAGAGCAGATTTAAAGCTTTACGATTCATTAAGTCTAATTTTCCTACGCTGCCGCATGAAACTGTGTCCTAGGCTTCGCTTGTTCAGAAAGGTTTGGTTTGAGCCCCCTTCTGCAGAAGCCCTGTCCCTCACACCGCATGCATGCGAAAGATATGTCGGTTTACCGACCGGGCGAGTTCTCCGAAAACGCTTCCCTGTGGAAACGTGCGTTTTCGAAAGCCGATACCAATTCTTAACAAGCATTTGTTGTTTATTAGCCGCAGGTCGCCGGTTGCGATGACCGCACGCGAATTTCATTTCTCAGAACCCCGCTTTAACAAGAACGTTGAAGACGGAAGCCTGGGATCTTCCTGAACTTGCAGGCGGTCTTCGAATGCAGGACGTAACCGGGCGGGTTCACCGATAAAGTCGAGCTTTTCTGCTTTCGCAAATGCCGACGTGCTCGCGATTTTAGGCCCGAACTCGACTCGAGGCCAGAACGCCTCCTTCGCGTTTGTGCCCATCTTGGGGCAGTCGTGGCAAAGCGTCCCCAGCCGCGGTGGGTGCATTTACTCATTACTTATCAATTGGTCAACTATTAGAGCAACTATTTGCAGCAGAAGAAAGCGTGACAAAGGCCCCGGAATGGTGAACGCACCTAAAAATGCAGAATGATTTGTCCATCAAAATGAAAATGTGCGCAAAGCTGCATGTAAACACGACCAGAAGCTGCGGGTCACGAACCATCTTATGCGGTCTTATATAAATCATATATATTTTATATGCATATTATTTATATATATGTATATACACACTATTTATAATATAAAGATATGTAGTCTGTTAATGTACATGAATTCTGCGCTTAGTAAGACAGTTTCACCAGTTTCACAGATTATTAATAATAATCTTATAGATATGTTGGTTTACCACAGATTATAAATAATAATAAAAATAAAAATAATAATAATAATAATAATAATAGTTTTAGCCCCCAAACCATTATTATTATTATTATTATTATTATTATTATTATTATTATTATTATTATTATTATTATTATTGCAATAAAAGAGAGCATTAAAGAATGGAATAACAGTTTACTACAGGGTCTGCTAGGGTTTACAAGCCGTTCCCCTTTACAGCAGTTTTATGAGCATAACTGTGCTCCTCGTTCATGGATTATTTCCTCTTAAGGAGGAAGTACAGTGTCTTAAGTGCGTTATGAACTAAGAAGTCACTCAAGTGTCCAGCAGGGTTTTTTCCCCGGGGGGAGGAGAGGGGGGTGGGCTGCGGTTCAGGAGGAGGAAGCAGGGAGGCGAAGTTGGGCGGACGCATAAAGAGTCGGCGGGGCGGCGGATGCCCGACCAGAGCGGAGCGGTGCGGTGCGGTGCGGGGGAGACAGGGACGGAGCGGGGCCGTGCGGGGTTAAGCAGGGCGGGATCCGCTGTGGAGATACGGATACGCGGCGCTGCCAGCCGATCTGAGCCTTCGCTCTCATGGTCGCACCTTGCTGAGCGCTATGCCCGGTTAACCGGACTTGGGCCCTCGGACAGCGGCTCTCTGCGTCGCTTCGCCGCGCTTCCAGGCTGCTGGACGACGAGCCGCCGAGAGACACAAATGGTGAGCCTCTCTCTCTCTCTCTCTCTCTCTCTCCCTCACACACACACAGCGCAGCGTCACGGCGACTTCCACGTCCCGAAACCCAGAAGAACCAAGCAAACGGGTCGCGTCGCCGGACTCAATGTTCGTATAACGGAGTAAAAGCTACGTAACACGGGGCTCCGCGGAGTGTCGGCACCAAACGGGTGGAATCGTCTGTCTTTCGGGCCAGAGCGCAAACGGAGAAATACACACCGTGAGAGAGTGTGTGTGTGTGTGTGTGTGAGGGAGGGAGGGAGGGAGGATTTGCACGGAGCGGACCTTCTTACACCTGCCGGGGACGCGGGAACGCATCTGCCTTCAACACAAACACGCAGGGCAGCCGCGCTTTGCCAGTCGCACAGGTATCGCTCGGGCTCTTTACTTCCCTCCGCTGCGCCCCGATCCAAACGTTTATCGGCCGTAAATAATAAAGATTTACACCTGCGAAAATGCAGCCTCTTATTTCTACACAGATTCGTGTTTAAAGTAAAACGAAGACGACCTGCTTTGTAAAAGCTATTGCAGGCGTTTTGTCATCTTAACCGCGATGTTTAAACGAAGCCGAGTGGGTGTTTTTTTTTTTTTTTTTTTAATTTTGCAGAAAAATTGTCGACAAAACCAACTTAAGAGCGAAATTTGCTAAAACAGCCTCCATTTTAGGGCCGTTTGGGTGGGAAATGAGCATTTGCAACAAATTGTGTCATTTTAACGTGAATGTGTGCAAGTGGGACACTGCGGTGCCAAAGTAAACCCACCTATTTCTTTTAGAGGACATTCAGTTTAGTGGCAGAAATGTGCAAAGATTAACAGTGCACGGTGTATTCAATGAAGCATTTGAACTGACCAAATATTTTCATCCTAAGGATTTAAAAAAAAAACAAAAAAATTACACTCCAGAGAGCCACTTATGATCAAGAAGTTGTGTTCATGTTGCCATGGCAGCGACGGGACTCGCACCGAATACCGATATCTTGTAAATGACAGCGATGCCCCTTTATATAAAATATGAATCTAATTTCAGAAGTTGGCAGTGCTACTTGCAAACAGTTACCCGCTGATGTATAACTCATTCCTATGTCGCATCCGTATATATGTAACTCTCTGCCTTGTTAAATAACCTGCGAATCTCAGTACATTTACAGTCAGAAGTGAAATGAACTTAAATGGTTAAAAAGAAAAAAAAAATCCGCTCGGTTCCGGTGTGGAGTAGTGTATGGGCCTGCAGATAGTGCTCAGCTTGTTTTCCTGGTTGTCTGTTTCCATAGCAACCTGATAGTTACCCCCCCCACACACAAATTGCACAGAAATCGCATCTGAAGGGCTGTGGATCGAGTGCGATTTCATTATTTCGGGTTAAAGACAAGAAGCCGCAGCGAACGTAGCGGGAGCCAAACCAGAAAAAAAAACAGAAGAGCAGCCAAAACCAGCAGTGTTTATAATGAGATTAATGATGCACAGGTGTACATAATTCTTTGCTGCATCTGCACAGTTAGCGCCGGGACTTCTGCATCAAAGCTTCGGGGCTTTTCTAATGATCGTGAGCCGCCGGTGGGGGAAAAATACCCCACGAGTCCCCTGTTTTACCCTCCCGCCCCACAGCAGCGCGAGTCGAGAGTTACGGTAGCCAGCGGCACCTCGGGGGCGATAGGACTTGCGGAATTTGAGCGAAAGCACTTCTCGCACGATGAAGATTTGCGTTAGCCGACGGACGCACGGAGTTCACGAGCGACGGAGGCGAGGCCCGCGGCCGCTGGCGTCTTCTTACGCGCTTGGATGTGACGCCGGAGTCCGGACTCGGGCCCTTCGGGCTTTGTTTGCTTGGCGCAGTTGTGTGCGCGCGTGTGCGTGTGTGCGATTATGAAAACCACCTTCCCCCGATACTGTGTTATGAAAGCGAACACACGCAGACAAACACGCTCACGCGATGTCCGTGTCCAAGTGCGTCCTGCTTGGTAACAGCTGGGCCGCTGCCAGCGCGATGAGGTCCAGATGACGACCAACCTCTCTCTGTTCGCCGTGCACTTGCGCTGCAGTCTGCTCGCTGTCATTGCCGCGCTCTTCTTTTATGAACGGGACTCGCAATACTATCATAAACTTATTGTCATTTGCTTATTTTGAGTCTATTATTTTCATTAACGTTATTATTAGTCGATGACGACACTTATTACGCGTCATGGCATTTTAGTTTATCTAATCGACTTTCTCTTAAGAACGGAAAACTTTGTGGGCCTGTATCTCCGCTTTAGCATTTCCTTTTGTCAAGAACTTTCTTATTAAAAGTACAGACACACCGCTTTCAACCTGCAGAAGCGCCTTTGCTAGGACCAGCCTTTCTGTCAGTGGGGTCTTGGTGCAATTTATGCTCGTAGCCCTACGAAAGCACCAGCAACAGACTTTCATTTAACCGCAACCACTTGTCAGAAAGTCCTCGGGCCACAGCGGCGCACACGGTGAGGCCAAACGGCAGCGTGAAGTTCTCCGCTCAGGTAATTTATGGATCCGTACGTGGTGTTTAGTCTGTGGGAACGCGGAGGTGCTTTCTTCTCGCAATCTTTAACCGATAATAACACGTACATGCGGATTAGTTACAGAACAGCACATATCCATTGTGTGGGAAAGTGGATAAACATGTTTTCCGCAGACCGATGATGTACTGTGACCGCGCGGCAACTGTCCCGCCAATGAGCTCGAGGAAAGCGAAGCAAAGCGGCCCGCCCGCTCTGCCGCCTGACCTCCTCGCTTTCACCTTTCCAAAGTGTGCGTTGATGTACGGCGGCGCCCCCCGCACTCACGCGCTTCTCTGTGTCGCAGGAACGGCGTCGCCCCGGCGTCCGCAAGCAGCACCCTGCGAGCACGTGACGCATTCCAACAAGAAACGCATCCATCGTGCGATCCCAAGAAACATGGACTGTTTTCCCATGCTTTATTTTCTGTCAGTAAGTAAACCCAGTCAATGCAGTCTTGTTTCAGGAGGCAAGCGGGCACTTTGACTATCACAGTAAGATTTAATTATATGTGTTGGTGTGGTGGGGGAAAAAATGTCGTATTGTGTGCCTGGGAACATTTGTGGCGCTCGCCTGTTTCATATGGTGAGGTTGGTTAGACCCGTAGAGGCTCCATTCCCTACCGGGTTCGAGCGCAGTCTGACCTCAAGGCTGCCCTTCAGTCATTTGTCTAATTATCTGGGTGGAGGAGAGCGAAGGTAAATTCCACCCCAAAGCCGTCTGTGCAGCAGTTGTTTATACTTTGAAACGTTAAACTCTTCGCAGAACATCAGGCCCAAACAAACCCATTAGCTCAAGAAGGTAACGGCGTTTTCGGTGGTGACGGGAGGTTGAGGACACGCTGAGCAGAGCAGAGTTTTGCTTTCTTTCTTCTTAACCCCTCTCCCCCCTTGGCCTTGTGCACCCCTCCTTCTTTACCTTTTTCCAGAGACACCATGATTCCTGGTAATCGAATTCTGATGGTCATTTTATTATGCCAAGTCGTGCTGGAAGGAAGCAGCCACGCTAGTCTAATCCCCGAGGAAGGGAAGAAGAAAGCGTCGAGTCTGCAAGGTCGTCACCTCGATCAGAGCCATGAGTTGCTGGAGGACTTTGAGGCCACGCTCCTGCGTATGTTTGGGCTGCAGAGGCGGCCGCGGCCCAGCAGCTCGGCCGTGGTTCCCCAGTACATGATGGATCTGTACAGGCTGCAGTCCGGGGAGGCGGAGGAGACGGGGGTCCACGACGCCACCTTCGAGTACCCCGAGAGGCCCACAAGCCGCGCCAACACCGTGAGGGGATTCCACCACGAAGGTACGCGGCGAAGACCGCTTTACCCAGGCTTCTCGCCCACATTCAGCCGTTAACCCTTAAAATTATTCCAAGCTCTGCTTGGTTTGGATGTTCGAGCCGTGCTGAGATTTTGCAGAAAGATGGCAAAGACATCAC
The DNA here is from genome assembly GCA_018136845.1 of Heterotis niloticus. NCBI lineage: Eukaryota > Metazoa > Chordata > Actinopteri > Osteoglossiformes > Osteoglossidae > Heterotis > Heterotis niloticus. The sequence goes on along the minus strand of CM030895.1, from coordinate 30,831,502 downwards.
CATTGATGATGAGGGTAATAAACGCGTGTCGGGTACCTGCTTTCATCCTAAGGTCATAAAAAAAAAAAAAAAAAGGGACGTCGCGCAAGCCGAATTGCACGAGATGGATTTTTCCCACCCGGCGCGAGTTTTAAGTGAGAAGAAAGTGCGCAAAGCGGTCATAAAACGTAGCCGCGCAGGAATGTAAACTCTGAGCGCGGACCTCTGGCCGGTGAAGAGTCGCTTGGGTCGTCTTGCTTTTCTTGGAAACGGACGTCCACGCTACAGTTAACGCCGCCCAGCAGAAGAACTAAAAACACTTTGTAGGAGTTTGCTTCCGTCGCCAGTTATCCAGATCTTTGGAGGGACCTTCTCAACGTGCAATTATCTTAATGGTATATTGCAGCCTTCTAAATAAAGTCCTCCTGCCAACTATGCGGGGACTGAGAGCTGGGAAAACAAACTGTCCAGGCGAAGGTGGCGGAGAGGCACGGCGGCGCAAACACAGCCGACGTCCTCGCGCTCATATTTCACTCTTGTTTTTCTGTGAGCAAACAAAAGGCAAGCAGTATCTCCAGCGCACGCAGGGGAGGCGAGTAAGACAGGAAGTGTGCTTTACGTGCGCACGTGCGTTCCGGGCGGTGGGAGAAATCCGGCGAGAGATGGAGTTCGGGCTCGCGTTCGACAAATCCGGACGGGTCGCCGCCTCGAGGTTTGGGCACAAACGAACGGTGCAAATCCGGGTTTCTTTCCCAAGAACGCAGATGCCGATCCCTCATTCTGAGGCTTGGCGACGTCCTTCGGCGTTTGCCGCGGCCCCGGAGTAACGTTTCGGGGCGGCACGTGTCGGTGTCGGCTCGTAGGAAAAATATCGCGGCGGTGCGGCCAATGTCGTTCCGTTACGTACGATGTTTTGGTAAAACGAAAGGCGCCGAAACAGTTTTGATGTTAAATTACGTTGTATATCTGAGAGCAGTTGAGACGATTGTAGGAACAGATTTATAGCAGCCCACTCGGCTCATGCAGGTCTTCATCACCCGCAACTGCTGCGTCTAAGCTGCTGCGATGCTGACTATTCTTGGTTTGAGGGAAAAAAAAAAGATTCATGTCCAATTTGCACAAAACCACAGACCCGGTGAAAAACACACAAGGTTTTAATCACGGGAGCCACCTGGGTGAGATTAAGGGCCGGGTGTGAAATAACAGACATGGCTGAATGAGGGGGAAGCGGTCCGCACGGCGTTCACCTTTCCAGGAACGCGCGGCGCTATTGTTGCGCCGAGGTTTTTATAGCAGCGCCGCGAAAACAATTGCGCTCTTGTAAATTCATATTTGGTCCCCGGAGCGGCGTGGGAATCGGGCGCATTTTTACGAAGTGAGAGATGTCCCGCTGCGGCGGGCCGCTGCGTGTGCGCGCTTACTGGAAGCGGCGTCCTTGTTAAATGCTAACGTTGCCAAGTCCATTACGAAAATACATTTCAAATTGCGAACGCAAGCTAAGACGTGCACGTTCTCATGTTTTACAGAAGGGGTTGTGCCTTTATTTTTTGGGCAGTAGCGGCAACCATTAATGCATTTTAATGCGTACGGCAGATTCCACGCTGAGTCCGAGTGTGCGTGTGTGTGTTTGTGTGGATAGAAGCCTATCGGTATGGAGGTGTGTTTAAGTAGGAATGAAAAGTGCAACCGATGACAAATGATTAAGATGGCCAACAAGACGACTGTGTTCTTCTTAAGCGAGTTGGCTCATCCCTGTCCTTCCTCGTCCTTCAGAGCACATGGAACGTTTGGACCTTGGTGATGCGGAAGCCGGCAATGTGCCTCTGAGGTTCATCTTCAACCTCAGCGGCATCCCAGAAGATGAGCTGTTGTCCTCGGCGGAGCTGCGCTTGTACCGGCAGCAGATCGACGAGGTTTCGCCGCATTTGGAAGACGAAGGTTTCCATCGGATTAACGTGTACGAGGTGCTGAAGCCCCCGCGGGCCGGACAGCTGATCACGAGGCTCCTGGATACGCGGCTCGTGCGCCACAACGCGTCCCGCTGGGAGAGCTTTGACGTGAGTCCCGCTGTGCTGCGCTGGACGCGAGACAGACTGCCCAATCTCGGGTTGGCTGTGGAGGTCTTGCACCTCCACCGCACGGCCCGCCGACAGGGCCGCCACGTGCGTCTCAGCCGCTCTCTGCACCAGGTTCCGGGGGAAGACTGGGACCAGCTGCGACCGCTGCTGGTCACCTTTGGCCACGATGGCAAGGGGCACCCGCTAACCCGCCGGACCAAGCGCAGTTCCAAACAGCGGGGCCGAAAGCGAAACCGCAATTGCCGGCGGCACTCTCTGTATGTGGACTTCAGCGACGTGGGCTGGAACGACTGGATAGTGGCCCCTCCTGGCTACCAGGCCTTCTACTGCCATGGGGAGTGTCCGTTTCCTCTTGCAGACCACCTGAACTCCACTAACCATGCCATCGTGCAGACACTGGTGAATTCGGTGAACACCAACATCCCCAAGGCCTGCTGCGTTCCCACAGAGCTCAGCGCCATCTCCATGCTCTACCTGGACGAACACGACAAGGTCGTGCTCAAAAACTACCAGGAAATGGTGGTTGAGGGCTGCGGATGCCGCTAACAGCGACACGGGAACACGTGTCCGGTCCAAAAAAAAAAAAAAACCCAGAATATCTTGCCTTGGACTCTTATTTATAATTTTTTTTTTTTTCCTGAGGTCCGTTTGCCTGTTTTTTTAATTCTCTGACAATATGATCATATATTTTGACTATATATTTATAACTACATATTAAAAATGTGTCATTATTTTACACAGGTAAATAAAGAGCTGTACAACTTTTCATAATGTATAGTAGATTGTAAGTTTTTTAAGATGAGAAAATAGTAAGCAATTCTAAAAATTAAAGTTTATATACTGGTAATATTTATTGCTTCCATACGTAATGCAAATAAATAGATGAATAAATAGCGTTTTCTGTCACATTTCAGCAGATGTGAGCAGAAGGTGACACACCCTTCAGCAGGTACTTAAGAGCACTGTAAATGGATCACAAAGCAGGGAACTCGCTCCAGATCATCTCAGATAGGCAAGATTTTATTCCGAATGTCGCCCGTCTCTCATCGTCCACTGATGTGTGTCCTGGAAAACCTCGAGGACTAAGTTTTCAGCTCCTTTGAAGAAACTGTAAAAGCACATCTGATGTCTGATAAAATGTTCACTAGCCCTGTTGTTTTGTGGTTTTGGTTCTGACACTTGTAGGTGTGTGTGTGTGTCTGTGTCTGTGTGTGTGTGTGTGTGTGTGTGTGTGTGTGTGTGTGTGTGCTGTTAGCATTGAAAAAGTAGAGAACCAGCCTAATCTTGGAATTCATAACAGATATTAAATATTATCTATGATGTCCTGTCCCACCATAATGAATGACTGTTTTTTCTGTCTCAAACCTTGATTTTCAGCAAAAATTTCCGAAACGTTCCCGATTCTCATCTCAGACTGAGGACTGCAGATGAACGCTGGACTTATAAAACCGCCTGCTACTTACTCATCCATGCACGAAACGCGTAGGTTTCTATCACGAGGAATGTCATAAACTGGAGCGCAAAGCGACATTTTTGTCATGCGGTAGTCGCTGAGTTAGCAGGAATGCTCAAGGACAACCGTCATGACGCCAAAGCGTGTAAATATCGGTGGGAAAAGATACGCGCTTTTTTTCTGCTGTTCGGCTGCAGCGTAACATTATCCTCCATTTGCAGGCGCGGATCATTTTTATCGCTTCTTTTTAATTCCGGCAACTTCGGGCGGGAAATGCGCGTGAAAGCCGAAGGGGGGCCGAAAGAGTCGAGATCCTCGTGACCGGCGCCGTAATTACCGGCAGGAGCGCCGACAGGTGAAGGCGTGTCGGGTTCGAGACGCCGCCGCCGTGACCGTGGGCCTCGGAGGCGCTCTTCAGAAGACCGGGCCTCCGCCTCTCACCTGCGCCCTCTTATTTGCGGCATATCTTTGATAGTCGCCGGCTGCCTCTGATTTGCCGCGTTTCGGTTCCGTCGCTTTCGGGGTCGAATGGCCCGAGCGTCATCGGTGGTCACGACGCACGCACCCTTCGTACCTCCGCCATAATTGTTCGGGCTCATATTGAACTGTGGTTCTCTGAAGTTGTAATAACCTGCAATTATAATCTGAATCATACGCCGAATAAAAGAACTGAGCTAAAAATAAGAAGGACATATCCTTCTGGCTTATCCTTGCTTTTAAAATTGCTGGCAAACGTTCGGGCTAAAAAGACAATTTGTGGTGTAAAATCAAAGGCCACACGTAAGGAGTAAACAATCGGCCTTTGAAACAATTGGACGCGGAGCCGCGAAAGCGAAGTTAGGAGCGCGGAGCTGTTTTTTGGGGGAGTTTCGGACACGCTCAGATACGGTGGTAGCGCTTTGGGGGCTCGAGGCTGCCGCCGTCTTCCTGGGCGGGTGGATGCAGCGGGGATCACCGTTTTTAGGGTTATTCCCTCACAGTAAGAAAGTTCTCACCTTGAGTTGCTCTCCGGCTGCAGCATCCTCACCTTTAACAGCCACGCGGCGGTAACTTGCCGACGCGACTTGTAAATCGCAAAGAACTCGGCTACGCGGGGCGTAAAAAAATAATGGATGCTGCTTTGAAAAGCAAAGCGCGTCTCCCTTTAGCCGAGCCGGTGACGGCAGCCTTGAAGGAGGCGGCCGCCGGCTGCCGGCTGCCCCTTTGATGCCCGAGCCTTGACCGGGAGGAGAAAAAAGAAAAGAATTTCATTTTGAAGTGGCTGAAGGCATGGAGGAGGAGTTCTTTTCAACAGTTTGACAGAGCAATTACACGCGTTTCAGTTGATCTCCCAAGCGTTCAGATAACATCAGCGAGTTGCAGGTAATTGTCCCGCCCGCTCGGCATCCCACCTCCACCTCTACAAAGAGCATCCGCGTTTATTAAAAAGCCTGCGGAGAAATATGGCCTCGAGACGCGACGTTTTCACGCAAGCTTCATGCACCGCGCTCATTTCTGTCGAAATGCCGCACGGGGGCAGGTACGCGCTTCAAGGTGAACGGGCAGGACACCGACAAAAACATTCGTCCGCAACACACCTTCCATTATTAAATAACCAGGTGCAGAACGGGCAGCGCTGTTTTGCGCGCTGCTGTTTACCTGTCAGCCGCGCTGGCCGCACCTTAGCAGGGCAGACGGAGGGCATTTTACTGCCTTTCCGAATTTGAACGTGGTGACGCCAGCACCTTGCGCTTAAGCACGGCGGATTGTTTGTTTTTTTATTTTCCGATGTAGCACAAACTCAAAATGGGTGTAGAGGACACAGTTGCTCAGGTGCTGTTGCACTTTACTGCACAGCCTCAGCGCAGAACCTGAGAAGATCCCCGCTGGAAGCTGCAGCTTTCGCAGCCCGAGTGGAGCCCAGAGTGCACAGGCTGTTCAAAATTTACATGCGTTTCACACACCTTGCCACATATTGTAGAAGACTGAAAGCATTCGAATCACTTTATAGACGTAGAGCACAGCCTGGGTAGAACTTGCGGTTGGATTCGTGTCGAGGGCAGAACGTCAGTAAAATCCCCCTGCGTTCCTCCTGATTTTGTCCAGTTCTCTGTGCTGGCGATGAGAATAGATGATATTTGATAATATTTCGCATTGCCGCGTCTTGCGGCGGTCGCTTTCTATTTGTTGGTGGCTTGAGCAGCGGTAGCGGAGCCCCTCTCTCTCTCTCTCTCTCTCTTTCTCTCTCTCTTCCCCTCGCCAGCTCCTGTACACCTGGCTTGGCCCGACTTAATAAGTCACTCCATTTGTTTGAAAGCCCCCGTTTCAGATAAAAGGCGAGCTTTCCTACGGTAGATTGGGTGCTTAAAAGCCCCTGTTGTTGAAGGGGGCGTCGCCCTGTGCGGTCCCTGGCTGCGGCCTGTTTCATCGTGCGCCCCGCACCACCCCCCGGTATCAGGGCCGCAGCGCTGACAGATGGTGTCAGTGCAGCGGGGGGTCAGGGCCTCTCGTTTCACCGGCCCACTCGCCGCACAGCATTCACACGCAGTCCCGGGCACAGGGGCAGAGAGCGGCGTGTAACGTAAGAGGCGGTCGCGTCCCAACTGCGGGGGTCGTGCCGCTCAACCCCTCCCTTCCCCCGTCTGCGCTTCCGCCTGTCCGCACCCGGTGGGGGTGGGGGGGTGCCAGCAGGGTGGACTGTCACCACAAAGCTCTCTGACTTGGAGTCGACGTCATCGCAGCTTTGTGATACTGATGCTGTCGCTTACAGAGCAGCGGCTCACGACCACATGAACACAGAGGTCATGCAGGTGACCCGGTCGTACGAAAGGTGTCTCTTACTTTTCAACACGACTGCAGTTATAGAAATCATCATTATCATCAGTATCATCATTTCTTATTGTGTTTTTCCGGAACCTGCGCCGACCGTTTTCCTCCAAAGGCCGTGTCCCCAACACTGCCCGGGATCTCACTTGCATCAATAATACGGTAGAGGGTTATGATATCGTAGTTTATTAAAATATTAATTGGTGAAGATGAGTTTCTTTAGTACCGCTGTTTTCTAACAGTCGCTGAAGTTTTGCTTCCTTTGTTTGTTTCTTCTTGTGACGGACAGAAAACGTCTCCAATCCAAGGGTCTGAATACTTATGCAAGCGGCACATTTTGCTTTCTTCTCTAAAAAAAAAAAAAAAAAATGCTGCGATGCAGAACTCATGCTGACTGAAAAATTCATTTTGCGTTGTATTACTGAGAATTAAAACGTCACACCGGAGGAAATAGTAAAGCATCGCTTCCTCATCCTGCAAAATGTGTGATTTCGGTAAGGGTCTCGACCCTTTTGCAAAACACGGTGTGTACGTGCGGGCGCGCGTGCATGCGTGCTTACGCGTAGGTTTGTGACACAAAGCGTAAGTGCAAATTTGCACACACAGTGCAGCGGTGGTCAAACGCACCCTTGGAGGTGTGGTGTGACTTACAGGTGCCTTTGCAGGTACCTTTCTTGCGTTTAGAGTTCGGTCTCATTAGACAGCAGTAATGAAAAGATGCGTCTCGGCCTCCCGACTCTACACCTGCCAGGTGGCCTCTACTTAAATCCAGCATCGCTGTGGAGCCCCAACAGGTGTGCCTTTCCCACATCTCCCCACGGCAGGAATTTCACCTGGAGGCAAATGCAGGACCATTTCCCAGCACGGGAGGGTGCAGGTACAGGTGTAACTGTGGCACTTCTCCAAATAGTGACCTCAGAATCTGGAGCAAAGTACCTGCACACACACACACACGCGAGCGCGCAATATACACGCTGCAAAAGCGTTGTGTGCTTTTGCCATGTTTACACTGTTTGGCCAAAAGTTTGTCTCCCTAACTTCACCTGTTCTTTTGTGCCCCCGTTGAGAAAAGCCAAGTCCATTTTATTCAGGCTTGTCAGTTACAGTTTGAAAGCCCTGACGTGAAACCAGACCTGAAACTTGACCTTGTGGCAATTAGGGCACAATAGGGCCATTTTTTTTTTTACATTTCTTTTGTGGAAATGGAAATTAAAGACAGAAGCACATTCCTGTGTTCGACAAAAACAAAAAAAAAAATCCAGAAAGAAGCTCAATGCTGTGAAATGGACGATATGTATGAGTGCTTTTTTCTGGAGGAAGAGGCAGATCCTCCAGGGAACGGCGCGAGCGAACTTCTGCTCCTCTCTTCTTTGAAGTCGGGTCACCTTATGCTGTTCTGTTTGGGAGGTGAGGAGAGGTGCGGGTTAATGGGGACTGTCGGCGGGAGGGTAGGTTGCTCTTTCCCATGTTTGCGGACAGAGAGCCGGAGGAGCGCTGGGACCGCGCCTCCCGCCCTCCCCTGCACGCCTGTATTCTTCGGCCGCTCCGCTCTGAATGGAGTGTGTCCTCCGGATCTGCCCAGGATGAAATGTCATATCTCCGACTGATCCTTATCTCTTAATCGCTTCCTTTGTCATCCATGAGTCCCTCGGCCCTCTCTAGCCTCTCTCTGTCGACCCGAGGCTTTGATGTGCTGGGCAAGGGGCTGAGCAGATGAGAAGGACGGCTCAGCTTCGCTCCCGTTTGAGCTCCACCGGAGGCCCAGGTGCCACTGAGATTCACTCGTACAGCGGGTGGCGCAGTAACCTGCCTGCATGTAAGCTGTGCTCAGGAATTATTTACCGTCCAACACCCAGCAGATGTACAAGGGAGGAAAAAATGAAGATCTCCCGGTCCAGAAGAGGGGGAAGGGGAGCAAGGGAAAGACAGTTTAAAGAATCAACAATAAAAAGATAATACAGACGGAGAAAAAAGAAACGAGTAGATTTTTCAAAAAAATCTATGTATATAAAAGACAGATGAATACAAACGTATAGATAAACACATAATGACGTATACACGGCTAGACGCACGCACGCACGCACGGCGGTCGGCAGTGGCGGTGCCGATGGGACCCAAGAAGAATTCAACAGCCTATCACCCGGGTCCAGACCGCTCACACCTTTCGCGGAACAACGGATGTGCCGGCGGAATTTGGGAAGGAAATGTGTCCGAAACGTGCAAATAAACGCCGTGCTGCTACAGGTTGGGCTGCAACAGATAGAAAATTAGCAGAATTCGCAAGCAGATGTTGGAATTCCATGATTAAAGCGAGCGCGGTCAACCCAGGTCCCTCGGAGATGTCGGGAATGCTGGCTTTCGGTGCAGCTCGGCTATTAATAACTTTCCTCAAGTAACTGTCATGACACCATGTCACCTCATGTGTTTCAAATTTAAATCAGATGCTCGGCAAAATGTTTTCTCTAATGTCAGCCACCTGGCTCTTCGGGAGCAGGGCGGAGCAGTCCCGGGTTTGAAAGCATTTCTCGGCTCGGTTTGGCAACCGCGGCGGTTTTTCCAGAGGCCGCCTTACGTTTGCGCGAGTTTCGGCCGGCAGTTTTCCATCGAATCAGCTGCACGAAGACAAGCGGAAGATTAGAGACGAGTAATAGCAGCCGTGTCACTGCAGATTGGGAACCGGCGCGGGGAAGAGCGGGTGTGTTTTTGTTTCAGCGGGATGATGGGGGGTCGGGGCTGGCGAGCGTGTGGATGGGTGGGGAGCTGCGAGGAGAGCGGGTCGTGGCTGAAGGAGCAGAAGTTTAAATCAACACCAGCCTGCGAGCCTCAAATGGAATGACAGCGAGTCAGCCTGTCCGCTTTCCCTCGAGATGCAAACAGATGTTTGCTTTTGAGTCCGAGCTGCCAAAAATGATACAAATGTCAGGAATTTTGGACAGAGAAAATATATTAAATAATAATCATAATAAGAAAAATCCCTACATATGGTGCTGCTAGATTTCTCAGGAGATGTCAGAGTTTCTGAAAAGGAAAGTCCTCTTCTTCATCTCCGTGAGACAGCCGGAATGGCCCGCAGGGTGGGCAGCAGCCGCCCGAGCGGGTCGATGCTCACGAACGGCTTGAAATGCGTCCCCGCTTTCCGCATCCTCTGCGGCGGTGGGATCGCAGCGGTCAACTTTAATGCATAGTGGGTGTCGGTGGCGGTGGTAGCGATCGGGCCTCAGATGGTGCTAGGGAGCTCTCCACAGCCGTGCCCTCATCTGAGGAAATGCACGTTCGAGGTGCTGTGGCGACTTGTGACCGTGTGAAAATAATGTTTAGATTTTGTGTTTGCTCTGGCCTTAGGTGGTCTCTGAACTTGGGCTCACAAAGAAAACGGCTGTACAGCTTTTTGAAAAAAGATCCGACCCAAGGCGCTGCGCATGACGTCAGTCCAACCAGCTGAGACCTCTGGCTGAGATTAAATTTTAGTTCAGATTCGGTTGCATAAATCAGCTCGGAGGGAGGGGGCAGCCGAAAATATGGGAGGAAATGTTGAAACCGTCGAGCTGTATGTAGACACGGTGATCGCTTTGGGCTGTTGCTGTACGGCTCACGCGGTGTGGGTCAAAGGGCGCGTCATGAAGACACAGACACAGGGTGTTTGGAACCGAGGACGAGCAGCGCTCAACTGACACCAGTGTAAACATTTTAGTGGCCCCCGCAGTGACAACCTCAGACTGACGTGGACTGCGGAGGAGCATCGCTGGACTGCGTTCCCCTGCCTTTGAACCCGGCCTGATAACAGCAAGCTGTCAGCACCCTGAGTGCAGCCGCTCACCCTGCTAACCTGACATTAACCAGCCCCGAACTGCTTAATTCCCTCTATTTTGTTGAGCGGGGTCACGGTGGTCCGGAGTCTATCCTGGAATCACGGGAAGCTGCCCTAGGTGGGAGATCAGCCCATCGCAGGGTGGCCACGCACACCCATACACACACACACACACACACACTGTGGGCAGCTTGTAGTGACCAGTTACCTTGAAATGCATGTCTTTGAACTGTGGGAAGAAACCGGAGCACCCTGAGGAAGCCCACACAGGCACGGGTAGAACATGCAAACTCCACACAGACTGAGCTGGATTTGAACTCACACCCCCCCTGACCAGGCACTGTGAGGTGACAGGGCTACTCTCTGAGACCCAATGCTACCCTATATAAGCATATGCTTATATGTCTATTTTTAAAGTCTATATTTATTTGTCTTTAAGTTTTATCTATATTATTTTCCCATATATTCATTCTCTCAGCTTTCCTTCCCTCTGTCCTGTGCACTGTGAACCAAAGGGGCTTCATTTCCCGCTCCCTTGCACAGCTGCTGCATCAGGGTGTTGGACAATGACCGATTCTTGGTTCTTGGTTCTTTCTGAACTGTCTAATACAAAGGATCGTGCATGGGATTTGCTTGTCCGCTGTCTCGGAAAAGTTGTTTTAAATGATTGCAAGCAGCGTAAACCAAGTCTGTAATTTCACACAGGCTAGATGCGGATGCGTATCTGCTGCGCTTCCTGATATGGGATATGAGAAGCCCGTATTGGAGCCATGCGCAAGTGCCAAGGATGCGAGTACAGTTGTAGAAAACACTGATATTCCAGTGGAGAGCAGAGATGAAAGCGGGCGCTGATATGACAGCTGATGGATGACATCCGCAGGGTCCGAGCAAAGCGAGAGGGCACGAAGGACGGCTCTGGGTTTTAGGGTTTGACCTCTCCGCGTCACCAGTATCTACAGAGCTGCTGGATCTGTCCTGCACCGAAACTCCCGCCAAGCATAACTTCCTCTCCCTCGGGGCTTTGTGCACCAAGTTTCCCGGCCGTCTTTCCCCCTCAGTCCAGCTTGTGATCTGCCCGCATCTTACTTGAAATGAAAGCTTTCCAGCCATTTATGTTGCATGCAGGCAACTTTCAACAGGTTTCGAATCCCAGGTTCCCTCGCAACAAAACATTCGTTCCTCAATTCACGAGCCTGACTGATTCTTGAAAACATGTAAATCGAGACGTTATTTCCCTTATTTCTGATGTGGAAAATCACGATGTGTTTCCCAACCCAAGAGCCCGAAAGAATTATCCCAAATATCGCTAGAACACAGAAAGCAGCTCATAAAAGTAAGAAACAAGCGTTTGTGTCCACCGCAGCGTTTAAAAGAATTCTCCACCGAGATGTGAGCTAAAACAGAACAATTTTGTTAACAGCCAGGCGAATATACAGCTTTCTTACACAAACAAAATCCCTGGAGTTCTGCTGTCACCATCAGGCATAACTTACATCCTTACCGTATTCACCCATGTAGAACGGCAATAAATATCAGCACAGGCAGCGCTGAAGAGATACCAGCGCACACACAAGGCAAGCGTAGGACGTTTGCCTCATTTTTAGACCTCTTTTTTGGCCAGTGCGTGGTGTCAAGAGATTTGTGCGTTAATTGAAAAATAGCATTAAAGTTCAAATTCCAAACCTGCCGGTCGAATGCCCGTAAATCAAGGGGTGACTGCATTTTCTGTTGGTGTTCTGCAAGGCTCATTTGAAAATGTTATCGGGCTGTCAGGCCTCCCCCCAACCAAGCACACGGGCAACAGGACTCGTCTTCCGAGGAGGCCACGCGGACGTTGTCTGCGGAGAACCTCGGCGGGGCGTTCGGGTTAGCCGAAAGCCAGCTTCAACGGTGGCGAACGTTCGCCTCTTCCCGCACGCGTCGCTTCGGGACGTCGTGCCGGGTTCACTATTGTGCGGATAAAGCGGAGATGACGGGAAGTGATGCCGCGTTCTGACTTCGTGCCGGCTTCCTGCTAGATAGCAACGGCTTTGATCAGGTCCTCCTCAGGAAACGTTGCCAAAAGCACTCGCCATAAAATGTCTGTGCGAAGTCGGGGGTTCATGTTATGGCTCGTTTTAAGCGTGATTTAGTGGCGTCTGCGTTTGAGGACGGAGTAAAGGCGGAGTAAAGCGGCTGCCGAGGCTGCATCGTATCTCTGTCACGATGAGGATGTTGCTCTTTCGGTGCATTTACCGCGGCGACGGCCCTGCGACAGGCAATTCATCCTCTCATTAGACGGCCATAAAACAAAGTGCATCCACGATGAAAGAATTCCTGCACAGGGAAAAAGGAAACATCCAAGGGTCCACTTTGGTTCAATTCTCACTTTATTGTTCCGGGAAAAGTGCCAAGCTCTTTGCCTGATTTTTTCCCTTTTTTTCTTGTTTATTTTCTAAATCGCACCCTGCCCCCATACACGCTTCGGGTCTCTGCTACCCTAAGCAGTTAGCTAGTTACCCCGGTTTGGTGGAGCGGGAGAAAAAGGCTGACGTTGCTCCCAACCCAACGGGCCAAAGGAACATTCCCAGCTGAAAGGTTTATTTGGTTATCTCTGGAAATGTCCTCGAGTGAAATATACTGTTAAGTAAACCAAGCTGATACAAGCCAGTTGTGGACAGGCAGCGGTAAACATGTCTTAATCTTCCAAAAGTCTGCTCTGTGTCTCCAGCTTCACTTCTGTGTCACAAGAAACTGGATTTTCCTCATAGAATTTGAAGCTCAGTCAGACATTTGCAAAGGGAAACTCCTATGGTCCACTGTGGGGCCTTTGTGGTTCTCTATTCACACACAAAACAGTGCGCTTATACCGAATCAACTGAATGTGGCGATGAGAACGTCAGCTGTGGTGTCTAGCGTCACTTCTGTTTAAGGAAACGTCCAGATATCCATCCACATTTCTTAACCTTTATCCTGTCAGGACTGTGGCGATTATTTTAGAATCATAGGACATCGGGCTATCCTGGATCGGATGCCAGTCAATCGCAGGTTGGCCACACGCACACCATGAGCGCACGCATGGTGACAGTGACCGGTTGACCCGAAACGCATGTTTTTGAACTGTGGGGATGAAACAGCAGCAGAAGGAACCCTGCGAAGACTTGGGGAGACCATGCAGACTCCACACAGACGGAGCTGGATTTGAACCCACGGCTTAAACAGCCCAGGTGCTGTGAGGCAGCAGCACTGTTTTGTTAGCTGTAAGAAGATGTATTTTGTCAGTTACTTTGTTCTGTCGGGTTGGTCCAATTAATACGTTTCCTGCTCGTGTTCGGCCGTGCAACACAAACAACGTGAAGCTGTAAAGCAGACCAACACCATCGTCCTCGTGACACAGTGAATGTTACTAAGTGTGCAGTCCACCATGTGGTAACTTGTTTTCAAACATTTCTTGATGTTCTGGTCCTTTTTCATATTATTTCTGGCCCCAGTGTAGTCTATTATCCACACAAATATTATTAGTAATTCTGTTCTGCACTTTTGGCCAAAACTCATTTTTAAAAATGTGCGAGACCAAAGTTACATGAGACGGCAGCCACTCTTGCAATTCTCATGCCGGGTGATGATTTTTGTCCTAAAATCCAAGATGATCGCGTTTCTCTTCTTGCTGAAGCCTTTGGTAGGAGGAGAATCGAGCTCTCTTGGTAGCCACGGCGAAAATCGAGCGCAAGCGAGGATGCAAACACAGTGAATATTGGGAAGAGGTTTACTGCTAGTGAGAACAACTAACACTGTGTGAGAAGACGGCTGCTGGAAGGAGAGCTGCCATCGTGTCATAGCACCCAGTGTCATACAACGTTCACCTCACACGTGCATACAGCGCAGGTACACGCAAAGCATTTTAATGTATTTTAATTTAATTTTAACTTAATGCATGTCCATCTACAGTAGGAGCTGTAAGCGCTCAGTCGTGTTGTACTGCTGCGTGTGCTATCGTACAGCTGTCAGCAGACGCCGTTGTTCCGCTACAAAATCATACAGGTAACTGCACAGGTATGTTACACCATGATCATGTACACAGGTTTCAGTTGGCTATAAAATGCTTGTTCACTTACTTTAACATTTTTCATTTGTTTAAAATTCTTCTTCTTCTTCATAATAATAATAATAATAATAATAATAATAATAATAATAATAATAATAATAATAATAATAATAATAATTGTTGTAAGTGTGAGTCCGTCCTATGCTGAGTACGTTGTAAGTCGAGGACAGTCTGTCATGGAAACAGACACCATGCATCTCACCCTCATCTCCACTTGAAAGAAACGCATGGTTCTTCCATCTCCCATGATACTGACCCTCCTCCCACTCGTGTCCTCAGACTTGTTTGCTACTTCAGAACGGTTTTGTTGTTGTGTCTCATCAGGTGACCTTCAGCTCCGGGCCCCAGAGCAAGATAAGTCCCGGTGACACAGCGATAGCGTCATTTGCGCGCCGCAAAGCCCCACATGGCGGCCTATGATGCTGTCAAAGCGCCCAGTTTGTATACAAATGCAAAAGCAAAAGATTTCAAAGTGAGATTAAGAGGGAAGACCTGCAGACAGAATGCTTTGTTGTCCTTAAAGGAGACGGATCTGAAAAAGAAACACACAAGAAGTACTGTTATTGTTCTCTTTTTACCTTCTCTAACACGAGGGTCCCTCACCAAAACACGTTTTTTTCCCTGCATATAAATATTACATTTCTAACACATTTTTTTCTGCGCTGATATGGAAATCTCTCTTATTAAACAGGCATTTGAGAGGGCAGATGTTAATCTCTTGGGTATCTAGAATTTTCCCTGCTTGTGGACACGCAGCCTCCTGTGACGTACCGGCCTCCATGGTCTGCTGGCAAAAATGCCCTTTTCTCCCCTTTCGCTCTGTGCATTTGCCACCCGTCTGACGCGTTCGACAAGTTAGCATCTAATCTGTGGCGATAAAGCGAATTTGAGCTGTTTTTAAGAAATTTGATGGAATGAGACGTGTAAATGTTTGTACATTTCTGCGCAGAGATAAACTCCAGGTGCTCTTAGCAAGATGTTGCAACTTCATTGCCGAAATTCCACTTTTAAAGTGACATTTTCCAGTGGCGCTTCCAGCCGTATATGATCCTTTCCATGACATTTTTATTGCCCGGCATAAGAATTTATCTAATGTTTGTGTGCATTTTTGCTTCAGTTCTGTAAAGGTCTTCAGCATACAGCGTATAAATATTCGGACTGCAAGAGCCGACTGACTGCATCGGGCTTAACAGCAACGAAATGTGTGCATCATACGCATTGTCCATTATTTATATAATGTAACACACAGCTTAACCTAGCATAATATTTGAATACAGCGAACTGCATCTACTGTGAAAATATTATTTGATATTATTAATAAAAAGTTCACAGCGAGGTAACAGTATACAACAAATATTTTCAAAAAGGATCTGTACTTTTCATCTTCGATATTATTGTCTGCCTGGCAAACTAGAGGATCTTTTTTAAAAAAAAAAAAGATCGTATGGCTCGACTGCCCGTATGGCTCGACCGAATACTTCTGAGATGCTGAACGGGTTCAGAAAGAAGAAGGAAAGAGTGTGCTAGGAGAACTAGGCCACAACTTAGCTCCCTCAGTCCGGCACGAAACGGTTCTGTAAGGCATTATAAAATGCCGCCTGTTATTTTTCCTCTTTGTATGTGTGTCAGACCTGCTTCTGCTGGAGAAGAAACAGACAATAAACAGCAGTGTGTAAGAAATGAGGTGTGGAAGCATGAAAAACGACACCCGCACAACGCATTCATACCAGCTAACGTGCTAATGCTTCCGATGCTGCGGTCGTTTTGTTTCGCGATGTTTGTTTCGGCTGAAAATCCGAGCACGCGCCGGAACGTGGGTTTCGTTCCAGTAATTCAGCCACCGAGTTTGATTCAGAAACGATGAGAAACGGTGGCGACCGAGAACGAAACATCTCCCCGGCTCTTCTGCAGTGGTTCACATCGTTGCAGAAACCTTTCACTCTTCTGTCCAGTTCTTCCCATGAAAGCATTTCCTGGCAGTACTCAAACTTTTGACTGGCATCTTAAATGGTGGAAGAAAGTCATCGGTAATAAAAATTCAGATTTAGAACGGGTTCGGACAACTTGTGTAGGTTGTTCGGCTCAGGTAATTGGCCTCCAAAACGCAGAAGAACCCATGTGTGGAATGGCTTGGCTTTTCTGAGATGGAAAATGGGGTTTTGGATTGGGAGTGGCAGATGGAACAGGGGATGAAAGAGAGCTATGGTCTGAATGACTGACACGTTGCGCCCTGTGCTTCCTCGGGGGTTCCTACATGTAGTCATGTCTGGAGGAGCGCTGGCCCAGGTTAGAACACGGCTAGGAGACACAAGCCTGGATTCCTCATCCATCCCAAACTCTGCAAGTCACCCTTTCCAGCCACTTCAAACAGAACAGAAATTACAGCCCACGCCACAGATCAGGGTTTTTGTCCCGGGGGCTGCTCCCTCTCGCTCTTCCTCAGCAGTCAAACGGAAGACCGTTTTCTGTGGCTTTCTCAAGTTTGGCCTGTATGTCTGTACATCCATGCTGCACCTGGCCATTGTGTTTATGTGCGTCTGAGCACATCTGTGCATGCTCCTCACCTACTATATATTCATGCACCCTTCATTATGGTTATTCCAGGCTTTTTCCAGCCCATCTGCCTTTGCAGGATGAACGCAATTTAAACACAGGCTCCTGTAAACATCCTCCCTGTAGTGGAACATGCCGGTGTAGAGAAGAGCCTCGGTCCGTGGAGAGAGAGCGCGTGTCTGCTGCAGCGGTTAGCGTGTCCAGCTAGAGCTGTGCGAACGGTACCGTCAGCCGTCCCTCGACACACCCGAAAATCCAGTTAGTGCCAGGCTCACGTGCAGTAACTCAAAACGCATCCTGGTGCTCCTCACACGTTCTCACCTGTTATCGGAGATGAACCACCTACTGTGAAAGAAACATTTGGAAAAGACAAGATAACCATCGGCGAACCAGACTTTCAGAGCGTTCTTGTTCCAGCAGCGATCGGATCTAGCAGTCTGGCTCTTGTGGTGTCCACAGATGTGAGACATACATTGGCATCGCATTTCCAAAAGTCCTCACAATATATTTCCCTCCGAAGGAAAAGTAAAACAAAACAATTCCACGGATTCTTGGGCTCTGAGGTTTATCTGCTGTTTCGACCATCATGCTGCAGCAATGCGAAATGCGGGACGGAGCTTTTAAAGGGTACAAAAGAAGCCGGTTGAACGGATTGGGTGGATAGAACACAGTTTCTGTTTTTATTATTGTGTCTAAGTTGCAAAAACCCAGCTCGGGGTGGCAGGTAAATGGAAATGTATTGGAGAAAAAAAAAAAAAAAACAAGGTCCACTCGGTTGAAACCGCACGTCCGTGCTTAGAGATAGACATCGGTCACAAGTTGCAGGGCTAACAGCGCTGACGTCCCCAGGAGCAAAAGTCATGAAAGAGGTGCAGTGCCTTGTCAGAAGAATGAGTTCACAGCTGGGGGACTTGGTGCAACTGGGGCCAAATCTCCAGCACATGACTTCTTCTGCTTGTCAAAATCACCACGAGTGCAATAATGTGATTACAGCCTGGGTCTTATTATGATTTAAAACATTTTGCATGGAAGAAACACACAGCGGAATGTGCGGGGTGTTGGGTGAAGCGGGTGGGGGGAAGGAAATAGGAGTCTTTGGCTGCTCGGAATCCTCGGAGGTAAACCGCGGTCAAAGTTTCTGGGTGATCGTCTGAGCCCTGTCAGGATTTACAGGTTCGGGGAACACTTGGTGTCATTCTCCAGCCCTGGTATGTTTTTCCTCTCTCACTTCGCATGTCATGTTGCTCAGTGTGTGTGCTGTGCTTGAGGGGCTGTCATCACAGGTGCAGCTGGGCTTCGCCAGGACGACCGACGGGATTCGGCTCCACATGTTATTTTCCTCTCGGAGCCGTTTTAGCCGAGGTCAACGGTGGCGGCAAAGCGTCGGTGCGAAATAAAAAGGAAAATCGCAGCCCTTAATCTAGCGTTTTTGTTATTTTTGTGGAAAAATGTTAGCGGCGCTGCCGAATGTTATTTCAAACGCATTTTCATTGCAACAGACAAAACGCTGGAAGGTCTCCTCCACATTGCCAACTACACAATGGCAACATTTTGGAAGCATTTCGGTTACGGTCCCTTGGCATCTCACCAGCTTTCGAGGGGAAGGGGACAATGCAGTCACCCCTTGATTCACGCAACTAATTTGTTCCCGGAAACGTGTAAATCGAAATGCCGTTTACATTATTTCTTATGGAGAAAATTATAATGCGTTCCAGCCCAACCCAAGGCCCCCCAAATAATTTTCACTAGAAGACAGAAAAGAGCTTTCATAAGTAAAAAGCAGCAAGTTGTAAAAACTGGCATCAGTCCACAAGGCAACAACTGAGTAAGAGGGCATCAGTAACCGCTACTTCCTAGGCAATTACCCCTTAGGTATATGGGGGTAAGAGGCTTTTGAATGCCACCCACCCACGGCTCGGAAGAAAAAAGGCCAGCAGTCACAAGTAGGGATTTCCCCTTCTGGGCATCCAACTCTAGCAAGGGATCAGATTAGATGGTGCGGGAGAGCCCTATCAGCCATTTCATAGCTTCATAATTCTGCTGTAGGTTGTACCTCTTTGCATGAGTGTTTGTCAGATTAGCCTTGGCTTCACAACCTGGGACCCTTGCCCTCTCGCAACACAAGAGCCCATGTCAGCCACGAAAGATCAACTCAGCCAACGACGGGTGGTCTCTCATAATTCCACGTCTTTTCGTTTTCACTGCAATGCTTCCAGTCGTTGTGTCTGAGTGAGACTCGGTCAAACATACCTGATGCTCAGGCCTGGGAGAAAGGCTGGACTTTTAGCAGCGCATTTACCCATAGCTTTCACTTAGGTTTGAACCCATCTCTGAGTTGCAGTGATGCAGAATGTGAGGTTTGACACTGTGTGTCCCATAATAGACCAGATCCTCTCGTGAATCGGGCCTTTATTTGTATGAATGAATGCGACTAAGCCTGGAAAAGTGTAAACACATAATGGAGCTTTGTGCATTTTGCAGATTAATTTCATTCATGAATCCGTGCAACTTGTGTCAAATATTCACTCCCGGCTCACATTCAGTTCGGACGAAAAATGTCAGTCCGACTCGTTGGATTCATTGACTTAAACCTCTTAAGCGTTACAGCTGAAGACGACCAGGCCCAGTGGAGCGCCTTTGGTTTCTATGGCAAGTTTACTGAATTGTTTATGTTCTGCTCTCACCTTGTTGACATTTGTACTTTTTTACTTCTGAATTGACAGCCGTGTCAGGAAACTGCTGCACATCTGTTGGCGCAAACGTACCCCAGATTCCGAACAGAGTTTACGCACCTCGGGTCATAACGGGATCTCGAGCAACCCTCCTGACATGATGAATAGCGAGCACCTGCGGTCTCAGCTGGGGAGAGTTGGGCTCAAAATGAGCAACAAGAGAGCTCACCTGCACCGGTGCAGGACGATAAACTTGTATCTACCTTGTCAGGTCTCCTTTTTGGAGGAAGATTCGGGTTCCCCGGTATCGTAATCTTGCCGGTGTGAGGTACTTCTGGGAGGCTCATCTTTAATTCGAACGGAGCGATGGATGAGACAACGAAGCTCTTATTAATGCCAAGTGCTCTCGAGCTGGCCTGGAGAGGCAAGGATTGTTTTACAACCTGAATTCCTTCAATTAATCACTCTGTTTAAACAGCTGGGCCATCAAGGAGAACCGTAATGGGATCTCGGTATGGAAGTGCAGATTACAGACATGGATTCGGCAAAATAATATCTGTCAGGTTCTGCAGAGAGCAAGAGAAGGCTTGTGCTTCCTGGAGGAGATAAGTTTGGAAGTGTAGCACTAAAACACCAGAAAGTGGGAACGATAAAGGGGGCGAGATGTTAGGCGTTCCTCATCCAGATACGTTGATTTCAGTTGCAGCCGCAGGTCATATTTACTTGCTTTTTATTCCACGTGTATAGTCAGCTATACCGTTTGGTTGCACTCTACACCGAATACCACGAACTCAGATATGGGGAAGCTGTTTCCATTATTTCTTATGAAGACGACGATGATTCCTACCAAGTTCCCCCAAACATCCCCAGCACTGTAAAATACCCGTTGCAGCCTGACAAAAAGCACTTTTACGCACCAGTTACCTAATTTCCAAACAGACAATGAGGTCACTAATATCCATTCGTGTGTTTAGATGCAGTTTCTTTTTTATTTAGAATCATAAATTACTTTTCATTCCTTATTATTAGTAATAATAGCAGCAAACATTTTACAGTAAAATCACCATATAAAAAAACAATGAAAAGTAGCGGCAGTAATGGCTGTTGCCGGGGGGCCGACCCACTGAACAGAAGGGGCCGGAATGATGAAGCGCAAACTGCGTTTGAACCCAGGCCACAAGAGACAAAGACTGAGGACGCAGATGCTGGGTGCTGCGACGCCACTTACGATTACACTCATTCTCGTGACGGTTTCCTATATTTCTCTCATGTGGTTCTGCTTCGCTCAGATAGAACTCCTTATGCCAGGACTTATTGACTCAGATACCCAGACGGGTATTAATACATTAACACATACTGGGAAATTGAGGACCAGGGTACAGGGTTGCTTCGTGCTTCCTCTTATTCTATTTGTTTGTGCATTTCTGCTTTTTATTTAAGCACATAATAGGTCACTGAGTGGTCAAAATATAACAGAAATAATGCCCTGCAGAGCTATGCACAGATAATGGGGAGTACAAATCATGCTTTTCCGAACACTGGGGGATGTCCTCCCTCATTGCCCCCATGACATAATGTATCATAGAAGACAAAATGGGAACTCTTCAGCTAAAAACCCTAAACTGTCTTACAGATGCAAACCATAGACACAACAATGTTTGGAAAAATTAAATAGTAATCTGATATTTAGGTTTAAAGTCAAAGTCCAAAACGTACGGTCTCACAGTGGAACACACAAAATAATTTTAAATAAAGAAAAAACCTCAAACATCTGCTGAGTGTTCCGTGGAGAACCTCATAAAATTTCACCGCATAGTTGCTGGTGATTTTCTGCGTTGGTGTGTGTATTCTTATAAGACGGCCGTCATTTCCAGGTCGAACGGGGCCCCGTTCAAAGCACAAAAGTGGTGACCGTGATATATGGGTGTTTAACAAACCTTTGGGGTCAGAGCTTTGGTGTGTGTCACCGCTGTCAGCGGTCGAGCACACAGAGGCGGCGCTCCGCAGCTCTTTGTTCTGACACACCGCAAACAGACACTTTCCATGTCTTCGGTGTCCCGACAATTCATGGGGTTGTTACAAATAGTTTTGTTTCTCTTTTTAGATGGCTGCCCCAGGGCGCAGGGGCGGGTGGCGGTGCGCGCTCTGGACTGTACGTGTGAGGGCTGTAACGTCCCAGAATCCGGCAGAAAGCTTTTTTTCCCCCCTCCAAGCGAGCGTGTGTGTTTCTATCTGTCTGTGTGGGGAGAACGACGAAGGAGAGATAAATACACACGGGCCGCAGGGCCCAGAGCGCGCGGTTCCATGGACGGACAGCTCCCACACCCCACCCCCCCGTGCAACTGTGGCGGCTGAGAGGAAGCGGACGGAGGATTTACTGTTGGGTCCTGACTTGTACACATTCCTGGTGTTGTTTTTCTCCCCTCGGCCCCTTGGTCATACCAAAGGCCTCTAAAACAACAGCCTGTCAAGTTGTGACAGCTGGCTTCAAACAGCTCCTACAGCAGCACTACAGTCGAGTTCCCAGCCGGGCTGATGGGGTCGCGACTCGAGGGGGTGTAGCGGAAAGATGGAGCGAGGGAGACGCGGTGTCCGTCCTCTGCGCGGACAGCGGTCCAGCTGCGCGCTTCAACATCCCGCGGTTCTAAACAAGGAGGCGCTGCTCATTGTCGGTCCGTTTCTCATGAGGGTTAAGCAGGACAGAGGGGCAGCCAGCGCTCTTACCGTGGTAACGTAGGTACGTCCCTCTCAGACTCTCCAGGTGCCACCCAGGCTTTGAAGTGCCGCACGTATCCCTGTGATTCCTCTCGCCATCCAGGTGTGTGAGGGGTGGACTGTCTGTCTGAAAAGCTTTTTTGTCTGAACGCTGTCAACCGAGGGGGCGAGCATTGATCTCTCTGCCCCCCCCGGGACTGGGTGTGGGCGCGAGGGAGGGGGGCTTTGGGACCTAATAGGATAATTGTTTGCACTCCACAGGTGCTCGCCTTGCGAATGAGGTCACAGCTCAAGTGCGGCTCTCCGAGAGAAGAAGGAGAAGCGGGATGCTTTTAACGTGGGGGATGCTGGAAACCCACACACACACACACACACACACTGACATGGGTGAGAATCACACACCTGCCCACACAAACACCTCAGTCCACACACCGCGGTACACACCTTATCCCCCTGGACTGCAGACACAGGCGCTTCACGACATTCGGAAGCCTCCTGTAGAGGAGACACTTCATCAAATCCCTGAAACGCTACAAGCTTTTATTTATTTTTATCGATTGTTTTAAGCACGAGGCGGTCACGGCACATCAACTATAAACCGATCCCTGATAGTATGTGTCACGATTACACATGAAATACGGTTATCCTAACACTGTAGATCTTCGGTGACCCGAGTTCCTCCGAGCAGAAACACCTCAGCAAGCGAGTTTGTCCCGCGTCCGGTGTTGGAGCGGCCGTGCGCGGATTCCTCCGCAGGGATTAATAAAATGATCTTAACCTTTCATAAGCAGCTCCGTCTCTCGCCCCTGGGGAGCAGCAACCGCGAGAGCGGACAAACAAAAAGAAGCGCACTTGCGTAAGTTTACGTCCAAATTCACGCAGCGCATCAAAGAGAGCCGCAAACACCAAACAGGAACCTCTGTGTTAAAGATGAAAAATCCGCGGCAGACGATTCGCATGGTGATAAGGGGTCCAGCGCAGCGTGCTTACCTGTTGGCCTATTGTACAGGTTCTGTGATGGAGGCCGATGCAGGTATTTGTGTTCTGACATTTCCTGGGAGGCACCCCCCCCCCACCCCCCGCGAGGTCTCCGTACATCACTGGGTTTAAAAATGAAAAGGAATCGTTTGACTTTTTTCTTTCCCATCCAGGTATTTCCATCAACCAGATGTTTTGTGCCCCACATGAAAGGCCGAAAACCCAGAATAAGTTACAACGGCAGCTAAAGCTCTGCGAGAAGCTCGGACAGTTTACACAGATGTGATTTTACGAGGAAAACATAGCGTTTTGTCCCGCGTTTCCTGCTGCTTTTCCTGTGGACGAAAATGCGTCTCGGGGAAGAAACGAAGGTTAAGGAACGCCGGCTTGAGACTGGGGAGTGAAAGTGTCCTGTTGTGTTAACTTCCGTCCGAATCGGTGGTGAATTAGCAGCAAAATGGACAGGGTTGAGAGGCGGCGCATTTATTTCCACTGAGGATGCGAGCCCTGGAACCTGACCGGATCTGGTCCAACCTGGAAATACCCTGCCACGTAAGACCAAGCGGGGGCATCGGCAAGACGGGCAGCCTTTTTGGTGGCCGAAAAAGGAAATGCGCAGCAATTCTGGAAAACCCTAAAAAAAACCAGCTTTCCTGACAATTTTAGGATGCAGAGTTCGTCTAGCAGGACCAAAACCTGCACCGGTGACCCAAGCTTGCCGGAGGAGGTCAGCAGAACCTGCGCCGCTGTGCCGCCTACGAGCCGGAGGAGCGAGAAGAAGGTTTGCTTAAGTCCCCTTTAAATCAACAGTTTATCCACTACTAATTGGAACATGCTTCCATAGAAAATACGAGAACGCGTGGAGGGATTCTCGAGATGCAGAAACAAACGTTTCCTGGTGCGCGGGGAAGGGGGCTTCAAACGGGCCCCGACCCAAAGAGGGACCACATCAGACGGCCGAAACAAAGAGCGCTTCAGAGGCCGTCGCGGCAGCGTCGCGCTAAAGGTTAACTCCCCAGCACAGAGGGGCTTTCTTCTCCTTCCTCGACCAAACATAATATACTGCTGTGGACCCACCAAGGCTGACGGGGTACTGGGAGCTTTTTATGAATCGGTTCTGGCATGTCAGGGTCAGGGCGGCTGTCCCCCCTCTGAGCTGCAACAACTGTGCTTTGAAAAATTCTCGAAATCTCCGCAACCGTTCTGGAATGAAGCGGCATCAAAGGAAGCGGGCCCAAATCTCATTAGCGGCCGGCGAAGACGGGGCGCATCCGAGCGGCTGCTGTAAACCACGGTCAGGGCGTTTTCGGACACACGGCCGGCCGCCCGGCGACTGCCCGGCTTCGGAGGCCGAGAGGGACCCCTCCTTTTGCGCCGCAGTTGCGCCGATCGTAGCCGCGCGCAAGAAAACGCCAGGAACGATTTGCGGGAAAAGAGCAGACGCCGCTGTCCTCTTGTTACATGAAACGGGTCCTGCTTCCGAGGAGATGCGGGAATAGATTCCCGAGTCGCTCCCCATTCCGCTCTCAGACCTGCGCTTTTGCTGTGGGCGCTGCCCCTCCCTCCCTACTTCACCGCTTCCTGCTCAGCCGATCACCCTTGTCACCCCCTGCCACCGCCCGTCCCCTCACACATTCCTCAGAAAGAGGGTCCCCCCCCTCCGAAACAACCATTTTCCTACCCCTCCCGGTTCACAAAAGAAATGCTTTGACTCATTAGTGTGTGACCTCTGAACTCCGGGCCACATTTTAAGAGGTTCTACTTGACTCCTGACATTCCCGTCAGCAACCAAAACATGTGCGTTCGGTGTGGGATCGTGGGTAATGCTGGCGTCCGAACGGATGGCCGCGCGTCCGGTGCTGCGCCGGCGCTCGGCAGCCGGATTCGGGGCGCCGCGGCGACTCCTAAAATGCGATCGGACCCGGTGGCAGCGAGAGAAGGCGAGGCGGAGGAAACGGAACATCTCCCTGCCCGCGACCCGCTGTCGTGTTTGTAAAGAAGTTCATTTCAAAAGGCTCTTAAAACTGTTTTTGCATATCATTGAATGTGTCTGACGCCTTACACATACCTTGGTGTTTACATTCCCACCAAACAGAACACATGCACACACACGCACGCGCACACAATAGACTGAACGGGGTGCTAAACCTGTGGGTATTTCCAGCTCGCCAACAGAGTGGTACCGACATCCTGCAGCGCAGGTACGGTTCAGGTACGAACGGGCAGGACCGGCCTTCAGACCAAACTGTCGTGTTGCGGTAGCAGCCCGTCATCCCTCCTCGTCCTGTGTCTTTGGCGTTTGATGCGAGTCTCTCACTTGCTGTGTAACCGCGGTACTTTTTCACTACGGGACAACTCTGTTAAATGAGCGTAATATTTAACCAAATGATTCCTTAACAGCATCGAAATCGCTCCGAATCTGAATCCAATTTGCCCCTAAACACATCGGATGCCAAATTTTCCAGTTACGGGATTTTTCCAATACCGAAAGCCTATTTTGCATTGTTTTAAATGGGGGGAATAAACTACGCGTTTCCAGCCCACCTGAAAACAGCTGTCCGACTGTCAGCCCACGACGTGAACGTGAGACATCGGCAGGTGCGCCTTTTACCTTGTAGCCGTGCACAGCAGAGTTTATTACAATACATGCGTCCCTATTTTGTATTACGCTACATCGTGTGGTCCTTCGCGGCATTTATTTGTTTCTTTTTCTTCATTTCTTTAGAAGGGCTTCAAATTCAATATTTGGCTATCAGTTTTGGAGATGAAGCTTTTTATTGGGCGTCTGGACACTGAGGAAGCAGCGAAAACGCAGCCACGAGGTGTGCGCTTTGTTTGTGACACGAGCGCAATGTTAACAGTCTTACACGCACTACAACATCGAGAAAAAAGAGAAGGTCCTGGAGGAAGGGGGGCCCCTTAGGTTTGTGCAGGGTTCCAGCAGACAGGGGGGTGCAGGGAACCAACTCCAATTTGGGGGGTCTCCGTGGCTGCTC
Organism: Heterotis niloticus; assembly: GCA_018136845.1. Taxonomy (NCBI): domain Eukaryota; kingdom Metazoa; phylum Chordata; class Actinopteri; order Osteoglossiformes; family Osteoglossidae; genus Heterotis; species Heterotis niloticus. The sequence continues at coordinate 30,805,381 of CM030895.1, read as the reverse complement.
CTGTCCCACCACCCTGCCGGCATGTTTTCGGAACGTTTATTTTCAGGCTTCGGATGATTGTTTAGCATGAAACTCTACCCAGCAATAACCACAAGGAGAGCAAAAGGGGGACATGTGGCTTCCAGACTCTCCTTCTCTCTGCCTTTATCTCCCCATCGCTCCTGCTGTTCTTCCGAAAACAGAAAAGTCCCGAGCAAGAGCTGACATGTCTGACCGCTCCGTCCCGCCGTGGGCCCCGGCGCGAGGGTCCCAATCCTGGCGCATGGCCTTTTTTTATTAACATCCTCTTCGGCGTTGGACGGAGCGACAGTCACATGCCGGTTTTCGGAATAAACTGCCGGATAAAAGGCAGAGTTGCGTTACGGAAGACTTCTCATTCGGGGGTGGGGCACACAGTTTAACTTTCTTGGTTTTACCGCCATCCAGTGGAGCGACTCAAAAAAACAAAAACATACCTCACGCACTGTGTCACACAAACTGAAAAAACACACTTTTCCAACCCAGCCGGTGGACTTTGTTCCTGCAACCGCGTTTTTATCCAGCAACGCTGCTTAACCGACCGAGTCGCACCGTGTTGCGTAGAATAACACCGATAAGTCAGTTGTGCCCTCGCTCGTGGTATCTTTAACCAAGTCGGGGTCCCAGCAGCGTTAGAGTTTATCCCGAAAACACAGGCTGCAAAGCTCAGCAAGCTGGAGAAGGCACCCCGCCGCTGCAGCTTAGCTGAATCGTATGTTTATGGACTGTGGGGGGAAACCCACACAAACAAGGGGAGAACGCGCAAGGTCCACGCGGACCGAATCGACACCTGATGCTGAGCGGATGCGGCGAGGTGGTCTGCACCGCCCCACGTGTAAATTAATTCATAAATAAATACTTTAAAAAAGTCTGCTATTGCTCTGGTTGAACGAAAATCTGCCAGCGGTGCGGTTTTGCCAAAAGCAAAGCCTGAAGCGTAGATAGACGGACCGCTAACCCTAAAAACTCAAGAGTGACTGTCTTATTGTTTCTTCAGCGATGGGGAAAGTATTTGAGTTGTGGGGGCTGAGGAGCCGTCCCGTAATGGGGTTATTAACTGTATGTGTCAAGGATCAAACAGTGGCCTCGCCCCACATACCTCATGCATCAAGCTCAACATGCTTCATCTGGGCCCATGGGAGAAGGCCCAACCGCAGCTGCGAACCCTCAGCTGCCTGAACGGTCGGCGGGCCCCAGAACACAGCGGCGTCCGAGCCAGAACTCCGATCGCTTCCTTAATTATAAAAGCACATGAATGCAGTGGGATCCCTGGCTGGGGAACAATGAGCTGCAGAATCAGCAAACACCTGCTTGTTTTGGCCATGCTGCCCCGGCGGGTCATGCAAGCGGAGCGAGAACTTACACAAGCCCACAGCGTGCGGCCACAGGCCCGGCTCTGAGGGACAGGGGCCCGGCCGGGATCTTAACTGTGAGAACGCCAGACCCTCGTGGACACAGGACCTCGCTGGACGAAAGCCAAACATTCTGGCGAAGGACGGCTGTTTTTTTAGCAGTTAGCGCTAAAGCGGGATTCGCGGCTCTGTGATGTTTCAGTGGAGGCATCGGGAGCGGTGCAAGAAACCGCCGGCTCAGCTGTCAAAAGATACTTTGTTCAAGACATGAGGACTGGACTCTAAAGAGCTGCAAAGCAACTGCACAAAATACACCTGTACCGCGGTATTTCGGCTCCTGGTGTCCGAGTCCCCTATTCAACCAGCAGTATTTATTAATGGCATCTCCGTATCCGAGTCGGGAACCCCTGCAAAAGGAGGGAAGAGAACCACATGAGAGAAATGGAGGAAATGAGTGCGAGAGCGACACTAGGTGGTGTCACTGCGGCCAGCATCTGCATTCTCATTCTTTGCCTCGTGTGGCCCGGGTTCAATCCCATTTCGTCATTCCGGTCCCTTCCGTGCGATAGCTCAGCACCCCAGTAAGAGTTCATTACAGCAACAGCCATTATTGTAGCTACATTTCACTCTTTTCCCCTGTTATACATAAATTTGCCTATTAAATATGACTATTACTACTTAAAAGGAAAAAAAAACAATATATGATATTAAAAAAGGAAGCGCAAACAAACAAATGCATATTAGTAGCCTCATTAACTGTTTGCTAACCAGGTTATTGGTGTGTAAAAGTGCTCTTTGCCAAGCCGAAATGGGCACTTCACAGTGTCGGAGATATTTGGGGGGAATTTCTTGGGGTTTCTCAGATGAACCTGGAACAAATAATCATTTTCCTCATAAGAAATAATGGAAACAGCTTCCCGATGTCAGAGTCTCAGGTATTTGCAGCAATTTTTGGGAACCAGTTACACGGGAATACCGTGGGACAGGTGTGCTTCCACAATAAAAGAAGGGAAAAGAATAATAATTGTGTTCCTCAGGGTGGTTCATTTTTTCCACATTCTGCCGATTTCTGGTCAACATTTAATTGAAGGGGCCGACAAGTTGCTTATCTCTACTTTGGTTTTGCAGCTTTAACCAAAAATATGCGAATGCCTGCTTTCTTCAGCAGGTGAGAAGAGCCGCAAATACCCCCCCCCCCCTCCATATTTTTATAATTCAATACGGCTCTGCTGATTTATATTATAAAACTCAGCAGAAGCTATAAGCACTAAACCAAAACTGGGGTTTTGCTGCCTGAACGACCGATCCGATTCCGATTTCCGGCTTCACCGTGAAAGTATTTTTTTTGCAAGTTTATTCCCTTTACGTTCTCACTTCCTCTATGAGTTCACAGACATAAGGGAGGAAAGTCAAGTTTGAACCTACAGCTGCCAACATCTGCAACAGCACGACTTGCTTGTAATTTTGAGGCTTTCTGAGGGGCGGGGGGCATATTTGAGCGACGTGTCCGCAGAGGCAGTTTCCGGCCTACCATGTGGACCCAATGATGGTGTCCAGAGCGCCCTGCGTTCCTGCAAAATATTAAATCAGTTTCTGGGCCTGGAGCCTGAACAGACCACCTGTGAAGAAGCGTGTCGTGCGGCGAGCGACGGATCGAATATCGCAGCACACATGCAACCGCGGCCCAGTTCGCACACAAGCACGCACAGACACATAAACAAGCGCGTTCCGCGGCACACGCGGTCCCGTGCACCGAAAAAGACGCGTCACGATATTTTTATTTACGCTGCGTTCAAGCTTCTCCTGGAATGTTGCACGACCCAAAAGCGGGGTCCCTTGCACATGAAGCTGTTATTGCCCTGTATTAAAAATGCTGCTTAACTTAGTGCCTCAATGTGAGATAAACAGTGTTTAACTCAACCAAATTCAGCTAAAGACAGATAATTTGCACGAAACTTAGAGGAAAATCATCTTTTTTATTTCTGTCAATCACTGTCGATTCAGAACCTTCTGGAAGCTAGAGAGCCAATACCCAAAAGCGCTGAGGTGAATAATAATAATAATAATAATAATAATAATAATAATAATAATAATAATTGTAGTAGTAGTAGTAGTAGGGTCAGTGGGCTTAAAATATTTACATCTGACAGCCTACAAACTTTGTTTAATAAGAGGAAATAAATTATGTCACAAGTGAGCATGTTGGGAATTTCAGTAAGCGGAGAACGGGCCAAAGCAGAATCTTTCTGGAAGCTTGTTGAAACAGCTGGAAAGTCATTCAACCGCTGGTTACTAGAACAGAACACAGTAAACTAACAGGGTAACTGGTATAAAATGCTGAGCAAGTGCGTGCAGCATGGCTGTGCAGAAATGTGACATCATACCATTATGGTGCTGACCCTGTAACCTTCCGGTAGCGCAATGTTCAGCGTGCCAAAATTCATCAGAACCACACACAGGAATCGCAAGCTGGGCTGCACATACAGCACAAACGAAATATCTTCCACTTTTTAAAAAACTGTACTTGATATGACGATAAAATAATATTACAAATAGAAGCTAAGATTTGTACGTCATACGTTTGATATACACGCACTTATGTGTAATGAGCCCACCGTATCCTGTCTCACGGCCCGTGACTCCAGAACAAACTCCAGACCGCCACAACCCTGCGTAGGACCGGCGGTTAATGAAAATAAAAATAAAAATGGACAAAACAATAGGTCAGTACACTAAGCGGTCATTGATAAGGAGCAAATGAATGCATGCTATATAATGACTAATAGTCAAGTGAATGGCGGTGTGCAAAAGCAGGGTGGGGCGACTGGGTTGGATCCCGCAGTTCCAGTTTGTAGGAGTGGAAAACAGAGCTATTTTTAACAAATCCAGGCTTTAGGCCACTTAAACTCGAGCAGGAGATCTGCCTGTTTATTCCATAGTGCACAATCTGCTTAGAAACTCCCTCTTTAGAAACACTTACAGTTGTGCGTAAACGTTCCCGGCAGGCAGCTAAGGGCCAGGAAACGTGGGCCATGTGGACGGAACCCAGGCAACGGGGTAATGATGGCCTTCTGGAGCTGCAGCCTTCCAGGAGGCCCACCCTTAAGACGCAGCGGCCATTACAGGCAGAGCTTTGGTGTGGAGAGGCCACACAGGGACGAGGGACCGGCGTTCAGGGCACCGACCGTGTGGGCTGCAGTGGAAAAGACGCTCTTTCCTAAATTAATGCCTGCAAGATTGTGGGTTCTGACCAGAGCGATGCTCTGCTGCACACCGTGCAGGAGTGCCGCACTCGCGGCGGAGAAAATGCAAATAAATGCATCAAACATGCATTTTAGTTTCTTGCGTTTAAAACGGTCATTTTCGGTCGCCGAAGAATTGAAAATGAAGTTACAATAAAGCATCGCTGCGGGATGCACAGTACAGAAGCAAAGCACTAAAATATAAATGGATTTTGTGCCCTGGCTAAACAAATGCAGCCATTCCTCAGCTTGCTGAACTCCAAAAGAAAGCCAACTGAATGTCTGTTTGTAACTCGGTTTTCTCTTAAATCCAAACACAATCTGACCACAAATTCAAATCTAAAAACAGCCTAGAAATACCGATTTTTTTGGTGGTTTGTGTCTGTAAAAGCAAATACATCCACAGGAAATAAGAAAAAAAGCTCTGTGAGGCTTATTTCACAAATTTTTCATTAAGGTACATCAATATTAAACGACTAAAGTCAAAATTATTGGGAAAAAATGTTTTTTTGCTTGTAACTGTTGGGTGTTCCTCAGCTTGTGGACACGTTCGGTTCATAACAATTTGATCTCAGACGCCTCCTGGTCCAGAAAAGCAGCAAGAATCGCACTTTTAAACAGAAGTAGAACTGAAATTAAACCCAAAATCGAAGTTCAGCAAAACCGCAGGACAATCCGAGTAATTCGGGTTTAAGCGCAAAGGTTAAAAACAGCTCAATAGCGTCACCCGGTGGTCAGTATGAGCATTTCGTCTACAAGTACAGCCGTCCCTCGTTTATTCGCTTCTAATCCATTTCTGAAAAACGAAAAATCAGATTTCAGTCAAGTCTGTCATATTATTTTATTGTATTTTAAATATATATGTATTCTCAGCCCAACCCAAACCGCCAATCCATTTTCGCACCAAAACAGCCCATGTATGACATCTGCATCAACTCTCCATTTCTCATCGATATAAAACATTAAATTTTATTCAGAAGAGTTCATTTCTGCATTTGTGCTGCATATAAGAGTCGAATGAAGCGACACTAAAATGAGGCAGCGCAATAGCACAAGTACGCCACTACAGTACACTGTCTACACCGTTTACACTCATTTGTTGCCACTTTCACATTTTTTTCAGATGCTGGTTGGATGAAATGTGCCTGGTATTGAAAAATTGTCTGTGATATAAAAGATTTAAAGGCCTTCACGGAGAAAAATTGGATTATCAAAAGGTCGGGGCGACTGTGCAGCTGATGGATGAACGTGATGGCCTGAAACCATTATTAGAATAACACTGCATTAAAATAGCAGATTACCATTGGCGTATTACAGTTCTTCGTTCCATAAACATGAAAAATGACAAATGTATAAATATGTTAGTATAATATATGAAGAAATTACCATTCTGGTTTATTTTAAGAATCAAGAATCATTTATTGTCCAACACCCTGATACAGGAGCTGTACAAGGAAGCAGGAAAGGAAGTTCCTCTGGTCCACGGTGCGCAAAACAGGGGGAAAGGAAATGTAGGAAATAAATAAAAAACAAACAAACAGATAATGCAGATATGGATAAGTTAAAGATAAATAAATATCACATGCATATGTAACTTTCCTTAGACTAAGGTCTCCTACAGGGGTTTAAGGCAGCATTTTTGCTGCTCTTGGGACTGAGACTGATGTCACTCCTGGGATCCGACGGAGCCGCTCTTCCAGCTTCGGGGTCACGACCCCAGGTGCTCCTGTCACCAGTGGGACCACCTCGGATTTCACGTTCCACATTCTCTCCAGCTCCTCTCCCAATCCCTGGTGTTTTTTCCAGCCTTCCTTGCTCCTTCCTCCTGATGTTTCTATCATTTTCAAATGGCAAATCTATCAGCACTGCTGCTTCCTCTTCCTTACCTACTACCACTGTATCCGGCATCCATGTATACATTTGTGCAAGAATAAATAAATGGTAGTAATGATTGGACATATTTACTTCTTATTAACTGCTTTAAATGTATTTATAACACCCTCAAGACTTCTCACTGTTAAATACACTGCCCGGCCAAAAAAAAGTGACCCACTCTAATATTTGGCTGGACCGCCTTTCGCTTTCATTATTTGGCATGGTTTCGATAAGCTTATGCAATGTCACAACATTTATTTCCATCCAGGGTTGCATTCATTTTTCGCCAAGATCTCGTATCGATGACGGGAGAGTCGGAGCGCTGCGTAAAGTCTTCTCCAAAGATTCTCAACGGGGTTAAGGTCTGGACTCTGTGGTGGCCAACCCATGTGTGAGAATGATGTCTCCTTGAAGCACTCCTTGACAACTTGAGCCCCATAAATCCTGCCATTGTCATCTTGGAAGATGAAGAAAAATTCCATTGATGGAAAAACCTGCTCATTCAGTACATTCAGGTTTTCAGCTCACCTCATTTTTTGGGCACGCAACATTGCTGAGTCTAGACCCGAGCAACTGAAGCAACACCACGTTCATAACACCAAGTTCAGTCCAGGCGGTGACTTTTTTTTGGCCGGCCAGTGTGTATTTCTCGCATTTCAGCATGTCACATTTTTAACGCTATAAACTGTCTCTTCAGCCGCAACAAAACTGTAAAAGCAGTGTAAAAAAACTGCGGCGTAAAAACCCGCAGCTGTGAGTCGGGTCGCCGTGATGTCGCCGCGGCGCAGAGGAGTCCGCTGCGTGCGCGCTCCCGCCCCTGAGCCGCGGGGCCGCGCACGCCGTCACGCGGAGGAAGTGGCCCGCGCCGCCCCGCGTGTCACCATGAGCGCCGCAGGGTGTCGGGCGGAAGAGCCGGAGCTCGGGCGGGCGGCCGGGGGCTGCGCGCCGGGGAAAGGCGAGATGTCCGGGCGGCTGAGGCAAGCGGCCCTTCCTTAGAGGCGTCGTGCGGGAGTGCGCGCCGCGGCTTCGCCCAGTATGCCGGCCTTGTTGCCCCTCGCACGGTTAGCACGAACTTGGCGGCGATGAGGAGCAGTTACAAAGACAAGATGTCTCGGCTGAGTCCGGAAGGCAGGTGTCCGTCCGCTGGCGACAGCAGCTCCGACTGGGAGCCGGGCAGCGACGTGTTCCGGTGCTGCTACGAGGAGCCTGAGCACGGGGGGATGAACTCGGGGCGGCCGATGCCGCAGGACGCTGTGTTGTTGGGACCGAACCTGGAGCCTCAGAGCGTCGCTCCTAAGCCTGGGCCGACGTACCTGGAGCCCGAGGACGTGGACTGCGGGGAGCCCGACGGGGACGGGGCGCGCTTCGTGATGGAGGCCCGGCGCAGGAACCGCTCCGGCAGCGCCAGGCACCGCTACGAGGTGGTCACGGAGCTGGGGCCCGAGGAGGTGCGCTGGTTCTACAAGGAGGACAAGAAGACGTGGAAGCCGTTCGTGGGCCACGACTCGCTCAGGATCGAGCTCACGTACCGCAAACTGTGCGAGGCGCCTGAGGAGGACGTCGACGGAGGAACGGCGAGCGCGCAGCCGGGCGCTGACGGGGGCAGCCCGGCGGACGGGGATGCCCAGGCGGTTTGTGTTCGCGGAGGGCTGTACGAGGTCCACGTGAGGGAGCGGGAGTGCTGCCCGGTCTACTGGAACCGTGAGTCCCCGTCCGGTCCGGTCCGGTCCGGTCCGGTCAGCCCAGCCCAGCCCAGCCCGCAGAGCGGACTCACAAATCCTCCTTGCTTTCCAAATGATCGTTATTTTTAAACAGACTTCATCTCTGGTCCTTTGTGTTCCATGTGCTGTCACTTTGCATTTTGTCTGTTTTAGCATCAGTTCACTTTTCAACTGCATTACAGTGTTTTGGAGCAATTCAACGGGAAACGGTGGCTGTCACTCGGGCTCCGGCGTTGTGAGGAGAAGCCACCGCCTGTGTGTGGGAGAGAGGGAGATGGTGTCAGGCGCGCACCGTGTAGTGAAGTTTGCGGAAATGTCCCTTTAAGGTTGTCCCTCTGTGGTGGGGACAGAAGCAGGACGACAGGGGACTGCGGCGACTGTAGTGGAGGCTCCGCAGCCACACCTGCCGCTTTCAGTCATGACATATCGGTGAACTGCTTGTACATCAGCGCACGACCCGCTGCTGCTGCTGGCGGCTGGACCGAGCCATTTGCCCAAGGGTTTGGGTGACGGTCAGTTTTGCACGAAGGGGGTGCTTGTAAGGTCATCGGTTGCCAGTCGGGTGACAGCGGCTCAGGATGAAGTATACGGTCAACAAACAGTTAAAAAAGGAGGAACGGCAGATTAAAGGCAAAGTCAGGCTTAAAAAATGACAAAGCGAGGTGCTGCGAGATATTTATATGGGTGAGGAAGTGAAAGTCAGTAGACTGCTGTGGTACGAGTACCGGTGGGATGTGTGTTTGTGTGTCTTTTTGGAGGGAGCTGAGTGACACCATGAGCGGATCTGTAAATTCAGGCAGGATGGACCTTGAAGTGGGTCCTGGGTGCGATAGGGACCCAGTGAAGAATGGTCTGTGTGTGTGTGTGAGAGAGGGAGAGAGATGGGCTGTAAAGCACGTGAGCAGCAGCATTTGAATAAGCTGGACAATTTAGATGCAGGAGCACCTGCCACAGGGGAGTTGCAGTAATTGAGCCTTGAGCCAACAACATCCTGGGCGAGGCATTGGCGCTGCAGTCAGTGAGAACATTCCGGATTTTGTGGATGAAGTAAAGGACCGAGTGACAGTTTAGCTACATTTAATTGGCTCTCTTCTTGGTGGGGGGTCTGTGTTCTGAATGAACAGATGTGTCCATAACACCTTATGTATTTAAAATTTCAGAGCAGGATCGGATCCCGGTAATGCGAGGGCAGTGGTTTATCGATGGCACGTGGCTCCCGCTGGAGGAGGAGGAGAGCGATCTCATCGAGGTGGAGCACTTGGCCTGTTTCCGGGGGCAACAGATGCAAGACACCTTTGACTCGGAAGTGGTGGCCAAGACTGTAGACAGTCAAGATGGTGAGTAGGCTTGCTGTTCTCCGAGGGATGCAGGAGGAGTTGTGTCTTTATTTGTACGCGTAACTTTTTGCATGAACACCAGTTGTTTTAAAACAACCTTTACACAGAATTGCAGGTCAAACTGGGCAGGTTGCTTTGTGAAAATGGTAGTACATGAAGCAGTACTAAGAAACTCCGATTTTCTGGTTTATTTATTGACTGTAACATATACATCACTGTAATTTAAAAGAATCTACCTGAGTGCAATTTTGCGTCTATGCTTATTGTCGCTTTTAATTCATGGAAGTAATGGGACAGGATTGTTTGTGGTTAATTTTTGAAAAATGGAGATTGTAGATTATAGTTTTTGGCTCCATACTGTTACCATTGTGGGTTTAGTTTTTTCTTATGAAAACATAAATTATTATTTTTGTGGTGTTGCAAATCTTTCCTCAAAGTGACTTAAAAATTTGGTCACTTATACAGCCTGAGCGGATCAGGCAGGTTGAGTACCGTACTAGATGGAGACCACAGCACAGCCATTAATGAGTTAACTGTCACCTGCTGCTTAACACTTGGTTTTTTATGAAACTGAACAAAAACGTTGTTATGCTGCAAATGTATTTTTCTGTGAAGACCGTTTTTATTCACAAGTGTTGTCGGCAGTGTGATACGAATGCAAACCGTAACCTGTAGCTTTTTATTACGAATATAGCAAGGTCACCTTTCATAACTTTTCTAGCAAAATCTCAGCTTGTTGGTCTGAATTGGGCAATAACAACATAACAAAATGCATAATCGTATCACAACTTTGGGTTCATTTTAACCCTTTTTTGAGTTGTTCTTTTCCTTTCAGAAAATTGCTCATGTCCCTGTAACATAACTGGTTGGCAGGGCATATTACGAGCAGGTAAACTGAGAGATGCGCTGAATATTTTGTTACCGAAAGACCTCTTCTAGTGCTGAGAGAGTTTAGCTCAGTGAGTTCACATGCAAAAATCTCAAAGACCTTGTTCACTTTTTCAGAGTTTATTTTATTTCAGTTGTGACAGATTTGCTGGGCAGGCGTATTGATTTCTGTCGCTTTGTGTAACAGCCTTTAGTAACTACCTTCTATATCACAGGTGTGGTTCTGTGTGAATATCCTGAAGGGAGGAGGACAATAATGGAATATTGTACCGTGGTTATTGGGTGTGAAATCAGTGCAAATCATTCTAATATTTCCATTTGGATTCTGGTTTCAAGATACAGAGCATCACCTTATATCAAGTGCATAAATACTGAGGGGAAATTAGGTTGCAGTCAGAAATGCTGTCTGTATGAGTTTGACATTCAGCTGCTGGATCAGTGAAGCACAGGTACAACACCTGTCTCAGGTGCATGTCCTCTTTCCAGCTAATAATGTGTCGTGTTAATTCAGGTCTCTCTGTGTTAAAATTGGCTTAATTTGCTTTAAAATCTTTAACACTTATCACCAAATCCATACATTTCAATTTTGCGTACTGAAACAAGTAGATGTCTTTTTTAGCGGCGCCAAGTGAGACTGAAATCACTTGGGACCGTAACAAAATTAAGCTTCTTGCGGTTCATTTTCATTTGAGGAATTTAATCACAGTATTGCTATTTTTATTCTGTGAAAGTGTTATGTCTAAATTGGACTTGCAGGGTTTGGTTTGTGAATGTTTTTTTTTTTTTTTTGGTTTAAATTGTCAAACCCAGTAGAAAATTGCTCAATTTTTGAGGTAAGCTAAATCTCACTTTCGTGGCAATGCTTTTTGATTCATTTATAACAAATAAGGGTTTTATTTTTACGATTTTATTGTAAATGTGCCTACATCCAAAGAAATCATGACTGGCATGTGGCCACAGTGCAGTTTTTGAGACCTCAAAGTTGGTTAATGCTGGTGTAAATTCTTACATCTTATTTTTTTTTTTTTGACAAAATGTATGTGATTATTAAATGGCAAAAGAGAAAACCTGGTTGAATCCATTGGTCTTAAACGCTTGTGATCAGTGTAAAAAAAAAAACCAAAAAAAAAAACCTTATGGCTATAAAAAAGCACGAAGCTGGTCAGCTTCTTAAATTCCTGTGACCATTATCTGTCTGAATAATTGGTGTAGCTGTACTACCGCTGTACACACAAAGTTCATATGTTGTACAGGAACGCTAGGGGACGTCCGGCATGACCATGTCCATCGCTGTCAGAGGCTGTTGAGCTACTGTATGCGCATCGGTTCTCCTTGAGAAGCACCACTGCCATGATACTCACTGTTTCTTGGTTTTAGTTCTCTCCCACCTGCCCCCTTTCTACCTCCCTTTTCTGTTCAAATGGAGAGGATATCAGCCAAGTGCTAAATCTGCATGTCACAAGCGAAAGCGTTGCCAAGGTACTGTAACCCAGCGTTTTATTCTCACTACACTCCCTGTAGATTTAGTGTCTCGTTGGGCTTCCTTTCTATGATCTCTAGTGTCACGGAACCAGTCTACATTCCGCTCCCCTTACCTTTCCAGTCCCCGCTGCTTCCTCTTCGGCATCCCTGGAGGTGACCCATCTCCTCAGGGGCCGTGCACATTTTGGATATATCTGCCCATAGCTGCCTGGGCGATATTTCCAGTTATCTCACAGTTTTTGTGGAAGACTAGTCTGCATTGGCTCAAAACTAAATTTACTCTTATTTACAGTTTGTAGTTTTATGCTTGTACTCGTTTATACAGCTGGACTTTTTTCCTGAGACTGTTCAGCCTTAAGGTGAAATAGTTAGGCCTCCTCCACCTGATGAAAGGTCCAGCTCTTGAACCAGTACACTACCTGTTAAATGTTAACAGCTGAGAGGTACTAGGTTAACATACCTACAGCAGGTACTTGACTAATGTAAGAGAAAGTGTGATCACAGGTGAACCACTCTGTGGTAGCACCTGTGCATAGCTGTGCACATGAACTTTTATTTGTGTGAGGAGCCTTATTCTTAATGTTTGTTCCGGAGGATTGTGTGTATATGTTCACAATGTTTAAAATAATAAAGTTTAGTTAACCTTTGAGGCATTTATGGTGCTGTTATTGGGAACCAAGCAAAGTTCCTCCACAGATGTTACATACATATTGATCTGCAGAATCAAAAATAAGCACCATGCTTAATGTGCTTCAAACAAATATTACATGACTCCAGTTACTTTTATGTAAGGATTGATTTTTGAAATGGAGCATTGATCTGGTTAATGGGGTAATTCCAGCTCAGAAAATCATCACCGCGTTCCTGCTCCTTCAAGCCTCTCAGCTGTGAGTTTGACAGCTGGATCATGTGTGTTTGCTTTGATTTCCACTTTTGTAGACCAGGTACCTTCACTGGTTTCCACTGTAAAACAAGATTGCTTCTATGTGCCTCCCTTGATTTGCCATACTGAGCTGAAGCTCAAAAGGCTCCATCTTGTTTTACAGTTTATTTTTTTTTCTTAAGCTCATGGGTGTATTTATTTATTTTTTTTTGTGTGTGTGTGAGTTTGCCTTATTTTTTTCTGCTTTAGTAGATTTTTAGTGAAGTAGTTGTTTTGGTTCCACGCAGTAGTTGGAATAGAATTAGGTTATATACTTTAATGTTTAATGTGATAGATTTGTGTAAGAACGTTGTACAACCTTAGCAAGTGGGGGTGTGTGTGTGTGTGTGTGTGTGTGTGTGTGTGTGTGTGTGTGTGCGTGAAATCTATTTTAACTGTTTACAGCTATTTTCACTGGCTTCAAATGGGTTATGATTCTGTATAACTGTATCTGTAAAGGACATTCTCTTTTACATGAGTGGCAACTGAAAGTTTAAAAAATGCCTATAAAGTTTCTTTGTCTGGCTTCTATTAATGACTTTTGGACTTCTTCATCTGCTTTTGGGGACAAATAAGGTCTGATCAGGATGCACAGTTGTGAGGAATAATTTCAGAAAATGTTCACCTTGTGAATTGCCTGCAATGAAAATGATTAATGCTAAATTTAGGCAAGAAACTGAAATAATACCTTGTTTTGCTTCTCAAGTGGATCATCAACAAGTCTTGTGGGATGAGAAATAATAAGAATTTTGGAAAAGTAGTCAGATAAATTCATCCTGATGATCTAGGTTAGCATCTGGTTCAGATTGGAGGAACGCTTGTGAATGCTGCCCAGGTTCTGATGTGCACTGCAGTTGGTATTGCTGACTGCTCAGTACTTTTTCTCTGTCTCTCTGTCTGTCTGGGTTTTTGTACTAAATGCACGTCAGGTGCACAGAGGTCACACATTGCCAGCTGTGAAAGATGTGAGGCTGGTCATATTACCTGATCTGGAAGGATGTAACAGCACGTATTCCCCTTTTGTGTGTTAACACTGAGCTTAAATCGCAGCGTAAGCTTTCCCTCTACAATACAAATCAAGGCGAAATAAAGCGAAAAAGGAAACGAAATGCCAAACGTCTCAGGTGCCACTAACATTACAATTACCGTATGTCTCATGGCATCAGATGACTTTTATGTGAGGTTCTCACCTGTCTGACATGTGTTCAGAAAATGCCTCTGTTGAGTAAATCCTCTGGAATAATAGTTAGTTGTAAAGGGCAGAAGCAGTTGTCTAAAAGTAGAGGTTTTTTTGTGTGACACTTTGTATATTGGTAATTTTGGATTCTTTACCGTATAATAAATTCCTACTTTTAATATTTAATTGCATTTTAAATATTGCATTTTAATTGGCTGTTGGCATTTCTTTGCTAAAAAAAAAAAAGAGAGAAGGCAATATAAAGTATTACACTTGCACTGTCCTGGTTCTGGACTGTCAGTGCAGATGTTCCTTTGCAGTCATTTTAATCTTTTGTGGCATGTTGTCTCTATTTATTTTACATATTTGGTTTATTGTTTCATAATTTCTCCCCAATTATGTAAGCACGTGCACTTTCCTCTCATTTTTGTCCAATACTTCTTGGTCAGTATGTCTGTTAGCTCCAGGCTGGAGGGCGTAACCAAGCTGCTGTCAGTGTAAACCATGTGCTGTTCAGTAGGCCTACAGGTAATATGCAGAGATGGAGTTCAGGAAGTTAAGATTCCAAATTTTACTCATATCTTGAACAATCCAGGAACTGTGCAGGTGAATGATAAATTCTGAATGTGGTAGAAATGTTTTTATTTGTACTGTTCTTTGTTGTTGTTAGCCGGGCACAGGTTAAGTTAGAAAAGGGTATCATAAACAGTGAGCCAACAAATTTTTCATCTGCATGTTGTTCAGTTTAACTAAAAATTACTTCTCCTTTGTAATATTTTTTCCTCTCTCCTTTCCCCCATTCTTTTTGTGCATGTTACTCACCAACTCTCCACATTTTGCAGCTGTTCACAGTCTGAAGTTGAGCAGGAACCATGTTGACTGGCACAGTGTGGATGAAGTTTACCTGTACAGTGATGCCACCACCTCTAAAATCGCCAGGACTGTCACACAAAAACTGGGTTTCTCCAAAGGTTAGTGCTCACACTTTGAGATGTAAATCCTCAGCCTCATCATTTTCTCAGAAGGTTTTTATTCAAATGAAAGAATTTTGGCTCAGAAACAAAGAAAATGATCACCTTTTAACAGAGTAACAGCTATTCAGTTGAAACAAATAACATTCTTGGATTAAAAAAAAAAATTACTCCTCCACATTTCCATCAAAATGTTCCCCTGCCAGCTGGGTAATTTATCATGACTTGTTTAGTAGCAAAGGAACATTATTTTATTCCTTACATTCACATTTGTTGAATGGACATGGTTCTCAAAGTAGCGTACAATGACTAGTATGTAGCTGACACCTTTATCCAAGTCTGCTTGCAGCGTGGGATACGTTACTCTAAACTCCCTATAATCATACACCACCTATACACCAGAGCAAGGTAACACCCTGGCCAGGACACCTGTTGCAGGCACTTTCTTTCACACACTCAAAGGGCAGTTTAGTCACTAATCCACCTGAAACGCATGGCTTTGGATTGTAGAAGGAAACTACAGCACCAGAAGAAAATCCACTCAAACATAGGGAGAACATGCAAACTCCACGCAGGAGGTGTGAGCCACCAGCACTACCAGCTGCGCCACTGTACCATCTGTTGTTGTTTGACAGTTTAATCCACAGCAATTGTTAATCTCTTATACATCTCAATGTTTTACTGCAGCATTTCAGGTTAAGTACCATGGTAAAGAGCAATAAAGTAGAACCCCACGTAAGGTGTCAGGTGGTAGCTTTCAGGGACAATTCTGTGTTCTCCACTGCAACCCTGCCTGCTGCTCAAATTTTCAGAGCAAAGACAACAGTGTAAAACTCTAAAGGTCTACAGATTCATGTCAGCAGATGAAATTTCACCAACATGTACTTATTAAATATCCAGCAGAACAAGAGATCCCCCCCACCCCCCCGATCTTTATTGTTTCTGTTCTCACATTTCTGTTTTGCAGCCTCCAGCAGCGGAACCCGTCTCCACCGTGGTTATGTAGAAGAAGCGTCTCCCGAAGACCAACTCCCACAGGCCACACACATAGTCTTTGTTGTCCATGGCATTGGGCAGAAGATGGACCAAGGGCGCATCATTAAAAACACTGGCATGTGAGTGTTTAATGCGGGGACATTTTCAAATACGTTTAATGATTTAAAGAAGTGTCTGTATTGTCAATTCTTTTGAATGTTTGAGTTAAACTGCATTGAGATGTCCGTGTCACATCATTATGGGGTTTTTGCTGTGTTGATGTGGTAAATTGTACATGTAGGGTGAGGGAAGTAAAAAATTTGACTCGTGGCGACCATTTTTTCAGTTTTTATGGGGGGGGGTATGGCATTGGTTCACCTTTGCCATCCTCCATACGTGTCTTTGGTTTATGAAAATGGGAAGAACATGAAGACTTTGCGCACCCTGAGCAACAGCAAACCTATCAAAGCCCTACAGCAGTAGCTACACTATTGGACTGCTTTGTACTTACAGCTTTACCAGAAGGCTGACAAGAGAAATGGCTTAAGAAAAATAACTTTTCTTTTGAATTTTCTCGGAGCACTTCTACCATTATTGTGTAATTTTCACATTCACACGAAGACCAGTTTCTCTCCTGCGGTTTCGCATCTCTGAAAGGAACTTTTCCACACCTGTCAACTCCAGTTCAAATTGTCTGTAGCCATTGATATATTTCCTTATTTTAACCAATTTTTTTTTTTTTTAAAGAATTTACAGTTTGCTTACTGATTTCAAAAGGAAACTTGCTGCATTATGGCATCTGTCCGTGAAAATCTGTCAAATATTAGATGGTTTTTCAGAATGTATGTGCTGTTAACCCACCGGCTGAAGGAGAGAGCAGTCTGTCTGTCTACCTGTTTGCAGGAGCTTAAGATGTTAATAAGGTGAAGTGGACTAATGCACTCTGGCTGTAAACCCTGTGTTTCAGAGGAAAGATTAATGCCTCTCTTCTCTTTCTATCCACTAGGAACTAAAATTAAATTCGCTGTTCTGTCTCCTGGCTTTTCTCCTCACATCTTGATCCTTTCTTTCTTTCTTGCCCTCTGTTTTATGAGTTTATGCCTCTGGTTCCCACTAGCTAATTTCTTTTTTGTTTTATGTGCTGCGGTGGGTCAATATTTATTCTTTATTCTGCTCATGCGAAGGACAGTGATTTTCCTCTTGTGTCAGCAGTAGCTGCTCTCTCTGTTTGCCTTGCTAGCTGCTTTGTTTGTGTACCCATCGTGATGTGTAAAAATAAAAAGCAAGGTCACTGGTTGGAAGAACCAGCGCAAACTGCATGAAATTATTAGAAGTTGTAATGGATATAATTTTGTTTTGGGATGAAGTCCATATGCCACTGTTAGTGACGCAGGGTAGTGAAACAGAAAACGGTTTTAATCTCGAAGTTGCAGATAAACGCCTGCTTCAACTGTTTGCCTTTCAGGATGAGAGACGCAGCACGAAAGATGGAGGAGAAGCACTTTTCAGACCATGTTGCAGAGCATGTGGAGTTCCTGCCTGTAGAGTGGAGGTCCAAGCTGTCGCTAGATGGAGGTGTGACTCACAACATGGGGTGCATGGGGGATACCGGTGATGGCACTGTGAAACTTGCTGAAGGAAGTATTTTTAAGAATATGCAAGACATGAACTGACAGAAAAGCATTTATGTGCTGAAAGTGCTTGTTTTCTGTTGCAAAACATAATGTTTTTTTACCAGGTTTCCTAATAATTTGTGTGGTTTTATTTACTCTTTGTGCTTTGCTTTCATGGGTCCTGGCGGGTGGAAGGTGTAGCCGAGGATGTCTAGATAGGAGCTAGGAGGTGTCATCCCTGCCTGTCCCCAATAAGTGTAGTGAGCGGCTGACTGGCTCTTTGGAGGACATATTACTAGAGGCCTTGTTTATATTCAGGCTTTGCTTTTTTGTGTTATGATCTCTACTCCCCCTTTCCTGTTTCCTTCCTCGCTGGGTCACGTGATCTAATAGTTGTTCATGATAATACACCTGGATTTACTACTGTTGTACAGTAAAGTGGAGTTCTCCTGTTACTTCACCACTTGTGATGTCATTGTCATTATAGTTTGTTGGGTTCCGTGTTGTTATCTTTTTCTTTTCTTTTTTTTTTTTAAAGTTTTAATAGCTAAATAGCATTCTCTTTGCTGTGATCTTTATTCAAACTTGCTTCTCTGTATGGATGACCGAAACAATGAATTTTTTTGGGGGGGATAAAGTTAAAATCTGCACTTTTACTCATTGGTGCTGTGCACACTTTTAGGACAGCGGGACTTGACACCCTTTGCAATTAATGTAAATTATTCTCTCTTGCTTGTCCATAAACAGGACTTAAACATGTTAAACATTATCCAATACTGTTTGTGTGAATGTTAAGTTAAATGGAATTTGCAGGAGGAGACAGTGCAAGGACTGCCGGATAAATGTTGTAAGTTGTGCTAACGCTTCTATGTTGCGCGATTGTTCCAGACACAGTGGACTCCATCACCCCAGATAAGGTGCGTGGCCTGAGGGACATGCTGAACAGCAGTGCCATGGACATCATGTATTACACCAGCCCTCTGTACAGAGATGAGGTAAATGAAACCGCTGGTGGTACTTGTGATACACGATGAAGTACACCACTCTTTCATGGCTCCTTTCTACTGTGCTGTACCTGTATGATTATCTGCTCTTTTAGAACATAACACACACCATGAACTGAAAGGCTTCACCTTTACTGTACACTATTTTTTTTGCAAGAATATGACATGTTATGAGTGATTAGTAGTACAGCATGTGTGTAAGTCTGTGACTGAGCTCAGGTTATGTCTCCTTCCCAAAGATCACCAGAGGCCTCACACAAGAGCTGAATAGGCTCTATTTGCTCTTCTGCTCTCGGAACCCGGAGTTTGAAGAGAAAGGGGGCAAGGTGTCCATCGTGTCCCACTCCCTTGGCTGCGTCATCACCTTCGATATCATGACAGGCTGGGACCCAGTGCGCTTCTGCCAGCAGGAGCAGACAGATGTGGAGGAGATGGACCTGCACTGGCTGAGCTACGAAGAGCGGCACCTCTTGGAGCAACTTCATCTCACTCGAAAGCGGTACGGTGAAGGACGTGAGCTCGAAACCTGAAGGTCTGCAGGAGCCCTGCTGTGGAAACCTTAATCATTCCGCTGTCAGAATGTACACCTGGATAAATGGGGATATTTTAAGGCAAAATACTGGTTTTCCTCCATTAAGATACGATACAACTTTATTAATCCAAAGGGAAATTATGTCCTCAGCATACTCAGTGCAACAAAAGCAGAGATACAGGGTTATTATAATAATAATAATAATAATAATAATAATAATAATAATAATAATAATGCCCTTAATTCATCAGGCAAGGAGCTTACAGAAAACCACTAAAAAAAAAAAAAGCATTTACTGGTACATCTAGTAGAAAAATTTACAGTAAAAAAGTGTGTGTGTGTGTGTGTGTGTACTGCCTTAATTTTTCAGCTTTTTGGCAAGAAAAAAGAGATTATCACTTGTATTTGCATATGAATGGAACCCGAGCGAGAAAGAAATAACATCGTGTTTTTGTATAATTTCTACTTTGTGATATTTTCTCGGCTACCAAGTCAACCTTTGCACCTACCTAACCACCCTAAAGCATCACCAAACTTTTCAAGCATCCGAATGGTAAATAACTATAAGTAATTCATTATGAAATGATTTCTGATGCCATTTAAACAAGTAATGCAAACCAGAATCGCAGCAATAATGCTAAATAATCGTAGTAATGACAATTTTCTTTCATTAAGACAATGCTTTTCTTTAAAGTAGCTAACAATTTAAAACACAAAAAGAATTAATAGTGAGAGCAGCAATGGAAAGCTCGATGTAAAGCACATTAGAAATAACACTTTCAGATGTATACTTATTTTAACATTTTATAACTGTCCAAATAATTACAATTAATCAAATAAAATTTGTGTGAAAATTCAGTAAAATTTAGAATTTTTTGACTGCCTAAGTAAGCCTTTTCACCTTATTACTTGGATCATTGCTTTCATCCATATAAACGTCTGTATGCCACACCGATTACAGTTTGATTTCCTTCTTAAATCAGTTACGGTGTTGGCAGTCGTTGCTGTGTATTGTGTTGAGTTTTGTGTTAAATCCGTGTGATTGCATATATTCCTGTATACACATAATTCCCAATGAGAAAATATGCCAAAAGTAACAGCTGTTTCCCAGTCTGAAGCATCAGATCAATGCATTTTGCTATTGTTTTGTTACAGCATAATTTTATATTATAACTTTCTATGATTGCATAGGGCCGTAACTTTGGATTTTTTAAAACTGTATTTCAAGTTACTGTTATGTGTGGGCTTGGCTTCTTTTTTTTGGTTCCTGTCTCATCTCTCTGCCTGCCTCTGCCAGGTTGAGAGAGTTGGAGGATCAGATTCAGGGTCTGGAGGCCTCCAAAAATCTAACATCTCCAGCCTTAAAATTTAAGGTACTGTGAGATTATGAAAAGTTCAGTAGTGGGAAGAGTGACAGGCGAAAAGATGTGGCCTGTCCCTATGCTTAAGGGTTACATCTGTGTGTTCTAGGTGGAGAACTTTTTCTGCATGGGTTCCCCTCTTGCCGTGTTTTTGGCTTTGCGAGGGATCCGACCAGGGAACACCGGATGTCAGGACCACATTTTGCCCAAATCCATCTGCCGGCGGCTCTTTAACATTTTCCACCCAACTGACCCTGTGGTGAGCCAGCCTGAGCCTTAACAAATTCATCAGTCATTCGATAAGTAACGGCTGAATAGCTGTGAAAAGACTGAACAATGGTGCCAGGGTCCTTTCTTTTGTGTACCTGCAGGCATATAGACTGGAGCCACTCATTCTGAAACACTACAGCAACATCGCACCTGTCCAAATACACTGGCAAGTGATCGCCTTGGTCTTGTAAAGGATCCCATGTATTCAGAGAAAAACTGGAATTGTAGTTATACAGTACTTGTTTATGGCACAAAAATGATGATGCTGATGTTTACACTGATATTTGCTAGTTTTTATAAGCATATATAATGCTAAAATGGTTATACAGTAGAATTATCCAAACCATCAGTTACCAACACTACGCCACCACCCCAAAAACGAATAACGGTGTCTAATTTTAGTGCGTTGGTTATTCTTGTGTGTTTGATTCAACAAGCCAACCTTGGCCCCAGTTTGAATAATCGACCTTCGACTGTATTTATGAAATATTCTTATTAACATGGGGACATGGAGCTTTGAATGGTCTCATTTTACCTTCCTTCTGCTTCAGTCTTTGAGCAGGTATTGTTGTGGTTTTAGGTGTAACACTGTCAATCCCACACCTTATGACGAGATCCGGCCTACGTTCATCAATCCGGTGAAAGAGGCTACGTCGGACACAGAGAGCATCCCCAGTCCAAGTACTTCCCCAGTTCTGGCCCGCAGGCATTACGGAGAGTCCATCACCAACCTAGGAAAAGCCAGCATTCTGGGTGAGATTGGTGAAGGTGTTGGGGGGAAGAGGGGGTACACCTGGTGGCATAGGGGTTACAGTTGATGTCCTCAACTCTAAGGACCCCAGGTTCAAATTCCTGCTCCTGCTGCAGTACCCTGAGCAGATGCAGTAAAAATGATCCAGCTGTATAAATGGATCAGTACTGTAAATGTAACTCGTTTTAACACTGCAGAAAAGTGTCTGCATCAATAAATAAATAACATTCTGCTGTTGACTACTGTTGAGATGAAACTAATGGGCTGATAAAAGTATGGTTATGCATGGTGTCCTGTAAAACCTTACTGTGTCTCCTGACCGTGGTTTTACTTTGAAAACTGAGTGGATGTGCACAGCATGAGTGGATGTGAGACATCTATGGTGCTGGGTAAATATTTGACAGCGTAGGGACCACAACCCGGGAGTGCTGTTTGCTTTGACTGCGCCGGGTGAAACTGAAGTGCTGCCGGGTGCTGCTACCTCTATGAATTTGCTTAGCAGCCACAGCAACTCATATTTACACGGTTTACTATGCAGCTTCATTATCCTCACTTCAGGGTGCAACAGCTGTGTCCTTCATAAAGTGTCGTCCTTTGTCACCTCACACCCCTCCGGTGCTCTGTGATAGAACTGAACCCAGCGCCTGACCCGAAAAGACCACCAACCTGCATCCCTCATTCTTAAAATCCCTCCTCCACGAAAAAATTACATGTTAACACGGATCTGTTGAATGATAAAATTGCAGTCAGATATTAAAATGAGAGCTGTGGCAAAATTCTTACAAGTGTTGCTATGTACCAGCAGGAACCGGGTTCATACCTCACCTCCGTTTGAGGTACCCTTGAACAAATGAACCCTGAATTGTTACAGTAGAAATTACCCAGCTGTGTATTAATGGGTACATTATTGTAAGCAGCTTAGTACCCAACTCTCGTGTTGTAAGTTGCTGTGGGGAAAGTGCCAGCTGTTTGAATGAAAGAGAGACTGACAACAGTGTTGTTTGTGATGTGAAACAGGTGCAGCCAGCATCGGGAAAGGCATCGGAGGGATCCTGTTTTCTCGCTTCTCTCGCTCCAGCAGCCAGACGTCAGCGGCCGAGGGTGGGACCGCAGAGGGCGAAGAGAAGAGGCTTGCTGACAGCCAGTCTTCGTGCTCGATCTCTGCCATGTCTCAGTCTACCTCCACTATCATCGATGCTACATGTCAGTACCTCCTCCATGTTGCGTTCATCCATATCGCGCCTTAACGCTTTGCAGCGGGGGCGGCAAATAGCTGAATGCCAGTGTAAGCAACTTTGAGAAAAGCCAAATTAAAAAAAGATACAGTTTACCCTTGGATACACCTCGGAGTTTGGTGGAAGGGCACTGTTGTAGGATAGGGTTTTATGTCTCTGGTATTCTTTGCAGATGAAAATGTGGGAATTTTTACCATTTCTGTGTTGTTTCTTGTGGTCCACTCAGAAGCCGCATTTTTGCCTTTGTCTTGCAGTGGAGCTGGAGCATCGCATTGACTTTGAGCTGCGCGAGGGTCTGGTGGAGAGCCGCTATTGGTCAGCGGTGACTTCACACACCTCGTACTGGTCGTCTCTGGACGTGGCACTTTTCCTGCTGACATTCATGTACAAGCAGGAAAGTTTGACTGAATGCACGGAAGACAGTCCTGGCCCTGTGTTACACTGATGACCATTTGGCCATGCACTCGTGGCCTCGCTTATTTATACCTTTCCAGTGCACCTTCCCAAATGGCCCCCATATTAACACAAAGGCGTCACAACTTCACACATTTATTGTCTCAATTGTACAATTTCTATTAGTTCTGTTCTTTGGAGGCCTGTTGTCTTACTAACGTTTAGTTCCTCTCTTGCTTACTTACTTTTACACACATGGTTGTTAGCTCTCTTACACACTCGCTTCTCCTCGCAGACTTTGAAAGCAGGAAGCCTCCCTGTTTCAAGCAAAGCCCCCAAGTGATGCTGGGCTGATTGGGTGGTAGTTGCAGGGGGATCAGCGCCAGCATCGCTGTCCTGTCCTCGGAGCAGAAGTGCCCCCCCATACACGCTTCATACAGTACAAGTGCTGTTCTTGCTGAAGATGCTTTTCCTCCGCAGCCCCTCTTATGGACAGTGGCCTTGTCTCCATCGTATCTACCGTGTCAACCGGTCTGAAAATACAGCCCTTCCTGCAGGCACCGATGCTTTTTCACTCTTGCCTGTCCAGTGACGGCTTTGTTTTTTGGAAACGTTAACCGTTTGAAAATGGGGCTCTTCTGTCGTCTTAGTTCCCCAAAAACTTTTCTGTGCAAATATTCAATGCAAAAAAAAAATTACTTTAAGGCACTGGTTCATTATTTATTTAAATTGTAATATATTCCCTGGCAAAAACCTGGAAATTATTTCCATTTATTTATTTATTGCGGAAATTTACCAGAAAATTATAAACAGTTTGTAAGTTTTATTTTCTTATGTGGGGAACAATATAATTTTCATATAACTAAAGACATAACTACGCTGTTGCATTCACTTTTTTTTTTTTTTTTTTTAAATGAGCATTCAAGCGACCAGTAAAAATAAGTAAATGATCATTTTCTTTCCGTAATTGTATGTTTAATTGGCCAACATTGCTGTTATCAAAAAACCTTTAGGTGTGGGTGGCATTCCTGAATGTCACGTGCTGGTTAGAACTCGCATTAACCTTAATGGACCGTAGCGAACGTCTTGGTCAGCTGAGGCACAAGCCATGCATCCGTATGTCTAATTATTTGGCACAAAAATATTCATCAAATGGTGCTGTTTTGCTTAGGGTAAATTGAGGGTACCTTGAGTTTTACATCAGACCGGGGGGTCTCGGCGACTGCTGGATGTGAAAGTGCAGCCTCGGGTGGCTGTTGATGCCCTTTTACTGTTCACTCTCCACTTGTCAGACATCTGCTTGCAGAAAGTAAAGCGCAGGTGATCATCACCCTAGACCAGACTGCAGATATCGGCAGGAGGACTTGCCCTGTCGCGCTGCTTGCGGTAAGACTTCAACATGTACCGGACCTTCGGTTCAGCCCCTTATTTTTTACATAAAAGGAACAGGTACGATACCAAGTTTTTATCCTCCTGCTTGTTGGGATTAGAGTTAATGAATTTTCATGCACGATCGCCTTTGAAATATCACGCAAATGTGCCTGCACACATGAATTCCCCGGTGAACCAGGACTTATATGAAGAACAGTTGTCTGGCATGGCTATGTTTACGGTGAGATCGATATTCATACGGTGGAACCGTTTGGTTAACTTTGTCTTAAGTCTTTTATGCCGGCACCATTTTGGAGCGTGCAGTTCGGGAAGCGGCCGAATTTCCTTTTTTGTTTTTGCTGCTGTTTTGTCGTCATGAAGGATGGAGGAATAATTTGACATTGAGGCGCCAGCCAGTACCTGTGGCAGTCTCAGGACTTGTCGATGTGGTAAAGTGATGTGAGCTGTTTGTGTGACCCCTTGCCATAATTTTTTTGTACCGCAGTCATAATTTGTCGAAAGTGGCTGTTGCTGAAGGTGAAAGGTTATTAGAGCTGTCCAGCTTTTAGTGGTTCAATTCATCCTCCATCCACTAGGTGCCAGCATGTCCACATAGGAGGAGGAGGAGGATCATTATTTTTATTTGGAGGAGAAACTTCAAGTACAGTTGAAGAAGCCTGAGACAGACAAGGGTCCTCATTAAAATATTAATCACAGCAAAAGTTTGTTGAAAATTCCTGTGTTTTGTTAACATGCTACCAAGGCTCAAGTGTCTCATGCATACATAAGAGCAGATGGGTGCAGTATCTGCACATTTGTTCTAAGGGATGGGATTTGGAGTACTAACTGAGTTGACCTTTGAGTGCATTTAATGTAACTTAAACCAGCTTCTCTCCATGTAGCAAAAGCAGTTGTGAACCACAACATGAATGCATTTTGTCAGTTGTCCTTCGTACAGGAGAGCCAACCGTCCCAAGGTTCAAAGGTGCCAGTTTGTCCAGCAACCACTAACATTTCCATAACAGGGATAGAAATGTGTGTCGCACCGCTTTTCATTTTCATTTTCGGTTCAGGTGTAGCTGCGGTTGAGCTGTAGATGTTCTCAGACGGGGTAAATTGCGCTGCGTGCCGGTCGGATGTGGTGCCGCATGTCAGCCTGGTTCGCCGTGAGGAAGCTGTCGTCGTGACCGGGGCAGCTGCAATTCCAGGGCCGCAAATGTCAGCTTTTACCTCTGTTTGCTTAATCTTAAGCATAAATGAGAACACAACTGAAACCAAATGATTTCTCACATGTTAATCGGCAATCATTAACAAATGTGGGTATTTTTTTACTATAGAAAATAAAATACTACCAAAATATATTTGCTTAATGTCTGTTGTCTGTATGTTGATGATTTATTTTAATAAAAAGTCATTACAAGGCCTCAAAGCTGCCAGTGGAAGTTGAAAGTAAGAATTGATCTGGATACGTAAACGGTCACTTGGCATTTTCCAGAAATGACAGCTGTTCCTGAGATCGTGGACGACTTCTACCTCAAAACATCTGACGCCAGGGGTTCTCACTTCTCACCGGACCCCCCACACTGATGTGGTGGGCTTGAGCGTGTTGCAGAAATGGGAAAGAGGAAAATGACACCCAATTCTGACACAAGACTGAACATTTTCCAACTCCAGTGCTGTGCAGCTCATTCCTATAACAGATCCAAAGTCATGAAGCCGCGCAGGTTTTCATTTAGCTATTTAAAAAAAAAAAAAAAAGGCCCAGGTGCTTTCAGACTGTGTGTGGCCGGTTTCTGCAACGTTTTCTTTTTGTTCTCCGAAGGATACCGTTACTGCGGTAAAGTGGACGGAACCTGCAGCTTTATTAGGTTGGAGTAAATGGGAGGCGCACGACTGTAGCACAGGTTCCTGACTCAGACCCAGAAGGCCCTGTTGTGGCTGCTTATATTTTATTAATGTCGCTTTTAAGTGCTGCGGATAAACTTTGGACATCACCCCCCCCCCCCGCCCGGTGAGCAACCAGCCGGACGTTGACCTCGAGTGAACGCGCAGCCGTTTTAAAGCGTGTTCTGGGCGCCAGATGGCGGAGTGACCCTGGTCTGGTGCTATCCTAAAGTTGCTCTGCCTGCTATAAATAATGCTGAGCCCCTCCCAATGTACCACTTTTCTGGAGCTGGGCAGATGCCTTGTTCTGCCATTTCCTTCTTGCTTGTGAAACAAGTTTTCCCTGTTTCAAGATTTCCCCATTTCTGGGTAAAGTTGAAAATATTCTTTAATGCTGCTTCACTGAAAACAGTGTTGCAGTTAAATATAGAAAATAAATTACTTTCTCACAGTTATAACCGTTATAATTCAATTTCACCCTCAAAACTGGTATGTGCTTTTGGCGGTGTTCCTGAAATGCAGCTGGGGGTGCAGTCAGAAAGTATTCAGACCCCTTCATTTTTCATTATGTTGCAGCCTTTTCCCCTCATCAAGCAACACTCAGTAGTCCACAGTGACAAAGCAAACAGAATTTTAGATTTTTTTAATAAAAGGAAAAAAATGTATTCATATATATCACATTGACACACATATTCAGACCTTTTACTCAGTACTTAGTTGAAGCGCATTTGGCAGGGGTTACAGCCTTCTTGGGTTTGACGCAATAGTCTACCCAACCGGATTTTGGGGATTTTCTGCCATTCTTCTCTCCAGACCCTTTTAAACTCTGTGGTTGGATGAAAACCGATAGTGGGCAGCTCTTTTCAGGTCTCCAGAGATGTTCAATTGGGTGCAAGTCAAGGCTCTGGTTGGGCCATTCAAGGACATTCAGTCGTCCCTAAGCCAGCACTGTTTTGTTGCTTTTTTGTGCTTAGGGTCATTGTCCTGTTAGACTGGGGCGAAGGTTCACGTTCCAAGGCCCAGAGCACTCTGGAGAAGGTTTTCATTAAGGATATCTCTATACTTTGCTTCGTTCAGCTTTCCCTTGACCCTGACTGGTCTCCCAGTCTCTGCTGTTGAAAAACAGCCCCGCGACATGATGCTGCTACCACCATGCTTCACCATCGGAATGATATTGTGCATATGATGAGCTGTGCCTGGTTTCCTCCAGATGTAATCCTTACAATTGAGACCAAACAGTTCAGTCTTGGTTTCATCAAATCAGAGAATCTTGTTTCTCACAATCTGAGTCCTTTAGGTGCCTTTTTGAAAACCCCAAGCAGGCTTTCATTTGTCTTTTACTGAAGAGAGGCTCCTGTCTGGCCACTCTGCCATAAAGCTCATATCGGTGGAGTGCTGCAGTGATGGCACCCCTTCTGGAAGTTTCTCCCATCTCTACACAGGTTCTCTGAAGCTCAGCCAGAGTGACCATCAGGTTTTTGGTTACCTCTCTTACCAAGGTCCTCATACACCAGTTGCTCAGTTTGGTTGCAAGCCGGATCCAGGAATAGCTGCGATTGTTCCAAACTTCTTCCGTTTAAGAATTACGGAGGCCACCGTGCCCTCGGAAACCTTCGGTGCTGCAGAATTGCTTTTGTAGCCTTTGCCAGATCTGCGTCTCGCCACAATCAAGTCTCCAAGTTCGGCAGGCAGTTCCTTCGACCTCATGGCTTCGTTTTTGCTCCGATACCCCGGTGTCAGCTGGCACGCCTTACACGGGCAGATGTGTTCCTGTCCAAATCGTATCCAACAAATTCAATTTACCGCAGGTGGACTCCAACAAGGTGTAGAAACATCTGAACGATGATCAATAAAATAGGATGCACTGAAGCTACATTTCAAGGGTCATTGCAAAGGGTCTGTGTCAATGTGATATTTCAGTTTTTTATTTTTAACAAATTTGCAAACATTTCTAAAATCCTGTTTTTGCTTTGTTCCTTCGGCGTATTGTGTGTTGCTTGATGAGGGGGAAAACAAGACTGCAACATAAATTGGGGGGAAAAATGAAGAGGTCTGAATATTTTTTGAATGCACTGTACATCTCACTGACATCCGTTTCCCATACTTGGGAATTGTACCTTCTGTATACAGTTAACGTTTTACTTCATCTCTTTAACATTTGGTCAGAGGGTGGAACATCCACGGAGGCCGAATGTGAAATAATGGAAATGACCGCTGGTTTTGACTCAGCATGCGTCTGTCTGCACTGCAACTTTGCCCTGCGGTCCCGCATGAGTCGGGCCCTCTCGCTGTTCTGGGCAGATCTGACTGTGTTTACGCCCCAATTAAAACAGAGCCTATAAAAGGCAATGGCGCTGTTGCCAGACACCAGCTCAGGTCAGCAGCTCTGCGGTGAGAAGGCTTATAAATTGCTTTGATGCAGACCAAATGTGCGGCCGAATTCCTTTGCTGGAAGTCGTCTTGTTCTGGAGCGGCGGTGGCGGTGAATCATGCTCCCCGTGTGCCTCAAAAAGGGTCTGCGCTGGAAGGGAGAGCAGATACCACGGAAAAAGGCTGCGGGTCCAGAGCTGCATGGGTTCTAACGCTGCACACGCGGTGAAATCGATCACGGGGAGGCGACGCAAGCTGCGTGCTGGCTGGGAGCGGGAGACACCGCGCTGTACTGCAAGCTGTAGCGAAATAAATGTTTTTTTACATTTGTAATTCCATTGAATTTTTAAAATTCATTTTCAAACTCGGTCAACTCACACTTGACCGAGTCCCTTAACCGCTCCGAACGTCATCAGCTGCTCTTGGGTTTCCACCAGCACACCAGCCACAGGATTTTATGGGCAAAAAAAAAAAAACACCGAAAAGGCTATGGTGATCAAAAATAATTTTAGTAACATCTAATATAGGAACACTCACGCTGGGCCCAATATAAAGCTGCATTTTTGTGAAAGTCTGCTTTAAATTATGTATTCTTCCCCTCCCAGCGGTTAAACATTGTAGTTCTGCATTCCTACTCTGCTCATACAAAAAGCACCAAGAACAGTCAAGTTTTGGAATTATATTGCTAAGGAAAAGGCTGGATCCAGGGAGACTTGTATAATATGATGTGCATATATATGGAATATTGGTCTGTAGGGACTGCTGTGCCGGGTATTTAAGATCAGAACTGAAACTGAGAAGTTTAACTCTCGTTTGTGAAAATGGAACATTTGGTGGCCGAAAATATTTAAGGGAAAAAATGTATATATTTATGACACGAACGATAGAAATGAGTTCAGGGGCAAAAAAGGCCAAGACACTGGACTCGGAACTACAGCAAAGGTCACTGTTCTGATCGTCCCGTTCAGCCGTTCTTCCAGCGCTGCCTCCTTGCCGATGCCGTTATTTCAAAATCGTTTCTACTTGGCTTCGTCTCGCACACTTAACGGTTTTACTTCGTCAACTTTTGCTGCCACACCGACGTCTTCGAGGGTCTTCGCGAAGACCTGGGGGCTCCTGGGGGAGGACCGTCGCGCCACTTCCATAAAAGGCCGGCGCGCCGCTCCGCACCCCCCCCCCCTGCGGTCACCTACGCTCTGTGTCCCGGTGGGATTTTTTTTTTTTTTTTTTTTAGTCAAAACGCCTCACTTGCGAATATTAATAATTGATAACTGACAGAAACTTGAGCTTCGGGTACAAAACAGTGGCGGGAAGACGTTAACAAAAATACAGCTGGAAGCCCGACGTGAGGCGTCGCCGAAGCGCAGTTTTCATCGCGGAGTGAGAGGGACAACGTGGCTGTGTTTCATTTTATTATTTTATTTTATACAGTGCGTGTCGTATAGACACTTTATATATATATATATATATATATATGTACACTCTGTAGCGGACATGGAAGGTCGGAGGGGGAAGGGAAGGGAGGCGAGGAGAGGGGGAGGGACGGAGGGGCTGGACTCCGGACTCCATTGGCGCCGCCAGCAGTCGGGCAGCCGCTCCGCTACTCCGGCGCGCACAGCTGTTGCATCGCCCGAACACGGACTACTTTTTCCAGAAGCGGGCACGGGGCCGTAGAAGCCGTTCTTTCGCGGGGTTCGGATCCGTTGCGTTTCTCAAGGTGGGTGGATGTTCGGTGTCGGCTCCCTGGCCTGGGCTGAGTGGACCGGAGGGCAGGGCGAAGGCTGTGGGAGAGAGCCGCACTTTGGGGGGGGGTTTTGCTGCGCACTCTGTCCGCCGCTGTCGAGCGGCTTCGAAGGACTTTTCCGCGTCCGCAGCCGAGCGCACAGCGGGGAGAAACGCACTTTTAGGCCGCGCTTGGGGTCAAGGACCCGATTTTTATCCCGGCGACGGTCGATGAAGTGAGTTGGCCCTCTGAGCGGCGCGGCTCTGCTTATGTAAGGCGCCTATCTTGGCGGAGCCTCGGTGTCCGTTACCCGCGGCAGGTGACTGGCTGCCCGGCTGCCCTGGCTGCCCTGCCCGCTCCTGCCCTGCCTTCCTTTTCCCTCCCCTCCAGGCCGGGCCTTTTGTTGTTTTTCTGGACTTAGTACACAGTTGAAACGGGCGTTTTTAACATTCCGAGCCTGCCTTGGTTCTCAGAACTCGGATAAAAAAAAAAAAGAAAAAAAAAAGTGCTTCTCCGGTGACTCCAACGTGGAGCGGCTGACCTTTCCGTCGGGCTGCGGAACGGCCGCCTTTCTGCGGCGCTGGCGGGGGGCTCCGGCGCGGCTGTCCCCGGCGCTCGGGTCGAACAAAGCCGCCCCTTGTTTCCCCCCACGGAGCTCCTTCTCCGCGCTTTTTTGTTCCTCTCCACCTCTCGCTGAAATAAAGCTCTGGGGCAGCAGCCGCTGCTGCACTTCGGCTTCTCCGTCTTCCTGGGCGCTTCAGCGGTTTATTTACCCGGTTTTGGAGTGCTTTTAGGGGCGGCACCGCAGCACTTGGTGTCCCTCGTTCGGGCGTCTTTCTAAACGTCGCATCTCAGAGTCGCCCTGTTTCGCAGCGGCTCTTAACACTTTCTCATGCGTCTTTCAGGATGGCCCTGGATGGCATTCGGATGCCCGACGGCTGCTATGCCGACGGCACATGGGAGCTGAGGATACACGTGACCGACCTGCACAGGGATGTGTCGCTGCGGGTCACAGGGGAGATCCACATCGGAGGGGTCATGCTGAAGCTGGTGGAGAAGCTGGGTGAGGAAGACGAATCGAACCTGCGATTTTGAGCGCGGGCCTTTGTGTTTCTGGTTGCTGCTCGGCGGTTTGCCGAGCACAAGGGCTGGCGTCGCAGTTAGAAACGTGGTCTTAGGTGGTAGGAAGGTTTCTGCTTCGAGTCCTGCTGCCGCTCTGGTTGCCCTTAGCAAGATACCACCTCGCCGGAATTACTGTAGTTAAATCCCCCGTTTTTACAGCAGGATATTATTGTAAGGTTGGTTATATTGGTGGTTAAAGATGTAAAATGTACACTGCCCAGCCAAAAAAGTCAGCACCTGGATTGAACTTGGTGTTATGATGTGGGGTTGCTTCAGTTGGTCGGGTCTAGACTCAGCAACGTTACGTGCCCAAAAAATGAGCTCGGCTGGCTACCTGAATATACCGAATGAGCAGCTTTTTCCATCAATGAATTTTTTTCTTCATGTTCCGAGATGACAGTGCCAGGATTCGTGGGGCTCAAATTGTGAAGGAGTGCTTCAGGGAGACATCATTCTCACACATGGGTTGGCCACCACAGAGTCCAGACCTTAACCCCGTTGAGAATCTTTGGAGAAGACTTTACGCAGCGCTCCGACTCTCCCGTCATCGATACGAGATCTTGGCGAAAAATGAATGCAACTCTGGAGGGAAATAAATGTCGCGACATTGCAAAAGCTTATCGAACCGATGCCACGGCGAACGCGTGCCATAATCGAATCTAAAGGCGGTCCAGCCAAATATTAGAGCATGTCGCTGTTTTTTTTGGCCGGGCAGTGTATATTCAAATTGATACCATGTACATCACCATGTTCTAACAATGGTAGCAATAATGGCTGTATTACATTATTATTGGCATCACCTTGGAAAAAGGTGTCTGGTTCATAATATCCCTGACTTGTTTGTTTTTTTTTGTATCTTCTTTCTTCATTGGAGTACATTTGTTTTAGGAAATAGGAGATTAAGTTTGCTGCTTTTTTTGTGTAGTTTGACCACTAATGGATGATTGAATTTAGAGCTGAAGTTATGGATCTTCTGCATTTCAGTGTCAGGGTGAACTATGGTTGGCTGTGTCCGCTGTGAACTTTGCAAACTGAATTTCTGTTATGTTGCTCTTCCGTTCAAATAGAAAAACTGAGTAATTTGCTGTGGCCAAAACAAATTGAGGAACTAATTTTCTGTACGATATTGATATTTAAATCTTTACCTTAGGTCTGTACGGGGGACACAACCGATCGACTTAAGAATGTAGATCTTGTATATGACGCAAAATCGACTCTCAAATTCCTATTTATTTATTTATTTATTTATGCTTTCTGGTCTTAACTTTCACTTTTCTAAATGATGCAATTTTAAAACGCACGCTTCTGGAACGCACAGTGTATTGCGAGTTTGTGTACATGTGATTGAGTTTGTTGCATTGTCATAGTTACCATAACTGCTACGTTGGAGTGAAAGAAAATTTAATTCGGCCAGCTCTTTCGTCACCAAAGGCAAGCGTTCGGATGCATTTCAGGTTTGTTTCCCAGAGAAGGCGCTTGACCCGACTTATCCGGTATGCAGGCTCTGCAGGGCGGAAGTGAAGTAAAACTGCAATACTGCTCTTTAAATCGAGAATCGACTTGGAATTGAATCGAAATCGAATCGCAAGATTCCCAGCCACACTTTTCAATTCATCTTTAAATTCAGAGCTTTTATTTTTTAAAAGTAGCCGCAGATTTGAGCCACGGGTAAGGTTGTACGGAATGTGACGTTTGAAGTTTTTGGACCCCTCGCGTTAATGTTCTGTACGAGCACGCGTCGGCTGTTGTTTGTCGGGGAAATTCGACGTAGCGTTGGTTAAGGAAATCTGCAGGCGGAAGCAGCTGACGCTGTGCCAATGACACAGTAAATTTTAAGGCAGTCAATGGAATGCCAGTTTGCTTGGAGCATGTCGCGCTCCACTCTTGCACGATCACCACTTATCTTGAAACGTTGCCATGCTGGCATTTTCCCCTGCTCTTGCTCACGCAGCCTTCATTTCAGAAGGGTTTGGCCACGTCGAGCACCTAGCGTGGGTGCTTCTTCTCGGTTCAACTCGCGTTTGTGCCAAGACGCACGTTTTTGGGAAACGCAGCGTGCCTTAAAACGATTGCACGCGAGCAACTTTTAAACGGGTTCGGCATTCGAACGCCCGCGGAATGATGACCGCAAGCAGGGTTCGGGTAGTTAATGGTTAATTTTTCAAGTTCATCGGTGAGAACAAACACGAGCTGTTTAAATCGCTAGAACTTGAGCTCAACAAACGCAAAGGTCATATGGTGGGTCTTTCTGGCTGCTGGTGGGTTGAAGGCAGTATCGCGCGCTCCACATTCCTTCAGCACTCAAACTTCCTGCACAGTTGTTTCCCTGTTTTTCGCTGTCCCATTTTAAACTTCATATAATTGTGGTCTTTGTTCTTTGTGGCTGTAAGTCCAACTCCACAACCAGGGTCATATGCAAGTTGTGTGTGGGAGAGCCTGAGCAACCCTCCCCTCCCCGCTAGATGACAAAACACACCCTGTATTCCAGTGCTCATAGCAGCCCGATGACAGAGGCGTGGTGGAATTGTTGAATGTTTTTGAATGTTTTCTGTCACCGCACATCTCCTAAAATGGCTAATATGGAAGTTATGGTCAGAATACGGTCACCGTTTCGTTCGAAAAGTGCAAACGTACTGAAACCAACGTGAA
This sequence comes from Heterotis niloticus, assembly GCA_018136845.1. Classification (NCBI taxonomy): domain Eukaryota; kingdom Metazoa; phylum Chordata; class Actinopteri; order Osteoglossiformes; family Osteoglossidae; genus Heterotis; species Heterotis niloticus. Next base: position 30,771,143 of record CM030895.1, on the reverse strand, counting down.
CTATGGAGAGAACGTGCGGACTCTGCACGACGTGAACCAGATGCAGACCCGTGACCTACAGCTGACTTGCCGCGAGGCCCCCCCCAGCATCCACTGAGCCGCCCTTGCTTTATTTCGTGTGTTTATTGTGACGGTCTTGGTTGATCTTTCTCTCGTACTGTGAATAAATTAAATGGTTTGCACGAGGTCAAACTATACTGGAAAAACCTACCATTAAAATCGATCAGGCTGGAAACTTCATTTCAACCTGTCAGAAGTTCTGTGAACATCAAGATCCTTGCTGGTTTAGTGCGTTTTGTAGAGAAAGGCAAAAAAAAAAAACATTCGGAAAGATTTGCTCATTGTCTAAAGTTGGCCATTTTACGTTCAGAGGTTTACGTTTGAGGTTTTGATGGAAAATAATCCTGAACCTTCTGGTGCTTGAATGCTCTGACTGTGTTGGGGTCGGGGACTCCTGTGGAACGGGAGAGCAACTGTGTGGGTGGACACCATTTGGACCTGGACTACCCAGCGGTGCCTGGGAAACAAGCGAGCGTTGGCTGCTTTGAGACCCATAATCCAGTAGCAGCCGCAAGGATTATTCTCAGTTTTTGCGGCTACAATTTTGTTTTCTGCAATAAAAGAACGCCGCTGTGGTTCTGTGCGTTATGATGCGCTGCAAGGAGTTCAGACTGGTATCGGCCTACCGAAACGGCGTCTTTCCGTGGTGCTGTGATGCCCAGCTTGGATGGAACATTTCCACACCCCTGTTCTCGCAGCGTTAACTGTTTATTAACTTTGTTTAGCAACTAAATTTGTCTGCTTGCGGTTCTTGCCTCAATTTGATCCATCCAGAAAGTTGTCCTTCCTTGCAGACCCGTGCTATCGAGAACTATGACCTGCGTTCTTCTGTAAATGTGGTCAGCCATCTGTGTTTGGAGCAGTGTAGATCGAAGGCGTTCATCTGTCGGTAGCGCTGCTTTGCGAACGTCAGTGCTGCTGCAGTTTGCCCGGTGCCTCTTTTTTTGAAGGGTGGGCATCACGGTTTCCAGCAACCCGCTGCAGCCCGCTGTTGCCGATGACCCCATCCGACCCTCCTAATGGTGGCATTTAATGGATTAAAATGTGAAATGCCAAGGATGCACTTTATTGATCACCAATCGTTTCCTGCGTGACTGCCGGAGAGCTTTGGGGTTTCAGCCTCATGATGGAAGACTCCAGTTGCTGCAGTGCTCTGAGTAATTTATGTGCCTTTTTCCTGTTCCTGGAAGGCTGTCTTTGGGGTGGGGTTGAGGCTTTGAGGAACACACGTGGTTTCATGTAACAGACGTTGGGCTCTTAGTTGCGAAGCAATGCTTGTTGTTCAATTCCAGCCCCTGTTGGGTTTGAATTTGTCCGGGAGTTCCCCCTGGAATGTCAAGTCTGAAAGTCTAGATTAGCACTCATTTGGGAGTTTTTCTGCTACGGGAGTGCTGTGAAGCCACAGCTCTCCGTGTTTGGTCTGTTTTGTGTGGATGGCCATCCTGGGAATTTCAGTCTCGGTTATTTCCAGGGTAGAGGAAATTGATACGAAAATACCTGACCGCGTGCATTCATGCATTTCGTATGTCAGCTATTGTAAATTCAAAAATAATGTGACAAACTGCTCAAGCAGTTAAATAATATCGATGCTATGGCTTAGTATGTAACAGCACTTCTTTATCTGAGGGCTTTTATTACTGTGCGATTATTCTTTTTATTTTAATTTGTTTTTAATAATTAGTGACGCGTAATATTTAACTTGATATAAATAAAATACTTGTGGTCAGTAGATAACCCTAAGGTTGATACCACTTTTAGTCATGACATGAACATCCAGTTGAGAACAGTTGGCTCATTCTAGGTTTGAGACTTGGCATCCGTTAGCGTGAATGCTTTGACGATTTTACCATGGTACTTTAGTGTAATGACGGTGAGTATTTTTTTTTTTGAATATCTAGTTTTACACTTAACAGAAGGAGAACACAAAGAGGTGCGCGTGTTTGTTTAGCCGAGTGTCCGACTATAACAACGAAAGGAGCAGTAAGTGACGCCGATGAGAAGTGGATTTTATGCAGATCCTGTCGATTCAGCAGAGTCCCTCTCGATCCGTAGTGCTGCGGAGCTGAAGAAGGCTGCTCGGGGGTCTGGGTCTTTGCCATGTGACGTGAGACACGGGTAGAATTCCATAAAAGTCTTCTGTGGAGCAGGAAATGACTTCCAGGGATTGGCATGTACTCGGGTCGCTGTCGTCATCCCAGTGTTTTATGTTCCTTGCTCCAAGTCTTTTTTTTAACATTTCTTTTCCATCATGAATTTCCATATTTTATCCAAGCGGTTGAGAAGAACTTTTGCAGTCCCCCAGGCATGCATTAAAAATAGTGTTGGACTAAACTGACCAGAATGCAGGGAGTCTTCATTAAAAAAATAATAATAATTTTATATGTTTTACGCACACGGACGAGGCTTAACCGCTATCTGGAAGACTCTTGTCCATGTATAAATGATGTGCAATAGAAGTCTTACATTTTATAGCCCTGGTTTAGATCTCTATGTATTCTGTCCTTTATTTCTTTAAAAGCTGAACTGCTGCAGTGGAAAACTGGCTTGAGTGCAGAGTTTTGTTGGCCTGCAGGGCCTCCACTCTTGTGCTGTGCAGAAAGGAAGATGGTCTGCAGCAGACAATGGGCTGGGGGTTTATTTGCAAGGAAACACGTACGATTTGAGGGCGGATGTGAGGCTTCCTGGTTATTTAAAAAAAAATAAAAAAAATTTCCTCTTTCCCTTCTGGAAGTTGGGGTGTGATTTACGAAAGCGGGATTAAATTTTGTTTTTCTTTCCCAGAATTCTTTGTGTTCGAGAATTGATGGAAAGAGGGGATTTTTTTTTTTTTTTTAATAAACATAGTAAATTTTTTTTTTTTTTTTTTTTTTTTTTTTAATTTATCTTTCTGTAATCTTAGAATTCTTTAAGTCTGTATAAATTTGAGTTCCCAAACATCTTAGGTGAGTGAAATCGATTATTGGAACGCCTCCGTATTGCATCATTTCTAGGTCCCGTGTTATGATAAGATGAGCAAGGTGTTTAATATTCCATGTTTGTTGGTAAGAAATGGCATTTTGGCCATGCAGCATGCAGTGGACCCTTAGATCCAGTAAGCTTTAATCTTGCATGCAGGAAGTTGTTAGGGTTAAAGTAGAGGCCTTACCCTGGCCACTCCTTTCCTGTTGCGATGTTAACATTCTGCTGGGACTTCACTTGGCTTCTTTCTACGTCGCTGCCTGAGATTCCTGGCGCAGATTCTGCCCTTTAAAGTGATTTCTGCCACTCTTGATGTGGAACGGTGACGTCCTTTATTCGCCAGTCTGAAGTCAGAACGCTTTTTAGCATTAATCCTTCCACGAAACTTCATTTTCTCCTGAACGCCGTCCGCAGTGACAAGTCATTTTGCTTCTTGACATCCGTGCTGCTGCTACCTCAACGGAGGCATGGGGGTCGGTGTCTTCTAATGTTGTTACCGACTTTGGCCTGAACATTAAGCAGCTCATCTCTTAACCCTTCCGTTTTATCGGATATCTGTTTATGCCCCCAGCGGTGGGCCGTGTCTGCCAACCCATCACGCCCTCAGAGGTAAACCGCAGTGTTGAAACCCATAACATACTGGGCTGGCTTAGGTGTGTTTGAGTGTTTTCAGGGCTTTGTAATGTTGTTGGTTAAAATGTGCTATTTCTGTTTCATTTGGTCACTTGGCATGGTTGCCCCTTATGTTTGGCCTCTTTTTACACTTTTGGGATTCATTTGTTTGTATTCTGGATTTTATAAACAAATTTCAGGACAAATTTACTGTATCTCCTGCAATGGGAAGATTTTAGCTCTTAGGTCAATAATCAGTTTGTATTGATGACCTTTATTTAAAAAAATGCAGCAATAATAATTATGTAATAACAATAATAACTTGTATTTGCATAGTTGTGTGGAAATATTTAATAGTTCAGAAAGTCCTTAGTTAAAAGTACATTAATTTCTCACAAAATGCTCACCGTAGAAATTAATATTATTTCTCCGGGAACGTTAGTGGGTTCACAGATGGAAAAAAACGTTATCTGAAATAAAATGGTAAAATAAGACCGCATTTTATATAATTTGTAACAAAAAATTGTATTTTCATTCTCTGTAACAGTTTGTTCAGTCCAGGGTCACGGAGGTCGACGTCTGTCCCAAAGACGTCAAGGCAGCCTTGACCCGGACGGGAAGATTTCAGTTATTCGGCTCACAGGCGTTTGTGACGTTTTAAAAATGGACCGAAGGGTAGTTGAACAAACCGTGGCGCTCGTGTTTGTTTCGGGAAGGGAAGCTGTGTCTTTTTAAGGTCTCCTTTATCTTATTTATACTTTACGGTGTTTGTTAGAAAGCTGCCTGTTTACCTATTCTGGGAGAAGTAGTTTTTTTTCCCTCTTCCTTGTATGTGAATGAAGAACTAAAAAGCTTCTTTTCTGCAGCATGTGTGGGCATAGCATGCGCTTCTGTTTGGTTTTTAAATGTTTCCTTCTGCTCATTCTAAATGGCGCTGTTGAACCTGGGATGCTGTTACAGCAATATTATTATTAATAATAATGATAATGACGATGATGATGTGTGTACTGCTTGTCTGTACTGTTTCCCTCACAAGGCATCCCAAAACCCCTCAGCTACTGTTATACTGGGACCAAATTGCACCTTTTTAAAATCTGGCCAATGGCTAAAGTAGCGGAAGAATCAACTCTTTCCACCTGATGTGGAAGTAAAATGATGGCACGACAAGCAGAATTGCCGATGCGAGCGGTGAGCATCTTAAGTCGCCGTCGCACTTTTTACGTATGCAGCGTTTTGTATATTTTTCTTGTCTGAATTATTCCTGCTCGCTGCTTACCTCCTACTCCAGCTGTAGAGAAGGTTCTGGATGTGGCCATCCTCCCGGAATAGGTCAGGCAGCGATGGATTTGTTTAAATATCCGGCTAGGGTACCGATTTCCATTATGAGTTAGATTATTAGATCAGGAATTGCCTTTTCAGACTCTTGTCTTAGTTTATCACGGGTGCGGTGGGGCCGAGCAGTCGGACTTGTGCGCATCGCTGGCGCCAGGCGCTGTTGTCCTGTCCGGTTTAGCCGCTGGTTCTCAAGAACCCGAGAGGACACGAGTGTATTTAACATGTTTTCTATGACAGTTAGGGAATATAAATAGCTATAGATGTTGTATATGGTGGACGGACTTTGAAATGCTTTACATAGCTGCTCTTTGCACTGTTCTCAAGGACGTTGGGTCTGCGCTCAGTGCCCAATTACTTAGCCACAGACTCATTTATATTCCGCATTACATCATCCCCTAACAGACTGTATTTTTAGCTGCGAGAAGCCATTTGACCCTCGCAGATTGAATTACCGGCCTCTATTGGAAGGATTTGATGTATGGTTTGTGGACCAACCTTTTCCAGCACAACAGTGTGATGTCAGTGCAGTGCGTAGGGGCGGAAACTGCTTGTTTTCCACAAAGGGAGGGAGCAATTCGGGGGCGGCGGGGGGCGGGGTGGCAAGCTTTTCCAATACGGTGACCGAAGGAAAGTGTCCGTGTTAGAGGGGCGTTTTAAATGGCCCCTTCCCTCCAAAATGAAACTGTATGTTACAGGTGGAGGGACCCATGGGAAACACCCTGTTTTTTTTAATCCTCCTGCCCACCATGTAGATTTATTGCCCCATTTGGCAAATTGACGCTGTTTAATTTTCTTTCTTTCGTCGTGCAGTTTTTATGGGTTCATCACATTATTGTGCAATCTGTTATTTTTTGTTAGATGCGTGCAAGTTTGCTTATTTTGATTTATTTTTTCGTGCAGATGTGTAAATGCGATGACTGAACACACAGTGGGGGTAACATCGTGACTCGAATTGTTTGTAGGGATGGAGGGTCAATGGCTGCTAATTTTTATATAACTGCATAGCTTGCTTTCTGTTGCCTGCTTCTTGAATACCATTTTCACTTTTTTTTTTTTAACATCATTGTCTTGTTAAAAGTAATGCAATATTCTGCTTTGCTCACTTGTCAAGCTGTTGTGTCATTTGAAAACATAAGGATATAAATGGGCTTTTTTCATCATAATGTGTACACTTTTATTTTGTGAACTCCGTGTCAGCTGACCGAGCTTTTGGTTTACCGATTGTGGTCTGAACCAGAAGCTGCTGCCCCCCCCCATGAGTCGTGTGTGCGTGAAGTCTTCTATGCTTGAATGAGTCCCCAGTGTTGTCCTTATACAGCTGGGCCATGTTATGGAACAATATTTTATGTTTTTAGGCAGCAAACCTGTGTTTAGGAAACAGGATTTATTAAGAGTTTTGGATTCAACACAGCTGAGGAGCAAAGTTAGAGATGTCCATGTTTGAAGAGCAACAGCTATGTGCGTAAATGGTTGTTCATTAACATTGTTTCGGTTACCAAGTAAGTTGTGGCTTCTTTCTGAGACAGCGGCTCTCGATTTGGCTCGAGCGGGCTTTAAGGTATTCTGGTGCGAGTGAGAGCATCGGCAACCAGTAGAAGAAATGAGTCATGGAGTCGGATTGTTTACGTGTGCGTGGAGCTGCACGGAGAGGAAACGGGACGCTGCGGCGGGGAGTGGTGCTGGCTGGACGCTTGGGTGGATGCGTGCCTGAGCAGTGACCACACTTCCACAGGAGACATCCCCTGCCTGCTTCTCTTATAGAAGACTAAAGTGTTAAATAATGTAATTTATTTATTTTGTCCCTCAAAGTTACTGCGCTTCATGCTTTTTTCTGGTCCGCTGCGATAGTCCCCTCTCATGCATTGGATAAGGAAACAAGGAAACAAGGGTTATTTCTTGTGGAATAACCACTATGCCCACCTCTGTGTTTCCCATTTGTTTCCCCCCCCCCCTTCTTATCAAGTGGCTGCTAGTCAGTCAGGATGAGTTTGGTATTTTGTGCTGGGTAGCACAATTTTTCCTGAAAGCAATAGAAATGATGGAAAAAAAGGATGTTTAATGTTTGGGATGCATGTTCATTTGCTTCCGTAGTTACGCGGCTGCTCTTTTCCCTGTACAGATGTGAAGAAGGACTGGTCTGACCACGCTCTGTGGTGGGAGAAAAAGAAAACATGGCTCCTGAAGACCCACTGGACACTGGACAAGTATGGGATCCAGGCGGATGCACGGCTACTCTTCACCCCCCAGCACAAGCTTCTGCGCCTGCAGCTGCCCAACATGAAGCACATGAAAGTCAAGGTCAACTTCTCAGACCGCGTGTTCAAAGCCGTTTCTGACATCTGCAAAACCTTCAGTAAGTCCTCCGAGCTTAATGACCCTTGCCGCCTGTATTTTATCTGCATTTGCTGCATTTCCTTACAGTTCGGTCCCTTCCTCTGCGCCCTGAGCGTGTATCTTAGAAAGTTAAACATTGACCAGAAGCATCTATTTTAAATCCAGGCTTTGTTGTGTTTATCATAACTTATCAGAATCCATGATATTCTTGTTTGTGTGGCTCTCCTGCCCAAAGAATGGAATTTTATTTACTTAAATATTGAAAACACAGGCACCAAACAATTCTTTTTTTTTTTTCTTTCTTTCTTTCTTTCTGGCAAGAAAAAGTCACATTCAGACTCTAAAATGGCGTAGTGGTAGTCTGCATTGTTCTCAATGGGTTTCTACTGGCCTCTGCCTTTATTTTCTGCTTCTGTTTGTGCTGCTTTCACGTAATGAAGGAAATCCACCACGGTCACCACTGACGTCCCTTAATTTTGGTTTTAGGCTTAAGTGTGGCTGAATTAGGCCCAAGAACATCCCCGTCCTCTGGATTTTCAGGAAGCCGTGCTGATGTACACATCACGGTGGCTTCCATTCCACTCTGGCATAGCTGAGCCATGTTGACTTAATGCGTGGATGCTGTTTACTGTTAACTGGAGTTGCAGTTAAACTTCAGCTGACAGTGCAATTTTTCAGTGTCCTTCGGTGTCTTTTTGCTTCAGGTTTAAGCTTAATCTTTGTCCAGGACACCAACTCTGTGATGTATTAACCGGAAGAAAGAGGTTTAGCGGTTTTGCAGCTCTCTACCTGACTACGAGGCGGAACGCTTTGGCATTTCTTCAGCGCATGCATTTTAAAGGGTTACCATCGTACCTTTTACTCTTTATGTATTGCTATTGACAATTTTCACTTTGTTTTTACCTTTTTGTTGTTTAGTTCTGAAATCAACATATATATTAGTTTCTGAACCACATTCTCTCTTCTAAAATTTATTTCCTGTTGCTATGGAAAAAAATTTCCCAAAGCGGCTTCCTTAACATGACGATTAAATGTCTGCCTTACTTCACCTTTCAGCAGCTTTGAAATGGTCAGAAATTGTGTTTTCAGTCACAATGGCCGATTGAACCATGCAGGGGTTGTTCTTGGGATGGCTTGGCCTCCTTTTGTATAATTTCTTTTTTCGGGAAGTAAAACGCAATAGTTTGCATCATATAAAACATTTGACAGTCACTTTTGTGCAGCTGACAGAATGACGTTTGTCACTGTTAAAAGTATTTCCACTTAAAATGTTTTTAAAATATTGTCGACTTTAACTGAAGAATTTCCTGAAGTTCCCGGCTCCATGATGTTGGATGTGGAGGAGGGAGACCATTTCCCTTTCTTGTCCAACTGGCTTGAGCTCCAGACAGGCCTCTGAGTCCTCTGAGCAGCTGCAGAATAGGCCAACGCTCACTCTTGAATTGTCGCCCCCCCCCCCCCCCTTCATTGCCTGGAAAAATTGATACACCCCCCCCTTCCTAAGAGATGTTGTTTCTGTAGCCCTATTGAATTATATGGTCATGCAGTAGCTGCTTCCTGTGATGGAGGACAGTGCACAGTGGTCTGTTCTGCTGTTGCTGGACTAAAATGTGGTGGACCTGCATTTTAGCAGTTTTAAAAGCAGTTTAAAAAAAAAAAAAGAGCATGTTGCACTCACCTTAAATGTACCATAAAAAATTTTAAAGTAATACAGCTTTGCAGTGGTTGCCATTTGCACCCAGTTTTTTTTTTTTTTTAAATTATTATTTTTACTGTCAGCTTTTGCTCATGGCATGAATTGATACTCGGGAAATGTTAAAAGGATTAAATTAAGATTGTTTCTTTAAGCAAACGGTAAAAGGATAAAACAAATGTGGTTATTATATTAATGGGTGTCACAAACCAATTGCTTGAATGAATTTTTTGACTAATGTCCAGACTGTAGAATAGACCCGAATGATCACTACACGGATGGGCACAATGTCATGGTCTTCTTAGGCCTGTAAGCTTTAACTGTCATAGCAACTGCCTGTGTCACTTTGAATGGAAGCTTTTTTTTTTTTTTTTTTTTTTTTTTTTTTGCAAGGACTGTAACTTTTGGGTGACTTGCAGCCTCAGAATCTTGTTTTTCAGATTAGAGAAAGAATAGGATTCAGCTTTATTAATCCCTGCAGGGACACAGCTTTGCTTACTTTGCTGCCACATCCCTTACTATTTCTGCATTTTAGGAATTTTATGCATGCTGACACAGACCCGGGAATTCAATTTTTGTTTCACTTTGTTGTGGAGCTTGAAAGTTGGGAGGAAAATTGGAGCGTGACAGGGCTTTAGTTCCGTCTCCTGCCTCAGTGGACAGAAAGGGCTTCGTTCTGGAGCAACAGCAAAGAGGTGTTGGGCCTAACTTGGCTAACTTGGGTCCTGCACAATATGTGTGTTCAGTGTCCTATGCACATCAACCCCCCCCCCCCCCCAAAAAAAAAGGTAATACGGATTAGGAGAATGTACATTTATCCTCATAAACGTGCCTAAGGGCAAAATCTTATCTACTGAAGGATTAACTTCATATTCAGGTGCCTTTCATGCAAAATGATGCTTAACACTGATGTATCAGCTTTCGGTGTTGCCTTCTATTTATTTATTTATTTATTTATTTATTTATTTATTTATTGAAGCGGTCCGTACCCTCGCGGCCAATGCCATTTCCTCCATTAGTCTCCCTAATGGCGGTAGCAGGCAACGCGAGGGCCATTCCTGCCTTTTATCCTGCTTTCTCGATCCGCCTTTAAAGTGATTGATTGAACAGCACTTTGTCTGTTGTCCTTTTCACACCACTCAGATGTCACCAGATGGGAAAGGAGAGCACGTAGCGTATGGCCTGATCATTTTCTCTAACCCATTTATGCTGAGGACTAAAGCGAACCTGTGATTCTCAAAGGGCGAGGCAGGAGTTCTGGAACAGTTGCGCAAAGCAGAGGCATTTCACAGGGCTTCTCCCAGGCTGTTTGCTCCCTCATAGGCCACCCCCTGGTGTCCCTCCCTGTTGGCCAGTGCGTCCCCGCTGGGTACTACAGAACTCCGCAAGGGGCCTGGCTTGCATGGCTCTATAAGGGAAGAGCGTTTGTGCTCTAGCGCAATGCAGGGAGGGAGTGGGAGGGCTACCATCTGGTAGTCCTTAAAACCCCTGGAATGCTTTTGCTTTAGTAACACAAACTAAACAAAGCAGCTCTTGCCAAGCCAAGAAGTTCAGTCTCTTTTCTTTGCTCATTTGCTCTAACTCTGACTCGTGCAGTTTTCTGTCATGGAAAAAATGAGGGATTCGGAGTTGTCATGCACGATATTAGTGAAAAGGGAGACTAAATGGTATGGGTGTGACAGTCCTTGTCAATGAAGAATTAACTTCTCCCGATTTAGTGAGACAGACCAGCATGCGAAGTGGGAGTTGACATCCCCCCCCCCCCCCCCAGTGCATGCAGATGTTTCTTTTCGGTCTCTTTTCATGCTGTGTAAGGTGGTTGGTGAGCAGTAGTCCTCGACCTCCCCTTTACAATAAACTTTAAATAATCTGATTGTTTGACCAAATTACTACATGTGTTGCAATACCCCATTTAGGACAAAGAAATGGAAGAGGCCTTGCCGGATGAGTCAGTTTTTTTGGGGGGGGTACGGAGTTTAAAAGTGGTCCCTCTTTTCAGATATCCGCCATCCCGAGGAGCTCTCCCTCCTGCGCAAGCCACGGGACCCCAAGAAAAAGAAGAAAAAGCTTGAGGAAGCTGAAGAAGAGGCTCTTGAACTGGAAGGGCCGCTGCTCACTCCTGGATCAGGTACTGTAGTAGAAAAAGTCCAGGCTCCCTGTCTGCAGCCCCTGACTTGGATCCTAAGGGCTTGTAAAAAGTTAAACTCCCTTGGAATTTTTTTGTTATCAACAGACAAAATTGATCAGTCAGATAACTTGTGTGTGAAATGTAAAAATGTCTGTTTTGTACTTGTGCAATATTCCTGTGCATCGCACTCTTTGGCGGAGGGGAGTGAATGATACGGATTCCTCTCACATCTGGTCAACGCTGTCATTTTAAGCCGAACCAGATGGAGTTCCGCCTTACTTGTCTGCGATGAAGTAAATACATCGGGGAGGAACACCAGCTTCGTATCACAGCTGCCATTGTTGCCTGTTCATCATGAATGGGGTTTATTGTCCCATAGCGGCCCCAGCACTCCTCCCCAGAATAGGCATCCAGTGGACAGGGCTGCCCTGTGGGTCTGAGCGCCACACGGGGGAAGATCAGGGCCAAAGATGTTCTCCAAGTGGTCAGCCCAGGCTTTGTTCCTTAACGTGTGGGTGGCTTTCATGTTGCATTGTTGCAACTGGGCGTTTATGACTGTAGCCCCTGACTGTCCCAAAATTCACCTAACATTATCGAAGTCCATTGTTATGAAAGGTATAACATTAAATCAACTTTAATTTAAACATCGAGTTAATTTGTGCTTTTTGTGCTCATACAAGTTTGTTCCCTTGGACAGTTTTTTTTTTTTTTTTTTTTAGTTTTAGTAAATATTCAGTTACTTGCCTAGGATTTTGAAATACTTTTTATAAAATGTCACAATGAGGCATTTTTTTTTTTTTAAGTCAGGTTTATCTCACTGGAGATTAGCGCTGGCTGACGTTGAGAAGATCCAATGCTGAAAGCAGCTGGTTCTGCTTATGACTGGCTGAATGGGGTCAGTGTACTGATGGGAAGGTGGGAGCGTTGGTGCAAAGAACAAGTTTCCTCTCTGTAGCGCGTGCTGTCGGCCTAAATCCCGGGAAAGATCTTGCTTTCGTGAAGCCCTCTGCAGCAATGTGGACAGCGGGGAAATAAGTGTCACCTGGTCACATGAATGCCTACAAAGTTCCATACTTTCACATGGATCTTCAGTTGCTTTCTTATAGCGGCAGCCTGACGTCACCCAGTGGGTGCAACATGGAGGACCGCTGAGGCTTTCCTTTGCACTCCATTATTTTCACGGTGCGAACGGACTGCGAGTTCGGGTGTGACGGGCTTTTAAGTTTGAGCCTTATTGCTTCAATATCACCTAAGCCTTTAGGGGTGCCTGTGTTCCATACCGGTGAAACATGGCGTTTTTACACCAGCCCACTACCGTGGTGGGAATGTACTTGATGCCTTTTTTTCCTGCCTGTCTTCCCTTCACACTTTTGCCTTTGGGTTTCTTTAATCTGTCCCCTTGTTTTTTCCTCTTCCCTGCTTTCCTCCTCTTCACCGCTCTAGGCTCTGAGGTTATTTACATCGGACCTGTCAAAGGTAAGGCGGCTTGTTGGACTGCATTTTCCACAACTTTCCAGCTTTTCTCTAGCTGGAAATTGAGTGTGTAACTTTGTTTTATATGGTTTGTATTTAAGCTTGCTTTGTTTGGAAGCTGTGTTCACAATCGGTGCATTTGTGTTGCTCACATTAACTGCAGGGACTCCAAGGTCCAAATTCAGGCAACAAAACTCCAGCAGAATCACGGCCTTTTTCTCAAACACCTTCCCTGTACGGCTTGGTTCCGTACCACTCCTGTTCCCGAAAATTAACCATGTTTTTGTTGGGTAGAGGAGTAGGTTTATTTAATGAGATTATTCAAACTTTTAAGGCCTTAATATGGAAAAGTTAAAGCGGGGCATTTAAAGGAGTACAGTATTCTGGTGTTGAGTTTTCGGCCCACCCCCCAGTATTTGGATACGCAGTTAAATATTTTCTAAGCAATTTTAAAATATGTTTGATGAAAGTATATAGTGTAGTGTAAACACGGGGGGGGGGGGCTTTTTTAACTGAGATTGCAGCTTATCAGTTTCACTGGATATTTGGGATTCCTTAGACAACATTTGTGAGCGTGAACCTTTAGTTGACCCCTCTCTGTGTTTGGAAGATCACAAGAGACCCTTCCCTAAGCCCCCCCGGGGTCTGGATTTTCTGCCCTGTCCCTTCTTCTCATGACCTCTCCTTGGACCACTTCCTGTCCTTCCAGACCCACTGCTTTAACACCACCGCAGTATTGATTTGCCTTGCTTTTGTTTACAGTATTGATGAGCTCTGCTTCATAGACCTGAAATGGTGCCGAGGTTCTTCAGGTTGTCACACAGGCCTTTTCCTTTTATTCACGTGTGTCACAGCCTTACTTAAATGCCAAAAGGATCATTTTTTGGGGGGTGGGGACAAATTTCTGATCGCATAGGAAAGTGCGTAAAAGACCAATAGAAGTTTTCCGTCAAGTTAAGCTCAAATAAGACTGCCAGTTTTTGGGAATGTGCTCTCACTGTGCATACGCTGCTGCTGCCGCCGCCGCGTGTTTGCTGTGTGCACTCTGAAGTTGAGTGGAAGTGAAGTCATTTGCATCTTTGTTGGCACATTCAAAATTGGCAGCTGATGATCACAGGCTGTGTGACTATCAACTTGAGCGATTTTTATTGTCGAACGCACAACTGCACAATCCTTAAACCCCCCCCCCCCGCCATTTTTAGGGAGCATCTACTCCAGTCCCGGACTCTACAGCAAGACGATGACACCGACCTATGACTCCAGGGATGGAAGCCCACTGTCTCCTACGACTGCTTGGTTCGGTGACAGTCCCCTGTCTGAGGGCAATCCTAGCATCCTGGCCGTCAGTCAACCGATATCTTCACCTGACATCTTAGTCAAGCTGTACAAACCGCAGAGCTTTTTGGACAAAGCCAAGATAAATCAGGGGTGAGTTTGATGGATGCTCAAAAATGACACATCTCGAATTTTGTAAAGCTAGTAAGTTCAGTTCAAAAGATTACGGTTTGTCCGGCCTTTTTCTTTCGTTCACTGTTCTGTGTGCATGTGCGAGAAGAGCACACTATAAAAATAGTTAAATATTCCAAGAATTGAAAAGTCTGTCTCTTTGTGTTTAAGGTGGCTAGACTCTTCAAGATCTCTGATGGAACAGGACGTAAAGGAGAATGATGTGCTGCTCCTACGATTCAAATACTACAGTTTCTTTGACCTCAATCCCAAGGTATGTTTGGGTGATTCAAAATGTTCTCAACACGACATGTTTTACTTATTAATTTGATATACTTGTTTTCTGTCCTCACTTTAACTGTAACTTGAGATTTTGCGTTCGTCAGCTTCTTCTGTGCCGAAAGCTCCGCTCAGGCATTTCTAAAGGCATGTTCTCCACATTTGTGTTCCATTAAGCGCAAACAAGGAAGTGTGGTGTTGAGTTGTGCTTTCTGTGGGAGATGGGTACGTTGACGAAACTCTCAACTCTGTACAGTATGATGCCATTCGGGTGAATCAGCTGTACGAGCAGGCCAAGTGGGCCATCTTGCTGGAGGAAATCGAGTGCACTGAAGAAGAAATGATGATGTTTGCTGCTCTGCAGGTAAGGGGATGGGTCCTGCCTTACCCACATAGTTGTGTGATTACATGTACGGCAAGGTCCTTTTATTCTCGTACTATTTATTTGAAGGTAGGAATGTAAAGGCCCACTTCAGTGTTGAATGGTTAGAGCTTTGGCTCAAAGAGCCATGCAGTTGAGCTCTGGATGTCAGGTAACGGAGGTGGCCGAGGGGATGTGAAGTAGGTTTTGAGTGTGATGTGAGCCCTGTGACTCTTGGCGCATGTCTATTTCTAACCCCCATAAAGCTGAGTGACGAGACCCAGGGACGCCCACCGTCCCCTTGGTAAATATAGCATCTCAGGGAATCGGGTTAGACCGGACCACCCAGATCTTGTCCGTCATCGGCAAGACCCCAAACTTATTTAAAAATAGTTTTGTAAGGCTTTGATCAGGTGTTGAAGAAAATCTTGCCGTTGACTAGTTTTCTACATAACATTTTGGCTTCATCCAAGTCTCTCATTAAGTTTTGCTTTCACTTGGTTTCTCCTGGATGCTGTGTATCTTTTTAGACTCGGTGTGGCTAACGGTAGGATGTAGTCGGGCATCGTGGGGGAGTAAATGTGTCCAAATTTGTGATTACCGAGCTTTGGAGTGAAGCGTGCCTTTCTTCTCTAAATAGGTGGCAAAGTGAGATTTGACGCATTTGTTTTGCATTCTGGGTCTGAGTAGCTGAAGGCTCCCAGTGTGTCCTGAAATGTGCCGTCTTCTCCAAGCAGCTGTTGGTTCGTTCAGTAGGTGCTGACGTTCTAAGTGTCACTTGACAACAAGTTGTGTTTAGTATTTTAGTCACATGCTTCAGGTTGCTGGTTTTGGCAATGGTCAGAGTCATACAGATTGTTGATGTTGTGAATGTGGTCTTGAAATTTGAGCAGCTTTTTTTTTTTTTTTTTAACACTGAATTTAATTTTATTTTTCAACCTCTAAAAGTATCACATCAACAAGCTGTCCGTCATGTCGTCGGACAATCACATGAACAACAGCGAGAAGGAGGTGGATGAAGTAGATGCTGCCTTGTCCGACTTGGAAATCACACTGGAGGGAGGAAAGACATCAAATACACTGGTACAAATGCTTGAAGTGTTTTACCGACGTGATAGTTTTTACCTTCTTGGATTAATGTATATGTAAAGTCGTGCCGTGTATATAATCTTAAACCCCAGGAGAGTAAGATTTTTGCTGGGGGGGGGGAAATTCTATAAACTCATTCGGTTCAGCCTCTTATTAATAAGCCATACATTTTTGTCTTGTGTAATATTTTTCTTTACTCCCCGGTTGATCTTGCTACTTTTTTCCTTTTAGGGAGACATAACATCAATACCTGAACTTGCAGATTATGTAAAAGTGTTCAAGTAAGTTAAAATAAGTTTGTCCAAGCCAACCTGTTCAAACCGACTTAAGCCTTTGTTAATTCTGCCCAAATTGTTCCTCAAAAGAAGCACAGAGGCTCCTCCAGGGAATCTTACTGCCAAACGTAAAAGTTCTGTGTCCTGAAATTCAGCGGTGCCTTCAGCCTATACAGCCATGACTGAACAGGTTTTCTGCATGACAACCTGAATGTGCTAAACTGACACCTAAATTTTACATACAGCCCAGTTTAGCATTATTGTGCCAGTGGCAAATTATGTTTTTGACTTTATAAAGTGCTCTTCCCCTCCGAGTTTATTTTAGGGGCATTCCTTTAACATGAGTAGTACATTTCTTACTCAGTGTCTCCATTTTTGGCTTTTATTGCACTGGATGTGGGCTGATGTGCTGACTCAGGTTCCAGTATCCTGATTCAGCACCGCAGGTTACACTTAGCCAAATTTTGGAATTTGACTTAATGGGTTTATACTTCATTTTCAGACCAAAGAAACTGACACTTAAGGGCTATAAGCAATACTGGTGCACGTTCAAGGACATCACAATCTCCTGCTACAAGAGCCGGGAGGAAGCTCACGGAACCCCAGTTCACCAGATGAACCTTCGAGGCAAGAGCAGTCATGCCAGTTTTGTTTACTTATTTGTGTTTGCTGTGGCGACAGTGGGCTGAATCGGCGTGTTTGTCTTTTTTGTTTGGCAAAAGAGACTTTTCTGACTCTGTCCAGTTTACCTTTGCAGGATGTGAGGTGACACCAGATGTCAACATTTCGGGTCAGAAATTCAACATCAAGTTGTTAATCCCTGTGGCTGATGGCATGAATGAGATCTGGTTGCGATGTGACACTGTAAGTATAACTTTTTCTGCAACTTGGAGATCTTTTTCCTTTTATATAAATAAAAACTTCTATACCAACAGATGTATTAAGCTTCTGTTGCAAAAGGCCACCCTTCTACTGAAAGGTTGTTCTTCCTTTTACAACGTGTGAATCAGTTAACTTCTCAAAAACATTTAATTGTGAAATAGAGGTAGAGAACTTTTTGGTATTGGGGGATTTGGAAAGATTCGCCAAGTACAGGTTTAATCTGGAGCTTTCGAGTACGATTTCTCAAATATGTAGATGGACAGAAAAAAAACAGAAATGTTGCTGCCAGGTTTTCTTAAAAGTAAGAAGAAAAATGGAATCGGTTTATTCGCTGTAAAGTCTGTAGACTCAGCGTTTGCCTGCACTTGGTTTCTTACCCTCCTACAACCTGGGAGGGAGGGATAAATTCAACATGGTTGTTTGCAAGTATTGCTAAGCAGTCATTGATAACTATGGACTGTAAATTCTATCTTTTATTTATTTATTTAAACTTGACACTTTGAGGTTTTGCTGAACTGTGAGGATACCGTATTGCTACGTCACCTTTGTGGTATAGGTGTACACTGCAGTATTGCTTCTAATGCGGGAGAACTTGCGTAGTAAGCGGTAACCCAGAAGCAGGGATAGCATTTTAGGTTTTGCAGATGCAGGTCGGCAACAGTCATCTGGCGGAAGCATGTAGATCTGTTCCTCGCTGTTTAGGAAGGGGTCTGCTTGGGGTCACCCCCTGCAGAGGTAGTGAAGTTGTAGAACAAGGTGAAAACCATAATAGCTGAAAAGGTCAGAAACTTGTACGTAGCACTTTTGGACATTTAAAAATTAGTGAGGCATGTTTGAGAGTAAAATGACATCACTGAAAGCTTCTGAGAATTGTTATTTATGTTTATTATGGCTCTATAAATAAGTAATGAAGGGAGCATGTGGTGCAAATATGAAAGGAATGTGAATGAGTGTAGTAAATGCCTGCAAAAAACCCTGTTTGTGTAGGAGAAGCAGTATGCCCACTGGATGGCTGCCTGCCGTCTGGCCTCTAAAGGGAAAACTATGGCCGATAGCTCCTACAACCTGGAGGTGCAGAACATCCTCTCTTTCCTCAAGATGCAGCACATGAACCCTGATCCCCAGTTCATTGCCGAACCAGTCAACACCGACGTTAATCCGGAGTGTCTGGTTTCTCCACGATACCTCAAGAAATACAAAAACAAGCAGGTAAGCGCGAAGGGTAGGAGCGGGGTGCTCAGCGTGAGGAGAATTCGGTGTAAATTAGGGATGAGACCTTTCATCGAGCAGCATGTGGCTCAAGATCTGACCTCATACATTTAATGTCTTCACTCACAACCTGTTTGTGCGCAGTAGCTGATCTACACGTGTATGCTAAAAACAGTGGCCTACAAAGACCGAAATGGCAAGTGAAAACCAATCCATGCTTCAACCTCAACCCTGCAGTCATAAAACAGCCATGCGGATTCACATGTTGCACTGGCCGTTATTACAGGTTGTACAATTTCCCAATATTTACCTTGTTTTCCCCTGTACTCATGTGCCAGTTAAAATAGGTATGTTTAGGTATGTTTTTGCATAGATGCAGTATTTTTCTTGGCATCCAAAACCTCAGCTGTAAATGTTCACGATATGAAATATAGGTATGCGAGTTAATGTGTGTGTTGTTTTGATCGTAACTCTAAAGTCGCTTTTACTTCCAAGTCAGAATGAATGAAAGCATAATGCAAACCTCCAATGATTTAGTCATTTTTCAGATTGTCAAGAAATTTTGGATACAGCTGCAATAATTTTTTTTTTTTTTTTTTTTTTTTAAAAAAGGCTTTTAATATCCATTAATTCATCAGTTTGGAGCTTTTCTGGGTGTATTTACTTGAAAAGGTTAAACTGACAGAACCAGAATTGATTTTGGGTTGTATATAATTTATATTCCTTGATTCCTGCAGTCCTAAATATTTCGGGGGAGGGAGGGGGGCTTTTTTTTTTTTTTTTTTTTTAAATCACAATATAAAGGAAAATATAAATATTAAACCTATTTGTAGTCTTTTAGGTAAAATAATGTCACAAATGTGTAAAATAATCTTTTAATCAGTTTTTATACTGTGGTTCAAAACCATAATCCTGTGTTCCAGAACCATCTGAGTGTTTCCGCTGTTGATTTCGGGAAGTCAGCGACGCCTTCCAGTTCCCTTGTAGCAGCACCTTATTTATTATGTTTTGCATACAATGCCCTGCACTTGCGTATGTGTGTAGGTTTCGGTTACAGTCCTGAGTTAATTTTATAAGGCACAGTGCATGTTCACTACACATTACATTAGGCCATAAAGCCCAGGGTTACTGTAATACAGTGCTTTACACTATGGTTAAACCCCCCCCCTTCCCCCAGGCTACTGCCCCATCTTCTCCCTTCTCCTCAGTACCATTGGGGCTGTTGAGGCTAGACTGTACGTGCATTGCGGTGCTTGTACGTTAATACACGTGTATTTCGCGAGAATTAGTTGGCCAGCAGCTACTTGAAACATCAAAGTCGCAGCATTGGTGGCAAAGATGGATCCCTGTAGGGAGTGTATTGAGACGGACTGATGAGCGCTGCGTAGGAGGAGGGTGTAGGGCTGCGAGAAACATCAGGAAATGAGTTCCACTTGGGCATGCGGCCCAGGAAATTAGCCTGGGAGACGCAGCAGCTTTTCTCAGCTGCTGGAGAAGCCCGGTGGGCTTTGGTTTGAACTTCCTGTCTCGGCTCCCTCCTCGGGACTGTGCTGGCTTAAACCCCCAGGATGCCCTTTGACCTCGTGTATAACTGAGCTGCTTGTTTTTCGCAGATGCCAACTCCCGAGGTCCGCTAATAAACAGTGCAGCGGCGTTTAATGAGATGCAGACCAGAGTGCTGCCTCTGCTTAAATTTGTGTGTAGCGCCACCCGGTGGAGGGAAATGGCAGGACATGCGAGAGGAAGACCGCCATGGCAGATGGTACAAATCAGTCTTGTGTCCAGCACTGCTTTGCTGATCCAGTCAAAAAATTTTACATACTGAATGATGTGAAACTCTGCAAACGCCCAACCGGTATGGAAAAGTTCCCATGCCCCACAGTGACCTGTGTCTTTGACCACAGTTCTCACACATGGTTAAGATGGAAACATGCATCTTCTGCAGTGTGGAATTCTATCACTGATGATGTGGTGATGGTCAGACAGCGAACAGGATGTGTGGCTCTTACTGTACGTCTTGGCTTCAAAAAACATTGTTTCATCAAACAACCTTACATCTTGGTGACAGCCATTTTCTGTGACTTGCTGCTTTTCCGGAATGTACTACATTTGCTTTTCTTACTTATTTGTTTTTAAACTTTTTCCATTTTGTTTTCAAGTGGTTTCCCCTGCTCGATTGCTTTGTTCTCACTGCTATTCCATTTCTGTTTACCCCTTTCCCGTTTTTTTTCCCATTCTCTCCACTCTCCTTGCCCCTCTTCAGCCAGGCTATGTCAGGGACTTGGTAAGTCAAGATGCTTGCCTGTTGGTTGCACCACCGAATCCTGCTTTTAATTTTCTTTCCAATGCAGTTTACTAGACAGAGAATTTGTGAAAACATCAGCGAAACATTTAAAAAAAAAAAAAAAAAAAAAAAAAACCTTTATGGACAGACAGGACTGTCTGTGAAACTTCTCACATTAACTGTGTCTAAAAATGGAAATGGCTTCCAATATAACGGTAGACCCTAAGAGCACATAACACTTCAAGCAGAGATCCTTTAACCCCCTCCCAATGTGTGCAGACTGCGTCCTCTGTCTTTCTTACCGATTGCAGCTCGTCCTGCTTTTTAAGATTTAAAACGGTTGCTCCGATATTGCAGCGTCCTGCTGTTTGTGCTTTGTGTGATTCATTTAGGGATGCTCGTATTTAAGGCCATCCTTCACGCCATGAATCACTGTGTGAATTTGCTCTGGCACGAGTGAACCACCGCAGGGGTGCGCACGGTTTCCCCCGTGTGTTTCCCTACCGTTTGCTTAAGCTGCAGTGTGTGAGTTGTTGAAGCAGCTCTGATGCGCAGGTACTCGGGTCCTGGCGGAAGACCCAGGTGAGCCACGCGACGCCCTCTTGACTAGTTTGTCTGAATTTTTCTTTAATAAAATAGATCACCGCCCGCATCCTGGAGGCACATCAGAACGTAGCCCAGATGAGTCTCATCGAGGCCAAGATGCGCTTCATTCAAGCATGGCAGTCACTGCCAGAGTTTGGGATCACACACTTTCTGGCCAAGTAAGTACCACCTCTGTGGCTGTCATCGTTCCCCCGTAACATGGCTGCCCTTTAGGACTTTGGCAGCATTAAGATTCAAGCATCTGGCAGTGCTGAGCTTCTTCTCATGTAGTTGCGTATAGATAAAATATTTACCGTATGGTTATGCAGTACAATGGAAACCTGAATTTTAGTATTTATAGCAGCTTAGGAATGCACTTTATTGCAGACTCTTGTAGTAATTTTTCCAACCGTACACAGATTTCAGGGTGCGAAGAGGGAAGAGCTCATTGGCATCACATACAACAGACTAATTCGTATGGACGCCAGCACCGGAGACGCCATTAAGACCTGGAGGTTCAGCAACATGAAGCAGTGGAATGTTAACTGGGAGATAAAAATGGTACCCTCTTTTTTGTTCAGGCCTTTGAAATAAATTCCTTTTTAAAAATTTGCCAACTCTACTGTGTTTAAATGTAGTTGACTCCTTGTGAGAGCGAGAGAGAGAGAGACACTGTTGTAAAGCAGGCTGTTGGTTCTTCCCTCCCACAGGTCACGGTGGAGTTTGCGGACGAGCCCAGCCTGGCATTCACCTGCACAGAGGTGGACTGCAAGGTGGTGCACGAGTTCATCGGGGGCTACATCTTCCTTTCCACTCGTGCCAAGGACCAGAACGAAAGCTTGGACGAGGAGATGTTTTACAAGCTCACCAGCGGCTGGGTCTGATGCCCTCTGCGTGCTGCGGGAGGGTCGCCATGGGTGTAGGGGCACGCTTTTTAACCTCTGTGTTCCATGTCGACGAACACATAACACTAATAACCTGCCAATGCAGCTCAGACTCGAACAGTGGGGGAAACCCGATTCCCCTTCTAGGTTCACCTCAGCCAGGAGCCAGTCGTGCACAAGGCCCTGCCTACAGTTTTCCCACAGTCTCCCCATGTGGGCTTCGAATTTTTCGAGGGACCGTACAAATTTCCCAAATGCATGCCTTACCTTCCGTCAGTCAGTCAGTCCCCACGTTCACCAGGAGTCTGTTCCCTTCCCAAAAGCCCTCATTAATCTTAATTTTTTTTTTTTATCGGCTTCAGTAACCCTGTAATCTTTGTGCTTAAGCCCAGCCAGAAACACACTTTTAACATCTTATTTATTTGCCTGACCTCTTCCCCCCCCTCGTACTTCTCCCATCGCACTGCCGCCGTGCCGATTTGCGTCAAAGTTGTGACCGCTTCACAGCGATTCGGTCGAGAGTTGAGCTCGATTCCTGGTGGAAAGCGGCCCTCCGATGAGCAGTTGCAACCGTTTATGTTCTGTCGGATTGCCACGAAGGTTTCTAAGTTGACATTCAGTAGTATTTCATATCGATAAAGCATGTCAAAAATATGAAAATTAGTTTCAACCTTTGGATGAAGGATTTTTGTTTTCCTCCAGTTGATATGAAGTAATTTTTTAGCACTTCAATAAGGCAATGAAGTTTCCCCTGTGAATAAGCTGCTTCAGAAACATTTTAATGGGAAGTAAAGTATTGGCACCAGAAGTTGAGACTAAAATGCTAAATATATGTTTTTAATTTCATTTTGTGTAGCCTCAGACGATCTAGTGATCTCACCTCCTAGTTTAGCGAGTTTCCTCAGTCCCGGGGTGATGGAACAGGAGGTCAGTGGTTCCAGCCCCAATGTGAGCAGGCGAGCCCTTGTCGTCCAAGGTTAGAACCCTAATGTCCGTCTGCTTTGCTCCTGCGACCCCGCTGTCCCCCGTTTCTCCTTCCGCCGCCTTTCCTTTCCACTGCTACACCACGGATTTACTTTATCTTGTTAGCGTCGCGTGAAGATGATGGCAACTTTCCCCCTCATTTGGCTGCCTCGCTTCTTGTATTATCTTTCACCATATAGTATTACTCAGTAAAATGTTATTTTTACACACTGATAATGTGTCACCAAGTTTTAAGAATATGCAAAATGTCTTTTTTTTCTTTTCTTTAATATGAAGGAATGCAAATGAAGTTTTTGTAACTAATGTAAAAAAACACAGGTTTTATAGAACTGTACAGTTATGTCATTGCTGCCTTTTTCCAGATTTTTCCTGCCCTGTTTCAGAAAGCCATCTTTAAACTGTAATGAAGATTTGTGCCTGGAAATGTTAAGGACGCATACTGTACAGCGTATTCGCCAGTCTCAAACTCCAGCTGGACGAAGGAAAAGTTCTTTTATGCTACATCTGCATTTTGTTATGAATATGGGTTTATTTTTGTTCCCACTCGACTGTATGCATGGCTCACAACAGCAGTCCAATTTTCTAACACTTGAGTATCACAATGAAAAATTTTTTGGCTAGACCTTTATTTTTTCCTCTTGAAATTTATGGTTTGTTTTTGTATATATGAATTAAAAAATGTCCTTAAAATCTGGAGTTTGAGACAAAATGCCATTAATAAAGCTTAAACTTAAACTCACCCCCAGCAACGTTTTGTTTGCCTTCAGATAACCAGAATGGCAGTGCATGGCCTGCTGTTTTTAGACTGTAAAAAAATGCATTTTATTTTAAAAATAAATTTTTATTTAAGCCTAGCCCTGGTTGAGGGTTTTTTTTTTTTTTTTTTTTTTAAAAAAAAAAAAAAAAAAGCTTGAGGTGTGTGCAGATGCTTGCAGAGTGCTGTTTTGTGCAGGTTCTTCACCAGACTGCAATCCAGGACCAGTGGTGAGGATGCTGCACGTCCTGGCTGGGAGGGCAACCGTGAATCACATCCTCATTTTTGGTCCGGCTGAGGGTTTTTCTTCTTCCACACGTGTGACTCATCTCATTCGGACACAAGTCTATGGTAGAGACATCTGGAAATGGGTAGACGTGCTTGGAAGTTTGAAAGGTTTGTCTGGGTGAAGCGAGATGTGGCTGCACTTAGTCCCAAGTGAAATGGTTAGGGTTAGAGCTGCTGGACCTGGGAAAATCCAGATGTGATCCTTGGGTATCAGATTTACGTTCCATTTGTTCATTTTAAAATGGCTTTTAAAAGCACCCAATACTTTTTACTTTAATAGACTGTACTTCATACTATAACCCTGTGTGCAACATACATGTGCAATAAATTTATTACTCACTATGGATCATGAGCATATTGGTTAGTGAACATTTGTAGGGTTAATACAATGTTACCTTACAGACTGGGTTAACTACATGTTTATAGCTCAGGTGTGGGTAGAATTTGTGAAGGGAAAGGTGCCGTCTTTAGCACGGAGGCTAACATCGTTCCAGAAAAATGAAAATCAATGTCAATAACCATTGTAGTTTTAAAAAAAAAAAGACAGTTGTACTCCTTTATTGCCCTTTAGTATTGGTGTGGCGTTGTTTTGGAGTCCTTACCTTACTGGACTCCACTTTTCCAATTCCTAACTGAGCTTAAGGTGTCATTCATACTCTTGCCATGTTTTTATAGCATTTACACCTGAGTCTACATTTGTCTTCTCTTGTCAGCAGGTCTAAGGTGGGGGCCTCAGCTTCTGGACTGTGTTTGGCCTGTGTTTGTGTAGATTTACACTTTCCTACCACAGAGTTCAAGCAAACTTCTAACTACATTTATTTAAAAACAACAGCTTTGTACTCCTGACCAAAGATGCATAGCTGATATTTTCACCATCAAGTGCAAGGGGAACCCAAAATTTTACTGGTACGTATTTTTTTTTCTCTGAAAGGGACATTAAGCGGCATCCTGGATCGTAGTGCAGCATAGAACACCTGTCTGAGTGTAAGGACAGAGCTCCTTAAAAAGCAATTCTCCTGCTTTCTGCAGGTGTATAAATTGCTGCCACCCCTGAGAAATTGTCATGCGCAACACTTGCTGCTACTATAGAGAAAAGAAGCCCAAGTCATGTTTAAAAAAGGCCCGTGAAAGCCGTTGCCCTGCAAATATTTATACTGGAAATATTCCTAGCAGAAGGTTGAAAGATGAGCGTTTGTGTAAAACAAAAGTCGCCAGAAGAATGCAAACATGACTCCAGCAGATACTCATGCAAGGAAAGCTTTAGAGAAGATTCTGGCCTGAAGGCGTTAGGCAGGGTTATGAAAGCAAGCGGCCACTCTGCTTATGAAGGCCCCTGGTGTGGCTCCTCTCCATTTTCCTACCAGGTTTCTATGGCAAATGGATGCCAATGAACTGTTGCCCTTTGCAAAGACGTGCATGTCCAGCTAAGGAAAGTGTAAATGTAAAAAAAAAAAAAAGACAAACTAGGGAAAGTTTTCCCGTTGCCATTAGATTAATTCATTTTATTTCTGTTACTATGGATGATGAGCGATGCCACCTAAGAAGCAGTTGGGTGATCCAGCATTACATTGAAAAACTTCATCCACCCATCATCTCTATTACTGTATATTTAGTTTGTGCCTTAATTTTATTTTTATTATCGCTTTTTGTCTTTTATGCTTCACTTTTGCCTTGTGAAGCACTTTGAAGAAGCTCCTCTGTATGAAATGTGCTGAATAAATAAACCCAAACTTAACAATTCCTGGTCAGGGTGGTTACAGTTTAGTTAAAGCCAAGCGTGTTAAAACCATCCTTCAAATCCACGTATCAGCAGTATGTTTGTGTTACAACCTTTAGGCATTTAAGGCATTTAAGAAATGAAGACACCTGAAGGAGGAGGAGGGTGTTTTAGTACTGGTGGCTGAATTGTTTGGTTTTTGGACCCGAATCTGTGTTAAATTAAAAAGTGGCTACCAGATGGAGGTGAGGCTGTTTACTTTGAAGAGGTTTCTTTTGGTTTTACTTAAGGAAAGCAGGGTACAACAGTGTACTTTTGTTTGCGGAGGTAGTTGTTGTTGGTTGGGGTCTCCAGAAGGAGAGGGATTTTTGTTTGTTTTGTTGGTTTGACCCCTGGACAAAGGGCTTGGGAATTTGGTTACAATAATAATAATACAAAAATGCAAAGAAAAGACCGGGGTGGAAAAGGTTCCAGAAGTTTCCCTGAATGTTGGTCTTTAACACAACTTGCATTTACCATAGTAGAAGTGCAGCGGTGATGTGTTCATGGGCCCTTGTCAGAGATCAGGTTGTGAAATGATAAATGCAAATATTTATAATCTTGTTGAAATATTATTACATGTACAATTCCGCTTGTAAAAGGAGGCTCATGAAGTTACAGGCACGTCCACTAAGGGGAGCTTTTGGCTTCGTATTGCGAATGTGAATATAAAGCACAGCACCTGTGTGATCGATAAGTCAAAAGTCAAAAGAGTTTATTTGTCACTTACATGGTTACTGAGTATACCATGTAGTGAAATGTGCTTTGTTTTGACAGGAGACTGTGCGTGGTTACATTTAAAAAAATTTAAGACGAGTAAGACAAACAACCAAACCCAAGAAAACAAGGACACAGCAAATAGATAAGTAAATAAATAATTTAACCCCCCCCCCTCAGTGGGGTCCAGCAGCTCTCCTCTTCCACGACCCCAAATTTTACACGTTTATTTCCCTGAGGCTCTGGACTGCTATTGGTAGTTAAGGGCTTGGCCTTGTAGCGTCTTACTGTATTCCCACGAAGGAAAGGGAGAGTTCGGAATGGCATGCTGAATACATCTGGAGCGGCAGGACACAGAACAACAGGAGAAGAAAATGCATTTAAGATGAATAAAACTTGGAAAAATGTTTGTATCTTTAAGAAATTGTTAATAAATGCTTTACAAGGTGATGATCTGGCAGACTTGATGTGCTCTGAGCTTCTTTATGAGGCTAAGGGGACAACCAGTTCAGTCCCCCAAATTTGGGTGTGATTTTTTTTTTAATGTCCACATGTATTTGCCTAAATAAGAATAAATTCAATGTCGGGGCAGACTCCAGGGCCAATAGTCCCGATGGCCATTTGAACTCGGCCATTTCCACTTTTGCAGTCTCACTCCACCTGGTTTATTGCCTCTAAAGTGCACCCTTTGGTGGATTTAAATCAATATTGGATGCAGATTTTTTGGGGAATTTTCTTTTTTTATGCTTGATCCTTATGCTTGAACCCTCCTTATGTGTCTTGAAGCAGACGGTTGCTGACCTGTTATTCCATTTCTCACCCAACTAACCGTCACTATTCGCTGTGTGTTTGCTTGGTTCAGCTTCTGACCCGGTGGTCCTAGGTGCCGGAACCAGGAGTGGGATTTCGGCCGCGCTGGCAGCACTGTGTTGGGCAGGTGTGGGCTGCGATCCCCCCCCCCCCCCTGCTGGACCAGCTCCAGCCCAAAGCAAGGTCAGCATGAGCGGTGTTAGGAGCAGAACCCTGGGGGCCTCAAAAGTGCTGCTTCAGCATGTTGGAGTGAAGGAAGAGGAAACGCCAGGTCAAGTGGAGGCTGAGGAGAATCGTGGGAAGTGACTGCTGCAGGCGGAGATCCTCGTAATCTTCCCTTTACGTGAAATTCGCTCACACTGTAGTGTTTTATAGTCCACCGCAGGAACTTGCTTTTTGGGTGCTCGGAGGATCCGAGTGAAACGCTCGCAAATATGGGTCTTGAATTTGAGACATTTTAGAGCTAATATACACCGAGAAGCCTGTTTATTAGGTACACTGAGGCCATGTAGCCCATTGGAGAGAAAGCCCCATAAGTAGAGTGCTGGGAAGATGACTTTCGGGGCTGAGTTTGGATTTGGTTTGCTTGGTTGAGGAAAGTCTGTCTGTCACCTAATTCCCCTCTGATCCCTTGGATCCACAAGTTTTCTTCCACAGGACCACTGCTGCTGTTTCGCTTTTCACACCACCCTCAGTAAACCCATCCAACATCCATGTGTGAGAAGTCCAGAATGAGCTGTTTGGGAGACGGTAGAATAGACACCCCCAGCGCTGGCAGTTCTGTCACAGCCAGGATCACTAAAGTCATTCATTTGGGCCTTTGCAACACTCAGCTGAACACCAACTGATGGCGGAAACTCTGTTCTGTCTGATTTGAACCCCACACCGCAACCACCTGCCGTACGACCTGCTGGAATAGACAATATCCGTACCTAATAAACTGGCAACTCCGTGTAGCCCATAACCGTAAGGAGGAAGTTCCTTTTCCGCATAGCTTGATGTCTTTTGCGTGGATATTTGTCAGTTAAACAAGACCTACAGCAGTATAACCCCCCTTCCCCTTTGTACTCAATAACCACAGCACGATTCTTAGCCTTCAAATTCTTTCTAAATTAATTTTCTTATTTAATTCAGCAGTTTGTTGAAAAATTGTCAGAAAACATTTTTTACAGCTCATAAAGTGGTAAACCACGCAGGATTTTGAATGTGAATACGAAACAGGGCGGTAAACATGCATAGAGGCTTCCAATAAGTGCTGAAACCAGGAGTGAGCCCACTTACTTTTGCCGTAAATTTCCGTTCTGTAAATCTGTCTGTTCCTTCGCTTGCGAGTCCTCCGCTCGCCTGTTTCCCTTGGCCGTGTCTGCGTCCCGGTGTGGCCGATTATTTGTAAAAGATGCTGCTGCGCCAGCTCGCTGTGGACGGGAGGCTAGAAGGTCTGAGGCGATGGTCTCCCTTGCCAAGGTGAGAAGAGGCTCTGCAGCACTGAACTCATTCGTTTCAGCATTTTGCAGTGAAATGAACAAAAAAGCTGCTAACTTTTTCCTGCTGTTTTGTTCCTTCTTGTGAATGCGGAGTTAGAATTTATGCTGTTTTACCGTGAGAGTAAAGATTTGGTTTGTGCCAGGGCGACCTGACGTTTTTTACTGCCGCTTTCTCTTTAACATCTCGCCACCACAACTTGGCAGATGTTGTGTGGAACAGCTGTGCGTCTATTTGTGGCTCCGGAAGCTCCTGCGCCTCCCACTGTGAGCCACGCTGGAGTAAGCAGTGAGTATTTATTATCCGCCTCACATCCCAGGCCGCACGGCGCCGCAGGGTCCGGTGGGGAGACACCAGGATGGAGAGAATCCTGAAAAATAGGTTTTCTATAAATAAATACCATGCTTATTTCAGTGCTGAGATGCGATTGAGGACTGTGGCACCAGCTGGAGAAGATGTCTTTTTCGGCAAACTGAGTGACCGCTAGCGTGATTTGACCTTTTTGTGTTAAACCAAATGAAACTGAATTGTGCTGCTGGCTGGAAAAATCTCAAAATTCAAAAATGTTCTTCCTCTTTTGTCAGTCAGTTGTTAAACCAGAATTTCGCTGTGCCAGGGTGACGGGAGGGCCAGACCTCGTTCATGTTTCTTTTCCTGTTGTTTCGGTGGGAGGAGAGGCGCCTGCTGTGGCCGGTGCCCCAACACTTGACACACCCGACCATCTGAGTATTTATCGACTGGGGTTAGCCGTCTTCCCGTTTGAAAGGCACTTCCACGGAGCACCAGGGAGGCGCAGTGATGTGCAGAGGGACAGCTGCAGACAACAGCGGTCTGTTGGAAGGAGCCTGGCAAAGTCAGCCAGTCTCTGTCCTGCCAACACGTGAGAGGTGCAGGAGTGCGGCCTGCTGAGCTGTCGCTTTCCGCAGATCTGCTCCCCCCTCGGCTCAGTGGCCACTTTTTATTCCTTCCTCCTCCTTTACATTTAGGCTCGTCTACATTCCGGTGTCTCTGTGTTCATCTGCTGCGGTGACAAAGGGTGGTCCGAGGGTCCGACTACACCATGCAGTCAAGTCCACTTGACTGGATACCACAACGGGAGGACAGTTCGCTTAAGTGGATAGCGGTCCCTTAAGAGGGCCAAAGGTTCGGATAAATGAAAATTCAGCATAACGGTATGCCGTAGGACCTGTCCCAATTCTCTCCGCTGAAGAAGATTTGACCATGTGCCACAAAAACCCTACAGACTTTATCCTTTTTCTTTAATAACTTAAAAAAGACTGTATTCTGAATCACAGCTACAAGCATCAAAATGTTTGTATTTTGTGGATATGCATTAGTAGTTTCCATGCCTGTGAGATGGACTGGTTGTAAGTGGCTCATTTTAACCTTTTGTTGTCCAGAGAGCAGGCAGATGGCTGTAGTGAGCTCTCTCAAGCTCGTCTTTCGATGGGTTTTGTACTAACAACCAACGGCAAGGCGGCCCATAGAGGGGTGAACGTCCACTGCCAATTTAGTTTCTCAAATCGGTTCTTGGCTCTCTATCATTTCCATGAGTCCCTCCTTCTCCCCTCTTTCTCCCACTGGCTTTATCCCCCCACCCCCCATCCCCGGCACACTTGCGCCCTCGGTAATTTGTTCATGTCGCAGATTAAGAAAGTAATTGAATTTGCGGCCGCTCTGGTGTGTAAGTGAGTCTCGCCAATCTAATATAAGAGGTGTGTGGCTTGGCGCTCTCGTCCCTGGTGAGGCTTCTCGCGGCGCAGCACGAATTATGGGGTGCAGGCGCTTCGGGGGGTGAAACAGACACCCGTGCGGGGACAGGAGGCCCAGCCGTAATTGAATTGTGGGCTGGGGAGCCGATCCGCTTCTGAGGGCCTAATTGACTCATTGATTTTCATGAAGGGCTTCAGAAAAATCCCTTGCAGAGCAACCGATCAATCGGGAAGCTAAACTGTTCCCTGTGCCCCCCCGGTCCCCCGCTCGCCTTCGGCTCCGACTCGGGTTGCCTCTCCCAGAATGAATAGCGTTTCACCGCACAGCGCAAAGAACAACTCCATCGCATTAAAGTGGGCCAAGAAATCGCAGCCCCAGCTTTCTGAAATATGTACATATTTAAATAAATATAAAGCAGTGCTGATATACAGGCTGCCAGCAGTCCCTCAGTGTCACCTTTGTATACAATGTTTATACATTTATTGTATCTATGAATCTGTATTTATCTGCCTTATGTACAGAGATTTTTATCATATTTATTTGCATTCGTTTATCTATGTCTACATTATTTTTTCATT
Source organism: Heterotis niloticus (assembly GCA_018136845.1). NCBI lineage: Eukaryota > Metazoa > Chordata > Actinopteri > Osteoglossiformes > Osteoglossidae > Heterotis > Heterotis niloticus. The sequence continues at coordinate 30,740,174 of CM030895.1, read as the reverse complement.
TATTCTCTTAACTGTCTTTCTTCCCCCGGTTCTCCATGCCCTGGACCAGAGGATTTTCCTTTTCTTCCTTGTGCAGCCACTGGATCGGTGTGATGGGCATTAACAATAAACAATAATAGCATTATTATTATTATTATTGTTATTATTATTATTTAATAATACCTATTGACTGTTGATATACTTGGCATATTCATACAATTGATGCAAACAGGACCGGAGTCAGCGGACGGCCTGTTAGGGCCCCGCTGAGGTTGGCGCCAGATGTGCGATGCGGCATCTCGCTGACGTCCTCTTGCTGCAGCACAGTTTGGAACAAAACCCATCTTCAGCAGAAAATGGCGTTCCCCTCACAGGAGTTCCCCTCACATCTGCATCGCTTGTCTCCTTAATACTCGCTGGCTGTCTGTCGGCCACTTCTTGGTTGCCAGCTCCTTTTTTTATTCTTCTTCTTTCCAGCAAAATGAGGGAAATCCCTCAGTAGAACACATGATCGCATGAATAAAAACACAAGATTGTGAGGTCAGATTGCGTGCCGCTCTCCGAAGAGCCTTGTCTCAGGATGGTTGGCTCCAGTTTATAACGTTGTTATAATGATTGGAAAATCTTGGCTCAGATTTTGCACATCTCTGCAAATCTCGGTGGAGATGCAGTGGAAATGACAATAAATCTAAATTCCAATATGGCCTGAATCCTCGAGAGGTTTCCCTCCTTTACAAACTTGTTGAGGACAGAAGGCCGCATCAGCGGCTGTTGTGTGACCATGTGGTGGGAATACTGAGACATTTCGGCAGCTTAATGCGAGACCACTGTCTTGAGTCTCGTCTGAAAGCAGTCAGTCAGTGTCACCTTTTTGTGAGAAATTATTCACACCCTTGAGTTTTTTTTTCACTTCCTGCTGTCTACAAGAGGCCATTTTCCCGTAACTCCTAATAATACGGACATTTCCTCAGACCTACGAATCCTAATGACTCGAACCTGGGACCTCTCAGTTTGAGTCCCTGAACGCAGAAATCAGTGAAAATAATTTCAAAATTCAAGGTGACTGTGCACATTTTGCAGTCCCAAAAAGAGCAGCAGGAGGAAACCCGCTGGACACGCAAACTCCATACACGCTCACCTTCACATCAACACCTGAACCCCCGACCCAGCACCTTGGAGGCAGCAGCAGTACCTGCTGCAGCTCTGGGCCACCCAAGGTCACGAAAATGCCCGAGAGTGCGTTTGGCGCAAAGTAAACTCTGTTTCCTGCAAACACTTTGGATTTTTGGAGTCTACACAACGTTAACACAACCAGCCGTCTCTTCGCAATTCTAGGAAAGTAGGAAAGAAGGAAAAGAAATGGATCTCGAAGAGGCGGGCGTGAGAATGCACAAAGCTGCACAGAGACCAGAGGCTGGAGAGGTTCCACTTTAGCAGAATTTGCACTGACATCTAAGCTGGAGAGAGGATCCCGCCACACGCGGGGAGAGGAAAGGAAAGAGGACTTTTGAAGGGGAAACGCGAAGGCAGACACAGCGGGGGCGAGCGGGCCAGCCAGGACCCTGCTGATGTGAGCGAGAGGTTAGAGGAGGAGAAGGTGTTAGGTGGCCATTAGCAATGCCCCCCGGTGAGCCGTCTTCAGGGGGGCTTCCTCATTCCCGAGCTATCTTTAGAAAGCCGTGTCCACAAGCAGCCGTTTGAGCCGCAGAAAACTCCGTCGCACGTTTGATTCCGCCCGAAACGCTGTGTGTTCTGCAGGCTGGACTCAGTGCGAGACCAACCGTGTGCGCAGCTATTTGAGCAAATTTATTTCTGCAAATGAATACTCGCTGCTGCCGTCAGTGTGGCGCAGGGGCTGTTTTGCTGTTCGCGTCCAGATGATGTGGTGCAATGTAACTGCGTTCTCGACAGCAGGAGGTTCCGTTACGACTCTGGCATCTTCTGAGGTAGCAGAAAAGGCATAAAATCCGCTCTAATGCTGCGGATCACGAGGGATCTTTAAGGTTCAGGGTCCCAGTAAGGGAGCATCCTGTGGCTCTGCAAACCGTACATTTGGCACAATTTAAAGCTCATGAAAATGTGCAAACGCAGAGGGAGGTGTAGCCATGTGTCAAAAGAGACTAAAATGCTCTCCGACATGAATTATTTAGCTTAAAATGTTGCTTTTTTCCACCAAATAAATGTGGAAATGCATGTGACCGACTCATCTGTGCCGTGTCTGTCTTGCAAACAGCACTAAACTGAAATATTTGCTAACATGAGTCAAATATGCGTTTTTGTCCGTGCTTTTACTCAATTGATTTTTGGGATATTTCATCCATAAGCGTTTTAATATTTTTTTTCTAGATGCCACCATGCCACATTTTAGGCTCTGAAAACACCAGATGTTGTCAAATTAACTTCATAAGATGGATGGCTGCTTTGCTTTGGTTGTTTGTAAGAACGTAAAGAAGCCTAAGGTTGGGGAAACAGTATTATGTTTGTACTGTGTTTATAGGGGCCACGGTGTGATGTTTGTGCTTATTTACGCAGTACATCATTCAGTCACAATATAGCGCTGGCTGAGCCAACTTCAGCAATGGGAAGTTGACCATCTTCTCTTCTTCCCTTCATCTTCCGGGGAAGGGAATTGTGTGCCTCTCACTGCTGGGCATGGTTTCAAGTCCCAAAAAGACCAACGAAGCCATCCTCAGAGTCAGTGTTGAGCAGGACGATGGCACCAGTGGTGTCACAGAGAAGAGGATTAGAAGCCTGGTCAGCGTCCCCAAAGCTGGCAGTGAGGAGCCTCTGCTCTGACTTGTGTACAACCACATAGTCCTCTGAACAGCTTTGGCAGACACAATAGCAAAAGGTGCAAAATATGAACAAATTTTGCTGTGCTGCTCCTGTATCGGTGAGCCTGAGACTCCACCATCCCTGATTTTCCACAGAAACAGAATCCACGTTTCATCCCCGCGTTTCAGTGCAGGATGGAGCAGAGCGGTCTGTGCGGAAGTATTTCAGCTTTTGCAAAATTTCTTGCAACTTTTTGCTTCCAACACAACCTCCTTAGATCTTTCAGTCCCTGAAGCAGCATAAAGCAAACCTGCTGGCTGTGCATTCATGTAAAAAATATTGATCCCCCCCACCCCCACAGATCAATAAACGGAGAGAACACCGTACAGAAATGGAGAATAAAAAAACAGAGTAAATAAAGCTCCCAGTATCTCACTTTGTACCTTTTTAACAGGTTTACGGGAAATTGCAGTTTATTGGCATGACTTCGGAAACTGCGTCTGTTGCTCCAGCTACCAACACAATAGAAACAATAAAATAAGACATTCAACTGTTGCCCATAACGTGTTGCTGTAAAAATGATGATCAACTATGTTTCCAGTTTTGGTGAACAAATTTAATCTGAAAAGTGATCTTTTTCTTCATTTTTTATGCAGAATTGATCACAGTTCATAAAATCACAGCTATCGATAAGCTTGTAAAGGTGTTTAAATGCAGGAGTTTTTTATTCTGCGTGACATCATGAACGTCAGGTTTATTTGTAGGTAAAAATATCGTGAACAGCGCGATTCATTATAACTGCTTCTCCAAAATGGAGATGTCCACAAAATATTTCCGAAATCTGGCACGAAGGTCCTCTTTTCAGGATTCAGTCAGTCTCACGAATGGGCTCAATTCAAAGGTTTTCATGTTTTTCCAATAATTTAAACCACTTGTGTCAGCAGTCAAACGTGTTTTTTGCTACAGAGTCTGACCACGACAGGGATTGGATGTGGACAGGAGGCCGGGGGCCTTAACAAGAGACAGCATCAGACGGGTGTCCGAGGGCATCTGTCTCAGCGTGTATGGCAGCAGGAGGACCGTTTCTGCATTAGTGGCTCATGGGAAGATCCTTACCGTCAGTCTTTGTCTCCCTGTGACCGATTGCAGACGTTCCTCATTCCCCAACACAACAGTGCAGACCTGTTCAATCCAGGTGGTGTTCCAGTTTGGGCTGCTCTCACTCTTACAGCTGGAGGGAAGCAGGTGGGAAGTTGGGTGCTCCTCCTGAACAGGATGGTGCTGCTGGAGTGGGAACCAAACCCCCGTTTCCCACCTTCTAGGCAGTGGTGTTGTCTGTTATGGTATCCAAATGTGTGTAGGTAGATGGCATGGTTGTGCGCCAAGGAGAGCCTGAAGTCACTCTGTTCTGAGTTTATATTTTCGCATTTGTAGTTTACAGTTCATCTGACGGTGTCCTTCTGTTAGAAGTTGTGACTTGAAACTGCCAAAATTGCTCTGTAAAAATAATATACTGCCCATGAAAGAGTTATGCCTTTAAGAAGGAGCTGAAGGGTGCGTGTGATGGATGCGGCATCTCGGACACCATCATGGCACCTGCACTGTACCGTGCAAGCCCAGCAGATCCAAGCGCGAACTCCCACTCGCTTCATTATTTATGCACCAGCACAGCATCCCACTTCTGAACAGCATCCTTAAATTTCCCACACAGAGCTCTTATTTCCCTTAATGCTCATTTTACACCACCCCCTCAAAGCTGATAGCAGAGCATCCGGTTTTGCGGACCACACGTGGTCCAGACCCCGGGCCGCCCCTGCGCTGCTGCAGCGCCAAGTCGGAGAGGCGCGTTTCACGCAGCAGCAGGTTCTGCTGGCAGCTTCTGGACAGAAGATCATTTGTCCTGTTAAATAACAAACTCTGTGGACTTTTAATGTGGCGGGGCTGTGGAACGGAGAAGCTTTGGCCACACAAACATGAAGCTGCTTCTCTTGCAAAGGTAGTTTTCCTCACAACAACAACAACAACAACAACAACAACAACAACAATAATAATAATAATAATAATAATAATAATAATAATAATAATAATAATAGATAGATAGATAGATAGTGGATTCTTTGGCTCCCTTGACTAAATAAAGATACAGCATGAACCTAGCATCACCAAGAGAGCAGAAAGTTGGCTGTGACAGATGCACATTGATCTGCATAGTGAATATAATGTTTGCAATACATTATGTCCCCAGGTTATGATGGTGCTACGTTCCGATAAACCCACCGTAAGTCGAAAATACATTCAATGCACCTAACCTATTGCCACAGCAACAAAACGTCTGTCCGCCCCCATCTTCAGGCTGAGCACCGATTGGTTGACTAATTAGTGTAGGAACCAATCACGGATGGGATTCAGTTCCTACCTGGACTTCCTGTCAGTGCTCAGTTTCCTGCCTCTTGTGGACTCTCCTGCAAGACCTTGCATTTTGTTCATTTTGGATTTTGGCATCTTTCATTTTTATTTACTCCCGATCGCTAATGTTTAGCACTAGCTAACAGCAACCCTCTTTGTCAGGAACAACTCAGTAAAGAGTTTAATGGAACAAAGTTATTACCATGGTGTCTCACGATTGCATCCACCAACCCACGCCGCATGGCAGACTGGAGGATGTGGATCACCGCTGCTGCCCAGCATCATGAGAGAATATTGTACTGCATATTGCTTACTTGCAAAAAAATAAAAATTCGAAATTCAAAGTATGGTTTCTACTGAATGCACATTGCACCATCGTAAAGTCGAAAAATCGTAAGTCGAGGACCATCTGTAATATTTATACATAACACAGATGAGTAATGAGTATAAGTGCATATGAGTAAATAGACCAAATGTACAGCCCGTGAGAACTGACCCTTGTGCATGCAGTTGTGGGCCACGGAATCAGGTGGGCTGTGCGCCATAATGTAGTTGTTTTTTCTTACTTTTATCAGTTAAGCTGTTGACAGTAAATTTGGGCCCCAGCGTGCAAACCATGCACCTGCGTTCCTCTCGGCAGCTGAGCTCCATGGATGTCACGGCACTCTGGCCAGTTTGGAGACTGCGAGAGATTAATGCTGCGTAAGCAGAATTTAGATGCGATCGATTCTGGAAAGCAGCTGCCAGTCTTTGTAAGGTGCAGCTCACATTTTAGGGCAAACAATACATTTTGAGGCTGACAACAGAAATCGAACGTCACATGTAGCTTCAAGGTTCAACAGCAGGTTGGGAGTCAACACTGCCTTTATATATACCACAGCTCTTTGGGTCGGAACACATGTGTTCATTTTAAAAGCTTGTTAAGTAGTAATAATAATAATAATAATAATAATAATAATAATAATAATAATAATTTTTGAAGTCATATGCAGGCAGTTCACTAGAGCAGCTCTTCTCTGTCATACAGGTATGGAATATTGGACACCGATTTAATCCTGAACATCACAAATGTCACACATAAAGCCATGGTCTCATGGCTGCCCATGTTGCTTTATGGTGAAGTGAAGAAAAAAAATCTGTTGAATAATAATTTATTGATTTTAGTAGAAGCGCAAAGGGGAAAATTAAAAGCATCTGAGGGGTGCAGAGGAGAAGTGCAGTAGTGCTACAAGGGAAGGAGGGGAGCAGGAGCCATTCTGTCCTGTCCTTCATTTCCTTAAAATCACTGTATCTCTACAGCTGGTGTAACATCGCTGTGGCCTCCCTGCATTCATCTCCTCATCCTTTTCTCGGGGTCACAGAAGTGGAAAGTTCAATTTAAGTGAAAAATGGCCTCCGATGCAGGAGAGTGTGTCCTGTGCGTGGTGGGAATGTGCCAACTAATAATAAAACTACAGAGGACATCTGTATTATGTCAGGCAGAAGGAAGCCAGCGAGGTCCTCCTCGTGTGCGCAAATAAAGATGGATGAAGCTGAGGAGGAGCCGCAAGCGTGGGGTGAAGTGGAACAAATATATCGCTGTGCTGGAGCCCCTCCCCTCGCCCATAGAAGCGTGCACTTGTGGATCGTGATGGAGACGTTGCTGAGGGCCAAGGGCAAGGAGGCAGGAGATGGTGTCCTCTAGTCAACAAATGCATCTGAATGAGGAAACTATTCACTTACATGTGAAGCAGTTTGCTGCCTGACTTGATGTCTGTTGTGCTCAGATCAGTTCTCCAAGCTGCCATGATGGGTATTTAAATAACAATGAATTCATTATATTTATATTAAATTATATGAATTCAGCTCATTTCAAATTTCAAATTTCATTTCAAATTACCATGTTTTTACCTGGGCCTTCTAAAGTGTGGTCATAACAAGGGTACAAGGTGGAGTGATTGTGTCACACCTGCACTGCGCAGTTGCAGGTGAGAGGAGATCTGCCAACACAGAGCTGGAAGCTGCAAAGGTTCACTGACTTTCTACGGCCCCACGGAAGCAGCGCCACAGACAGACTGTTGGCTTGGAAACCCTGAGAGACGTCACGAAAGGTGACAGGTGAAGGGTAGCAGGTGAAAGTGGTTCCCTGCTTGGCCCCTTGGGTTCAAATTACTGCAGGATTTGCAAGAAGCGTCACTCTCTTTCCTGAAGATGAAGACAGAAGCGGGGAAGAGCAAATGGATGTCTTCTGTCGGACTCACACGGCGCAAACATGCGAAATTATGGTTTACTGCATTTTTGCTGGCAGGACAGAGGAGGTTTTTGTGTGGCGCAAAGTGACGCCAGGGTCACAAAGTGCAGGGCGCTGTTATTTTGCACACCAGCTCGTTTCCTTGGGGAGCCGGAGAAGCCGCTTTGTACCTGACCTGCAGGTAAAATAAAAGGAGTTAAAAAAATGTAAAATCTCATAAACATCTCCTAATACGAGACACACTGTTGTCTCTGCGACAGGAAGAGACCAGCAGAGAAAAGTCCTCATTTATTGGCAAAAAGCATCTTCCTTCCAGCCTTCCCGTCTCTGCACTGCAGCACGACACCCGCTTGAGCTGCTTGGCTTCAGCCTATCGATCTGGATGAGCAGATGCGCTTGAAATAGAACCTCAGGGTGCAGAAGCTGTAGGCAGCAGTGATGAAGAACCAGCGGAAAGCCCGGTCCAGAGGCTCTCGCCGTCCTGCACAAGTGAGGAGACAAAACCCTGCAGCTCCATGGGAGCAGCACAGCCCGCCCCACCCCATCCATCTCTACTTCACATTCAACCTTTTCCACCTTTCGTCCCCCCCTGGGACCGAAGGGTTTTTGCTCACTGTTGCCTTCTGTGAAACCAAGACCAGAGCTCAAAGACACGACTGGAGGGTCATAAATCAAGAGTAAGGAGTCCTATTAATGGTGTGGTTATTGATGATGTTTCTGCTCGAGAAGCTGAGACCGAGACAGTCTCGTGACTGCAGCCCACGCGCGCGACTGCCTCGTGTTTAATTTTAATAAAGCAAATTTACAGTTTGCGGATGCTGCTGCCTTCTTTCTCATAAGTTCAAATGTGCTGATTTCATTCATGTGGAAACAATGCAAATCCCATAAATCCTCGTTTTTTAAGTCTGAATTTCGAGACGAAATGACGCCGCCCTTTTAAGAGAAGGAGAAGCGTAAAAAAATTTATAGCGGAAACGAACAAAAAAGAATAAAGATGCCTGACTGAAGACAATGATGACAGTTGGTACAATTTTCACGTCACCAAAACGTCGCTGAGCGCGATATTGCTAAACCCACCAGATCTTTTGTCTTAATCAGACTTTACACTGTGTTATTTATATTTATTTGTAATGTACATTTCCTGGTGGCTCTGCTGCCTCACAGCAACTGGGCCACTCGGGTGTGGGTTTGAATGCAGCTCAGTGTGTGTGGAGTCCACGTGATGTTCCTGTAGGTTTTCTCTGGGTGCTCTGGCTTGATGCCACAGTCCAGAGACGTGTGTTTCAGATTAATTGGTCACTCATTCATTGGTCAAACGTGCCCTCTGTGTGTGTGTGTGTGTGTGTGTGTGTGTGTGTGTGTGTGTGTGTGTCACTACTAGCCTGGGGCACTGGGATTCTGGGTTAAGCTCATGACTACTGTGGTCGGGAAAAGGGGATGGATGATACTGGACGCATGGATGAATGAATGGATGGACGGTTGGATGGATGGATGGATGCATAATCGGGGCCCCTTTTTATTGCCACAAGCAGACCTGCTATAAATACAGTAAGACTATTTCTACTTCTCTGCTATCTGTCTTCTGCCCTTTTGAAATCTTATCATAAAATTTTTTTCTAGACTTTCTGGCTCATTCTGACTTCAGAATTCATCCACCTATATTATTACCAGGCCTGCTGAGAGGTCCTTATGGTAGAGGAAGAAGAAGATGGAAGCCTTTACCTCTGAGCAGGTACCCTTGTTGTGCGACGCGAACGGTGGACGCTTCCGTCGCCACCCCGGAGGTGGATCACATCACACCGGAGGGGAAGCAGCCGTCTCGTCCGGAAAATAAATGCCTTCTGATATCTTATTACACGCGTGCTGCATTATGCCATGCTGTGGACTCTGCTCTTTCTAGCAATGTTAGAGATGTTCCAGAAAAGCCTCCCGCCCCCTTCAGATGAGGAACTGCCTCAACCTCGGCATGATTTACACATGAGCGACATAAAGAGCAGCCCTGCAGACATAACTGATGTTTAACAGAGCAATTTCTTCCGATCCATAATTTTAGTATCGATACATCCAAACCCCACACATCTCCGGGGCGGCAGAGGAAGCCATCTAGGGGCAAGTGTACAGTGTCTCCAGACATACGAAATGTCACGTGTGCTACCTAAGAGGACACCGGTATACCAGCACTGAGCGTAACTGCACGGAGAAACTAGAATGGCATTGGACGCAGCGATGGAACGGAATCGGAGTGCCCTGTGCAAAAATCGACATTTTCATTTTACGCAATGTTTTCTTGTTGTTCCGGAGGTGAAGGGTGAAGCCCGGCATGCTGCGTAACCGTGGAACGAAGACTCCTCTGATAGATTTAATCCAAATAAAGGCGGTCGTTTTTGGATGTCAGCGGATTTTATATATAGACGCAGTATATATAAATATATTTTTTATGGAATCACCCTCACTGCGGGATGTCGCAGCAGATATTTCATGTCACAGAGGGAAGAAGAGAGTGCTTCCAGCTCTGCAACGCCCTCTAAAACTCCTGCTTCAGCAGGATAACTTTGCATCTGTCATTTCACAGCAGCAGCGTGTTTGAAATGAGGACATGAGCCACACGCCAAACTGCGAAGGAGACGCCTCTGCGCATCACAACAGAAACACCTGAAGTTGTGTTCTCGCATCAAGTCTGAAATTTCAAAGTACCAGCATAGATTTAATGGAATTTTGCCGCACCGTATTAGATGTGTCCTGCACATGAAGAAGGGGGGGTAACTACTTTCCAGAAAAATTGCAGAAGCGTGTAAACCATGTTATGTGTTCATGTAATACGTGCTTCAGAGAACAAGAAGAAGGAGCACAACAGATGGCAGATCCTCCAAATGAAAATGCTGAAAACAAATAAAAATGGGACAGAGCCCTCAGCTGTCGCTCTAGACATTTATTACCACGTGGAAGCTGTAGTACAAACACGTTTTGGTCCCAGGCTTCCATCGGTGAGAACAGACGTTGGCGGCACATGCGGCGAAACAGCAAACGCTCTGGGTCATCTGATAGGATTGTCCAGGAGAACCGAGCAAAACGCTGCAATTGTTACACCGACTGTTTGTGCAGAGGTGTGTGGTTCAGCGCAAGACAGCTGTTCACACAGACGATAGGGAGACCATGGATGTTGCAGTGGCACAAAATGGATGACGGAGTTCCAAAAAACAGCAAATGAAATAAGCAGAAGCACACTGACTGCTACTAACAGCACTATGCTTTTGTGTATATAAGTATACACATGTACATACGTGTCATACTCATGACAAATTTCTTCTAAGCGTGTAGCCCGCTATACGGTAACTTCTTTTCAAACATTTCTTGATTTTTTTTTTTTTTTTTACCTATTTAGTTTTATTTTCATCCACAGTACAGGATATTATCCACATGATATGTGAGATGTGAAAACATGGCTGATAGTTGTGTGGATGGGAAACTACCGTTGTGTCGTACGGCGCTCACCCCACACGTGCATACAGTGCAGCTACATGCGCAGTGTTTTAATGCATTTTAATTTAATTTTTATTTATTGCATCTCCATCTACGGTAGGAGCTGTAAGTGCTCGGTTGTGCCGTACTGCTGTATGTGTTATTGTGCAGCTGTCAGCAGACGCTGTCTGTACACCGCAACATCATACAGGTAATCTTGTCAGTAAAGCTGGGCTGCATTTAAATATAAGAGCGCTGAATTTCAGGCCGTGTGCTCCTCTCTAGAAGTCATCTTCCAATTTCTCCCGGTAGACGGCTGTTGGTCTGGCAAATAAATCAGCTTGTTGTAGAAGATTCATATTGGGGCTTGCGGTGATTCATCACGGAGAATCACGGTCTGTTTGGCCCGGACACGTGGCCGGGCTGCTCATCGCTCAAAGGATGAGGGACGGAGAAATATGTCGCGCGAGCGGGCAACGTCCGATTGTTTAATCTCTGCTCATTTCGCCGACAGATGTTCTCGCACAGCTAACGCTGATCTCGCCACCACCGATGTCTCCGTCTTCATAACCCGAAGGAAACGTAGCTGCAATGCGGGAGCCCATCGGGAATCTCAGCGTATAAAAGTGAACGGCCAAGACACTAATGGGTCCTTGAAAATCTAAGAGCTGCTGGGCATTCACGCCTGCAGCCGCTGGTTCGTGTGTTTTTAACTGATTCTCTGCTGTGTGTATATTTCAGCAAAGTCCCACCTTTCTAACTGCGCTATAGAAGGTTACCGATAGTCAAGTCAGAAACCGTTGGAGGTGTTTGCTGCGACAACAGCAGGTGCTGAGCATTCCACAGCCGAAATGTCAGGTCTTCCGCTCATCCCTCCGAGCTCCCCTTCTCCCCCCAGAACTCATCCTGTTTCAAACGCAGCTCAGCCTTCAAGTGTCGATGCGTTTCCTTGGGGAGCCGGAGAAGCCGCTTTGTACCTGACCTGCAGGTAAAATCTCCTTGTGTGCCTCCTCTGGGGGGAAGAAACTGACGACTGCGAGCAACTGGCAAACTGCACATCCTTACTCTGTACGTGGACAGACTCACAGACACTTCCCTTTCTAGACGTAAGTGACTATTTTGAAACTGACCGACTCCTGTAGCTGCATACAAGTTTGCGCATTTGCAGAAAAATGAAGAAAGTGAAAGGGTAAAACTGTGTTTGCAATATGTGGATTATCTGTTACTTTGCCCATGTAGCTTTAAGTATGCAGGCAAAACGAAACACCTGAAAACCAGATTTACTGAACCGAAACACTTCAACACCCAGGGACACACAGAGGGCACCTGGCAGTTTATGAGGCTGAAAGAGGAGGTTTCCTTTTTATAATTTTTGCACCATAAACGCATATTTGCTGAAAGCTGCACAATAACACAAACAGCAGTGCGGCACAACTGAGCGTTTACACCTCCTACTATACATAGCAATGCTATGAAAATGCATTAAAACGCTGCAAACATGTAGTTGTACTGTATCCACGTGTGACATCGCAGTGTAATGGCTGTGTGAGGTGAACGGTGTATGACACCTTGCACTATGACACAATGGCAGCTCCCCTCTCGCACAGCCAGGAGCCATCTTCTCACGTTTCACACAGTGTTTGGATAATACCCTGTACTGTGGCCAGAAATAAACCAAAAAAGGTCAGAAACATCAACAAATGACTGACAAGAAGTTACCGTACAGTGGACTTCACACATGGAGAAGAAGGGTCTGACTTACGATTGATGTGACCTGGCTTTTCATCTGCAACCTGGGTGTATTTTGCACTGTTAACACATTATTTTTAGTCATATGCAACTCAATATAAATTGTACTTAATGCAAGAAAATAGCAACATAGCGGTGCTGTCGGTTTCTGGCTGCTTTTGTTCGGCAGCCAAAATTTCCCGGCAGCTACTATGTCAGTAGGTTTGGAAACGGGCTCTCAGATGTGTAAGGAAGTGTGAGAATCGGTGAGTTGGGTGGAAAATGACTGACGGTGTGCAGAAGGAACACTGGTGCTTTATCGGAATATCAAAAATATTCCTCCACCCAGACGGAGGATTGATGAAGGAAACCAATCTGCTGCAGCACAAATTACCGCGTGTCAATAAATTAATCCCGGCTCACTGTTTCGGTGGCCATGTGTCATTGATCGCAGACTTTCATCAGGCACAGTTATTGAAGGAACTGTGCATAAATCTATGGACAAGTATTCTGCGTGCTGTAACTCAAGGTTGCAATGTGCCACAGCTTGGCCCTCGACCTGCACTGTACACATAAAGGTCATAAATCCACCACCATGACGGATGCGCGCACCACTTAGGCCGGGTTGTTGTGCCAGCAGTTTTTCTCACTCTCCTCTTTATACGACCCGATGCCCTGACCCACCGTCAAGCCAGCGCACACTGTCCAGGGAGAGAAGTTACAGCGACGGTGTGTTTTTGGTGAATGTCAGTACATCCCGTTGCATACCGACACACTTCATCCTTTTGTATTATTTTCAGCCACATAGCTTTTTAACATCAGTTCAACATGGGTCACATCTTCCACTCCCCATAACCATCCCGTTTTTTCCACTGCTTTGGTGCAGTCAGCTATATATATGGTGCAGCACGTTCCACGTTTCCTGTGCGGTCTCGGCCGCCAGATTAACTTCTTGTCTGGCGTAAAACCCGCAGTCAGCCAGTTACCAGCCTATCTCAGCGAGCGCAGTTTTGATTCGTTTTTCATTTTTCGGCAGCGGTTTTGCCCCTGCTTCGCATCTGTCAGGGAGCAAGTGATTTGGCAGCTCTGTCTGAAAGAGCGTGAGGAACACCTCTGGAAGAGCCTGGCTGCTGTGAGGTGGAGCCCACATGAAAAAGGAGAGGAAGTCAAAAACGTTGACAGCAACGCTCATATAAGAACAAAACAATTGCATAACAACAATACCTGCATCGCAGTTTCTTTAAGCTACATTGAAAAAACCCTTCCATTTATTTTTAGAACAGGAGAAAGTGACAACACACGGCTCAGTCAGTGGCTGTACAGAAGGAGATGAATCGCGATTCCTGTGGCACCGTTCCTCCATCCTTTCCTGTGTGCGAGCCCAAAGGTTAAAAGCTCCTTGTTTGTTCGAGAACCTAAACAACCTTTGACCATAAAGCCTGGAGGTGGAGGAAGGCTTAGAGCACTAATGCACAACGGAGATGAATCCCACCACATTTAGACTCCACCGCATTATTTTAATGCTCTGTGGCTTTAGATGACATCGGATGAAAAGTGTGCAGAGGCTCAGTGTTTCATGCACCTCTTTATTCACTAAACAAGTTTGAGCTGAAATGTAACTAAAATAAACTATAAGTTACTCGGCTGAAGCTCAAGTGGAAACACAGGGCATGAAAGGGGAAGGCGGATGTTTTGAGTCCTTGAACAGTTGGTGACAAACTGAAGGATCAAAGGACCTGGCTCTGTCCAAATATCTTTCGTGGAGTTTGGCTAACATGCCCCCGTCTGCCAGACTGAGGTGTCGGGCAGTTTTAAGCATGTTGGGGGCACAGAGGATATTTAAGGGTTGTGGTGTAAACACAGTGAAAATGAGGTATTTGGATGCTGTGGCCACCTCTGCGCCTCACACCCGGTGCTGTTTCCATTCCTCCCGCTGCCCCGTGAGTGACTTCCGCTTCTATTTTCATTGACGGCAGCACTAAAACCTTCTGCTTCTGGGTGTGACCAGAAAATTAAAGTGCACGATTCTTAAACTGGCCTATAAATATTACAGTTACATACAATAAATTATTTACAAATATTTACATACAGTAAATTTAGGAAAAAAAGCTGTAAAATTGGCAGCGTGTTGTGGAAATATGAAAGAAATTAGTTTTGTAAGACCTTTCACAAACACGCTTGTAATATTTTTGTGATGTTTTGCAGATTTTGTTATGATGTTTGTTCACTTTCACAGACCCGGGGAGGTCTGATAAGAATTCTTTACGGTATTTTTAATAGGCACTGCAGTTAATGCGATTGTACAGCTGGATGTGAAGGAGTTTTCCTTCTTAGCAGAAAACCAAGGCCAACATTTGGATTGGGCACTGGCACTGTGGGCAGATGTGGGCCAGGCCCAGCCCTATTTCCATTCCCAGTGCCAATTCCAGTCCCGGTCCCGGTCACAGTCACAGTAACAGTCACGGTCCAAATCCCAGTTCCAGTGCCAGACCAGGTCCAGGTGCAAAGAGCTGTGGCTGCTCTTGCCATGAAGCAGCCACCACTGTAATCTTCTCAGGGATTAACCCCTGCCGGGAGGAAGGGGGCTGGGGGTTTATTTTTAAACTTACAGCCCTGCCTGAAAATAGTCCAGCTTAAGCTTTACTACGATGTCAACATCCTCCTCACTTCCTCTTTAGTGTGTGTGTGTGTGTGTGTGTGTGTGTGTGTACACACACTCCAAAACCTGACTGGTGACTGGAGCAGCATGTGCCCCAACACAATCCCCCCTGCTGCTGGACCTTCACACCCCATCAGGACCACACGTAGTGAAAATGGTGCCAACTGGGGCTCCTGGCTCCTCCACTCTGGTTTATGAATTATAGATGATCAAGTGAAGAACGGCTGCTTCTCAAATTCGCTGCATTTCACACAGAATAGAAAAGATTCAGGACGCTAGCATTTTGCAGTCGGACGTTTATCAGATTTCGATGCCGCGATGGACGACAGGGTTTTAAGAACACAGAGTCGATGTTCATCACGTGTCTGACACGATCGGCTTCTGGATACCAAGGAAGGACAGCCTCTACTGTGAAAATGCATGTGGATAATAATGAAAGTGTACATTTGTACAAATACCTGCGTGTGTGCTTGCAGGCCTGAGACCCTGCTGTGGAACAGTCAAGTCCACAGCAAAATTCATCTTATTTACAGTCAAATTTCATCCTCATTCACTTAAGAGCACTGCACATTTCACGCATTTTGTTCTTGCCGTTGCTGTTGGACGTGCCGTACGTTTGCTGTTTCCGTTTTGTTTCTTTACGCCAGAATAAAAGGAAAAATACGGTGCGGGAGTCAGCAGTCATAAAACATCCCTGCCTACTGGGACAAAAGTAATAACTGGGTTACAGCAAATGAGGCGCGAATTCAGTGCAGAAAAAATCCAGACAAGCAGGCACTGTAAACTGCGGCAGACAGAGACATTTGTGTATTTTAGAGAAAGTCAAAAAGAGGGAATTAAAACAAAAATATTGCGTATAAATATATATAACGTGTGTATAGGGCAGTTGTGCTGTGAACATGGGAGGTTTTACCATAGAGGGATTTTAACCTGGAAGCTAAATTTTAATTTTAATATTTTCATTTGGACTCTCTTACATTAAGGATGTATATTATGTGATGTGTATTCTTTTTTTTGTGGCGCATGAAAACATTTGCTTTTTCTCACTTTTTAATTTCCTCATTTTTTAAATAAATTTGGCTGTTAAATGTTGCTGCTATGACTACCAACAATAAGGAACAAAACATTTGCTCGCACGCGCCGAATAACTGCATATGAACACATAAATCCATATGAATGACCCCATTATATGTGTGCAGGTTAGGCAATTGGTGCGCAAAGTCCTCTTTATTGGGCTGAAATGGGTACTTTACAGTGTTGGGGACATTTGGGACATTTGGGGGGAATTTAATGGGCTTTCTCAGATGAACCTGGGACAAATCATCATTTTGTACATGAGAAAGAATGAAAACGGCTTCCTGATATCTAAGTTTGAGATATCCGCACCTTTTCCAGGAACCACTGACACTCGGATACCGCAGTACGGGTGTATTTCTTTACCGGGTTATTTCAACAAGTGATGGAGATGTTGGCCGGATTAACTGAAATCGGGGCAGGAGCTCAAATTCTAGCAACACTTTAATGGACACACCCGGGCTAAAAAGGAGCAGAAGAGAGTAAAGATGGAGCCGAGGTGGCGTGACAGGAGGCGCGGGGCCGCGACCCCCACCGGAAGCTGCTGGAAACACGCCGGAGGCTCGGACTTCCCGAGGCCCATGCCGCTGTAGTTTAGCTTTTCGCTTTGTTTGTCATCCGATCGATTCCTCACCTCCCGCCTCCTTACGGCCGATATATTTACACGTCTACTTGTGCCTTTTTGATTTGTAAATGCGGAAATAATGACGCTTATTCACACCGGGCCACTCGAAAGGCTGCAGTTTAAGGGAATTAGAGCTGAGGTGAGCGGTATGTTGAGTCCAGAGAAGGAGAAATCACACAGAAGCACAGCAGAATGAGCGGAACATACAAAGCTGAGCAGACGGAATGGGGCCCCGATAAACAAAACCAGCACGTTTTGATGCAAAAGCGAAACGCGTCCACTCCTTTTAATGCGATTTAACCGATGTGCGTGTGGGCAAAATGAGACGGCTCGGGTGGAATGGACTCTTTAACAAAAGTAAGTTTGGGTTTTATACCGCGGGGGGCGGTAAGTGGGTTAACATGCACCCATCACGTGTACAGTAGGTGAAATCAATGTACGGTGCTGTCGAGAAGCCAGACGAAAAAGTGCTTTAATCGGCATTCCAGGCCCAATGTAAAGCGCTGCTTCATTTCCACGGCAACCGCTTCAAATGTACAAACTCTTGTTAACAGCGTGTTGTGTCGGAATAATCCTGCTGATGTCAAACAGAAATGTCAGGCCTGCTTTCTGAGACGCAAGCAGCTTTAGCTGATGGTCGTCGTGCGTTTGACAGCCTTGTTATGCCCGGAGACGTGGAAATGCTTCGGTGCACAAAACCCTCTGGGTTCTCGGGCTTTTGAGCACGGACTCGGTTCCCCTCATTTATTCATTGGCCCCGGTGCTGGTCATGCAGCGCTGGGTTACAGCTCATCAATTGTTAAACAAAAGTTTGTTTGCTTGTTTTGTAAAGTTTTGCGGGCTCGCGGGAGCCGAGTCAGATGTGAGGCCGCGCATGACAAAGCGGCGTCGAAAAGGAGAGCTGCGTGTTGGTGGGCGAAGGCAACGGCTCTCCTGAGGCCCGAACGGATCTACAGACAGGTCCACGGGACACACGGAGCCTTTTGTCTGGTGACAATGAAATCAGTTTGTTTTAGTCGTTCACTTGAAAAACTTCAGAGAAAACGGATCTCCGATGGAGGAAAAAAATCTCAGCAAATCGCAAGCTCGATCGGGTTATGCACAATCGGTAAAAAATGTCTTTTTCTTTATTTCGTTTCAGTTTTGGTCACGACTCCTTTTGTTGTGTGTTAAGCCACACTTTTGAAATTGTTTCTATAAGCTTAGGAAAAGGTTAAATGTTGAAGGTATTATTCTACCATACCGGGGGGATTTTTTTGCTTTAAAATTTCTCCCCATTTAATTCAGTGACAAACCTTTCATCTAATTTTACAACCTGCATCCAAAAAAGACCCAAAATGCCTAAAAGGCACAGCCACTGGACCCCAAAGGAAGGTGTGGCCCCATGGAGGTCCAGCTGAAAGACTCCGCCAGGTAGCCATAAGCCACCGGGACAGGTATAACAGGTAAAAGGTAAGGCTGCAGATGAAAGGTTGGCTGTGCATTTCGTGACAAGAGGAACTACGCTGGCTGAAGAAGCATCAAAGTAAACCTGCCGGTGAGCTAGGAGAGGAAAACAAACTTGCAGTCATGTAACAGTTATACCTGTGCCTCAGTTCCTTTATTCATTCGTTTTATTTAGCTGACACATTTCTCCAAAACAGCTTACATTTGTGTACCATTCACACAGCTGGGTAGTTTTTACTCTAGTAATTCAGAGTAAGTGCAGCAGCAGGAGCCTGGATTGGGACGCAGAGAACGACCGTAACAGCCACATCGCCTGCTGCCCCAACACAGACAACACGATTATCCTCAAACATCTTCAGCAGAGCAGTACTTACAGCTCATATTGCACACCGAAAGGTTACGAAGAGAAGCTTAGTCGGTTTTAGAGCCAGCGATTAGCACGTAATCCATTGTTTTACCCTGTGCGCCTCGCTCTCTGTCTCACACACACACACACACACACACACACACACACACACACACACACACACAGCTCAGGGCCTCCCCCATTCTGCCTGGACTGGGGCGGATCAGCAGGCTGTTCCTCTGGGTCATGTGACCATAAAGCTCTTTTTTTGGGGAAACCAAGTTCATTCCAGTTTCAGCTCCCAGACCAGAGTCTCTCCATCCAGACGATTACTGCTATTACTATTTTTACCGTTATATAATAATAATAATAATAATAATAATAATAATAATAATAATAATAATAATAATAATAATAATAATAATAATAATAATAATAGTGCAGCACTAGCTAATCTACTGATAACTTTTACAGGTACTGCCCAACATATGCAAAGGTTTAACTAGAATATTCCGGTTTGCTTTGTCTACTTTGTCTACTTTTCTTTGCACACATTTATAAAATATATTCAAAAAAGGTAAAATCAGGCATCGGAAATATCGGCTGAAGCGGTGACCAATCAGAGCTTCAGTTTCAAACGTGTTTCACATCAGATGAGAACGCGCAACAAACGTTGCCGTTGGTGCAGCAGTCCGTTGTCACAGCGCCCGGGCCCGTTGGGGGTGGGTTTGAATCCCAGCTCGGCCTGTGTGGAGTTTGCCGCATTGCCCCGTGTCTGAGCCGGGCTTGTCCTCGTACCTTGCTTTCCTCACACAGTCCGAAGACATGTGTTTTAGGCCAATTGTCACCTATAAGTAGCTTGTAGTGCGTGTGTGCCCCCCCCCAACTTGTCGGCTGCCCCAACCCGCCCCACACAGACTACTGACCTCCATGACCCTGACAGCTGGTTATTTGGTTATTTGGCAAAATCTCTGCCTGCATGACTGCACAACAGCAAAAAACCAAACCCACTGACACCGCCAATGTAGTCCACTCTCATGTTCAGACTTTATTTCTAAAGTAAATAATGGCAGGTATTCATAAAGCGGCTCAGCATAATTCAGGATTGCTTCTTTCTTAAAATAGAAAAACATTCTGGAATTTAAATATTTGCATTTTTCTTGCTTCCGTTACCTTTTCATCCACCTTGCGCTTCGTACAAAGTAAACCAGCAGGAAGAACGGAGGCAAAGTCTGAGGGTTTTCTGTTTCAGGGGTTCAAAGAGCCGCCAACCGTTTCTCTGCGGAGGGACGCGGTCGGTTCTCGGCGCTCCGCTTCGCATCCACCACGCAGCTGGGGCGAAGCAGCATCACGAAACGTGAAGGCCAGGGGCGTGGGAACGGCGCTGAGGGTTGGGCGCCTGAGCGGTTTGCGGTGTGGCTCGGCATCGCAGCATGCATAACATTAACCATACGGAGCCCAGGTACCGTGGCAGTTAGCGAGAGCCTAACTAAATATGAAAATGAACGTTGGAGCAAACGTCCTGCTACAGCACGCTGAATGACGGGCGGCCTTGTGCCACCACCGTGTGCCCGGGTAGCACCTTTCAACCTTTGAGCAGTCTGGTGGAGCCGACAAACGGAGACGGGTCCTCGGTTTAGGGGGTTTAAGATTCACCGGGGTCCCGAACGGCAGAGGATTAAAGATTCCGAATGTTCGTCACACACAAGCGTCAATGAGAGTAAGAAGGGGGAGGTGGTTGGGGGGGCACCATTTTGCAGCGTCATGCAGCCATGCGGACAAAAATTGCTTTTTGGTTGGAATCGGAAATCTGCGTCCCTGCTGGGTTTGAGATGGATGCTGCAGTTTGGTTTTCTCCCCAAAGGCCTTGCTTTGTCGTTTGCTGCCTTTTTTTTTTTTTTTGCGGATCCCAAAACCATCCTGGCCGGTCCGGGCTCCGAGCTCGAGCTCTGAGCGAAAGGTTCAACAGGCGGAGGACTCGTGTCACACGTGTTCTGGAGGGTTCTACTCAGCCCGAAAACACAGCCCTACGCAGAGGGGTTTTCAAGTTATCTCCTTTGTGAAGTAGGAAGAATACAAAACCCTGAAAGGCTCAAGGAGCAACAAGGCCAGAGGATCTCCACATGGGGGGCTGGGGGGGGGGCTCCAGTCAGCTGCCCTTTTCTGTCTGCAGCGCAGAGAGCCGGAGTCGCCGCTCGGTCATCTTGTCCGTTTGCAGGAATCCGAGCGTTTGTCCGAATTGCAAATGCCTCCCGCGTGGCCTAAGCGGGGGTCGGCGGCGACAAACAGGCCAGATTGCTAGCGTTTGGGTGGAGATCCGGCGACGCGGTGCGGGCAGGAGGTAAAATCGGTGTACAAATGGGTCGTTTTACACTCTCTGCTCCAGGTTCTCACCTTGAGCCAAAAGCACTGCACTCCACACATGGTCTCGTGTGCATGAATTCCAGTTTTATTTCGGGAAGAAAACTCTTCCTGGGTTTTTTTTGTCTCAGTCACTGTTACACAGACGCGAGGACGCTGTAGCACCAGAGCAGGAATTTATTGCCCTTATTTTGATATAAAATCAAACCCTGTGCTGTGATGCCTTAAGATTCACGACAATTGCGAATCAAGAGCTTTTCGGTCCAAATGCCCCCGTATAAAACATAGAGGAGAAGATGGAGGTGGAACAAAATCCCAGAATATTACTGTAGAGGCGATTAAAGCAAAAAATTTTTAAAAAATAATAATAATTAAAAATAGGACTTTATTTCCTTTAGTACAAGCAGGCTGGCTGCTTCCATGGCTGTAAAGTTTTGTTTTACACAGAAACACCTGCTGAAGAGTGAGTTTTTCGTGCTTATGTACATTTATGGCACTTGGTCACAGGAAAGCAAACGAAACTCTGCCCTCCGCACGACGAATGAGCGGCGCTTTGGTGTGGAATAAAATGAAGGAATTTGACAGCACATCGGCGAACCTTAAGGTCAGTGGGTGCGAAACAGGCAGCAAAACGGAAAACAGCAAAAGAGCAGCGCAATAAAATGACGGCGGCGACGTTTTCCTGCGCGCAAACGTTTTCCCTCCATCTTGTGCGCTCGCCCGGCGCGAAAACGCCGACATCGACGGCGACGAAAGCGGCTGGGGGGGTGGTGGTGGCGGCGGGGGGGAACAGGAAAAAAAGAGCAGAAATAAACACGCTTGACTGCACATTCTGGGCACGTTTGGTCGCCTGTGGTCACGGTTCGGCGCGACTCCTTTACTGTGTTTGACTGTGTTTTTACCGTCGCGGCGGCTTCAAAAGGAGCGAAGGCGCGCACGTTTCGGCGCTTTGATGTGGAGTACAAAGGTCGCCGCCGCAGCGTTTTTGTGTCGCGTCGGTGCGGCGTAACAAATAAATGTAAAACAAACAAACAAACAAACAAACAAACAAACTTGTAATCCACGTTGGCTCTTCAGTCAGACACTGCAATAATTATTAGGGTATTAATAGTAATAATAGCAATAATAACAACGATGGTAAAAACCCGCGGGCGCCGCCGCCGCTACACGTAGGCAGAGTCGCTGGACTGCGTGCGGCCGAAGTTGGGCACCGTCATCCGCGGGAGGTCCTTATTGCGGATCTCGTAAATGGACTTCCTGCGGGCCTGGACCCCCCGCACGGCCGTCTTGATCTTCCTCCAGCCCAGGTGGTTGAGCTCGGCCAGGTTGAGCACCACGCAGAAGCCGCTCACGGCGAACATGAAGACCAGGAAGACGGTCTTCTCCGTGGGTCTCGACACGTAGCACTCGACGTCCTTGATGCACGGGTACCGGTCGCACTCGTACACGGACGGCACGCTGAACCCGTACAGGAAGTACTGGCCCATGAGGAAGCCGATCTCCAGCGCGTTGCGGAACACCACCTGGATGATGTAGAACCTGGAGATGCCCTCCTGGCGCCTCATCTTGGACTTTGTAGTCCGCAGGGCGGCGGCGCTGGGCATCTCCTTGACGTCCAGGCAGTCGGGCTCGGCCTCCTTGGTCGAGTTCTCGGTGTTCTGGAGCACGCCGTTCACGATGGTGTTCTTGATCTTCTTGCTGTCCTCCCTCTTGAGCGAGTCCTGCTCCTTGTCCAGCGGCACGTACACGCTGGAGAACTTCCTTTCGCGCTGCTTGGCCGACTGGTGCACCGAGTAGGTGATGAAGCACAGGCTGGGCGTGCACACCATGATGATCTGGAAGACCCAGTACCTGATGTGGGAGATGGGGAACGCCTTGTCGTAGCACGCCTGGTTACAGCCCGGCTGCAGGGTGTTGCACACGAACATGGTCTGCTCGTCGTCGTACACCGTCTCGCCCACGATGGCCACGATGAGGATGCGGAAGATGACCACGACGGTGAGCAGGATCCTGCGGGGCACAGCGGGGAGACAAGACGCGTGAGCGGGCGGCCGGGCGGAGCTGTCCGGTGCTGAAGCGGCGAGCTTGCGCGCCGGCGCTGTTTAACAACATGTTTTGGGGAATGAAACTAGAAATAAAACCATTTTAATAAAATAAAATGAAATAAAATAAATAAAGAAAAAGAGTTCTTGCCCCCGTTCGCATGCATGCAGCCGCGCGCCTCGCGTAACGACCGAGTTGGTCTGAACGAAAGATTTCTCACTTTTTCTTTCTTTCCGTCTTTCTTCCCTTCGCTCGCTCGCTCCGCATCTCCTTACCTTCCTATCATGGTGGAGTGCTGCTGGACAGCAGCCTCCAGGAGCCTCTCTAGGATGGTCCATTCCCCCATTTCTGTTCATCCGGAGACGGGAGCGCACGGCGGTCTGCGCGGCTTCCTCGGAGACGGCGCTCTTTTCCAGCCTCACTGTGCGGCGGTCTCGGCTCTGTGCGGCTCATGCATTGATCACAGGTTGCAGCGGGCGGCACCCCTTGCCTTGCTTGCCTTCCTTGCCTTCCTTGCCTTCCTCCCCTTCCCCTCCTTCCCCTCCCTTCCTTCCTTCGCTCTGGCCGCTCGCTGTGAATCTCCAGGGCGGGTCGCGCGGTCTCCGCACAGCCAGGCTGGGTTTGACGCGTCTGCCGGCGTTAATCCCCCTTTAAGTAGGATGGCGCTGCGTCACACGCCGGCGGGTCGGTGGAGAGGGGCCAGGAGGGCGACACCTCTCCTTTTCATTCTTCACCACACGTGTCGCGAAGGAGGGGTGACAGCGGAGCGACCGGTGATCGGCGGTGGCCTCTGCGGTGTCGCCCGTCTCATCCGGAACGAAGACCTAACCTGAGGCGGAGGCGTGCGTCTGAGGTCTGCAGGTGAAGGCGTGCGGTTGTTTCTTCAGCAGTTCCGGAGCCACTTGGAATCACGATCCAATAAACCTGCCTCCCCAACAGGTAGCGGCTGTTCCGGAAGCAGAGCGACCGCTGGCCGCCACCGAATGGATCAGAACAGAAACAGCACTGAGTTTTTGGGCTCTAAATGACCGGGTTGTGTACAAAGCCTGGACTGTGGGCTTCTGCCTCGCAGCAGTGTAAAAAATACTGCATTACCCAAGGCACCTACGGTATATCTAACCACATTTTTAATGGCAGTCTGAAACATGACATTATTTCACAATTTGCTCTGTTGTTTTTCTATTCGCCAACACCTTGCACACAAGTGTTCAATTCTAAATGTAAACAGCAGCGCAACATGGGCCTCAGACACAATGACAGCTTCAAGACACTGCAGATGATTTAAGGGGCTTTTCCACACTTTGGGAAGAGGAGGGAGGGCTATTTGATCGATACGCCCTTCGGTAGTGAAACCTCCAACATCCTGGCTTCCGAGACCCTCCAAGCGGCCCTCTCAGCTCCGCTCGCCACCGCGATGGAACTTGGGGAACGGCGTGTGTTGGTGCAGCGACTCTGAGAAGCTAAGTGGGACGCTGTGGCAGATCTCCTTTAGAAGGATGTTCAGGTGAGGAAAGCGCTGCTTCTGCAGCTGTATGACTAAGCTGGGCTCCTCCCTTTCACAGGTCACACTCCTCCCTGCAGGCAGCGGAAGAAGGGAAACAAGCCCCATCACTCACCCCAACCACATAATCCTCTTATTCTCCACCTTTCTAAGGTGACTTTGTAGAAAAATTGGATGTCAAATCTGTGTTATGACCTTGCGCGCACACCCACGCTCCACACTGACAGCTGAACTTGGGAGAAGCTCATTACTGGGAGATGAGCACTGGGTGCTGCTAGTGAAGCCAGAGTAGACCTTCAGCTGGAGACTGAAGCTTTAAACTGAGATGGCGTGGCAGTTGGACAGAAGGTTGAGGACACTGCTGACCATGAATCTTAGCAAACACTGCAGTTATCACCGCTGTAGTGTTTCAGTCATTTCATGATGTTAAGCTGTATCGCAAGACCTAATAAATCCATACACTGCTGTGTCGTGCCTGGAGAGGAAACAGAAAACACCCCAGGCTTCATTCTCTGGTGTCTCCACACCACCAGACACAACTGGTAGATCCACAATCCCACCACTTTTTGACTTATGATGCCCATCAAGGAGCTCCACGGCTGTCTGTGGGAGGAGTCAGGATGGCTGCTCCTTAACTCTTTCTCCAAGGAGGGGCTGTTGATGGAGTAGCACCAAGAAGCGAGATCTGAGGAGCAGCTTCATCCTGACTGTGACCTCATGGCAGCCCTGGTCCTCACCATCTGCTCCTGATCCAGAGAGCTGACTGCCATGGCCTCTTTGTGAGCTTGGGCCTCAAGGTTCCATTCCAGTTTTGAGGACGAGACTCCAGGGTCGGGTGGATTAGGAGACTGTAGTGGTGGTGGTAAAGTGGAGGTTCCTTGCTAAGGATGTTATTCCATTTGTCAAGGTGGTAGGTTAGTTCACACGTTTTCAAAACCTTTATTTGACATGTACCTTTAGGGTTGAGTAAGCAGACGATGAGCCAGCAACTAACAAAGCATGGTGCAAACACCTGTAGGTGACAGAAAGTGAACCTGAAGGACAGTTCTGACCCGGTCTGGGTTGTCGGGATACAGCAAATCCTGTTATTTTGAGCAGTTGCCTCATATTTGTTGTGCTCCAAGTTTGAAAACAGTGTTGCAAAGGGATTAAAAGTATATTAAATTATTACCATTCTGTATATCACAGAGGAAAAAATAGCACAGTGTGGGTGAACAGCGCTTTGAAATGAAAATGAAGTATTCATGACAAATCTGAAAAGCTTAATCTGCAATTTCGTGTCTTTTGCTAAAGTACATGATTTTTTTCTTCTAAATGAAAGTGTGTATTTATTGTGCTTAAGTATGAATATTTTTAGGTAAATTTGCCTCTGCGTCAGTTAAAACACTACAATAAGAACAGTGAACAAAAAATCATTTCCAAGAATTATTTATATCTCTTCTGGCACACAGGCGATGCCTGCTGATTTTCCTCAGCATTTTAGCATATTTTCATATTTATTTTCAGATTTAAAAAGCTGCTACAGGGTATTTTCGATATTTTCATAGGTTCACCTTGCAGTAAATTTGCACGCGAACAGGATGTCGCCTTGACCGGTGGTCGGCAGGAGACTGGAGCGTGTGAAGAGCTGGAGGACCAAGCCTCCGCAGAGCAGCTCCCTCACCTCAGGCCAACCAGAGCAGCTCAGTCACTGTTGGGGAAGCAGGGGGGCTACGAGTGGGATGAAGAGACCAGCTGACCACACAGGAAGCTGGGAACCCTGTTGCACCATTTCAAGCAGCTGCAGCATGAGGTTGAGGAGCGGAAAAGGAAACAGATGGGAGGATGAAGCAGGAGGTGATCATTCTGCAGATCAAACATCCACTAGCAACCCTGTGGCTGCCAAAACATCATGGGACCATGAGCACCACCAGTCTGACCCCGAATGCAAGAACTATCTGTTTTCCTGTGGCTGTGAAATGCCAGCATCGCCATTTTAAAATATACAACCACACATGCACTGAAGATTTTCTGAGCTCAGGCTTGGAGCTCTGCATGGTACCTTTCCTAGATGCTGGTTGTGAGGTGTCATGGTGTCCGACCACATGGCATTAGAACCTGACCCAAGGCAGCAGGTAGCAGTTTTGTCAGCTATTTGTGAGCAAGTTGTTTTAAGCAGTGTGTTTAAGTCTTAGCCTTGAGAGAAAAATGTTCTTCCAGATCCACCAACCATCGTCATCCCTCAACCCCAACACTGCCTTGTTACACGCCCTACCGTTTGAATAGGAAGTCAAGCAAGCAACTTTTTTGCCAGCTAAATAAAAAATAATTATACTGTTATCTTGAGCAAAAAAGAAAATGGACAAATTATTCATTGGCTAATGTATTTCAGATTCAGAAGTTTTGCCATTGGACTTGTCCTCTAGGTTAATGTGTTGCAGGAACATTAGTGTTTTAGTGCAGGAGAAATCTTACTTTTCTACAGATGACTTCATTGTTGACCGATCAGCGGCTGCAGGTGAATGGGTCTCACGAATACACCGATAACAGCAGGATGGACCGTTTTTAAATTAAACACAATATAAATGCATTACATTGACACACTGTTGGTAAGGATTAAAAAAAAATAAAGGTTGGCTTTTTGTTGCATCCATTCGGTGTTTTCAAGCTGTAACATGATCTGCCCAACACCTCACGGACTGGCTCCAGCAACGAATGGTCCCAGTTATTGAAATTAATGCATTACTGTTACCATCATTATAGCTGTGGACACCAACGTTGGGCAAACACTCAGAGGGTTTGAAGGGCAGTTACTCGACTCTGTTTAACATAAGGACTTTCCGTAGCGCATGTTCAACGCGCAGGTCCGGCCCAGGTTGGCCCCTTCCATCAGCAGCTCGGTAAGGCGGTCCAGGCCCACGCAGGTAGTCAGGGGGGCAACAAATCCATAAATAGCACCCAGGAAGATGCTGAGAGGCCAGGCCACAACCAGCAGAATGATGAGCCAGACGATCACCCAGAAGCAGAAGCTACAGCTGGCCATTGCCACCTGTAATGGGAACATCCAGGGAAAAGCTGAAACACTGGAATACAGTTGCAACATTTTTATTGCAATATTATACACAGACACAATATAGTGACCAATTAATCTGAAACACATATCTCCGGACTGTGGAAGGAAATATACACACACAAGGAGAGCATGCAAATTCCACAGAGACTGAGTTGGATTCAAATTCATGCCTGACCAGCATAGCTGCCATAATTTTTTTTTTTTCTTCACAGGGAAATAGATTCACTCAAACTTTCAGATAACTACTATATATACAAAATATAAAAAACACAAATTATTTTTATTATTTTCAGTTGCTGGCTCACATGCCAAAACCAATTCCCTGCATCTGAAAATGATTTGATATGTAAAAAATGTAAATGTAAAAATGAAATCTTTCACTGCTGCTGTTAGCTACTGGGAGGGAATACAAGTTATATATAAACACACACACACACACACACACACACGTTAGTGTATCATTTCTATGAAAATTAATTGTTCATAATTTTAGACATTTCTCAACAGGTTTAAGCTACTGGGAGCTTTTGCCAATATTTCTTTTCCCATGATAAGGGAATAAAAAAAGGAAGTTGTTCTTCAGCCGTTCACTCCCCAAGTCATCTTACTGGCAGAACACACTTTTAAGGACGGTAACCTTTGCTCTTCTATGCAAGAGTGTTAGCAGCAGACTGTAAACCACCATAGCGCGAGAAAATATTACAGAAAGTTTAAGGAAATAAAGTTTAAAGGATTGATAAATAAATGTACGCGGTTCCTGGTGCAGTGGCATGGTAGCAGGAAGACCGCTCGATCTTGTTAGCATGACGGCACTTGAAACAAAACAGGATTTTAACTGTGCTGTGCATCAGATCCAAATACCATTTACTCAAGTTTCAAAGCACCAAGGTCAAGGTATTATTTTTTGTGCACTGGAACTACTTTTATTTTTAAACTATAGCTTAAAATGAAAGTAAAGAAAACATAAGGAAAAAAAATCATGTGTCTGGAGGCACTGTATTAAAATTACTGAATAAAAATAGCCAAAGTTTAAGGACAAGGGAAAAAGTACCTTTATTTGTGAGGAGTCTATCAGCAAGGGGTCTTGAAGAGGAGCTGGATTTTTCTTGCACAAGGATCCCTTCTCAGTCTAGTTCTTGTATAGAGGAGTCAAAATTGCTGCAGCTGACTCCCTGAGAGCAGCAACTTCCTCCTTGTCGCTGCACCGCGGTACCATGGGAAATTACGCTAATAGCAGGACATAAGAATCTTTATGAAAAGAACCCCCCCCCCATACTCAGAAATGTTGCTGCAAAACACATGACCCACAGACCGTTGCGAATTCACTGTGAAAGATCATGTTTCGTCCGGATTGTTTCATGGAACATGTATGTGGGAACATTAAAATAATCGGAGAATTAGTCGAAGGACAGCAAAATAGGGTTGTAGAAACCACATCAATATCAGTGACATTTAGACAAACAATCAATTTGACTGATACTTAACTTTAAAGTAAGCACTGAAGAACGCAAAAATGATCTTTTAACCCATGTGTGGTACAAGTAAGGCAAATAGTTTTAAGGAAGGTATTCATCCATCTTTATAACTACTTATAGTACAGGGGGTGAGGCAGAGTGCAGCCTCAATGAGATGCAAGGCCATCACTGTCGCTCTTGCGCTCTCACACACACACACACACACACACACACACACACATACACACACACACACACACACACACACACACACACAGTTTCCTTCTGTTTCTTTAAGGAAATTCATGGTCTCTTTTCTGCATCTTTTTTTGAAAACCACTCTTTCATCCTCAGCTGTCATTGTTGTGAATTTAAAAGGAAAATTAATTCAATTACAGATGAAATTACAGAATTAAACAAGTTTCCTTGATTATTCACGATATAAACGGCACATTGCTGATGGGGGGGGGGGGTGTCTCCAAGTCTCACTCTCTCACGCTCTACAGGCACTTCACCTGGAACACATCTTTGGTCTGTGGGTGGAATCTGGAGCAGTCAGAGGAAACCAGAGCGAATCTGAACCCACATTCAAACCTATGGCATGCCTGAGGAGCTGAGACCCCAGTGCTTCACACTGCAGCACCATGCTGCCAACTCTTGCATAAATGTACTTTGAACAAAAAAAAGTGATCTACAGCACCTTGTGCTCCTTGTCCCACAGAATAGTGACCAAAAAAATAGCCAGCTTATGAACCTTCACTCCAGTTAGGTTAGCCACATTTTTACCTCCATCCTTACTTGTGGAGCCAGGTTTACCGCAGTACTATGGGCCGCAGCTACGGGACACATTTCTAACTGTGGTTTGAATGATGTAACAGCTAAATGCTGGTGTCTAATAATTCCTGAATTTCCTACTTAACCATCTGTTGACAAATTATTGCCGACAAGCAACTGCTGTCAGTGACATAAGCAGAGCAGAAAAAAATCAAATTTACAAATCAACTCTTTCCACTTTTACTTAAAAAATAACATTTTAATTTTTTTGTCAAAATCCAAACGAAAACAGAGGACATTTAATGAGACAAAACCAGAATGTCTGTGAAAGGTTAGGAATGGACACTATGCACCGTCCTCCTCCGCCCCGCTGTCCTCACTGTCGCTGTCGCGCCCGGGGTGCTCAGGCATTCCGGCCCGGTCCTCCCGAGTCTCTTCTTGCTGCTCCATTGGAGTGTCCTGTGGCGCCTGCTCTGCGCTCGGCTCTTCGGCCATCTGCTCCAGCTGTGACCGCTCACCCTCTGCATCAGCTGTCGCCTGCCCTTGGATCGGTGGGGGCAGAATGTGCACCTGCTGGAAACGAAGGGGGTGGAGGCACGAACTGTTGAGTCTCCTACTCTCCTCAGTTAAAACGCGTGTGCAAAACTGATACGAAAATGAAGAGATGCTAACAAATCTGTAAAGCAATCGAGACGATCCTTTAAGGTCTCGTGGTGGCGGCGGTGTTACCTGAGCGCTCTGCGCACTCTGAATCATGTTCATGTACATGGTGTACACCAGGTTGGCCATCTCAGGCATGTTGCTGACCACCTGATCGGGGTGTGTAGGCCGTGCCGCACCCTGCGGAGAAGGAAGCGTGATTCATTTTACATCTTTCATCACCGACATTGAGTACACAGCCCTCTCATACTGTCTTGCTTCCCTTTTTGCTTGTTGCTGAAATCCAGTCAGTGACAGCTACACATGTACATGTGCATACATCTCCAATCATCACAACTGTTAGTCATCTGCCTTTAACTGAAACTCTATTATAAAAACACATTACTGCAAAGAAATTAAATAAATCTGAGTATTTCACTAAACGCAAAGGTGTGTGCGCGCGTGTGTGTTCTGCAGATCTTCTCACTGACCAGATCTTCCTGGGTGTAGTACTCATGGGGCCTGATGTGCAGCTGCAGGGGTCTAGCAGTGAGCTGGTTGAAGACGGGCGTCAGTTCAAAGCAGTTCTGGAACAAGGACACTCGTCCAAAGATATAGAGGCCCAGCCTGGCTCTGGACATGGCCACCACCAGACGACGCACATCTCTGTGCAAGAGCAGAAAGCAGATGTTGGTGGGGAGACAGAGGCGTTTGACAAATAAGGAACACATTTTCTTGATGGCAGCTACAAGACAAACTGATACCACAGAGAAGACAAAATGAGACAAAGAGTAGAAGGATTAGAAGATTAATAGCAGGGGGAAAAAAAATCCCCAACCCATTTAACAAAAATTCTACAAGCTGAATGTAAAGTCCCGGGGGGGGGGAAGGGGAGCCATAGACGCTCTGGTTTTTTTTTTTTTTTTTTTTTTTTAAATTAAATGGATTGCAAGACAGCGGGAGCTTGAAATGAACAGAATGGTAAACTAATTCCAACAACAGCTTTCAGTTGCTGTGTGTCATGTGTCTGAGTGACATGTGCTCATACTTCCTCTTATTTACATAATCGACCACCAGGCTTACGTGATGCTAACACACGCAAATCACATGAGATGTGGGGAACAATGCCTCACAGAGCAGAAAATGCACATTGACCTCAAGACTACAGCTATTGTTTTATAAAATCTGCATATGACAACAGTTAACTATTTTAACGGACATCGTGCTTCACATTTTTTTGCCGTCAATCGGCCTAAGGACACTGCTCAGTCCATCTGAATTAATGACAGTCACCATGTGTTTGCATTGCCCTCAGCTGTTTTCATGGATGCGCATTTATGTATAAAACGTAACTTGTGAATGGTTAAAAGGGAAAACTGAGTGAAATGCATGAAAAGGCAGGGACCGCTAAAGGCTGTGTGTGTGGCCAGCGTGCTCGCTGCGCACAGCCGCCTCCTCCTTGGGCATGTTGACGCCGTCTGGGTACATCGGTCCGAAGCCCGAATGCATCCGTGTGATTCACAGCAAACAGACTTAAGTCCGTGCCTGCTGCTCATCCGGCTCCTCTCTATTTACACTCCTTCCCGTGGGACCTGTCATAAATTCAGTATCTGCTGCAGTAGCGGTGTTTTGCAGAAATACTGGGGGTTTTCGGAGGCCTTTTTTTTGGCCAGCATTCTGGTTTCTGAAAACATTTCCTTTCTTTGCCATCTACTATCTGTACTAGAGAGATGAGCCACACTGTCATATTTCTGCACTATATGCACTGGAGGATCTGTGTATGCTATGTAGGGAGAGTAAAAAGTTTTGATTCTAAAATTTACATCTATAATTTACATGCTGTTAGAGACACCATTAGACACCCCAAAGATAAAAAGACAATAATGCAATAAATGAAGAAAAATCAGGAAATGAACAAATGTGTCCAATCCTATACCAGACAGACTATAGTCTGCTGAAAATTATTTCATCTTCCTTATTCTTTTTATAATTTCATCTGTGTTGTCCATGGCGTGACGAACAACACAACTCCGCCGTATAAAAGGCATGAACTTCAGTCTTGGTACTGCGATGCAACCAGCCCTGCATTCCAGCTAATAAACCATTTAATCGATTTGTCTTACGATCGGCTTCACCCGTCAAACTGCTCTTTTGTCCAACAAAACTTGCAACAATGTGCTTCCCCTAACACGACAGCAACTTGTTATGCTCATGGATAAAGATCCGTTTTCTCTTTTTTAACTGAAACTTTTCTACTACAGCAAAGTTTTTAAACCCTTCTTGATAAGTCCCAATTAGAATAATTCCAGAATACACCTGCGTGTTGGCAGACAAAGGTGGGGGGACGAATCCTGCTTACCTTAAATGTCCCACAGCTTTTGTGCGGACCAACGAGAGGATGATGTAGTCATTCTGCTGACCCTGGAACCTGTCAACGGTTGTCACCTACGTACGAGAAGACATTATTTAGCATTACTGACGCCAAAGCCAAAAGTGCCCTGCCGTAGCGTTTTCTAAGGGGATTAAATTAAAACATTTAAGGCTGTATACATTTCCAAACTTCTCGGCAAGCAGCTTTTGGCTTGTTTCTGTTATCACACCATAGCACATTGCCTGGAAAGGATAAAGCTTAGGTGTATTTAAGCAGTCACCTGAGCCTTCAAACTCCAGATACAACAAGGGTAGATGGAGCAACTTTTAAACCATTTTGCAGGATATAGCGAGAACAAAGCCCGATTTCTGAAATCAGGGGATGCTGTGTTAAGCAGCTTTCTTTATTCTTGTTTAATCCAGGCTTTCAAACGCTCATCTTTTCCATATGAAGGAGGTCGGTTTAGCATAAATTCTCTTGACTGTAATATTCCGAGCTGGGCAATAAAATGGTGGCTTAACATAAACACAGAAAATGAGGAAAGGGGAAGGAAAAAAAAAGGAACAGAATAAAAACAGCCAGACTGGAGAGAATTTACAGATCCGTACAGAGCACTCACTTTCTCAAGACAAACCTGCAGTGTCTGCCAATAAATCACAGCAGCAAACTCTACCTATAGCTCACTGTTTAAAGGCATAAAGAGCACAGATACATTAAGGAGAAGAAAAGTTAGGGATAAGAATGGCAACCATTTGAGGGTGTCTTATTTAGAAAAGAGGAAAAAAAAACCCCATTCTCCACAAAATGTTAATTCTCCCAGAAGCACGAGGTAACTCAGTCTGTACCACATTATCATCTTTACTTCCCCAAACACCATGCTCCCTCAGGCACCTGAAAAATTAAACTTGTAAACCGGCTCCTCAACTTACAAACGCGGGCAGTGCATTCATAATAGGATTACTCATAAATCCAAAGTCCCTCTTCCCACTAACAGCGAGGAATGAAGATGTTCCCACACTCCTACTGCGCTTCAGAAAGTTTCACTGGCAAAAAGTGGTCGGCCACAGAAGTTCAAGTTCTGCTCCACAATGTACAAAAATTTCAGAACACAAAAAAAAACAAAGATAATGCATCTTTGAAACCTAAGAACCAAAGCATGGGAAGCCAGTTCATTCTGCACTGATTAAAAAATATTTTGCAGTTAAAATCTCTCATTTCACCATTTTCATGACACACCTTAAAGAATAAAGGCAGCAACGATTCTTTGAGCGTCACCCGAAACTGACGCTGTGAAGAAGTGCGATTATGTGCAGTTAGTTGTGCTTGTCGTGTTAATAAATGAACGCTGATTTAAAAGTGCGTCGAAAGGCGCTCGGCTGCGAGGGAACCACCTTCCCTGTTAGCCTCCTTCCTTCGGCTGTAACAAAGCTGAAGAGCTCGGGCGAAGCAGATGGTCAAGGGTTTTAAATATTTACTTCCGCATCTCAAGCGGGCGCTGCAACTGTGCCTTGGTTTTGATATGCATATGCCCAAGGTACCCAAGTCAGAACTGTTAATTGTCCTACTTTTCAAACTGTGCTCCCACACTGCGGGGTGACCTGTCAACAAAACCCCCATCTCCACATGCTTAGAGGTCGGCGAACTCCCCATTTTCGACAACTTGCTTCACCACATTATCTGCTCTCTCCTTGTATATTCAGCACAACAAAATCCACACTTTAGTGGGGGCTTTCAACAAATCAGCACGTTCCTTTGAAGATCTTAATCCTAATACCTGTTCAACACTAGCTAGCTGTGAATATTAATAAAACCCATCCAGCTGCTGTGATTTATTCCCTTATGTTGCAATTAAAATGGCTCCACATATAAATTTTCCTGTAATTTCAAGCTGCACTTTTGCACACCGGATTGTACATCAGCATCTCTGTGAAACCTTGCCGCACATGTCGTGGCGTTTTTGCAGTTTTAGCCATGGCGACATTTGTCACGTGACATCTACCTGACGCGCACACGTGTGACCTCTTTCTGACTCAGCGTTTAACTGTGCAACCCTGCGTGAACAACTTCGCAGCCTGACTGCTAAGACAGATCAGCACCGCATCTGAAATGTCATCACTCAGCTGACAATGGAACATGCTTAGAAGGTTGTGTGTGTGTGTGTGTGTGTGTGTGTTGAGGCAGACCTTCAAAATTGCTCTGATGAAGAATGTACCACGTACACTGAATGACTAGCATGCCACCTTGGGGTGGATCATAGCAGAGCTTAGACACAATAGCATTTGGGCTATACATCTAACTGATTAAGGACTTAAAAGGGGGGAGAGTGAACAACCGCAGTCCTGACTGTTCATTGCCATATGAAGAAGCCTGTCAGTAATAAGTATACCAGCTTGGAGTGTGTGCTGAACGCCTTCATGCCTTACAAATTCAATAATGTTGACAGAGACAACTGAAAAACAAGGTGCTTACTTTACTGGGATGTCCAAAGTAGGGGTTGTTGGCACAGCGCTGGTTGACCACGTCCCGGATCAGGTGCTTCTGCCCATTGTATGTGGTCAAGATGCTGATCTTTTCTGCAGGGTAGCCCAACAGACGCATGTACATGAAGAGCGCCACTGCGTATTCTGCTTCTGCCAGATTCTACACCCAAGGACACAGAGCACACATAGATTACAACCTGCACATTCAAATGCAGTCCACAAGGCACTGGAACATTAAAACACCGAAACCAGATCGAATGACAAAACCAATGACACCGAAAAAAAAAGAACCTTGTCAGACACCGCACATTAACGCTAAACTTTTTGAGACATCCATGTTACTTTTGGGAAGTCTGGAATAAGGCACGATAATTTGCATCACGCATGCATCCAGCCTGTATGAGGTGCCAACTTCAATGAAGAGAAACCAATTAATTCCTTTGTGTCTGCGGCTGCAAGTATTGAAAAGATTTCAAAGGAGATGAAACATTGCAAGATTATCTTGTGGAAGCACTGCCGCTTTGTTAACGTCGCTTTCATCTTTTCACACTTGGAAAGTAACTCTTAATGGTTGCTAAGCCTGTTCCTGTGCAGAACTCATTACAGGCGAAACCTGGCGCACTGGCTTACAATTAACTGTGCTTCTTTGTGCTGCAAGAACGCCCGTGCGATGCATTATTCAACCATTTTCAATTGAACCCTCATCAAGTTTCTCATGATGGGCCTGAGTCATAATTTACAGAAACTACTTGTGTTTTACATTACAGATGGTATGTTGGATCAAAAATAATCCAGTATTTCATATGTAAATTTGATCACTTGTCAAAAAATAAAAAATACATTATAATATTCTGGAAGAGCAGTAAACACTGAGAAGATGCTCTTTCTATATATGCAGAAATCCCTCCAATGTCCAAACTCTATATGCAAAATTTTGTCATAACAGCTGTGGGAAACGAATATCTAAATATTTGTATCCAAATGAAAACTTTGGTTGTAATAAATTTTTGTCCAAAGCATATCCTCACAAAAAACTAAATGCAGATAAAAATCAGAATAGTTAACAAAAGTATCTTGTTCCCACGTACCACAGCACAAGATGGGGACTGAACCTGGGTCCTGATCACATGACAGTGAAACTAACCTCCGTGCCATATGCTCCGTTCTGTAACACGTATAAAACAACCTAAAACCGACATGGTCCAACGTTGCTGTTATTTCTTTGCGGCTTGTGTTTCTGTCGAATGAGTAATTGTGATCATACAATTTGCCACAGATTGTGGAAAACTGCAATAAGCAGCATGTGATGAGCCACATGCCCTTCTTTGGGTCTACAAGGAGCTTCAGAACCCACAAGGACAGAACCAGAGTTGTGAGGGCAGTGGCTAATGAATAAATCCAATTAAGATGTCAGAATTCCATCTTGATTAAATTTATGGTCACCCATAAAGAATACAGTCTTGAGCCCAGGATATTTTTGACCGAATACTTAAGACTTTACGCATACCTGGTAGAAATACGGGTTTGGCTCCGACTCGCCCACGCCGTTGAAGTCCTCGACGTTAATGAGCTGGAAGTCAAAGGTCAGGCCTGGATTGGGAGCACGAAACTCAGGCTGCTGCTGAACATGCGGGAGGTTCCCCAGTCGCTTGTAGCGCCAGTTGTACAAATTACAAAGGCTGGGGAAGAGACGTGCACCATGTTAGCACCCAGCTAAGAGGCAAGAGGGACAGTTTACCCGGCTGCGCATTTCCATTTTTGAGGGGCCGGGGGACCTCTCACCTAGCCCGGGCTCTGCCCTGTGCATCCAGGTCCACTGTGGGGACCCCTAGTCGAACAAACCGAGTGAAGAGTGACTGCTCCATGTTGGAATACTTCTGGAAAGCCATGTTCTTGATCACTGGGGGGAGCTGGTGATGGTCACCAATCATAATCCAGCGCTTGAGTCTGCTGAAGCCATCCTCTGGGTTCTGCAGAAAGTGAACATATCAGGAATATCAGGAAGCTATTTTCATTCTTTCTTATGAGAAAATAATCATTCCAGGTTCATGGGAGAAACCCCAATTAAAGAACATTTAAACATTTAAACCAAGGAATTAATGAGGCAATTAATATGCATTTGTTAGTTACTTTTTAGTATCACATTGTTTCTTATAACAATGAGAACCAATATTCAACAGTCAAACGTAAGTAGAAAAAAATATTTAAATTAATATAAAACAGAAAAACAAAATGCATCTACAGGGTGTTCATTCATGAAACTGAAATTTGGATAAAGAATGCAGAAAATCTTAAAAAGGGAAAATTCTCCAACCGTGACTTGCCTGGAGTAACAGAGGGATGAATGTCTCAATTTCCAGAATCTGAGCAGCTTCTTCCATCAAGATGTTGTCATACTAAAACAAAAATTGAAATTCAGTGTTTACAGATAAGTATTTAAGTTGGGCCTGGAAAAAAGCTACCCTGTACAAGGACATCAACCACTTCCAGATATAAAAGTAACCTTTACTGCCTGATTATTTTAAATGAGGAGAGGGAACCTTCACCTTGCTGCACGGACACCAACCTTAAAGCCCAGCTCGACCAGGTCATGGCGTTTGAGGGCAGCGTGAGTGCAGGTCATTGCAATGATCTTGGCCTCTTTCACCAGCAGGTACTTTGACCGGTCCAGACCGCTACGGAGCAGCTCAAAGGCCCGGAACTCCTGCACAGCCAAAGAAAGTCTTGCATTGTCACTACCTGAAAACAATGACTTTTAAATATGACACCTAAGATATAATCTTTCATTGTGGACATTAAAAAGTGTCAGACTGTTCCTTTCATTTGAGCACAAGCCTCCACAGTGGGGGGACTTTCATAATGTGTTCATCTGCTGTCCTGTATATACAAAACTATCTCTCACACAGTTACAATTAAAAAAAAAGTGAAAAATTGAACACAAGGAAGGCCAGGGTCTTCTGACATGTTTACATACAAATCTACAGTGGATTTTGTCATAGAGTATGAATGTGTGAGCAGGTATTCTTTAAATAATTCATATCCTGTCTAAATTGTAACGCTGCATAAAATAAAATCTCATATTTATTAGATCCCCTTTCAAGCATTAGTTCTTAAAAATGTGTGAAAGGTTATTTCCACCGCTGTCTCTGAATGACAACAAAATGACAACATTTACCTCCAGCTGCGTGAAGATCTTTTTTATGTGGCGAAAGCAGCCCTCAGCAATGTCCATGTGTTCCTCATAGGTGTGGCCCTTGAACACCGGTTGAGGTGCGTTCGAAAAGTACTTGTGGAAGGGAAACAGTGAGGCCACATCCTCCACTTGTACCTGTCGGCCGAGTTTGGGCTTCACCTTGCTCATGTACTCTTCCCAGCGAGATATCACCTGGGGAGACCAAGCATCCAATGTGACAATAAAATGCTATCGGTGGGGATTTGCCGATGATACATGCATCAGCATCTTGAAAGACTAAAGCACACCTTCACACATACTTATGTTCATAATGAGCATGCAAAAATGTAAACAGCCCATGGGAAGACCAAGCAGTTTTGTATCATTTTATAATCCCCTCCCCCCTTACCTGATACAGGTAAAAGTGTCCAGCAGTCTCACAGGTATAGGAAACATCGCCTGGTACATCCAGGCTCTCCTGCAACCTGGCCACTTCCTGGAGCAACTCTAGCCTGCGTGCCAGCACGTAGTTCACCCTCCCATACCTGCAGACAGTAACAGCAGCAACGTCAGTCCACCACGCTGCAAAATCTCAGAGCAGGCTGCTGTCATCACACGCTCACACCATCTACGGCGGGGCAGTTAAGAGGCTTATAACAGTACCAACATTCCAAGTGACGTGTACCACGGTAAACAATCAGTGCAGGCATTCGAAACGACAAAAGAGCTGAAGATACATGCGGTGCTCAGACTGATACCAACACCCTGCCTGCAAGCAACCATTAGCACAGCAGCTGGATGGCAGGAAATCAAAAACCCAGAGGAGAGCTGCACAGAGCCATAGAGGAGCACATGTCAGTGGTCTAAAGAAACTTGTGATCTCACGCCCCAAGCAATTTTTTCCCACCTTTACATACTTTTTATTTTAGATTCAATATCTATAATTTACCCACAGGTAGTATTACTGCTCTAATATAATGCAGGACATTTTGACAAACAGGATGTGCTTTCTCATACAAAACAAACACCAGGGTGTGCAGTGTCATACACAACCAGGAGTTACGTGAGGCAGTATTATTTATAGATCATGTTAAGCTTCTAAGCTCATGATTCATAAGGAGAATTATATGGCTTAACTAAAACTGTTATGATCATCATTCATTAGGCTGCTATAATGCAGGCTTTAGGAAACTCACTTTCATTGCAAAAAAAAAAAAAAATTGTGGCAATTAAAAGCACAT
This sequence comes from Heterotis niloticus, assembly GCA_018136845.1. NCBI lineage: Eukaryota > Metazoa > Chordata > Actinopteri > Osteoglossiformes > Osteoglossidae > Heterotis > Heterotis niloticus. The sequence continues at coordinate 30,700,359 of CM030895.1, read as the reverse complement.
TTGATGTGAAATTTCTAAAGTATTTGTCATAAAAATATTTATTTCCACAGCCCAACCAAAAAAGACAAATTACTGAATGAAAGGTAAAATTCTGCACCTATTTTCTCACGATATCACTTGGAATGCAGAGGATTTAACAGCAGGATTCATAAAACAGAAAGGACGGTGAGACATGGGTGGGGTTGCAGTATGAGGGAGAATTAGCTTAGCAAGTAAAATTTAATGTGTAAATCCAATTTTAAGGAGAACATCTAAAGAAAGAACAGTGTTCAGTGCTTGTTGCCCCCATTCTGTACACTGCATAGTGTAAAAAGGAGGGAAGAAAAAAAAACAAAAAAAACAAACAATCATACTGTCAACCACTGTCACCTGCTGAAATCCTTCTCCGTTTCCAGTTCCTCCTCACCATGACCCAGTCGAAGAAGGTGGCGCTCATCAATGTCAAGCGCCATGATCTTCTCAAACAGTTGGTTGAGAGCCTGCCAAGCAGCGATGGGGGAAAAGGACACATAGTTCATACAGGACAAAGATGTTTCCAAGGTGGATCGGATTAATGAGGCTTCTAAAGGAAGTGGAAGGCTGGTCCCAGTGTGCACCTCACTTTAAAACACGTACATTATTATGGTCATAACAAAGTCGTTGCCTTCCAAAGTCTAAAATTAACATAGACCTTTAAGAGCACTCAATGTTTTAGTCTGTAGAATGTAAATAAAACAGGTCAGCGGGACCCTCTGTTCATACCTGGTTTGAATGTGTCACTATGAGTGTTCTCTGCTCGGGGAAATTGTGATAGAGATTGGAAATGATCTGCACAGCCACATCTGTCTTCCCTGTACCTGGAGGCCCCACAACCTAGTGGGGAGGAGAGGGGGGGGAAGGGGGGGTGAGGGACAAGGAAACTCAAACACAATGCTTATGACACGGCTGCCCTCGGCTCGGCACATCTGCACCCGTATCTGGGAAATAACGTCTGCTCTGTGGTCGGTTTGCAGCAGAACACGGAGGGTCTCTGGAAGAAAACGTGTTTGCTGCATAAAGACTTCAGCAACAACATAAAGTAAATTTTTATTAGGCTGCTAAGCAATTGTGAAAGACTCTAAATCAGAGTTAAATAAGCTTGGGTGCTACTGTCAGCTAACTGAACTGCTGGGTTTGTGCTCTCCCATCCTCTTTCAAATTAGACACCTCAAAATGTAATAAACACACAATCTGTGCAGTGCCGTTCATTATTTGGATAAATTGTGCTCAAATGACATTTTTATGCTAAATGTGTTGCTGCTTTTCCCTCACATCTACAGCCTGGTATTTCAGGAGGAGCAATCCAAGGTGAACACCTTGCTCAGCAGTACTAGAGCAATAACTGGCAACCTTCACATTATTATTCCACACCCTCAGCCACTGCACTACCAACCTGCTGCCGCAGCATTGGTCACTACAGTGAAAATGTCCATCTTTCAACGGCAGGTAAATGTTAATAAGTTCAGGTTGCAAGGGCTTTCTTTGTCCTTTGTGTTCATCATCAGGGTCCATTTTAAATGTGCAGTACAAGTTGGCAGGATGTGAGTTGCAAGGTACTGTATCACTTTTGTTTATTTTCTACAGAAATATATCATCTGTACCCATATTCTCCCTTTATACATATAATCTCCCAACATATATGCTGCGACAAAGACAACACTGTAGACTTCATTGGGAGTAAAAAAAAAAAAAATCAACAGTTATACTAGGTGTTTAGTGTCAGTTACAATTATTGGACCACATAACATTTGCATACACTAAACTGAAAGTATAAAAACGCATTTCATTTACTGAACCCCACAGTATAAATTCTGAAATAAAGGCATGCAGGAATTATTTGACTCTTGACAAGTGCACTGTAGTGAAAGACAAAACCCAAAGTAGATTAAAAAGACAGAATGCCTAAGCAAAACATTATAAAAGGGTAGTGTTTAACCAGTAACTTTGAAAACGGTTGGATCTGAATGTAATATTCCTTACCATTGTAAGTCCTGGCTGCATACCTGCCCGTATTGCTTCGATCTGTGTTGGGGTGAATTCAATTGTATTTCTGCCGGTATTAAAAAAAAAAAAAGGAAGGGATAACTGAACAAAAAAGTTCAAAATGTCTCACATAAACAAATACAGAGGACCTTACAATAAACATGCAAAATGAACATCATCAATACATTCTGCAATTCAGCACTGAGGAGAATCCAACGAGGGGCACGTAGCAGTCACTGTGAAAGGAAGCGGGAGCTGACAAAGTGTGGTGACACCAACGACAGCTTTAGCACTGGCTGCCAGCTTCACACAGAACTGTTATTAAGGAGCTGTAAACAAATGCAAAGCTGAGTAAGAACCCTGTCTGAGGAGCATCCCTTACCGTTTGGGCTGATTGTAGGGGTACGGCCCCCTATTGGGTATCACGTGAGGCTCCACCATCAGCGTGTTGTCATCGTCTTTGGTCTCCTCATTGTCCTCATCTGCTTTCCGCTTTTTCCCCTTCACATTCTTCACTGGGAACTTAATTCTGCATAAAGAAACAAACAGCCCAAGTAGAAAACAAAAACGTTTAGCTGTTGCTGCCACTCAGTAATGTTTCTTCACCTGTGCAACATCTTGCTGCTATTCAGCATTGTTGTACAAACAATGTGACAAATGTATACAGAGTAAATACCTGGTTTACTATACACAGATGTGTAACTGAGAACATTTTATGAAGTCTGCATTTTTCAGCTGCTGCTGGTGTAACAATAAATATGGCTGGTGTCCTAAGGAGGAAGCAGTGCAACCCCACATTCAAAGAACACTACATTAAGACTTGGGTTCTAAACATATTGCGTGCAAATCTTTCTCATGTCAGTAACATTTGCTTCAGCGTACAGTTCATTAGCCACTAATAGCAAAAAGATCTGATCGGAAATTGCTGGAGGATTTTCCTTGCAGATTACTGGGAACTTCAATTAACCAAGACCCGGGGCACAACAACCTGCTGACCCATGCAGAGCATCACCACCACAACCAGATTTGAAAGACCCCAGGAAGAGCAGCATAGTCCATTAAGTGTTCGCAAGTCAATTAAATCAAAATCTACAATTTACCTTGAAGGCTGAAAATATATTAAACACATCTTCCGTAAATATTTTACACACATCAACTGTAGTCCACAAAAATTTCAGTATACATAAAGAAATTAAAGAACAAAGCAAAAACTAACGATTGTGTTACAATTTTGACTCTCATAAATTTATTACTCATTATTATTTTTTTGTTTTTTGAATTTGTCCAAATTGTGGCATGGTGCTTCATGTTATAAGATTTCGGCTCTGCGCGGTGTACAATTCCGAGACCGAAAGTCACCTTCAACAGTTAAAGTTCCAGTGATTTGACTGTGTTGCATCTCAGAGAGACCTGGCGTTCTAACCTGAATGGAGGTATCTGGAGTGAAGGGTTTTCTACAGTGACCTTGACTTCATAACCAGGGAAGGAGGCCTTCAGGTGGTCGATGGACAGGAAAGTGTCGTTGAAGTCCAGTGTTGAGATCTGATTGGGCATCTTGGAGTAGTGAGCGCTGCCCGGGTCCCCGTAGCCAAGGATAATGTCGTGCAGCCAGTTGGGCACGACACACTCTGTGTTCATCAGGTTCCGAATGGTCTCCAGGACTGCCTGCAAAGAAGGAAAATACCCTAAATTAACTATATATGATTCCAGTTCTGAGAATTTTCCATCCAGCAACTATGCAGCCTTTTTTGCATCAACCCCTTTCCTCAGTTACTTAAACAGATTATATTAAAAGGCCAGCTATTTTCTAACACGCTGCCAAAAACAAGCCTGACTGGCGATTCTATTATTACAATCATCATTTATGCCAAAACCGGCATTAGAATTAACAAGATTTTTTTTGTGTATTTCTATTTACACCATTTTCATAATTAACATTTGGGGATTTTTCTGTTGTTTAAGCACACGGTGATTTAAGCACCCATTAGGTACTATTAAATGAACAATATTTCCAGTGAAACTTTTCTCCATACCTCGATGTTTTGTATGTATTAAAACTTTCCCCTTGTCCTTAGCACCCTCTCTAGTTGTGAAATCCTCCCTAAATTCATTTTAAAATTACAAGATTAAACATCTTTCTTTTCACAAGTCTCTGTAATACATTTTTATCTAAAAATTGTTACAATACTACATTTGCTTATGATATGTGGCTATTCATACTTCCAAAAGTAGAAACTCATTATGACATGTTCATACCAATTAAATGCCTTTTGAATTTCATTTTTCAAATGTAGTTTTCATCACTCTTCAGCTTTGGTATCACATACAAGATAAATCAAATAAATACATAAAATTATACTCTACATTACAAATAAAATACAAAATTCACCAAACACCAGGTAATGCTGCTAAGGAAGATATAATGGAAGCAACAAGACATCAGTGTGACATCGATGATATTTTTCCCTGAGTTTGAACTAAACATTGGCCTTTATATGAACTTTTGATACTTAATTATGAATGGTGTTTATTAAAATGATTTATTTACAACCCACAGACTTCAGCAAAATATTCACATTTTCATGCAATATTTTCCAATACATAAAGGAAACCTGGCTATAGAAAATAGCAGTTCTACTGCTCATTTAATTTCTCTGATATTGATAAAATGCAAAGTACTAATTTTTAGTTGACTGGTTCCATTTTTTTGCTGCAAAGATGGATATAAAACTACAAGTGACCAAACAAACAAAATGCTTGCGGCAGAAAGAGACAGGAAGGCTTTGCTGTCTCTCAGGATGAGGATCAATGGTTCCTGGGTTATATTTAGGCATGCTCAGGCCAGGCGGGGGTCTCTGGTGGATGCAGCAGTGTGTCTCTGCCCTGCAGTGCGGCGCCTGAGCTGTGAACACGAGACCTAAATCCTGCTGCCACCCAGCTTGAGCACAGCTATCCAGCACTAAGGATTTTCATCATTCACCTACTGCTACAAGCTGGAGTGCAGAGCTGGCATCAAACTAAAATGTTCGCATTTTAGCCAAAGAACCGGAACAAAACAGTAGTTCCAAGCTTGCAAGCGAATGGCAATGTGAAAAATGCCCTGAGGTCTAACGATGACTTTTTCCCTTAAAGTTAAATTGCAACATAAAATTCTCAGATTACAAAGCACATTTAATTCCATAAAACATTTTAATCCGACATAATAAATTTTATTTAGCGCCGTTAAATCGTCTCATTCCGTAATTAATTTCCCCAAATGCCACATTAGAGAGCTTCTCATCTCTTTAGCAGAATGGCGGCTTTTAATGAGCACACTTCCACGCTCTTGGACGGCAGCTAAATATGACCGGATAAGGCAGCCTCCAGATGACTTTTATGTAATGCAAGCAGAGACCATCACTGCACATTACACCGGATTACTCGAACTTGTGTAATTCCAAACTAAGCACACTGCTGCTGTCAAAGGAAATGGGGGAGGACCGATCGCTTGGGCTCAGGCCATCCTTCTACGAGCAAAAGACATTGAGGGGTATAGGGTTCAGGAATGATTTTCAAATGACCTTGAAGTTGTTCTCCTTTGGTTTCCTCCTCATGATGATATTGAAGGTTTCATAGGGGTCCTCCGCCCCATTCTGAATGGTGTTTGTCATGTCTTGCTGATACTGATTTGGATCCAGCCACACACGAAATGTCCTCGTATCACCTTTCAGCCTGGGCTTTGGTTCAGGACCTGAAAAAGGGGGTGTTATTCTCATATCTCTCTCCTAGTATACTTTCCCTTCACTGGATTTAACTGCATGCGGTCCAAGCCTTCTGGGACTAAAATTTTTCTAAATTCAATTAACCATGCGTTCCGTTACTGTATGCATAATTTTAAAGATTTCGACACAGCACAAACAGCTGACTAAAGATACTGCAAAGAAACAAAAAATAAACAGACAACTTATACAGCTACATGACAGTAATAGCAAAAAGCACAGATAAGATAAGCTGTCAAAGGCTATACCTGTAAAACCGACAGCAGTCCGTATTACCTAATAAGTCCAACATGCACCCCAACATACTAAAATGCTTCTTCAAAAATTCAATACCTTTCCTACATCAGGGAAATCAGTTCAACGATGGCAACTGCGCTCTAGTGGAAACAGCATACGGGTGTGGTACAGCCACAGCCTACCTTCTTCAATGACACGGCCTTTGTCGTCCAGCATTCCCTGTACTTCGCAACCCCTCACATACACCAGGCCCATCTGCTCCATGAATGGTTGGCGGCGGTCAAAACGAGTGCCGTAGAGCAGGATCGGCCGCACAGTGATCAGAAAACACACGTCGTGTTTCCTCAGTCCTAGGGCACACAATTACCTGGTTTGAATGCACAACCATAGCACAAGCACGGTAAATACAACAAATTAATATGGGATTTAAGTGGGGGAAGGCAATACAGAAGTGTCATCGGTGTAATAACTGCCACATAAAGAATTAAACGCAGCAGTGTCGCCAATACATTACCTGTATTTTAAGTGTTAAAATGAAACCTAACCCACAAACATCTTCTTTACCGTATTTTTACGCATGCACCCCCACATGTTCTTTATCACTGTGTATGGAAATCCTGGAGAGAGCGTTCAGCTCTGCTCCACCTAAGCACTTTGAGCTACAGCATTCTGTATGAAAATGTGCTATACAAATAAATGCTGTTGTTGTTGATTTACTCTGCACTGATGGGACCGTACACTTGAACCTGATTCTGACTTGACCAACAAGTGAAGATGCTGGAGCCAAGACCAAACAGCATAATTGGTATTCCAGCAAATGCAGTAAATACTCACCTTCCCACTCGCTTTTTATGTGGTCGCGCACATTGAGATTAATGGTGATGTCTGCACGCACGCGGGCTGGCCAGTTCTCGCCAATGTTGGGTTTGGCCACTTCCACAATGGAGAAAGACAGTATGGTCTGAGCCATTCTAGCCCAGCCACCGAAAACCACTCCTCCATACTCAGACTGCCTGCACAAGACACAATACAGGAAACATCACTACTGTCTGACAGAAAATAAGTATGCAATGGAATATATTTGGTTTAAAGATTTGGTCCACTGTAAGGTTAGTTTAATTAAAAGGACCTGAACAGTATGCATGACTACAACCAGACACGAGCTGACAGCCCAATCACCGATGCCATGCTGCTCAGTAATCGACCTTCGCAAAACTCACCATGGCTTCATCCTGGACACCACATCCTCGATGTCCTGCCTGATCTCATAAGTAGACTCCAAACGAAAGAGATTGAAATTTCTGAGCAGATAGTCATGCAGAGTCAGGAACTGCAGGTTAAGTTTTGGCAGTGCTAGACAACCTGGAGAAAACAACAAGCATGGTTTGGTGAAAATACATTTGTTTACTATTCTTTCAGATTCTTAGAAGAAAATTACTGTGTAAAGAATGCGCATGCGCGCGCGCGCACACACACACACACACACAGAGTAAGGGAGTCTCGAGGGAAAAAGCTGTACAATAAAATAAGCTGAGTCTGGAAAAGTGGTCTGACGGGAGTACCTTCGCCTGAATAATATTCCGTAGGGACGATGTTCTCATCCCAAATAATCTTCTCTGTTGGATAAAGAGGCATCTGGTTCAGCTGTTCAATCTGAGAGATTCTTCTCTCGTGACGGGACACCTGCACACAAAAATTAGACTTGCAATTCAGAAGAATCATTTAGTCTTGTCATCCTAATAAGCTCACTTGTTGTATTACAGCTTCTGACTTCTGTTCCCATGACGTACATATCGGTTTTTTAATATTAAGAGATCACTATGCCATTGCCTCTTGCTCTGTTGCCTGCGTGACAGTAAGCTGTGAATGATAAACTGCCTATGCATGACTGGACTTTTTCAGGAGCTGCTGAAGGGACACAAATCTGTGGCAACGTGGGGAATCTTCCAATTTGTGCATTTTGGAAGAAAGATGCAGGCAATAAGTTTGAATTATGAAGCTGAACTTTAAACAGCAGGTAGTGTAAAAACCACTGCTTCAATTAATTTATCCGTGGAGGTGACTGCAACTCTGAAGAAGAGCAACAAGACGACACTCATGGAGCCCTTGACAACTAAGGTCCAGCTAAACTCTAAATTCCTTAATACTAAATGGAACTTTAATTCAGTTTGCTGCACACTTAAACCCAAATTAGAACAAAACTGTTTAGAGGAGGCTGGACATCTTGACACAGAAACCAACACACCCATGAGGACCAAGACTAAGACCTCTGTCTAACAACATCTCAGCTAAACAGCTGCTGAAGTAACGCAATAAGGGAAACAAAAATGGGGCCTTTTCAAATGTATAAAAATTCATTTTCAGACAGCAAGAAGCAGACCATATGTACAAGGGCAAATTCTCTAAATGAATTTTAATTAAATGTCTTCAAGGTTAACACTGCTTACCCAATACTCAGTAATATGCTACCTGTTCTACTCAAACTGCATATTTATATTATACTGTATTTAACTTATTCCATACACACAGTTTGTATGCTGCTATTTTTTTTTTTTTAAATGCAATGTTGTAAAACAGATATTTTAATGAAAGTGAAGGAAATTGGCGCTCTGCCTATGGGTGTGGAATCAGAACTTTCTCCTCATGTCCCTGTGGGATTCTCCCTGCATTCCAAACACAAGTTCTCCATGTGAACTTTTGACCTCTTGTATCTTCTCAAGGAGGTGTTCTTACCAGCAATTCGAGGAGAAACTCCTTGTCTTCGGTTGTGTCCTCATCGTCTGCTAGTTCTGGTAAGAGGCAGAGGTAGGACCCCACCTTGTGGAGAGTGTTGGGACTGCAGACAAGAGGAAAAAGCAAAATTATGATCAATTCCATCCATCAAGTCAGTGGGTAGGAAGACACCTTCCTCTCACATGTTAACACATGGAAGTTGTAATGTGGTTCAGGGCATTGAATAAAAATAAAATAAATAAAAAAGGGGGAACAGGGTGGCACAGAATTTAAAAAAACATTTTATCTACCACACTAATGTCAAAACTGGTCTAATACTGGTAATGCTGTGCTAGATTACACTGCTATCTGGAAATATTTAGATCAGCAATGAATCAAATAAAACCCTTGGTACACATGTATTCCACTTAAAAAGCAATGTTAATCTTTTCAAAAAAGTGTTTTTCAGACACTTGGAACACTACCTTCTGAATCCTATGCGAATGATGTCATCAAAATAATGTGTTGAAAAAAATAATAATAATCACAATCTATCAAAACCCAACAAAAGCAAGCAACATACCTGAGAAGACCAAAATGTTTTATCAAAGAGTCTCTGGTGTCCACGGCTGCCACATTGGACAGAGCAAAGTCCTGAAGTTCAGGAAAGTGTGCAAAAGCAGCCCTCTGGAACAAAACACTCATTATTAAAACCTACATCACCTTACATTCATTTATACACAAGCAAAAAAAAAAAAAAAAACTTTTAAAAGAAAATGTATTTACCTGAAGTGAGGTGATCCTGTCATAGTGCAGCGTGGTCATTTCCTTCTCTGTGAGGGCATTCCCTGTCTGGTCATTTATTTCAAATCCTGCGTAGAATTTTAGCATATCCAGCAGCTTGAAAAAAAGAAAAGAAAAAAAATTACCTCATATAGGTAAAACAAAGGAAAATATTCTGATGGAAAAAACACTATTTTGTAAAATATCACTAATCATACTCACTAAAGGGAGAGGGGAAAAAAAGGGTGGTATATGGTTTCAAATTTATTTATTTACAGTTCTGGCAAAAACCAGTTTTTAAGCTTACATGATGAACTGACCAGTAATCAGGATTTAATGTGTTGCTGTGGAGTTGACTTTTTTGTTGTTAGTAATTTAAATACTTTTATTTTACTGCTGTTCTTAAAAATGGCCTATTATTTGTAATGGCTTTACCTGAGGGTTCAACAGGAACGCTGTACCAATGACCTTTTTTCAAATGTTAATGGTAAAAGTAACCTTGGTAGTTGCAAGCTAGTTTTGTAAACCGAGTCAGTCCACAGTCCACCCAACTGTGTCACTGAGCTAATTGTTCAATGTGTATTTAAAAAAAACCTATACATAGCTCTCACTTGGCAAAAAAGATGTCCTTCCTTCTCTCTATTGGCCAGACTGGACAAGTGACAGTTAACCACCAGTTTGGAGTCATCCAGGACAGTGTTGAACCACCGGCGAGTGGGGAGCAGAGCCTGACAATGGGAAACAACTGTTAATGCCACAGCTCACATCTGGCACAACACAACTGCTGCTCTACAAAACAGAGAAAGCAAAAAAAAAAACAAAAAAAAAACACTGAAATATGTAAGGTTAAAATTTGGACTCAAGTACATGGCACTACATGTGGCAGCCAGCGGAAATGTCAAGATTCGGACAGTTTTGACATGTTTACTACAACTACTGCATGGCTGTTCTTTCCCAATTTCCATTTTGTTTCTACAGACAACTATAACTGAGGCAAATTACTGCATGAAAAACCGCAAGAGAAAAAAATAAGATTACAAGGGATAGTACGGTAGGAAGCTTTCCCACTGAGCTTTAGAGATCACATCTACAAATGAAAGTCACAAATGAAAAAGCAGTGGTTTCAATCAATGTCATCTATACAAAGAGGTGTTTGTTTTAACCAGATATTAACTTTTTTTCAGGAATAACTGAGCAGTTACAACTTCTGGTGGAAATGTCACATTTTACATTCATACTTCCATACCTCAAGGTCAATAATTAGCTCAAGGAATCTCTCACAGTAATGCACTTTCTCCATTGAGACGTCACCTGAGAACACAAGAAGGGGCAGCTTGAAAACTGTGCCTGTGTCCACACAGCGCAACGCACTAAACATACCAAAAATCATGACATCAGAAAGCATTGGCGACAGAGAATATGAATTTTGAGACAACACTGACAAAGTTGGACAGTAAATGGCCCCACGCTGTGACCGAGTCAGATGCACTTTGTCAGGTAAGAGGGCGGCCTGTGCACCAAGACCAGCGAGCCAGTATTAACACACGCAGCAGCAAGCTGGAACTATGGGACTCATTAGGGGACGTGGGTCTCTGTTTTCATGAAGATGACTGACAAAAGATATCACAATCATCCACAGACCTGACCCTCCCACCCTCTGTGCATCCGACTTCCACGTGTCAAAGCGCTATTTTTAGAGACCTAGTAGGTGGTCACCATGTCAGTCTGGCTTACAGCACAGGAAAAACACCCATGGACAGCTAGTCTGGATTAGCTGCCTCCTCCAAGGTGGGCAAGTAAGAAAGACAGCATCTGCTACTGTTATGAAAGCGTGAATTAGGCAAGACGGATTAAAAAAACCCATCGCGTCACTACTTCCACTTGGTGGATTGCAGCCCTGTGCACAAACAGACTGTTTTATGTGATCAGTCATTCTGGCCAATTAATAAGTTGTCATTAACATTTTGCTAACCGCAAGCACAAAGTTACAAACAGAACAGAATACCTGTTGGTGGGATTGAAGACAAGACCCCTAGGAATTTCTTAATGAGAAGCAAGAGAAAGCTTCTCTCTCTGTCAGCCCTGAAACATAAAAGGTATTTATGCATTCTTCTGCTTAACATCAGCGCATCAGTAAAAAATGAACCTATGTGAGGATTACATTTTAGAAAGGTTAATTGCCTTACCATTCAGAACCCTCCTTGTCCATTTTATCATAATTTTTCTTGATCAGATTCCAGAATTTCTGCAGTTTTGGCACCTTCTTCAACTCATGATGAAGTCTTGTCTAGAACAAGTGTTTATTATTTTTTAATTTTTAATTGATAACTCAGTTTTAATCCTTTCATAGCAAAGAGTAAATCAAAACTACCAAAAAAAAAAAATTCCTAAAGTAGTCAACTTCTGACAGGACAGATTATGGTCTAGACAGAGTTAAAAATACTCACTGGAAGGAGACATGTCCACATGGGCAGGGAAATGAGCTGCTGTACCTGCTCTCTGATCAAGTCAACTTCCTAAAGGGGAGAAAACAAAGCAACAGCATTACACCCTCCTCCCCATTTATTGCTTTGTGTTTCTCCCATCCTTGTCCATATTATACCGAAAGGAAAAAAAAAAAATCAAAATAATGTAGCAAAACAAAACTGCACAATAAGGCCATAAGGCTTTTGAACCTTTCAAAATCCTCAAAACCACAGTCTACAACATCCTCTAACTGCCCCCCCTTACTGTTACTGTTAAGGTCTGTTTAATATTTAATTTTATTCAACTTTATTTTTTTATTTACTGTTTCATTTTTTTGCTTGTCTATTTGCTGTGTGACAGATTTCCTTTGAGTGTCAGCGCACAGTCTCCTGTCAATTCAGTTCGCATTTCGCTGTATGGCATACCTGGTTACCATGTATGTGACAAATAAATCTCTTTGAATCTTTGAATCATTCTGCAGCCTAGTTTCAATTTTTCAAAGCACCCAAGAAAATCTTTTAAGTATTGAAAATGTTTAGATTATTAAAACATTACTAAGAAATGCATTTTACTAAAACTGAAATGATGTTATCGTGCAACACAAAATGCACGACTAAGACTGATTAAGAAGGTGTAGGTGAGACTGAAAAAAGGTCTCCCCAAAAAAGCAATTCTAGATACACTTCCTTCATGGTGATATTAATCAAGTCACTGCTGAAGTTGCAAAATTATATTTCACATTAGAGCAGCTTTTTTCAGATTTTCTTTGACAATGGAAATGGATGCCCTGTATATAATATTCCTGATACAATACACTGGAAAGCCACACTCAAACCTTTTATTACTGTCTTATTGTCTCATGGCAACAACATCACAGGGCACCAAAACTAGTGCTGTGTAATGAACAACTGAACAGTGCAGAAAGATCTACTAGTCAGGCATGAATAGCAATAGTTTCTTTTCTGTCTAAAAGTAGAATTTAATTAACATTGAACAGATGAAGGTTACTGTACTCTTTTAAATGAAAGTTGACAGAAAATTTGAGTGTTTAATTGCTCAATGCAAATGTTTTCCTTACACGACATATCAATACAATTATAATATTAATTTTCATTTTAAAAAAATGCTACCGCAATCGACCACCCAGACGTTGATGAATAAAAGTTGCATGTTTTTCTTCTTAAAAACCTGGAAAGAAACCAGAAAAAAAGCTCCTTTCTTTCATTTTATTTAAAAATAAACAAGGACACAGGAGCCCATCACAGAATGCTAAATATGAGTAAAAAAATAATGTGCTGGAAATAAAATAAAACTTTATAAAACCTACTTTTTTCACATCTGAGATTCTATACATACCAGGCTGTTGAAACAATGGTCAAGGAAGAGCAACAATACAGTCTGCTCTTTTAGAGACAGGTGTGCTTTCTCTCCAGCCAATGACATTTCCATCACACACTTAAAGAAATAAGGAAAGTGTTGAGGTTTCTTCTTAAAAACCTGGAAAGAAACCAGAAAAAAAATATTTGCAGTATCCAAAAATTATTTTCTTAAATACAGTACTGCATTAAAGAAATGTACATAAAGTACAATATATGCTGAGTCAACAAATGAGCTACAAAATTCAACCCATGAATGTTCAGTTTAGGAACTGTAGACAGAAAACAGCTTTAAATGAATATGTCTGCTGCTTAAGGAGAAACCAGCTGCTTACCTCCCATGCAGGGACGTTCTCTCTGAACTTCTCATTGACAATGCAGCAGATGGACATGACATAGGCATTACTAGACACCTCTGGAGAATAATTCACCCACAGGTAGTTTTCCAGGTACTGACTACAATAGGGCATAAACATACAAAATAGTTACACAAAGTTACACAGAACACATCAAAAGGAAATAGGCAACTGAAGAGAAAAAAAGACAGGTATCCATATGTACCTGAATTCCAGAAGCATGATTTTTCTAATTGCAAACCTTAAATATAAAGAAAGAGAAAGAAAAAAAACTCAAATTTGACCATTTCTGAAATCAGTGAGTGCACAAAAATACAATCAAAATGCTTATGTTTCCCATATCCCAAACATGGTTTTTCAAACCGATAACAGGCATACGTGCAACATTTGCATTTGGTTAAATCTTACTTTCTATACATACTTAGACTTGAGGATTTCACTTTCATAAATGTCCTCCATGACCTGAAAAAAATAATACGTATCTATTATTAATACCAGCAGAAGCATTTTCTAACAAGCTGAACACACACAAAGGCAAGGAAACCAACCTTTGGATCAAAAGGAAGTTTATTCTTGACATGAGGAGCCCAGTATTTATTAGCCAACTGAAAGGGGGGGGGGAGACAAGTTTAAATCAATTTCAGCCAGCATGACACTTCAAGTATAAAAAGGTTAAAACTATTAAACGATCCAAACGTTAACAGAAGACCTTTCAAGTTTTATGGTTCTGTTCCGAGTTAAAAGTGGTGGATACTGCACCTGGGTTACAAACTCTGCGTTGATCTGAGACACCGAAGGGGCTGAAGCCTTCTTCACCGGAGGCTCTTTCTCCATGTTTCTAAAACCACTTTTGTGAAGACTAAACCCCGAGGAAAAGATTTACAACATATTTACAACAAATATGGAAAAACTACGCGACACCCGAAAGCTGCTCAGAAAGCCCGCCACTACTTCATGTTTTGTTTTTGAACTCATATTCAAGACTCCGCATCTTTTTAACCGACCGGAACATATAAAACACTAACACACTGCCAATTGTTCACGTGATAAAAGTTCGTATTTTAACACAGGAGAACCGAAAAACCTTACCTTAATAAAATCGATCAACTGCACACTGAAAAGTTCACCCATAGACACCACACGCACAGGCAGCGGCACACTTCCTGTGCGCACACTAATAAGTTCCCCCAGCTCAGTTGCCTTGAAACGATGGTTCCGCGTATTGAATTCAAACAAACTGGAAATAGAAGAGTACAGTACAAAATTACTTACTTAAAATACTTAAATTATTTACCCGATACCTTCGCCTAATAAGATTTTATAGTAACAAACAGCGTTTCATCCATTATTATAGCCATGCATACCGCAACGTCTTCATATTACGTAAATTTGAGCTGGTATTAGTCCCGGAGACGCAGAGCATTCGAACAATAAATAAAATATGAAGGGAAAATATTTCGGGTTTCGAACAATATAATATAATATAATATAATATAATATAATATAATATAATATAATATAATATAAGCAGAGCGCAGTGATGCCGGGATAGGGTCGGGCGGTAACCACACCTGAATTGTATTTACTTGTTTGAATTTACTTGAAAATATTTAATAAAAAAAAAAAAAAAAAAAACTTTTCCTCACTTTCCATTTCGATTTAAAGTGCCTCAGTTGTAATTTTTACAGTTGAAAAACACGCATACGAGTGTTTCCTTTTGTTCCGTTAAGGAAATTCATGGTGGGACATCTGCGCCCTCAGTTGTCATTGGAGTGAATTAAAAGGCAAAATTAATCCAGTTGCAGATGCGAATGCAGGAACAAACACCAAACAGAAATAAAAACGTTTCCTTCATCGTTTAGGCCACCGCATATATTTTTTCCCATAAATGGCAGCCTGCTGACAAAGGGGGGAATGGGTTATTTTTTCACAAGAGGGCAGCACACACCACTCAATGTGGCTCCCTAATTCTCCCATTTTGCACATCTGTACAAATAAAAGAAATAAAGAAATAAATTCAACTCTGGAAAAAAGGAGGATTAAACACCTTTTAATATACAGTACTGTCATACTGTACAAATGAAGCTAATATTAAATTTCAGGAGCACAATGTGTTATCCTCCAGACAACAGTATAAAAAGAATGTTTGTGCCCACAATAATATACCTACAGAGAGGAACAGTTAAACTAAACAAGAACATTACTACACTATGCAAGTGTGAATACGTACAAGACAAAATATTCAGTCACTCATGTTTATGAACATGCAACTGCTGACCATTTCTTTGTGGTTTACGGTTATATGAGGATATGCAATAAAGCTGCTTGTTCAAAGCAGGTGACGTTTGGTAAGTGGGCTACATCACAGGGCCTGCATCGATGCTGAGACAAATCATTTACAAACACAAAATATTGCACACGCTGTAATGTTTATAAACCAGAGGTGTAACTGAAGGCCGCATTTTCCATAATACACGCAATAACTCCGACGCTGGCTGTTATCACTTTACTACCAAGTCAAGCAGGTGATGATGCATGCAGTCGGTGGTGCTCATTGACGGTGCTGTGTGTGAGGAGAAAGTTAGAAACCCTAAATGGTGCTGAACTTCCCCCTCATATTAACCAAACTCATTTCAGACAGACGTGTAATTTATTCTGGTACCAACAGCATATAAATTGTTCCAGACTTGAAGGAAGAAGACGCAGCACATTTTCAATAGTTTGGTTCCACCAGAGGAACAGGGCAGCACTTTATTGGGGTTGTACAGCGTGTTGTGGAAAAGGAGAAGCAGCAGCAGCACCTTCACATCACTTTTCGTGTTTGAAACAAACACTGGTGCTAGAGGGCAAGTCGCTGCTCCATGGCGATGTGAAAAGCTGCCGTCCACACATCCAACATCTTACAGGCCTCTCAGGTGAGCAGTTGTGGTTGGCTTACATACAGGAGCTGCTCACACCGTGTCAACACACCCATTCAGTCTCCCTCCTCTCAGTCTTTCTTCTGGTCCCCTCTGATCTGGGCCAAGTCCAGGCTGAAAACTTGGTTCTGAGTCTGCTCAACCCCAGCATGTTCTGGGCTTTTATTCATCTGGGTGTTTCCCTGCTACAAACTAAGCCAACAAGAAAAGTGCAGAATTTGGGCAACAGGCAAATTCTGCACTGGAACCAGTATCACCGCGGGACGTCTCTGCTGCTCTGCTTCTTTGACGGATTCTGCAAATCCTGAGGAAGGAAGACAGACATCCTGTGAGCACCAGACCAGAGTAAAATTATTACTGTAATAGCTGCACGGTACAGCACCTGATGATCATGCAAAATATACACATACAGGAGGGCAGGTTTGCTGAGGGTTTTCAAATAGTCACCCCGCAACTTATGCACCCGATTGGTTCCTGAAAAGGCCGCGTTGTGCGAAGACATGTAAATCGAGATGCTATTTCCATTACTGTATGCAATAATATTTTCATTATTAGTATTATTATATATTGCAAAAGCTTTCGCATCACATCATGATACACCATGAGAGCAGAAAAAGGACTGTGGAAGGAGTTTGAAAAAGCCTTAAAATACTTTATTCTTTGGGCATGCAGGGGTCTCATGAGATAAATGGCAAACATGGTGGAGCACATAAATTACAGAAATCCAAATTTATATTTATATTAACTTGTGCATCTTTTTTTCCTGCTCTTCTACAGCTTTTATTACCTTATTAGCTTAAGTCTACATGTTGTACATTTTCCACAAAAACGGTTAAATGGTGAAATAAACAGTAAACCTAGTGATGTCTGTGAGGGTACTTACCTGGTTTACCACAGTAACGGTGCCAGTCAAAGGGGTTATGAACGCACAGAATGGCATTCAGAGTCCTGTCCCCCCCACCGCTATGAAAAATGGTGTTGGTGATTTACTTGTTTCCACATAAAGAACAGCTATATTTTCAGCGGTCCCAACTGAACCCGAACGTATCAGTTATTGTTCGTCTTCATACAGGAAAGTGCAGCAAAATCTCAAAAGAGGAACCCGCATTACCATTCATCCACACCCTTTAGCAGAGCTTTTTCAATAAAATAAACAAATAAATGTGAGGTAATGCTGGTGTTATAGGAATGGATAATGGGGCTTTTGTGTGAAATTGCACATGCCTGCTGGGTTTATGGGGCTTTTAACAGAGAAGATCACTGAGAGACACTCTTAGTTGTGCTAGAGTGAATCTCAAACAGTTTCAAATTAACCAGTAAACAAGTGTATGATTAGCGGGCGCTGGCTCATGAAAATTGTTCATTTAGGCCGAGGTGAGCGACCAATGTTGCAGAAAAGGAAGGCACATCATGCTGTTTCTCGCCCTGTGGAAAGGACCTTGGCCGGCGAAAATGTGCCACTTGCAGCAGCGAATCCGGTGCTCGGCGTGCTGACAACGGGTTTACTGCGACTACAAACGCGACAAAATTACGATCGACTTACTTCTAAATACGAAAAAGTGCAAATGTGAAATAATTTTTTAAATCCTGTCTATGAATAAATATCATGAGAGCCAAAAAAATCTAATATTAAGCTCAAAGCTTTACAGCTAAAGCTGAGCAATAAACAGGATACGTACATAAAACGGAAAAACAAGATGTACGCTTGTTTGTGTAGGAAATGTTTGTACACTTGGTGCACATTCTTCTGCCCATATGCTGATGGCGAAGTTAGTTCACCTTGATATAGCAAAACATGATCCGGTTTCCCGCTCTCTTCTGGGGACTGAATTTTTATTATTCCGTACAAATAATTTCTTTGAATTTACACTTAAAGAAAGATGTAAAGTTAGGATGATGCCCTGCTAAATTCATGCTGAACTAAATGTCTGGTGGCCGGAATCCGCAATGTTAGTTAAGTACATGCAAAAATAAGTTTGAAATTGTTAAGCTAATAAAGAAAATAAACGTTTCCAACCGTGAAGGACTGTTTGTGGGATAGGTGGCGGGCCTCTATGACCCTGCATCTGGCACGTGGTTATTTAAAATAGATGGGCTGATGACAGACTTGGGCTACTGGCAACAGATGGCCACGGACATGACATACGAGGTCCGACACAAAAAAAAATGAGACTGTGCCTGTGACTCTTTATTTAACAAATTAAGAAAATCAACTACGCCTTCAAAATGGTTCCCTTCTGAGTTGACACACTGCTGGATATGATGCTACCAACGTTCAGAGCAATTCCGCAGATCATTTTCTGAAAGGCTGTTGAGGATATTTGTCGTTTTTGCTTTCACATCTTCTACCGACAAAAAATGGGTTCCTTTGAGCACCAACTTGATCTTTGGGAAGAGGTACAAATTGCAGGGAGCCAGGTCTGAGGAATATGGTGGGTGCTCAAGCACAGTGATGTTATTAGCTAAAAACTGCTTCACAGACAGTTTCACAAGAAACTTGATGTTAACTCGCTGTTCACTCTTGCACACCGACATTTTCCGATGGCGGGTAAGAAAACGTCTATATTTGAACACGTGTCCACTCGTACTGAGTGAAGCGATTGAGTTGAGCCTTGTCTCACTGACAGGGTAGAACATGTTCTATAACCATCTTTGTCTCTCCCTTCCCATTCTTGGTTCCCGAGCTACAGGGTTAGTCTCGTTTTTTTGTGTCGGACCTCGTAGTGTTATAGACTTTTTTTATTTACTGGAGCTTTACTTGAGGTTTTTAACAGAACCTAACCCGTGAATAATGCAAGGTAGGTTTATAAGTAGCTTTCACCGATTCTAACTTAATAGCAATAGTAACTTTGAAGTTAACAAATTATGATTACGATCATAAACTGAACATCCAGCATATTGCAAATATGACTTTTAAATCCTCAATGAGATGTGAAAAAAATACCTCTTTTCAAAAATAGTTTTTGCAGTAAGGTAACAATAAACCGAAGAAATCCAAACACACACATACACATAACATACACGAAAAGTTACCTTCTGAAAGCCACCTAGCCAGGGACACGTGGTGTTTGTAGAAGACTCGGACGCACAAGGGATAGAGGCCACTGCCCGCTTTCTCCATGGCACTTTGGAAAGTGCTGCCCAGTGACTGCAGGAGGTCCTGGTCTCTCTCAGTGTCGGGCAGAGAGGGATGAAGGCTGAGAGAAAGGGAGATAGTGGCATACTGCTCTGTGCTGGACTGCACCAGTTGCCATTCAATGTTGCCGTGAGGAATTTGTACGTCGCCGCTGTAGGAGCTTCGTTTTCTTGGGTTGTCCTGAACGGCAATGACATGCAGCTCCACAGCGGCACTGCGGGGTAGACAGGGCACCACGATGACCTCCAAGGGTCCATAGTGACATTCTTGCTCACCATAGGATCCCTCCTGCAATACAGCAAGTCAGTCACACACATTCACATTTTTCCCAAAGGTCACAGTTAAAATTGGAGATTTATGGAGTACACCTGTACCGCGGTATCTGAGTGCAACTGCCTCGTAGAAATGGCTCTAACATCATGAACTCGGATATCAGGAAGCCGCTTCCGTTATAACTTCTGGGGGAAATGACTTCGTTCAGGGTTCATCTGAGAAACCTCAATAAATTCCCCCCAAATATCTCCGACACTGTGAAGTGCCCATTTCAGCTTGGCAAAGAGCACTTTTACACACCAATAACCTGGTTAGCAAACAGATAATGAGGTTATTAATATGCATTTCTGAGTTTACGTGCAGTTACCTTTATTTATTTCTATCATATATATTAATACATTGTTCCTTATTATAAGTAACAATACCAACAAACACTCAACAGTCAAATTTATGTATAAAATGAAGATGAACGCAAAATAAAATAGAATAAAATAATTAAATGTAGCTAGAGTAATGGCTGTTACAGTAAGGAATTGTTACTGCGGTGCTGACCCACTGAACAGAAGGTGCTGAAATGCTGAAGCGGAAACCACGTTTGAACCCAGGCCACATGAGGCAAAGATTGAGGGCACAGATGTTGGGCACGGTGACGCCACCTAGTGTCACCCTCGCACTCGTCCTCATTTTCTATGTTTCTCTCATGTGGTTCTACATTAACATATAAGATGTATTATATCAGGAACTTGGAAACCAGGAGCTCGAATACCAGAGTATAGGTGTCCTGTGTGGAGATATGTGTCACTTCATACTGGAAATATCCTCCAACATCTACAAACTACACAAAGACTATTTTATAACAACCTAAAGAAAAACAATGTGACCATTTTCAGGGTTTTTATTTTCACAGCCAAGAAGAAAATCAACAACAGGACCATTCAAAAACTGCTGTTGTAAGTGTTTCTAATTGAATCTTTCAAAAAAGACAAAAAAATTGAAATCTTTTTTCAGTCTGAAATCCATTATCTGCTGTGAAATAACCCCTTACTCACTAACAGTGCAATGCAACCCTCAAATAATACTTAGTTGTTGCTCCCTTATCTGCTAATGGGTAAGAAATGAGCGTTTTATAAAACAGCCATTTCGTCTGGAGTCGATAGGGCAAAGACACTTAACCCCCTTTTCAATTTGCGGGATCAATTTTCATCCACTTACACTTCACTTCGTAAGTGCAGAATAATGACAGGTTGCATACACTTTATTTTGAATTTCAGCCACAAAAATTATCGACAAGCGTGTTAGTGCAACTTTGTACCCCGCCAGTCGCGCCCCTGGATTAGCCGCTCCCCTGTCCATATGAAGCAAAGTGCTGCATTCTTATCAACGGTTTGCAAACACCTAACTGGATGTCGACAACCAGTGTTTTGATTTGGTGAGTGTGAAGCCCCCCTTTAAAAAAAACAAACAAACAAAAAAAAAAAAAACTATCGAGTGCATCTCAAGGGAAGAAGAAAGGAACCACAGAAAACTTTTGAGTTTATTGTGACTGATGTGTAAGAATCGACACAAACCACTCTTTAGAAAAATGGTGTATTAGCGTTTAATGGAAAGCAATGGTGCTTCACCTGCCAACACCTACCGCCCTCACAATGCAGAAATGCATTGAGAGAAGACTTTATAATACAGAGCGGCAAACCCCTCTGTTGAGCCACAGCTGAAGACAGTTAAAGGCAGTATAGCTGGTCCAAGGACCTGAGGTGCTGCTTGGGGAAGGAGCACAAGAACCCTTGCAGGTCACCGCATCAACATTCGATCGTACGTCCCACACATGGCCTGACTGGTGCGAAGCAGGTCAATCAATAGCTTTTGCAAAACCTCTGTATTTACTGCGGTAAAAACTGCACACCAGCACCGCAGAGAGGTGCAACACCTTAATCGCGACACGGTTCATTTTCCCGCATAAATGCCGCACCATAAAGATCGTGACCTCCGTGGCCGTCCCGCTACATGTCGAAGAATTTGGATCGCCGCACAGCTAATGGTTTGTTCATTTCATTCCTTAAAGCATAATGAGCGCTGCTTCAGGATGAGATGACTTGAACCTGTTTCTTTCACCATCTCCATGCATGTAAAGACCTCAAGGACCCAGAACTAAGCTCAAGAGGGACAACTGTGACCTGAGTTTAGTCAATGTTTGTTTTTTCCTCCTTCTCCAGCCTTGCACGGGCTTCAAGGCCTGGCAGAGAGGCGCGAGACCTGAACGGTAAATACCATAATAAGGATGTGGTGTAAAGGTTTGGAGCAGCGGGGAGCTGATGGGCACAACACTCTGGCAGTTCCCCTACATTTCCTGCCCAGTGGGAGGCCTTCATCAAATAGCTCTGCGGCTGCGCTCCAGGCCATCGCTTTAATAACACCTCTGCTTCCTCTGCCTCTCAACTCGAGCCACTGTGTAAACAGACCCACGGTGCCTCGCCGGTGCCGTATTTCCAACAGCTCCCTCCGCAGGTCGAAGGAATTTGCGGAGAGACCTTTCGCCGTTTGCGGACACGGATCCTTATTGGCGGAGACGACGTGACGAAGAAGCCAGTGAATTACAGAAAGGATTCAGATCGGATGGCAAAAACGGCAAGGGATATCAGCCCACTTCCTCTTTTCTCTTAAAATTATGGGGAAAAGACAGGCGGACATTCACGCAAACGTGCACCACCGAAATGCTTCTCGGTTTAAGCTTAAACTTCCCGGTTAAAGTTTCAGCCAGCGTTATTGTGACGAAAGTGTCCGCAGGAAGTCTTTGATATCAACAATATTTATTTTCCAGAAATATCTCTGATCACCTGAAGGCATCGCCCCGTCCGTGGATATCGTTCTCCTGCAGACACATTTACCGGAGGCTATTTGTCCTGACGATAAGAATTCTTCAGTCCTGGGCAAACCCAGCAGTTGTACCACAGTAAAGGAGGATGAGCAGGAGATGAATTTAAATCGCGCAGGGAAGAAGACTAACAAACACAGCGCAAACAGTTTGGCCCTTCTGCTTTGGGCCTATAAATAAGATTTCGATGCTCCCAATTAACCCAACAAGCGTCTTCGTTCCACTTGATTAGAGAAACGGTCGCCGTGGTGCAGCAACATCAGCAGGAACTCAGCCTAAAAAGCCACGCAGCTGTCAGGCGCGTTTCTATCAGGGTTTTTTCCACATGAATTACCTGATTTCTTACTCATCACAGCCCCGAATGCTGCTGGGGTTTGTGACAGCATTGATGGCAAAACTCATTATTTGCTGCCATGTACGTTATATACAGAGGAGATTTTATCTTTTGTTTTGTTTCAGATTCGACAATCCTGCTCATCGCATCACACCTCCCCCCTCAGGCTGTGGGAAATTTTATTTATTACACTTAAATTTACCGTAGCTAACAAGTACTTATGTGCTTTTTAAATTTTAGCTGTTTTATTTGTTTTTTCCTTAAGTGTATAATGCCTCGTACAAGTACGAGTTGTACTGATGGTTTTATTCTTAACCCCGTGTAGGTCTTCAGGACAGAGCTCCGAGAACGGAAAAACTGCATTGTACTGTTAGAAAATCCTCTTTCCTTCTGCTAAGCCACTAAATAATAAAGTCAAAGCGGTGGTTAGCACGTGACTTCCGTCAGTTAGTCTGCGCAATCACTCGTAATGAACTAAGGCGCTGTGTTGAACCTCAAGCCCACAAGACAACATCTACCAGAACAAAATCATAGATATTACGGATAAGGAAAAGAGGGAATCGACAAGTTAACTAACAACATTTCTTAAAATGAAAAACAAAATTAACATTAAATTCCCAACAGCAGCATCTCCACAGCCACTGCTCAGGTAGGAAGCGATGCTGCCGCCACCCCCGCCCATCGTATTGCTGTGGTTTCACGGAGGGATGGTAAAAATCCTGGCTGTTCAAGCGCCATCTCAACCAGCAAGTGGGTCCAGCTTGGTGCACATCCTGGATGGACAGCGCATCTACTTCCTGTCCAGATCTGCTGGGTTTCCCCACACCTGTTGAGGGGGCTCCAGCCTCCACTCAGTCCTGCCCTCCCTCTTAGGAGACACTGAAAGCTTAAGATGTGGCCTGGTTTGCCATGTTTACGCTGCACCAGTAAAACTAATGCAACCAATGTATACAGATGCAAACAGAATACAGTTAAAAAAAAAATGAATAAAAGAGGCACAGAAAAGGAAACGGGAATTTGTGCGCCTTAGCCATGAAAAGTGCTTGCATTCCATGTGCTTTTCTTGCACCGAGTTCACCGTGCTGGATTCCAACACGTCGATACACAAACTGGAGGTAACTCAGATGCTGATATGTGACATAAAAGCAAAGCTGGCTGAGTACTTTAGAGAAAAGAGAGACAAGAACAGATACGCACACAAAAACTTGTAGCCTTGATTCTAACTCCAGCATTTTAGCCTGGTTTTCTAGGCATTATTTTAGTCTCGGGATAACCGGAATGCAGTTTCTAGCGCACACAACCATGAGCATTAAATGGTTTTCGCAAGCTTTTAGTTGCTCCAGCTCAAACTTTCATTCTTTACCCTCAGCAATATTAACAACTAACTTTTAATAATGTGGCATTTTGCTCTGCACAGGCTTGGTTAGTTCAATACATTTAGCTGCTCGAAAATCAATTTATTATTCCCATTTTCTTACCCTGTTAATATTCTACAGATAGAAGAGAAATCACACTGGATTCAATTATCTGCGTTATGACACTGTTAAAATTTAAATGCCATTGTGTGTCTGAAGGATATGGGTTGCTATATATTCACGCGAGAGCTGTGTTTACAGAGTGCCACTTTACATAAATGATCCGCGAAAAGCCCTAAACAATTTAAGCGGCAGAGGGGCTGGCGTAGCCAGTGTGTGAGCGACTGCATTTATATGTGCAAAGTGCAAACAGCAGAGGTATCCTGTCTCCGTGGGCCGCGGAGGTGCAGGCTTTGGCTCCTGTGCTCCTATTAGCACTTTGAAGCCAGGTTGCCAAGGGACAGAGGATAAGCTGTTCAGAGACTTGAGCGGCGCTCTAAAAGGAGGATAACAGATTAGGGAGGCTCTAAGGAAGACATCTGCTTCTGTGCCATGCTCCATATTATCAAAGACACCAGTGCTTCCCTGATCATAAACATTTCATGAGTACTCATACTGATAAATATCAGCAGCCTCTTCATTATTTATTTATTTCGAGGTGGGATTGCTTGGTTCAGTGGATAGGGGCCTTGTAACTTTCCATGCTGAAGCATAACTTTTGGCTGACTGTTCTGAATTATTATTAATATAAGCGCTTTAAACTCAACTCAAACCCCTTTGGCTTAGCTTCAGCCCTTTCTGCCCAATCTTAAATACACAAACAAAGATGTGATGCTGAATTTTCGTGAAGTATAATTCACCCCTCACCTCCTCCTCACTGTGCATCATTGTTAGCTTTGCCTCCCAGATTCTTCTGACAATTGGGATGTAACTCCTATGTGTGACATAGCAGTGGGCTTGAAGTACGTGGAAAAAGGTCAGGCTGCTGTCCATGGCCTCCAGGATCTTCCCAACATGACCAAGAGCAAGCCACGTCTGGACAGAAGGTCCGCCTTGAACCAGCTGCATGGTGCAGGGAACCAGGGCGATCTGGCCTGCGCAAAACACAGCCTCGTCTACCTGCAGGAAAGCAAAACAGACAGTTATCGGCATATAAAAAAAAAAAAAAACACGTTTATATTAAACTTTTCCTGGAACGTGTGTTCTACAATTGCGCCTGTGCAACAAAACCAAGAACACGCTGACACTCACACACGTTGGTGTTATTCACACAGGTTAAAAAAAAAAAAAAAAAATCAAAGTTTTTCAAATATCCATTTCCGCATACAAAAATCAATAATTCATTTTGCTGATCACATGCTG
Organism: Heterotis niloticus; assembly: GCA_018136845.1. Classification (NCBI taxonomy): domain Eukaryota; kingdom Metazoa; phylum Chordata; class Actinopteri; order Osteoglossiformes; family Osteoglossidae; genus Heterotis; species Heterotis niloticus. The sequence continues at coordinate 30,674,420 of CM030895.1, read as the reverse complement.
TGATTGCCCGGCATCCACGACAACGGAAGAAGAAATAAAACCGCATTTGTCATTATTAGATTCTATGATTTTCTGTGTCATTTTTGTGAAATCGCTGTTTAGCGAATGGTCCACGTTTTAGCCACACACAGCAGCACCTTTGAAAAGCATTTCAATGGAGAACTGAGGTGTGACAATTAAATTAGCAGCAATTAATGCGGTTCATAGCGTCAATTAACAACTTTACGGCCGCCTGTTATTCAATGACTGGAAAAGTACATTTAGCAAGGAAAACGGAAGCGAAACGTGTTTGAGTGCAAATAACCAGCATCGCGGTAACCGGCTAAGCAACGCTGATAAACGGTTGCCGAAGGCCCTGGACAGATTAATTAACGCGACCGGCTGTCTACGGAAAGGCCGTGCCACATGACACGTTCTGATTTCTAGACTCAGAAATCGCACCGCGGTCAGCATTCAGCAGTCAATGCAAGCAAAGTAAAAATGACAACCTGCTAATTGTGGGCTGGCAAAGTAGCGCTGCCGATGAGCGGTCTTGGGCCAAAATGAACCGAGGCATCGTTCACACCCGCTGACCTTCGCCTTCTTACCGCATTTGCCGGTGCTCTCCTCAAACTACGTTTATGGCCTAGGATGTCAATTCGTGGTTAAACTTGTTAATCCTTCTCCGCTTGAATACACTATTACTAATAATGCTCACAAAATACCCAAAGATATGCATATAGATTTATTGTCAACAATTATTCTTATTATTATTTTACTGTCTGCAGTCTTCAAGTTAAGGTTGTTGACACTGAAAGAAACTTCCAAAAGCACATCTATAACATCATGAAACACAAATAAGCAGCATAATCAGCATGTTCCATCCATCCATCCATCCATCCATCCATCCATCCGCACTAACTGCTTGTCCTGGTCAGGGCTGTGTTGGTCCAGAGCCTAGACAGGATGACATACACATACATACATACACACACACAGTATGGGAAATGTACAGCAACTAATTAACCTAAAACACGTGGCTTTAGACTGTGGAAGGAAACAGACGCAGGAAGAACATGCAAACTCTACACAGACCGAGTTAAATTCGAACCCACAACCAAACAGTCCACATGCTATGAAATGGCAACACTACCCAGCGCATCAACACGGTGGCCTTCAATAAATATATTTACAATTATATTACAATATAGATCCTTCAGAAAATGTTTTTAAATATATAATTAATTCAAAAACAGCCGAGGCATAATAAGTGAAACCGAACAGCAATATATGTGTACAAATATACAGGGGTCCCCGGATTCCTCGCGCTTCTGGCTTCGGTCGTCTAGACAGACAGAAGCTCTGGTGCCAAACACAAGTGACCGATATGCCAGTGGGCTGCAGGATGGAAGGGAATGTGCAGAAATGTACTTTTTAATTGGCCAATTACAATTTATTCCACGAACAAGCATTAGATGCTGAAACACAGAATGGTGTGAGGAGCGGAAGCAGGGGATCGTGAAAAAAAAACAAAACAAATTGCCACCGGCGTTCCATTTACGGGGCATCAAATAACGTTAGATCTCCGTCGCTTAAACCCCAACCGAGTCGGACAGGTGCCAGGGACCACATAACAAGAGAGCCATCAAAAGGTAGTAATATTTTAAAATGTAAAAAGATTTTCATTTGCGGATTTGAATATCAAAAGGCGGCACAGCAAGGCCCCTGGACTGTAAAAATCTCCCAGAGCTTCGCCAAGCAGGTGTGTAATGATCAATTATTAAGGCTTTAATTCAGGTTGCTCTTAGTAAATGAGGAATACAGTTTTCTAAGTGAACTTGCACATAGGAGACTTGATAAGAAAGAGGGGAATACTATTAACATCGAATTAACAGTTCAAAAGAATGAGTTCACACACTGATCTAACTTGTTAATTCACTGCCAATGGTTTGTCCCTGAATATACAACGCGTCTACATTATTCATCTTCAGTGTTGACAGGAAGACACTCAGATTTGCATAGGTTGCCAAAATCTGATCAACAATGCCACATACATTTTTAATGCAGCGGGGAGCACGTTCATATTCATAAGGGTAAGCTTATTATTTTTAACTTCAACATAAATGCTTTTATTACACACGCAGTGTTTCCGCTGAACACCATGTCCCACGACGTCTAAAATAAGTATACAAGCCGATAGCATCGCATTGATTTGTGAAATTCCAAGTTCATTCTCCCAGTTTTACTGCAGATAAACATACTATTTCCCCCCCCCCCATAAAAAATTAACACCACAGTAACTGGCCGTAGCATCGCGAGAAAGGTATTCGTGGAAAGACCTGGTTACGGTGTTGCGGGGATTTCTTGCTTCATGCACTGACATAAGCAGCCCCAACATTCATTAGCAACAGCACTGAACTAAAATGAAAATAAAAATAAAGCTATTTATCCCAAAGTGAAATGACAGTCAAGTGTGAAACAACTGATATTACTTGCTCTGGAGTTAACACAAGGACGTACCACTTTAAATTTTTTATTTTTGCAATACATTTTTTTTTTTTTTTTGGGCACATGGATCTCTTAAATGTATGCAATAAACAAAACAACCTGTCTGAAACTGCACAAAATTAAATTAACAAATAGCTGAAATGAAAAAGTAAATAAAGCTGAGAAAAAATTCCTAGCTATTCCATTGGTTTTCATTCCGTCCCAACCTCCTGACCACAACGGTCCAATTCACAGTGAATAAAATTATACCACAGCATTAATTTGAGGAAATACGTATTCCTAAATAGACAGTTAAATAACGTCATGTTCCAAATGCAGGATTTCTTATCACTTTCAAATATCCACATATATTAAAAAATAAAGCCAATTACAAGGGGGAGCAAAAACTTGCATGAAAAAAAATATTAAAGTCTATATTTCATATTTGCGTGAACAAAATGAATTCAGGAGCAGGGCCGTGTTTCTGTGAGCTCCTTGGGAAACGCTGACACCATTTTCCAAAATCACTCAAAATCTGCTGATGTTGCATTTATTCATCGTCACCGAAGGTGTCTTTCAGCATGAATTAGAAAAGTTTAGTCTTTTTCCTGGCTTACTTCTCCCTAAATTTTAGTATACAGCGTTGTTAAAACAAAGAGGAATAACATACATTTAATTTAGAACACAAAGAGATGAAATAATCCAAGGTGTGGGAGACTGAGCTGTTCACTTATTTACTTTCTGAAACCCTATTTCCATTTACAGAACCTCAAATTGAGGAATGAAAATGCAGGTGAACTCAGAGCAAGGCAATGTTGCGCTCACAGGGCTGTTGGGCCAGGCTGTCACACCGTCACACGGCTCCTTGTGGCGACGCTGCATCCGCACCTCCTTACAAAGCGATTGTTTCCTTTACAGCACACTGACACCGAGACACGACAGGGCCGTAGGACACAGGCTGCTTGAACTCAGCGACCAGCCTCCGCCAAACCATTTCCTGGGGGACAGCAATGGACATTTTAACAGGTAGTTCTGCTCCATTTCAAAAGATGGCACTATAGCTACATGAAACCAACCCCGCAGAACCCGGGATGCAGCTTAAACCTTCTTCAGGCAGCAGCACATCATTTGTCACCTTAACACACATCTTTTTGTCTTCTGCATAGGTACTGAGGCAAAAATAACACTGATACTGAAAACCTCAAGGTCAATGAGAACAATGACACAAAAATATAGGAATCCATAGGATCAAAATCATTTGTGATTTCCATAGTTTTTTTACTGAGGAGTTGAAAAATTCGTAACCATTTTCCAAGCACAAAGGAACACCGGCCAGGTTTGAGGAACAGTAAATTCTGACTGACTGGCTGAAGGTCCTCCGACACATATTTAAATCCAATTAATACATTCAATACTTTCGCTGAGCTGGTTTTAAAAAAGTTAGCCAAAAGATTTAAAATGGTATTATGTATAAACTTATATTTATTACCTACATATTTTCACACGGAGCTGTCAATTTGTCAGTACCAAAACATGCTACGATGAATTGTCAACACCTTTATTCAAGGATTTTTTTAATATATTAAAATATCTTAGTGGAACTTTAAAAAGAAGCCATTTATTCTCTGTGCTCTAAGAATATATTTGAGACGATGCCTACAAAAGTTTTCCTGATGTTAGTATTACAGCGTACGCAGCCAAAGACTGTATCTGCACTGCATCATTAAGACCACATTCACAAAATTTTCCAGTATTGACTGAAAATATTTTTATCTGACGTTGTCCTTCCCTCAGCAGGATTCTCTCCCATATCCACATCCGTTCTCATGGGGAAGCACCACATGCAAGCAAAGCTGTCTGTTTATACGGCCCAAAGCCACGCTTTCATACAGCACCGCGATACAATAAATTGGGAATAAGTGTCCCAATTTCACATCATTAAAGCGGAACAAAGGACAAACAGACTTACAAAGGGTTGTGATGGATACATTACGATGACTGACACCACCGGTTGTGTGCAAAGGTGCTTTGAAACGTTCATTTTGACAAAACCCTGTGATTTTCCGCTTCTCTATGTTCCATCACCGGTGACAAAATAACTAAGAGCGCTCACGGACAGGCTGGGTGTGGGCTTAATATTATTCACGATGGTGATTTAGGCCAGGAGTCTAAAGACAGAATGGAATCGGGGGGAAAAAGCCGGAAAACCGGCGCGTAATTCCTGTTGTCTTGAGTCAAACGGTCATTAGCCAGGTAACGGTCTCTACATTTGTTTCGGTGTGTCTGGGTAGTTTGGAAAGGGCGGGCGGGGGGGGGTGGTCGATCCCATCCTCCTTGTGGCTTGTTGACATGAACCGAGGCAGTCAGGCACCAATAATACATGAAGAGCAGTTCAAAAGCAATTAGGATCAGTTGTCAAGGCAGGACCATTAATGAAGGACTTTGAAAGACTGGAGAAAGTGGCACATGAAGGCAATTCGCTCTGACAAACACAGTCCTTCCGACGCCCTGGCCATCGCATTCTAACGCTGTCTGTAAGTGCGTGGCTTCGCAGCGTTTAATGTGTCCACCACAGCACGCAGTTCTACGAAAACAATCACTGCACCGGACTTCAATTCTCGCGGGACGCAGCCAGAGTAAATGACGATACCCCATCAGCCCATTGTTCACCACAAGAAGAACAACTAAATAAATATTTATATTTATGTTGTGGTCCACCGCGACCCTGCAGTGGGCAAGGGTTATTGATTACGGAGGGAGGGATGGATGGATGGATGGATGGATGAACAGCCATATTGATGTGGTCTAACAAATATCTGTTCTCTGGGTATCCCTTCTTCAAATGGGAGTCGCCAGTGCCACGGGTGCCATTTCGCGCAACACCCATACCGACTAAGGCAACGGGCAGTAAATGTACAGCCTCGGAGAAGAAAGGGTGACCTGACGACGTCTACACGTTCCAAATTCACAGTCCTTCCTCAGAACATTTAAGAGGAAAATGAACCGAAAAGGCAGAATTTGTCCCGGAGTCAAATAGATGGGTTTTTGACATCTGACGAATACATGTGGTTTTGAAGAAGTTCATTCATTCTCAGCTGGGTTCTAATTCACAACGTGGTGAGTTAGATCACCAAAATCCGATGATTAAACAACATGAATGTTGAAATACTGCTGTACCGTAACAACTATGGCGCAGAAGTACTTTTCTTCCCTTGAATATAGATTGTATTAAATATATTGATATCTTGACTCACTGTAATTTTAATTTTCTCAATTAGCATCCGTTTTAATTGAAAATGGTCATTTGTTCTTTCGTTAAAGCCGATAAAACCCTTCCATTGTTTCAGCTGATGACTCTTCCCACTGTTCTTGCCTCCAGCACAATACATTATTGGTGTATTGTTCATGCATGCCCTGCTCTTTTATCAACTGCTTTTCAAGTAATGTTAATAGACTAGAAAATTGAGACATTTATGAAGTATAGGCAGTGTTTATGGAAAATCCATAAAATATTACAAAGCCGAGGCAAGATAAAAGCTCAATTTTAATAGATAACGTCGAAGTAAGACTGGCAGGGGCTGACAACTGCCTCCTCTGAGATCACATTTTTTACAGGATTAATTTTGTATTAAAAATGAAGTTAAACATCCTAATTAATCTGTACACACTGCAAACCCTGAATGAGGACCTCCTACCCGCTCCTCACCCCCCCCTCCCGGGGCTCTGGATGCTGAGCTTTTCAGTTAATTACCTCCCTGTGATAATTGAGGTGGATTTTGCTTCTGCTGGCAGTTGGAGCTAAATAAACCTACAGGAAAATTGAAGTATGTCGGTCTACACGGCCGTGGAGCATTCGCAAAAAGGGTAGCGCACGTTCGAATGCAGCCCTGCTCCGTTAATAGCCGATTCTTCCTTTATTATCGTGAAATTTCAAAATTATCTTTTCAACATCGTTTCCCTCAAAATCCATGATTATGGCCTTCATTGTTAAACACCAAGAATCGGTAGAGAGAGAATGTGCTCTGCGAAACCCAACAGAGGCAAAATCTTACAAACTAAAAATTCTCTTCGCAGATTTCTTGGGTGCATTTGGGTATGCAGCTGTTCGGCAGCGGTCCGTATGTCATATTACATTTAACCTTCATAAGATCCACAGTGCCGCAGCGGACCGCTCCTGATGCTAATGGCAAACATCACAGCACTAGTCGTGCTGCTGAAAAGTCCCTTTCCAGAACGTTCTCAAAGTTATGCAAACACAGTCGGAAGACCACATGAGGATTTCACTGTAGAGGTTCCTAATGCTGGTCACAGCAGAAGAAAGAAAGGCCAGCCATGGACTTGCCCTTATGTTTCCAAAACTTATGTTAGAACCTTACTGGAAGATATTGTTTTAAACATCTTCTGTGGACTGCACCTGCTAACAATTTCACAAAGAATAATTTATCATCGTTCCTGCAAAAGTAGGAAAGTATAACATTATGCATTGGCTGCAGTATCGCTCTGGCACATAAACAGTATTAAGTAACAAGGTCGTGAAAAAACACACCAGAGAACAGCAAATCAATCTTCGGTGGAAATTATGTGGGATGAAATGGATGGAAGAGTGAAAGCAGAGCATCCTGATATCTTACTGAAAGGACCTGGGGAAACTCTGAATGTCCCGTGGACTTAAGGAGTTCTTTGCGTCTTTCCATTCTCCGGGAAAAACATTTTTCCACAAATTAGTCCGTTTCAAAACAATTCCCGCATATATTGGCTTTCTCGACTGCCCTTGATTTATCACCTCCCTGCCCCACTCTGACCACTGAAGGTTTTGTCTTATTATTCAGAGGCAAAACTGATGCTATCACCAGCAAATTCTCTTCTTTCCATGCCAGGCTCCCAGCAAGGCCTCATTTTCACGCTCACTCTACCAAAGTTGAACTGTACAACATCCATCTGTCTTACTAAACCACCCCAAGCCCTCTTGACCTCATTTCCTTCCTCTTTTTTTTTTCTTCTTTTTTCAGACCTTCCTTCAGAGCTCATTCATTCATTCCATCTGTATTTAATTTCTGATTGTTTTCTATTTGCCTTTCACAAAATGCCCTCATGCCATCACTGGAAAGGAAAACTCACCTGGATCCAAACTCAGTTCAGACTTATACAGGACTCCCTCGCCGTTTCATTTGTGGTCTCTGCGGTTCTCATTCTTAACTTCTGCTGTATGACATGGTCAACCACCTCATAGCCCCTTCGCTGCTCCTCAGTTCCTCAGTAGGTGTTCTACAGCGCTTTTTATTAAGCTCCTTACTCTTCTCTATCTGTACTACTTTCCTTTGCTTGGTCATTGTATGCCATAGCTTCTTCTACAACTAATATAGAGACGACACATGGGTTGCTCTGTACCAGTGCATCTTTTCACACAGGCAGCAAGTCCCTCTTACACCTCTGCCTAGATGACTGATCACATGTACAACTCAACCTTTCCAAGACTAACCTGAGCTAATCCAGCCCAAACCTGTGTGGCCCTTCAAACTTATCTAGCTGATTCAGATCCCACAGAACAAACTGTGTTCAACATGCTAAAGCACTCTCATGGCTTCCTGTGGTTGCCCTTATCAAGACCAAGGACGATCAGCCACAGGACTCTATCATTCCTTACACTGCAGCAGAAGCACTGCACTTCTCCACTTCTTGAAGCCTGTCTGTTCCACACAGAGAACTAAAAGATCCAAAACAGAAAGCCAAGTGGCTTTTGGCTTTGCCACTAATGTGATGGAACAATTCTGTCACCCTTGGAACTGCTGAATCAATTCCAACATTCAAGAAGGACCTAAAACCCTAACTCTTTTGCATTCATTTCTCTCCTGATCACCACATAACTGTGATACCAACAACCCCTTAAAGAACTTTAATTCTGCATGAATGAAAAAGTCAAAGCAAAGCAATCTCCAAGTACTCGATACCTCAGAGGATTCCTCCAAAGTGTCGGGAAAAATGTCATCTGATTTGAAATTGCTGAAAATTTAATTGAATCCCTTGTGGAAAAAAAGCTAGTTATCCAGCAAGCGTATTCATGTATTTAGAGGCAAATATGCTCATCTTATTTCCTACACTGTCAAAGTAAAGAAGAAAATTATTCCACAGAACACAGCCCCACTTGTTTATCGCTTACCTTTACGGCCTGGCTGTAGGGCCCAATGTTGGCAGGAGCCCAGTGGGACAGACTCTGAATGTGCATCACACGTTTGTCGTGGGAGGTGTCACTCTCTGCAGATCCAGCCCAATCATGAAGGAGACAATCCAACTGAACCAAGTGTCCTCTTGGAAGGAGTGCCTCCACACATACTCTACAAAAGAAACAGCAAAAAATACTGACAATTCAGCCATTTTCATATCCTAAAAACCATGGATTAATATGGAGCATGTGTTTTTAAACAAAAGCATTTACTGGCATATTTGGTAAGCCTGGAATACCTGGCAGGAGGACTGAAGCTGAAGAATGACCGGTAAACAGAATTTACTGCACCAAAGTCCGCCATGTTGCTCACATACAAATGAATGAGGACGATATGCTCAAGCTTCCATCCCTTCTTGTTCAGTTCATCTGCAGATAAATTTACCAGACATCACGGACTACTCACGTTATTCAAATAGATGCAAACTAAGTATTACAAATCCAAATACCCGTTGCGTACTTTCAGAAATGACTACATTCACCTCCTCTTCTTCTTGTTGTGGGGATAAAAAAAAACGTATTTAAGGTGTAACAGGGACTGCAGATAGCTTAGTGTTCGGGGCCATCGTCTTAAAAGCCGAAGGTCCCCAGTTTGAAAACAACCTCCCACCGTAGTACCCTTGAAGAAGGTACTTAACCTAAATTGCTGCAGTAAAATGACACTGCTGTACAAATGGGTACATAATTGTAAGTTACCTTGGACAAAGCCATCGGTTAAATTAGGGTCAACAATAACACAGATTTGCCGAAGAATCATACCGTTAAACACTTCTGAATTTTCTCACAAGCACATAGATAGAAGAAATTGTATCCTGATGTTTCATTTACTTTCATTGTTACTGCTATACTGCCTGACAGTTGATGCTAACACATACAAAGAGGTTGCTCATGAAATATTAACTTGTTTAATATTGACTCTGCAATGCAGTGTGCACTGTGAAATAAGGCAGTAAACACCGAGTATGCATTTCATCTTCAGGTCTAAATAACGCTACACTTTTAAAGGGTGCGCTGGTAAAGTTCTGGAGGCAAGAAGTAAATGCCGCTGTGTGTTTTGAAGAAGCACTTTCACTCCCTTCACACTTAATTTGAAGTGTCTGCCCTTGTTTCAGTATCGCAAATTCGTCTCTTTGACGGACAGAGACCCTGACGTGCTTACTGTAGCCTTCCAAATTTAAAACAGCATTACTGAATAAAAATTATTTTCTTATCCCCACCATACTTCTAGAAGAGCATTTTGCTAACACAACAAGGAGACATAAAAGCAACTTCTGAACAAAGAGGCTTTCGCACTTCTCCATGTGCTTTTATGTGTTGAACCTGAAAAAAAGCTAGAAGTGCCCTTCTAATGCAGCAGCCTTTTCCCTTCAGTGTGACTGCTGTAAAGTGATCCTAAGCTGCCTCCGCCAGAGAAACAAACCCTTATTTGACTGCATCACACATTAAATATTTATGGCTGAATTAGTTATGTGAAACCAGTTGTGTGAGAAAATAACTGTAAAATGCCTCCTTGGTCCTTAAACAGTAACCCAGGACCCAGAACAGTTAAGATTGGACTTAGCAGTCATAGGTTCAAATCCCATCTCCTACTTCAGTACACATGAGCAAGGTATTTACCGCAAATTGCTCTCGCAGAAATGACCCGGCTGTGTAAATGAGTAAATTGGTAGCTTAACCATGTAAACCGCTCTGAAGAAAAGCATCAGCTAAATTAATAAATGTGTATAAGGGCAGCCATACCTTGTAGTAATGACAGTGCTTGTTTTGTTTGGTCTTGGATGTTGGGATCCTCACAAGGAGCTCCAAGGATGCCACAGATCCACTTATATCCCCATGTTGTTCTAGCTGAGTATGTAGGACTAATCGCAACTTTAATATAGGATAAAGCACAAAACACAATTATTACAAATAGCACTAGAGGTGAAATCCATTTACTTCCCTTTGATTAAAGATGAGAGTTAAAATTTAGAGTAATATTTGCAAAAACAATGAAATGTAATTACGACATACAGGTATAAATGTTGAGCATAGAAAGAATACCTTATTTAAAAATGCACTCTCTCCAAATTTTATTCTATTACACTGAACTATGCTATATAACTACATTATTGTACTGCCAAATGCTGCAGTCTGAAAGTTAAACTCAAACAAGCATTCTAAAACAAATGCTATTACAGCAGAGGAAAAATATCTCACCAAAGTCCAGCTGGGGCCATTTCATACCAGTTAGAGATGTATTATTGTCCTGAATGTCTTCAGTTTTATCACCCTCCTTCAGCTCCTGAATCATGTTGATGGTCTTTCGGCAAAGACAACTCTCAGAAGACAAAATACTCCCAGTGGGGTTCTATATTACAGTGGAAAACGATAAACTATATATTTGCATAAATGAGTGACTCCAGCAAACCTCTGAATGATCTTGGCTATGCCATATTACCCATCTAATTATTTGCTGGCCTTTTACTGTTAAAATAATCTAGCAGATTTCTCAGGGGAGGCTCTCGGGTGGGTCTTGGGCCTTGAGTCGTGTCTTGCATGCTACATCTCCAGCCAGGGCAGAGGAAACGGTACCTCCGCAGAATCATCTTGCTGGCTTCCGTTTCCGTCTTTGCGGTTCTGCCACAGCCCTCTGATAAACATGTCTAATGGCTGGAGACTTGGCCTACAGTAATGCAATTAAACAAATAGGCTTAATCTGAATGGGAGCTTACATGACCCTAGAGAGACTTTTTTCCAGAGGAATTCTCCTCACAGTCTAATCCATTACACAGAGGAAAACACCCATTGAATGTGAAGCTCTTTTCAGTCACTAAATATACGCGTAAAGTTAGACAAAGCGCACAGAAAAGGTGATCACCAAATACTGACCACCATTTTTTCTACACATTAAAGTACAAAAGTCTGATTAACTGCCAGCTAAAATTTGTGCAGTTTTGCTACAGGTGTGGCAAGCGACAGTCTTATCGTTCGGCGGTTCATTCAATGTGGGCCTGCAGGTGGGTGTCCGGTAAATCATTCAGCGTTACTCGGCGTGCAGCCTTTCCCGCAAAATTGTACATAGCAATGGTTTTTGAAGTGATTTTTTAATGCAAGGACAGCCCAAAGTAGTAATCGTTCATAACAAGAGCGGCCTATAGTTTTAGACCCTGCTACAATTAAGCAAGAAGAGACATATTTTCCAACAGCTAAGCTGCAATCTCAGTAGCTCACTGGTCGAACCTTGCACAGCTGAGCACGAGCACCTGAAATCCCTAACCGCATCCACAGTATGTATAACCAGTTACATAATGAGGAATCCCATTTTCCTGGGATAGCAGCTGAAGCCGTCACATCACACACCGTGCCAACAAATATAACACAATTAACCCAGTCTGCAAAGCCAATGTACACAATTTTCAAAGGCTAATTCCTTCCATTTCAAAGTTGTTCATTATGCCTGAATCACCATTTGCCATAATGATCAAATTGACCCTATAGATGTCTGCAGTTGTTTTTTTGCTATTATTCACATTATACATTTCTGGGGGAGGAGGGTCTGCTGCGTGGAGTAATTATGAACCATATATTTAGTAATGATAGGGAAGTTCCCTGCTAAACAAAGATATATGGAGAAATTTGCTGTCTGCTACACAGAATTTTTGTGACATCAATGTTTGTTAACCAGGGAGATGAGTAAAAAAAAAAACAAAAAAAAAAAAAAACTGGTCCTCCATGGACAGATAAATACAAATAAAGAAGTTACAAAAATACAAGAGAAACAGTACATTAGCTTTAACTTGTTAGAGGCTCCGCGAAAACGGCACAAATCATTTTCCATCTCAACAACACTTACGTTCTCCTTGTCTTCTACATGCATCTTTGAGAATCGCAGATATCCAACTGGTGCAAACGCATCTGCAGAATGGACCACTGTTTCCATGGAATCTCTAAGGGGAAGAACCCACAGTAGTTGCTCCCAAAATCAAAACCATCATTCTCCTAAACTTCATTCTAATAATATTAAAATAAAACCCTTATTTCGTAAAGGTGGCATTTCCAGAATGAAGCATATACAGTATTTGTGAGTAAAACTGAATCCACAAAAGCACGGTAACCATTTTTGACACCAATTTTCAGAGCTGTAAACACGCAAAATACTTACATGACAATTTTTTTCTTAAAAAGGGGACAGTCTAGAGTAAACGTCTCATATTCTCCTCCTTCACCGCAAATGTGGACTCCGTATTTCTGTGAAAGCTGCGTAAGAGAACCGTGATTCACAGAAGACATTCACAATAAATGCCAGCTCAGCTCTAGTAAGCAGAATCATATAAATAAGAAACAGTAAACTTTTAGAGAGGCGTACGCACCTGCTTAAGGTACGGCTCCATTTCAGCCAGAGATTTTCCTAAATGCTTCTCGGGATCCAGCCCTGGCAGCAACAAAGAAAGCAGATCTGTCAGGACTGTCACAGGAAAGCCTACAAAACTGGACGAGGTTTCTTGTTTTTTTCATCAGCTGTGCGTTTCCATGAATTTGACTAATTTCCACTTTTAAACGGATATTTGCCAGGTTTCCTTATCAACAATACATTCAAAAACTACCACATACAGTGAATTAGCAAATAAGTGGGGCTAACCGAATCTAAGAAAAAGTAAAGTGTTAGTTTAGAAAACAATTTTATATTTTTGTGCTGTACTAACTGTTTTAAAAGCATTATGAGACATTTACAGTAGCATTTTAGGCTGCAATGAAAACTAAGATAAGTATCTCAACCGTACAAACCACTGGAAATTTTGTACATTATTTTAAATGTTTATTTCAACGAGGTTTCGTGAATCAATGTAGATCAAATTGAAACACAGATTTCCAACCAACCCAAAGTTAATGCATGTTGAAGTATAATGCGCAAAGAGAAAAAATAATGTGGACTCTGCAGTAAATGGCATGCATGGATACAGTGGTAAAGTGGTACAAAAGTGGTATAAAAAAACCTCTCTTAATTCAATTACAGGAGCAACAGACTTCCGTACATCTGCCCTAGACAACTCAAAAATACAAAGGCTACAGGGAGAAGATATCATGTGCGTTTTAGTCTCCTTTTAATTATTCGTGGCGTTAAAGTTTAAGATCTGACAAGATATTAAAATAATATTCATACTGTTGCATTTTTCATTAAAATAATAAAAAAAATACAAATAAAATATTGCAGTGTGTTTATGTAGCAAGTGAGGTGACATGACTTCTAAATGCTTATATAACATCAAAAATATTTGTCCATATAAGAGTGTGAATTTAATTCATAGTTTCATATATAAGGAGCAAACAGAGACAGCTCACTAAACATCACATCTTCTTACATACTGTACGTTTACCTATTAAATAAACAAGACTTTACTAAGCAAAATATATGAAGCTGTTCCTGAAAGTAAATGTGTTTGTGTCAATAAATAAAATAAGTGTAGCACCTATGCCAACCTTACTACTCCTGATCTTTATCTTTCTCCGCCATTAAAAATGGAGCTCATTAAAGCCTCTAAGATTTGAGGTAACACAAGTGAAGGAATATCAGACGTTCACTGGGGCTTCTTAGGCGATGTAGTCACCGACTGACTGATATAACCTGACAGGTTGCCTTTAATCCATTCCTTCAGATGAAAACATGCCAAACCGCATCCATTATGAGTAAAATTTCAGCTTATAAACGTAAGAAATAAACATCTATCGTTACAGGGACAGATAGTTTACTGCAAAAATGCACTAATCTATGCTGGAGGAAATAAAATTCAAAGCTAAAGAAAGAGATAAGATTTAAGCAAAGGCCAAATTTGTCTGAGTCCTTATCAGGATTTCGGTGTCAGTGTTAAAGATTACACCTGACGCCTTCACCATTCAACAAGCAATCTTTATTCAATGAATAATAAACTTGCAATTATAACCTTATCATATGCATCTCCCTGCCTTACAAGGACTTCATCCTTTATGAGAAAAATGTAAAGATCCGGACCACGATGGTCACCAGAAATTTTATCAGGACTTTTATTTATTAACAACAAATAGATGCATTGTACGCTAATCACTATGTTTTCAATGACACTCAAAAGTGGCATTGAAGCAAAAATCAAACCATAAAGTCAGTCTTCATCACAGGACACAAATACTTAATGAGTAGCTATGAGTCAATGAAAATACACGTACGACAATGTGACTTCAGCAAATGTGAAGTTTTCCGGACTTCAAATGGGAATTCCACTCAGAGATATCTAACAGACATTTTAAAATAAAGCCTTGATAACTGACCCTGAGTCGGCGGAAAGCTTTCGTGCCAAGGGCAGCAGCTTACTATTGACTTCTGAATGGGTGCGGCAACGATCAGATGGAACCTGCAAGCTATTTCACTGCGCTGCAAAATAATTTCAAAAGTTTTATATCAATTCGACTGTAGTTTGACGTTTACGAAAGTGTTACGTTGCAGAGAAAACCCTGCTTAACGTGATGTCATTCCAGGATAGGCTCTGGACCACCGCAAACCTGGCAGAGGTTCCTGATAATGGAAGGGTGAAAGTGTTACAGCATTTCTCTCAATTACAGCTTTCTCTGACGTCTCTACGGAATATAACCTGTCAATAAATGGAGGAACATCTGTATTATGTAGCTTTTAATGATATTTCACCTTTTAATATGAGGCAAACGACCTCTCGTCCACAAGTACGGGTAAAGTGGTCCACAAGCTGACAGCTGACAGCATCTGAAGTCTTAGTGTTTCCGATGCATTTTGTATCTCAGATTTACTGCAAAAGTGCATACTGATGATCTGGGAAATTTTCTAATTCTCAACTACAGCCAAAACACCTACCAAATGCTGCCACTTTGATGATTATGGCATGGAGACCACTTGATATGATTTCATGGAGAAGACTTTCCTGGTCTTTCCTCCACAAGTAGGCCAAAGGTTGCAGTTGCAGCCGCATACACCTATTGTAAGAAGGAGAAACTTAGTCTGAAAAAAGGAGAAAGGCTCAGACATGAAAGATCACACACCAAAGGCTCTTTATGGCCACTCACTAAGAATGCCTGTGCCTTATCCTTTTAGATGCAAGACCTTTTGTATTGAGGACACTGTCAATTAAACGTATAAAGGCGACAGGGTAATGATGTCCTTCATACACTCCTGTCTATCATGCCCTCAGATAACCCAAGACAACTAAACCAAACCAAGCCTTGCAAATCTTTTCACATTAAGTACCTGATATATGAAATGGGAATAATAGGGGAATGACAGTCGTATTTGTTAATATGCAGATAACACACCGTCACGGCAACACAAAATGAGAGGGGCTTGTTATGGACTGTGTGAGGCTTTTCAGGGCCAGGTGGTTGATAACCCCGGTCTCAGCCTTTACAGCAACCACAGATCACAATAAGAAAGTCATAACTCGTTGGGCAATAAAAATGCTTCGCTTTGTTTACGGTCGCTCAATTATAACTCGAAGTGTAAAATTATACCTCTTCTTACGCATTACGGTTTAAATCTGTGACATTCGTGACCACATCACGGCTATGAAATCTGATTTCAAGCTCAATTAGGGCTTCGTACTGAATGCGGTTCTCCTCTTCACTGCAACAATGAGCTGCTCTGGCTCTGTTTGGTGTAGGTGCTGGACTGTGCGTAAGCTGGTCTGATAAAATGCTGATGAAATTTAGGTGACTGCACAGCTGAACTGAGCACAAGTCTACATACACGTTTTCCACTCGAACCCTTTGGTAGTCTGAAAGAATGGCCCCAACAGACACAGCATCAACATCTTCTTTTTCCTGCAAAAACAGCAAGATAATTTGTCAATAAAGTTGCAACAATTCACACGTGATACTTAATGCAACCACTGAGAGACTTGCAACCATGTTAGGATTATGCCTACAATGTGTACATTTTAAGCCTACCTACCGCTCCACAATTACACTAATACTTTCAATTAAACTGTGTTCTGTTTACTCACATTTTACTGGTTAGGTACATACAGTTTGACTGCTCAGTGCAATAATCCAGCTAACCCTCGATTTACACATTTACTTAATTCCTGAAAGTGCTACTCATGTTGCAACGCTGAATCACATAATAAATAATAATAATAATAATAATAATACGCTCCCAGCCCATATGAAAATCCCAAACTGAAGGCACCATAAAACACCTGGTAGGAAACACGCGCAATCGCAACGGCGCTTTAGTCACGACATTAAAGTGGAGACACTGCCCAAATGCGCACGCATAAAGCAAACGTGAAAACCGTAAGGATATTAGCAAAGTATGCCCCTTGCAGGTTACTGTACTGGGCAGTATCATGTCGCAGGGCAGCGTTAACGCAGAAACAAGCTATTCACACAGCACGGTAACTTTGAATCTCGATTTCCGGCACTGCACTATGGAGCTACATTATAGCAGGGCGCCTACTGCACAAACCTGGTATTGAAAATTTTGCTTGCATTATAGCAAAACCGTGCATACCATGGCTGTGTATACCGGGGTTTAAATGTGCGTAGATCCAAGTTGCGCTTATTTTAGCGTTCCTATATTTTATGTTGAATTCGGTTTCGCCGCACGCAACCATAAACGTAGCAAGCCGTTAAACGAGAAGGCCGCAACAGTTATGGTCACTAAGAAAGGCTTTTTAAAAAAACCCGTAGACGCATGCGGGGAGTAGCCTGCAGCTTTATTAGCAGATTACACGGGCTGTAATTATAAATGGGGGCAATCCTAAATGGATAAATGTAGAAGTAGCCAGTCAATTGCCTTGCAGCCATTATCAATTTGCCAGGCTACTGGTACTTACGATAACCCCTTTCCCTGTGGTCCTTCCCGCAATTTTTCTCTGCCTGATAAACATGCTGATTAAAAAGAGCGCCGTGTAAACCTCTGATACTTTTTAAATGAAATCCATGCCCAGCCTCAGGGCTGCAACTACTTTCCACAAAACGTGTCAGCTAATCAGATAAAGAATATATATGTATGTTTGGATCAGACGCACAGCAGCCCCAGGCAGCACCGGGAACAAGGGTGAGACAGCATTTGAAGCCTCACGATAGAACTATTCTACACGCAAACGCCGCGTATTTTAATTGCATTGCGGTTCACGACATTTATTACGGCCATCAACACAAACACTTTCGCGTGCACGTTCACGTTAATACCGTCCTTTGCTAAGAAACAAAAAAGCAGGGACAGGAATCTGTGACACCTTCACAAACTATATGAATTCTCTCATGAGCGCTGTCATGACATAAATGTGACAATTCAGAGCTGTAAGAAAGGACTGCTGCCGAATTGCTCCAAGCTGTGCGCGGTGTGCACGCAACGCAACATTTCTTTAACATACCTGACTTTGGCTCGAACTTTAAAAATACATAACAATTAAAGCGTTTCGTGAATGCTTATTGATAACAGAGCCAGCAACACTTTACATTTGTAGCGGCACTCAAACAAATCTACTTTAAGTTGGCTAAAAAGGCAGCGATGACTAACGTACGGCTTCACTCTTTCAAGCGTAACCCTTTCAAAAATGGACACGTACACGATGCAGCGACAGGATGGAGGTCTACTCGTGAATCTCCGAGCTTCACTCGGCGAACTGCTTTTGAAACGTGAGCTTTCCTGTGTGCGGTGAAAAGAGTCGTTCCAGCAGAGGCCTCGCACTTATCAATAGAGAACTGCCAGGAAAATTTCTAAGAGCAGACTATGTAAAAGGAATATCCATTCTTATCAATTGCAGCATTACACAAGAGAAATAATAATGAAAATACACAGGATAACCTTTTAAATGTGCATCCATATAAATGAAAGTACTTAGCTCATTATGTCAATTACTTTCTTTCATTAACTGCTGGATTTGTTCAATTAAATCCCAAAAAGCCTTTCTGCACAATGGATGCCCTCAGCTAAGTAATAAAGAGTTCTTTCTGATAATTAAAGCTGGAAAAGACAAAGGCACGGGGCACTTTGATTCTCACTTAGTTTCTATACATACAGGATGTGCAACAATAAAAAATATTTTAGCAGGACATTTAATACAAGAGTCCTTTATCATTTAACAAGTGCTGTCAAGATGATAAGATGACAGCGAACTCATCTGAAACATCCTGCTAAACTTTCTCTAATGCAGAAGGACTAGTCACTCTTCATAAGCTCCTGATTTGTCAAAATACAGCTTTTTGACATATTTTTTTAAAGTATCTGGGACATTTAAACTGTACGCTTCTCAGTGCTGGTGATCAATAGTTTTACAGAGTAATCAATGTAGGGAAAATGCCTTTTTGTGTTGTGTTTATGGAGGTTATAACTAAGTTTTATGATTAAAAATACAAATTCCAAAACATAACAATTTCAGTAAAAAAAAAAACAAAAAAAAAAACAGTAAAATTCTATATTAAAAGCCACACGATCTACGCTGCTCTGAAAACTTCCTGTCGTGAGCAGCTCACGTATGCGTGCGCTGTGCCTGAATTGGCACAGCTTGTACACCAGCTCTTCGGTCACCTCCAGACGGCCGACCTGCTGTGGAAATGCCAAAGCCAAGTGACATCTCGGTTTGACACGCACCAAAAAAAAAAGCACCTTACGTCGGCGGTGCGAGTCCATTTTGGGTGTTTTGGTAGCAAAAAGGATGGACGTCCAATCGGCAAAGCGTGTCTAAAAATGGGCCGCCAAAGGTTCGAACACGTCTTAACGCGCCTCGGCATCTCTGCGATCGCCATCCATCCCTCAACGCACGCATTAAGGTTTAAAAAAAAAAAAAAAAAAACTAACTAATGTCACATTAGTTATGGCTCGCGCTGGCTGAAACGGTTCACAACAGAGCAGCTCAAACATTACTTTAGTTTTCATTCAGCGTTGATATTTCTGGCGATACCTCTATGACTTATAAACATTTTTCCTATAATTAGCTCTTACTGCCAGCCCATCTGCTGGCCCTGGAGAGCAAAAACCTTTTTTACTGACTGCAAGTGACCGAGTTCAGACTGAGCGAAGGGGTGGGCTCAGACTCTGACCTCCCTGAATATTTCCATTTACCCGATATAAATTACTTCTAAATAACGGCAGACTATAAAAATTACTGGATATTTGATGATGATGGGGGCAACATTTTGCACTATTTGCTGAGCTGGAAAAATTCTATAATGATGAAAATCTTTTACACACTTTCTGACATGAATTCAGATAAATATTTTACTTAGCTTAAAACTGCCTCTGATGCTACTGTAGCCTTAATATCTGCTGATTACTTTGCGAAAAAGGTACGTGTACAGATTTTATGCCACTTTCACTTATTTTGTATATATTTTAATATTTCATTTATTTTTATACATTCAAAAGGTAGTTACTGTATTTTTTAGCTGTAAAGGAAGCTACAGTGAATTCTTAAACGTGCATAATTTTCCCCTTCAAATTTTTTATTTTTGCAGAACCAAAAGAATGTTATGAAAAACCAATAAAGTATTACATTTTGCCATAGACTCTTCTCTCAACTAAAAAAAATCCTGAGACATTAAGTGCAATCGAAAAGCTCACATTGTGAAATCCCTAGTTGTGTTATTATAACTAAGATTAACTACTCAAGTGACGTCCATTTTAATGGGATGTGGTCACATTTTAGCATAAATGGCTGTCAATTTGTGGGCTCAGCCACACATAAAAATTTGAACACTGAAAATAATAATTCTTGGATTTATGAGAATGTGCCTCACATGGGTTTCTTCAAGAAGGAACTAACTTTGTAAGGTGGGGACGATGGGAATTATGTACGGTCTTTTACTTTATCCTTTCATCATTATGTCAGTACTTTGCCTTACAAACCAAACTACGGTAACGTGTCTCAGTCTGTGAAACCGTAAGGACAAGTATGAAGTAAACGAAGCAAATCTGTGAAAAACCATCAAATACTAAGTCAACAAGTAAAGTCAGTCTATTTCAGACACAATATCTCAAAGAAAATATTAGTTGTACCTGGCTTTCAGAGATTTGAGGTAAATATCCCTAAGCTAAATCTACAATTCATCTTGGTGTCTGGAAGACATTTCTCTATTAGAACAATGTTTAAGCAGCACTACTTATGCCCTTGGCAAGCCAAGATAAGGTTATCTGTTTCCATCACCACGAAACAAGGCTGAGCAAAGAACATTAGGGGGAAAAATACACAAATGACAAAGGCTCACGGCACAGCCCTTTATCTAATGTTTATGTGGCTGTTAGTGTTCAAGGGAAATGTTTGTATCTAACAGATCCTGTCCTGCCACTCCACACCAGAAGAAAACAATACAGTGCCTGTTATCTGCACCAAAATGCTATCACTCCTCATGTGCAAAACAACCGTGGAATGCACTAATTTCACCACAAGCACTGGGAATTCTTTTCATTAAACAGCACCAGCAGCTCAGGGGGTGTTTCATGCGATGGAGCTTGAATTTTGTCTGCGGTTAACACGGTGGGTCTAAAACTGAGGACTCCTGGCTGAATTCCAAGTGTGCGCTTGTAATGAACATAAGGGTTACACAAATTTTTTTTAAAAATTCTCAGACAACACTATATGTATTCTTAAAGGATACCTGATAATTAAAGAAGTATTTCCTCATTTGAGAATTAACCTTCTGAATAACTCTGTGGTACTAAAGAGATACAGTAACCATGGTACTGTATAAAATGAACCTTTTACAGTACTGCTATGGTAATCAGCAACTGTCAGGTTCTGTAACATTGCTTTGCTGCACGGTGCTTTTTACGCCTCTGCACATAATCAATAAAAGGCTTTCCTGTTTTAGTCTGGCTTGCCACACAGTGCTTGGCATTCACCTGCAAAAGGAATTCCGTTAAAGGCTCAAGGTAACTTGCAGAATGTCAAGGAAAAAATTACACACACATTCATAAAGATAAACATGTGTGTGTGTCTGCTTATCATCCCCCTGCTTTCCCAGACACACAATATATAAACACCATGTAGGTCTTATCTATGAATTATACGCAGATTTTAAATAATATACCGATATTGATGGCTAATGAAACCCCGCAGGGAAACGGTTTTTTCGTCCTGAAGAGCTCATCAGTTTAAATTACAATCGATGTAATGGAGATGTACAGTATCAGTGGAGAAAGCTAAGACAAAGCCTTAAGACACAATGAAAAGCAAAATGAATACCCTCATTCACTATCATTATTATAGTTCATATTTATTTTGCCAATTCGGGAGCTAATAATATGTTTTAAGAAAAAACAATGTAGGAATGTTGTCTGCTAAAATAATTACCTTTTTATAACCAGAGCACATTTTTGGCTTACAAATTTTATATGAAAGAAAACTCAACCAGACTTATGACATCTGGATTCTGCTGTTGGTCTTTGTTCATAATAATTCATCTCTTCTAGTGATGCATGTAAAATCCTCAAGTAATGTCATATATTTAGCATACGTAATGAAACAAATATACAAAGCTACAGAAAATTATACTCTGACCAAAGCCTAGTTTTCCACCAAAAAGTACGGCATTTCTTCTGCTATCACCTGAACAGAAAGAGCATTTATACCCGTGAACATTTTATCATTAATTTTTGGACTTTAAAATAAATTCCACAAAAACATTGTAAGAGAACCATAGGGGGCACTATTGACTTACAATCAAATATATTAATTTATTAAAAAGTACCGATTCACATAGGTTTGGCAGACTATTAAAAATGTAGCGCTTTAAATCATCACAATGCCTCTTGCAAAATACCAGCTATCAAACAAAAAACACTTTCAATGTTGAAAACTTTTGCCAGAAAGACACACAAATTAGTCAAGAACCTGCTTATGTTTAGAAAATTTCTGATGTATCAGATTCATCACGTTAGTTGAAAATGCCATTTTCAAGCTGCATAAAACCAAAACCCGCTAGGGAAAACTATTACAGAGAGGTAGCTTTTTAAATATGCAACTAAAACGATAAATGAATAAAGCAAGAAAAAACTGTTATTTGACAGAAATATACCAATACAGTTTAAAGAAATAAAACTGGACTTCAAAGTGTATTTTGGGATATTGGGGGGGGGGGTATTTATTATAAAATTCTGAGTGCATAGTCCAGTGCTAGCACAGTAAACAATGAGGGGATGGTCTGTGTTCCACCCCCCAGGAAACCCACTGTAAACTCAATGCTCTTTAACATTAGAGGTCATCATGGTGCTGCTGTGGAAATGGGAAATTAGGAGAACATGAACATCATGAGACCTGAATGGAACAGGGGAAGAGGGGTGATGAGTAAGGAAGCTGTAGAGCAGCCAGAAGCCCTGAGGCTGGTTAACCAGCCTTTTCCACCAGTCAGGATGTCTGGATATCCATCACTGTAGCCAACAATGAATTAACACATTTCTATGCAACATATCAGGCACATTTCAAGGCTCCTTCTCAAGAAAGCGGCAAACCTTTACAAACCGCATGTCCTCTGTGCCAAAGGCCGCTACAAGTGTTTAATAAAATGTAGGCCTGCACAGGAAAATTGGGAATTTAAAAAGGCTTTCTCTGGCTGACCACAGTAAGACCTCAGACAAGCCAACGTACCTGAAACTGACAAATAACTGCCAGAAAGCGTCGACGAACGCCTGCGGAACACAACTGTGTTGTTTCCTCAAAGTTTCTGAAATCCCATTAGCAGCACAACTTCCATGAATCAGTTATGTCTGTCATGACAGAATATGTACATCTTGGTTGTCATTTGAAATCATTACCTAAAAATAGTAGATTAATCGAGCAATGTGCGCACATTGGCAGGACTCCAGTTAGGAAAAATTTCTGATGAGAAAAACAAAATGTGCCATAACATCAGAGGCATTAAGGAGCCATCAGAAAAGAATAATTAAACAAGACAGACACAATACAAGTGGGAAAAAAAAAGCTTTTTAATGAAAAGTGACAAGTGTGACAAGCAAGGAAACGGGCTTAAAATTCGCAAAAAATATATTGTGGCCGATAAAAAAAAAAAAAAAACCCACATCTGGCAAATCTACCAGTGGGACTGGTGAACCAAAACGTTAGTTCCCCACCCTGATGCTGTTATCAATTATTTCAGACAAATTAATATTTTCACTTGAGTGAAATCCCCAGTGCCACAGAAGAATGCCTGCCTGCCAACATCCAAAGAATTGGGGCTGCACCTGAGCAAGGCTGAAGTAACAAGATTCCACCCAGGGGCTGCTCCTGTCAGTAGGGGCTGCATCCCGCCGAGAACGTGACAGGCAGCCGGGAGAAAAGCAACAAAACCCTGATTTCCCAGCAGAAGCTATCTGACAAACTGATTATTTTGGTTCGTTCTTTTTTTTTTTTTTTGCCTTTTTTTGAAACCTTTAAGTGTTAGAAAGTGAACTGTGTCATTTCTATGTTCTTGCAGTAGTAATAACAATAATTATAATAGCAATAATAATAAATCCGCTGTGTACCCTGGTTGCCTCCCACAGTCCCTGTGTTTTACATGAATCTGTGATTTTAAATTGCCCAGGGTGTGTGCATGAGTGTGTGTAACTGCTCTACCACTGACTGACATGGACACTGCGCTGCCAGGATTGGCTTAATACCACAGTGGCCCAGAATAATAGAATGAATATGACATGCTGTCTGTGACAGTTAAAAACACATTTGTATAAAATCAAAAGTATTGCATCCTATATTTCTTGAATTACTTTCTTTATGTGTGCCTCCTTCTTACACACAGATATATCTTGAGCTAAGCTGGTGACCAAAACTCTATTTCTGGGATAGGCTTTGGACCACCTGAACCCTGCACTGGGAAACCAGTTACTGAGGATCGCCTTTAGTCTGTTTATATTGGTAGTAGTTACCCTGTTTCCCTCCTTTCTTTGTCTTTTTCTGAACCTGCAGTGGCTGAGGAGCCACCAAAAAGGTGCAAAATGTCTGATATCCCTTGATGCCACATTGACAGGAACTGATGACTACATGCTGTCATGGCCCTGGCTTGGCCATGTTCTCCCCCCCCCCCCCACACTCCTAAAAGGACTGTTGTGCAAATTGGAAGCACCAGGGTAAAATGGATAACAAGCTGCTGGCCCCACCTCCTGCGCCAATAAAGATCCACACACCCGAGGAGGACAGTGGAGCTTTTTCTCTCTTCTGGCGCTACTGGAGTTCATTCTCTGCTTGGCTGTGCTTATGTTATATTCTGCATGTGTCCACATACTTCGTGTATAGTTGTGTGTAGTTTATAGGCTTGTTTTCTAGGATGGTATCCAGACAATGCATACACTGAACCTCTTCCTTTTTAACATTTATATGCTGCTCCTTTGCCCCTTTGCACATAAAGGGCCTAAACACCTCGACAGGCTTGTAACAAACCCAGACACCGTGTTAGCTTCTCGTGACTACAGGTGTGTCACAATAATTGTGTAGCTAGAATGTCTAGAAGGGGTGGGCGGCTTCAGGCACTTGGACCCCAGAGGTCAAATTTTATCCCCTTCTGTGTTTAGGAGCTCTTTGTTTTCCTCTCCTCAGTTGTCAGATGGCTAACTCCATAGCTACTATAATTGGATATTTTTAAAAAAATCTTTTTTGGAAGAGAGGTCTATACAAATAAATTGAATTAAATCGAGTGACTACTTATTATTTCATGCCCAATTTATACTTAACTGTACGTTTCACATGCCTATTTCTCATATGAGATCTGGTACAAACTGTTGTCCAAGTACCTAAAACAAGTTCATAGTAGGGACATTTTTGTCAGCAACATGTGTATGCTGAACATTTATGTCAGACAGTTCAAAAAGAGAGAACTCTCTCCATGGAGTTAAAATTATTTCTTTTTGACTGACATGCCTCTGCTTTCATTCCTACTCAATCCTCTATCTTACCATCATTTTACATATTAGCTGCCATTTTTACTTATTCTAGTGCTTCCCTTGGAAAACAACTGGTAGAGGTGTTGTCTGAATATGCTGCGGTTTTCACATTAGTGTAAAAAAGATTCAAGCAGTAAGAAAGGGAGCTAAGAAAAAACATTTCCATCTTTACCTTCACCAGCTTGAGCAGATTATAGAGGTCCTCCACCTCATCGCCATCTCTTTGGCTGTACTCCATTCCAGTATGGAGGCCTGACCCCTCGATAGTACGCCGATAGAGAGGAAGGTCCATGGCGTCCGCATACAGCTTGATGGCCTCGTGACCCACCGTCTGATACATATAACTGTCTAACTCACCTGTTGGGAAAATGCATGAATACTGACTCATGTATAGCATCCAACAAACTGTAACAACCAAATGTCCTTTCGCTGACTCAATAACTGTCAGTTGGCATCATTTGGCGTTACACAGTTTAATGATGTTTTTCCAGAATCCTTGTCAGTGTTCACGCAGACAACAGAGAACAGCTGTAGAACTCACCCGTGTTTCCAACAGGGCGCAGGTTGGCGAGCGCCACGATCTCGTGCCCCGCAGCAACACACTGCATCATATTGTAGCAGCTGTCCTTCCCACCGCTGTAACGCAGCAAGAGGAGTGTGAAACCATGGAGTCATTCTCACACACACCAGTGACACCCAGTCATGATGCGTTTCATAGAAATGGTGGTTTAATGCCTGACTAGCATGAACGAACTGCAAACTACTACTCCAAATATGTGTTTCTAAATGCATGCATGTTTTCACAGGGCATCGCTGTAGAGTGTGTGTGAGATCATGTTCTTAACTTTAAAACCCTCGTGAAACTTGTGCAGGACTACTGCACACGCCATGTGATGGATGGCAACCATGTGAGGTGGTTACCTTTGCTGCAAAACCGACAAAAACCGCACACATCACCTGTCTTCTACATAAAAACACTCCCGAGAACCTCAGCACTTCATCATTTATAGCGTTTTTGGAGTTTTAATGTGGGCTGCATGAACGAGCATAAATATACAGGAGGCTCGCTGAAACCACTGCAAGTTATTGTAAATTTCAAGTTGCATGTATAATTTGAAACCGTCAGTTACCTTATCAGCGCGACCACTTTCATTTTATTTCTTTATTTGCTGTCTGTGTTTCATTAGCCTGCTAAGCTAAGCTAAGCTAAGCCACTGTGCAGCGCAGGGGAAAGACTCGCCTCGCTCGCTCAGGGGAAGCGGTCAGGACCCCACAGTTAGGTGTCCAACTACGCGCCGGATCAAAAAAGAAAGGGGGGAAAAATGTTAAACGGGAACATAAAATGCTGTACTTTGTAATTCACTTCTAATAACGACATAAACTCGTATATCGATTTATTTACCTTGGTTTTAGGATGAAAGGCCGGTGGGAAAAAACTGTTGATTTGCTCCATGCGCATTAGAGTACGTAGTGATTTAAATGTAGACATTTTACTGCAAACTATATATAAAAAAATACATTTTCCGTTTTTTGTACTTCACTTTGAATCAGTTGACAGAATGTAACTCAATCTGTCCACAGTTGTGAGAAGTTATATGTCTATGTATTTATGCATATATGTACAGTATTAGTGAATGTTGAAAATGTACAGATGCTTCTTTCACCAGCAAAATTTTATTTACTTACTTACTCAGAACCCTGAGTTTTTATTATTATTATTATTATTATTATTATTATTATTATTATTATTAATTTGTTAGTCTGTTTATTTTTTACTGAGAAGAGAGAGAAGGGGAAAACTTTTGCACTAAACTCATTCAGCATCAGTAACCATGTGTCCAAGTCAGAGCTGCAGAGGTGCAAGCACTAAGCTGATGCAGAATTCAAAATTGTCTCATTTTTTCTTAATATTTCATTATCAGATTCTATCCCATAAAACTAATCGCTAACTAAGCACGTTCAACAACGTTTTACTTTTTCCAATGCCAGATATGTCCGTAAGTGTTGTAAAACACTGATTTAGACTTGTGCGGGGCACAAGCGGCCATTGTGGTCTTTTTGTGTTTATCCACAGTGCACAATGAATTGGAGGTATTTTAGCGGTAAAGTTTAGTTAAATGCCATAATCAGAGGAAAATTTTCTCAGATGTGCAGCGTAGTTCCTCTTGAGATGAGGCGTGACATAAACACCCGAACCCCTGCTTTTCTTGGACCACGGTAGCCGCCCGACGCCAAGTCAATTTGCTTCTCATTAGGACACCGCTTGCATTTTCAAGAGGTGTGTTTTTGTCAGGTTCCTTCCTCTTAGGTAAGATGTAACTGGCCCCAAATCAAAACCAACACCTGTCAGTACATCAGGAAGCCAGAAACTCTCCCTGTTCAGTGCGGCTCTTTCCCTTATCACTTGTAACACCTTTTAACTATACGAAAGGAAACATGTTAAAAGTCCCTGTTTTATGTACTCCTTAACAATTGTGTAAGAAAACCAAGCCTGTAACAGCATCTTTAATGAAGAAAGAAATTGCAGTCCATCACTGACGGCTTGCGGTTCCCCCCGCAAAATACAAAACAGAAAGAAACAGTCTGGAAAGGTGCGGGGAAAAAAAACTCGCAGAAATACCCGCCAAAGCGAGGCTGACTTATGCGTGCCATTTTGAAGTGTTTGGCTAAAATACTTGAGTTATCACTGCTTCTGCCAAGGTCCTGTGCAGATGGAGCCAGCTGGGGTGCAAAGGGGCAAAGGAGGCACCATGACAGCCCTGACTGCCCCCAGCTCATAAAAAGGGTCGACCTCTGTTCCAGCCAACACAATAAGAAAAACAAAGGATTTAAGCTGAATGCATTGTATGAATGCAAAACCGACCTCTTCCTTTTTCACCAAGTGGGAATTGGAGGGGCCGACGTCTACAGAACGCCTTTCTTGTTGAGCTGTTTTCTGGGCTGTGCGTGATCAGGCCAGATGCTCCCAGCCACCCGCTCAGGCCCGTGTTCTGCTCCTAAACAAGGTTGTCAACCTGGAAACGGCTGATTCACGCTGCCCTGCATGCAGTTTCCTGCAAAGGGACCGGGGAGCACACGGTGGGGAACAGTACAGACAGTTTAATTCCCATTTCTCCCACATTTATAAACAACACTTCTGCGAATCCCTGACACTGTAATTCTTGGTTCCTTCACTTTTTGATCCATCCTATGCTGTCACTTAACCCCATGTTGTCTCAATCTGTCACTGCAAGATAAACTTTTTACTGCAGTAACCCCTACCGAGCGCTTGTCACCATTTCATCTGTGCTCCTCTGTTTCTGATATATGACTATGGATGACAATGCCAGGGAAAACACTTTCAGTAATTGCAATGATAAATATTTCCAGCTTTTCGGCATGCGTGTGTTGCTCAGCTCTCCACATCAGATCAAGTGGAACATTTTATGTCACAAATAATGTCACTTGCTGACACCTTGTATTTCGAGCTACTCTAGTCCTATCCATGACAAGTGGCAGAATTAAAGAAAAATAAATTACAGCAAAGTGACTATTTAATTATTGGATCTATATCAGTGCAAATCCTTTATTTTTGACCTCCTTGTTTGGAAAAGTAAAGGTTTTTCCATCATCTGTAACTGATACTGTAGTTAAGTGAAAGGGGGAGTCAAATTTTTCCTCATTATAAGTGTGGGAGTCATGATGTCAGCCTTTCCTCAAGTTTGTTCTCGATATTTTTGTTTTTTCCTTAGTATGAAAGCTCGAGTTGTGATTTCAGAGAAGTTCTCCGCATGGTCCAGGAATACAGGGTGAACAGGAAGATAGCTGGAGCTGTGCCTTGTAGGCCCCCATGTTACTCATTGCCATGCTAGTCCAGTATCCAGTACACAGTGGATGGGTCCACTTGGAGAGACCTAGGCTGTCTGGAGTTGAATGCTAGAGAAATTGAACATGATCCTCACAGTGATGCCTACCCTGTCCAAGTGGGAACCTGCTCTGCTCAGCATTTAGGCAGCGGTGTCTTTCATTCCAGTGTGGTCCTAGTGTGGAAACCGGAGGGGGTTCGGTGCAGTCCTAACTCGGGGTTTAAGGTGTGTTTGCACCAGCTTTGGACCAGCCATTTTTAAAAACAACTACATAGAAACGGATGCTGTTAGGGCATCTCCAGCGGCATAAACGTCCATGTATAGCATGTATAGCTCACCCAAAGTCAGTCATGGATTTGTCCCCACGAACTGGCCTACAGAACAGTGTTAGGGGTCTGAGTGCAGCAGAATTTATGACATAACACAAGTACAGCATGTTAACAAACATGGATGATGATGCACTTTACAGAACCGGCTGATCCCACAGTTTTGCACTGCATCTTTCCAGCACGACTGTTTATGCATTTTAACACTGCTTTAGCAAGAAGCTTTTGTTCCTTAACCCACAGAAGATTACACCTAATACAGTAGAATCCCATAAACATTTAAATCAGATTGACCCTCGGAATATATTTGTACTTTGCCCAATCTCTCAGCCTCTTATGTATATGACAGTACTCTTTATCCTTAACTTCCCACGATATTCAGTATCTCAAGTACCGATTCGACAGTTCCCAAGAACATACGCAGACCATCAAAATGCTTTAACCATCTTAGGGCTTTAAAACAAACAAGGTCACTTTAACAGGAAGCAACTATTAATGCAAGCCGACTTGTACTGTAGCTTAAGCAAAAAACAGAAGGTAAAAGCCACCCTCAGTTTAGATCTTTCAATAAAAAAGTGATTTGCGAGACAGTCAGGAGACCCCTGCACGGGTAGGTCAACCAGCAGACACTTTGTGAGAAATTTTACAAATAAGGTTACTGAAGAGCTATCTGGTTTTTCCCAGCCCACCTTCCTCTACAGCACTGCAGGTTAAGGAACGGCTCTGGACCTCAGAACGACACTGAGGGCTGCGCTTCTGTGGCGCTTTCATTCATTCGGGTACGACTGTCAGAACCATTCTGCAAATGCCAAGTCCTGAACAAGACTTCTTATGTAGGAGTGAGCAGGAATTCTGTCTAAATAAACATAGGAGGACCAGTGCCAGTTTTCTCCATCAGTCGTCATCATCGCCTATTCTAATGTTTTGACACAATCTTATTGTCAGGTCACATTTTGAAATGAAATGTTTAGATTGTGTCACTTTTCCTTTTCCCTTGCAGAAAGCTGCCAGGTGGCAGAGAGAAGCCCTTGTTGACAAAAAGGACTTTACTTTCAAGAGCATGCCTGTCTCCAGTCAGGAAAAGTGAGAAGAGACACTAGCTCTGAGAATCCAGGAAGGAACAAGCCATGTGGAATGAGGATATGATGCTGTTTACATTATAAAGACACAGAGACATCTGGAGAAAGTCACTTCTTTTATGGTAGCTTTTAGATATAGTCAGTAATAACAGTATAATTCCAGTCGAAGCATCATTTGAGAGCTCACTATATGCCGTGAAATATGCGGTAAAACCATGCAATGACAGAATGTTATAATTAAATTTACTGTGTTTCCACTTTTGGACTGGACAATTCAAATAAATTTCTTTCGATTTGTAAACTGACTAGTAGTAACAAGGCAGGTGTAGAAATAACACCTTTTAAAAAGATGCAGGTACAAGGCTTGAATTCAAAGTCCAGGAAATGTAATAATCAAACTAACCAGTTTTACCATTTTGAAAACAGATGGGGAAAATATTGTATAAAAGCTGAGGAAGACCTGACCAAAATATGTTTTCCAACTAAACCTCTTGAACTGGCAACACAACCCAAATTCAAATGTTGTTAAAAGGAGATAGCATAGCGGTTACAGCTGCTGTCTTTGAACTCGGGTGCTGCAAATTTGAGCCCACGCTTCCTGCCGGAGCACCTTGAGAAATTAGCCAGGAGTATGAATAAGTAAAGTGGTGTTATTAGCTTATAGTAGTAAGTTGCTTTCAAGAAAAGCAGTTAAAGGAGCAAATTTACCAGAAACTGTAATAAAACAGTGTCACCCAAATATGAATTATGCTTCAAGTTTGGCCGTTTTATAAAATGCCAGTACAATCTGTTACTGATATCTCCTAATGGTCTAAACTAAAAAAACTCCAAACTATTTCACAACAAACCATCATCTCTCTCTTTGTTTCTCTCTTCTCTTTCTCCTTGTACAGCAATGGACATTTTAACAATGAAATTTGCAAAAAAAAAAAAAAGAGAAGTTAAAATGAACAATGCAAAAATAAAAATAAACAAACAATGCAGTAATAAACAGTTTAAAATGCTGTTTGTACACAGCAGATGCAGAGAATACTTGATATATGCAGTAGCAGGGAGTGAATGAGGTTAGAGGAACATGTTGACTGGGCACAAAGCTGCAGTAGTTCCCCCTCACTCTGCAGGCTGTTAAACATTTCTCCACTTGTGGTTCTGATGTTATGTAATTTTTTTTTCTCAAAATGTACATAGCATAGCCACATTCAAGTTAGACTTTCTTGTGGACCAGACATTATGGGACCCAGCAGGGACAATACCAGCAACACAGAATACACTGCCAATTTCAAAATAATATTAAATTACAGATGGACAGTGTACAGAGTTCAGCTAGAAAATAATGTATGAAGCATTTGGAATGTAGAGATTTTTTTGCACATGGTTAGGATGAAAAAAAAACGAGTTCAAAACTTAAACTGAACTTTTGGTATAAGGAACAAAAGAAATTCTGTCTGGAGGGTGTAAATAGGGTGGACGTAACCGTGGTATGACTGTAAAAGAAACTAAAACCGAATAATGAAATGAATTCTTTTGAAGAATAAATGAAAATTAAACTGATTCCCCAAAGTGGCCCTGGAACAGCAACTGTCTGCAAAATGTGGGGAACAGAAAAGGGATATCATTAAAAGAGGGCTGCTGGGACAGACAGGAGGGCTTGCAGTTGAAATGTATAATACTCACATGTGAAAGAACTGTGTGCTCTTGGAGTGGAGGAGTCTGTGGTGGTCTCTGACTGTTTTAATGTTTTGAGAGATGCACTCTGCCTCATCTGTTGCTTTAGGCAGCATCACCCCCCATACCTCTTTCACCTCTCCCCACACTCCCCACACTCTCTCTCTTCTCTTTATCCTTCTGTCTCCTGCTCACGCCAGTTCCTCAGGGCTGTAGGTTGGGGTTGAAGTCTATTGCAGTAATCACAGCTGATAACCTTTCTAGACAGCAATTCCACATAGGGCCACACCTTGCCTAAGGATAGTTCCAGCCAGGCTGTGGGCCGTGGAGACGGACACCCTGGTGTACATGTTACAGACAAGTCTTTAGTGACCCAGACCAGAGCAGAGCTGACAGGTGAGAGGCCACAGTGGCTTGTGCTGATGGAGGTTGGTAAGTGAGGGATATAAACCATGGCAACATGCTGAGATGCTCGTATGCCGAATGTAGACTCGATTTCCACTATTGCAATTTCATAAAAACAATGCATGTGTGCTATAGATACCAACTACCAAAAGCCTCAGGAGACCCACCGATTTTTGTTTTCGTTCAAACCGTATGTAGAAAAAACTCAACCAGGTCTCTGATTTAATTCTATCTTGGACTGTATCGCTGTATAGATGTGGACAGAACTATAAGATGATTTCAAATAAATGTGTGCCAGCCATAGGTATTCTCTTTGGAATAATATAAATACAATTAAGCTGGAGTGTATTTGCAACAGAGTGATTATTTCTAAGTGTGCAAACTTCTTTTCAAGCATTTTTGGATGTTTCTGACCTATTACTTTTCATTTTTGGCCACAGCACAGTACATTATCCATACATTATTCAATAATTCAACAGGAATTGCTTATGACAGCAACTGACACTGTGTGGTGCATGAGAATATGCCTGTTGGTTGTGTCTGCTGGGAGCTGCCATTGTGTCGTAGCACACAGAGTTGTACGGCGTTCACCTGACACAGTCATTATACTGTGATGCCACACATGCACACAATGCAGCTAAACATGTGCGGCATTTTAATGCATTTTCGTAACATCTCGGTCGTGTCGTACTGCTGTAAGCGTTACTATACAGCCGACGGCAGAACTGTCGATACGCTACATCATACAGGTACTGTACTGATACCGTGTACTCTACAGTGCAGCATGTTCATGTACACGTTGTAACTAGCTATAAGATGCTCATTTGCTTGCCAGAATTTTTGGAAATCATAAAAAGTTACCATTTTCATCCATTTCTTCTTTTTTTTTGTTTATTTCATTTTTTAACTGTGATAAGTGTGAGTCGCCCGTTGAATACGGCGTAAATCAAGGATAACCTGTGATGCAATATATTTACGCTCTCCTTAAAGCACGCTATTTTTCACAACAAAAGGGAAGACAGAAGCTAAAGCCTGGCAAACACACACACACACACACACACACACACACACACACACACACACACACACACCACGCTGTGCATCTGTGGATTACATACTTGATTGCTCACGTCTGACCACAGGCCACAAATTCTTGCCTGCACTTCAACTTGCAAGACAGAGCCTTTGGCGAGCCATCAGGGCTATTAAGGAACATAACCCAAACAGCCAGTCAAATGGCAGCAATATGAAGACTTTGCAGGGGGAGGGCGGCTGCCTACAACAGCACGATCACATCTTCTTGGAAGGGACCTGGAGTGTACACAAAATGTCAGGCCGAATCTCCTAGCTGATTCATCAAGGTCAAGTTGATGGCATGCACGGCCAACCTGCCGCTTCCTGGTAAGTCCGTGTGTATTTATTTAGAGTAACTCATAGCCAGTCACGCCTGACCTGAAACTATCAGGAGCTGCTACAGCTGCACCAGAGCATAAACAAAGAATGTGTAATGAAGGTAAGAGGCCAAATGCCTTTTCGGAGGTACAGACCTTATGCTCACACAGGGTTCACGAGCGCAGAAACAGACCAGAAGTCGTCTCCAGCCTTATTGTTTATTTATGTATAGATAGGGAAAGAGATGTAATCAACTCAAATGGACTGGAGCCATCTTTTCTTTAATGAGTAATTTAACAAACTTGTGTGTGTTTAGCTGCGAGGGCCAAACTGCGCTGCTTTCCTTCCCCCAAAGGACTCTTCTGAACACACACAGTGCATTTATTCAATTTTGTTATGCATATAAATACCTGCTAATGTAGAAATAATGAGCAACGCTTCTGACAGCGGTTGAGGGATCCATATTTGACGCTCTTTTTTTTAAATATTAGAAACATTAAAGAAGTAACATGTAGTAACTGCTTGCCATTGACCTAGCAAATTTCTTCCATCGGTGCTTAAGTTATGTGTAAAATCTTGACTGATGTGTTATTGTTCTGCTCATTTTAATGTACGAGATCCATATAATATAGAAACAGGAGCATAGCCATGACGCGTGACATTCACCTTATCATCGGCTTTAAAGGAGGAATAAAAGCTCAAATGAAATGACAAACGTCTCCTGCTTTACGGTCGTGACCTGACACGTATCATTATCCTCACGCCATCAGTATAAAATTGGCATTCTGCACTCAATTGAAATTATTTCTTCAATGGCAAAATCCCCCAAACTTTAGCTTCTTAACAGTTCTGAAAAAAACCATCATGGCTTTCCTGTGATTTGGTGCTCTGCAGAACTACATCCACTGCAGCTTTTACATTTGGAAGTAGGCTGCTGTTTGTGCGTCTTTTCCATTTATTGTCAGAAGGGTGGTTTTTGACACCTGATTTCACAGTGGAGTGCACAGTTCTCTTTTTCAACATGCAAAAACATGGACATTCCACATGCAAAATGCAGTAATCAATTCTAATTTTCAGTCTAAAAAAGAGAAAATAATGGAGAAAAGAGAATTATGTCAGTAATTTTTGGAGCTATTTTTCCATTTAGAGAGAACGATATTTATTATGTTGTCCATTATTTGTACGATCACCAACAGAACTACAACACAAAAGCTACTTGGTTCCCGGCTTGGATGTTAAGCGGGTTATTTATAGCATATGCGTCTGAACAGCACACCGAAACACATCAACAAACACAATTAAAATCATGCTTTTTAGGTTTTGATAGCCAGGAGCAATTTTTAACAGCCACGGTTTGGAAAGATGCCGTCCGGAGTTTTCCGAATATTTTGCGACGCGAAACGCATTGCAGCTATTTTTTATTCTTCAGAAAAATAAGTGGTTAGCAATTCATTAAAGAGTACAACTTTCATTAAGACATGGTCCACCAATCTCTTTTAAGCTTCTTAAAAGCGTAAGCTTGAACCGAATTACATTGTCAATTATGATGCTCCACTGAAAATCCTTTTAGTCTAGGGGCAGACTTAATATTCTCCTAGAAGACCAGGACTAAATGGTTCATAAGTCAAGGTGAGCATTAGCTCCAGAGACTGATAAACTCTTTTGCCAGTTTTTACATTTGAATAGGCCATGTTTAATATACTTCTTAATGTAGTAATAAATGTCTGCATGAATACACGTACCCTGCATAAATACATAAATACAGTACAGGTTGCCTATAAATACATGTACGAAGCCTGCACTTTAATTCAGGGCTCTTTTATGCAATGTTATGCACCCAAAAACTACAGATTATTACTCGACTTCTGACAAATTGCCTTGGAAACCACTGCAGTGAACTTTTGGCAAACCGGGTGTGGTTTATGATGGTTTCCCTTAAGAAACAGCTTGCTTTGGGCCACCTTACCTAAAGCAGCCCCAATGTGCACATGCATCAAGAAACAGCCTCCCCGTAGAGAGCAACGGTAGTGGCAGCATCATGCTTGTGGGGGTGCTTTTCAGCAGCAGGACTGGGCGTTTCATGAAAAGAGAAGAAAAAAGATGATCAGAAGCAAAACAAGAGGGAAAACTGAAACGGGACTTGATTCTTGAGTCTTTAAAAAAACTGTAGTTTAAGAGAAAGTTTACTGTATTTATACAGTATTTAAAATTAACATATATCTTAATGTGTAAAGCTAGGTAACGTAAGCTTCAGATTTAAGAAGGAATGGCGTTGATGTTGGATGGAAACTATCTGAACTGATTAATCTATGAATTCCTTTAAGTCAGGGGAGATCTGCTACACATTACAAACACATATATGAATATTTTATTACATCTGCTGGTTAAATTTATTTTTGAACAGATACCAAACTTTCCGTCACAGTGAAGTGGAAAATTAAGCGGAAGATAAGAAAACCTTGGCTCAGACTAGGACGGTGAAAAACTGAAACTGTGAGCTGCAGAAATCTGTGCAATCTAAACAGTTCTCCCTGCGCTCAGCATTGGTCCCTTTTGGGATTTATATCTCAAATTTACACATATGCAGGCTGTAATAAATGTTGCCCAATGCTTTACACATTAAGATATATGTTCATTTTAAATACTGTATCAATACAGTAAACGTTCTCTTCAGCCAGTTTTTTTAAAGACTCAAGAATCAAGTTCCGTTTTAGTTTTCCCTCTGTTTTGCTTCTGATCATCTTTTTTCTTCTCTTCTCATGAAACACCCAGTCCTGCTGCTGAAAAGCAGCCCCACAACCATGATGCACTGAGAAGACCTACCTTTCCGCACTGGCATTAACATTATACAGCCCATTATATTAAACCCCTTAATACCATAACTGAATAAACAAAAAATAGATCATCTGACTAAGCTTCCGGTTAATTAATTAATTAATAAATAAATAAATAAATAAATAAATAAATAAATAAAACTACAACAACTACTACTGCTACTATTACTATTACTACTACTACTAATAATAATAATAATAATAATAATAATAATAATATGGAAACCAGCAAAGTGGCAATGGTGCTACTCAGCAGACCATTTGAATTTCCGTCACTGCCATACCAGCTCATTATCAGTATTTTACAATAAAAGAGTATTTTAAGCACCGCCAAAGCATTTTAGTAATCCCTGAATTTAGCTGGTTGCCACAGTGGTTAAAGCTTTTGTTGTTTGGTCAGAGGATTTAGCTTTGAGTCACTCAGGACCCCTGAGCAAAGCGTATTAATGGGTAAATCACTACAAATGGCTTAGCAATTTGTCTTGGACTAAATAAGTTTTACTCTGTCTATTATAACTCCTGTATTTACACAGGACGTACGCTAAGATGTTTTTATTTCACTATTGATGTGAAATAAGCAAGTTGTGAAAAACGGGAAGCAAACGGTGGAAAAGCAGCACTAGACGTTTCAGAAACTTACTGAGCAACATCAGTGGGGAATATTTTGTGTATATGTATGTGTGTAAAACAGATAAATGGATAGTTAAATAATGATATGCATTGCCTTTAATCTCCCTCAAGTAAAATATTAAATCATCTTAAAAAAAATCTTTTGATCAAAGGAAAGAGGGCTCTGTATCTTTAAGCTGGTCAAAAAATGTAAAATAAAAAAAATATTTTTAAAGAATGAAGTGCATAATATTTAGCAGCAGCGAGTTTAACAAGCAAAGAATTCAAAAGGAAAAATCATAAATATTCATAAAGATATTAGGATGGTGTTAACTGTAAGCACCTGTCTACTTAACTGTGACAGAAAATCATTGAGTGACTTTATGAATGCCAACCCCCCACTTCTCCCCATTTCCCTGCTCCCCGTTCCTGTCCATCTTTCCCTGCTGTGTCGTTGCTTATTTAATGACACATTTTCTTACCGACGACAGCAAGTCTGACAGCCTTAACCGGAGAAAATATATTTTGCAGGGCGATGGCTCAAGGTTGAGGTACCTTCTCGTTCTCTGCTTTCTCGATCAGGCCAAAGTGCAGCTGTAACGTACAGTAAATTGACAAAGCATGTTTTCATCATGATACAGAATATAGTCATATTTCTGTCAAAATGCCGAGGCTGTTACACCTATTTTTTCAGTTTTAATAACTTAAGAGCATCCTGCTGCGGCCGATGTATTCTCTGTACGCCTGGTCCACACGGTGAGCTCGTATGAACGAGACACGCTTTCATGCTGGAGCCAAGCAGCTATAAGTTTTTAGTGGTCAGCTGGTCTGATGAAGATAAAGTTAAGGTAAAAGGTGTGTAAAAGATGGGAGGTAAGCATCTTAAAGATTTTGTAATGAGGGGAAGAACCTTAACTTTTCATACATGCGTATACGAATGTATATACAGTATGCGGCAAAAAAAAGTCCAAAAACAAGTGCTAAAAAAGAAAATGATAATGTTTTGTTTTTGAACTTTTGTGCTCTCCTTTACCAATAAAAATACTGAACTCATTTCCACAGCTCTTACAATCCCCTAAGAAATATCCAGAATACTGTAACACATACTAATATATAATACTGAGTTTTATATTTCTTCTGCTCAGAGCCTCCTTATAAACCACAAGCCCCACCCCTTGCGGACCACACCTTCTTCAAGAATCATCACGGCCGCACCCGAGTACAGGGAATGTACGTGGACATTCATGGGACACCTAAAACAGACGTGTGTACGGTATTAAAATAGTCCAACCGACACAGGTCAAGCTCTCATGTTAATGGTAGCATCTGCAGGTGGGGAGGTTGGGACCCCCACGAGGCACGATAAAATTAATTAAGGTGTTTGGCGGTACGGCTGCAGCAAGTAGGAGCCAGCGGTGAGAAAAGGGCGGGAATAAATGTGATGCATTGTGGGAGAACCAGCGATAAGTACTGCAGCGGTGGTGGAGGTGATCAGGCCTCACAAACATACAGCTTTTACTCACAGTCTGAATCATGGTGGGCACGTGAGATGACACTGCGCTTGCCTGTCGCCCTACGGATACAGTTAAGTGAACAAGTGGTGACCACCCCGAAGCAGAGGACGCAGCCGACTGCTTCTGGACGGAACGTCCCAGTCTGCAACAAAACTGCACCGATTATTTTGACATAGCGATGACTTTAGAAATGTGTGACAATTGCACAGAGATGTGTTAGGGTCCTCATCTCATATCGCAGTAATTTTATACGGTTGTATTTAGGACTGA
Source organism: Heterotis niloticus (assembly GCA_018136845.1). Taxonomy (NCBI): domain Eukaryota; kingdom Metazoa; phylum Chordata; class Actinopteri; order Osteoglossiformes; family Osteoglossidae; genus Heterotis; species Heterotis niloticus. Next base: position 30,634,946 of record CM030895.1, on the reverse strand, counting down.
CCAGGCACAGGAGGTAGCAAAACAGAGGTGGTAGCAGCAGGTCCTGTTGCCCACAGTAGCTTCTCACCTCATGTTTCCTGCAGAAGGTGGTAGCAGTCAGGAACGAAAGGTCCAGGTCGGGACCCAGCAAGCTGTGCTGACAAACCATCCTGCATTTCCGAGACAGAAGGCTTCTCCTGTACCAGGTGGTTTGCCTGCTGTCTCAAAAAGCAATGAATAGAAGAATGATCCTGAATGTCGCCCCATGTTTGCCTTTAAAATGTCTTTGGAGAGTTACACTTGTCACAAGCCTGGATGGGCCATGTTTGTTTGTTTGTTAGTTTCTCTTCTAAAACTGTTGTGTGGATTGGAAGCACCTGGGCAAACTGAATAATGAGTTGTTGACCCCGCCTCCTGTGCCAATAAGGAGCCACATAGGACAGGGTGGGTGGAGCTTAAGTGTGTTTTGTTGCTCCAGAGAGAAGTGGGAGACTTTACTTTGGCGTCACCACTTTTCTTTTGCGGATATGAGGTGGGGACGTTGCTTTAGCACAAAGAAGAGGTAGCATTTTTTTCTTCACACGGTGTGTCCCTAACCCCCTCGCAACAAATCCTTCCCCCAATATCCCTCAGTTTGTTTCATGATGTTATTCAGACAATTACTGCTTTTTATGATTTGGCCCGATGCCTAGAAGGGGCCGTAACACAGAAGCTGGACAACGTGAACAAATGTAGGGCTAAAAAAACAAGTGGTGGATGAAAAGATGGATGGATGACTATGGTGATCTCTGTACATTAACCTGCTGCATTATACCACGGTACACAGGCTCATCAGGGATGAGGGATCAGACCCGGTGCCCTGTGAGGACTCCCTGTAAGTAGTAGTTAATCCCAACCTCTGGACTCATTTTTGGGTTTGTTTTGCTTTTTCTTCTCCAATTTCTGTTTGTTCTTTTCAACTCGCTGCATTAGAAGTAAAACTCTATTGGGATGCCACTGATCCACAGCCCTAGAAGCAAATCCTCTCTCATTTCTAGGCTACCTTCATGTACGATCAATAATCCTTTTTAGAGGCAGCTTTCCAGTCTGCTTGCTCCACATTTGTTGGTGCACCAATAGGAGCTTTTTTCACAGAGCTTGTCAGTTCTTAAACATACAATATGTTTTAAAAATGGGGGGTAATAACTTGCTTGGTTGATCAGAATTCTCTGAAATGGTTGTAACAATTATGCACAAAAAAACAACTTCAACCACAGAGTACAGAATGCAAGAATGAACCATTTTTTGCAAACTACTAAATTCTGCCTTCTGTCAAAATGTGTCTGCATTTTATCTCCATGTTTAATTTCCTTTAGGTACCTTGGACTTCTTGAGTAACTGAAAGACCCTAAGAGTCGGGAATCCAGCATCATTTATTGTTCAGTACCCTTATGCAGCAGCTGGGCAACGTGGCGCAAAATGAACTTCTTCGTGTCCACAGTGCACAGAACAATGGAAAGAAAATATAGGAGATAAATAATAAAAAGATAATATGGATACAGATGAATTAATGATGAAAACAAATGTATGGATAAATCAATAAATAAATATGTATGCATACACATATAAACATTCATGTTCTCACAAATACACACACATACACAGTGGACGTCGGTGGTGGCGGTCACTGGTGGTGGTGGTGATCAGGCACCACATCAGAGTCCTGACACAGTCACTAAAACGGGTGGATGAGGTTAAAGTGAAGTCTCCTGTGGCAGGTGGGCTGCAGGCGGTCACCAAGTAGAAAAGAATAACCAGAGGACAACAAAGCGATGACCTCACGTCAGGGAAGCTCAGAGCTGTTCCTGAGAACATAGTCGGAATTTTTGTTGCTTCTTTCACTGGCAGCAGTGTGACAAGGAGCCGCGTTTTGACCGAGGAGCGATGGTGAGGTTTGGCTTCAGTCAGATGCATCATTAAGGAACTTCATTACCACACGAACTTCATTATGAGGGGAGCATAACATTAGTAATGGGGTGCGACACCCATTTTGTCTGCCCATCCAGTTCCGGATGACTCGCGGGATGAAAAGCACAAGTGGTTGGCGGGAACAAGGGTGGAGGAGCACACGTTAGCGCAACACGCAAGATCACATTAAAGCATGAAATTGGCCTTCCTGCCTGTTAAGAAAGACAATAATAAATGATGGATGGAACCCGAGTGTCGCAGCCCTGCAGGAGCAGTGGCTCCTTCACACCAACTGCAGACGCAAATACAGCTTTCATTCAATTCTTTGTTAATGCTACTGTTCGTGTAAAAGGTGGACAACGGCCAACTTTTTGAACAACACAACAAAAGCAAACCTTCCTGCAATAATTTCACATAGTCACTAAAACTATGAATTTTAAGAAATATATTGTATAAAAGTAAAAAAAAAAAAAAGGTATATATGCAAAATATGCATAAAATATACATGCATGTGAAATTCTGGATAAGCGGAATAAAACACAAAACAAACAAACAAAACAAATATTTAAAATAGAAAAATATCTTCACCTCTTGTGTCAGGCAAAAAAGTTTATTTTGGTTTATTATATTTCAAACAATGACTGTGGACTGTTTTTTGAGCGCTGATAAACCACATTTGCGTTCAACCTGCTCTGAGACAGTGGAACATCCATGACACACCTGCAGATCTACGTCAGGCTACCCAGCATCCCGAATGGGTTGTCAGGCAACCTGGGATTTACTTTAAAAATTCCTGCCACAAAGTTTCGCTCCCTTTCTTTGTGCTGCTCCCAAATAACATTTCTATTTACATTCACTGATGTTTGACATTTGATCCATCCAGTCAATTTTTGTCAAAGAAAATCACGTGCAAAACAAAGTTTTATCTTATCTTGAATTAGAAGGAGGAGTCATCTCTCCTGTGTGCTGATGTGCTGGATATTTAGGGCCAACAGGGTGCGATTTTGTAGTCAAATGACACAGCGGCGCGTTTTTCACGGAGAAGCAACTTTCTCCATATTTTGCTTCTCCTGTGACTTATTGATCGCTCGCTGTTCGCAAATGGCTGAATGTAAATCAGTCCTGTTCACCTGCTTCCGCTCGCCGCAAAATGGCTGCTTTTCTCTCTATTTGCCTCGACTGTTCTGCCCCAACCCTTTTATCTATTCTTAATTCTGCCGTGTGGAAATGAAATCTTTCAGGAAAACTCATGCATTTTTCACTCGCGCTTTTCCCCTCCACGCTTTCTTATGTCTGCTTTCTTGCAAAAAACTTTGCCGCACCTTTTTGCAAGAATCAATAACATTTTGAGGAGTAACCTGTCAGTCATATATGCATCAGCTGTGCACAGGTTTGTAAACCTGATACAAAATGAATGAATCAGGGCTCCCAGAAGAAATAACCGATATATCATTCATTCTAGGCGCCATTTCCTTCAGCTATTCAGTGGAAACATGTAGCTCCAAATGTGTGCTTTCCTGAGGGTGACGCTAATTTCGAGGCAAAGTTAAGAGTTTAAGCAGATATAATTCATAGTTTCTATTATTTCACTATTGTTCAACATGTTGTGTATGCATTGTACACATTATTCTTGATAATGTATTGAAAGATGTATAATTCCGTACGGTCTGACACCTGGTTTCCTCAACGCTCCGGTGCGTCTGGAAGAAAACATTTCAGCTTCGGTTCTGATTTTTGGGTATTTTGCTGGAGAAGAGAAAGTTGATGAGAAAGTCTAATAATCCACCCCCGCGTGGGCATCCATGAACACGGTTTTGATGGAAACGCATCTGCAGGAGTTTTATTTTGGACCGCTGGACATTTGTCGATTGTCCAGTTGATTCCAAATTCCCTAAAACTTCACTTTGTTCGTACTTCCGTCATTCAAACCCCTGCGCCGGTGGAGCTTTGGAGCTCATATTCTGGGGGAAAGACAGTAGGAAATGAGGGGGAGAGATTATTAAAAGCGCATAGAAATTGAGGGATCCTTTGCTGTTCCTCTGCCGTTGCTCAAGCGCGGCGAGAAGGTAGAAGGTCTGCTGCCAGATGATCACATTCTGGGGAGCTACGTCTGTTCTTCTGCTCTGTGGCGGGGTAAACAATTTACTAGTAAAAGTGGTTTAGAAAGGTCAGAGGAGGAGAAGCATGAGGGGTGACCTCGTCTGACAGGTGGCGGCCTTTCGGATCCGTAGTTCAGAGAGCAGATGCTGCCGGAGACGGCGTGATTATCACCATGGCGATGAGGAAGCAGAGAGGATAGATGCTGGTAATTATGCGGCGTCCCCCGGGGATGGAGGCGACGCGCGGCCGCCGCTCTCCGCCATCACGGGGGCATAATTAAAGCTTCGGTAACAGTTGTTAATAGGACGGCAAATAAAACTCGCACTTGCGGGGTTGCGGCGGCGGGGGCCCAGTTAACAGAACCGTTTTTTCTCATCTGTCCCCTGCACACTGTGAGTTATGAACCGGTCACCACCCGAACACCAATCAGGAACACTTAAGCGAGAATTGAACGGGACGCACAGGCGGAGAAACAATCTGTTTGCCGTCGGTTTATTCAACAGCCAAATCAGTCTGAATGTGTGATGTTATTTTACCACAAAGCGTAATTTGCAAAGGTTTTTTTTTTTTTTTTTTTTTTACGAGAGCGAAAGGCGAAATTATAACACTGCCCTCGTGGAAGTCGTTTTTGGTCGAGACTTGCAGTCTCTGCGAAGCGGACGCGTGGCGCAAACATTTAAGTGCTCCGGTCTTTGTTGACGGCAACAGTTTGCCCGTCTGTTCCATCAATGTGCTGCCGAGTGTGTGGAGCCTTTAAAAGCAATTTGGGGCCTTTCCAGCGTCAGCGCCCATCACAGGACCCTTTTAGTAACACGAGCCTTCTGACAGTCCTGAAGATGGGTTATGATGCTCTCTTTGTGCCGCCCGCATCATCGGTTAAAGTGTGCGGCTCATTCTTGCTTGCACTCGGTTTTTAAAGAATACTTTAGGCTGAATAGAAAATTAGATGTGGACAAATACCTTGTCATTTGGCCATCAAAAAACACTTAGGCATCATGGTAAAAAGTAAAATGTATCTGCGGGGGAAAAAGGGAAAGCTTTTGAAATACTGCAATTTTAGGTGGGCTCGCACTTTGGTGGAAGCCGTTTCTGCAGGTGGAAAGGAATTTCATCAAACTTAATGTACTTTGAACAACAATTATTTTTTTTTTTGTCTGAAATAATAGGTGGCATTTAAAATACATCAGTATCCCGTGTTAGGGATTTCTGTGTGTTTTTATGCAAGATTTGCTTCCTTTGGGCAAAAGATGAGAAATTCCAGAAAAGTTCATACAGGCAAACATGTCTTAATGACACATTTTAGGAAAATATCTGAATAAATATCTTAATACGGTAAATAATAATTACCTCAATATCCCGATAAAATATCTTTTATTAAACTTAAGCTCGCGCTAACTTTTCTCGTCCAAGTGCATCTGATTTACCTCTCATTTTAGGTTGACTTAAATCTCAGCAGGTATAAACTTTTCCTCAGTCTGGGTGAAGTCTGCATGTTCTTTCCTCCCACAGTCCAAATATAAGCATTTCAGGTTAATTGGTCACTCTAAACAGCCCATTGTGCGTGTGTGCGGCCACCCTGTAACCGACCGCTATCCCATCCAGCAATGGCCTGCTGCCCTGTGCCCTATGTGTGGGATGGCACACACACACAAGTGAGGTCATTCAGGTGCACCCCACCCCCAAGTTGTTAACAAGGTGAACTTTGAATAGAAGGCTTTAGCGTTTAACTAAATGAATGATTTTTATTGGCCTCGGAGTCCAAATTGCAGGCAACAGTAAACTAAAAGTCATCACTAATGCAGTATAGGTTTAAAAAGCAGCAATAACACTGATAACTGCCTACAAATATGAAGAAAAATACAAATAAAACAGAACAAAGTAAAAATTTAGGTTCTAATTTGTGAAGTTTGCTAAATGCAGCAGTCTGCTGGAGAAGCACGGCCGCCGCTGCGGGAGCCTCTAAACGCAGATGGTATGAAGATAATCCAGCATATTGTTTTGGCGTTATTAAAAATGATGTAACTGTCCATAGCGGGTGGCTGACAGGACTGCACGCTTCCCCTTTTCAAAGAGAACTTGGCAAAGCCCACGAGACAGTCGCAGGCCTGTAAATCATTCAGCGGATTCCTGCTCTGGTTATGCCGGTTAGGGACTTGAACATTATTAATTGCAGGGGGCGTTTCTTTGGAGCCGAACGAGACAAAGATCGGCATTCTCGGTTTTTATTGGGATATAAGTGGGATTTGGGGAGTTTCCATCCGCCCAGCGGTCCTACACAGATGTCAGACGTGTTCACTGGCTGAACTCTTAGTGCCATCTTGATGAGAGCTGTAGCTACATAATGGGAGTCCTCATGCCGGCCAAATCCAGCGCGCCAGCTCTGCTAAAACAAACCGAGCGCCGCTTCAAATATTGCGCCCGTAAATCTTAACTTAGCATTCGGATGCATTTTATGACCTGGCTTTAGTAACACTGAAAGCTCATTTACACAGCCTGCTGCCCTATTCTGTTGCAGAAAACGAAAACTAGCCAAGAGAATTTGAAAATGAGAGAAAAGAGTGAAACCGGGAAAAACTCCTGACCGTTTGCTGCTAATTCTGCAGTACGATCCGCTCGGGAGCCTCTCTTCGTGCGCAGCTTCATGTTGGTTCTGCATTTTTCCGTGATTTCTACGTGCGTGGCTCAAGCAATCCGTGCAGCTGTTTGTCACATTAGCCTGTTCTACTACGGAGGCAATGGCAAAAATTTTAAAACAGGTTTTAAAAATGCTTACAACAGCAATTTCATTTACTAAGGATTATTATGGCCTTCCAGGGGTTCTCACAGCACAGTTAGAATAAAAGTCGCATTTCCATTGCTCCGCTTTTTGCCAAACTTTGTCTAAGGACAATGGTGCACGATTGCGACAGTCAGACAATTTCATAACCGATTATTCTGCTACTGTATAAATACACCGTTGGACAGCTACCCCTCCGATCACAATTTGACTTTACGGCCGAGACTTATCTGTAGCATTCAGAAAATACATTATAATGTGAGTTTTATTGCCCTGTGACGGTGATGCAGCTTCTTTTTAGTTGACCACATATTGATAAGTCATGACTCACTGCACACAGGGTGTTAGGACCCAGCACAGGAAATGAGTTGACCAGGGAGGAAAAACCCAAAACCTGCTTGGGAATTTTTCTTTCTTGGTATTTTAAATTTGAAAGGGGCAGACAGCCCAACTACTCAAAGGTCCGCAAGTTCAGAATATGCTGACTGCGCAATAATGTAGCTTTCGTCTCCAGGACGGGGGAGACGAGGGAAAATCATTCTGTAGTTCTGGAGAACACCAGCAGGGTTACTGGTTACTCTGCACTGGCGCTGGGAAAATACACTGAAATATGCTGTATATATAAAATGTCCAATGCAAGCTCACTAAATGGGATGCCAAATGGCAGGACTTATATACTTTTTGAATATATCAAGGTATTTGCATATTTGCACAAACGCACATTTAGGCTGTAACCCACAGAGTCTCTCCAGCGCCCTAAACACAATTGCTGTCTCTCAGAAACTGTAATAAACACACAAATATAATGCAGTTCATACAACCAACTCCTGCAAATATACAAACTTATGTATACAAATATTTGCACGTTTTTTCTTGCGGGCGGAATCACAGCTGACACAACAGAAGTCCCCAGGGCTTATAAAACCTTTATCGTTTTGTGTATGAGAAATGACTTGTTTGAGAAAATTGGCGAACTTATCGGTTTAATTGGGCTTTAAGTGTGCACAGTGGCGGCAGAACAGCCAGTGTTAGGAATGATCCTTACCTGCAGTTTTTTAGTTTTTTGTGCGCTATGTTTGTTTGGAAACAAAGGCGAGCAGGAGCTAAGAAAATCGCGATCGCTGCTGCTGGCCATCCTGAGCTGACAGTGCATTTGTAGAGAAAGAATGAGATACTTTCAAAGGGAAGCAGCCCGGCATCAGATTCACTCCTCTGAGCTTTAATAAAAGGGCTCAGTTAGCCTCCACTCATTATTATACGATGAGTATTGACTTTGGCCTACAGTCTTGACCAGATAAAATGGTGTAAGGCCTTGTCCTAAGTGATTACTCAGAATTACAAATCATTCTGCATGTAACCCTATCCAGCCAGCCTGACCAGCAGCCTAAACGTGATCGTTCTGCCTCAGAAATGGTGGTAAATACACAAACGCGCTGTAGCTCATGCAACCACCAAAGTACACCCACGCGAAGAACAGGCTGTCCTCGACTTACGGCATACTCGAAACATGATGACTCGCACTTATGATGGCCAATAACAACAAACACTTTAAAAAAATTACATTTATGAAATGGCTGAATGGTCAAAAAATTAATTTTAAACAATTTCCAGGATGCACATGCATGCAGTGCCACATCGCAGTATAACAACTGTGTGAGGTAAACACTGTACGACACTGTGTGCTATGACACGATGGCAGCTCCCTGCCCACACAGCCAGCAACCATCTTCTCATGTCTCACACGGTGTTAGTTGTTCTCATGAGCAGTAAACCACTTCCCACTGAATTATTTAATAATTGTGTCGATAATATGCTGTACTGTGGCCAGAAATAAAACGAAAGAGGTCAAAAACGTCAACAAATGTTTCACAAGAAGTGAATGAAGATACCGAAACTCTGAAGCCAGTTTTGTCTTAATATTAGTTATAGGCTAACTAGTTTGGTGACTTGGCCTTGTGGCAGCCTGACTACTGCATGCCAGGAAGGGTGACAGCTATTTCCCCTGGCCCTTCCTTTGCACAGCCACACATCCTCTTCCCCTCAGCTGGGCAGAGATTATTTCTTCTCAGACTCCCCTCCTCCCAGGAAAACAGGCTACAACCCACCAAGCTGTGTAGTGATGGACCTCCACATTGAGCCAACTTGAATGTAAATTGTTTGTTTCAGAAGAAAAATGGACGCCTTCCATCACAAACTCTTCAAGCCAGCCGCGGTCGCTGAGCTGAGACATACACACACTCCTGTTCAGTATGTTAACAGACCTCCTGCCATCGCTTTACACACATAAGAAAAACTCAGAAATAACAGCGACCTGCCTTTCAGAATGCTGACAGCTCAGCTGTCTGTCAGTTAAACGTATGCAGGAAATGCCATTTGAATGTTACAGCCTTGGTCAGAGGGTCTTTAGTATTTGCGTGTGCGTGTGTGTGTGCTCTGTCTCCCATCTACATGTGATAAATTGGAAGCAGAATGCCACTGTCCAGCCAAATGTGATGATGACTTTGAAGGCACGAAGACACCTGAAAAAGAACACGGGAGAGAGGAAGGAGAAGGAGAGGGAACAAGATGAGGCCTGTCAGAAGAAGCTGTGTGGTTTGTTTATTAGTGACTGGTTGGTGAACGGTTTATCTTTAGTTGTTTTGTTCATTTACCAGGGTAAGTGGTGCCGAACAGTGTAAGTAGCCTTACTGTGTTTAACCGCTGACTGAAACCTGCTGATGTCGCTGTCACGTGCATTTAGAGGAAATACTGGGTGAAAATTCTTTGCATCTGGTAGCAATAACATTTTCAGAGCAGTGGATTTCTGTACGCCTAAAATAGCTCCTTTAAAAAACTCCTTTCAAAGACCATGGTTCTGCTCAGCAGCAGCACTCCCGCACAGCTGCACCGGGTGGGCACGAACAGCTCAGTGGCCGCACAGCTCTCCTCTGCGCTCAGCATCAGGACCTCAAAACGCTCACTCGGAAATTACGGTCCAAAAGTAAGCTGCAAAGTTGGAAACATTTCCCTTTCCAGTGCGAAAGCCACAAAACACATTTGTCAGAATGAGCTTGAACCCTCTGCTGCAAGTAACCTCTGAGTGATATTCTGCATTAAACTGATGAACCATCCTGAATCTATTTTTCTGTCACAGGGTTTCCACTGCACCCTCATATGCACGAGGTCCATATGCCGGATCCATATGGCCCACCATCTTCTCCTGACAAGTCAGCCGAGAGGTTCCATCGATCACCTTGCTGCGCGCTCGCCTGTCTTCGCCATCGTCTGTGTATCTGCTGCTCGCACAAACGCCTCCCCTGTGCGCAAGTCGTCCTGGAGGGGGAGATGCAAGCCTGCGACAGAAGCGCCTGCCCGCGCTTTTAAAAAAACAAGAACACCCACAAATACGACGGTGCCTTGAAAAACCGTGAGACGTTGCGGGAAAATTTTACGCACGATTTCTCACGCAATGGCCGCGCGTTCAGGCCAATCCGTACTTTGCTTCCAATCTAAGAACAATTCCAGAGATGAAATTAAATTAAACAAAGGACTGATGCCACATTTCCTTGCCCAGGGGCATTAAATCTCCGTGCACTCATGTGACAACAGTGTCATACAAGGAGGCTGCTGGAGGAACAGAGGAAATGAGGAAATGTTCTGTAACCCTAAACCCCATTAACAATCGTCATATTTTTTGCGCTCGGCCGGAATGCATTACAGCCCTTGCTTGCGTATTTAAACCGAATACTGAGGACAGATGATCCCGTCTGCGGCCCCCAGCGTCCCGCTTCCTTGTAGGCTCTCTGATAACATAAATTATTAAGCGGCTCTAAGAGGAAGAGGCAACTTAAATTGAATATTCCTCCGTGCTATTCTGCTCTACCTTTCGCAACCTTTCACGTGTCATTACGGGAGCGGCAGGAGAGGTGGCGTCTTCTTCCGTGGCTGCGGACCCCGAGGTCGCGTCGCAAGACCGCTTCTAGCTTTTCCCTCAGTTATCTGCTCACTTTTCAAGCCCAAGACGCCCCCCTAAGGACTGTTGTCCACGAGGCAACCCAAGGACAGTAATTTGAATAAAGCCAGTTCTTTTTTCTTTAAGTTACAGTTTGGCATTCCTTACTGGCTCCATAAACAATAAAACTCCCAATTTTTGAATGACTGTGACGCCAGAGTGACTTTTATCGGCTGGTTGTTCAGTGATGGTCACAGATTTCGGTACTTTAGTCGCAATTATGATCCTGTTGGAAAAATGGTTTGACGAAAATCAGCATTACAAAATGTCCATCGGCTTCGCTAAAATTGGGGAAAGACACACATTTGAACATTTCGAGCTAAAATGAGGCTGTGCAAACACATCCCGACTTATCAAAATATGAAATGATTTGAATTATATGGCGGTTTGGCTCTATGAGGGTGTTATTTTCCAAACAAAGTTGTTATTTATACTTAGTGTGAATGTGTTATTAAAATGTGCTATCTGGGCAAAAACGATTGGGCATTTTTCCTTTTGCTAAGTAACGGTTTATATTTATATTTATTGTCTAATTCATGCACCAAAACGTGTTCTCCTTATGAAAGAACATCAGAGTTACTGCTTCGTTCGCCTCATTGGTTTGCTTTAATAAAATTGTGAACATTGAAAGGGCAGGCAGGGAATACAAATTTGGTTGCAGAGTATGGATTTTTTCATTAAAATGTCAATAAATCCATTTTAATTTAATCCATTTTCAAAACTCCAGATCCTTAAAGAAGTTGACATGATTTTATCGGCGCTGGCAAAAGGTGGAAACATTTCTGTCAAAACTCGGAAAAATTACAGTATGTCTGTGTGCGCGCGCGTCTGTCAGCCGGTGGACAGATGACCTTTTGCTGGCAATGAAGGAGTCAGGGAATCATCAGAGTGATGTGCCTCCATGATCTCAGAAGGCTGAGGATCTGGCCAGCAAAGAGGACAGCTTTGGCTTAGGGACAGTAGATGAAGTTCTTCACAAACCTACACAAACCCACCTGATCTCCACTACGTGGACAGCGGCAAGAAAATTTAAAAAAAAAAAAAATAATAAAAACACATCACATACTTAACCTCTGATGATTCAACAGTTTCCAGAAGAACACTGAGCCAACTTTTACAAGTTGGCTTGAGAAGGTGAGGTGAGTTGAGGTGAGGTGAGGGTACTGCTCAATGTAGGCAAACTTCTCCAAAAGCATACCTTTGTAAACCGCAGTTCCAATCTGCGTGCGGATGCTAACAGTTTATTTCGGCCACCTCTCGCGGATTTTGGCTCAGCTCTGCGCAAAACCCCCTGCGTTACGCCAGGCAGCGACTAGCAGTCAGGCTTCATCGATCAAAAAAGCGCTGGATCCCCATACCTGCTGTGCGGATGCAATCAGAGAACCGGTGCCTGTGGGTGGCAGCACTACCTGCCGAGCCCCACCATGGTCATCAATCGCACCATTTAAAATAATAATAATGCTGTAGGCTGATGCTCGTGACACCAACACCCCGCATTTCCCTCAGTGTCCACCATTTGCTCAGCGGCAGTTCTGTGCAGGATGAGGCTGAAGATAATAACTGGAATAATAAATGTTTTCTTGCACAGCCTCACACTTGGTGCATTCACACCTGCGTCTGCAAATTTACATACACGGTCACGTGTGTTCATTGTCTGGTCTGCAGGACTTTGGCATTATGAGCAGTTCCTCATTGTGTAACCTGCGTCCAGCAGGCCTCATTCTGCCAACACTTTGCCTGAAGGAGTGCAGGGAAAATGCCCCCTGCTAATGAAGAACGGAAGAAGGAGGACAAGAAAGGAAAGATTTTACTGTGTTTTGCAAAGACACACAGCCCACCTGCTGCTCGTCTCAGGTCTGCGGCCAACAGAACAACACGGCGGAACAATTACTTTGCTCATGTTTCTAATGACAAAATGGTGCTAACACAGTTGCGTACCCCCTGAACACAGTGGCTGCGTAAAAGTTATTCGCTTAAAACTTACAATGTTTACTATAATAAAGTCTATGCAGATGGTCCCCAGCTTATGATGGGGTTCCGATAAACCCACCGTAAGTCGAAAATACATTTAATACACCTAACCTACTGCTACGCCTGTGGCCGCTTCAGCAATGAAACGTAGGCAATCTCTCCGCCCCATCTTCAGACTGAGCACTGATTGGTTGACTAATTAGTGTAGGAACCAATCATGGATGGGATTCAGTTCCTACCCGGCCTTCCTGTCAGTGCTCAGTTTCCGCTGCCCCTTGTGAACTCCTCTGCAACCACTGTCTTGTTAAGACCTTGCATTTCTTCATCCTGAATTGTGGCATCTTCCGTTTTAGTTTATTCCCAATTGCTAATGTTTCGCGCTAGCTCCTGGCTAATGGCAATCCTCTTTGCCAGAAACAACTCGGTAAAGAGTTTAACGGAACTCAAACTTATTACCGTGGTATCTCGCGATCGCTTCTACCAACCCACTCCATAACACCTACCGAACATCAAAGCCTAGCCTACCTTAAAAGTCATTACAGGCTTTCCGCTTTCATGCCACTTTCAGAAAATACAGACACAGATGGGTGTTTTGTAGACATGATGGATGCACAAAACATTACATAGATACCGGTGGGGGTTATCCAAACAATCACTGTCAACACAGAACACTGTAGAGTATCAGTTGTATACACTAGTGACCGCACGGCAGACCGGGAGATGCGGTTCACAGCCGCTGCCCAGCATCATGAGAGAGTATCGTACCGCTTTCCCGGGAAAAAACCAAAATTCAAAGTAGCGTTTTCATGGAATGCACACCACTATCGCACCACCGTAAAGTCGAAAAATTGTAAGTTGGACCATCGTAACTCAGGGATCATCTGTAACGCGGATCAAAAGGAAACGCCCTCCTTTCGTACAAATAACTTTTTACAAATTAAATTTTGCTTTGGCGGATGCCGTCATAGTTTGGTCTGCACGAGAAATTCTTTAGATTTTCTTTACAAAAAACAGAGCCGCTGTTAAGAGTCAAAAGAGGTGCGACAGAAATAAAGGTTCCTAATGTTATACGCAAGCAGTTACAGGCGGAAATTTATTAACAGGAAAAGTGCTCTTACACTAACTGCTGGGAAATTTTATCAGTGCATTACAGGGAAATTAAGCGGCAAGAAAATCGATTCCTTGCTGCTGCTTCCCAATAAATGTAGCTGATGTTTAAAATTCCCTGCAAATGTGCAGTTGCTGCAAAACGGTAGGGGAGGAGGCCGACAGGGCAGCGGGGAAGAAGGGGGTCATCAATCATGGTCTGGTGACACACAATGAAACCTGACCAGGGCTGAGATGTTTTAATACAGCATCCATTAAAGCCCTCGAATAAATTGCAATTTGGAAAAACAGACCATAATGCAGGCCAAGTTTTCCTCATCCATCTTGCCGCGTGTCATGTAATGTAATTGCGTTGTTAATTTATCCAAGAATTTCCTTGGTACACATTTCATCCGCATTGGTTTATTTCCCTGTAGAATATATTTTCCCTCCCTGGCTGCTGGGGCAGAGTCATGTTTCTGCTCAGCATGGCATTAGCTGGGGGGGCTAATCAAAGCACAGAGGCCTCTGACACTTTATCAATGAGCCCGACTTGGGCCGGTCGCCACCTGCCCGGCATTAGGCCAAAGAAATGAGCCTCGGCTCTCTGCCATCAGACCCTCTGACCGCCAGAGCGCTCCGAAATGCGTGGATTACATCAATATTATCGACATGAGAGTTTGGGGGCATTTAAGATTTGCTAATAGTAGCAGGCAGAGCGGCGACACTTCATTTTGCTATGCAGGTGAGGGTGACGAGCAAGGCTGGGAACGAGGGACCGAACATAGGAAGCTGGGAAAAGATGTGAAAAATGTTTGAAAATGAAGGTACCTGCTGGTGACTGTGTTGAAGAAAACACAGGATCTTCTCCTGAAACGGCCTGATTTCATTCGGATTTAGGGTCGTTTTTCTCGGTAACTATGCATTTTGTTGGGATGATGCCTGAATATTGCTGCTGTCAAATGGGCTCATGTCATCTACCTTTGTGGCTGACACTGAACTTCTGTAATTCGGGTTAAAAAAATTGTCCATCAAAAGGTACCAACGCTCACACACATGCGCGTGCACACACACACTCTATAGGCAGTTTAGAGTGACCAATTAAGCTGAAACACATGTCTTTGGACTGCTTGAGGAAAGCCATAAAGACACAATATGGAAACTCTACATAGTCTGAGTGGGATTCAAACTCACACCCAACCAGGGTAGCCTGTGAAACTACAGCACTACTCTCTAAGGTAACACACCACTTGTTAGATGGACCAGCTAACAAAAAACTATTTGGAACAACAATTTCCACTTTACCATTCACCACGTGTCCAAGTCAAGGTCATGGTGGTCCAGATTCTAACCCAGAAACACGCTGCACAAGATGCCCATCCATCATACATAAACACACACACACACACACACACACACACACAAAAAGGCAATTTAAAGCTACCAGTTCAGTTGAAGCACACGATATGTTTGGCATGTGGGAGGAAACCAGAGCACACAACAAAAAGAGAGCAGGTGCAAGGGGAAAGAACACGCAAACTCCCTAGAGATGAAGCTAAAGATGAGAGTCTTCAGGTTTACCTGCTAAACCACTGTTCTGCTTACAACCATTTCAACACCAAAAAGCTATGCAAGTTCCTGGGAAAATGTAGTTGACCAACAAGAAAATTTTATAAGAGATTATTGAGAAAATACTGTTGTCAAATACCTTATTTTACGGCATATTTCCAGCGAAGATGGCAATTTTGCTGTTATGCTGGGTGTGTGATGTTTCTATCTGTTGCCATGGTAAAAAATAAGGAATCAGGCAAGGGCTGGAAATCACAGCAGGGCACTGCTACATGGGGACCCGACCAGACCCCCCCATGAGGCTGTGCAGCCTTCCGAGCTCCCGGTCACACGGCGCCGGCGAACAACACGGCCAGAGCAAACAAGCGCTTGCACATCAATCACGGCGCTGACAAGTCAAGTGATGGCTTGACAGGACTATCGCTTCTGAAACAAACTTCTCCCCCTCTCAGCAAAGAGAAAGAGGAGCAAAATAAATTAGTAATAAGGCTTTAGCTGTCAGCTGCGCTGCTCCTCTGCCTGACTGCACGCTCATACCACTTCCCTTCCAGGTTTTATCTTTTAACTGCATAAAAATCAGCTCGGCGTCTTCAAAACACAAAGCAGCCAAACATACAAACAAGAATTATGTGTGTGCGCGCGCGCGCTTCCTGACAATAAGGGTAATTAATTATTCATTGCATCTGAATTTATACAGAACATAATCATATTAATGGAGCATTACATTAACAAATAAAATAATGTTGAGAAAATTGCTGCCATTTTTCAGTCCTCTTAAACCAACTAATGTGTTAGAGAGCGAATAGCAGAACAGTACCATGCTAATAAAACATGTTACGGAATTAAAAGGGAATAAAATAAAATAAAGCAATGGGGTACTGAACCAGAGGTTACTGACAGTGAGTGAACGATTTATAGATATATTATTTTTATATATACTGTATATATTTGCATGAATCTTGCATTTACTGTACAAAGCTCAGCAACATTTAACTGTGAGTATTTTAAACTGTTGCATTAAACTCTGTGGGCTACACACACCTTTGGTTAGAAAACATTATCAATTCAAGCAAAACTCTAAGTTGTGCTTCCGATTCTCAGCATTAAATACAAAGTGAAGTCGAGATGAACAGGAAGCTGCTGCATCGTGTGAATTTTCTACAACGGGGGCTACTGGGCCGTTGTGCCGTGCTGCCTCTTCCGAAAGCGTGTAACTCAACCCTTGACCAGAAGCAGGCGGTGTACAGATGCCTCCACACAGGCATCTCCTGTGGCTGCTAACTTGCCAACTTCGCGGTTAACTTGTTAACTCAGCAAGCGTTTAAAGGTACACGTAGTGCACGGTGCTGGTTAGCTAAGCGAACGGTTTGTCATTTTCATATTTGCTTTAATTCCACACTGGCTGCAGATCAGAAAGGCACTGCAGTTTATGAAAAGATCAGATTTCTGCTGTGTACTTACGGCAGGTGTGTCACTGAGCCCAGATAATACGGTAAATTAATTGTTGTATTGAGAAGAGAAGAGAAGAGAAGAGAAGAGAAGAGAAGAGAAGAGAAGAGAAGAGGCTGTGTATTAGAGAATTAGAAAGTGTGGGGCTTCACTTCCCAGGCCAGCTTGTTATCGATCTGTTTAGGGTTCCTCGGCCTTGTTTGCACTGTGCCCTCCAGCAGCCTCAGTGGCTCCTTCTTTGTTTGCTCTTCCACTCTGAGCGGATAACTGACCACCTGCAGAGACCCTTCATCCGACGGGAAGAATCAAAGCGCGAGGAAGGTCAAGGTCAATCACCGCCCCGGCTATGGAAGCTACGTCTCGCACCCGAGCCTGGACAGGAGAACTTGTGGTGTGGAAACTTTCGCTTCACATTGCTGTACCTGGTGTAAAATTTGCTGACATACTCCTGTGTTGCACATGAAAAATTAATAGCATCCTGCATTCTGTTTAAAAAAAAAAAAAAAAACATACTGTGATAAAGCCAAGTGCTGCTTTTAAGGAGAAATAAAACCCACAGCCAAAATGCAAATGTTGAGGAACGTAGGGGACAGGGACAGGGACAACAAACGGCCACGTGGTGTAAAATACACCCATTTCTAACAGTCAAGAATCAAGACTGGTTTATTGTCCAAAACCCATACAAAGCAGCTGGAAAAGAAACCCCCCGGTCCACAGTGCGCAGAACAGGAGGAGGGAAAATACACATTAAGATAATATAGATGTAGGAAAATTGAAGATTAATAAATTTAAGATTAAAAAATTGTATATACTGTACAAAAGATACATAAATGTACAGACAAGCAAACAATCAATCAAAGAAACAAACAAACAAACAAACAAGCAACTTCTCTCGCAACCAAACTACAATACATAGGAGTAACCAAACAAAGCCAAACAATCCCTACTGATTGCTATAATAATAATAATAATAATAATAATAATAATAATAATAATAATAATAATAATAATGGGCAAGTATTTCCTAGCCAGTTTCCCTTTTTCAAAAAAATTCAAGTGCGCCAAGAAATTTTTATGCTTTAATGCTGAATTTGCCAAGGTTCTGCTGAAAGTTCTATTCAGCAAGCCAAACCATTTAAATATTTCTGTGCTTCGGGGAAAAGTCTGCTTTAGTCGGATCCCAGCGTGCCGCTGTTGTAGTCGTAAAGACAAAACGATCTGTTTAACTTTCACCGTTCTGAGAGTTTGTGGTAAAATAAGATTTTTTTTTTAAATGATTCTACCATCCATGAGTGAATATCCATGGTACCCAACAGCTTGCTCATTCCAGCAGAGGTGTCAGTCTCCACACAGCTATTCCCATTCCCACAAACCCCTTCATCCTCACCTCACAATCAAGCTACACCCTGAACTGGATGCCAGACCACAGCAAGGTGGCTACACACACAATCACACACACACATTCAGTTCCACAGTGACCAGTTAACCTGAAACACATATCTTTGGACTTTGGGAGGAAACAACACAGATATGGGGAGAACATGCAATCTCCATACAAACAAACATGCAGCTGGATTTGAACCAGCACCCAACCAACCCAGGTCCTGTGATCCGCTTGCTCTCTGTGTCCACCATTTTCAATCTGATTCCCTCAAATTTCTAAATACATAAATTCAAAAAACCTCAACTTGTCAACCCCTATTGGCCCAAATAACACAGTGGCCATGAGCAATAAAAGCGAAGCAGAACCAAAAAGGTGGAGCGAAAATAAGAAGCGACACCCGCCAGAAACTTTGATGGAGATGAACAGAATCGCAAACTAAAGCGGCAGCAGCTACACGGGAGCGATGTTGTCTGCTGCACTTACAGACGAGGATTCATCGGAAGCCAAAGCCCGCAAGGGCCGCGAAGTGGGTTTTTAAAGCATAATAATTGCTTCATAATTCAAACATGCTGCAGACACAATACTGGAAGTTCTGGAGAAGGTTTCCTGCGTCATTTGATATGAAAAGACACATCACGAGCCGCATGTCCTTTACTTTCTCTCACACGAATTCACTTCTTCATTTTTTGTCCCATCTGCTATTACCTACCGGCAAAATCAATAGCAGAAGCATTTGCTGTATCATCTTTAAGCCTTAGGCAAACAGATAGCAGTGATGTTATGATAATCCAGGCTACGTTACAGATTTTCATGTAAAAAAACACTGCCGGCTGCATGCGTATAATCACAGAACCCAGAACTGTGAGAAATGTGCATTTAGGGAGCTAAAAAGCATCACATGTAGAGATGAAAAAACCGGGCCTCACCTTGAGCTCTCTTTTCATGAGAGAAACTGTACATGCAGCTGCCGCTTACACCCACATGTTTGTATCTAAAACAAGTACAGTTATCCCTTGATTTACGTATTTTCACTAGAATGCGATTTGAGTTTTAATACCGTATCTCAGTTCATGAACTAATTCGCTCGATACAACCCACTTCAGCCACAAAAATATACCAAAATAAATAAATAAATAAATAAATAAATAAATAAATAAATAAATAAATAAATAAAAATATCCACACTTGCTCTGTGTATGTGGTGGTGTCTACATTGTGCTACATGGGTGAATATGGTTATTTTATTGCTGCTCTACATGGGTAAATACGGTAATATTCAGTGCTATTCCACATGGGTCAAAATGGTAAGGATGTAAATTATCACTGACTGTAAAAATATACAATGCCTGGCCAAAAAAAAGTAATGCACAAATATTTTATTGGACCGCCTTTAGCTTTAGCACAGAACACATTCGCCATGGTATCATTTCGATAAGCTTATGTAATGTCACATTTATTTCCATCCAGAATTGCATTAATTTTTTTTGCCAAGATCTTCTATTGATGATGAGACCACTGCTTAAAGTCTTCTCCAGCGCATCCCAAAGATTCTCAATGGGGTTAAGGTCTGGACTCTGTGGTGGCCAATCCATGTGTGAAAATGATGTCTCTCTCATGCTCCCTGAAGCACTCTTTCACAATTCGAGCCCAATGAATCCTGGCATTGTCATCTTGGAAGAAAAAATCCATTGATGGAAAAATCTGATCATTCACTATATTCAGGTAGTCAGCTGATCTCATTTTTTGGCCACATAATGTTGCTGAACCTGACCAACTGAAGCAACCCCACATCACAACACCAAGTTAAATCCAGGTGGTGATTGTTTTTTGGCTGGACAGTGTAGCTTTAGGGATTTAGCTTCTGTACGAAAGCTGTGTTACTGCCTGGTTGTTAAAAATAACTGTTTTGTTCCAATTGCTTCTCTCATTTAAACACTACAGTGAACTTCGTGAAATTTGAGAAAACTGTTTTTGGGTCTTCTTTATAATTTTCCACATCAGAAATACTGGATACGGTGGAGTGATTTACGTGGTTTCGCACAACACTTTTCGGGAACCAGGGAGAAATGCAAACACAGGCATGAATGTATATTAATCTTCTCTTTAGAAAGAATGTAGGGTTCCGCACTGAGTGACATCTATAGGGATGTTGGTAGAAGGTATAATGACTAACATGTTATTAAGCATGACAGCTTTCTTCCTGCTTCTATATTCATTCTACAACTGAAGCTTTGGTAAGAACTGTCTTGGTGTTATGAAATAAAAATGTAGAGATTTTCCATCCAACGACACAACACCTCTGCTGGAGGAAGCAACACCTTTAAGCAGTGAGTTTGTTGTACTTTGAGGAAAGTATTATCATAGCTGTGTATAATGTGCAATGTGACCTGAAAGTGAATGGAGCAGCACTGTTTGGTGAGCTGGGTTTGAGCCCGGTGGGGTAAAGGGGGCAGGATGTGATATGTCTGAGCTGAATAACTTCCCGGATGTACTGTAGCTGCATTGCAGGGATTTGTGAAGCTGGATGGAAGTTTGCCTTTTCAGCCAATAAAAGTAGTTCAGAGAACTGGAGCTCAGGTGGATTACACTACCAAAGTTCCCAAACAGGTGACCTGTTACCCTCTTTTACCCATCTTTTACCCTCTTAAGAGAGGAAGAGATACAGCAAAGCCTAAAATCACGGTATCTGTGACTAGAATGGTGCTTATGCTTACAGAAAGTTGGCACATTGGTTTTAGGGGTTTGGCTGCTATGAAAAAAAAACAGACCTTTGCACACAGTAGAAGTACATTTTATTAAGCAAGTGGATATGAGAAAATATGCTGTTAACTTCTTTGCGCTGAAATTCCGAAGCTCTTAAGAACATGTGGATCGAATATTGTTTCAGCCATCTGATGGTCTGCTGAAATGAGAAGTCATGGACCGGGTTCTAAGGAAGAACGTGACAAATTCCAGGTAACCTTATTTCCCGACATTTGCATGCAGCGATTAATCTGTGTCGCAGGGGGGTTTACTGGTAAAATACCAGTTAGTTATTCAACCTGTTCATGTGCCGGCAGCCTTATCACTGCAGAACCCTGACCAGGACAAAGTGGTTAATGGTTTTGTTTCTGGAACGCATCCTGTATTTTAGCAACTGACAAACTTTAAAATTACATTTGTAGCTAAAATAAAAGGACTGTTCCCCGGAGTACAAATCCTCAACGTCAGAAACTGCAGAACCCCCCCCCCCCCCATTTCATTTTCGTAGGGAAAAATTTGAACTGGCTCAAAGATGACTGTTAAGACCCAATAAATAATGAAGATTTGGTGTGCAAATAATTTACTAAATACCGGGTGGGCTGTGTGATAGACATATGGAATTTCTTCAATGTCCACCATTTTCTGAACAAACACCATCATTAATAACACTGCAGCCTTTATGACGAAGGACCTCCTTACCCAGCCGGGTGCCCCGGTTGCCAGGTTTTGCTAAGCTTCGTTCTGCCGTACCTGCACAGGCGCATTTGGGATGTTCTGCCGTTCTGCATTTGTACAGTTACATCAATACAGTAACAAAATATTAATTTGTAATGTCCTGTTTTGTCTGCTGTTTAAGGAATGCATGTGGGCACGAGAGGGAAAGTGGGCACAGACCTTCACTGGCTGGAGTGGGGGCTTTGCCTCTGTAGTTTTGTGTTTGAAGAGGAACTCTATAGCACCGTACATCCACGTCATAATTATCACCACAAAATTGAATTTCTTGACACTCTCAGCATGGTTGAATTCTGAAGACACACGGTGCACCGGAAACCACCATACTGTACATCACTTCACACAAACACACAGGTGAGGCATCACGGCTCCCAGCATCCTTGGCCTGACTGTACAGTTGAGGGCTTCTCTGCTGGGATCAGTTACTAACCTGAGCAGACGGCTTCTCAGCTCCTGCGGCCGGAGACATCGCTGCTCTTACACGCCGAAAGGCCCGCGTAACCTGGGAGGGAAGACGAGAGGTAGCTGTTGAAATCCTGGTGAGCGGCTGTGCAGCGGGGGGATGGGGGTATAGACACACACATCAGTGCTGAACTACAACTGAACACCCTCGTGTGGCTGCAAATGCTGTTCAGATGGGCTGCCATGCAACTGAAAGCCTTGGTCTTCTGTAAGTTTCACTGTAAAACAAGGGAAAGTAATATCCCCTGTGTGTGGAGTAATGGGTGGTACTTTAAACACTTAATCGCTCTTATGGACGGAGAAAGCGATCGGCCCACGTTGGCTCCTTTCATTCGGCGGGATTTGTTTTCCCTGTTCTGCAAAGCCACAGTCTGTGGTCCACATTCAGTTTGTGTTTTAAGTAATTTTATCTCCCTTTCTCTCGCTCTTCAAGGAATAATTTAAATTAACAAGCAGGAGATACTGGATATTTTTCCTAATCCATTATCATCAATTTGGTCCTGCAGGACAGCTGGTTAACACATTAAGAAATTGACAACCATTTCGAAAGCATATGGATACAAGCAGCAGTTTTAATGTGTTTAGCCACAGAAACCACCGGAAGATGCCATGATCCAGACCCTGCGTCACATTTGAAAACCGTGTTTTTTTTTCTTGCATATTTGATGCCTACATGAACGGAACTGTGAAACAAAAGCATGAAATGCACATTATTTTATGTCTTGCTGGTTGCAATTCCAAACTTGGCATTTCCACGAGGAGCAAATGCTGCCAGGTGGAGGTTGACGTGCAGGAGCGCCTTGTGCTTCCGCAGAAGGACACAAGTACCACAGTCGGTTTACCGCTTCCCATTACAAGAGGATGAGCGGTCAGAAAGACAGCCGACTGACCTCCCAGGCTGCTGTGTGCCAGCAAAGTTTGTTGTTGCCTTTAGGGCTCAGAATTAAGGCTTCTCAGCTTATGAGCTCTGGCAACACAACATAAGCCAGCGCTGAGCAAGATCAGCTCACACCCGCGCTGAGGAAAAATACCGCACGTTATTTCCGTCATTAGGTGCTTTCATGCAGCGCAAATACAGAACTGAACTGTTCAGAATAAAATTTTATGTTTTATATCGATGACGAATCAAGGGTTGATGCGGATGTTATACAGGTTTTGGAGTGTTTTAGTGAGAAAATAGACTGATGGTTTGGGTTGGGCTAGGAACATATAAGTGTTTAAGATATAATAAAATAATGTAAAATAAGCTTTCGATATCCCATTTTTTTGGGGTTTTTTTTTGTGGTCAGGAACATATTAGAATCGCATAAGAAGGGGCGACTGTATTAAAATAGTTGTGCGTTTGGGCTGACACTTCTTATAGTTTCCATGCGGACTTAGAGGAGGGCCTGCTGGAGGACCAAGGCTGCTGAGGGCCCCTGAAATGCTTTGGACTCTGAGCTGATGAAGCTGAAGAGAGATGAGCAGCTGATGGCAAAGGTATATGGGATTAAGGAGCAGTGCAGTGAGGCAGACTGTCAGGCGTACCGTAGGGTGTGAACATCTTACAGAATATGATGAAGCGTGGTTCTCGACTCGGGCGGGGGGCTTCGTAAACCTCCAGTATCCTAAACAAGGGTAGTTCCATAGCTTAGCGCCTCTTCCTCCAGGATACGCTCTGGTCAGTGGTTACCCAAAGGAAGAATGGATGGATAGATGATCGATGCCTGGTTATTATTCGGCCCAGATGGTCTCCTTGCTAACCCTGTTTAAAATGGAGTGTTTTAGCCAAACAGATAAAAAAAATTTAAAAAAACCCGGGGTGAAATTAGTGCTCATAAACAAATGAATTTCTGCTTAAAAATCAGAACCCAACCTGCTTCCGGGCGGAACACCAGTGTCCATTACATGTTTGGTTACTGAGTGCAGTTTTTGGAAGCAACCTCACTCCGGCAGCCAAATGCGAAGAGGAAAATTTGTTTATTTTTGGCCTCATTTCGATTTCCCACAACTGAGAACCTCAGTGACCTCCTGCAGTGTCGGGTTTTATGAGGTCCCGCATGCAATGCAGGTCTGCACCATACAGTAGGGACTGTTCGTGTACTGGCAGCAAAAACACTACATCCTCAAATAACATCAATTTATCAAGAAGAATCAAGTAAAAGCAATATTTCTACACACTTGACTTGTGAAAGTTAGATTTTTCTTTTTCAGTTGTTGAAAAACGTTAAAGTTTAATGACATGCATATTTCCGCTTAGGAAACGGATTTCCTGAGCAAAAACCATGTTGAATTTGGAAGTACGCAAATTTGGGGTTTTACGCTCAACTGATTAAAAGAATAAAATAAAAAAATCGGCTTTAGAAGAATGAACTCACCAAAAAATCCTTTTTAAAGTTTCAGTAAAAATTGCATTATTTTATTTTGCAGTAACAGATGTGTGAATTACGGTGGTTTTGAAACAGAGACAAACAGTAATTGCATCCAGGTTTTTGTCACAGTTGATTTGTGCCTGTTATTACAGTTTTATATAAAGAATTACACACATCCTTTGCACTGAGGTGTAATATTACTTTTATACAACGTACAGTATTAAACCAACTGTTACTCAGTTTTGAATAATGTAATATTTACGTCGGAAAGCTCACAGTAAACTGCTTAAATGTGCAGTTTAATAGTTACATCTGCATACGTTTCCGAGCATAGTTTTGGAATTAAATACTAAATACTATGCAAATGTATTATTTGTAACTTTTGACTTAAGATAACTTTTAAATAAGAATACTGGTGAAATAGGGACAACGACACGTTGACCTTTACACCATCTGGAGTAGTTTGAATGAGTGCCTTTACTGACAAATTTGTCCCACATCACATGTAGACATGGAAATGCCGGGCCTCACCTTGATCTCTCATTTCATGAGAGAAACTGTACGTGCAGCTGCCGCTTACATGCTCATGTTTGCATCTAAAACAAGTACAGTTATCCCTCGATTTATGTATTTTCACTAGAACGTGATCTGAGTTTTAATACCATTTCTCAGCTTATGAACTAATCCACTCAATACAACCTACCTCAGCCACAAAAATCTACCAAAAAAAAAAAAAAAATCCTGGCTTGCTTTGTGTACGTTTTGGTGTCTACATGGGTGAATATGGTAATATTTAGTGCTACTCTAGATGGGTGAATACGGTAAAAATGTGAACGATCACAGACTGTAAGAATATAGCTCTAGGGGTTTAGTTTCTGTAAGAAAGCTGTATTTTTGCCTGGTTGTTAATACATTTGGAGAAATTTGTCCCACTCCATCAGATGTCCGTTCTGCCGCAGGACGAGGTTTTTATTTGAGTCTTAATTAAAGTAGCAAACCTCAGATTGTAAGTAGTTTAAAAAATAAAAATAAAAACTACTTTTGTTAAGACAAAATCTAGGAATCGTCCTGAAATGTCGTTCACAAATACCGCCGTATTTACCTCAGTTAAAATGGGGCAGTGAATATTTCCAAACGGTCAAGGCTGCGCAGAAGCATCTAGGAAGGGAGGTGTGCCGGGTGCACCGCTTTCAACGGACTCGGTCTAGCTGCACATTTGGACTTCCCCATTACAGGATATGAATAATATTTTTAATGAAACCACCGATTTGTTTCTTCTGCTTTCCTCCGTCATAACCTTGTGCAAATCCATTACGCGTGTTAACGTGTGTTTCTGACCGCTCGGGGAAACGGCGAAGGGACCGTGGCACGAGCCCAGGCTGTTTTAAAAAAAAGTGCATGTCGCCGAAAACAAAACTAATTGAAATGCTGAATTTTGTGCAGAAGCCGCGATGATCGCGTGTGGCTCAAGCTATAAGTCCAGTCATCCTGCCAGCTGTAATAAACCCTGGCATCCTTCCTGACACTTCCCATCTCCCTTCGAGCCATTAGGGAACATTATTATAAACAACTCACCAATGACCTAAAATAAGGGCACAATTCTGTGAGGGTGACGACTAAATAAATATGCATGCTTCTAAAACTGGAAGGAACATTTTCCTCATTTGAGTGACAAGTCGCTTAATTTTTGAGCAACTTACCTGTCATCAGTAGTGACAACACAAGAAGTGTTTGTAGAAGATGTACAGGAAATGGGGGAGACACGTGACCCCAGGGGCCTCATTACTCAAGCATGTGGGTTTGAATGCAAACTGCGAGGATTTCAAACATCCGTGGAATGTACTGTACTGCTGGTACTTATTATTAGCTGAACATTATTAGTATTAGCATGTATCGAGTACGGCGACATTCCACTGGAAATATATAAGGAAAACACTTAACTACAAGTTCTTCTCCATCTCACTGGAAGCCATTTCTATATGTACAGGTAAACCACTCCTGCACTTATTTTTGTTTCTGAAAACACCGCGTAAACCAGGATACTATTTTTACATAATTTTAAATGGGAAAAATAACAATGCTTTCACAGCCCATTTAATTTGCCTGAGAAATCCTCTGAGGCTGTTTTAGTTTTACCACAGTTTACCTGCAGGAAGCAACCGTGATGCACGTCCGAGCTTTTTTTACGCTCATAAGTTCAGGTAGATAAGTTGTGGTGAAACTTTTGGGAGCAGTCACTTTTTTTTCCAAGTTAAATTTATGCTGCAGGATTTTGATTTTATTCAGCAATCCCTTAATTTCTCATTCCCTTAAATTCGCTGTAGATGACAACATAAATTTTCTTACTGTAACAGTAAAAAATAAATTGTTCTGCCAGTTTATCATTATTTATATGTGAAAAAGTATAGTTACTAGGTATCTGTTTGTTTCCCCCTCCCTTGGTAGCCCAGCAGCAAGTCAGAAGCTTCCAGGCTGAGATCTGGAAGCCTTTATGAACGGTGTCATCTCATACAAAAGATGCATTATTCTGCGCTGACCCACCGTAGTCCACCAGATGACCCAATGGCCGGAACACTCCAAATGTATTATATTCAGTAACTTCTCTGCATGGCCATGGGGGTTAAGGAGCCATTTGACCCAAAGTTTTTCCTCTTGTATTCACCACATGTATTTGTTCCCTTTCCTTGCCTTCGGTGCTTTTTCTACTTTTAAAACTTGATAAAGTTAGTTTGTTTTGCATGTATCTCTGATTTTTCTAGTCAACGTTTACCTGGCCGCCTGATATCTTTCGAGAGATTTCCTTAATTTGCTGGTGGGCATTGCTGGAAATGCCAATAGCTAATATAAGATTAACCGAGCGAATCATTTCCTAGTCCGAGAAGACGGCAGCTGGACATCCTCATCCATCCTCATCCACCCAAGTGACCCCTTCAACAAGACAGTGTGAGATCTGCCTTCGGTCTAGAAGTCTCATCCACTACAGACTTATAAGGCACCGGGGTCGCTGTTATTATTTATTCTGAGATATGTTCAATGAATTTTTTACCAGACCACAGCTCAGTCCATTCTGCTCACAGCCCCCATCACTCAACCACAATTTATTTCAGTTGAGGAACTTCGAAATGGGTTTTAAAAGTCCTATAAAAGCTACTTAATTGATATTTAATAGTTAAGAAAGAAGTGGGAGCCTGCAGTAGCTGGTGGCTGCATATCAGTGTGCTTCCCGTCCGAAGCTTGGAGACAAGTCTGGAAGAGCTTTCATATTTACAGATCTATATATCATAATAAATCTCCTAATTGTAAATGTGTATTTGGATAACTCTGGAGCAGCACTGAATTGAGTACAGGCATAACTCATTATTTATTGCATTAATAAATGTGTTTTAAGTTCTATGGCTCAAATAAATACATAACATAAATTTTTCTGGACTACCCTTTAAAATTCCCGCACCTGGCAAAGCGACATTCGTGGCCTGCTTCCGGTCAGCAGCCTAGTTGTTAAGGTTGGATCTTTGCACCATCTCACAGATTCTTACTGAAATGTGGCTACGACAAGGATTTACATAATTCTGTGATGAAATCAGATTTCATTTTGTTTGCTTGTTTTTTTTTTTTTATGTGCAGCTTTGTTTTTTAAGCCACAGACTTGAAATTTTTGTCACGGAGGTACTTCACTTTTGCAAAGTCAAACTCTTTAAACTCCAGCAAGGCTACTTCTTCTTTCGGCTGCTCCCGTTAGGGGTCACCACAGCGGATCAATTGCTTCCACTTCTTCCTGTCCTCTGCATCTTTCTCCGTCGCACCCACCACCTGCATGCCCTCCTTCGCCACATCCATGAATCTCCTCTTAGGCCTTCCTCTCTTCCTCTTGCCTGGCAGCTCCATCCCTAGCATCCTTCCCCCGATATATCCAGAATCTCTCCTCCGCACATGTCCAAACCAACACAATCTCGCCTCTCTGACTTTGTCTCCAAACCGTCCAACCTGGGCTGACCCTCTAATATACTCATTCCTAATCCTGTCCATCCTCGTCACACCCAATGCAAATCTTAACATCTTTAACTCTGCCACCTCCAGCTCTGCCTCCTGTCTTTTGGTCAGTGTCACCGTCTCCAACCCATAAAGCATAGCTGGTCTCACTACCATCTTGTAGACCTTCCCTTTCACTCTTGCTGGTACCCTTCTATCACAAATCATCCAGCAAGGCTACTTACTATTTTAAAATTCAGAGGTGTAGTGATGTCACACGCAACATTAACGATACTTACGTACTAAATACAACCACTTTAATGGCAATACAGCTTGGTGATATATATATACAATGTGTTATTACTATTTACTCTTCCAAATTCTGACCTGGCCAGCACCAAGCAACTCAGTAGTCTCTATAAAAATCAATGAAGCAAGAACATCACAAATATGGACCTGATTTTAAAAAGCCTCTGGTCCCTTTCATGGATTCCTGCCACCTGGATGACTATTTAATATCAAGTCAGAGCATCTCATAAAAATGAATGAGGCAGAAACAGAAGTAGAGCCAAATACTAACTAGAGTGGGTTTTTAGGAAGCAGCTGAGCACTGATTTAGACACGGTTTTTTTAATACACACAATATTACCACAGTGTGACAACCTTCTTTTAATAGAGCCTATGAATAAATAATTCTGGGAAAATATCTGCTTACTTAAATTACGTATGTCATTGCAAATCAACACCAATATCCATTAGGATACAGGATAGGTACGTTATGGTGTATTTCAGCAGGTGTTTGTCTTTCCCAGCATCGTGACCCACCTAAGTACTGTTTCCACAGGAAGGTCATGCGCCAAGTGTGAACTAAGCATATAAGTGGCGGACAACATACTCTTTGGTTAGGAGGAGTATAACATCTAACAACTTCATTCTTGCAAATGTTATAAAATATGTTCGCGTTGTCGTTGTTGCACAAAAAATACCTTCAATTTTGCTTTTCGAATTAATTATAAGTGACTCATCTATGGTCTGTGTCAATTTTTTTTTTGGCTGTTTTCCTTGTGAACATTAAAATTGAAATAATGTCAGTTCAATGTCCTCACAGTGGGAATTTGCTGTGATTTCACAGAAAGAATTAACCCTACAAGTCAATGAATGGCTGTACTTCCCAACAATCTTTGATTTGACTTAACTTGTAAATAATACAGCTAGCTGAGCTACCCGGTGCTGCCCGGGTCAAAAAGTGGTAACGGTGGAAAGGTAAAATGTAAGAACATATTATTAAAGCACCAAACTGTTTTACCATTAAAGTGGTTGCATTTAGTAAATTGTTAGTCCTGTTAGACAGGCGGATGCCACAGAGAGAGACATGAAGGTTGTGGTCAAGTGGAAAGGGAAAACAAACAAAATATACATACAGTACATGAGCAAATTGTATTACCCTTATATCACTAATGTGTGCAGTGCCATACATGTCACATTTAATTTCTTGTTAATTCTCTGCATGTCTGTGTGGAGCCAGAAAATGTGTTTGCATGTCGTAGCATTTGTGTGCGTGAGTGTGATGTGTGCATCCTCCGCGTGCAATACTGCTATACCCGCCTCTCTGACCCTTGTTTGAAAGCAAATCTTACATTTTCCAAGCAGTAAGTAGCCTTTTTGGAGATTAATGAACCTGACTACACAAAATCCTAATTTGATGCCAAAAGTACCTGTGTGCAAAATTACAGGTCAATGGCTTGAAAAACAAAGCTGTGCATAAAGAACAAACAAAGAGACGGACAAACTAATAAGACTGAGCTTTATAGACACAGTGATAAACCTGACCCCCAAAACTGGCAAAAAAAAATGTGGTGCCATTCACATCTAACTCCGTTTATATGATCTCGTGCGTACGTCAGCGAACAGAATAACCAACATAACCAACGACACAGCTTGTTATTTTGTTCCTGAAATTTGACAGAAAAACATTTTGTCTTCCCTAGAGTCAGTTCATGAGCAAGTAAGTGACTGCTGTGGACAGCACATCTCATTAGAATTCTGCTGTGGGTGCCCTACCTCAAGGTCCCCAATATTTTAAATGCTGCAAAGATGACCTTCAGTCCAATGCTGCCCATTATCACAGATGAAATGCTTCTTTTTCTCAGCTATAATGAGAAAGCAGTGTACAAACCAAAATGCAATCTGATCGAGGCTCAGGCTGCAATTATGAAGACCTTTTTAAAGTTCACTTCCATTACGGCCCTCACTTTTTGTAATGACACCCAGGCAAGGATTCCTTCTGTTGAATGTTAATAACAAATACGAAGCAAGTGATTAATCTTCCCGATGTTGGTAAAGTTCTTCGCTGCGAGGCTGCGTGTGCTGTTCGTGTGTAATGTACTGTCCTGCTGTACCTCTCTAATCTCGGGATATTGCTTGCTATTCATCATTTCATCCTGACACGTTCATAAAATAAAGCATACAGTAATTAATTTTGCTTGCAGATGAGACTGAGAGGAGAGAGAAGGTAAAAAACTGTTAAGCCCTCTCTTGGGCTTAAATACATATTCAAAAACATGTAGTTATTAATCTGCCACATAAGTTTTTGTACATTACCTGCAACGACGTGATATGAACTGACGTTCAAATTTTTGATGTCCCACGCAAGAGGCGAGCGACAAATTTTTAATATGCCTTCCGAATGGAAGATACGAGATTTAATATGGTGGCCCCAGCAGATTGGCAATGTTGGACAATTTTGGTTTAGAAACACCGAGGGAGCAGATAAAAAGTAGAGGGCGGAGCGAAGAGAAACACGGGAAGAACGCGCAGACTCTGTGCACCCTGAGGTGGATGTGAATCTGCGATTCGAACAAGTAGGTGGGATGCTTTGAGGCGCCTTCGTGCTGCCGCATCACACATAAAAAAAAAAATTTAAAAAAAACCAAATGGTTATTGTTGAAAATGATAACAATTAAAGAGAAAACAACAACTTAACCTCCTGTCCAACGCAGGGTCACTGAGGTTCCAAGCCGATTCTGAAAGACACACCTTCGCTCACATCTACGCACATTACAGGCAAGCGAAAGCCGATCGATTACTGATTTTGAACATCTTTTGGCAAACCCGCTTCGATTTGCTTTTCTGTTGCTTTCATAATGAAATAGCAAACAAATAACAATGTTTTAAATGAATATTTAAAGTTTGCTAACTAAACTCTACAATGAAGCGCATCTCAAATGCAGCTTTTAATAAAACTGGATCAGTTCGGCCTCCTTCTTCTACAACGGAATGAGCCTGGATATTTGCTTGTCTGTGGACACTGTTCCCCCTCTCTAATGGACTCTGGAATTAAATAGATGAATAATAACCCTCATCGCAGATGAGTAATAACTCTCATCATACAGTATATTCTCTTCACAGATGAACAATAATGCTCATCTTCTTTAATACATCCAGAAAAACACCTTCAGGCTGCTACGTTGTGTTTGCCTTCAGATTAGCAAAACCCTGTTTGTTTTCAAGCCCAGTCCTGGTGGGAAATTCCACACTATGCCAGCATCGGTGTGATATTAAGCCACCACCAGGTCCCATCTGCAGAACAGAAACCCTGTTTTTAAAACGCTTCCAATACGGCACCAATCACCAATCAATACGGCTGGTGTTTTTCTGTATAGACACCTTTGAACTCCCACGGCCCCTCTGGCAAACACATCACTGCCGTGGTTTGACAATAACAATAATAATAATAATAATTTAGAAAAAAGCACATTTTCCACCATATTCTCAAGCACTTCATACATATGCTGAATTACCTGCATAAATAAATAGAAGTCCTATTCATCACCACTAAGTCACAACTACCATATCTACATCGCTTTGTGCAAATGACATTAAATAGTAGGATAATATTATTCACTAAGACTTTGCTTATTTTAACATAATATCTTCACCTTATGCAGTTTAGGAATTCCATCATTATATTTATCGTCCCATTTAAATAATTTAGTTTTTTTAAGGAATTTTTCCTCCATAAAGTGCATGTTGGCACAAGGGATGGTGCATAAAATGTGGAAAACAACGGCAGCATTTGAGAATTGTGGATAAATGCGCATTCAGCACTTGTCCACGATTCACATTTTTGGTTAAGATTAAACATTTATGAGATGCTTAGGTATTGAGTTCCAAGTTCTGCGCACAGTTCACACACCTGCATCGGCCCTAACTGGCCATTTGGGTGACATCGGTGTCGTCAACTCGCCTTCGATACCTTAACCACCTCGACCAGTGTGAGGCTGCAGCAGCTGGAGAGGAGAAATGCAGACCGAAGCCCCATTTGTTCGCGTCTGTCAGTGTTCTGCTGTCATCTGATATTTAAGTGTCATTGTCATTAGCAAGATGTACAAACATTGTTATAACTGCGGCAGACAGGAGCTGCCAGTCAAAGTGGAGCAGGAAACGGCCTTTTGATTCATCGCCACGTCTGCAGCTTCGCTCCTGCAGAAGAGCTTATATGGAGCTGATGGTTGACTCTCGACTGATGGAGATGCAACCAAACAAACAGAACAAAATTCACGCCCCCAAAAATACAGACATCACCGGAAACTTCTGACAACCTGCTGCAAACACTGAACCACGAATGCAGAAAAGCACTTTTTAATGTCAGCCAATATCGCTGGTAAACGACTTATTAAAATCACCATCAATAAAAGCTTTTCACAGCTTACGCTGACAATCCGACACATTGAAATCTTCATACAGAAATATTTATTTACATGGGATTATAAAAAGAAAAAAGTAAATAAGTACAATCGGTATAGTATGTTTTAAACTGAAAAATATGTACGAGCGTGTTAGATCGAAAGTGTTTCTTACAATTGTTATCGATATGGCTGCGGTTTAGCTAGAAACGACGGTCAAAGGCTAATGTGCATGAGCCCATAAATGAAGAGTGAGTTCATTCTCGGAGGGAAGTGCTCAAGCAAATTTTTTGTTTCATTTGCGGCATTTGTTCATGCTTCTGTTTGCCTATTCGTTCAAGAACGCCTCATTGACACAACCGACTGTTATGGCCAAAAAGCCGTGACGCAACCAGCTGTGTAGCAAAGGAAGCGCGGGCTAGGAACCGAGGCGCCCCCAATCGTCACCTTCCAGCTGCAAAACTCGACACCCCCTTCCCGGCCCACTGCTGAAAAGGGTCACATCGGTACCACTTTAGGCTCACCTGTCCTGCTTTGAAGCTACCGGAGATGAAAATCCAACTAAAAACTGAGGCCTTGCTGATCCGACTCGCAGAACCAGCTGATTATCACCGCTCGCTATGGGGGCATCGGGATTTGCATTAGAAATAAAACGCATGTGACCTGCTTCTTTAATCCATTTACGACAACCCTAAAATAAATACGTGAGCAAATAACGTGCTGATCTCCTACTGCCACAGATTTGGCCAGTTTCATAAGGACCCGAGGACGCTTGGGCTGCCATCAAACCACTGAGCTGCACAAAAGCAGATTTTCCAACATGCGGACACCGGTTCGGAACCCTTTGGCTACGTTTCCGATGACATCATTAATACCGCGGTGAAAGACTCTCTGCCGCGTGGAGTCGATCCAAGCCCCTTTCGCAAACCACCGGACCGCTGTCAAGTGCGTGACATCTGTCCTGCGGTGCCGGAGCGCCTCTTCTCAAGCAGCTCTGTGTCCATCTGTCAGCACAGCAATCCGCCCTTTATTAGCCTGCTTTGACAAATAGGGGCTTTTCTTCCCAATGCTATTCGGGAAACAAAAGACTGTAGTTTAATGGAAAAAAAATATTAGTAATCTCAAGGATCGAGTGAACCGAAAGCTTTTCTCCTGCCGCTGGGGGTGACGTGTGGTCAGGAGGATAAATAAACAATAACACCACAAGAAGAATGGAAGGAAACCAAGACCCCACGGCAGTCAGTGTTAATTTAATGCTTGTGCAGTTTTGTAAGCGGCTTCCCCGCTTTCATGTCAAGCCGCACGCTGGCTTTCCGCACTTTTCCGCTTGCCTAATGTCCTGGACAGTCTGACTGGCACAAATTACCTGTAACATTTCATTAGCGCCCATCTTTCCCGGCCATCGAGTAATTCATCATAACACTGAAAACAACACATAATTTAACCCGGGCCCTGAAACGGCTCCCGCTTGTCGCTCACAAAACCTGTCCAAAATGATAATGCTTTGCGTTACAGCCCTAATTTTACTTCTGTACCTTTTCATTTACATTTCTAAGACATCTTACTCTACGTACAACTTGCACATTTACATTGAAGCCATTTTATCACCCTTAATATGCTTGCATATATTTGTGCTTTTCTGTACAAGTTACTTTGAATGCGAACAGATATTTCCTTAAAATCACATCTGAGAAGTTAAACTTTAAAATTACTGCTACTCCTATACGCAGCTGTCATCTGTGGAGAAAGGACTTTTTTTAACCTCCGTTAAAGAAATTTTCCGTTCAGCAGCTGAATATACAGGACGTGGGATAGAACACTCACAATACAAATAAGAAAGGATAAATGACAAAAGCAAAAAACTAAAATAAACAGCCAATGATAACAGTAATAAATACAATGTAGTTGCTGATGGGTCCTAGAGTGGCACCGTGGAGGTAGACGGGCTGCTGGTAAGGAGGACCCCCAGAAGTGCTTCTGACCGCACATGCTTTGAATTACTTGGTGCTTTAAAGAGGGGATGTGAACCAATGTCCACGATGGACTGTAGCTGCCTCCTCATCCTGGCCTCTGCCACGCCCTCCGGCGACCCACGGCTTTGACCCCACGATGGAATCCGCTTTCCTTATGAGTTTATGGAGTCTGCACATCCCCCTGAATGACGATGCTCCCCCAGCGCACCCCAGCGGAACCCGAGCATAAAAGATCACACCGGTGACTCCGGTCTGCTAGAACATGTGGGGGACGCTGGCGGTAAAGAACCTCAACCTTCAGAACATCCTGCCTGTTCTGTCCTTTCTAATACAGTGCATCTGTGTTGGTGGAGGATCGGACCACCTCAGCATCCGCACCCAAACACATTATTAGGTGAAAGAGATGACTGCATGTCTTCTATTCTCAATTAAGACACCGGATCATGAAAAACAAAGGAAATTCCACAGTGAACTACAGCATAATCCAGCACAGAGAGGTTGTATAAAACAGTACAAGGATAATAATAATAATAATAATAATAATAATAATAATAATAATAATAATAATAATAATAATGTCTTCAAAAACACTCAACATGATAAGTTTGTATGAGTAAAAACATCCATGGTAAATAAAGGGAGTTGAGTAATATTTAACGCACACTTTACACTACTGTGTCAGTAATGTTGGTAGCAGTTTACTTTTTTATAAAGACAAGTTTAAGTTAGATTTTGATTGTCAAAATTACTTTATTTAATTTGCATTATTATTTTTATTTATATTTAAAAACAGTGATCTAAAGTTTGGATTGAAAATCAAATATTTAACAACAAATGGCTAAATATGTATGTAGAATACATAAAATGGGCGTGGGCCGGAACGATGTGTAATTTCATTATATTGATACGTAGACATATTTTGTATGTCAATGAATTCAGCCAGATTTGAAACAAATTATACATTTTTGAGAATAAGACATGAATTTAAGGTGCTGATGAGTAAACAATAAAAAAGTATAATTCCACACTATATAAATTATACAGTGGATGAGATATTAAATTCAGAAGTTACTACACCATATTAGCCCCCATGTTGTTTTTATTTTATTCTGCAATTCAAAACATTAACATCTGCCATCATTTTAAAAATCAACATTTCTGCGGTAAGCAGCTACTTCACTAAATTTCCACTTTTCTTGACAAAATATCTGAACGCTTCTATTACCAAGTCCGGAGCTGTGTTGTATGGTGAAGAGTGTGCCTCTTTGCCAAGGATTGCCATCTTTAAAGGAAGTTATAAATAGACAAAAGGAGTTCCCTTAGAGACCAAGATTAAGGAACATTTAAATTCTTTTTTTACATACTTTTTTTGCATACCGTGCATCTGTGCCTTTAATATTTTACGTTTCCGGACGACTGTCAAGCGTACCTCAGAAAAAAAGCAAAATAGGCTTTCTCTATTAATGCTCGACGACGTAAAATATTTGTCCGCGATAGCTAATAAATCACCCGATTCTATTACGCTCAACAGCTGATCAAACAGTAAATAAACAGCGACACGGCAATGTGTTGATTCAATTATTTCTATATAATAAAATTCTCACACCCTAAACAGCCTTTTCACAGGTGCGTGATTCATCTTATTTGCACAGTAAATCATCCGGGAGAACAGTAGGACAAATACCAGAGTCAGAACAGTTTTACTGCTAAATCTAAAGAAATTTAATTTATTCATTTGTACATATTCATGTGTAGCTGGGGCGCAAGCGTGCGAGTGCTTTCCCAAGGGCTGAGGACGGCAGAGATTTGAGTGCCATCCTCTATGTGCGGTATAATTGCTGACGTGACGTGAAGGTCCTGACTCGTCGTTCTCACCGCGCCGGTGGAGAATCGGCCTTTAACACCGTCCGCTTCTCCGTCCCCAGGTAATCATTACATTTGGTGCAGAAAATCAGCAAACAAACACGAGCCTAAAACGAGACCCCGGTTTCCCGTCGTGGGGTTCGTGTTCAAACAAAAGAAAAATCTGCAGGTGTACCTGCGCGTTCTCTTCAGTTTGTCTCGCGTGTGAGCTTCCTATATAACGCGGCTAAGGTGAGGGCGTACAAACAGAACTGTGCGCGTCGACACCATAATCTGCTAAACATCTTCAACACATTCGAGAAAAACAGCAGATTTGTTGACTCGATATCAAAGTGTCATCTCACATTTGTATCTCTGCCCGTAGCACAGTTAAATAAGCAAAATAGTCTTGTGCGTCCAAGCTGGAACCGTCCGGATTACATTTGCATTTTAACACGGTTATTGCCAAAAATTCTGATCTTTGCAGTTTTGTCGGGCCCTCAAAACAAAGCTGCGCTGGTGATGGAAATGAGGAGAAAACAGCCGGGTTCTTGCTTTTGTTTGCCCTGATTAAACCCACTTACAGCGGAAAATGGAAACTGCAATGTAACTTTTGAGCTTTTGGACCTTAAGAGAGACTTTGCAGCAAATAGGTAATTAAATGTTTTAATACATTCAAACCACAGCAGGCAAAGGGCCGTTTACCACTGGGGGGCAGGAGTAAGTCAAGAACCGGAGCTGCACGGAGCAAACTGAACAAAAGGTTTTCTTTGTTACGCTCGGAAATAAAATAACTCGCAGACAGCAGCTTGACTGCTTCACAAAATCATCTCGTGCGGGCATTTATATGGCTTTAACAAAGTGCATTAACAAAGAAACACGAAATGTAAAGTGCAACAAATTCAGGCAACACGCAGACCTCGGAAGAAGCGCACGACACTCAGACAAATTAAATCAAAGTAGTCATTTTTCTTCACCTTGACCTCTAGAAAACCCAAAAAAGCCCTTGGAATTCTGCCTTTTTTAAGATAGCACCCTCTATTATAATGCACTGCATACCGCATTGGCTTACATATTTTAATATTTTTATGAAAACCATTTCTCCTGAATTCAGGTGTAACATTGTGAAATCATTTAATCTCATCAGCAGAACAAAGTTAACAAACAGCGTAATGTTTATGCCAAAATGATACAACCTATCTGCATCTAATAAAAGTGCATCAGTTACATATAAACTAAACATAACTGTATATCCTAACAAATTCAGGAAATTAATGTGCCTTAAAATGAGAAAACAAACTAGACCTCCAAAAAACTGAAATACTTGTGCCACTGTTTAAATAGCGTGACGTGCGGCATGTAAGACGTCTCGCGATGAAATAATCATACAAAAATAAATATGTTTCACCTGTTCTCAAATTATGTGAAACAAATGAGATAAGACAGTATCGGCAACTTGCAATTTGGCTCCATTTGTTCCGATTTCATTTTAAGTCAGAACGTGGCTCTTGTTTCACGTGAAGCCTGACGCTGTGCGTAAATTTGAAATCTCTGTGCCGCTCTATTATTAGCAATATTAATGTGCTGTACGGTAAAACTGGCGTCACACTGCAGGGCTATTAGTATGAAAGCATTAATCAAAACATCCCGATTATTGACTTTATCTTCCCACTTTCTTGACATCCTTCTCTACTTATTGACAGCATAAACACACATGGTAAGAGTATTTACTTTGCTGCCTTTCCCGCAGCTTCATTTCTTTCAATAAGACTTATGGGAATGACCCTGTCGAATTCTTATTTTGAGGAAGAAAATTATATTGCGTGAAAATTACAGTCTGTGGGACTGCAAAAGAATATAAAATATGCCACTGACTGCTTAACATACTAGGAGATTTGATTTTAGACTGACGTTCTATTTGCAGTCAGTACTGGTAATCGTTTCCAAAATGGAAAATCTAAAAATCCATATCAGCTCAAACAAGCAGTTTTATTTTCCTGCACTGTTATGTAGCTGCTTCCAAAAGCATATTTATAGAACAAAACTAAACAGGCATCAATAAAAACTGTGCGGCGCACCCATTTTAGGCCTTGCTGTTGAGAATTACGAAATGGAAATGAACATAATTCTGAAACTCGAAATTCTGATACAGAATCTTGTGCATGTAGCACATTTCCCTGCATTTTTGCATACATAAACTACGCTCCCCAGCCAGACACCGCACTTCTGATAAAAATTAAATTTTAAACAACGCAGGCCGGTACTGGGTGACCACGTCTAATCACCGGGAAACAAAGACATCGAACAATAT
Source organism: Heterotis niloticus (assembly GCA_018136845.1). NCBI lineage: Eukaryota > Metazoa > Chordata > Actinopteri > Osteoglossiformes > Osteoglossidae > Heterotis > Heterotis niloticus. Next base: position 30,595,627 of record CM030895.1, on the reverse strand, counting down.
TTAATAATGAGGAAAGGCCTCCGGGTTATGAGAAACGAAGGGGGAGAGACACAGCATGCGTGGCAGCCGCTGCGTCTTGGCACATGTGCGCACGAGGAACGCGCTTCGTGCAGAAATCACGGTCAGCTTCTAAAACACCAGCGCCTTGACTGCGCGTGGATAGCTGTCAGTGAATTGCACATGCAGGGAACTAAATATACAGACACTCGGGGGTCAAAGGCAAATTCTCATGCTTTGTCGTCCACTTCTCAGTAGAGTTTTAAATGGGCTCCACTTAAAGTCAAAGGTTTTGATTTTCTCTAATCAAATCTTATGCTCTCCTTGAAAAATGGCTTCAGGGGTCCAAACTGTTCTTGCTGCGCGTGAGTAGAAATGACCAGATAATCCGAAAATACTGTCACCTGCTATTCCCTCCTTTGTTTTGCGCAGCCACAAATAAATATACAGTATGAATTAAACATCGCCTCAAATCGGCACAGACTCCTGGGCACGCGGCGTAGTTTGCGTGCGGCGCAACGCGTATTTCTTTGCCGCAAACACGCGGACACAGATCTTATTTGTGAATAATAAAAAATGTATTGGCGGTGTAATTATTGCGCAGCTAAATCATTGTTCTGGGGAGCAGGATTGAAGGACCTTTCATTTCCAGTAGCGAGGGTATTACAGGGTTATCTTTGACTGACGTGATGTTAACAGGCAGAGAAATTGGAGGGATCCCGCATCCTGGCCGAACGGCATGCAAATTGCACGGATGCTGCCAGTTGACTAAGATTAATGAGGTTGAGCTACAGTCTTTGTTTCTCCGTGCGGCCGTTTAGTGCGAAATACAATCCAAAAACATTATCTATCCCCTATTAATCCCGCAAATTTGTTCACACCATGCACGTTGTTTAGGGCAATTTACGGCAGGGGAAACATACTGAGCACAATTGCATTTAATTACTTGCCTTCTAATTACATTCATTAAAAGCTAATAAAATAAATGGAAGAAACAGCTTTAAAACCTTGGCAAAACACATGCGTCTTGTCTTCCATGAGTAAAATATCGGTATGGGATTTGCAGGGCAACCATGCAGCCAGTGATAAGTTTGCGGATGTTACCATTTGACACCCTTTTACAGGTAATTAAGACATTGTTCTTGCCATGTGTTTGGCAATAAAATATGTAAAAAAGATGCCCGCGAAGAAACACATCAGCCATGCTTGTCATTTTTTATATACTCTCCCTAATGTAAACTGGAAATATTTCTTGGCCGCTGGAGTCGCGTATGCGTGCGGACGTAACGAATCAGAAAATAATCCGCAAATTCACACGAACAAAGACGCGCACGTCCACGCAAATAGTGGGGGGGGGGGGTGACACAATCGCCGCAGAAAAACCACGACAAACCTATGGAAGTAAACCGTACATCTGAATATTACACTAACCATTTGATTTGACAAACATTTCTAAATTCCTCTGCAATCTTTTTATCACACTATTTGCATAAGAAGCAGAACCACTCTTTAAAAACCATACCCAAAATTGTACTTTCCCCTGCTAATAAAGAGACGCTATTAGTGCTTAACATTACAATATGCCAAGAGCAGCAGACTAAAGATAAGGGCAACGTCTCTTGAATCGGAGGGAAATATCCTTTATAAATTCATCTCCCACTGTGCGCAGGCTTCCCAGCTGGTTAACAGCACCGTGTGTATCGCTCCCGTGTTTACTTACTGCCTCAAAAGCACCCTTTAATGCCCATTACAGCACACAGCTCTGCACCACATGTCTGCCATTATAGTAGACTGTTTCAAAGCTCATTGTATTAAATAACATTTTACAAATAACATTTTAAAACACTGGCCTACAACCCATGATGCACGCCGCAATAACAGCTTGCTTTTGCACCACTGGAGTCTCTCCCTTTAAACTGCGCCTCTATCCTTCATGCGCACCATCCGGGCCGTATATCTCACTGTTACAGTCAGACTTCCCCATCTTCCTGAGAATTATTTTCTTGTGGCAACAAAAAGAAAACTTTTCATCTGATAATAACCATTCAGTTACAAGTATTTCATAATATCTGTTACTACCAGATATTCATTTCATAAAATCTGACACTGATACCAGCATGTGCCTGTATTGGATGAGTGGTCACTGGTAATACATGGGTGGACAGATGGATGTTTTGCTATACCTAGCAATATTTCTGTTTTACATATGGTCACTTTTAACAACAAAAATCAAGAACAAAGATTTTTTTTTTGGTTGAACAACCTTATATAAAAAATATAAAGTGGAAAGGGAAGCAAAAAGGTGGAAAAAAGAGAATAAATAAATGAAAAAGATATACATAGATATATAATAGAACATTATATATCTATATAAAAATGCTAAAAATTGTTTAAATTAAAATTATATATATACACACACACACACATATATATACACATATTGTATACATGGATATAAATGCTGAACATAACATATAAAAGAGTGCAGGTTTTACAAACCAACTCCTTGCTGTAATAAATGTGTCTACAGCCCTAGATTGGCAGTTACTGTATATCTTTGCAATGTAGTTCATATCTACATAACTTGTCAACTGTACCCTTCCTGTATGATCATTCACAAGTGTACTTTTCTCAATATTTCAAGTTTATGTCTCTGCTCATTCTCACCAGTTTCTGTCATTTTTTGAAGAACTCTCTTTTAAGAATGTATTAGAGCAGGGGTTCACAACACCAATCTTTAAGGTCTTAGACAACACTTTTTAATTAGGTTCTGGTTGACACCTGAAATGTCATGAGAGGTGACGCCATCCAGTTAAGTACTTCAATATAGCAATTAAGAGCGGAGAGTTGAGCTGAAAGCGGCACAGCCCGCAGCCCTCGAGATCCGGAGCTTTGCGGCGCCAAATTAGTCTCCCGATTTGGAAATTGTACAGCCAGATGACCAACCTGCTCTGAGCAAGGTGTTTCTAGATTGTCAGCTTGAGAATACATTGGAAACACTGGTTACAGAATCAGAGTTCTTTCAAGTCTGACGGTAGAAAGTAGTGAAGTGGGGGGGGGGGGTTTAATTTCATAATGTTATCGGACGGGAAGTTTGTATTTAATTATTGTTCTTACTGCAGGGCGTCACGCTGGTGCAGGAAGTGTGAGGTCACATCATCATGATGCTAGAATCCAGGAGGAACAATATTATCCTCACCTTTAATTGAAATCTTGCTCAGCAGCAGCAGGGGACGCAACCACACCGATGGGACTACAAATAGGAACCTGCTTCCCAGACTTTCTCCATGTCCAATGTGCCTTTTATCCCTCTCCACTCAGCGTTTCCTCAAAGAGCAAGTTTCACACACGCTAACTCCATCCTTAGTCTTGCTTCCTGAAAGAACACACATTGACAAAAAGTTTCCAGTAAGTGAGCCAGGAGTTGCACTTTATAGTTTATTTCCATAATGTCTCAAAGGACCAGGGTTCAAATCTGGCCTGTAGCATCCTTTACAAAGATACTTGATACAAATGCAATTTTTTTACAAAGGGGTATGTAACTGTAAGTTGCTTTGGAGAAAAACTTTCGATAAATTAAATATTCAGTCATCCATTACCGTTAACTGCTTAATCCTGGTCTGGGCTGTAGTGGTCTGGAGCCTATCCTGGAACTATAGGGCGCTGGGCTATGAAACTACCCCCGAAGTAACAGCAGCAACAGCAACAATAGTAACTGCTGTTTCCGTTGTGAGTGACATTAATGCATGGTTGTGACCAGCTGAAATTCTTAGTTTGATGCCACGAAGCACATTTATTGACGCAGAACGGTGCCATCGTACAGAATGGGCGCATCAACTCATACATGTACATATATTTTCACAACGTGCTAAAGCAATTTTCATTCAAAGGAATCGGGTTACGTGAGGGATAAATGTACAGTATAACTTCACGAGTCATCGTAACGGTGTTTCGTTGTAACGGAAGCCGCTTTATAAAGTTCGAACACCCGGAGTGCGCGGTCAGACGAATGCCACCAGACAAGCCGACATTACAGAAAACGCGATCTGTGTGACGTACAGGCTGTGTCCGCCAATCATTGTTCAACTTACTCTTGTGTGGCAGTTTTTGTCCAATCACAAATGCTTATATTATCTTTGCTCGTTTGACTTTATCGCGGGAAGCACGTAAACACGGTTCGTTGTCAAACCGATCCTGAATCGGTCAGATATTGCAATTACTGTTGTTCAGAGCTAGCTTAGGGGCAGAAAAAAACTGATCTGTAGTCAGTCATTTCGGTCAATGTAAGCGTAGGTGGGCGAAACGTTTCAGGAAGTTTGAGACTCATTCAAGGTAAACATTCGTGTTATGGGTTTAAAGAGTAAAATTATGAAATATTACACAAGTTTATTATGTGTAGTGCAGAAAGTGAGCTCGCGGTTATAACATTTTTTCGTGTTTTACATTGAAAAGTAAAGGTAGTTGGCTAACTGTCTTGCTAAATTCAGAATTGTACAAGTACAGATTTCAACATAATGGGGGAAACTGCTGTTCGTCATTTGTTATTGTGGTTAAAATGTCGGCTACTGTGCCTCCTAGAAACGTGTAGTCGAGTCTGGTAAAAAGCAGGTGACTGTGCAGGTAGCGTAGAGCCGGCGTGTGGTTGGCCGGGGACCATGAGGCTCTCCCGGGAAGAGTACAGAGAAATAGCCGCCTTCACGGACCAGCTCCGCCCGACCCGCCAGTGTGTAAAGATGCTCAAGGACAAATTTCCAAGGTAATCGCGTTTCACTTTTATTTTATTGTTTAGTAATCAATTTGAAACCATTAAAAAAGAAATATTCTACTTTGTCTATATAACAACCCCCCCAGTTGTTCTGTAGAAGTGCAGTAATGCTGATTTATTTCAGTTTGCTTAATAAAACTGCATGAATTTTCCATTTTTGTGATAAGGTAAAGTTTTCGTTTGTTCTGAAATTCATGTTCATGTTAATTCAGCTCGCTTTTTTTATCCTATTTCAAAAATGTAAACTGGAATGTACTGCCTGTGGTTGCATGGAACACATGTTGGAACAATAGAAATATTGGTTTTGTAAGGAGCTTTTTACATGCATACAGAGTGCAACACCATCATGAAACACCTCAGACCTCAAAAGTAATGCTTGAACTTCACTCAGTTATGTAATCGAATTGAACTGAATGAAAGGCAATAGTGAACTGCTTGTTACTTATGATTTTACATGAATATTTTTATTATTAGTGTCTGTATCAATAGCAATAACAGAAACTACTGTATGCCACAAGCACATGCTAGGCCCATAATTTAGGCCTGTTAGTCCCTGTGTGTGTGTGTGTGTGTGTGTGTGTGTGTGTGTGTGTGTGTTTAAGCAGCAGCTTAAGAGCCTTCAGCATTCATTTGCTATGAATACAGACCATAACTATTTTTATTACCTGTGCAGCAAAAGATTATGTTCCTATAGTTGGGTACAGCTGTAATTGTTTTTTTTTTTCTTCAGTACATGGGGTTTAGTTGAGTTGAAAAAATGAAGCAAGATTTACACCATATTTTATTGAAAGGTACCTGCTGTGTGTTTCACATCCTGCAAAATCATACTCTCCAATCAGCTGAAGGGCCTCTAGGGGGTTGGCCATTGCAATGGCAAGGATATCATGGTCTGAAGACATAGTGTATCGACTAGGCAATCCATCATCTCATAGGCAGCACTGAGACTCAGCAGTCCCTTCCCCCCCTCCCTGCCCTGCTGAAAAGGATGCCTGTGACTTCTGTAAATGATGTGGAGAAGAATGAACTGACTGGGTTACATACATGATCCCTTAGATATGGAGATCTTGGCTGCCCAGTATATAGCTACTTGTGAGTATCCATTCTGTCATATACAGTGGTTCACTGTTGCTGCTATAGAGGTGGAAAAATGATGACTTTTACAACAAAAAACAAGTAACATTTTTCACAGGCTTATTTGTCCAAAAACGGAATTAACTGGTAGGTGAGATTGTTATACTTGTTGAGCTCAGTGTGTGAAAATAATATAATGCTCAACCTATAATTTTTTTTCCCAACAATTTTGTGTTTATGAAATGGCTTTGGCAACAGGCATTCTTGTTTCAATGTACTCATGCCATGTTATTCAGTCTCCTGATATCCTGTTTTTCACAATCCTGGAGATTGTTAATACCTCAATGGTAATTGTTTCGAATTGTTATTTATACCCTGTGCTGCATATCCGGGCCCACGTTATATAGTCTCCGCTATGCAAATAGCTGTGCATAACCGAGAAATCTTTCATTTCTGTATTTATTTATAGTTAAAATGGAAGAAAAAAGAAATTAAATGGAAAACATAATGAAATTAAAAAAAAAAAAATAATAATAATAACATTGTTCTTACAACTCCACCGGTGGATACAGAATGGTGAAGACGCTTTTTACATACAAACCTATGTTTCCAGAAAAGCTTCACTGACAAACATGTGGCTTGAAAAAGCTTGGTTGAGGTCAGTGGAATAAAAAAAATAACTTTAGCAAGAATTATTTTCCTGGAACAAGCTACAAAAAAGGAAAACTGTGTTCAACTTATACTACTTTTATCCTTAAACAGTTTTATCTAGTTTTTATATTTATATTTTATATTTATATTTGGTTGGTTTTTAGGAACAAATTAAGACCGGTTGATGTGCAACAAGTGTATATACTATTTTTATTGGACAAATATAAATTTATTCAGCTTTACTACTCGACATTAATTTTTTTACTTCAAAAAGTAAAAAACATGGAGGCAAAAAGTTAAGCTTGCACCATAATTGAAATATTTTATTTCGATGTATATACATTTTTTTTTGGTTACTGTTTTGATGCATTTGCTATATCTTGGTATGGAATTTATTTCTTGTTGGCATTTGTTGGCAGAATGGCTACCTGTAACCTTGCTGAAGACTCATAGTACAGTTACTCAGTGAACACTGATAATTACATCATCTAGGCACTGTTTATTGTCTTGTGCCTTCCAAGGTACAGTGTAAGCATTACTTTTTGGGACAAGTATCTGCTGCACTTTGTTCATCAAGTTGCTTGTGGGATCAGTGCCATGGCTGAATTTGCAAGAGAATCCCAGTGTCTGACATTAAACTTATCTCTCACACCGAAGAGCATTTAAAGTGCCGTGAGTCTTCGAACCCTTGTACGCTTTCTATATATTTCCTGCCCGAAATACAAATAAGCAGGGCAGTAGTTGATTCCCTGACCTGCACAGCATACAGTACACATCGCTAGTCTTCACTTAATAGGTCTTAATCCCCTTTGTCATGTCAAATCCAGATTAGCTCAGCTACAGCAAATTGCATTAACAAGTGTATCTACAAAAGTTGAACCAATTCATCTACGACGTGGAGGAAGGCTCAAGATGTTCAAAGAACAAAGAAATAGAAGTTTTAAAAAAAAAGCTGAAACGGGCTTGCTGACAGAATTCAAGGATGAAGTTATTGAAACTTGCAGATTTGGGTCCTGAAATTTCCCTTGGGGTACTGCCAGGTCAATTATTGTCAACTTAACCAGTTTGCACCATGAAGACCCTGTCTCAGGCTGTCCTTCTAAAGGCCTGTAGCTGTGAGTTATGGGAACTGCTGAGGGAGACCTAAGATTAATTTGATAGACTTACAGAAGTTGCTGGCTGAGAGCAGGGAACATGTTGACATTTCAACTATTTCAGGACTAGTCTACAAACATGGCCTTTATGGAATGATGGGGGAAAGAACAAGCTGACTGCTGAAGAAAAGCTATAAAGCAACACTTTGGGATCACTGCACAGCAATGGATGAAAGATTTTTCATCACAAGAGACAAAGGTGGAATATTGTGATCGTCTTGCAAAGGCATATATATGGTGTTACATCACACATAAGCCTGTTATTATCATCCCTACAGTAAATCATGGCTCTGGCAGCACTACACTCTGGGGATATTTGTAGCAGCAGAGGCAGGACAATGGAGCAAAGTACAGGAGAGCCTGAATCATGCCATGATTTCAGGAGTCTTGGATTGAGCAGAACGATCCTCTGTCAGTAAGAGAATGGTACCAAGTAAAACAAATAAGATTGCTGAGCAAAAATAAAGTAAATGTGTTCTAGGCGAATGGTCCAAGCCCAAGCCTAACGCAAAGGAAAGTTGGTGAGAAAATTAGAAGATTGGACTCTGCCATGACTCTCTACTAACTTGGAAGTGCCTGAGGTTGGAGCAGAGCAATGTTATCCTGCACTGACAGTTACAAAACAACCCTCATGCCTCTTATTACTGGATAAAGGGGCCAGATGAGGTCCGAAGTCTTTTACGCTCAAGACTTTTGGGATTGCATGTTTGGGACGTAGCCAGACGTGAAAAAATTTCCTTGGTTTGATACCACCTTCAAGTGACTATAAACATTCTTCATTTGTGAACAGTACTAAATTTTTAGAATTTAGCATTAATAAAGAACACGTTTATTTCACTGCTTTACTAGAATAATATATGCAACGTGTAGACTCTGTTTTTCTTGAAATTGTCACCAAAAAGTAAATTTTAACCGTACATTTTAATTCTTTGTTAGTTTATTTATTTATTTTTTTATTAAATGCCTGCCGCACGTTCGTTGCTCAGTGTAATGGGAATGGTCTCGCATCTCTTAACGGTCACATAACACAGATGTTGTAGAGTCATCTGTCAGCTTTGCATCTCCCACAGAGCTGCGCTCTTCTGATGGGAAAAGAATTTGACACAGTGCTGTCACTTGTACCCCCTCACAATTGAAGAACATGCAAATACACTTGCCTTCTGTCTTGCTCTAGTGTCTCTGCCCACTGCAATGAGAACAGAATGGGCGCAGCCACTGTGGTAAGATGTGACATAAGTCCCATTGCTTTGGATATTAGAATTGGAAATTGTCTGCTCATTGAGGCTGTGCCTGGCTTCTGGTTCAGTGGGGACTGAAGTCCCGCAGGTCTTTGTCCCAAGAGGAGCCTCTTTGGCCATTTTGCACACAATGAATGAATTCAGTTGTAATTATTATCGTCTCTTTAAGACGCCGTTCAATTCATTTTGCCTGCGTCTCCTGTGTAGAGACGGGGAAATGGGGCAGATGCTTTTGTTTCGGAAGTGTTTAAAGGAAAGTGTGAGATGTTTGCCCCTCCATCCCCAGCTCTGGGTCCCCGAACATTTTTTTTAAATGACTCTAATGTGCAGTTTTCATCAGCATTGAGGCGGGGTGCAATATGGTGCCAGTGGCACGCTGGGGAATATGACTCTTGATTAAGCATGCACTCAGGCTTTTGAAATTCAGAAGAAGTGTCAAAATAATGGATGTTGAGCAAATGTCAAGCATTTGTTAATTTCTCTGTTATTTGGGGTTTATTTGCCATGATCTGTGGAGTAAACCAGGGCTGGGCTGTTGTGGCATGTGCCATTGATATGCTGATTAGTTGGCAGCAGACAGTTTGTTTTTAATGGTAATATTCAATCTGGGTGTAAAGAGAGAACCTATTCATTTTTTATTTATTGCAGTTATGGTGTTTGTATTTCATGCCGCTTAATTCAGGGACACCATGTTAACTTATTTGATGTCATGCCGCCAAAATTTGTAGATTTCATCCAAAAAGAGGATAAACTATTTTCCATGCTTTTTGAAAGCCAACCCTTCCTGCAGTTTTTTTTTTTTTTTTTTTTTTTCCCCCTCTCCCCCCTGTGCTGGATATGCATTTTTAAAATATAAATATTGTAGTATAAGCTGCTTGTTGTTTGGTTATTTACCTTCCATGTTAAATTGTTAATTAGAGATAAAACCAACATTAATTTTTGAAGACTTAAAAAATATTTTGGAAGTTTTGAACTTGCTCTATTTCTCTATTTTGTAGTCATGGACTCTAGTCCGGCCATGAAAAATACTCAGCGGACTTTGTTACAGGATGCTGAATGAATTTTATTAGAGCCATTTTCATTTAAAAAGGTTTCGTAATTATGTATCGGTGCCTTAGGTTTGTCTGAATTTGTGCTGTTTACTCATGACATTTACTGCACAGAATTTATTGTGATCAGTTTTCCTCATCCATCGCGTCAGCAGGACTAAATGTGAAAACAGACACTTTAATATATAGAGACAAAATATGCTTTTGAAAATGAAATTAAACTTCACAGAAGCTAAAAATAGCTAATATATGTGTATATACTGTATATTTCATGTTTCTGATGTACGAAAAAACACTGGATATGCCTACATAATGAATCAGTCAGCAATCGGTGACAGATGACAAACTTTTCTTTGGTGTCATTTTAAATTAGTTTTATTTCTGAAGTAGCTTGGAGTTTATAAAAAAAAATCTACAATGGACTGATATCTGTTCCATAGATAGGTGAAAGACTGGAGTTTACTGTAGTGTATCTAGCACTGTCACCTTGGACAAAGGTATGAGTTAAGCATTATGCAGATTTAATATTACATTGTTTTCTTTTAAGAAAAGCACATGCTAAATGAATAAATATTAAACACAAAGATCTGGCTGTGCAAATTACTGTTAAAGGCTTTCGCACAGGCAACTAAACTGCTGGGTCATTAAGAAAAACTTTAACATATGTTAGCTGTGAAAAGGGGCTTTTGTAAGTTTCAAAAGCAAAAAAGATGGCTAATACAGGTCAAGAGCTCAAATTTGTGGCATGACTGTGGTTTGGAATTGGCTTCTAGGCAAGGCCAGAGACAAAAATGCATAGAATGGAGTTGTGAGCAGAAACCCTGGATCCTTGAGCAGCTGCTCAGTATGAGCCGATGAGTGTTTTCCCCCATACATATGGAAGGCCTTATGTTTGTAGAAGACCAAACAAATTATTTCGGCCTGTGTTGTCGTGGGGCTTCAGAAACAGGATGATCAGCTACCTTTTTGTGGTCCCTTAGTGCAGAGTTTTCTCCTCACTGTCCCACTGTTGCCTGTGAATATAAAGGTGTTTATTGAACTAGGCAACCAGGTGCTTCTGAGCTGTCTGTAAAACATGTTGTTTTTTTTTTTTTTTTAAAATTAATTTTTTTTAATTTATTTGGTTTTTTTCTTATATGAATACCTGACCAAATGTGACATTTACTCCAGTGTCTTTGTCACTACAGTATTGTGTGTACGAGGCTGAAGCCTTTGAGATTTCCTTTGAGATCAATATAGTTCTTATCTAACTGTCTGTCTGTCTGAACATTGTTTTCACATATACATATTTCATGATCATTTTCCTCAACTCCAGGATTAAGTGACACCCCTGTCCTCGCCTCTAATTACTCGATTTAATCGTTATTGAACTGTCTTTTTTTATTATTATTATTATTATTATTATTATTATTATTATTATTATTTTAAAGCGATTTTTGAAAAATGGCCCCACAGTTCAGCTACCAAGAGTAACTAAAGGCATTTGGATAGCAGTGCGGTGCTTTTTCTTTATTAATTACCTGATATCCATAAATTACTTTGCCTTTCCATTATTTTGTAATCTTTCTTTATAGGGTAAGTAATTTCTTGTCAAGTAATTAAAAATGTTTTTGGAATTTAATACATTTATCATCATATGACACAGCTGTGATAATGAACATATTTATTTACTCATTTAGAATATATCCTGGAAAATTATTAAGGTTTGGAAAGATATGGAAAACATAAATATTGATATACTATATACAGTATGTTTTGGCTAAGGAGAATATTTCATTATTTTAGAATGGTCTGCAAATTGTTTAGCATTTCATTCAAGAATTGGGCTTTGACATTTTACTTTGTAGTTTGTAATGTTGTCAACAAATGTATTTTTGAGCAATTAAAACAAATTCATTTAAAGCCCGTGTTTGCATTAAAGCAGTAGATGCTGGCTAATGTTAAGGGCGAGCCACAAGGGTATTTATTGACTTTGAAGATGAGTAAGGTTTTGAATTGAATGCTATCTTAATAAATGTTAGTACTGCTCAGAGCTCCGGGGTTGTGGGTTTGAACCTGGCACCGGCACTGTGTGGAGTTTGCATTTTCTCTCCGTGTTTGCGTGAGTTTGCTCTAGGCGTTCTTGTTCCTCCCTCGCAATTAAAAGACCTGCTGTTCATGTGAACTGGTGTCACCAGCCAGCTCTGTGTGTGACTGGTTAGTGAGTTTATGTGTGTGTGTTTGCGTGAACGCTTTAAAGATGCCTGACCTCCCCTTGCCCAAGTGTAATTGGATCGGTGGTTATGGAAAATGGGACCGACGTAGTTGTATTTTGTTAGCTAACAACAGAAAATGGTATTTCCAACAATTACACATTATACCAGTCGCTGTGTAAAAAGAGCAGTCTGAATTATTGAAATGACTCTTTTTGTGCTTATAATTATTTTTACCAGTGTTTTCTTGAGTACAAATTGTGTTGTTGTAACTTACCCACCTACCATGTGGGAATTTTCCATTATTTTTTTTTTTTCATTTATTTATTTTTTAAGTTATAACTATTATGGTGTTTACAGTAGTTTAAATATATGTTGCTGTTAGATGCATATATTACATGATGTTGATTGCTCTTCCTTTTAGCTTTATACTTTTCATTTTAAGCTAAAACTATTGTAATGAAAAGTAGAGTAGATTGATCATAATCCACGATGACTCAAATCTTACTTAAACTCTTAAGGAAACTGTTAAGTCCTGGCGTTAGGCAATATTATTTTGTATTTTGCATTATGAGAATCATATTTCAGCAGTACATGTCCGTGTTGGGTGGCAACATCATTATTGAACCTATATGTAAGGGAGAGCTTTGGGAGATTGCGGTACGGTCACCAGGTCACCATTAACGCACATTAAAAGACCCAGTCTGTGACCATCAGCAGAAAGGAAATAAAGATCATGGTCTCTAGAACATAAAAGGGTTGCCTTCTCTTCACCTTATGAGCCTCATCAAATTGCGCAGAACCTTTTAGGGGGAGGCGATAGATGAATACAATCTCTATTTATTTAGCAGGGCGTGAAATAAAAAGCCTTTATCTGCTTCATTATTTGCAAATCCAATCAAGGAACAAGCCTGCGCGGGGAGTGGATTTTTAAAGAAATGTTGCCGAGAAATGGCAAGTATCTGTATAGTTGACTAGGGAAAAAAAAATTATTTACTTATTTTATCCCTCTTACTGAATAGTGTTTAGAGGGCAGATGCACAATAAGTGCAGTTTTCTTCTGTTTGTTTATTCAAAGATGGAGGATAAATTAACTGTCTTCTGCATTATACTCTTAGGTCTGATGCATTCATTTTATGTTCTGCGTGATCTCAATTGCTAAGTTTTCAGCTGTTAACTGTTAATAAATGGCCTCTCTCGTAAAGTTTTGACACACAGATGTAGTTGTAAAGATCATGTTTTCAGCCTTCATTTTAAATATTAAAATATTCTCTAAGAAGTGTGCGCTATAAAAGTAATTTGAATCCAGTTGCCAGTTTCATATTCTCAGTTTTGTTACATCTTAGCCATTTGAGCTATGTGAAGCTTTCAAATGACATGTCTACAATATTGTGTGTGTTTGAAGATGCTGGAGCTGCTCAGCTTTTCCCCCATACAGCACCTCTGGAGTTCAGTGTCTAAATAACTGGATTTTCTTTGCACTTCCTACAGCTTGTGGCTTTTTTAAACCATGAAAAAATGATAACCCAACTATGTGCAAAACAAAACCTCTAATAGTAGAAAAAAATGCATTTATAAATACAGAATTTACTGAATATATTTCACTGCTTTTAATATTTTCCTATTGGCACAACTGTTCAGATACACATAAAATGATTGGATTTTCCTATATAAAGTTTTAGTATGTATTTTACATTCTGAATCTAAATGAATGTTACTGAAGGCAGTGCATGGAGAGAAGTCCTTCCATAAGCAGAGTGGGGAAAAACAAAATTTTACTGCTTTAAATGTTTGTAGAAAAGAGGTGAGTAGGGGTTGGGTGGTGGACGTTACAGACTGTGCAGCCCGTTTTCCCACTTTCTCCTCTGCCAGGTGTTTGACGTTGAGTCAAGCTGGAGATGAATGTAGTTTATGGCAACCCGTGGAATTGACCGACTCATGGGAGTCCCGGCTTCCTGCCGTGAACGTTTCCATTTTCAAAGCCCATCAGTTTCAGTGGGAATGTTCCAGTGGTCCCATATGCTGGTGCTGACAGAAAGACACCCCCACCTGAGCTCAAATGAGACGTTTTCCAAAAAAAACTCTCCCGTCACTAGCAAAATAAATTTCGGTGTGTTTCTACTGAATGGATGGCACGTTCGCTATTGCTAAAGCAGTCGAGCCCTTTAAATTATTAACCCGGGTTGTTTTTTCCCCCTCTGTGTTAGCGCAGTCAAAAATGCATACGCCAGTTTTCCGTGTTCTCTTAATTCTACAAATAAAATTATTGTTCAAGTAGGTCTTCAAGCACAGAGACATAAGAATATTTTTTTTTCTTCTTTGCCCCACCTCTATTGCTCGCTCTCTCACACACACACACACACACACACACACACACACACACACACACACACACAAACTCCTATCCGCTGTCATGGCACAAATTTTTTGCCTGTGGTTTTCATGTGGAACAACTTTTCCATACTTTCATGTTCTTTTAGACTACCGGCTGCCACACAGGGCTCAGAGGTACTCTCCTCCTTTTGTTTCTCTGCAGTGCACTCTAGTAATTAACTTTGTCCTTTTTTATTTGTTCCAGTCACTTGCAGTCCACTCTGCTGAGCATCTTCTCCCTTGAGTACCAGGTTAGAAGTTTTCTCCTTTGTGAGGCCTGACAGAAGCCTAATTGAATGATGAATGTCCCTTTATTTCTTTGTAATTGAACTGCCAGCTCCCTGATTGGTTTGGAGGATGTTCTCCCTTCTCCACATCAACATCATGCCTGAGTCTCGGTGGAGGTCTGCCAAGCCTTCCCATCCATCTGTCTAATAATATCTAGGCCCTGCTTATTTGGGGGACCTGTAATAAATTATGCTAAACCATTATTATTCTGACAATAATAATTTCCCTGTGTTGCACAGTCCTGTGTGCTAAATGTTTGCTGACTTGCACTGTCACTGCTGCTTTCCATGGCTGACAGCGATGATGATAAATGACCATTGCTGGAGTGGCAGAAGGCAGGAGAGGGGAAAAAAAACAGAGTCATTTATCATCCTATGACAGGTGTCAGTCATATGGAGTGTTTCAGCAGAATTACTTTTTGTACTTTTTGAATAAGTTGTTTTTAAGCAATGTTCTCCCCCAGTTAAATTGGTAATAGAATTGCAGAAGCCAAGAGAAGGTGGAATAGA
The DNA here is from genome assembly GCA_018136845.1 of Heterotis niloticus. NCBI lineage: Eukaryota > Metazoa > Chordata > Actinopteri > Osteoglossiformes > Osteoglossidae > Heterotis > Heterotis niloticus. The sequence continues at coordinate 30,580,340 of CM030895.1, read as the reverse complement.
TCACTGTCACAGCTAGAAGGCATGAATAGAAAGGGCTGAGAGGAGAACACGTTTGCCGTGACCCTTAACAGACATATTGAGCTTCAGCTGCTACGATCCCTCCTAGGCTTAGCCTGCACAATGAAGCTCTTATGATGGTATATCAGAGGAAAACGTTTTTTTTCCCCCTGTACTGTACCATTTCATTTTATTTGTCAATTGTTTTTATTTTGTGGTGAAAATCTATTTCAACCTTTTGTCTTGGATGCATTTTTCCCCCATTTCAGAAGAGAATTAAAAGAACCATTTCAAAGCATCAGACTCCAGAAGCTGTTGAAAACTACTTCCAAAGGTATAACTTTCCTACATTTACTGTTACAACAAGATAGGCGCTGTGTGTTTCACTTTATGAAATGCGCAAATCATATTTAAGCCTTAATGCTGTACATTTTTGGAAGGATGCGGTTGCTGTCTAGTTGAGAACAACCTTAAGGGCTATCTTAATTTATTAATTTAATTTAAAATTAATTTAATGTTAAATTTTTTTAATTTGCTGCATTTTTTATTTTTATTTATTTTATTTTAATTTTTACAATTTTTGCAATTTTCAGCCAGATCAAGCCTGCCATCTGTCAAGCCTGAACCTTCTGGGATATAACATGTCTAGGCTGATCTGTTCTTGTCTTCACCTCATCTGAATTTTCTGGATTTTTTTCTTCATTAATGTTACTTTCTTATATTAAAGATACTTGAGCCAAGTGAAGATGTGCCCTTCATCCCCGGTCCTGCTGGGTTTGGCTAATGAGGTAATGACTTCCTCTCTTCACTTCTGTCTGCTGTCCGCTGGTGCTGCTGTGTCCGTAACACATTTTTTTGCAGCTATAAACACTGTAGCTGTGAAACCCACATGCTGAAAGCAAAGTGGAATATTTAAAAATAATTTTACAATGTCTTGGTGCTTTAAAGCATTTGAAATTGTTTTATAAAATAATTATATTTGTAAAACAAATTTTTTTTTGTATTCTTGCTCATCGCTTTCCATGTATTAAAAAAATGCAGTACTAAAACAGCTAAATAAAGTATGTAATTGCTTTAATAATTGCTATCACATTTGTTAACACATCACGCATTTAACAACATTATCATTATTTATACATATATATGAATTTTTCTGAACTTTTACTTTAATGTAGCGATTTGCCATGGTAAACAATTACTAATTTACAAAGCAGTATAATAATGGAAGTATATGGGATATGAATGATATACAAGAGTATTTATTTCCTGAAACTTGGTTTATTTTGTCGCTGGACATTAAAGGAAATAGTCGAAACTATGATTGAGTTCCTTTTTGACTTGCGTGCCATAAATTACTACACTTTGTGGTAATAGAATTGGCGCTAGAAAGCTGTTCTAATAATGTGCTAATAATAAAATATAAGGCTTTAATGCTGTTTTTGTGCCCATTGATGAGAGCAAAGGGGGTGTGGGCATTTGTATTGAATCTGTCTCAGTCCTATTACTACATTATTGTGTTGTGTGTGTGTGTGTGTGTGTGTGTGTGTGTGTGTGTGTGTGCGCGCGCGTGTTTTTTTTTTTTTCTTCTTCAAAGGCACTGCGGTGTAAACGGCAGTAATAAGATGCCTGGGCTCCTCCCAGCTAGCAGCTCCCTTGTTGGCTTTAATGGGCAGGCGCAGCATAGGACCGCTGTGTAAAGGCTCCTTGTTTTATGTTTGGGCATTTTTTTTCTAGCATTTAGATGCAATGAGCAATTCTTTCTCTTATTATGAAATATATCTGAACTTCCGTCTTTATTAGTTTATATGTTTTGTTGATTACAGCAGCAGTTGTGTTATGTTAGCCTCCAGGAACGTCTGGATGTTCCAGGAACAAGAATAAATGTAAATCAGTAGTGTACTTCTTTCATTGCTAATTTTCCTTTTTTATTGCCACAGTTAAAACACAGTATCTCAAAAGGTAAAAATATCTTGTATACACAGTATATATGCATGTAGGTGTTAATATTTTATTCCACTCAAAGGGTTCAAATTTGTGACTTTAATCTGTCACATTTGCTTGTTGAAATTGTGTTGGTGATACTAAAATGTGATAATGTTTCCTTTAATTGTTTTAGGAGTGGATCTGAGACCCTCTAAGTCTTACTTACGTGTTGAATTCTGACATAAAGCATGATGGTTTGATGTCAGAGGGAGATGTGTGTATAATTACTGATAGGATTAGGCAGGTGCAGGTACCTGAACTAATCAGGTGGTCCTTATTCAGGGTGGACCGTCTTCTGTAATTTCCCCATTCCTCATGTGTCAAATCTGATGTGTGTTATTGAAAATACTTGTTCCTGTTCCTCTAATGGTATCCATAGATGAAAAATCCAGAACTGTAAAGGTTACTAAGGAGAGGATTTTGTCATAAATGAAATCCCTCTTTTCTTTTCTTTTTTTTTTTTTCCCCTCCTCCTTTCATAATAATTCCATTTGGTCTTCTGAGGCTGTGATCTGTATGCAAAATTACTGGGATTTTAACAAATATTCCTGACAGTGAATCTTTGTGCAGGATGTGATCTGCAATTAGCTTCTCAAGAAAGGAGCATAGAAGAGATCAAAAATTTATAATAATAAGGTGATGTAGTGCACTCAAGGCAATTTCTCTTTTTAATTCCATTTATACGAACAACGAAAGTATGTTCTGCTTTCTTTTATGCAGTAAAATTTTATCTAACACACATCCACAGGGGGATGAAATGTTTGTTTTTTTTTTTTGCATATTCAGTTTTTCAGCTTTGGCTATATTTTTGAAATTTTAATTGTGGATGAAGTCAGTTATGAAGCTTCAAGTAAGGAAGTTGTATTCATCATCAATTGACATTTTTGAGTTACGTTTGTTGTGCTTTTTGTTATGGCTCTCTTCTCGCAGACAGGATTGTTGCCTGAAATTACAAAAGACTGCCACTTCTGAGCAAAGTGAAAAATATCCTCTTAATTTTACTTTTCGAGAGCAGCTGTTTGATTTAAAATTGTAATGGTGTGTAGGTTGTTGTGTCCACGTGACTGTGTGGCGTGAGTCCGTCAGACGCTGAATCTGACAGGAGTGAGCAGCTTAATGCATGGATTACAGGATGCTGGGCTCTCAGAGTCACGATGCGGTGAACTGCTCGGCACAAAAACCGTCATGCAACTGACTGCCTACTGCAGTTCCTGTCAAACGCACCGCACACTCTCGTCTTTCTAATGAAAGTTCATTTAAATACAAGATTATAGGGGAAAAAAAGAAGTTTGTACCTTACACTACTGCTTTAACCTTCATCTTAGATTTGAGCAGATTTACTTTTTTCAATATGTTATACTTTTCCAAATACATTTAGAAGGATGCTAAATGTTTGTAAAAAAAAATAGGTTTGATGTAAAATATTCCTTGCAAGATTTAATATCTTTTTCCTATTGCTTTTTTTTTTCTTTTGAAAGGATTATAGCAGCACCTTTTGCCTCATCAGAAAAGAGTGTTTATTGATGAAATATTAACTTGTGCTTTTCTTTTCAGCTGGATATTGCTCCTTCGCTCTTGGCACGTATAATTCTGGAGAGGTTTCTTCAAGAGCAAGAAGATGCTGTGTGTAAGTTGTTTCTTTTTTACCTTTTATTGCCACCCAAAGGAGGGTTGCTAAGATCCACTGCAAGAAATGAGCCCACCGGCGGTAGCTGAGTCAGATAAAAACTTGTTGCCATTTCTCTGTTTTATTAAGGTTTGCAAATTTTTTCCACAGACATTTCAGCTGTGAATTTAAGGATTCTCTAACACTGACATATTGTGAAATCACAAAGTGTACAGTATAATCAGAACAAATCAAATGTTTTTTGAAATGTTACAAGATTTGAAATATATGTGCAGAACATATCACGTAATTGCATTTTTTTAAACCTGGTGACTGGTTTGCAGCACAGAGGAAGAGTATAAACTCACTCCTCATTTATAAATAAAACTGCAACCTGGATGGGGCACACACACAAACACTAGACAATGTACAATGACCAATTAACCCGAAACACATGCCTTTGGACTGTGGGAGGAAACCAGGTGACCCGATGTACTGATACCCAGCGTTAGCGTCAAACAAAGAGCAAAGACAAAGAAATGAGTGTGTTACTCCAACAGAAAAGATTAAAATGGCGAGGCCATGTGTTTCACATGGGGGGGTGGGGGTTGGGTCAGGGGCAGAATAGCAGGACAGTCACTTCACTGGCATCTGGAGGGCAGGCGACCAAGAGGATGGCCAAAGCAAACACGGCCCAAGACGGTCAAAAGCCGTCATGAAGAGATGGGAACCACCTGGACTGAGGCAGCAAGTATAGCCCAAGACAGGGTAGTGTGGAAGTTATGTGTGTCTGGCCTATGTAACATGAAAATAAAGCAGCAAATTGTGCAGACTGTTTAAGTATAAAGTGGCCAGAAATTGACAAATATTACTCATTTCAGGGATGGGCTGGTCAGCAAGCAAGACAGAATCAGGCTTTAAATATGACACGTTTTTTATTTCAAACTATTTAAAAATGGTTTTAATTTGAGTGTAATTTGAAGTTAATAATGACCAGGAAAAGTGTTGAACTGGGATGGACTGGTGTCCCCTCTGGGGTGTGCACTACCCCACGGCTTGCGCTGCGTTACCCCTGGTGGACTCTGGATCATTCAGACCCCGCACTGGTCCAGCAATTGGTGGATGGGGGGATGGAAAGGATGAAGTTTTGTTCTATATTATAGTTTAATCTGTAATTACACAACTAAATAAGAGTAATAACAGTCTTTCCATAGGTTCCCTAATTTGTACCTAACATTCGCATTATGATGATGTGGACTTGCAAACACATGCAATTTTTTGCTATTGTTTTTAGTAATATTCTCATAAGAAGCAATGAATTCACAGTGAAAAGAAAGTGCTTCGTGAGAACAAACGTTTTAATTCCAAACCTTGATGATGTTGAGCACCACACAAGATGAGCTTACCCCTAAAACGTTGCTGTTATTGTAATGTAAGAAACATTTAAATAATGCAGGTAAGGACATTTGCTTAGTTTTTTTTTTTTTTTTTTTTTTTCTTCTTCTTCTTCTTTAAAAAACACTATGCATTTTGCATCATGGCAGAATCTTCTAAAATACAACATATCTGTCCCACTACAGGATTTCAACCCCCCAGTAACTTTACTTTTTCCAGTACTGCAAGGAAAGTGCGGTCTATACGTCGTTTCATTGAAAGACTTTTCATGCGGTTTTTTTAATGTAGATTGTCAATTTACCAGTGGTTCCATGCATTTAGTTTCACTCCATGTTTTCCAATAAATGCCCTCATTATATTAATAAATGACATCCATGACGCATTTCCCTTATGACACATCTGGAGTCCAATGAATATGTCCCGTTGAGAGCTGGATGGAGTGAATCACGAATTACTTCTCAAACCTTTTTGAGCCACGTTTTTGTTTTGTCTGTGTAAGAGTCACACTTTTTTTTCTTTACACAATAGGATACATTGGACACAGAAATGAGGCAAGGTAGCATTCCATGACCTGCTGAGGGAGGAGGCGAGCAAATGCAGTTGGTCAACTTTGCTGATGACATTTAAAGCCGCCTTCTGCGCAGTCAGACAGTCTGACCGGGGAAATTTTTCTGAGGTTTATAAAGGGGGGAAAACATAGAAGATGCTGTCCACTTGGCTGCCAAGGTTCATCTTTCTGGTACCACCACCACAACACACCAAAACCATCTCCACACTGAGAAAAGGCAAATGAGTACTTTATTATTTTTAGTGGACAGATAAATTTAAAAGGAGTAAATTGGAAAATCAAATGAGGGCTTGAGGATCCTCCGAGATTTGCAGAGCTGTCTGCCGGCATTTGAGAGGCCCATCCATCATGTCCTACAAGTAGTCGATTCCTCTAGTATCTGTAAATGTTTTCAGATATTAGCCAATTTATATGCTCTGAGATTCATCATGGAAAATCAGCTTTAGCGCTGTGCATTATCTGGTCTCGCCTCTCCAGTGCACGATGAAGGTTGATGTATGAGTGCCTTCGCAGCTCAATGGGTTGCACATGGGAGGAAGAAAAAAGTACATTTTTAATTAATAAACAAACTTGCTGCGGAGCTCATCAGTGTCAGATGCAATAACCATTGCCATTTGTTATTGTTTATTGCATTCCTCCCTCAACAAATGTTGCCCTCTAATGGGGTTTCTTTTCCATTTTTTAATTTAGATAATGACTTTTTCGCTAATGTGGAAAAGGAAAACATACAAATCCTTTGAACAAAAACCAACTTACAGTGTATAATGAAGGTACTATTCATCTGTCTGCCATTCACCTTTCGTAACATATTTTGGTCTTAGCAAAGACGTAAAATTTCATCTAATATTGCACACTGCTAAAACTTAAATAACTGCACCGTAGTGGACATCAGAATTCAAAGTAGATTATTCTCTTCGTGTATATTTATAGCTGCTTCTTGTCTGTTAAACCGTGGCACATTTGGTGCGTGTGTGTGTGTGGGGGGGGGTTAATAAATGTATGGACCTGTTATTATTTACTGCAGTGTTTGTGCACAACGATGAATGACATTATGGCTCCGAATGGCATTATGGCTGTGATGAATGAGCATTAGGATGAACTCATTTTAAACCTGCCTGATTTATAACTTTTTGCCTGCATAGTTTTAAACCAGCACAGATCTCTCTGTTTATTAGGTCAGGGCTTCACCGAAACACCACAGTGTCTGTGAAAAGGTCACTTTATACCTTTTTGTAATCCATGCTGCGATTCTCCTAAATACAATGCCCTTGATCATACGCAGTAAAATATCCTTAGAAAAATTTCACCATTTACAAAAACATTCTGGGTGTGACTGCAGTTTGTTGCTCACAAGCGTAAGAGTCATCAGAACTTAACTGCCTGGATGGTGCAGTTTATTTGACCCAACTGTTTTGGATGCACGGGTCCATACGTTTGCAAATAATTCAAAATTGATTTGGAGATGTCACTGTGATGTATTTATAAAGAAATTTTCACGTTGATTCGTGTCAAAAAAGCTCAATTCAATATTTATTAAGTGTTAAAACGAAAAAGGTTAAGGAGGTGAACACTTTTTATGTGTGTGTGTGTGTGTGTGTGTACAAACACTATATACTGTATGTATATAAACCTGTAGCCCACTGAAACCTTTTGCAGATGAATATGGCAGAAATTGCTATCAGGAGAAAAAAGATGGCTCCAAAAAATTAAAATGGAACAGTTTAGAAGCGTTCCTGCTGTACTGGTACATTCTTTCATTTTCCTTCACATTATTTTGCATAGTAGCACCTTTGTTAAGGCAAATGGGTGTTGCTCCGGAGTAATATGTGTCCCATTTTCATAAAGTTTACTGCCTCATATTTTCTGATTTATTGATTATCCATTATCATTCATCATGAGGTGTTCCAACTCAGGGGAAAATATAGGCCTCTTTCTTCATTGCTGCTCAGGAGTGCGTTATAGATCTGCTTGTAAAGGTACCGATGTCTGAGAAAAATGAGCAAAGGAATAAACCACTGAATATGCCTCCCAGCTCTCAAAGGTAAAAAGGGAGGAGAAGAGTGCTGACGGTGCTTTGTTCTTTCTCCACCTTTCTGTTTTTTACTCATTTAGCACTACTAAGAAGAGCATGTGTATCACAGTCCCCATTATTTCTCTGCTAGGGCTTTCATAATAGACTGGAGGAACTGCACCATAGGGAGATGGAGATGGATAAGTGTTAAACATTTCATGTTTTAACAAGGATCACGTTAATGAAGGTTTGTGTTTAATAGGGAGTAAGTTGCTTTCTAGAGCACTGAAGTATAGTTTTCTAGAGCTCTTTTCCTTGGGTTTTATTTTTATCCCCCTTTTTTCACTTTTAATGTATTGATGTTGTAGCAGTACAAAGCATTCCTGTACATTTATTTGCATACCTAAATATATTTGCATAAAAAATACTGGCTTTTTTTTTTTTCTCAAAAACCTTTGTGCTTAATGTTCATTTTTGTTGTTAACAGCCACCAAGCAACTTGTTAACTCTATGTTGCGGGAACCGTCTTTGATTCCAGATGACGATCTTGCATATAATGTTTACCAGGTACTTACTTTTAACTTCACCAGCAGCTTTAGGGGTTACGAACCAACCAGTTATGTAATGTTTGTGAATGCTGTTTAGCCACATGCTTGTTTCTGGTAAATTTTATTACCTTTATTATTGTTAAATTTATTTGTATTTTTTTCCCTTGTTCGGTTCAACCGTCTTTGACACAGCTCGTCTTTGGCGAACAATACGATTTTTAAAATAAATAAATAAATAAAATTGCATATATTTATGATGTTGAACAATTGCACATAACCACGTGGCCCATTTTGTTCCCCAACATTTGGGCGAATGGGTTCCTGACTTCCCCCTCCTTCTCTTTCAGTGCACAATAAATGACTGCTGTTATGGACCGCTGGTGGACTGCATCAAACAGTATCCTTTCCCATAAAATTTTAAACCAGAACCAACGAGTAGCTATTCAAAGGATTAGATGTGTCTAGCTTCACCCGACATAAAAGTTCAGCTTTCCAAAGAGGTGTTTCATCCTGCTTTTCCTTAGAAAACCATTACACGGGTGGAAGGTGTGTAAGAGATCCCTGATCTATATGGATTTCCTTGTTCACCGATTGAGTCAAGTCAATGTTCTATGTCATAAAAACTGGAATTCATCCATTATGCCTTGTTTTATATTTGCCAGGAATAATCTGCATTTTACATGTAGCAAGCATCGGTGTGAATATTTTCTTTTTTTTTTCTTTTTTTTTGGTTTTGAAGAATTTTTTCATAGCTTGTTAGTGTTATGGGTTTAAAGGCTGTCGCTGTTAGTGTAACATGGTAATTAAGCAGTAGTTTTCGGAGACATTTTACTGTAAAGTATTTTTACAGCAGACGTGTCGCTTATTGAAATGAGCAGCAAAAGTTGTGTTAAATACAGTGCAGTGAGCGAGAAGGCTACAAGGACCATTGCTCTCGTTCCATTCCCTCTTGGATGCCAGAAGATGGGTTTAAGCATTTCTCTACACTTCAGTCGATTTCCTCGGTGCTCGCTGTGGTTCAGCGGTTGCAGCGAATTATTAGCATGTTGGAGAATGTGTGTCATGTCCCGTAATATTCCCATGCGTCAGTCCTTTGTGTTCCCGCAGCAAACTTGCCAAATGCACGCGGTTTCTATAGCAACTCCTTTCACAGGTGAAATGCCCACTCTTTAGAATTGCAGGCAAATTGATAGGAAAATAGGAGAGAACTTCTGAATGTGAATTAGATCATTAGGCCATTAAAAGTGAACTGTAACATATTAACAAAGAAACAAGGAATAATGTACAGGCTGATACAAATTAAAAATAATCTCAAGGGGAATCTAAGGCATGAGTCAAAGAATGGATGAATGAGAGCGTAAAAGTTTAAAATGTATTTTCTCAGGGGAGTATTTTTTTTCTTAGGATAAAGTGGAGGGACGAAAATGCTGGTGTTTTAAAAATATAGCATAGATGTGGGAATGTCCTTACATATCTTTTTGCAGCGCCATCGGTCACGAACACGAGGTTTTACTTCGCGACAAACTCAGAGAGAAAAACTTGTCCTTCTTAGGTGAGTTTTCATCTTTAGGATATTTACTTGAAGAACCCCTAAACAAAGCATAATTTTCAGCGTGCACCAGGGTATCAGTTACTGCATTTAATCTTCGCACAAATAAAAATTCAAATGAACTCGGGCCTCGTATTTTCGTGTTAATTTGTGCTTTTCTGAGACATTTTATCCCTTATGTGAGACACGAAAGGAACGTAAAAGGTGTAATATTTTAACCTGGAAGTTGTGACCTTTCGGAGAAAATGGTAGAGGAGGATTCTGAAAGCGTATGAGGAGTTTGTGCACAGGGGCCATGAAATCAGTGTCTCTGGCTGATAAATGGATTGGAAATAAGCTTCCCTACAGTGGAAATGGCCCATTAATTTTAATCAAAGGTGATGTAAAAGGCGATTGGAGCAGCATGACAATGTCAACAGCCCAGTAGGTGTTACGAGAAGCCGCGGTAGCTGCTCTTCTTTTCCTAGCCATTGTTTTGCTCGCACACCATTAGATGAGCATGGCTGAAGCCCAAGACTGGGGTTTGGAATTGAATGACCTGGTCAGCCTGCAGTTTAATGGAGAAATCAGGTGTTGCGCACATAATCTCTGACTGGCATCTGGAGTCAAGGGCAATGGTTCAGTCTGCAAGTGTAAAGTCTCTAATGCAATTTTTGTTTGTTTGTTTATTTATAAATCATGTTGACTGTAAAGGGAGTGCGGTAGGCGACTTCTGGTGATGTCAAGCGTATGTTTCAACACAATACATACATGATGTTGAGTATCTTACCATTTCCACGTTCTTACTGCTCTGCCCAATTTTAGGGAACTAGACTGTAAACGGTGAAAAAAAGGAATTTTTAGTTTTCGTGTTTACATTAAGTTTACTGTCTCACCTGTTATCTAAGACTATCCCCCCCCCCCCCCCCCGCTTCCTAAAACTTGATGAAAAATTAAGAAATGAAGGGGTCGCAATGGTTAAAGATGCCTATTTGCCGATAAACAGCAGCAGTGCGTTGTGACAGAGCCAAACTCTTACCGTGTCGCTTTACTCTGTGTTTACGGATGTACTTTCTACAAAGCGAACGGCTCTTGTTCCCACAGTCCAGTCTCGTTTCTGCCGTTGAAAACCTCAGCAATGAAGGTGACTGGGTAATTATTTAGTTTTCACCTGTTTTGGTCACCCAAAAATTCCACTTGTACATGTTTTTATTTTTTAATTTCCTGCAGTCGTTCGTGTTACATCCGAATTTGCCTTATTGCGGGGTGCGTTACTGCATGTATTTGAAGAGCGAGGTTCGAGTTGGCTTTGTTTGTAAGTACTTTAACCTTGTTTGTTAGCTGTTGTACATCTCTGCAGCAATAACACAGTGATTTGCCCTCAGATGAAAACCAGCTACGAGCCAAGGGTTACGACAAGACACCTGACATCATTCTGGAGGTCCCAGTAGGTATGTCTTCTGTGTCAGAGAAGATAAGACTCAAGATGTTGTAGTGTTTTATTGCATAAATACAATTATAATTTATGGCCAGTAATGAATGTTAGGGGTTTTTTTTCCTTTATTTTGATGATTGTTTAATTCAATTTTTTTTTTTTTTTTTACAGGATCTTATGACTGAGAAATCCATATTCACATTTTTCTGATTTGAATACATTTTTATATGCTTACTATTGTACAGTAATTGTATTATATTCATGCTGATTTTAAAGATTTGCATTTTTTATTACCACATAGTATGTTCGTAACCATTATTTTGAGGTTTAATGGCCCTCTGACTCTTTATTATAGGTACAAAGGTAGCGGCAAAATAGTCAAATATTAACAGCAGTTGTAAAGAATTTTAAGATCTTTTATGATTTGGATCATCCCAATGATTTGAATTTAACTGGTGCGCGCTGTCTATTTCTCTTTCAAAATGAAGCTGTCGAGGGTCGAGTTGTTCACTGGATTGAAAGCAAAGCTTCTTTTGGAGACGATCACAGCCACCGCAACTACCTGAATGAGCAATTTTGGAGCTACTGGAATAGGTGAGATTCTGTTTATGCTTTTTTATGGGAAAAACAGTTTGGTCCTTTTGTGAATTGCATCTAAATGAATTCACAATTGCCGACATTCCATTGCTGCCAAATTGTACAAAAAGGAGTTCATGTCAGTATTTGTGAACAAGAGTTTTGGGGAATCCTTATGATTTTAATCACTTTGTGCTCAACTTGATTTACTTCTCTAAGATTGTTTTCTTTTCCCTGTCCTGTCCATTAATGTTTTAAAAACAAGAACTTGAAAGGCCACCGTCTGCTTCGTCTTGGGGTGACCGACTGTCACACTATGACATCCTGTTTGATTCTAAACATTTGGCAACTTTATTCACTTTTCTGGGATCTGATTTTACAGATATTTCATGGCCCCATTACATTAATGTTGAATTGGTCTTTTGAGGGGAAAAAAAATAGAGAAAGAACTATGCTTATGTAGCTGGGTTGCCGCCAAAGGACATTATTTGAGAAGGGTATTTGACGGAGGGTAAGTAGGTAGTGATATTAGGGAAGTTTATTCAAACTTACGTTAATGAAGCGATAAACGCGATCACGGATCGATGACTGTGGCGCCCACTGGGAAACTTGAGGTTTACAGTGTCGCTGGTAGCAGTTTTTAAAGGGGGTTCTTTAAGATGTCAGAGCTGTTTACTAGGGAAACAAGCTTTATTCTCAGCCTCGTACGAGAAGAGGGAGTTGTGGGATTCTTCATAATGACATAACCAATTTTCACTTTAAACCCCTCAACAACAACATTCATCATCCGAACAATAGTCTTGCCATAACACTAACCTCATAATAAATGCTTTTCAGTGGAGTGAGGGGTAATGGTGCTTTGACTATGAGGACTGCTGCAGAAAAAAAAAAAAAGAAAAAAGCTGTTCAGGCCCACTGCTTGGATATGATGGCGAGAAGGCATTGGTCTTGTTTCTCATCAATCTTATCTATTATATTTCAAATATCGGGGAACTGTCTGATGAATGTGCTGATAATTAAGTTATCAATCTCTCAGACTATGATAATTAAACAAATAATGCTTTTATTTTTTAACCTTGTAGCGGCTATGGCTGCGGACTTCATATAATCAAATCTGCCTTTTGGAAAACTTAGTGAACTCGTGCTTCCTGTGCTGAAAATATAATAAATGATGAAGAACAGGCTACGCTAGAAGAGTTTATGAAAAAACAAATCAGAAATTGTGAACATAGTTAATTTAGCAGCAAGTATAAATAGCTGGAACAGTTGTACACAGATAAAAGAACGGATGACGAAGAAGTCATGAGGCAGCAGTGGAAACAAAAATTCTGTTCCTGGTACAGGACAGAAAGGTTGTGCTGATCCAGGGGGAATCTGGCTGCCCTCTCCTCCTGGCCAGCACTGCTAGTGTTAGTGATTTGTAAGCGGTTTAGGGGTCAGGTGGTCTTCTGGACACCCCCTGTCTGCATAGCAGATGATCAAACAGCAAGGGCTTATGGGTCTGGCAAGTGGGTCAGGAAATACAAATGGCCAGAACTTGTGGGTCTCGCCCTGGCCAGAATCACACCCGTGTTGTTTCCACTCATCCAGGTTTTATTCCCATGAAAAAACAGACTCGTAATGATAAGAGTTTTGTGCATAATCAGCAGAGGAATGAAGCAGAACTCTTGCTATTATATAAATGGAGAATAATAGTGGTCATAATACTGAGCCCTGCTGAACTTCATATTTAATTGTAAAAGAATGCACAGTTATGAGGAAATTGCACACAGTGAAAATGGGAGGTCTGAGCTGTTGTTCTGTTGATGAAATGAATGAAATAAGTGCTGTTAACACTTTGTGGTGTCGTTTCTTTCATTTGTAGCTTTGTAAGTGATGGTGAGCCAAGGCCCAAGTACCGAAAAGAAACTGTTTGTTTTTTTTTTTGTTTTTTTTTTAATTGTTTTCTGTCATCTGGGAGTAATAATAGGCAAGGTCGTACGGAGCACGTGTTTTGTGCTGTACTGTCCAACCAGTCCTGCACCTGCACCTTATTAGGTTTCCATTTGCACCGTAATTTGTGACATTTCGGTTTAAGACAGTGTGTCACGCTGTTAAACAAAGGAGAACATCAGCACTCCTTACCATCATTTCCACAGGGTCTGCCTGTCTCAGTCTTGTCTTATGAGCAAATCGAAACCTGGTGTTCATTAGCACAAGCATCATGGCAAAAATCAGTGACTTTCTGTGTATCAGTAAAACAAAGGAACACCAACTGTGAGCTTCTCACTATTTAAAATATTTTTTGTACATAAGACTCTTTTTGCAGTTTCTATTTTTATATTTCAAGCAAAGCAATGTTTTGCTTAATTAAGTGGGGTTGAGTGCTTGGTGGCGGCCCACTTGGTGACGGTGTGAAAGCCCACCACCGGCATAACAAGGGCTGGCAGCCCTTGCCGTAGAGCGGGAACAAGAGCTCAGCGTTCGTCCCTGGTGTCGATGGTGTCCTTTCACCAGCACATACTGGTGGGCAATTATCCATGGCTAAACAGGCCTAAAAAATAATTTTTAAAACCTCGTTTAGCTCCAGTATCCACTATAATATTTCACTGAACTTCCCTTTTAAATATGAAATATGAATAAAAATAAGGATAATTTATAATTGCTTCAGAATTTTCAGTTGTGCACAGCATGGATACCGTTTGCGGTCCATGCACAAAGACATTGTGTGTTGTGGGTGCTATGGTGTTCCTTTCATAAATTTTAAGTGAACTTTTGTGTGCTTTTCATTACTTTTCCAGTTTTTATTTCACCCTTGGTAACCCTGGCTTAGGTGGTAGATCTGAACCATGTCTCAATAGTGACCACAAAAGCAGTGTAAAATAATCTTTCTGGAATCATTTATTTTTAAAACATCAAATGAGTAATTATTTAGTTTTTTAACTGCGAGGTAAAGATTTTCCCATTTATTTAGAAAAAACTGTTATGTGCTCATTAATATTGGTAATTTTACAAAATCAAATTAATTTACAACAGTTGCTTTTAACCTCCAAATTCAGCCTGTTTATAATAATAATAATAATAATAATAATAATAATAATAATAATAAATTCATTTTTAATAGAAAGTTGACACAAGCAGACATTTTTGTTATATTAACATTCAGGTTTTCTGTTTTAGGAAAATGTCTGCAGCATCTTCATTGTACCGGTAGCAGTCTGCTGTCGTTTAAAACTGTTTTGTACAACTCTTCTGCCGTAATACAACGGGTGAAGTCTTTTTTGTATGAAATTGCTGTGAACATATTAAGAATTTTACACCAGTTCCAAATAATTTTGTTTTGTAAACATAACTTTGTGATAACACACCAAACAAAAACTGCTGCATGTTATAGACTTCGCAAACATGTGGGCATTGGTTATGTCTGCTTAGATGGATATTTTTGATTTTAAGTTCATTGTTGATTGTGTAAATGTTGTTGTATCTTTTTTATTTAATATTTTATTTCATTTCAAGACATGTTTTTGCGCATCTCTGTAAACTGGATAAGTTCCATTATTTATCTTGGTGCTTCAAGCAGAGGTAACCAAAAATTCACAAATTGCATCAACACAGAAATGTCAGAGCCAAACTTCCTGCTACTCCTGCTGTTGTACCCCTGAGCAAAGTATTTACCCAGAATTACTCCGCTAACATTACCCAGCTGCACAAATGCATCACAAGTCAGATCCCTAGGCCTTCTCTCCAGATGGCTGCTGCGGCACCAGAGCGCACCCGGGTCCCTGCTCTAGGGCACACAGCAATGAAATTAGTTAGGGTTTTTTTTTTTTATTATATCCGTTAGAAATATAATTAAGAATGATACGTACAAAATGGTCAGTGACATACATCTCTTATTTCTGTGAAGTTACTTAAGCAAGAGGTATCAGAAAATAAACTTTGTATGCTGTGCCATTTACAGCTACCATTTTCGCTTTCTGATACTGAATGTAAAAAAAAAATCTCATGGATAGAAGTTTATTTAGAGTTTTAACAGATTTCAATTACAAAATGTTAGAAAAATAAGAAATTAGAGGATACACCTGTATTTCGATATGTAAAAGCACATTAGGAATGCAAATACACTTGCGTATCGTGGTGGTGTGAGACTGCCTTTTTTTTTTTTTTTATTTTAATTTTCTTATCCAAGTTGTGGAATTACACATAATGGACAAGATAATATGGAAGTCCAAAACATTTTCAAATTGATGCCTAACCTAGCATAAAATGAGATAATGGGAACCGTTATTGTAAGGCTTCATTTAAATTTTTAAAAAAGAGAGTTCTTTCAATTTGTGTATAATGACTTATCTTAATCCCTTAAGTGTCTCATCTCATGTTCCTCCAGTTTACTTGTATAGCAGCCAATGTGAAACGTATTAAATAGCTAAATTACTGAGGAGGAGACAGGCAGAAGGCACAAGTTTTTCCATCTGATGATCATTCAGTTCTGTGCTGAACGCTACGAGGAGCACTGGAGCATGAAGTGCGCGGTGAAAAGGTCCCCACTTTGAGCCCCAGAAAGGTTTTACATCTGCAGTCTGTTCAATTGAACGGAAAACATTTTAGTCGGTGCTTCTTATCAACCAGAATACTTATTACTTTGTTTTTAAGGAATTACAAATGTGAGAGTTGTTTTCTAAATGGAAGAAATGCACGGAATACGCAAATCTCGTAAAAGTGCCATCATTTCGTCGGTTTAATCTTTGGAATATTTTCATGTATTTTATGATTCGGTGTGGGATGTCTGTATTTTGCATGCAAGTTTCTCTTGGGTTTCATTTTTCTTTTTGTTTCATCTTTTCTTCCAGTTAATTTAGATTAATTGTTTGCTTGTAAAGTGAATATTTGCTTTCACAAAAAAGCAGTGAAAAACATTATTCTTTTGTTTGAAGAAAATGATTTGAATTATTTACATAGGTTGAATAAATTAATAAAATTTTTCTTTAACCCTTTAGTGAAAGAACAGCCGGTGCAGTTAGCAGCAGTGATCGCTGTGGCTTTTGCAAAGGTGCTGCATGGTCCCGATGTGTGGCTTTTCTTTTCATCTCAGTAGAAAACGGTACAGCCCTTTCGGAGAAAATGTCGATGTCTTAATAACTGCTCCTCGGCTCTCTTTCGCGCTGTTTAAAAACATCTATTGTCAAGCAAAAGTTTTACAACACGTTTTCTGTTTGCACCGTCAAACGCTTGCTTTTCTGTCACCACATCCATTTTCACGAAAGGAAACATGTCGACGGGTTCGAAAGTCCGGAAGCATCAGCTACAGCAGACCATACCGTGTTGTCCTTAGTTATTATTTTGCAAATCCAGCTGCCAAAGTAACACGTGCACACAAAATATTGTGCTTTTGATAGGCATCTTCCCAAAGCAGATTAATCAATAACAGCTTATGGCCAAAAAAATACACTTTTCCCCCCAACTACTGTGGTAAATGTATTGTACAGAAAGTTTCATAATTTTGAAATGCAAACAGATTCAATAGCAACTGCCTCTTGGAGGAATGTATGCTTAATAAAGCATTATATGCAAAATACTATAAACCATGTTTATAGTAGTTAAGTATTTCTTAAAATTCAGAAATAGTTGCCAGTTTTAAATCCCCGTATTCCTTGTGTTGTTAACGCCTCCCACTTTAATCGGTGCTGCGTTGTTCAGCAGACGTTTTCTTTCGGGAAAACAAAATGAGAAACAGTTTAAAAACGCCTCTGCCTTCATTCGTGTTAACTTTTCAAATTGCCGTTCTTAGTGCGCTGTCCTACACTTTAGCCTCTGGTCTTCTCTTGTGTTACTGCTGGGAACATTGCGTGGTGTTGTTTTTGGGCCTTCAGCTCTCTTTCATTTACGGAGTAGCTGCAGCCAAAGGGCTTGTCTATAGTATATCGTAGGTGCTCTTGAGATTGTATCGCGAAAATGTGAGATATATCACAGCGTTAGAGCAGCATAAAGGCGGTTAAGTGAAATTTGACAGCAGGATACAGATGTGGTTTTCTAGTGCCTTCTGTTCGTGTCTTTTGCGTTTTCCACATGCGAACTCGGATGTCAAGGTGGCGGCACGGCGGATTTATCGAAACACGGAAACCGTGTTCTTTTTTCCCCTTTTACTTCCTTTATGCTATTTAATTTCTTGTCTCTTTCTTATGCCAACCAGCTTTGTATTCATTTATCTTTGTTCCAAATTTATTTTTATATTATCTATCTTCTCTTATTTGTCTGTGTTTAGTTTTTCTCCTCTTGAACGTACTGTGCGCTATGGACCAGAGGTACTACATACTGTTCTTCCTAGTACACCTGTCGTATAATGCCGTGTGACAATAAACGGTTCTTGATTTTCGAAACCCCGCAGACCGTGAACTGAGTCGAGCCCCATCCTTTACAAGGGCCCACTGCACCATGGTGCTGCTAACCTGCCCTTAAATGTGGAAGTGTATTAATTCTGGACTAAATTCTCGTAATATCTCGCATCAGTGGCATCCGTTGCTTTGTCTGAAATAAGGTGGTTTCGGTGTTCCTATACTGATTACATTTTCATTTTTGGTCCAAGAATATCTGGAAGTCTGAGCTGTTTTGTCCTGCTGATACATCTCTGATACTGCTTCTTTGTATAGGATTTCTTTATGCTTCATAGCTACAGATCAAAGCAATATTTTATAACAGTTCACTTGTTAAGATCTGTAATATATATGCTCATTCTGCGTGGTAGCTACAATTCTCACAATGTCATATTATATATTACATTGAGATACTTTTTAACGTATCGACGAATGTGGTTGTGTCGGAGTATCCCTGAAAGCGGTGTCGCCCCGCTGCAGATCATAAGCGATGTTTGACATAGACATGCTTATTAGCAGCTCTTTTAAACTTAAATATTTCTCGAGGCATTCTAGGCTGCAGGAATATTTATTCCTCGAGTTCTCCGAAACATATAGAGGACGGCCATAGCGCGTACTCTCGTCGCGTCGCTTGGGACGGCGCGCCCGAGCCGAGCGCGGCGGATAAAAAAACCAAAAAAAAAAAAAAGTTTCCTACCTTTCGCCCGCGTTAAGAAAATAAAAAATAATTAAAAGAACTGACTTTGCAACGAGCAGCCCTTGCGCTCCAAACCCTATAATTTAATCGTTTTTTATTCCTCCACTCTTCTTTTTTTCTAAACAGCAATTAATCTCATTTTAGTACAATTTTCCCGCTCCTGAAGTCAGACAGAGTCGCTGTTTTGTTCCTATTTGGCTTGGTCTCCTCTGCATAGTCATTAAAGGCCCAATTAATGTCACCCTTTAGCTGAAGAGTGCTCATTTTTATTGGGGAGCTGACAGTTGCAGCCTCCAAAGCAGCAGTGTAATGTGCATTAATTGCCCTGTAACACTGGTAATTGCCAGTTCTTCAGGCCTCTCAGTAAACTGTCATGCCCAGACAAGACTGCGCTGAAATAGATTACTCATTAGGGAGACCTGCCCTGTTTTCCAATGGGGCTCACCGTGTCGCCGCAGAGCGAGAAAGAAGGGAAACGGCGGTTGCCGAGACAAATTTCCGCCGGAGGCTTTATTTCGTTCCGTCGCGGCGTATTCCGCGAGGAGCGGATGCTTAAACGCGACGCGCGCCGAAATGCCGACCGGCCCTCGGATTCCGCGCCTTATTCTCCCGTGCGGTTGGGTTGAGGTGTACGTGGAGCGGCGCGCCGCGGCGAGCCGGGAAGTCGTCGCGGAAATCGTTTCCGCTCTATTTTCCGCGTTTGTTTCCTTCGCGGTAAATGCCGACTCCCGTCGGTGAATTTCGATGTAGGTTTTATCCAGGAAAAGCCTTCGAAGTACGACGTGTTCTCGCAGCGTACACCCCCCGCGCATTTGGCACGGGCGCTGGAGTTTTATGCATTATTTTGAACTTTCTTTCGTTCCGATGTCGTTCCTCATTTGTCACCTCGCAAAGCACCGCCGGACAAGAAAGCTGGAAACGGCCCCTTCTTTGGCTTCTTTATGGCCTCTTTGTCACAGCTGCTATCGGCCGTCTGCTCCCTCTCCTCGCAAATGAATTTTGCCACAGCCTTAAAGACTCGACCCCCGGAAATGCTCGATTCTAAGGCGATCCTGCGGCAAACCCGCGGCCGACCAGGTAGCCGGAAACAGAGGAAGTCTCCGTTGTGGCTCTCGTTTGACCGTTACGCTTCATCGCTACGCCTAGCACCCGGCCGCGCACACATTTATCCGTTTGCGCTTGCCACGTATTTATCAAATTGCTTATGACAAGTCTGAGCGGGATAACCAAACGCATTAAGGTTACCTGTCATGTGAACGTAACCATAACCTCCATCAGTCTTGCAGCTAATGACAAGCGAAGGGACACCATAGCATCACTCATGATGGTGCTGTTCAAGCTGTAATAAGGACAACGGAGGCCAGGGCAAATTTGACCCGGACAGCCTTCGCCACACGAAAGGCTCCCTAAATGACTAGCAGCAAGGGGGGGCCCGGATAGACTAATGGGGTTCCCTTTGGCATTCTGACAGACGAGGCAATTTGAAGGGAAAAGTGAAAGGGCTCCCGCTTGGTCGCGTGTTTAAGGCCATCGCTGAAAGAGCTTGAGGCCGCGGCGTCCGTGCCGAGTTGGCAACGCGTGCCGAGCGAAATCGCATTTCCGTGACGATCGGCTCACCGAAAAATAATCCGTGTCGGCCGCTTTTGGAGCGCTGCGCGACGTACGGCTGTGAACGGGATTATAGCGCGGGAGCGTCCCAGGTTGATGCTCTGTGCCGCGGCTCTGTACTTGCCAAATGCGAGTTGCACCGTTTTACGCGTACGGCACCGAGCTGGGATCAAGTTACTTGCCTTGGAATTTTCCCGGAAGAATTACTCGCCCGTGTAAATGGGTAAATCTCTTTAACTACACCGTAAGCTGTCCGGGAGAATAGGATCAGCCGAACACGCCGATAATAGCAATAAAAATGAACTTACTGGAGATTTGTCCCGTACACGCCACACATTTTCCATGACATGCAATTACGTGCCACAAACATTCTTTTAAAAAAAAAAAAAAAAAGACAAATATTATTTAAAATGACTTTTTGTGATTTTGGGTTTTGAAAGTGGCAGGATTCCTTTTAGGCTTTCTTGTAGGCATGAAGCTGCTTATTTTTGACAAAATGTTGCAGTTGGATATTCTCACATTTTTGTACGCTGCTTTAGCCTTCGTTGTTACTTATGCTAACACGAGTGGCTGATAAAAGAATAAACGTAAGCGTTCTAGTTGGAGGGAACAAAACCGCACACGAAAGTAATAGTTTTTAAAGCTCAGACTGAATAACGCTGCGGAGTCGGGTTTCTTCCATAAAATGCTCAGGAGCGTATTCAACACCAGTAAAACAAGCAGATTTGTTTGTAGGCAGACGTGGGCTGCTGTCATCGCCGTGTTGCTCTCCCGGGGAAAGCGCAGCGCCGACATTCCTCGCGTAACGAAACGGCTGGCAGATTTTCTTTCGTGAAAGCGCCTTATTTTGTTGGGCTGAGAACGCGTGGAGGCCCAACAGTCTTAAACCAGAGCAGGAATCAATAGCAGATTGCCTTAGGATCGCAGTTTGCCATCTCCGTGACCCGGGCTGTCAGTCGCTCATTGTTTCATGACACGTTTCGGAGTATTTAACTTCCCGTTTGATGTGGCAGCTAATTCGTTTTGTCAATGCGCTTCCTCGAATACGAGCCCCATCTCTGAAGGGACGCTGAAAAGACGCGACTAATTCGGGCCCGTTTGGATAAAACCATCCCTGTAATTTACTTCCGAACACTTTTGTTTTCCTTGCGCGTCTTGAAGACTTGCAATAAAAACCCGACGGGAGAAACTGCCGGCGTCGAAGCGGTTTGTCGACTCGCGTCGTTTTCGGGCTCGTCGGGAGCACGTCCGCAGGCGCATCCTTCCGCCCTTGGGAAAACCTCGGAATTTATCGCCTTAACCAAGCGACAACCGATTTACTGCGTTCGCGCCGCTGCCGTCTCATTGCCGACGGTGAAAACCTGAATTGGCGCTCATTTGCTGACCGAGCCGCGTCCGTCCGAAGAAAATGCCCGGTTACTTCCTTTTCCACCGTTAGGCGCGTTTTCTTACTCCGGTGACTTTAGCAGATGGCGCCATGTTCGCAAGGGACTGGGAGCTGTTACTATTAACACTGTGGTTTCAACGAATGCGTTCCTTTGCAGATGCTTTTATCTAAAGCTGCTTAGGGTAACTGACTCTTTTGTGGAGCTCTGCCTTTTTTACGGGAGCGGTTCGGGCCAAGTGCCGCCCTCGGGGCTGCAGCGCTGCCCCCGCCTCTTCCGCTCCATTCATATCGAGCCCTCGTGGTCCGCCGTGCAGCCCGGGCCGAGCCGCCTGTCCCCGCTCGGACCTCCTAGGCTGTGTTAAACGCGGCGCCCGGCAGAAACTGTGGTCGATTAGTGCCTTGCAGGAGGAGGACGTCTCCCAAATTGCAAACACAACAGTTTGGAGGGTTTAAACACAAGATTAGGCTATGTTTCACTGTGGCAGAGCAAAGGGACGCATCTGAAAGGATTGGGCTTTGCCCCCAGAGAGCATGTAATTGCTGGTAAGACTGCTGGCAGAATCACAATAACATGTTTAAGGACCTTGTATCCCCTTGACACTGTCCTTCTACCTATTTGGACTGAACCCAAGGCCTCCCAGCAGCAGGTCCTTTGGTTGTTTGTGCGATCACGGCTCAGAGTGAGTCTTATTTTTCATGCGGGCAAGGCACGGGGTTTCAGGCTGCTTTCAGCTTTAAGAACCGGTTTCTGCTTCTAAGATCGTGAAACGTGGGGCGATATGTCGTTTCGAAGAGGTGAGGTTTCGTTTGTAACGTCCTGTTCGTGTCCTTTATATCATCATTTTGCTTGTCGTCTTTACGAGCGTAAATCTTCCTCTTTCTTCACGCGAAATTGTTTGTTGCTGTTAGTTGTGCGGTGCGTAAGGTAAAATTCTAGCATAACACGCGGCGTGAAATGATGACAAATTAGAAATAACGTTTTCCCCCAGGCTGCCCTATAAGATGAGGTTGCCGACACGATGCCGTTGTCTTTATTTTCGCAAAGAAGAGGAGACGCCTGTTAAGATTCGGGTGTCGCCCCCCTGCTCGATCCTGAAAACCTTTGTGGAAAGAAAGAAAAAAAAATATATATATAAGACGTGTAAAATCGCTATGTGAGTGCTCTGCAATTGACTTCTGCTCTGGATGAGCAGCAAATGGTCTCCATTATGGCATCATGAAAACATCAGAGTGTCTTAATGATGTGGCTTTTTCAGGGTTGGCTTGGTTTCAACAAAAATACTGATGGAGATGGCTGTGTTCACGTGGAGCCGCAGCCAGATCGTTTTGTTGGTTATTTCTCTCCACGGCCAAATTAGGGGCACATATGTGCGGCGGCTGAGACAGAGCGCGACGCGGTGGCTTTCAGCGCCGTCCTCCCTGATCCCAGACAAGGTGGGGTGCCGGTTAGTGCTCTAGGGGGAGGTCTTGTGGAGTCAAAAGGATCATTAGTTGGAATACACAGTGATTTACTACAGTTGTACCACTGTTGCTTCAGCAGTTTAAGCAAAAGCCACCGAGTATGGATACTCTGCCAGCTGTTTCTTCCCCTGCACGATGAGCTTGAGAGCGAAAAAGAATGAGCATCTCGTGCCACTTTTCACACTTATCTTCACGTTTCCAGAAATGGCAAGGCAGCATCCAATGACAAGGCAGCATCCAAGTCCCGACTATTAGACCATTAGCCGAAAAAAAATATGACATGCGATAAATGACGTCTGCGATTTTTTTTTTCTTTTTTTTTTTTTTTTAAATCGGAAATATTTCCCTCCAGTTTCGCATTGCTTTAGTATTTTTGCTTTTTTTAAAAAAATAAACCATGCTGAACGCATTATGAGCAACATGGAAATGGGTGGAACTTCCCTTTAATTATTACACGAAGGACAGATGTTGTCTTTTGAGGTGTCACTGTGCTCAGTTGTCATCTTCAAGAGAAGTAATTCCATCCCAACAGTTCCGTCCTCTCAGAATATATTAAGGGCTAAATCTGGAAGCAATATTTCTTAAGTTATTATCGCAAGCTGGGGAGGCGTTTATTGGATGTCACCCTGCCAATAGCCATATCGTGATAAATGCGAGAGTTGAAGATAATGAGGTTTAACAGTTTATGCAATTATGGCAAGGTGTCAGATAAGATAAAGGTCTCTACCCGGCGTATTAATGAGGTTATCAAAACTCGAAAATGATTCTGATGATCATGGTCTCGCGTGTTGTCTTATATTGCTGAGATGCCTGGACCTAACGGGAGTCAGACAGAGGCGTGACGGTAGCGCTGGTGTCCCAGGTTCACCGGCAGCTCCCGGGTCTCCAAGCGGAACATCGTAATTCCGCTACCGCGCCGGCGTCACGCGGGCTTCGCCCCTGCGGATGGAGCGGCGGGGCAGTAAGCCAGCGTCGCGTTCCTTTCTTTGCTTGCGTGTCATTTAATAATAAACGATTTAATAAGAAACGGTGTTACCCGTGACCTTACTTTCTTTGTTTTGTTAAACCAAGGCAATTTCTGAAAAATAAGAATTTGCCTCGTAGCAAAAAAGCATCGACGCTGTTCATCCTCTTTGGTTGCTTGTATTTCACCGCCAGAACTCGTACCTGTGTCTTACTGTGGCTTCTGGCTTCTGAAAGCCGCTGTGAAACCCCCCACATAAACCCATAAAAATGAAGCACAAAACTGTTTTGCTTATTGTATTATTTTTTATTGCATTGTCCTTGCTGTACTATTTTCTGAAGTTTCTTTATTGCAGACTGTAAATGGTCTGTGTTTCTGTTTTCAAAATGTATGCCAAAAGATGAATTTTTAATTCATCAGAGCTTTATCTGAACATGACTGGGAATAAATTGAAGGATTGAGCTTTGTTAAGATTTTACTGATTTTGACGTAGTGGATGGACTAAAATAATTTTTGAACTGATTTCTGGTTCCAGTTGTGTTTGTAAGATGAGGTACGGTTGGACGGCCTCTGCTTAAGCAGAACTGAGCGCTGCCACCAGGTTACAGATTAAACAAATAAATCATTGCATGCAGGACATTTGTGGAAAAGATATTTAAACAATATAAGCGAATAAATACTTCTCGCTTTGTGCTATTAATGGCGATCCCACCTGGACGCTTCATTTTTTCCACCATCTGCTGTGTCTCCAGACAGAAACTGGCTTGTTCGGTGGGATGAGCTGGGATTCTCCTGTAGCCCCCCCAAATCGTTTTTTTTTTTTTTTCTTTTTTCTTATTTTTAAAAAAATTGCTGACACCTTCCTCTTAACACGAAGCCCTGTAAGACGTGTAGAAAGCGGTGAGGTTTGTCCAGATGCTACGTTCTCTCGTTGCGCTTTGAGTCCGCCTTTCAGCCGAAGGCCTATAAATAAAGGGCTATTAATCACCAGCTGAGCGCGCAAGCTGACCGCTGCTGTGACAGTGGGGACCTCGGCGTCACCCCTCGGCCGCTTCGCACACTCCCTGTCACCTTGAAAGCAAAACAGGTTCGCGCACACGTTTCGAAGTGTAATGACGTCAAGTGTAACAAAACAAAAAGTTTCTCCTTTATTTTGCCTCTCTGACTTTCTGTCTCTCAGTAATGTGACGGCAAGACATGCAGCTGGATGTCCTCACAGCACCGCTGCTTTTGTAAAAATAAAAGAGGTTCCTTTTATTTGTCGCGCCGTTTGGTGCGAAGGTCGAAAGGGAGTCTGAGCACCGCTCACAGCTGGGTGTCACACGGGAGCCTTTCTCTTGCAAGGCCATGTCACGAACCCCTTCGTGTTGCTCGGTCACAGGTACCCACGGGACTGTGCTGTATTACGCACGTTGGCCGCTATCGCTGCAACGACGAACCCAAACGTTAGGTTAAACTTGTACGTAAGGCTCCTTTGTCCACAGAAAGTGAGAGCAGGAGGACATGTTGGACTTTGAAAACTTTGCAGGAGTTGCTGCTATGAGGAGGAGAAGCCATTATAAGGGACTGTAATTAGTATTTAAATACAATGCCATTATGTGCTAATGGAAGCTCACTCTTTCGGTGCCTTTATTTCGGTGTCTTTTCATTAAGCGGCCGTCGAAGCAGCGGGCACCTGGAAATAAAGCGTAACCGCTTATTACGGCGGGCGACTGTCGAAATCTCGCCTGCGTCCCACGTGTAGCCCCGCGCGCTTCCCTTTCTGCCGGGTGCAGAACGTCTGACTTTGGAGGAGTTGCGGACTTAACCGCCGCCAGATTGCAGGAAGGTTTTTGACTTTAGGTGCCGTAGAAGCGCAGCAGCGGCGGCAGGATGGTTATTGAAAATGTCTTCTGTTGTCATGGGTCATCTAAATTTTTGTTATCTTGGGACTTTGTTTTTGTCACCTTTGTAATGGGTGATGTACTGAGCCCTGTTCACTAGGCACATACCTGTTGGGCTGTGAGAAGCTGCTTTGTTGATGCGGTTTATAAACTAATAACTAGTATTACTTGTATTGTTAATATTAAGACACGAATAAGACATTTCTCATTATTACTGTGTTCAGCTCCTCATTTGGCATTAAAACAACAGGAGATGACATCGCACGGTCGCTGACGCCGATGCGGTCATCCAAGCAAGGTCTGTCTTTCTGAATTGAACCTTTCCTGCATTCCTCCCCAGGGTGTGTAAATGTCCTCCTCGGGCGCTTTTTATAAATATAAGCTGATCCTCATGTGAATTTCTATATTTGCTCATAAGTTACAGCCATAAATGGAGCCTTAGTTATACAGCGGAGACCTGTGGGTTGATTTTTGGTCATAAGTTCTGTTTCACAGTGTGTCTGCCTGGTGTCAGTGCACAATTTTGGGTTGAGTCAAAAGCAAGAAGGGAATGTATATAATATAATATAATATAATATAAAACATTTAACCTGTTGAGCTTTATCTCTCTATTTGGCCAGGTCTCCCAACTCAGACACATACAAACACTCACAAAATCAACATTTAGAACCAACAGTGACTGTATTTCTGTATTACTGTAACAAATAAGGAATATTAGAAACATAAATAACTTAGTATTTTATTATTATATTTGTGTTTGGCAAGAGACACTACAACCAAACACTTGCAGACAAACAAATGCTCTGTTTTCTCCGAGTCCACCGACCACCTACACGCAAACGGTACGGTTACAATAGGCTGCAAAAATATGTTTCTGAGTTTCCGAGCTCTTCTCTTTCAGGCGTACGTTTAGGTAAGTTACAAAGCTGCTGTTCTGCCGTGCCAGATTTAGCAATAATCTCCTGGACGTTTTCGTGGCGCCGCCGCCGTTATTAAAAATAAAAGCCGTGTCAGTCATGAAGTTTAATTTAAAACAAAAAGCATGAAAAAAAATTTTTTAAATGGCCCGCGTGTAACTGGAACAAGTGCGTAACTACGGGTTGGTGGTGAAGAAGTTTGGCTGGATGATTTGTTAGTGAAACTGTGTTGTTTTTCCACCGTCGGACTGTAGATGTTGTAATTGCGCTGCTGAAGGACATTGTTCTCGTGTTTTTTTTTTTTTTTTTTATCAGTTTATAACATCTCGGTGGTGCCGGCTTTGTTTTTCTTTTAATCCAAACACTTTTAATGAGGAAACAACAAATATCTCCGCAGACTTTCTGTTCAATGTGTTTTTACCAGGTTTGGTCCAGGATTAGTCATCTACTGGCACGGATTCATCGAGGAGCTGGACTGCCACCGCGACAGAGGCATCCTGCTCAAGGACTGCTTCCCCTCCGACATCGTGACCCTGTGGCACGGAACCGGCCAGGGCTGAGCGCTCGGGGGAGGCAGCGGCACCTGAATCCGGAAGCAATTTGGCTTTCCTGTGGCGCACAACTCCTGGCACACATGTGTCCTGAACTCCAGCTGAACTCCAGCTGAACTCGTGCCGGCTGCGGTCACGCAAAAACACGCTTGTCTCCGTTTCGGCTCAGCCTCAGCCCCGAGGGCAACCCGCAACGGAGCGGAGGTGCCCCATTCCACAGGGTAGGTGCACCCCCCATCTCAGAAATGAAAACGCATGAATAAATAAAAAAAAATTTCAGTACCGAATGTATCATGGTTTCTTTAAACATCCCTTTTAACTGTTTATTCTTATTGGTCCCTTATTTCCGGTGTGATTGTTTAAGTAGAGGGAAATGTTTTGTTGGCCCTGAAAATAAACAAAACGGAACCGATTTATTTGGACCCTTTCGTGTGCTGCGCAGTTCTGCACCGGTCCCTCTTATGCATAATATCCAGAATGAAATTGTTTTGACACATATACAGGTCGTGGCTTTTATTACGTTTATTCCGACTTAAATCCGCATACTGTATCTTCTCTGTTACTGGTATGTAGCAAAGTTCACCGGTTAGCTATAATTTTCAAATCTGAACCTGTATATTGTGAGAATATTCCGAAATTATGCACGCGATGGCACTCGAGACCTTATGGCAAATCCGTCATTTTTCCACATATAAACGTAATGTGTTTTATGCAATCTCATGTTAAAATCGTGAATAAAACGACTGTCGTCGATACGGTGTATAATTATGAATGGAATAATTGATAAAAATCGCCACATTCGATAACTGACACGTTTGAAGCTGCAGCGTGTGGATGCGTAGTCCACGTGGAAACAGACTTTTGTGTCCGCACCTTTAATCGAACGAGAAAATTTCCGTAGCCGTTTTGGTCCTGGCTTGCATGAGCAGGGACCGCAGATCAGCGACTTTAGCCTGAACCGTGACACGAGTTGGTTCCATTTTTGTGCAGTCGATACACTTGCGGGTTTTGCCCGATCGGACCCGTTTAGGTTTCACGCTTTGCTTCTCGTTCGGTGCCGCTGGCTGAGAAGTCAATGCCCCGGCAAACCGTGCGGTTTGTTGGCCGTAAATCTCCGACCTTTTGGCCGCCCGGTTCGGGTTTGATCTTGTCATGAGGAGGGAGGTCAAGCGCGGGCCGTGTGTAGACCTTCGCTTCCTCTCTCAAGGTCTTGCGGACGGGTGCAGAACAGCTGTCCCACGGGGCCAGTAAACAGCGGTGATGCTCGCACACCACTTCACGGCTTCTTTCAGGAACCAACTCTTTCGGGAGGAAAATTGCATCGCTGAACACACCAGTAAACAGCACATTCGGTTCCTGTCAGGTTACTGGACTTCCTGCGATTGTTTCGCAAAGCAGCTTCTAGATAAAGAGGAGCTAAGGTCAGTCTTTAAACCTCTTTCTCTGCAGACACTGCAAACCAAATCCTGTAAAAATGCTTCAAAGCAGTCATGTGGATGTGTGCACAACATGTTTCATGTTTTGCACTATATGCTGGAATAAATGTGCCATCGCTGTTCCCGTTCTGCTTAGGTTTAGGGTTCTTTTCACGTTGTACCTCTTAAAATGCACCTTCAGTCACTGTTTCATTGCTGGAGAAGAACCTCTCATCTGGCATTTATTCATAAGAAGTCTTTTGACATAAATATGAGCAGCACCCAGCTATGCCAGTTTTAAATCTTCACGGTAAATTCATTCGTAATAAAAAATAAATACCACAATTTGTGTATTTTTACCTGGTAAAGGGATTACAATTGTGCTGTGAATTTAAGTCTCCAACAGAGAAGAATCCTCCGAGACCACCGGGTTTCTTGAGCAGTTGCTCTCTCGACCTGAAATGCGTCTCGGTCCTGGTCTTTGGGTACTTTCCAGGTTCCCGGGTCTCCCCCCTCCCCGTATTGGCCTAGGGAATCGAAAGCAAAGGCCGAAAAAATTGTCCTTCAGCTCACGCTCAGAAGAAATAAAGGGACATCCGCAGAGATGGGAGTTGTTTATTTATTTATTGTTTTTTACCAGGGTACCTTTGTTGTGCATCAACTTTACTGGCACCACGGTTAACTTGAATGGGACATTCAGGTCTGTTTCCCAGAACACTGAGCAGCAAAATACTGGAAATATTGTGGAGAAACGGCGTCTTATCAAACCAACCGTGAAAAGGCCGCGTTGAGCGAAAGCGCACGAGCAGAGATGCTGTTTGCATTATTTCTTATGGGGAAAGTTATAATGGGCTCCAGCCCAACCCAAAACCCCCAAACAATTTCCCCGAATTTTCACTAAAGCACAGAAAAAGAGTTTTCACAAGCAACGGCACTGTAGCGTTTAAAAGGACTCGAGACTGAGATGTGTCTGAAACAACCAGGTGAACATACAGCTTCCTCACACAAACTAAACCCCTAGAGTTAAGTATTAGTTACATTTAGTTATTTCTAACTGTATTTGTTAGCTATGTTCTCAGTCAGTGATAACTTACATCCTTACTGTATTCCCCCTTGTAAAATAGCACCGATTATAGTTTTTGCCCATGTCAGAGCGGAATTATTTCTGCTTTTTGCCCAGTTATTCTGGCTGGAGTGCGTTATACGGCGCGGACCGGAGGTTTGTTGGTATGAACAGTGAAATCGCGCTGTGGCGAACGCGCGTTGTGCAAGCACTCGTAATTGGAGGGACGGCTGTATTGTCTAAGCCTGTTGCATTGCTCTGGCCTCCTCCTTGAAACGACCCACGCGGACTGAACGCAGGACAAGACCTTCGGCTGGACGCGCGGAGACCCTTTTCTCCCCAGACGGGATCGCTCTCGCTCTTCTTCCGCGTTCGGTGCGGAGGGTCCCCCGTCGGAGAGGCGGCGCTTCGGCTGCCGCTTGGACAGATTTGCCTGCGACTCTGTCGGCTCTCGTGCGAGCGTTAGCCAGAAACGGGGAAGCACCGGCGGCGAGCGGGGCCGCATCCTCGCAGACACGTGATTAAAAGCATGACTTTAAGAAAACGCGGTTCTGTAGCTGGAGGGGGTTGTGGGAAATTTGACACGGGGAAAACAAAGCCGGCACTTCCTCGCACGAGTTGGCCGCGCTGAGCGCGATCTCCTCATGAGAGCTGTCACTGCCTTGTTATTGTCAAATAGATGTTTCTTGCGGTCGGGGCACCGGGGAACTTACCTCTGCCGTAGCCTTTAAATTAAACGCTTAACGTAATCTTTGTGCTGTTAGCCAAATCCAATCGGAACAACTTATCCCGCCGACACGGGTCTGCGCACCGCTGCAGGCCTCTGCGGCTTTAGCTCGAAACCTTCCCAGCGATCATTCATCATAATTCGCCGGATCTAGAGGGCGACGCCGTGCCGGGCCGTGCCATTTCATTTCTCATTCGTTTGCGAGACATCCTTTGGGTTGGGGGGCAAAGCCGTCATCGTTTCCGTCGTCTACATCGCGATTTTGACCCCTGCATACGAAAACAAGTAGGAACCCCGGTTCCTCAACATTTGCGGGTAGGCTTTGGTCACCCTTGTAATTCTGATTCCCTCACCACATTTAGCGCACAAATAAACACCGGAACACACGGAGTGCGGCCTTGTGTCTCTAAGTATGGGCTGAGGTTCACCTCCTCGCAGCTGGTTGTGTGTTGGAACCCGGAGCCGAGTGAGGTGGCTGAGATGTTGAACTGCAGGTTGGGTTCAGCCACGGGGTGGGATGGAGCTTTATAGCAAGGGGAGAGTGGGTGGTACTAAGTCCTTGTGTCTGAGTAACGGGTGGCCAAAAAGCAGGAAATGTAACATAAAACAAGGCTGTTTGACGTGAAAACGAAGAAGCGGTTTTTGTTGCTATTCCTTGTACCGTATATTCACACAGACAGTAGATTAATGCAGTTTCTCTTCCTTGTGCTGGTCCTGGTGTCAGAGAGGAGCTGAGATCCATTGAGATGATCTGAGGAGCCACAAGTCTCTGCTACAGTGAGCTCGCAGAACATGAGTGTTCGGGTCAGATGCTTTGTTTCCATTCATAGAAGCTGCGCCGAAAACATTTTTTAGTTAATCCACACCAGGAAAAATGAGCGTTACTTTATTTGCCATCGATTTGGCGAACAGTAGTTTTACTCTGCCTTGCAAAGGATGTCTTGTAACGCGAGATTGTTTACTTTCATAACGTCTCACAGAAGTGGGGGGAAATGCGCAGCTGCCTTACTGGGATGTCGGCTGCACATCTGTCAGTGTCAGCAAGCTGGTCTTGAAATGTATAAAGTTTGTCCGTCCGTCTGGTTGTTCTTTACGCACGGCTTCGTTTTTCAAGCCGCAGACTTGAAATCTGGTACGCGGATACTTCTCACCCCAAGCGAGGTCTTTGTGTAGTAAAATTCGTTCAAGTTCAAAATGGATGCTAACGCTTGTGACAGTTTAAAATTCGGGCTCTCTCACAAGGCTCACAGTTACACGCAGCAAGTAGTGACATCACATGCAGAGTTTGTTACCAAGTGGGCAGATTTTCTCACCACACACAGTGCTGCACACAGTGATCCGAGGGTATAGTGATATTCAGTTATTTTTATCTTACATTTACGTTGTTTATATTTAGATATTTAGTTATTTATTTCTTTATTAGGATTATTGAGATAAAGCTTGGCGATATTTAGTTTTCCCCATTCCACTTGACCAGGGCTGTACTAAACCCAACCACTTTAATGGTAAAACAGTTTGCTGCTTATATGAGGCTGTACTAGTTTTCACCTGGTTTCT
The DNA here is from genome assembly GCA_018136845.1 of Heterotis niloticus. NCBI lineage: Eukaryota > Metazoa > Chordata > Actinopteri > Osteoglossiformes > Osteoglossidae > Heterotis > Heterotis niloticus. Next base: position 30,548,113 of record CM030895.1, on the reverse strand, counting down.
TCCTTGCAGCACTGGGCTAAAACGTCGATAAGAACACTACAAGGTATTGCTCATGGTCACAATATGTGCCAGTAGGTCCTGCGTACCGACCCAATCCAAGTACTTACCTATGCGGTTTTGAATGAGGAAAAACACAAAAGAAACCACGGCTTCATTTGGAATAACTGACCTTCCTGCGCCATTTTAATATTATTTTGTTAAATTGGAGATGTCGGCTTTAATAGAGGAAAACGCCGCCAATGCTCACTGCTTACCGCCTTTTTCTTTCAATCTAACCCACACCGTGTTTTTTACTTTTGAATTGGTGGTGAAACTGAAGAGCAAGGAATTATTCTGTATTTAAAATTTACCTTATAAATTTCATTTTTGCAGTGACCTTTGCTAGCGCCGCTGCTTACCTGTCCGTCGCGGGGGGGGGGGGGTCAGCTCTGAATTTTACCAGGGAAATAAACCGACAGAAAGCCTTCCTCCTGCTTTTGTTTAAATATTAAATATTTCTCTTAAGATCAAATAAAAGCATCTGTGCATCAACTCCCGGCAAAATGCTTTGCACCTACAAAACGACACGAAACACGGAGTTATTTGTCTTTGCATTGTACTTGCATTATTTTTGCGTGCTTAAATAATAACAGATAAATTGCATTTCAAGCCTAGAAAACGGGATCGGGTCGCATCCCTGCAAGTGCGCAGCGATAACGATTTTTAGGGATAAATGATACTTTTTAAGGCATAACTGAAGCCTTTTTCGCATCACTTTTCGCTTTCAATGCGATGCGGCCTTTTTCTTAGCTTATTGCGCCTCTAAAAAATATCTTAAACTGCGTACGAAATTGTTTGAAGGGGGGGGGGGGGGAGCGACGGCGCCGTGAACTTGAGGGTTTCGCCACCAGAAGAGGGCGCAATGGGGTCATCCGCCGGTGCCGGAACGCAGGTTCCCTCCAACGGGCTCGGTTTTTTTTTTTTTTTTTTTTTTTTTTAACAACCTTTTGTTTCTCCTAAAAAAACAAACTATTCATTGTCGCCTCCTGTCCCTGTCCCCGGAGGTTGCTTTAATAAGTACGCCTCATAAATCTTCTGGCCTCGTTCGAGTCCGCTTCAAACTTTTACTCTGAGCCATGCGACTCGATGCAGAAAAAAGATTCCTTTGCTTTTCGCACGTTTTCTCACCCAAGTGTCCATCAGAAAAAGTGCTCACGTGAGAGAAAATTAAATGTTTAATTTGTTAAAACACGCAAGACGGCGCTTAAATCTTCTTCGGATTCCCGCACGTTTGTATTATTTTGTATTTTCACTAAATGTCCGTTTTACTCACTGAAACCCTGCGCCTTTACCGCAAATTTCACTCCTTTTTTGGGGGGTTAACGGGCTGCGGCACCGCCACTCGGTCAACAAACTTCAGCTCTTTCCCCCCAAACACACACACTATTATCGATTGGGCCCCCGCTTTCCGACCGGCTAAATTCGTTCATTATTCAGGGCATTAATATTAAAATCCTCCTGCGCTTTGTTTTTACGTCTTTCTTAAATTGTTATTTCTTTTTCAGGTGCAGATCCGGTTCATATTTTCAACCGGGTTTGCTTTTGAATATTTTGAGAAATCACGACGCGGCATTCGATTTAAGTGTCCCTTTCCAAAGTGTCACCACCAGCAATAAAAGCAAAATCAAAAGGTGCGGCTATTATTGTAGCATTTTGTACATTAGAGGCCCACAGCGCAACATTTAACATACATGTATATTTTTATGCAAAAATTCCTACGCTCAAATGATTTATATTCCGGACGAAACGTGCGAAATAAAATGTCATTGGGCGCCGAGAAATGCCGGCGTGTCTTGGGCGTCTGTGTGCAAAGACTGCGCTCCTCCAAGGACTTAGAACCGCAAAAATTTCTTCGCAAAAGTGGGACAAAAAAGTTCAGACTACAGTTATGTTTTTCCCTCTTTTCACCGCGGTTGTGCAGGAACCCGAGGCCGCATCTCGTTTGCATCAATTCTCGTGGAAATAAATCGCTCGATCAGAAATAAAGGATTCGACCGAAATCCCGAACTCCGAGACGTTCAATTTGCGTGCAAAACATTCCAATTATCCTGTCGTTTTTTTCCCCTTCTCCTTCCCACGTTTCGGTGCTGCGTTCGTTCTTCATTTATTTGCTTTTAAAACTTTATTTTCACTTAAAACACTTAAAAATGTGCGCGAAGTGGGCGCGCCCGCGTCATTGATCGGTGCCCGCGCGCGCTCGCCGGCGGACGACAGTGATTGATGATGGGGCGCGCGCCGCCGCCTCGTTCTCACGCGCGTCGCCATAGAAACGCCTGGAGACGCAGCGCAAGGGGGGAACCGATGAAGTAAGTGCGGGGGGGGGGGGATTTCGCGCAAAATTCAAACTTATTGACTTATTAACGCCCCCCTCCCCCAGCGGTGAACGCGGCGCAGCCCAAGCACCGAACTAAACCGCGAACGGAACCCGCGTTCAAGGCCGCGCGCTTAAATGCGTTGGGCAGCCGCAGTTACCCCGCAACAAGGGCGTGGGGTGGGCGTACTGGGCTGCGCTCTAAGCCACTTGACTGGAACTCGGTGCGGCTGTGCTCGGCTCTGTTTTACTGTGTTGTGACCGGACGGGGGGGGAGGAGGAGGAGGAGGAGGAGGGTGGGCATCGGCGGGCCTTCATCCATCATCGCTGTCACACAGCAGCCACAAAGAAGACAGGGCGCGCGGCGCCAGTCTACCCCCCCCCTCCTCCCCACACACAAAAACATTAATATTAATTTTTTCGTGATAATCGAAGCGCGGCGTTTTCTTCCCGTCACGTCGCAAACGGGCTTTCCTGCTCCTTCCGTGTGAATGAGGAGGAGGAGGAGGATGGCCGACGTCAGCGTGAAGCGTTGGGAGACACAGATTATATAACCGCGCCAATTAACGTTTCAAGCGGCTTACAAGCGCACTCCGTTCCTCTCTTACGAGTACAGTAAATAATAATGTATATTGCCCCCCCCCCGTGTTAAAACGTGTCTAAATGCACCAAGACAGCAGATCGTGTCCTCTGCGCCCCCCCTCCCACCTTCCACGGTGTCACAGGTGACCCCGCCCCAAAGAAAAGAAGAGCACCTGTCCTCCCCTGTTGGGCTGCAGGAGCCGCACTTTTCCCTGCCAGGTGGGACAGGTGGAAATCAGCCGTTACATTTAATTGCGGCCATTTCATGGCACTTGCCCGTTCCTTCCAGCCATCCATTCATCCATCCATCCATCCATCCAGCTTCCGCTAAGCGGGAGTTTGCCGGCACCGAGAAGCGTTTTTCCCTGCGCGTCCCGGGACAGCCCGGTGTGTCAGCACAACTGCTCGGCTAACAAAGCAGCGCACACGGAAACTGGCCTCTAACTTCAGCATTCAGCCGAACCTGGGCTGGAAACGCCGACGTTCCTCGGGCTTTATTTCCGTTTTGTTCACGTTCCGTTCGAGGAGGATTAAAGGGTAAAAACGAACGCCGGGAAGCACCGAAGGGGGGCGCTGTACAGCAGCACAATCCGGCTGCTAGGTTTTCACAAAGCGGCGGCGCTCCGACAGACGGTCCGACCGCCTCCATTCACCGCCGGTGTTCACGTCCCGCTTTGCGCCAAACAGGAGCGAAAACGGCGACGCGGCATGCGGTGCCTGCCAGTCCCGCACAATTCCTCACTCTGCAGCTCAGACTGAGCGGTGGAGAACAGACCAGCAAGCTGGGACATTGCTGCAACAGGGCTGTCCTGTCCCGTCTGTCTCCTCCCTGACATGGACTTCTCTTCCATCAGTGTGGCCCTAATGGAATAAACTTGAATAGAATAACAACTTGAAAGGGCAGAGATCAAAACGACCCTTTTAAATAATAAATACTTTTAAAATACGGCAAATGGGCTGTGATGCATTTTAAAATATTTGCATAAAGTAAAAAATATGCTTTGAAATATATTTTTGTGCCACACGGGTTGTTCGTGTTGATCATAATGGGCTTCCGGCAGCCAAGTGCAGCAACGACAGGGTAATAATGGCGTGCGGTCACCACGTCAGATAAAAGTAAAAAAAGGTGGCGAGAGAACAGCATACATTAGTGAAGTAAATATAGAAATGCTGTGGACATGCAGCCATAAAAAAATATTCAAAACTGGCTCACGTGTGGTGGCCGTGGTGATTAAACACTTAAGGACGCAGGTGTACCAAAAATCAAAAATGAGATATTTATTACAGCGTTTGTGACTGAACACCCTTTTAAACAACGCCACAGTCCTCATACGAGTACTTACTGTATTCTGACACAGCTTAAGGGAAGATTTTTTTTTCTTCTAGTGAGGAATACGTGCTGGAAAAGGAAGGAACTCATGGACATACAATATCAATGCCACAGCAGATCTGAAACTAGCAAAACATTCTTTTTCAGTTGAGGTAAACACATAAAATATCTAACATGAAACAATTAGTAGACCGAACTCTATACGAAGTTTATTACAATAATTCTCTTAGCTTTTTCCAAGCACTGAGTTCTTTTTTTTTTTCCGTTTAGGTTTTTGGTGCATCAACCTTGAATAGCTTTTCCCAGGGCCAGCAAATCCACCGTTGAGTTAAATATCGTCCATGTGGCAGATGTGTTGATCCAAAAGCCAAAAACTATTGTAGGAGGTTGCTCTTCCATCATTCATTCAATAGGCTCTTTTATCCAGTCCAGGATAGAAAAAATAAAATAATGATAAAATAAAATAAAAATGTATAAAACCATCACAATCCAGTGCTTGGGCAATTCAAACTTATAACTTTATCTACAGGGCAACATTCATTGAAAGACCCAAAAGAGCATAAAAATGTCAGGAGAGGTCAGAGGTCATTCAGCAGTCTTGTCATGATGCTCATGGTGCTTCTTGGTCAGCAGATGCTGCCCACTGCAGTCTTTGTCCAGGGCAGTTAATGATTCTCTTCTTCCAAAGCTGTACCAAGATTGTCTGTCTCTCAGGGAGCAACACACACAGTGTGAAAGCGGGGATAACGTTTTCTAGAACTAACTTGAGAAATATAAACCGAGTGATCAACAAAAATGCACAAGTTTTAACTTAGTTTCTATATTTTATACTACAGTAGTTATAACTCTTGGAGTTTTAAACATCTTTTTGTAAAATCTTTTTTTTTTTTTTTTTTTCTCCTTAAATCTTCCATAGTGGTTCCTGTTTTAATTGTGTTTGCTCCATTTGAGGGTGATTTCGCGCGTGTGCGCATGTGGGCGTAAGATCTCGCAAAATGCGAAGATCTCCAGCGAAAGCCCGAGACGTTAAATGTTCTCTTAGCTTGGTCCTCCGTTGTACGCAGCTGACGGGTTGAGAACAGCTCATCAGGAATTCCGTTCGAGCGAATCATTTTGTGGGTGCTGCGTTTTTTCTTGGAAACAGAGAAAAGTCTTATTGGCGGGATTGTTTCTTCTATTCTTTTTTATCGAGTTCCGTATTGTGCGTGTATGTCCAGAACGTTCCACCTGTGCCAGGGTCTGCAGAGGTCAACATGGGGGCGCCTGTGCATACATGGTCATTCCAATATTCAGAGGGTGGGAGTCCACAGTGCAGCACTACAGCCAGACAGTGGGCATCGGTAACAACAAGTCGGTAGGGCTGAGGGGTCGTCTGAGGTGTAGCTGTGCCATGCTTATACCCGCTAGACCACTCCAAGGAACATCTTCCCCTGAAAAGCATTTGTAAACCTGCAATGTACACAGAACAAACACAGCAGGTTCAGAAACAAATAATCATGGCAGAAGGCACGACTCTAGTTCTCGTATCGACACGCTGCTTTAAGGACACCTCTACAATCGGTGCAATTCGGACAGTTTCAGAAGCTGGCGAGTTTTTATTGCTATGCGGCCCATGTACGCTGAACGCCGAGCAGATACGAAAACCGCGTGATGTGTAGTGATGAAGCCGAAGGGGTGGTGTTCAATTTCCCACCTGACACTGGTAGGGCTAAATTGTTTTTTCCCTTTGGGCTACAGTACTATAAACATATCTGGATTAAAACCAAGAGAACTTATTAAATAATGTAGCTGGATGCAACTTTTATGGCCTGCTATTCTGAGAGTGTTCAACAGCTGTCGCCGAACATGAGAACAAGTGGCCGGCAAGAAATCCCTCCGTTTGGAGATGGCGGCCACGTGGCGCTACCACAGCAGGCCGAGGCTAAAACGCACCAAGATGCCGGCATACGGCGAGGCAGTGGGGAAAAGAGAGCGGCCCACCTGCGGCCAGTTAACCTCTCGCGGTCAATTTTGTCAGGCGGTGACTCCAGCTGGCAAGGGTGTGACAAGGCCATTCCTGCCTCTATGGCCTACAACCACTTTCATTTAGGGAAAAAGGAGCACAGCGCATGTTTCTGACACCGCGAACTGGTAATCGCAAGACTTTTAAGCTGCAGTCGTTCTGTTAAGTAGGTCTTGTGGCCTTTGATTAACAAGAGTGGCTAAACCAGAAGAAGACAATAGCAGTGACTGAACTGTCCCCTCTCCCTGCTTGTTCTAGAACATAAGCCTGCTCAATGACTGATTATAATTAACCAGCAAATATACCATATTGTGTGGCCACATAATCGAATCAAGGAGGATAATATTCTTCTGTATTAAGCTATCAATGTAATTGGTCATGAAGCATAAAATATGTTATGTAATTAAATAGTCTAGAAATGATATGGCCTATATTAAGAATTATCCAAGCTGAGCAAATGTTGTCTGTGAGTGGCTGTTTAAGGGAACATTGCTCACTGCATTTCTGACTCCATTAGTAAAGACTGCTGGAAAAGGGGGGGAAATCACCTTTCCAGCATATGAAGACGAAAGCTAACAATCATTCAGTTATATTCGCACATATAGAGCGTTACCTCAGTTAAGGTTAGCGTTATATTTGCGCCTCACCAAGGAAAAAGGTGCTCGGTAGAACAACATGCATTTTCCACACCGCATTACTGCTGTGATGCCGCATGCGTTCACTTGCCGAATGGCAGCGATGTGAGCGTGGCGCAAGGTGTAGATGACTTCTGAATCAGGTTGGCTCATTTAGTCACAAAGAGGTATTTTTTAATATGCAGCCATTTGTTACGGTTCCACTCTTGGATTTATTTCACTGACTCTCCTGTATCTGTGTGTGATGTTGGGCCCTAGTAGAAAATAATCAAAAAACACAGGCTTCACGGTGAAGGATCTGACATGTCACCTCAGCCCGTATATCTCACCGGGGACTGTAATGCACTGCAGCGCTCCGTCTTTGCATATAAGATAATTTGGGCATCAATCCTTCCCCCGACAGATTTATGTCACTCTGAGGACAGTTTCACTTCTCCTTCTTTATCGCTTCAGTGGAGCCTGCTTAATTTCTCGCCGTCAACCGCTGCCTCGGAGATGTTATTTTTCTCTAAATGTCCAACATTTGCATTGGCTGTCAAGAGAGGAGAGCACTGCTGCTATTGTGATAAATAAATTTACGCGCGTTATGTTTCAGTTTGTCGGTGCAAATGATCAGATGCCAGTTGATTAGAAACGGTCTAAGGAAGTGATGTTTCCAGTTGTCCCACTCACACCTACAGATACTGAGCGGTGAGAGATGATACAGTTGTTGGAACTCTGACAGGGGGAAATAAATTAACCTGTGGGCAGGAAACGGTTTTCAGCAAGAAACTGGAAAAGCCCATATTGACTTACTTCCCCCTTTTTTGCACTTTGCAGATGGAAGGTTACATGTAGTGCCACTGCCCATCCATCCCCATGTTCATGCTCATTCCACTCATGGGCCCTAGAAAAAGAGGTGAAATCCAGCATGACTTTATGGAAGGTGAAGTGGCAGGGGATAGAACAGAAACCTATAACAACACATAGAAACCCACTGGGAAGCAAAAACTGTAGCCAAACTACTTAACCAGAAAGTGTGATTATATTTTGTGCTTCTAAAAAGGTCTGTGTGCTTTCTCAGGTAACATGGGTGAAATAAATAGGTCACTAGAAGACTATAAACCATGAAAATGAGTACTGATGAGATTAGGCTACAATGTGCTGGTGCTCATGATTAGCTTGTCGATCCCTGTCAGGATATTTGGCGGAACAGAAGGCAATAAGGGTGGGGTGATGCAAAGTTTCCTCAGTGAAATGTGCAGGACAGCTTACCAGCCGGCCGGATCCCCATGTGTTGCTGGCCATCGAGCACAAAGCTACCCATAGGCTGGCCCTCTGGACTATATGCTGCTCCTTGGCTCACTGAAGGATCAAGAAGAAAACCTGATTGTAGTCAAAACATAGACACAGGGGAAAAAGAAGAGAAGACATACCAGAGAATGAGCAATGATCCCAGCTCCAGCCCGTACATAACACATTGCTCTATTTCAGCACATATTTAAACGTGATGAAAGTATTCCTAATGTTCCCTTGTTTAATTGTTTTACATATTTGTACCCATAAAACAACTGTTGTCTTACGTCTCTAATTCTACTGAGCTAAGTACGTTTTTTGTAGGGGCTGCATCAGTGTCTTGTAATGAAAAAGGAGCTTCTGCATCTATGTAAACTATGTAATCTGTATCCCCATAAGAATGTATTATTCTGACTGTAATAACCAAAAAGGGGAGATAATGAGAACAAGTGGCTGAAATTAGGTTTCGTTGGAGGGCATCTGGACTCGCTCTCTGTAACAGAGATCCGGATAATCTAGAGAGCTTTGGACAAGAGCAGGACTACTACTATAACATCTATCAAGATGAGCGAGCTGGGGAACGATCGGATTCCTTATAATAATTTCCCTCTGGAGATTTCCCACTGCGATGTCCCACTGGACAGAGTCCGAGTGGCTGACACAGGGCACACTGGATGGATTATATCTCTCAGCTGGTCTGGAAACAACCGGGATTTCCACAAAAGGGTCTAGAATCTGCTTCTCCGGGAAGAGCAGTCAAGACTAATTGGGTCCACAGTCATCCTCAACTGGTTTGAACGATGGATGGATGGATGGATGGATGGATGGATGGTTGGATGGATGGATTGATGGATAATAATTCTGCCATGCCTAACTGCACTGCCATTAAATGAAATTAGGCTGTAAGTGCATTCTGAAGCATTTAAAATAACTGTATTATGACAAAATTGCTCTATGAATGTAATTTGAATGCGTAACTTCAAAGTATTTCAGCTATTGATGCAAATGATGATTTATTTCAGCAATTTAAAGCTTAGCAGTTCTTTCTGGTTCACATCTTCCAGACTTAGGTCACTTTGTGACTGACTTTTTGTGATGTGCTATACAAAAACAATTGAGCAATGTATAATTTTATAAAACCCATATATATGTATTAACCTATGAGGTACTGAGATATGCTGGTGAGGCAAAAGACAGATAGTAGTGAAGAGCAGGCTTGAGGGCTTCCGTTATAATGCACATTAACATTCCTGGGCCCCAGAGATGTTATGGAGATCATTTAGGTCTCCTCTAGACTCTAATGTTAACAGAACTTTGATTACAATGTCCTGTAGAAGCAAACACCCCTCCGAGGTAAAACAGGCAGAGTGGGAATGGCTAGGAGCACAACTCTGGAATCCAGACAGAGGATGTTTTACCTGCTCTATTTGACTGGTCAATCATGGGCTGTACTATTCTTCTCCTGGCATTAATAAACCTAGAAGGTAAAAAATGCAGTGTTTTACCATGACATCAAACATAAATAAACATGCTAAAACATCAGCAGTCATAATTTATGCACACAACAAAAAGTAGTGATTTGAATTTATCAACATTAAACTGTAGAACAACTGAAAAGGAGGAACCCAGAAAATACTTTCTTGGTCAGGATTTTGTTAGCCTGTACTCACTTGTACATGTGGCCCACAAATGTATAGTTCACACCCTGAAACCCTATGAATGCACTTATTATTTAATGTTAAAAACCTGAGCCTAGACCCATTATCTTTGGGCTTTTTCACCTTGCACTGCTAAATTTAACTTCCAGTCTCATTTATGTCAGTATTTTCTTAATTCTCTCAAAGTTAATTCCTCCGTCACATGCAAGTCCAGTTTTTGCCTTGATGTTCCTCCGTCTTTCTGTTGACTGGCAGTATCTGAATTTCCATTATTATCGATTTCTGTTGCATAATAAAACTTTTTAAATGCAGACAACAACAACAATTGCACAGGCTTTAATAACAGCAGCTATAGATTTGCATAGATTTTTCAATACAATTTTGTGCTATTACTAAATTCCTGGGGCTGTGAAATGTATTAATTATGCAGAAAAAAAGTTTTTTTATTGCACATTGTCACTTTGTTAGAAATAGCAAAGAGAACGCTGGCCAGAGTATAACACAAAAAACTTCTTTCATTCATTTTCCCCCTCTTTCTACCTCCTGGCTTCATTGTGGGGGGCTGGGCCCCACTTCCAGCTGTCTATAAATGAGAAGCAGGGATCGCCACTCAGTGCTTTCACAAGGTATTGTTATGTCAGCGAGCCCATCAATTAGGCTGTCTGAAGTTTTATCACCAGCACAGCAGCAAATAAGTGCTGGTCCACAAAGATCCCACAGCCTTCCAGCTCCTGCAGCTTTTGACTGTAAAGCCAGGGGTCATGTGGAGGTTAGTGCCAGCTGAGGACAACCTCTTTGAGTAAGAACAGGATGCCAACAGCTGTGTAAGAAACAGGCACAGGAGGAGACTCCTTCAAACACACTGACTGCCCAGAGAAGCAAAACATTAAAAATAAAAACATTTCATTACAGAAATATAAGAAATTATTTCCAGCAGTCAACATCAACAGTATGTGTACAAAGCTCACACTCACTGATTTCTTAATGCCCCCATATACATAAATAATAATTTAAAGTTTTCTTTTTTAAGGTTAAAGGAATTTCAACTGTTAAATGAATTAGCCACAAGTTTTTAAATTCACAGAAAGCCAAAAATTCAAAGAGCATTAGCAAAATACAATGTATGAAATTACAAAGTGGGAATAAAGATAAACTGCACGGAGTAGATTCGATTAAAATTTATGTTCTATTTTTATCCACGCATCAAAGGCATCATCTCTTCAGTCTGAGACAAAAGGAACACGTTCGCCACTCTCATCTACCTTTGTTGTCAAAATTGTCACTACGCCTTGGGTGCTGAAGAGAAACATTTTTAGAATCAAAACCAGCTGAGCAAGTAAATATGAAAACAACAAAAAAAAATCTTTCAGGTTCAAAGTGTGAGGACAGCCAAAATTAATCATGCATGCTTTTCTTCTCCTTTTTGACAGCGGTCACTGGTTCAGGTTTCTAACCGCATGGATTTAAATAAAACCAAAACTACCAATAACAAAATGCTGCCTTATAACTACCTTTCAGGTGCTACACATTCCTATATGATAACACACACCACAGCACCTATAAAAGTCATGTCTACACTTATTTGAAAGGTAATGATTACTTGCCACGGGAAAACATGTTTGTGATTGAAATGTTGAACAAAAAATGTAACACTCTAGGATGGCCTCATATTTGTACACTTGAGCAAGGTGTATCTGAAAATAAATTACAGCATTTTATATACTCAGTATAAAGACTTCAGCAGTTCAGACAAGTCCGTAGCAGAAGAAGGACACAGGCTTGTCACTGGTAAGCTGACCAGTGAAGTCACATTAGCTACAAAATAATTTTAGAAATAGTACAAATAACAAGCATTGGACATGAAAGCAAAAGTCATAATTTAGCAAAAACTTCATGAAAGCATACACATAAACAAACAATTTATAAATGCTGCCCCACCCTGATCTCATTGATTTTTATGTGGCTTATTCACTGTCATCTCAGAGAGGGGAAAATATTGCAATAAATTTATTTCTCAAAGAGCCGCACGGTTCTGACATAGCTGTGTCTCAACATCAGCACCACTTGTAAAACAAATTCAGCATAAACCTGGATGAGTTGCACTGTACAGAAGTTTCCACAGCGATAGCGTAGGAGTAGGCAGCAGAGACAACTTGAATCCCTTCAGTGATGTTCATCAGTTTGACTAAAGCCAATTAGGATTATCAGAGTCAGCCTGATAACACTATTTTTCCTACTCCTGTGAGTGTGCTTAGAACAACAAAACAAACCCCCCATGATGGGGAGAAAAGGGAAAGATGCCTGCTGGGGTCAGTTGCGATGACTTAGCCCACCCACTGCTCACGGAGATACAACAAAGTTTTCCCCTAACACCACCCTCACTTTCTAAACCCCAGCACGTTTAAGTTAAATCAAGTAGTTTCCTTTTATAGGCCTTTGTCACCCTGCTGCCAATTCGCTTTTCCACACATTGACTCACATTATCGACCCCCCCGTCCTCCCCACCCGACTCCCAGCATAGGAATTCCAAACTGTCAGCAAACAAATAATTAAATGCAAGGTTAGGGGGTCACACTGAGGTCATTTCTGTGGATACTGAGCAGAATGTTTTACACTAGTCAAAGAGGTTGCTTTACAAATCTGGTTTACAAATCCAGCAGACAACTTTGCTTTAAACATCAAAACTCAAATAAAAATAAATAATGCGGGAGGTGGTGGGGAGCTTTGTGAAGTATTAGTCAAATTCAGCATGTATACTTTGTTAAAGTGTTAGATAAAATATTCATAGAAATAATTTTTTGGTAAAAATTTTTTTTCCACTTTTTTGTGGCCTTGATCAAAATTTTAACATTTTAAAATGCCATAAAAATGAATAGGTACACTAATTGTAGCAGGAATCAATATTCCATTTTGCATTTAAATTGTCCTAAGCAATCCGCAGAAATCCCAGCGACTGGTCTTTTTTGCTGTTTGAAGCTTTTTAGCATGTCTTAAAGTTTCAGTTTCCTCTGAATGTAGTGCTGTCTGCAGTTGGTAACTTAGTTTTATTGTCAGAATTCCTTTCCTGAAAAATGTTCACGCTAAACTGCCCTGCCCTGGACCTCTGCCAAAAGAAAAAGTTCTCTCCAGACCTGTTAAGTAAACAGCGGGATGTGAACAAGCCAAGAAGATCAGCAGCAATGTCACTAGTTTGGCAGGTTCTGAAATAGGAAAAAACATGAACATACTGGTCCCAAAACGCAAGCCTCTAACTCTAGATTTTACTGCCGTAATTCGGTACCGAGAAGACAAACTTAAAACCAGCTCTTATATCCATCTGCATAAAAAAGTCAAAAGTCCTGAGACCTGTATGCAATCCAGTATCAAAAATTCAGTTCAAAACAAACAAAAAATTCTGTGTAAACTGAAAAAGCTAGCTGAACATACACGAGTAAGTCAAAAAATATCCCCAATGACTAAATAAAAAATATTCTTGACACCTTTTGAGTTTCCATCTTGCTGTTGACAGCTAATAATAAAATTACTCCTCCAACTTACACAAACATCCTGAATTCCACTGAGGGAATACATATATAAATAATATATAGAGAGCTCATATATAAGAATAAGCTATCCGGACAGATTTCCCTTCTGAATACCACCATATTGTAGCTATGTAGAGACATCATAATATGAAAGGCTCAAATATCTGAAATTACCTTATAAACTTATTTGGAAGGGAAAGACATACACAAGCAAAGATCAAGCTATTCACGGCTGTGACTTTTTTTTTGTTAAAACAGGAGTTAAGAAACTTAACATGTAGTTCATGACTTCACTGTGCACGTGATAAACCGCAGATGTGAAACGGTGAGGAACAAATCATCTTGGAAGTGGCGATTGTGTTTACATATTTTTCATCACAGTTCTCTGGGATCCATCTCACCTCTGCTTCTCTGCTGACTTTCACTGACCTGTTTTTTTATTCAGTTTGGGCTTCTCCTCCTATACCGTGTCTGCGTGCAGAGGAATCAGGCCCTCTAAGGACGGTCATCTCCACCCTTCTAAGGCAAGCGCACAAGCCAGCTGTTAACTGTCCGTCAAACACCTCAAGTGGACAAGAAGACCAGGAAGTGGAGTGTCACGCCTTTGATCCTGCAGAAGCTGCTGCCGGACTTGTGTAGCAGTACTTTGTTCTTCCGTTTCTATTTTACTCTCTGTCCTGCGGCGCAACCGCAGAATCCAGCGGAAAAACGGTTCTGTTCTCCTGCAACATCAACAAGCTCTGACAACTGCACCAGGGTTTTTCTTGGCCCTGACAAAGCTCTCAGGCATCTCTTTTGACGCTTCCCCCCAACCCCCTTTTTAAGAGATACGGTAGTTATTGTTCAATTCACCCTCTGTGAATTGAATGGACTGTGGCCAACCCAGCCTGGGGCATAAACACACCTGTATGAAAGAAGCCTTATTGTAGCAACCACGCAAAGCTAACCTGCTCTAGCACTGCCAGTTTCTTATATTATTGGTAAGGAATGCCCACTGAGATGGCCCCTCATATTTCGCCTAATTAATTCCCTCCTGGAAGACACCTTTGCGCAAGAACATTTTTCCACTCGTGGCATCATTTTAATTAATAGCAAAATAAGAGGAATTGCTGTTTCTTCCACCAAGTATGCAGTTCAAAACATTGATTGCATGTCAATATTAGTCTTTGTCAGGGATCCAAACATAAAACATGACACAGATCATCCCCGCTGCTCTGAACTACTTTTGTTCCTCAAAAGCCAGGCTCCGAATTTCGTTCTCCTAGACAGGTTGCGTACGTAGTGAGAACGCGAACCAAAGTCCTTTCGTTTCCATCACCTCTGGGAATCGTGAGCGATGTGGTGGAAAAATACAGGTTGTTAACTATAAAAAGGGACTGTGGCAGATGCGCGCGGTCGGACTGCGGACAGTTGCAGATCGTCACGGAATGACAAAAAAAAAAAAAGCGAGCAAGACCGGTACTGCACTCTGTTGGGTCCCCCAAAGATCTCTGGAAAGATCAGAGGACAAAGAGATCTTTGCCTTCAAGCAACCCTCTACAATGCAATTGCTGTGGCTGGGGACAGCACTACTAAGTGTCTCAATTATCTACATTCATTGACAAGGAAGGAAGAACGGGCAGAAAGGACAGCTCCACCATAACTGTAAACCTCCAACCACCTCTGCTCAATGATAATTATTAGGTGCTGGGTAAGGTCACATACCCATATCTTACAGCAAAATACACAAGCAGTCTGGTTTCCCTTCCTTCCTTGCACCTCGATGCATCAAGATCTTTAGGTCTCACTGTGCGAAGAAGGTAAATGTAATGAGTTTCAAAGTACCCTACTTGTGAGATGTTTTTTGCAACGGAGCAGCTAGTAAGCTCAAGGTACAATTAAACATAACGGCTTCATTTCATTCCTCCCCTTTTACTGTGTCTGATGTGAGCATCTGATCCTTCTTCACTCATTTCCAGACATCCAACAGCTGTATGTGTGTGGATTAATAGAAGAAACTAAAAACCACAGCACAAAGTTCTCACAAAACCAAGTGTCAGTTCACTGCTTTATAAGCACAGCTAATTCCTTTTGTCAAAATTCATTCGTTTATAGGTGTAAAAAACAAATACTGTTCCTGCGCTGAAGTCATATTTCACAGATACTTCACTTCTCCCGAATGGATGAAATAGTGGTAGTGAAACACAGTGCGGCGCTTCCAATTAAAATATGACACATGAAGATGGCACACTTGTCAGACAGAGACTGCTGGGCTTTCTAATGCCACAGATTAGAATACTCACTCTTGTGGTATTAAAGGAAAAAGACAGTAAGATGAGATAAAATATATCGCTGTGGGTTTTTTCAACTGTTCTTGTAACCTGCTGGCACAGCATCATCATTCAGCTGCAGATGTGACAGCAGGTACCACCAGTCAAATGCTGTCAGTTTTACTCTGAACGATTTCTGAAATAATGTAAGTAACCTAAACACATATTAGAAACAGGCCAGTCTGTGTAAAGTCACAGACTTTATGAAGACTTGCTTTCTTGTATTTAACAGCACTGACATCATGCACTTCCTACTATATTTTCTAGACTTTCCTGTTCAGCAGTCACTAAGGAAATCTATAAAATTGTTCAACAAGACAGCAAGTTTAGACTTTCTAAACAGAAAGTCCGCTTTAATTTTCACCTTTAATAAACTGGCAAAATGTTTTTTTATTATACAGTCTAAGGTGAACAGCATTAGCTCTTTGGTCACACCGAAGCTACGAAAAAGCAGCCATTAGATTCCAGAAGAGACACCGCTCTTGTCCCAAATTGCGCCGTACCATGTTCATACCACGCTGTTAATTTGAATATTGCAGGCTGAGCCTCGGATGGTGGAGCACTTTGCCACCACAAATCACTGAAACGCTAAGCCTTGGCCTGTGGCGCGTTCTCCTTCAAGGCACTATTAATGAGATCATACCATATTCTATACATGTATAATGGCTAAGGAATTAAAACATCAGAATCATAATACTGGGGTAAATTATCATTTGGCTGTGGGATATTATAGATTTTCCTGATAGGTGCCACTGTATTACTGACCTATGGTGTTCTTAAATATTTCAGTGAATAGGAAGTATGATTCAATTGTAACTGAAATAATTAGATAGCAAATGAACATTTTCCTCTTTGTGCTAAGACACAAAATACAATTTTCCACTGAAACCATTATTTTGGAGACATTCTCCATTCCTCCTTTACGTTTGACATGTATATGTATAAAGTGAAATTTGACATGCCGCGCTCTTTACTGCAGCTGAATTTTGTTTTGTTCAAACTTTAACAAAATTGACAAATTAATTTCTAGGGCCGCTCAAAGCATATGGTATACAATGTGAAACGATAAAGTCTGAGAGAAACTGAACCTAATCAAATCTTTAGGTTAACTGAAATAGATTAGCTGTCATCTCTGCGTAATCATGAAGTTCACAAAAAGCTCTGCAAGTGCTGCTGCTGTGCGGATTTCACGACGCTGATGCCCACAACAAACACGTCTGAAGAGATATAGAACACCTGTGACAGCTTATGGAGACGTAGGCTGCCAAGCATGGATTCAATTCGCAAATAGCCCAGGGGCCAAAGAGTCAAAGCTGTCCAATTACAGTTTACTAACATTTTATGTTCTCAGATCTTCCTTTAAATCTACTTTAAAATATTTTATATGTAAGCCAGTGCCTTGCTATTTGTTATTTTTAAAATTTTGATCTTTTAATTTTGCCACTACTACCTAATGACTTTGCATGACTCTGAGTGTAACAGGCTATACCTTATACATGATGTGCAGGACTGAATTTAACTAGCAGATCATCCAGACCTGGCTAAAACATTAGAGGTTAACAGAGGTCCTTCAGAATGAACGGGTCCCCTGTCAAAAAGAAGGCTTTCTGACCGACTCTGTTGTTATCAGGTTACGTTCTACTATGAAGAAATGGCAGCATCGCATAGCTGCTGAAAACTGGATGGCTGCACAGTCTTGCTTTCCACCTCACCCCAAAGATGGTCAGTACGGTTGAGATCCAGGGACCGCAGAGGCTACGGATGGACTGAAAACTCACTGTCACATTCCTGGAGTTAGTTTGGTGACGATACGTGCCTTGTCACATGGTCCATCATCATGCTGAAAGTGTCCATCTGAGTAGGATAAACTAGCCATGTAAGGATGAGCTCAGTGAACAATGCTGTTTAGATACACCAGCTACTGAGATGCTGTTCAGAGGCCCTAATGTTTGCTAATTCTGGTATGACATTCTGCACAGCAGTGCTGAATAGAATAGAATAGAATAGAATAGAATAGAATAGAATAGAAAAAAGTTTGAAGATGAAAGTGTAAGGATATACCACTGACAAACTATTCCCTTCCATCACATAAATAGTTTGTAGAGACTTTACAAATCAACAGGGGATTCACTTCAGGCATTTCCAACTAGAGCATGTCTTTAGCACACACACTGCTGCCAGCTCATGTTGGTCATTTCGTTTAAATAACAGTAACATCAGCGTTCAAGTCTGCGCGAGATGTCAGTACAGATATCAGAGCACTTGCAGCTGCATGTGAGGGGAGGCTGCCATGCCAAGGAGCTCCGAAGTAAAACAGAAGCTCATAAACAGAGACTTGGCTATACAGACTCCGCATTTTATCTTTCAGCAGCTTCTTTTTTTATGTGTGAGCCTTGCTGATCCTCGATAGCTGGGAGAGCTGGGCCACAAATCTTGCTGCTATTCCAGTATGTGACATCTTAGCTCGTTTGCGGCTGCTCATTAACAAACAATACTGCTGTGAAATTGGTTTAATGACAAAGTAATAAAATTGCTATTCTGCTCACAGATAGCCTCGGGCACAGGGAGCTCCTTCAAGGCTTACTCTGGGTGCCAGTATGCATTAAGCTTCTTATTCATGAAACTGCATCCTTTAGTCCTTCCCTCTCTTTCTTTTTAACTCAGTACCTGCAAATAAAATAAATTAACCTACTTACCCCCTTGCAATGTTTTCACCTCTCCCTGACTAAAAAAGGCTATTTTAAATAAAAGATAAAAAAATGTAAAAAGGGTGTCTTCTGTACATCTGGTTTCATACGTTATGGGAAAAGCAATAATGTGTGACATACTGTATAACAATGCCAGCCAGTACTCAGCATACAGTGCACCTTCACTGATTTCCAATTTCTGGCCTTTGCACAGTTTTCCCGTTTTACTGCTTTAATATTTTGAAGTCATGACAATTGATAGGAGGAATACTTCTTAGACACAAAACCAAACCATACTAAAAAGCACAATTAATACAAAATCTGGTGCCAATATTCTATAATTCATACTTGCATAACTAAAGAAAATCAATGAAAAATTCAGGCATGGAAAAATGATAGCACTCGGCATCTTAGAATGTAGGACTTCTCAGGTTTTCTAAATAAAATCAGCTTCTGAGATTCCTCAGTTGGGCAGTGTTTTGAAAAGGTGGACAAAATGACTGGAAAGGTGTACACTAGGAGAGCAGTGCAGAAAATAATCTTGTCAGTTATAAGAGAATATGATAGTAAACTGAGAGAATAACCCGTTACTCTAAATTGGCTGGGAAGTAAATGGTGACAGATGTCACTATGGGTGAAACCAGAGCCAAATTTGACAGTCGGATGTGAATGAATAATGAGATTTAAACAGATATATCTTTATGTACCAATACTGGAGCACTATCAGTAAGTCTAACCAAATGGCTTTAGGGGACATTTTTAAATTCATCTCTATTTATCATTATACATTACATATAATGCCTGTACAGCCAATAAAGGAAAAAAGAACAGATGGGTTACAATGGACATGGAAAATTCCCACACATCATCAAAAAAAATCTGTCTTATCTACATTTTGTCGATTAATTTCACTTTTCAATTTCAACAGTGCTTGCAAAAATTAATTTTGCAAATATTTTCTTGTTGTGTGTAAGATTAACTTTGTAACTGTGTGGCTTCCAGCAAGATATTACACTTACACACCTGACACTTTTCTCCAAAAGGACTTGTGTTGTTAAGCCACTCACAAACACTTACCCATTTATACAGCTGAGTAATTTTTACCGGTGTAATTACCCTGTCCAGCTAGACCACTGTGACCCCGATTCGACCAAGTAGTTATCCATAGTGAGTGACTGAATATGGGGACAGTTCATTGCAGTGCAGGACAACAGGTCTAACCATTGCGTTCCCTACGTTTAATTTGTATTGTTAGCTGTTGTGTCCTTGGCAAAAATCTGCAGCAGGCTAGTTTACATCACTATTTAAATAGTAGTTGGCATTCGATCAATTCATTAATATAAACCAGTGAATTTTTGGAAAATAATACTACAACTGCTTAAACACTGAAGGAAACTACAGTGTTTGGCTTCATAAATTTTGATTTTCTTCAAGGTGTGTGTTATTTCTTTAAATGTCCTACTTAAAGAACACAGCCAGTAAATTTTCAGGAAAACGTGTTGCTGGTCATTAAATAGCATTAAGCAATGATTCAATCTGAAATTCCCATTGCATATTGTCTTTAATATTACGTTTTCTCCAATAATTACACACACACACATGCACACACACACATGCACACGCGCACACACACACACACACACACACACACACACACACACACACAAAATATTGTGTGCGGAAGAGTTCCAAAGACATAGTCAGTGGCTCTCTGTCTGACCCTATTAATACCGAATATATAGATTTTAATTTACTTAAAGTGTAAGTAAAAATCAAGTTTTAACTGAAATGGTGATCAAAAGAACAAGGTCAAAGCTATACTGGAATGGCTTAAGAACGAGAAAATAAACGACACCCTTTAGTTACTGAGTCGCAAAGAACCCTCTGGAGAATTTGTGGAAATGCTTGAAAACTGCTGTCCATTAGTAATCTCAAATTTCAGAGTGCCTGAGAAAATAAGTCATAGTGGCAAAGATTTCACCAAGCAGGTGTTGGAGGTATGTAGGAATTTACCACAAAACACATACATTTAAGCTCCAACTCCAAACAGACTTCCTCCAAATGTTAAGGCTGTAAATTTAAACATGTATTGAAAATAACATTTTTTTCTATTAGTTTTTGCTTACACATAGAGTATCTCATCCATTCAAAACATTGAGTTTATAAATATTAAGTTTAATAAAATGTCGTGTATAGCATTACAGTCTGAAAAGCTTTGTAAGGAAATTCCACTGCACTGCATAGCACTTTAATTGAAGAAATGATTCTTGTTAATGCCAGAAACTCTGTAAATTAATACACTAAACAACACACACGAACCTCCGGTTTCTATTAGGGACATAAGAGAAAAGTATGTATTATTAATCCATACCTCACTTTGACATTACACCACAGTGTACAAATTGAAATTAAACGTGGACCTGTAATTCATTTTCATACAAAGTAAGTATATAAGAAATAATGTATGCCTGACTTTATCTTCCTACTCAAATATTTCATGAAAGCAGTACAATTTCATTTTATTTTGGCAAAAAAAAAACAAATAACTTTCAAAATAATAAGAAGATGATCTGGTATGTATCAAAAGCAATTAGCAATGCTGCTGCATGAAAAAGAGAAACAGATAAAATGGGTTTAGGGGGCAGGCCTTTGGATCCAACCACAGACAAATTTCTGCAAATTAAGATCCATTTAGTAGTCCCTAAATGAGAGAGGTAATTTTGCATGAGCTGGCAGAGCCCAGCGTGTGTGCCTGGCCATGGCCTCCATCGTTCAAGCTGTATATTTAGAAATCCGAGGACACAATATGGCTGCCACTGGAATTCCCATTTGGCAGTCAAAAACAGGCTGACATTTTCATGTGGGTCAAACTTAAATGTATAAACAGTAACTTCAGTGAACTCTGCTATCAAAGTAAATCACAGTGCTCATTCACAGAACATGAGGGACCTGAACTTTGGAAACATCGCCTCTTACATTAGCAACAAATGTGAATGGACACAAACAGAGCATCACGTAAATGCGTAGCCACATATCTGAAAAAGTGTCAGATATAATTTCATATTTAATGAAACTACATACAGTGTGTCACGTGGTGGAGGTCATAAAATGTTTCTTACATGCTTGAAAGAATTTAGGTGCAAAGATATATTTGGCAAGTACTGAGGTAACAACAGTACTCCAAATGCATGTAACAGCTTAAAAAAACCTCAAGTTGAGCTAAAGTTGTTCACTGGTGTAAAGCTAGAGCTAAAGTTGTTCATGCCTGTCTGATCAGCAACAGAAAGGAAACACACAAGGGTTGCTGCCTGGGTAGTCAGTTCCACTACAGTGAGATAAACGCTGACAGAAATCCTCAAAGGCTTTCTCATGTATTTTTGTATGTGTGCCAGGACTTGACTGATTCCACAGGTTAAGAGATATGCTTGCAACAGTTGCATAAACATGCTGATGGCACAGAGTGGTGGTCACTCACACAGTCAAATTTAAACTCACCTCAAAATGCACTAAGATGGCCTTGTCTGTTACTCTATCTCCTTAGGCTACTTACTATGGTTACTTATTATCTACTTCGTACTTTTCAACAGTAATCAATGGTTATTTAAATTCCTTAAACACTTTCAAGGTTTAATGCGTCGTAAAGCTCTTATTTTCAGGCGGTGCACTAGTCCTGTGCTCCGCTGAGGTTTTGAGGTGCCCAAATAAATAATCCCATTTCTTGCTTCACTGTGTGTTTATGGTGGTGATAAAGGCTTGGAGCATCTCATGTAGAGACTGAAAGGGGCTGATGTGCCCACATGCGACATTAATAACAGTGGTGGAGAAAAGTGACGGTTCCAGCTAAGTCTTTTTTCACTTTCAAAAATGATTTATCTGAGCAAAGAGCTGCTACTTCTGGCTGGAATTGCATTATTCCACTGCTCTGCTCTGACCTTAGCAGCACTGCCTCCAAGTATTCTCTCAAGGTGGCTACCTGCCATTAACAAACCTAAATGAGGTTTAATCACCTCTCAGTAAAATATACTGAGGCTTATCCGTTCTTTGAATATATCAAAATGAAAATGTGCAGTTAGGGAGTTATTTAGTCTTAAAAGGCTGAAACATCTCAGAGCTGTATGCATACTACAAACTTGACACTGCTGGTGTCTAGTTTGAGGACCATTTAATTTTTTTTACCAAAGCTGAAAAAGAGAAACAGGTGCCATATTAGTTTAGAATATTCCTGGTAAAAGTCATTTAAAGGTCTGCCTGCGTGTTCCCTATTGACTCCAGTGTAGAAATTTTGTATGATAAAAATGTCAAAGTAATAATAAACACTTTGTTTTTATTCAACCACAGGACAAATTAACCCTATCAGTAAAGTCTAGAATATAGAATTTTTTATTCTCTCTCACTCGCATAAACTTGGCTGTAGTGTTTTGACAAATTGAGTACTTCCTAACATTCCTAGACGTCCGTTGACACTCACACGCAAGACCCTTATGCCCGCTTTCCAACAGTAATTTTGCCCTTAAACAAAGGGGTGATTCATATCCTCCCTAAAGAATGCTGGAAATAGCGTTTTCTGAGTATCTCTTTCAAGCCAATAATTCTCCACCCCTATGAATTCAGTGGAAAGAACACAGCAGACCTGAACATGCTGGAACTCGGGGTGAGATCACTAATCTCTAATACAGTTGTACAGACAGTCTCCTTGGGACGGCGCAAGACCAACATGAAATCATGGAACGCATCAAACCTCTGGCACAAGACATAACTAAAATATCTCATTCATGTTCTCTTAATACCGAGACACCAGAATGGGGACATTTTCAGTAAATGTCTCCTCTTTTTTTGGTTCTTTAACAGGTTTTGGGATTGAAAGCATTTCAGGATTTACTTTGATTTCACTTCTCAGAATTCAAAGTGTAATTTGTCTCAAGTTAGCAGTTTATTTCTACATTAATCAGCATGACATAAGCAGAGCAAGTCAATTTTCTGCTCCTGTAGGTAGTTTACATTGTGGTCTGAACACTGCAAGGCATGAAACAGACAGCAAGGCTAATCTTTGGTTACTGGTGTAATTGAAATGCTATCCACACTGTAGGGTGCATTAAAAACAGATAACAGCAGTTCCTGTGGCCAATTTAAGTAGCTTGACTTCCCTAAAAAAAGTCCATGACAGATAAGGCAGACAAACCGACTAATTCTCCAGGCATGTCTCTCATTGTGATCCGGAGAAAATGAGAAAAAAATGAATCACGGAACCAAAAAAATCAATTGACCCTCGGGTAGCTCATCAGCCCAGGAGTCTGATAAACCTAAAAGCTTCGTTAATGTCTGCCTGCCTGTATCCCACAGATAGAGCACTTTGTAAATGAACCTGCTTTGATAAATATATTAAGGAAAGCTTCGAATAAAAGGCGCAGACTTCTCATTTGTAAATAGAACCTCCGCTACATGGCATTAGAATGATAAAATGGGGTTCCATGTAATTAAGTTTGTATAAGACCTGAAATCCGTGCAAATACCTTCCTGGAATTTTGAAAAGAAGCTGTCAATTCAATTAATCTGAACATCACCCCGAGAATGTACTGAACAAAATTAAGCTGCAGATAAAACCTGGGCCAGTATTTTGATAAGTAATTCCTGTATCATTTCTTTGCTTCTGTGATCATTTTATTTAATCCACCACCCCCAGTTATGTGCTAAGCCATCTACAAAGGGACTGCTGGCCAGGGCACCGACGCCTTAATCCACCATATTGCATGTGTAAAATAGGGGTCTGTGTGTTAGTTGTTGCTGCTGATGGTGAGTGGGGGTGGTTGTAGAGCTTTTTAAAAATAAATATGCTTGCAAAAAACAGACAAAATGTCGCAATATGTTTAATTGTAGAACATCTTCAAATGAGAGATGACCATGTGCAAAATCTTCATTTGTACATCATGCAAGTTTCCCATTAATTGTTTAAGCAATTTAAAAAAAGAAAAAGAAAAAGATATCAAAAGTACAGACAACACTTCAATATCAAACCTCACTTACCAGTTGTTTACTTGCAAGATAGTAAGGCCTGTGTCTTGAGCTAACTGTTTTTTCTGTTCTTCAGAAGGGTATGGGTGCTAAAACAGGAGGAAAGAGGAAAGGACACAGATCATTAATATTTGTAACATGCTTCCATAACTGTCTTACAAATGGGCAGCAATACCTTCTTATTTACTCGGATTTAAAGTTCAGACTGTCTCCTTTTTAAGCATATTAAAACCCGCATTTGATTTAGCTGTGACACTTCATACAGAGAAGTCTTTACTAGGCTGATGGTGAATTAGCAAGTACTATGTTTCCATTAACAAAGCAGCCAAAAGACTGAAAAGTTGCAAATTCTTCTTTAATTACTTTAATGCATCCTCAATATTATGCCATCTACTTTCATACATATTTGCATAGCTGATTTTCTTTGCAACATTTATTCTTTTAACGTACAAAAAGATTAAGTCGCACACATTTAATATTGATGTTTTTCAATTTCAGAAGATATGCTCTGGACAGTACTTCACAGTATGCTATTTTTTCGAAAATACAAAGGAAAACACAGAATGCATCTTGCCAACTTTTACCTAAAACGTAATTCCATAAGCAGAGAAGCAGTAAACCAATGCTATAGCTCTAGTATGACAAAGACGGCACCATATAATTGGCAGCCCTTTAGCCAGGCCTGCTATGACGAAACAACAGTGATCACTAATGACAGATGTCTTAAAGAGCTAGATTAGGAGTCTGTGCACACATGACTGATACAAATGAGGTGGTGTGTTTTATTCAGCAACACAATGTCTTAGAAGTCAGATCTAATCCCTCTTATTTTGTGTGGGATAAACATCCATCATCATGCAATTCACAAACCCTTTCATAGTTATTTTCATAACCTCCTTGAAATCAGAATTGTAAACTGTACAACATGTATATATATAAAGCACAATGAATGAAGGAGCACAAAAAGAATAAATGTTTGTCAGTAGAATTTGCAAATAATCCCATTTTAAAACCTCGCTTTTGCATGTACTGTTACAGATGTGGTGCCGCTACATTACAGTGTTACATTACATACAGTACATGTTACATACACTGCCACATTACATGTAGTGGTAGCAGACAGAAATTTTTGAAAAACGTACAGAAAGTGCAATTAAAAATGAATAAAAGTAGGATACGGTCATTTGTTGGAAAATGTGTAACTCATATTTCTGTGTGTGTGTGTGTGTGTGTGTGTGTGTGTGTGTGTGTGTGTGTGTGTGTGTCTGTATATATGTAAAGTAGGTTGCAGTAGGTAATAAATAAAATAATTAATATTTTGATATAGAGTGTTTTCAACAAATAATCAATATGCTAGAACAAATTTAAAAAATAATATACAAACATTTACATTCACAATGCTGACATCCTCTTTGGCCAAGGGAAACTTTTGCAGTGCTTTCTTCTTTTTCTTTTATCTTTGGGACAGTAATAAGATCAGAATTTGATTCTTCCTTCTAATGGCTGGCTTCAGGATTTCTACATTAGTAATAACCTTGCCCTTACTATAAAAAGAAACTAATAATTTTCAGCAGAGGTGAGGCAAAGGAATAGTACTAGACTGCAAATGGAAGTGAGTAATTTACATTGTATTAAGGCCTCCTGTGCCGCTCGGGACGTCCTCCTAGTCATCAATCCTGCACTGTCAGCTGGTGCACTGCAGCTGGGTGATAAATATGGCACGACTTGTCCACTATCCACATAATGAATGGTTTGACAAAACAAGAAAGACGTCTCATCAAGGAGAACGGGGATTTTAAAATCCCAGAAAAGACCTGAGTATGAAAATTTTCCAGGCAATACAAAACGCTAAAAATCTTGTTTCGTTTAATAGATTTTCATCAGCCTTCTGTCAATTATTGTACACATGTTACTGTTTCTCTGTCATAGTAATTGCTGACCTGCAGCAAACACTATGCATCACTTGCAGGGCACACTTTTGCCTCTTTTTTCCATTGGCTCAAACATGTTATATGTGCTCTACGCAGCGAGGCAAAGAGAAAGCAAAATGATAAACAAAACTGCACTCTTAAGAAAATCACTAAAATTACGCAAATGTCAGCATTTTCTTTCAGTAGGATCGAAACACCCGTAACAAACACAAAACGCAAAACTCTCAGCGTGAAGAACTGCGCAATTTCATTGCCAGACTTGGGGAATGGCTTCTAACAATCTGCTTCGTAAAATACGAGGAGACACAGTGAAGATGCCATTGTGCCACAAAGCCTGGAATTTCTGTGATAATTGAAAGATGACTTTTGAAACACTGCACGCACAAAAATGCTGTAAATGTTAAGTCTTGGAGCACAAAGCGCAGGTTATCTGTGGAACAGCCCATGTTAAAGCTCTCCAATGTATGTGTATAAATTACAGCGTGTAATGTTCTCTCGTCTCTCAGTCGAAATAGCTCCTCCAACAGCTGAACTTTGCAGACCAAGACTCCTGCTGCAGCGCGGTGCCAATGATGATGGATGACTTCATCAAAGCCGAGCCACATTGCAATGAATTAAAAACACAGGTCACTGGGGTGAGGTGCCCTGCAAGCCAATACCATGCTAATGAAGTCTCGGAAATTGCAGAAGTCACCAATTTGTTTCTCACATAATTGTGAAAAGTAGCTCCTGTTTTCATTTCCTTTCACGGTGGAAAGGGCTTATTTATAATACAAGGTTATAGCATTTCCCTTTACTTTATGCCATGGTCAGTATTTATTTAAACGTTACACTTAATGAAGACTGTTTACTAACTTAAAAAGGTGATTATTTTAGAATTAAAAACTCTTTGTCAAGGAGAGTGCAATGTTGTAATATTCGGCTTACATACTTAAACATTTCTCTCTTATTTGTCTCAGTGCGTCTGATTTTATTAATTTAAATCACTGCAATCTTTTTAATAATTTTTTGCAGATTTTCAAGTCTCATGACTTTTCAGCAATAACAATATTCATAGTCCTAATAAAAATAATCAAATACAGGCATGACATTTTAATATGTACTCTATAAATTGAAGGAATAAGATTGGCATATTATAAATAAAAATATGCCATAGTTAATATTATGATTGTGTGTGTTTTTTATTAAATGACATTCAATCAGATTATCTGGTTGAATTATTTTGAATTATTTTATATTAAACAGACATAAGGCAAAATTAATATTTACAGCAGAAACTTTGAAATAGTTGCATATTTATTTATCATGTACATTAATATTAACTGTTAACTATACTTGGACCACTCCAATCTTGCGACTGTTAAGCTTTAGCAGCCTTTGACACACGATGGCCTTCATTAATTCAAAAAATTTCAATGAATGTACGTGCAAATATCTTAAAGATACTGTTAAAACAAAAACAAGTTACCTCTTTAAGTAAATAAAAAATTTCCCAAACCAGAGTTAGAAAACAGGCAAAAATGCCATAATTTATCCTCTTAGCTCAGCTGCCTTGCACAACTCTAACAAGAAGAACAAACAACACAACTCTGTATGCGCATAACTAGCAAACCAATTCTATTCTTATTTTTGCCTGCCTTTGGCTAACAGCAATTTAGATATAAAAAATTTCCTGTCTTTCAATATACGCTTCAGACTGTCTTAATGAAATATCTGACTTAAATTTCAAAAAGGATATTAAATAATTATTTAAAATGACCATGATTCATTAAAGTTTGCCATTTTGATCATAAGGTGCATAACATTGCTATGGTTCAAAAAGTGAAATCACCATATTTCAAATATGGCTACATATGACTGAGGAGCATTTCAACTGAAAATATTTACACAATTACCTGTAGTGCACATTTTATTCCTGATGGGTATTTTAAGTTTCTCCCATTTGACAGGGTGGGCCTATATGCCTTGAGGACTACAAAGGAATTTCCTTTCCCATTCACACAACTGCTATTTTTACACAAGAGGGTAGTGGCAGATTTCAGTGGTTGCTATTTCATAGGAAATGGTATATTTTTCTACAAATGAGATGCTACCGCTGATAAGTACACCTATTCCTGGGGTAATGGTGACTTTCTGAAGCATTTTTTCCTCTAATGTCCTTCGTGTTTTTTAACACCATTTGATCTTGTATGATCCTTAATGTCACTGAATATACTATGACATTGCAGTTATTCAACTGTAATCAACTGGTACCATTACTGTGGATCTGACTAACAGTACAGTTACATCTTGTGCTGCTCTGTCAGTTGACTGAGTCATCCATCCATCCATCCATCCTGAGTAGGGCCTTTCCGGGAACCACTGGTGCCAGGCTATGAAATTAGTCCTGGATGAGACTCCAGCCATTGCAGCCCTTGGTTATTCATCAATATATAACTACTTCATTGCGAACAACAGTTTAAATCTGACTAGATCAGATTTTGGACAATTAAGAACGCTAGGAATGTCTTTAGGGTAACATAAAATAAAATTTGTATGATTAGTTCTTCCATAACTGCAGTGATCACCTAATACCTAAGTGGAACTCCCGACAGGACCATAACAACTTCACGTATGAAAGAAACTCCAGTAAATACTTTGGTTCATGAATCCAGCAAGCTAATGCTTCTAAGATGTCAAAGGAACTTAAACAAGAGAAAAATCATAAGTGCCTTTTTTAGTTTTACTCTTAGTTAGATTTAACGATTCATCAGAGTTGTGGTCTGCCTACTAACAACTGTAATGTACATGAAAGTCTTGAAGAGGCGCACTCCTGCGGACTGGGTGAACCATGGAATCTCACAAAGAAGAATGTCAAGGACCCTTTGCTTTGTGCAGCAGAAAGACTAATATCTCTCTTCAGTATTGATCCTCTGCAAAACAAGTGGAGAAGATACTTCTGTTCTTGTTTTTAAGCCATTAAAAGCATTAGTCAAGAGAACAGTGAGTATAAAATGTCAGTATTCTAGAACAATTTAATATACATCCTCAAGTCAAGACTGTCTCAAGATTTTCACATTCTGTTACTCTTTAGACGATGTAGATTTTTTTTCAGGCTTTAACCAGGCACTAATTATTGTGCACAGATGCACAAACTTAAAAATTTCTGATATATTCTGCATATGTATAGTCTGAACATACACACAGACACACACACACACACACACACACACACACACACACACACACACACACAATGTCCCGCAGCCAGCTGAATACTGCAAATAATTTTGCTTACAGCTCTGCCTCTCCAGGTTCTGATGGACTACAGAGCAACAATTACAGCAATGAGTCGTGGTCAAGCCCCTGTGTCTGTGTCTTCAGAAATAAAACAGTTATCATTTCATACACTTCAAAGGCCAGCTCCAGCCCCGCTAGCTATACAATGCTACTGTGCACAGGGGCTCCCTGGTAGAATTCAGAGCTGCCCCCTAACAATAGCTGGCTCCACTCCTGCTTACTCTTGGCTTCAAGCCAGTTGCCTGCTTGCTTTACACCATTAATTTATGTTCACTGAGTTGGTGCAAGGTTCTAGAGCAACTTTGGCTATCAATTTGCCTGCGAAGCAAACTGTTGCCTGTAAAGGGAAGAAATGGGGCCCTCAGAGGTTCCCTGGAACACAGCTCATAACGGTAAACATCCATAAGGCTAAAAAGCAATCATTTCAAACCCCCCAATGCCAAGTGCAGTAAAAAGATTGTTCCAGGCACAAACTCACTGTTCACTCAGGAGACAGAAGAAAACATAAAGAACCATAAGCAGGCAATGAAAAGAAATACAGTACATTTTCTGATCATGTTCTCATTCTTTGTCTGGCTTTGTACTATGCATGCTGGGAAGCTGATGGGCTCTATTCCCCAGGTGGAATCTGGTTGGATTGTATCCCCTAAGAAGTTTCACTTGACCAGAGCCCTAAAAACCCTCTTGTTTCTTTATTTTGCCATAGTCATCACTCTATGCTCCATACAGTCAGCGCGAGGTCTGCTTGTCTGATGACTCTGTATTACGACTGCCAATAACTGAATGTGCACAGCCAGAAAGAATGGCCTAGCATTGTTTAATTTAATTTCTTTCTTTGTCCAAATGGATACATTATTGCTTTCTTACTTATTTCTTTTGTCAACCAGATAAATTTTGAATTCATACAACACTATTTACAAGTACTACTACCAGCATTTACTATAAAATACACACTGACAACTTGTCATTGATCTGAATCCTGCTTATTTCACGTTTTTTTTCTGCTTCCTAAATTTTACAAAAGTTAAAGGTCCTGCCTTAGCTACACTCACAAAGTACAGCCCTGACTGTATTTCCTGATTTTGCAGCTGTTGATCTCACAGTGGTAATGTCAAGCACTGATCATAAACAGTGAAGCACCTTGTCTCCAAAGGACAAAAGCTCTTTTGGATCTGACTGCTTCCTCAGTAATGAGGCCATTCAATTATGGGATCAAGTTCAGTCTCCTCTTTCTAACAGATTGATAAAGGTCTTTTTTTCTAAGTGGCCAGGAATCTGAACCACACTCTTGCAAGGAACTGAGTATCTCCCACCAACAGGACACACTGGCTATTAATTGCTTGTCACGACTATACTGGTGTCTCTGAGATGATGCTTCAAAGTCATTGCCAGATTTCCAAAGCTGGTGCCCTGGCAGAAGGATGTCGCTGACCAACACTGTCACTGATTGCTGAAAAATATGGCAATGCTATCTGATCATTTCAACAGTGAATATGACACATTTATTTATTGTAGAAGTTCTTGGAAAATGCCCCTGTTAGTTTTGACTGTCTGGAAGTCACTTATGCTCACAACTCATTCGGCCTGTTGGCAAAATATCAGTTGTAATACGCAGTTCATATATTTGAATTTGGCAAGTGTTCACTGTAATGTATAGAGCAAAGTCAGAAACGTAGCTTTGCGATCACAGGGCAGTAACTAAAACATCATGCGGCAATAATTATTCCCATTCAGCTGACATCTTTCTCTGTGGTGATGTACGATGTTACATCTATGCACTAGGCAATTTACAGTTATTTACCACTCGCACGGCTGACCATTACTGGAGCGATTCGGGGATACTGTAGGTGGAGTGGGGATTCAAATCCAACTGCTATAATTACAAGGTGATGCAAGTAAAATTTCAATAAAACGTAGACGTTTGTACACATTAAAATACAAATATACACAGAAAAATGAACATCATATAACAAGAACGTGAAACTTGATGCGGGCAATGAGCTAAAATTACTTGGTAAGTCTAGCCAGAATTCATGAGAATTAGACCCCAAGCCCCTACACTGCACACAGACTAGATCATTAGGTATCTAACTACCACTAAACAATTCCAGCTTATTATCTCTCTCCCTCCAGGGGCACAGCCCTTCTTCTGCCATGCTTTTCATATTTCATATTTTTAGCCCGAACAAAACTGATCAGGTTATTACATGCTACAAGATCATATTTGACAAAAATGTCCTGGCTACTCTATCAAAAAAAGCTCACAGAGCCAAAAACAGCAGCACGGTTAAAGTGAAAAGAGCCTTTTTTAAACATCCGTTACCATTTCAGGTTAAAAAGCCTTTTATACACATTTTGTGGAATTAGTACATTCCTGAACATGTGTTTCCAGCATTTTCTTTAATGCAGTTATCTGAATGTGGGTTTAATCCAAAGCTGCTTAAATATATACAACATTTAGATACAATGCCCCCCTATATTTTTTTCCCAGTAAGTTGATAAGTGTTAAACAACTAAAACAAAGGTATCTGAATGTATCCTTTGCAACAGAATCACTGTGCACTGTTTTCTAGAGTACCTGAACAGAGTCTTGCAGAGTGTAGCATTGCTCCTTAAATTACCTGCTACTTGTATTCACCCTGCACTTCCTGCTGTCTGACTGTTATGGAGAAAACTTACGAAGAGGGTCAACACGGCAATTCATTTGTGAACGGAAGAAATTCCTTCATCCACTACTGCTAACAGCTTGTCCTCAATGCAGGGCTGTGTTCTATCCTGGAAGCAAAGGCCAGTAGAAAAAAACATTTAATGCCCCAGAGGGGAAACCAGTCTACTGCATTACAACCACACAGATAATCACGCATACATTTACACACTTGTGTAAGTGGCAATTTTGAGTCAGCATTTCACCAAAAGACAAAAATCTTTGGACTGTGACTGGGAACAATAGCAATAAGGGAAAACATGCAAACTGTGCACAGACTGAACAGAGATACAGGCACCGTGAGGAACCTGTGCTACTCGCGGGCCTACCATGCCGCCCAAGATGGAAATCACTCAGGATAAAGGTTACCCATTAAAAGTACTACCTGGAAAATATTGTGTTTAAAGCATTTTATCTTTATTGGGAAAATATTAACAAACCAGAGGAACGTCACTGAAATGGAGCAACATGCTCAGATTTGGCATCCAAGATCTGATATTTGACATTTTGATAACTAACAAGGATATCATAAGCACAGAAATTTTATCCTGTTTTTGTAAACTTCAGAAATAACTTAAGCCACCAACATCAAAGGTGTGAAATACAATGCATCAGGAAATCACTGAATACATGCAGGAAATGTGAAGAATACAGTCATATGTATTCTTGTGTAAGTATGCAAGATTACAAAATCATGATATTAGAAAATGATGACGTGACATGTTTCATTGTGCCTATTCACAGCAGCATTA
The DNA here is from genome assembly GCA_018136845.1 of Heterotis niloticus. NCBI lineage: Eukaryota > Metazoa > Chordata > Actinopteri > Osteoglossiformes > Osteoglossidae > Heterotis > Heterotis niloticus. The sequence continues at coordinate 30,515,086 of CM030895.1, read as the reverse complement.
TTTGACTGTATAGAATTGACAAAAAGTACATCCATAAAAGCAAATTTAAGAACACCCCTCAGGCGCTACTTTGACAACTGATCTAAAGATCTTTATGTGTTCAAAAGTAAACTTCCAACTAAAGTTACAATACTACACAAAACACCAGCAGGCACCACGGTATGGAGTCCATACTTTTCCCCACAGTGATCAATATGTTCTAAAGCAAGCAGCCTCCAAAGTGTGCTGAACTCCCACATATAATATTTTCCACACTATAATACACATCCATACAATTCCACGTCTCTACTAAATGTATCTACTTACAGACGAAGGCAGCAAAAAACACTGACGCTTTGCTGACCTTTTTATGGCAGTTAATAAAAACATGGAAACCGAAGACATTCCTCTCTCTGGTACAGTAGCTTCAATTCCATGTCCATTTCTGTAAATCAGCTATGTGGTAAGGACATCTATAGATTAGCTGATGGACCTTCATAACTCTTCCTGTATTGTACTAAGTTTCTTCATGTAAGCATTCTATAGGATCCTCTAGGACATTTTACACTTTTTTCCTGCCTTACAAAGGTAATGGGATCTTGAGAAACCCTTTGATAATGCAAACTCTCAGAACTCGGACACTCCATTATCATACCCAAAAAGTGACACCCATTTATGCCCAAATATCCCAGAATTTTATTACTGGTATGCTGAAATGTTACCACAAAATTGCTTTATTTGTTAAGGTTAGTTATAACACAACACAAGAAGCTTCCCATCATTACTTACTGTATCGTACAGTATGACTGGCACCCCGCCCTCCTTCACTTGTTTAGTACCTATTAGATACATGTTTTTTTGGAGAAAAAGTAAGCACCTCTGAGAAAAGGTTTCCTATATTGCTTAGCAGGGGAATTACTTTTTTACTTAAGTTCTTAAGAACCAAACTGACCCTTGAATCTTTTTCTTAACTGCTGCAATTCAGTATGCTGAAATATGTGCTACACATAAAAGATTTCATCATCACTTGTTGTACATGAAACTCCCTGGAATCACCAAGCTTATTATGCTGCTAACCTTCATTTATCTGTCAAATTCTGAAGTCATATGATTTAGTGACTGCGGGGTTGTGGATCTTCAGAAACAACAGATGCAAACTAAAGACAGAATTTGGGACCTGACAGTGCTGAAGGGCAATAACTACAGAATAACTGCTTAAATTATAAGGCTCTCCACTCCAGATGATTTCATTGTCAAACAATAGCACTATAATGAACTTTTAACATCTGCAAAACACATTTCACATGTAAGAGGATCGCCTTTGATTAAACACACATCTTTCACAGCTGTATCCGCCACATTTCCGATTTATTTGCTTGATTTTCCTAAAACTATGCATAAAAGAGAATACCTCAGACAACTAAAACTGCAGTGTTTCTTTAAGTATAACCTTCATTAATTTTAAAATGTGCCTTAATAAGGCAATCAAATGTACATTTTTTAAGATAATCAATGAAATAACTTATTTTATTTCCCCAAAAATTCCTTTTTTTTTATATTTATATCCCAAAACACTGAAAATTTCAAACTGTTGCTTTGAAATGGATCATTTCACTTTCCAGACATGATCTTTTCTCAATGAGTGTATTTACTCCTGCTAAACACTTACACCTGCTATTTTATATTCAACCAAGCACAGACAAAAAGCTACCTGCAACAACTTCAAACAGTACAGATGTTAGACATTTATTGACGTTCATCAAGCCTCCATATGGATAATTTCAATAAGAATTTCCTGAGATAATAAAAACCAAAAATGGAAAAAAAAACAAAAAAAAAACAAAAATAAAACTAAGCATGTTTTATTAAAGGGGAAGCCGCATGGAAAAGGGGATGTGGCCTTCCATTCATTTGCTCAGCAGCGCAGAACGTTTGGTACATGCCTGACTAGCAGGGTCCTCACAAGTGTCCCTTCACCTCCATGCAGTGTAAGGAACAGCCCTCTGAGCGGAGGACCAAAAGAAGCTGCTTGTTAAAGGTAACGCAGGTGTATCCCTGGGACGCTCGAGAATGACACAGTCATTGAAATACATGCGAAAGGGAGGCACGAGGGGGGCAGTCGGTGGGTGGACTGGAGACGCAAAGGAGAAGAATGGGACCAAATAGAAGATGATCACAGGTATTAGCCATGCCAAAGTTTCCAAGAGCAAATAAAAAGCATGTATAAGAGGATTCGAGGGGATAGAGCAATGCTGAGCCCTGGAGGCCACAGATTTGTGTCTTTATGTAAATCAGCGCCTGTCACCGCACGCATGATTCGCCGCTCCGAGGGCACTCTTGTGTGACGAATGAGCCCCGCTTAATTTGGCAGTGATTAGGCGGGTTGCTGGCCCTCTAAACCCCTTTGAACTTGTAATTGCTGCTGGTTTAAATAATGAACATCAGGGAGGAGGATTCAAAAAAGTGTGGATAATTACAGTCTCCCCCTTGTCTAGCGCTATCAATCTACAGAAGAACAAGAGCGAGACCAAGACGAGGAACAACGGGGAAGAATTTTGACATGAGTTGAAACCTATCTTGCCAGGACACTTGATCTGAACCATTCTGGTAAGTAATCTTGGTGTGCGAGGTTAAGAACAGGGCCGGCACTTTTCAGTTATAACTGACACGGGTGCCAGGCCTCGACTCGCTCAGAGGTTCAATTAGTTCTTTTCGTCTGTGCTCTTCGGCTTCGGTATTCGATGTTTGCTTTATTTCCGCGAGATGCACTTCATCAGGCATTTCTTGCTAGAAAATTTCTGACTGAACTTGGGAACAACAGCCTCTTCTGAGTGCTTGGTGACCTTCAAGGTGTTTCCACAACAGAAGGATCCTGCAGACCTCGCCAAGAAGGTGCCAGGGAGGCATCAAAAGCGACTGAAGAGCCCTTACGAGTTATAAAATCTGCTGAAACGGCGAGCTTCAAACTTCAAGACTGTTTCAAACATGAAAAATAAAATGTGGGCAAAAAAATACATGTGCTTTTACTTTTACTGGGAACCTAATGCAAGGTTTTCAAGTTAAGGAATAAAGAAAATAACAAAAGAAGCAAATAAAAAAAAAAATCTTACAGCAAAATGGCAAAACTGAGATTTAATGCAGCCAGAGTCCCATGACAAACCAAACAGAGAAACTGGGTCTGTTTTCGATTTCTGTTCTGTTTTTCCCCCGTTTGTTACTTCCATGTTTGCACAGATTCTTTTCCCCCTGTATTTCCCTTCTCCTGGTGTGAGATGAATATCAAAGGGCCCAGGCTGTTTGTAAGCCTCTAGCACATAACACTATCTCAATGGGATGGTTTCAGATCTTGCGTCACCATGTGGCAGCCTATGATTAATGGGTAGTTGTATCGACGGCCTGGTGGGGTCTCCTTCCAGAATCCCCTCTGGCTCTGTAGAGGGGATGGGGAAAAAAAGAATGGGGGGTACAGAGATCTAGAGTCTACCAAAAGGATTCAGAACTGTGCCGACTGCACACTCCACTTTGGTGAAAGTAGATAACCACATAAAGACTGAAAGAAAAACTACAAAGTCCTGCACTGCTCTACTTTTCCACAACAATTGTTCAGAGCATCACCAAGCATTACAACATTCTTGTCGCAAAGATTGGCAGCCATTTTCTGTTAATTGGTTATGCTATTTGGGGATCTCACCAAAGCAAGTGGCCTTGAAGGAGTCTAATAACTTCAAGCTAATATAATTTAACCGTAAGGGGGCCATGGGTTAAGTCTTTCCTTCAGGAGAATCCACTTTTTTACTATAAGTGCCTGTACTATATATTTTTTACAAATATATGTCTTATTTTTAAATGTGCAAATTGATGTCAGAGACTTCAGACACGTCTTTAACCCCGTTCAAGAAATTGTTTTACAAACTGAAAAGCACAATTTATGATCCAAAAATATGAGCCTTTCCTGTCTTTGGTTACCCCTGAAGCTTCTTCCTTTTCTCTGGTGCAAAGAGTATTTTTCTCCTCTATTACACTAAGCCCTTGTGCTCCCGTGCTGAGACTGGCTTACTCTTTTCCAGTCATTGTCACCTCATGCTGCGTGGGGGCCAGTATCTTTTTTAGCACAATTTCTGTACTGAAGTGTAAAAACAATATCCTGATCTCAAGACGCTTAAAAAAAAACAAAAAAGTAATAATACAAAAATAGTGTTTTATTCTTCCATATATGCAATATTTTTGTACTTGTACATGTTTAACATTCTTTCATTTTAATTTTAATTTCACCCTTTAATTTGTTTACCTTTCTGTAGTGAAAAATCCCTGCACCACAGCAAAACACAGCATGCTGCATCATTAGAACAAATTCAAAACTCTTTCTTTTTTCCTTTTCCTGATAGAGGATGTGTAACTGGAAGCATTAAATATGCAACCATATCATATTGCACAGTTATTTATGGAAGAGCTGACAGCTTTATTGTAAAGTCTGCAGTCAAGCATTCCAACCATATTTTTTGTAGATAGAAACAACATGATGGTAAACAAAATCGTTTCTTTGACTGTATAACTGAAATTACATTTACCTGCTGACAAAATTTGAGTAACATGAGTTATGCAAAGCAGACCAGCATGTGAAATAAATGTTCTATCATTATAAGGCATATACTGGTATTGCAAAATACAAAAAGACCAGTTAAAAGACTAGCCAGGAAAAATGTTTTTTGTTGTGTATCGGTATCAAAACTGTTTGACCTTGTTGCTGGTAAATTTATTTAATAATCATACTGGATGCATCCAATGTGAAGTGAAAATAAGAAATAATTAACGTTAACAGTTCACAGCCGTTATATATTCTAGTATAATGCCGTAGAGCACTTTCGAGGTGCTATAATCTTAGTACATAATAAACAACATTTTTACAAAGAAATACACATTAGAAATAGAAGAAATATACAAAATTAGGAGCAAAGATTTATACTATAATTTACTTATGTAACCCATATGCTTTCTTTACAATTGACATTTTGTTTTCTGGATTCTTTATATATATTTTTTTTCATGATCGACATGTTTGCTCTCTGTTCCTTACAGGCACAGCTAACATGAGAGGCAGAGAAGCAGACGGCACAGGCCAGCAGGGATGATTTGTACTACCACAGAGTGGTCAAGGAGAACACTGTCTGCCAAAAGCCTAAACAGCATTTTTCAGCAACTCTATGATGGTTGTGTGACTGCCAAAGCAATCTTAGAGCACACACACACTAACACACCCAGTCTGATACAGTATGTACTGTAAGTCCCTGTGGTGACCAACAATCCCATCTTTGAATCGGCAACTATGGGGAAACTCACCGAGTGCCGATTTCCCAGTTCTTAAGCATACAAACACACGACACGTGAGAATGTGGGCTTCCTTTTGCTCCGATCCTTGGTGACCCAGCTCTCACCCACAGTCACAGATTCTACCTCCACAAAAATAACCTCAACACCTACTGGCAGAATGTGTCACAAATTAAAACTTGAACAATGTAAACTGCATGGTTCACATATATACAATTCATATGTGTAATTCACATACAAATTTCAGATGCTGTAAGGTGAAAGAAGCCATAAAACATGTATTAGCTGTTAGCAGATGTGTTCCACCAAGTTAATGGCACTGCTGTTGGAACAATACACATGGATTAGGAGGACAAAAACAGGCTAGGGCGGAACAGGGTAAATGTTTAGTCTACTCAAACACAAGCTTCTTTGGGAGCAGAGCACTTGTTTTTTTGGTGAAGACAAACATCCGTTACCAAGGGTAAGTGGCAGTGCCCATTTTAGGGAGCAACCTGCTGATTTTTTTAGAGACAGTTGTGTGTGTGTGTGTATCTCAGGCCAACCAAGGGATGGCTTCACATCACCATGGAGACTAATGTTCCATTGGGAAAAGCGGCCCCTCCATTCCTCCTTTTCTGGTCCACTAATGATGCGGTCTGATTTGCAAATTTTCTCAAACATGTGCAAAACCATTGTTTTACAGGAACATCATTCCCATTGCTGTGTCCGTGAATATTGCATACAAATGATTACGGTTGCAGAAAATAACTGTATGAGAATCTGCATTGAAACGTACAGCTATGTTAGATTATGTTTTAGAAAAAAGTAAACAAGAACCAAATATGATGTCTCATCTCAGCCTTACTAAGCCCAGGGGCACTGTGCCTAATTCGGCATGCTACAAGAGTGTGTAAAATGCCATCATAGAGACTGGCAGTGCTCACACACCTGACTCACTCAAAGCTTGAAATGCTCATTTCCCTTAGAAAGCAAATCTACACAATATGAATTCAAAAACTTTGGTCTTTGACCACACAAAGATCCCTATTTATTTTTGGTGGTGTTTGAGGTTTATGTTGCTGAAAAGAAAGGCCAGCTCTGAGTAGTATCTTTGTGTCAGAGTGCTTCCTGTTTGCATTGGAGAGGCGACCCTTGTCTTTGTGGCACGAACAGGGGTTCTGGAGGAGGGAAGCTGGGGAGTTAGAAGGCTAATTGAGAGGACTAGGGGTTTGTTCATATTAAGTGGGCAAATCTCCACCATTCTCGACAAATCTAGTACTCCCTTTTTCACTTTTTTCCTGCAGTTTCTTCAGATATTTCAAGAACAGAAAAACTGACCCAATTATGAAATTCAGCTTTTTGATAACATAATCTCTTCATGACATTAAAGTCTTATTTAACAATTTAGGGATTTCCCTTTTCCCACTGCAATTGGAAGTTTTCCAGCAAAAGGATAAAATCATTTCTCCATTTTTGAATATGGAGCATGTTAAACATCATGCAAGTTCAATGGATGTGATTTAATTTATAAAATCTTTTTTTTTTTTTTACACTTTTTGCACAAAAAAGGCACAATGACTTTAGAAGTTATGGGAACTCAGGGAGGTCACAGTTACACCATGTTAACCTTAATATAAATTCTTGCAATTGTTACTGTTAAATTGGCTGATATGGGGAGTTTCTTTTAAGCTTTTTAAGAACAGATGGACAATGGCTGAAGGTTGAAGACATATGTAGAGAGACTCCTATGGTGCATGTAAAAATTACTCCGTGCTGCCTCTTGTTTCTAAGAAAATAAAACCCCATTTCTTTTGCACACCCCTAGTTAATGAATGCACAAACAGCAGTAGGCTATTCAAGGGCCAAAATCAGTAGAATTCCCCTTGTACAAATGCATCTTGAAATGGTAATACATTTGCTTAACAAATTAAAAGGGATGTGAGGGTGTGTGCAGCTGGGGGGTGTAGGATAAGGGGGTTACGAAAGTAAGGGAGGGGTTGTGTGGTAGCAAGGGAATAACTCAATTAGTCTTTTTTTTTTTTTTTAAATAATAAAGTAAATAAAAGTGTGTTAAAAGTGATGGATTGTTGCTTGCAAGGCCAGGGTGAAATGCTTAAAAAACTGAATCAAAAAGAAAATTTCTCAGTTCAGAGAGCATATATCATAATAAAGAAGGAAGAAGCACCTTAAAAGTTTTATTTCTATGAACACAAACGACAAGCCGCTTCTAGACAAATCTCTACAGAGGTTTGCTTTTTTGTTGTTTTTCTGTTTTTTAGCGGAACTTTACAACTATTATGCAGAAAATTGGTACGAAGACTCAGATTTATTTTTGCAAACCTTTTTTTCAGTTTCGAGTGCTGACTTTTGGGGCTCATACTGTATGTAAGACAACTAATGAGACAAAAGACTGGGAGCCTTACAGTTTATTTTTCAGCTCCTCAACCACTGTAATAAAATTATTTTGCATGTTGAAAAATCTACAGCAGAGGAGGAGAGGCAGCAAAAACAGCTGCGAAGCAATTTTGATAATGATGAGAATAATAAGCACATGGCAAGGTTCACGGCTTTGCTGTTGCAGCTTCAATGCTTCTGAATAGATAAAAGTGATTAAATACTCTTGATTATCCCTGACCAATATGTAATGGATTTATAGCCCTTTCAATTAGGCAGTACTTGCTGGGCACTCATTATTTTGGCTTTGGTTAGATAATCATGCCCTCAGCTCTGTTTTTCTTCTTCTGAAGCTTTCAGCAAGTTGGACACCGAGGGCACCTGACCTTCTTAAGTATGTGAATCAGAGAGCCGCAACTGACCTGACCAATCGCCCCTCCCCCACCCATTCCCATTGTTCCCATTACGGTCCCTAGAGTCAGGGACAAGCGTGTACATCCCCCGTCTTCTGACCTCCTTGCTAAAATCAATACAGTCTGTTATATCAATGCCCTGCTAATAATGTCACGGTTTTGCGGGTATTGCCAAAAAGAGATCGCCCAAACTGTGAGCTTTGATCCTGTTGGCTTCACTGTGTCAAAGGTAATGTCTGGTGACTGTTCAGTGACAGTCCAGAAATGGGTGAGACACATAGTGGATGGGTACTCCATTACTGAGACTTACTGTGGCTATTAAAAAATTCTGCTTACTTTTATAGTTTAAAACATATTGAAATGATAACTATTGGGGCAACTAATAAATAAGATTTAAAAAACTACGAGATAAAAGTGCTTACACCTTGGTTTTAAAATTATTACTCAACATCTCAGACTCAGTGCTAGATAGCAGTAGTCCAGCAAGTAACAGCTAAGTGACAGGCTAGCACCACACATACAAGACCCGTCTGAAACAGGTGTAGTAACACGTGCAAAAACCAAATACAACAATAGCCTTACCGTGAGATGCTGGAATAGCCATGCCCTCATGATATTTGTTGCTACTTTTGGGAAGATGCCTCGTTTTTTCTGCCGTTTTTTGTCCTTGTCTGGGTCGTCGTCATCACCTGTACCTGGAGAAGCCACACTGTTGTCTAAACCATCTCCTACGAGAAAGGTGAATCCACAGAAAAAAAAAGTCAGGACTATAAAAGAACCAATTATAACGGTATTAATAAAGAAACTAAGCTCTCTGGAAAATCACTGGAAACAAGCTAGGGGCATTTGGTTTTGTCAAGCAAAATGGTTCTTGAAACGCTGTGATTCCGGCATTGTTTGGATGAGTGAAGTAGACCGATGTGGAAAGAGAAAAATAATCATGTTCAGGTTCTGAACCTTCCTCTTGTTAATAATTATGTAATCTTGCAATTAATTACAAAACCACGATTTTAGGAAAAAGAAGATAGTGCAAGCAACAGCCAGCTTTATGAATACATGTGAATTTTGCCTATATCAGCTTAAAATTCTGTTCACAATTGGAAAGCATGTGCATTAGAGTGGGATGCGCACTGAAGTGGCTCATTGTCGCAGTTCGATGCACATAATGGACTAGAGACACCCCTTGTCCTCCAGCCCCTCCCCATGGCAACCCCTCCCCTTCCTACCATGAAATTTGCATGACATGACAACGCTGACTTTCCCTGCATTAATGTCTATCATCATTTGATTTCCAGGAGAAACATGTGCATATCAAGGCATGTTGCTTTCTTTAAACTGAAGTTTCTATCTATGGCCCTCTCCTCTACCCTGCTTTTCTTCTGCATTAATTGTGCATTAGCAAAAATGATTTACTTTTAACAGTCATAGTTATTTTTTCTTGCCCTTGGGCAAAAAATGCCTTGAAAGCCTTCCTTGCGGGCATCTAAATTATGTATCTGAAAAATTCTTCCACTACGGCATAGTAGGACCCCTAGTTTCTTAAAATTCATACTTGCATGTCTTCCTGTTTTTAGGGAAGCATCAATCACAATCACCTATACAAGCCATATTCACACATAAATATTTGAACTAATAACATTAAAAAGCAGGAAAGAAAAAAGATCCGACTGGTGGTGTAATGAAACGCAAAATAAATTAAGAATACAAGGACAGCACGGAGGCCTCATATGCTCTCTTCGTTCATTTTCCTTCCTTGTTTTCCAGCTCTACTTTTGTTTCCCTTTTCTTTGTACGTGTAATGTTTTCCTTCCACATCATTAGTGCCGAGCCATAGGAAAGAGGCGACAGAGAAGTGCAGAGTTTGTCCTCCCTACTACAGTGTAAGAAGCCGGGGCTCTGTGAAGGACATCTGGGAGTAGGAATGGAGACTGTGAGTTTTGTAATTGAAGAATAGGCATTCATTAGCAGCAAATGCCATAAATCCAATGCTAAGTAAAATCCTTGTTCAGGGAATCCTAAAACAATAAACTCAGTCACAGCCATGGCCCAAGATAGACCCCTCGTAACTTCCTGACTAGCAGACTCTGGACTAAAGGCTAATTCTCTGGTTAGCTTTAAAGTACAAAAATAACTACAGAATAATAGACTGAGCTTAATCCAGAAACCCCATTTTTTGTTCCTCAAAATGCTACACTTTTATTCATTTCTTAAACCACGCCATTTCATAAATTTTAGTCAACTTCTCCAGACCACAGTAACTCAGAAGCCACAGCCGAGAGCTAGCAGATTAATTTTATTGACGTTTCCATTTTCACTGCAATGTGATAGCCTCCCCTCACAAGGCAGAGGTGACCCACTCGTATTTACACACTGACCTGTCACTTCATTACCCTGACTGCCTGCTCCCACCAGCCCTGCAGGGCTGAAACAAGACCCCTTGAGAGAGTCATGCTTTGCAGCTCCTCTCACTGCACACATACATGCTTTCCATGTGGACACACATGCAGAAAGACACAGGGGTGAGAAGGGAAGAAAATATGGAGTTCAGGAAAAGAGAGGTGGAAATATTAAAAAACAAACCTTCTGGATGTGAAGTGTAGAAAAGAAAAGGAGAGAATAAAAGAAAGACAAAAAAAGAACCTGCAAAACCTCATTACATTTAAGGAGTGCTGGTGACCTGCACACTCCCCCATTCCCTTCTTATCTGCCAAAGAAGGAACACTGCAGGGCAAATTGTCCCAAACGCTAATGGCTTCTGACTGTTCCTTGGCAACTCTGGTATTTTAACCTGGGTGGATGTGCACTCCAAAAAACTGGAAGGGAAGAGCGTCCCATCATCTGTCCATGTGACACAGATGGGGATGGCTATTAGGAGGCAGGCAAAGGGCCGCAGGGAGACGAGGTGCTGGAGTGTAGCCTCAGGCAGTTTTTGGAAAAGCAGCACCCTCAGAGATGGAAAAAAGCACACCCCAACCCCTCTCTTTTTCTGTATCTCTGCCTCGCTCTCATTTTCTCTACTTAGTGTTCACAATAAAAGCACTTGCATGTTTTTGTCTGCGCAGTTGCAAAAGGAGGAGGCATGCTGAAAAGATAACACTGTGGCAAGCAAGCTTGGGATAAAAAGCAAAAGAATGCAATCAATCCATTTTGTGTTTGTTAAAAAGTGTTGGATGTTTCATAATTCCATATTCAGGATGCACTACTAAATATAAATGCAGAATGCATTTAAAATGTATTTTCTATTTACACTTAAATTAGGGGAAGTTGCACAGAAAAAATGTTGTTTTGAAAATATATTGAAAGAAAGTTTCGGACACATTGCACATAACAGCGATGTACTGCTGACTGCCCTGGTTTACATACCTTGTGAATTTGCAAGACGGGGATGACATGTACGATATTATTGTTGTCTTAGGGACCAGGCTAAGAAAAACACCATGAACTAAAGATGAGTAAGTACACTGGTACACTACGCTCAAAACATAACCAAGGAAGATAAGAGTCATTGTATGGAGTAGGCAATAACCCCTTTCATTTAGTTATTCAGAACACTGTTACAATGTGATAACTTTCTGTATATTAAATAATTACAGCAGATATTCATCTCAGGTAGGAAACTAATTCCAGTAATATACAAAAATGAAAGGCCGTGTTTCCTGTATAAGCAACCTTAAAGGAAAAGATATGGTGGAAACTGAATTAAACTTCTCTGCCATTGTCCTTATTATAAACTCTACATAATGTTGATTTATGGAAATAAGGTGAAAATTCAAGATAGAAAGCAGAAAACGACAGACGGACGACAAAGTAAAATCTCTTTCTCGATCATGTCAACAAAGAAATTGACTATTTCACGAAAGCTTACTTTGCCGTTTGCTCTCTATACAGGCCACAGTCAGAGTGATTAATTGCAATGAACTCTCCTACCCCCTACGGAGCTGCGATACTTGGCCACATTCACAGATACTCCGTACCACGGAGAGGAGAACAGGGACATGGCCTACTATGTGGCTACCCTGATTAAGAGCCAGGAGCCATGGTTTGTGGGGGTGGGAGACTTTCCTTTTGAGAGATGGACAGAAAAACAAAAATCAAGGGTCCGCCTTCTTACCTTGGCCATCCCCAGACCTCAGACCACCCCCCTCCTACACTTAGCCTCTCTTCTTCACGGAAGGTTTGGTTACTGAAAAGGGAGAAAAAAGCAGGGAGATTATATGCCCCCTCCTTTTCTCCTGAACTTTTCAGCCAGCATAAGCAGCGTTTAGCACATTCAGCTCCCAAATGGCTGCCAGTGTGGAAAGCGGCAGGGGCTCCTCTCCTTTGTTACCCTCCCCTTTATTTACACAGGACCTCTCCAGCACAGAGAGCACATGTTCCTGACACACAAGCCCTCCATTCACTGTGCAACAGGCAGGGGGATTGCCTCAGCTGCTTCACGCTGGCCCACAGGATTAGAGCCCCCAGTTACACCCACATGCCAGCGATATGCTAAGTAAATGCTTTACACAAGAATAATCAATTCTCTGTAACACTGGACACATACGCTTTCTACCTTACACCTCCAACATGTAAGAAACTTTGCTTCGGTTCCTTATGCTGCTTCCTTTTTTGAAGGGAATGTTTCGCTTTTATACAATTATACTGTTACATAGGGAAGCCTTTTTCTGACTTTATTGACTTCTTTACTGGAAAAAGACACTATTCTATATATCAGGCCATAAAATTACAGTATGGTACAAGAACAAGTTAGATGGCAAGATGCATTAAAAGATTTAAAAGCTACGGCATAAATTACAGTCTCCTGCTGTGTGAGAGCGTATTAAGAACTCTAATTCCCAGGCATTAATTAATATTCCTTTCCATGTGTATTTATGAACTCCACCGTGTATGGATTTTGTGCATGTAGTTTTTGTGTGTATGCATATTTTTTGTAATGATACCATTTGTTTGAGATATGTACAAATGTATTTCCACATTCCACGCCAGAAAAACGACACATAGAAAAACCCCTTTTTCTCAAATAAGGCCCTTGCTTTCCGCCTCCTAATATGTTTTTACGTTAGCGATTTTTAATAGAAAAATGAACGCTACCACGCCTCTTCTCAGAAACATTACAAGAAATCACAGAAAGGAAAAACGGAATGTCCTATGTCCCCAATTAGAAGTGAGGATCACCTTGAAGCAAGCTGCTGGTTCTCAAAAGCCAGGTCACATACATCATCAAAGGATCTGGGCTTGGTAATGGGAAGTGCAGTTAACCTGCTACCTGTAACAGCAATTATCTAATTACATCATAAATGGGGCCTTTAAGAAGCCCTCAGTGGTTTCTCCTGGTCCTTGATTGCAGTTTATGTTCACCAGAAGAACATTGTCTAAAACTCCTCCTCCAGAGCTCATAAAGTCAATTAATCACATAGTGCCGATGGGTTTACCAGCAACTTACCATCACAGAGCTCCACTGGGCATGTGATACAACTTACAAAATACGTAAAATTTGCTGCTTTTGTAGTGCTCCATCTTATGCTGTTTCTTAAGCGAAAACTATAACACAGCAAACAGCATCCCAGCAACAGTCGAGTTTTTAAAAAAGTTGATACAAGAGATAGAGCGCAATACAATTCACTGTAGAAATATCCAAAAATATTTTTACAAAGTTAATGTTAGCGTGAAATATAATAGCCCTCTAACAGCCCTCTAACCACCCATCACCAGCACAAACGTGGAGAAATTATTTTGGATTTTTCTTAAGAATGAATAAATTATGTGTGCAGAGGACGGGAGGATAGACAGGGGAAAAAAAGGATCAAAATGCAGGCATGCTCAGAGCTGAACAGTTACAGATATTGAGATTTAATTTCCATGAATGGCAGAAAGCCAAATTAGAAAAGGAGAAGGGAGTCCACCCACGTTTTTTGGGCCTAAAAAGCAGTATGATGCCCATGACTGCCCAATGCTTGTAAGACAGGGATCAGTGCTTAATGAAGGGCTTCAGGTTTTAACTAAAGATTTCACACACGATGGCTTTCTGAAAACTCCACCTCATTCCTCGTACTTTGTATAGTGACTGAATGCTCATTCTCTTCCCAAAGAAATTATTCTAACGTTGCCACAATAGAGGTTAGCTTGGTGCATTGAATCTTTTAAATATTTAAGTTTGGTTCAGGCTTTGCCACAATAGAGCCATTCTCTGCCCGGGTAATATTGGATATCTGCTGCTGATACTGATATCTTTATTGCGGCCAAAACATATCAGTACATTTTTGCATGCGTTCCTATGAATGAATACACCGCCGGAGGATGCTTGGAAACATGCGTATTTGATTCAAGTGTTCAAGTGTTTCCAGAAACTTTTTCTTACACATTTGTAAGAATTCATGCACTTAAAAATCACCATAAACTTTGATTAATACATAATAACTGTTGACTAGTTGGGTGTTTATTGCATCGAGAAAACAAACAATTGTGCAAATTTCCAAGCTGGCTGCATTTTTACTGAACATGGCCAGTTTTGAGGGGATTACATGCATATTGATTTGTATAAAATAAGCTGTACATTTATATCCATAACTGCACTCCCCAAACATGGTATTCCATTTCCGTGGCTTCTTGTTCTAAAGGCTTCTTGAAAAGGTATGAAAAGTGCTCCTTGAAAATATTAAGGGCACTTCTGGTCGACTCAACTGCTGCTGGGATCTAATGGGGCTAATAGAATGGGTTATTTTTCAACAATCGCTATTAGAGCGGGAAAGAAAATGAATTAAAAGGTTGATAAATCAACAAGTCAACCATCAGATTGTAGCCTCTGCTCAGCAGACTCTCATCAGCCCATGCCACGAAGTTTGCAAAAATGTCCCGAAGGCAAAGAATAAAGCGAGCAGAACTGATTACAGCAGTGCTGCCTGCTTTGCTGTTTAAACTCTGTTTGGCTTCCTAATGAGCTCACTAAAAACCTAATTCATCACCCATAACCTTCCTCAACCCTCCTTGAAATTCACCATTATGGAAATTACAGGAAGAAACATTTAGGGGCTACAGCTGGACTTACATCTTTGCTGGGAAGGCGGGTCTCCACAACCCATCGCCAGGCACTGCTTTGCAAAGGAATGCTCAGCATAAAAGCAGCCAACTCCACTGCCAGAGTGTGAGCGCTGCACATTCATATTACTATGTATGTCACTGATGCTTCTTTGAATACCATACACACCGAATGGCGGGAATAAAGAGAGAAGGGAACGCTGCCTAGGGAAGGGGACAGACCATGAATCGGGCATAGTATGAAAACAGTATATAAAGCAAAGAGTGGTTTCGGGAAAGGATTCTGAGGTGAGGAAAAACAGAAAAAAAGAGGTGGGAAATTGCAAATTCCTTGCCTGTTGGACAACAGGAGAGGGGAACTCCCAAAGTTCCTCATTACATGAAATCGGAATGATCCTCCTGGTACCTGAGCTGTAACCCAGAGATTACAGAATTGATGAATCCTTGGTTTAAAATGCAGCTGTTTTATTCTGCTTTAGTAATTAATTCTTTTTCCAATAGCATATTGATTAACCGTACACCCTGATAAAGTTCAAACTGAGAGGAATCCCCTGGTGGCTTTCCCCTTGCCTGCTAGGGAGAGTCAATGAGAACTTCCTCGTATTCCTCCTGCATCTTCCTCGAACAGCACAGAACTCTTTTTCTCATAAATTAGTGAAGGGTGTATGGCATCTTTACCCTTTCCCTACTTTCTCTTTATTGCTGACTTTCATTTCCCTATTTCTTTTCTTTCTGCAGTTGCACACAGCTGTATGTTCCTGATCAACAGAAAACACAAGAGCCTCTCAGGGGACCCAACTAGTAAAGAAATCAGATATTCTTTTGCAGGAAAGAGAGCCGTTTATGTGTTGTCAAGATCTCTCACCTATTGGCTTCTTTACAAGTCAATAACTGCTGCCTGGTGTCTTCAGTTGTACCATTTTAAAGATTATTCAGAAAGATGTGATCAGGGGCAAAGGACCAATATTGTTGTTGTTTTGTTACACTAAATTCCAGAACCCCAAGATAACAAAAATCATAGTCAAACACAGCCCTTTCCATCCTAAAATATTCACAAAGGAACCACATAAATGTTCTACCCAAATAATTTTGAGGCAGTTTTTCTTTTTGTTATGGGGCTTTAGAAAGTTTTCATGAAACCTCTTTTTTTACAGACTTTGCTCTTTAGAAGTATTCTGCAACCCTTTCATAGGGCTGACAGGTCTTGCCAGCACAAACTGTGTTCTTCTTGTGACTGTTGGTGAGAAACCCATTACTGCAGTATAAGATGCTGATTCAAAGTTTGGATTGTGATATAGACAATCCAGTGCTTGGACCTACCAAATCATTCCATCATACACTTATTGCACATTTTAAGTACAGTTAGTCTGAGGCAAACTATTCAAAAATTCAGATATAACTTGGTGTTCATTACAGCAAAATCAGAGCAACAGGTGACAGAGTTACTGTACCAGCTGCTAAATTTATTTGTTTTTTCTATCAGAGGTTATCAGATTTTTCCAGGATGACTTTGCCTCACAGAGAAGAAAAATACCAATGAGGAGCGGCAGGATTATAAGCTTAGCATTCTCTGAGCATTTTTTCAGCCATAACGCACGCATTACTTTGATATTTAACTTGTTTTTTAATGGATTCCGTGAAGAAGGTCTAGTTCCTCTATATGCACCTGCATATAGACCCAAAACAGAAACATACTGATCTACACCGACAGACACCTTGCATGGTGATGTCCATAGCTTTTCCAATCAATAATTTAATTCCAACAACCAACAGTTAGAGGTAATATGAAAAAATATTTCAGTCAATTCGCTCGAGTCATAGATTACTTCCATATTCAGTGTACCTTTGAAATTCACCATTTACTTCTGCAACAGCACAAGATTACTACTTGCCACTTGAGCTGAAGGAAAGACAACTAATTCCAGCACAACAACATGAGCTCAATATGTACCCACATAGTAGCAGGTGCTTTGAATAGCAGCAGACCTTCCGGCAGAGAGCATCTCTCAACCAGGCCATGCCTAGTTGCATAACCTTTCATTTTACTGGGCTTCCTTTTGACTTATAAAGGATGAAAATGATCTCATGAGGCTGAAGGAGAAGCACTAGGCCTGTGGGGTAGAAACAAGACCAGAAAGTCCTACACACTTTGGCCCGGTCTGTTTTATTTTTATTTTTTCCTCTTCTTTTTTTAAATAGTTGTAGAATTTGTTCTCATGAACACTTGTCTGTCCTTCAGGCCATGCAAGGCTAAAGCTGCATTCCCCCACCTTCTAAGCATTCTTTCTCAGGTCAAAAAGGTTAGGCTTCACAGATGTCTCCAGCCAATATGCAGTGGTCTAAGGACTGCATCCCTGTATGTAAGTGCTGCTCCTAACAATGCCATCATAATATCTAAACGTGTTAAAATGCACATCTGGGATTGGCAAATAATGACTTATTAAACTAAGTCGTTCAAAATTAATTAAATGTTTGTTTAATTCTTTAACTTAATCTTTTATTCCTAAGCTCCTGTCAATTCTTATAATGAACTTGGCCTACAATGTTTGATGGAACAAGGAAAATGGAAGCGCAGCGTAAATACATAGATATTGAACACTTGTCAAAAACTACAATAATTCTTGCCATAGCACTGCAAACATCCAACAAACTACTCATCTTAATGAAAAAAAATATTATTTTTAAAGCAGCATCGCTCAAAAAAATCTATAATGATATTCAGAACTAAAGTTGGAAAAATGCTTACTGCCCAGATTTGGAAAGCTAAATATTGTAACATATATTGCAAAAACTTTTTATAGAACCAAAAAGAGACAGCATCTGCAAGTTTCCTTTTTTTTTTTTTACATATCATTTGCTAAAGCCTTATCCTGTTAGTGTTTCTTTAAACGATAACACCAAGCAGTTCCAACAGCTATCAAATTGACGATTAAAAAAGTTCCAGAAGAAGAACATTTGAGCAAGGATTCTTAAATGAAGACTAATTAAAATATGCAGCTATTCCCCTACTACAGAGAGATATGCATTCCTGGAAATCAGTTCACAAGGTGAAACCTCGCGGATTGGAGATGCAATTACCATTACGGTGCAAAATCTGAAACTTCTCCCACGCTCAGCTCTTGCTACTCATGCAAAAACTCATAAAGTAAAGACTTCTGTCTCAAGGGACACCTGTACTATAATCTAAAACAAAACTATATACTGAAAAAACCAAAACTTGCCCACAAGAAGCTCCATTCAAACATGTATATTTTTTAGATTGGGAATAAGGTGGGAGAGTTTGGAAACAGACCCTCGTGAGACTAAAGAAGTAAAACTGTAAGCAAGGCTAATGAAAGAAAAAAGAAAATTAGGATTACAGGAGTATATTTAATTTCTAATTGGCCATAACTTAAACACAACTTGGGAAGTGGTGACCTTTTTATGACCCCACAAGTGTCTACGGTTATAGTGGGGTATAATAAACTGTACCAAGTAATTTGTGAATGAACTGAAAGTACAAGTAGTGCGTAACAAACAAGTGCAAGTACTTAACAGTGACAGTGCAATACAAAATGCATAACTTGAAGTGGAAATGTACAGAAAACAAAAAGAAACAAATAGAAAGCAAACTAACCTAACATTTTTCTTTCATGCAACTGAAAAAAGGAGTGTAAAATCATAAAGTTGTCTGCAGGGTAACTACACTCTTCTATACTAGCTACAAAACAATAAAGCAAAATAAGCAAACAAAAAATGCACCAGCAACCATCAAAAAAAAAAGAGTAACAAAGTAAAGGCTAAGGGCAAAAGGCTCTAGAGCAGGATAGTCCTCTCCAGCTTCACCCAGGTAATGCTTATATCTCTAAGAGAATCCCAAGTCTCTGATTCTCCTGCCAATCACATGCAGCTTCCTGGGATTAATGATGACAGACAGCTGTCTTGTCCATTCCCAGCCAGGGGTGGGACAATGGAGAAAAAAATACAAAATGGACAAACCAGGAGATGTAACAGCCACATTCCAGGAGGTCTCTAAAGGAGACCAGTATGATAGTCTGTGCACTGACTTTCTGTTTTCTTATTTCTTTCTTATCTAATGTGAGAACAGCTTTTTTCCTTACCTAAGCTGCCTAAATGGGTTGCATATAAAGTTCACACAATTTACATGTATATGAACCAAGTGGTTTGAACATGCAACCTGATCGTTGGCTTGAAAGGCAGAATTGCAATGTAGAACAGGAACATTTGAAAATGGAAAGCAAAACAAAAAGAATCTCACTACAGTTAGTGTGAGCATGAGTTTAGGAAGGCATTACAGATACTATAGGAGGAACTATAGCTGAAGAGCTACTGTACAGCGACATGTCTATTTCTTTAAAAAATTCTCAGTGTACAACGAATGAAATATGTCACATGATAAAGAACAGCGAGGCAGAAAGCTGATCATTCTGTTTAATCAGTCTTTGGATACATGCCAGAAGGTCGGTGATGCAGAGCAGACAAAAAGGCAGAAAGAGAAATAGAGAGCGTGGAGGTATGAGGAGAGGGGGAGGATGAACCTCAAAGCATAACCCTATGAAACACACCACCAAGAGAGACCCTTTCCTGTAATCGTCTCTGAATGCTGAATCGAGAAAGAACCTGGTCTCAGAGCAGCAAGAAATATATTTTAAAACTATATGCATTAACTATACTTTTCCCCATAGAATTAGAACTTGGTATGAATAATTTACCCACTGTTATGCTAATGAGATCATAAAAGTAACCTTCTGTATTTTTCCAGAGCAACAATTCTAAGCTTTTAACTATCATTCTGTTCCATATAAAAAGGAGGGAAACAAGTCCCATATGCAAATGGACCTGCAATTGCCTGATTGATACAGATCTTCATACTTAAAAAACAATCATTAACACTGGTGTTATAATAAACCGTGTTAACTGTGACGTCAGCGAGTAAAATCAAAATTACAAGAGATAAGTGCCAAAAGCCAAAAGATACAGTAGAGTACTTTTCACAAAGACCCAATATTCGGTGGCTTGGTTGACAGAGCCAATAAGGTAATCAACTGGCCAGGAAAAAAGTCACTAAAAGCTTAAAGTGAAAAGAATGGAAAAAATGATGACATACATTAAGTAACTTAATGACGGATTCATCATTTAACAATTTTCTTTCTGTCTTGCCAAATTACCTTCACATTTTTCCATTCTATGTCATTCCCTGTCAAAAGGACAGATAAACACAGCTTTTCTGGTTTGGCTTTGAAACGTAAGATAGATATGGTTTGAGGATATGAGTGGTGCAAAACCAATCAGATCTCCGATAGCTGGGAGCAATGGCCATGAACCAGGAGGCCACATGGAAGTTTCCCTCAGCGTCCAGTGGAGGCTCCATAAGAGAAATCAGACCAGGTCTTGAGCTACATTTAACACCATGAGCTCCGTCAGCACGTCTGGTCTGAAAATACTGTTTTTCACAAAGCAGGAATTGAACATTTACCGTGAAATGTCTTCATAATGTTTACATGTGTGGGGTTTCATGTATAACATGAATGTAATTCTTACAGAAGACAACAGCCAACGTCATAAAGGGAAAATTTACATATGGTCAAGGTCCTTAAGGTTTAACATTAGCTGACCCTCTTTTCACAGATATAATATCAGTTTATCTTGAGTACTGGAATTTAATTTTAACTACAACCACGGGTGTGGATGTAAAATCACAAATATGCAAATTAGCATATGTATAATAATTTCCATATAATTATTGTAAATTATTACAGCAATATAAAATTATCTAAAAAATGGCATGGTAGCAGAGGAACTTTATGATTTTCCTAGGATAAAAACTGCCAGTACCTGAGAATTTCACAGACATCTATCTTGCCTACACGTAAATAATTTCTGGCATCATAATATAAATTATGACTTCATGTAAATTACATACCACTGTAAACAAACAAATATGACTGTTTCATCAGCTATGCAGATCTGATACTTCCCCATATAGCCCACTCTTCAAGGAAAGCGAAAAAGAAAATTAAAACCTAAGTGGCCACTTTGATTTCTTTGAACAGAAAATGGTTTGATTTTCAAGTTGTGTGTTACTTTAATAAGCACAGTGACATGATGTTTTTCTTCTGACAATAAAAACAATGGAGGCCAATTGCATTTTGGCTTCTGTTCGCTTCTTTAGTCTTCTCTCCCCAGAAAATCAGTCCAGACAGAACAATTACAAACACCATTTCTATGGTACCCCACTGACCCAAAAGTAAAAATGGCTCAGTCTAGGAAAGGAAGAAGCAGGCACAATGTAGACTCCCTGTTTGGAGTCAGTTGCAGAATGGCAGCGGCATAGCTGGGAGTCAAAGATGCTTCAAGCGTTAACATAATTGGAAGAATGTGAAAAATGAAGTGCCAGGGTCCTGAGCACAGTGAAAGGTCAGGGAATGCTGCACACTGAACAACTGGCTGCAAGATGGCCTCATTAGACCATTAAATCAGCTTACTTCTCTTGCATCCTATTGTCCAGTACCAGGCTTTCATTGTTGGACCTGTGTTAACCCCTTCCTCTGTACCCAGTGGAGCTTAACAAGACAATGCATGGCAACGGTTTTCATGCACTAATTAGCTGTATCTGGCAAATGTGCATAGATAATTTTGCCAAACATTATATTACAAGACACTTTGGGTAATGTAATCAATAGTTAAAGCATTTTTTATTGCACGTGATCTATCAATCCCCCTTTCATCCTCTTCTCTAACTTTGTTGAGTTTAGAACATTTTTTGACAATTATACTATGTTTGTGAACATTTCTGTGACTTTTCTCCAGTTATCTAGCTAGGAGGGACTCCATCTTCATCCATTTAATGAAACTTAACACAAGACAGTTTGTACCTAGTTTTAACATTTACTAATTTCAGTCACAGAAGAGTGTAATGGTCATTCATGAATGAAATGCAGGATGGAAGAATGATCCAGTTGCCATGCCATTAGGTATGTTTCTAGAAAGGCAACGTGCAAACATGAATAAATCTTACTGGCATTATTGGCAAAGATGATACTAATGATGTGTGGATGAATAAAAAAATGTCTGGTCTATTGTACCCTCTGGCACAGAGCTACTTTGTGTGATCAAATTTGAGACGAACAGAAGATGGACAGAAAAGAACATATTCAATAACAGAAAAGGCTTCTTAAATATAATCAGAAATTAAATTTTTCAAACAGAAAAACAAGAAATCGCTTTGCCTGGAAAATCTCATACAGATGAAAATTATCATTAATAAAGGGCTCAAAGAAAATCTTAGTTCATCCAAACTAATCCTACTGATTTCTGTGCCAGAAGAAATTAAATACTTTTTTATTTTGATTTAAAACTTTCTAAAATATCTAATCACTCTCAGGGCACCTTTGAAAATTGTGGTATGTGTTATCTGTCCACATTTTCCCAGTCTATGGAACATCTACAGAGGGTTTTGTGTGGAAGCAGAGTATACTATTTATAACCATATAGACATGAGTGGACAGCAGCTGAGAATCAGGATTTGCAGCAGCATGACTCTGACTGATTGTATCTAACAGCATACAGAAAAACATGAGTAAATCTTGCCAGGTTTGTCGAGGGCCTTAAATGACCTTTAAACTGACATAAACGGATTAAAGAGCAGCTTCCTACCTTGCTCACTGCTGTTGTCCCCACTTTGAGAGGCGTGACCTCCACTGGAGGGCCCTGGTGTGCCAGCGGAATGTGTGGAGGTGGCATCATCGTGGTCTCTCCAGGATGCTGGATTCTAGAGTTTAATGATCCATTCGCATGCCAAATCCCAAACCCAGCAATGGTGAGAAAGATAAAAAGTGAAAAAGAAGGGAGAGTAAGAAAAATTGCAGGGCCATGATATATTACATTTATTGCTTTTAATTACACAGAATTGTTAAAGTTAAGATATATTGTCCAAAGTCAAGATACGATAAACGAAAGTAATTGAAACATTAATAAAATGAATAATGTATTCGCTAGCTATAAAGTGTATGAACAAAGTGAGATCATAACTGAACAAAAATGTGCCACAGTACTTTGGAATCCTACCCTGTCTTAATTTATTTAATAAATCTTTATACTACAAATACAAATATCAGTTATACTGAGCAGCATAAGCCAGCATGGAGCAGGCAAAAAAGGTAAAAAAAAAAAAAAAAAAAGTAACATGCCAACAAAATATATTTAAGTAGCACCAATATTTGAAATTTGTATTTCAGGAAATAAACATAGCTCACGTTAGCATGTGCTTCACCCAAGTGTAAAAATTGCTTTTAGTTTTTCAGTCTGGCTTCTCGAATACAAGAACTGCCAGATGCAGGTTCAGAGCAACTTTGACAGCCTCTCTGTTCCCAGTCTTCCTCCCTCTTCCTGGTCATTCCCAGTACCCTGCTAGTGCATTCAGGGAAACAGGATTTCTACTGTACAGGAAGGGCTTTATCAGTGCCACATGAAGGCAGACAAGAGGTGGAATTTCCTTTGTCAGAAAGTCAGAGACAGCACAATCTGACCATGTAACCCCCCAGCAAATGCCAGCACACACACACACACACACACACACACACGTCCGCCCACACCAACACAAAATATGCCAACTCTTCTCCAAATCGGTTATTACTAGCAACTAATGATTTTTAATTTATATACCTGACCATTTATTGACCCAGAAAAAAATGCTGTTGAATAACCTCAGGCCAAAACAGAGATTATAGACACCATTTTGGCAATAACTGGCTCTTTTTTGACATGCAAGAAAATGCTAAATTATGTACAAAAACAAACACTTTTGGAAATAAACACACTTTTGTTTGTTAAAGTAAATCAGTGCTGAACTCCAAAATTTATTATGATGAGTGTCACTGTTTCCTGTGAAGTGCGCTGTTCTCTGAGACGACAGGGTGATGAGAACAGCACACCAGTTTAACCACATCTGTTTTGTCTGATGCCTGGTTGTTTGTGGCATCCCCAACACCTCTAAGTGTTCTTTTTATCTTGAAGTTACGAAAGCACTCAAATAGCTTACAGCTGAAAGCAAACAACAAACAGAGTCCCTTCAACCTGCTGCAGACTCACAGTGTCAGCTGTTTGCTGGATGGCAACAAGATAAGGGTCTGCATGAACCGCAAACAGAAACAGTGGCTTGGTATCAGTTTAGCCGGGTTAAAATATGGAAGAGTGTGCTGTTTTTTCAACATGTCCACCTGAGTCACAGTTGGATGAACTGAGGTGCTCGATGATGTCAGTTTAGTTTTTCTCAAAATCAGCAACATAAATACCAAAACTGCATTGTCAATATATTTCAGGTGAACCTGTGACAAGAAAGAAGAGCTGGGGGAAAATGTTGGAAAAACATAGCGTACCTTGCGTGAGGTAAATCAACTTTCTGTGAAAAAGGCACGGTACTTCTAAGGAAAAAAAATTTACTTGTTTCAACTACGTAATGCTGAAACACACACTGGTGGCCAGAAGATTCCTGAATCTTTACCGTTCACCAGGTCCTGAAAACACTGACCAAAGAAATCTGCTTCTCTGTGTCTGTTTCTGCACAAAAACACAACACTAAATTCAAAAGAAGGTAACATCTCAAGTCAGCCCCTAACTTTCAAATACTGTATATGGAGATCACCAACTTTTAAAAACATGCATACTTGAGCCCTTTACCTGTCCACATCCGACACAGAACAGTGTTACCTCAAACTGCGACAAATATTGCGACACAGATGTTCATTTTCTTGACTCTCACAGGTGAAAAATGCATCTGTTTTGTCATGAATGCAGCACCTCCAAGTGCTACGGGGATATTCGTCAGACACAGAGATCATGCATCAAAAAAATTGTCCGACTCCCCAGAGTACATTAAAGTTCAAACAAGAGTAAAACTGTGTCAGCCGACTGCATTTCCCAGTCCACCAAGAGACCAAACCAAACCATGCATGTGACCAGTCCGTGTAGCTGGGATAATGAGGAGTCAAATATGATTCATTCCATGCTCGTCCTTAATTGTGTTAAACAGCTCTGATAGCAGCCAGAGAGCAGCAGCAAACAGCACGTGCGGCACAGCAGAAGGACATGGAAACCCAGTCTCTTGGGGTGGCCAGCATCAAATGGAAGCAATCCAGCTCCCCATTCACATACAGAGGAAATACAGTATTTGTGGCATACTGTACATTGTACAAAACATTTCCTCAGATATATACTCTGACTGCCTTTTATGAGCTTTCACACCTCTCTTATCGTGTGCCTTTATCTGAAGTTTCAAAATGAAAATGCATCTTTTTACATACGTTTCATATAAGACTTCAATACTGAAGATACGGCAAAGATATGACAGTACAGTAGTTAAAAACAAGGTCTTATAACCTGAACAAAAAAAAATTTCACGAGGGGCCAATAATGTTCAGCTCAGGAAAACAAGATGCTAAAAGCCACTGACTTTTTACTACGCAACTCTAACCTTGTTCTTGAAACTAGCAGCGAAGTGAAAGGTTAATGTTTGCCCTAGTTTTAGGTGTTTGGCATACAGAAACAAGTTTCTGCTGCGATTCAGCTACAATTTACTACATTCATTTTCTCACTCTTTAAAATGCTACAATCCCTGCAAAACAGAAGCACTACCAAAACATGATGCTGTGCCTCCTGTGCTTGATTTTAGGAAGGTTGGGCTTGAAGATGCTTCCTGTTGGGTCTACACTAAACATAAAATATCAGGATTTCCCCAAAAACATGGCTTAGGATGCATCTGTTATGTTTGCAATAATGGACATTTTGAAAGAGTAAGAAACAATAACTCTGCATTTTCTACACAATGTCCGTAAGGGGAAAAAAGTATCAGCTACATGAATAAATGCACATTTAAACATAAAAAATGTGCCTTTTCTGCCAGTCCAGCAATCACAAAGTGTTTTTGCCACTCAGACAAGTATGAAGTTTTCTGCATCCAGATGATAGTCCTCATTTTTGTTAACCTCTGCCAATGATTTTCTAAACTCTTGATTCATTGCATCAAACCTCACAGGTGTCCTCCTCGTCTGTATTGGACCAGCATCCCGTCCAGGGTGTGCTCTACTCCGCTTTGCACCCCCTGTTTCCTAGATAGGCTGTGGACTCTAACTTGGACTCTAAAAGTGGTTATCGACAGTGACTGAGAAAGAGTGTTCTCCTTGGTCATCTGCTCACCTGTTTACTAGGTCTCCCTGATAAAATTTAATTCCTTTTGATACATCTCACACTTAATGAGTAAATTCTTGTTATGGTATTCAGAGATGTCATCACTCAGAATTTACCTGTGGCTCTGCTTTTTTATTATTAACAGATAGAGTATGTATGTAGATATGCGTGGCCCTCCTTAAAACGGTGGATCACTTAGGTACTCTTAAGAAAGTCATAACGTCCTTTTTGCTTGTGTGCTTTGAATGTGGAGTAATGTGTAAAGCAGTAAAACAAATATTTCTTGCTTGTCAGTGCAAGCGCTAAACCATCAAGTGGAAATTGTGAGTCTGCGTACTTCTTGCACTTGACAAAACTCCAGGCACTATTGCTTAGCTGCTTTTAAGAACGGAAAGCAATGGTTGGAGTACAAAACTAAGTAAAATGGTGCCAAATGACAATATAACAATATGATTAATGTTAAAAGCATGTACTCTCAAGGGTCACTAAATTACCTGAAAAGTCCAAATTTAACAACTAGTCAACCAATTTAAGCATGAATATTATTCTAAATACCATTTAATTTGAAAAAAAATTATCTTAAGCAGCATATTTTATTGTAACTGCATTTATTTACAAGCTAAGCTGACCATTTATGTACTATGTATAAAATGAGTAAAACCCATGGCACGATTTATATATTTCAAAGATGCTGATATAGTTTAAAGTATTAATCCAGCGTAACTGATATAAAATTGCAGCACATTAAAATGTATGTGTCAAACAACTCAACCAAATGATAACACAAGAGGTAACTTGATGTAAGAAATGAAGTACTATCACAGTGTTCATATCGCTCTAATTAATATCTCTGGTTTTGTTTCCCACCTCACTGCACTGCACAAAAAGTATTGATTTACAATACTTTCTATACACAGTGCTAGATTAGTATTGATTTCTACTGTGGTTTGTGATGGCTCTCTTGTTACTGCGTTAAAAAATTACAGCAACAAGTAAGTCTCTTCAGCATTATCTGTCATTAAGAGAACTGCCATAGGTTAAAACATTTTATTGCCGAGTAATACACACAAGTAAGGCAAGGACTACGTGCACAGGATGTCATCATAGAACTGTCCTGCTAAATTCACTGTTTTCAATTTAAAAATGTACTGTTACACCATGTGCAACACTCTTTAACAAATCAAGACATTTATTTTGAAGTGATCGGAAAGGTCATGATTCCATATAAATGAAAATAGTGCATAATTGACAAAAAATATTAATTAAAGCTGTTCAACAAAACTTGAGTAAGAACTACAGATCATATGTAATGCAAACATGCTTTTTTTTATTTTCACCAGTTACAAGACCAAGCTTCAAAGATACCATACACAGAAAACAAATCCGTGCTAACTTTTTTAACATTCTCTACAATAACGAAATTGTTGAACACATACAGTTCATAAAATTAGTACTTATTAGCTTGTTTTTGCTGTAGTATGTAATAGAACACAATTTTAATATATTTAAAGAAAAAAGACAACGTTAAGAGGAACATGAAAAATCAGCACTGTGACAGAGATCCTTACACTTTATTTTCCAGGAACGCAAAGGAAGCACATATGATGAATTTTTGCAAGAAGTAATGTCTACATTAATAGCATCCTACAGATTTTAATCTATAGAATTTAAAGAGAGCACAGCTTTTGGCTGGGAAAAAAAACTCTTATTTTTAGAGTGCAATAATAAAAAAAATGCACTACACATATAGTACTAAGTTATGTATTTGTATTAAAAATGCACGTTAAGAAAAATTAACGGCGGTAATTTAAAAACTAAATGCTGTGCATTCGCTTGTATATCAACCTGCCTCTCCTTCTAATACTGAAAAAGACACCCAGTGGGACATACGCCCTTTATCCCTTAAAGATTCAGTGCATAGCTCAACAATACTGTGCAAACTCATCAGTTTAGCATTATTGCACAGACTTTCAGTTTAAGCGAGCTCCAGCCCAAGTTTATTTTGGGCAGAAAACGAGCGGCTGAGTTCAGCGCTGGCGCATGCGTACAAGCTCAGAGTGAGGGACTCCAAACTGTGTTTATGAACTTTTTTTTTTTTTTTTTTTTTTTAAATCCTGATTCGGGAAGCGTGCATTGCTAATCCGCAGCCAAGACGTCTGCCTGTGTCGTTATCGGTACTTATTTGGACAGTCAGCGGGGAATTCTCAGTTCTGCGAAACCGCGAAACGCTACGAACTAAACTGAAACCCCAACCGGGAAGCCGCGCTACTGTCTTGCTCTTTAGCGCACATTTGGACCCGAGCGAAATATATGCGAAACCCCCTGTCGACTAAACGGTGACAGTGACCAAGTACAGTGCTGCTCACTACTATTAAAATGCCACAGTACCAGAAACAAAAGTGAAGTGCGCGCACGACTTAAAGTTGCTCGTACAGGAGCAAACGGTATCACGAATGAATAAATGACTCAAAATGGGAATATGCTTATGGAAAACGTGGATCGATAGGTTGCCCGCTCACGGCGCCACTTGGTGTTTTTTGCAGTTTTACACGGGGGCCCAATAGTGTACTTCTTCTGGGGGGGGGGGCTGTTTGCACACAGTGGAGGGCCACACTGCAAATTACCAGGAGCATCAGCCGTCCACAGAGACTATAAACAGGCCTGTTTATCTTATCTGTCCAATATAAACATTAGCACGCCTTATTTCCACACTTGCTCTTCACACATGCACAGCTCTTTCCAGTAACACTATCTCGCATTGACTCCAAACCCATCCATGCTTAAGGTGAACATTAAGAAATTTTTAAATGCCACTGAATAATATATATCATGACCCAGAAGATACCATAAAGTGACCTTGACTGGCTTAACTCTTAACTAATTAAACTGATGCGGTTCCATCATTGACCTGAAGAGGTTTCCCGTGCAGCTGTACTGAATATTTGTATATTGCATGCTCTCATAAAATAATTTTAATGTTCCGTATCACTAACGCTCTACTCACAGCCAAATGTTTATCTGCGGAATGTACCTTACTCCTGAAAGCCACTTTCCAACCCTTTGGGGCACTCCATCTGGTTTTAAATCGTGTTTTCTCCCACTATTGCAGATGCAAGAAGTTGTAAAATGATCGCAGTGTGTCGAGTTGGTATAAATCAGACAAAAATCCGGAAAAGAAAAAACATATTCGCTTCACCAGCGAAAAGTATATCAATACTGTATCGATACCAACTACAATATAAATTTGACACTGATGTAAATACAAAATTTAACATGCAAAATACTAATATATTGCATAAATAAAGAGTACAAGGCAAGTGTACGAAGCAGTTTTTCCCATCCTTTTAGTCTTTTGCACAAGTGACCAATACTGCTGAACAGTCTAGCCTCTAAAAAACTGAAGCAGTGTAAAACAGCAGCATTGCAAAAGCCCACTGTCTGAATTTTTTTCTTACAAACACATGCAATAACTTCAGGCATACAGAACTTTAAGACACAACCGGAAGGCCTAAGTGTGTCTATAAAATAATTATAACACTCATTTACCCCTTTTAAAACATCCAAAGATGACAACAATTTCTAATGCGTTAACTGGCCAGTGTTTCGACAAAATTCCTCAACAAAACCTTTCCTGCTGTCTGCAAGCGACAAATACTCTTGTATTAGGATCATAAAGCATAAAAATGCAATAAGAAATGAGGAGAAATGTGCCACTGTAATATATAGCATGTAACATTACACACCCAGTGTTTTGTACTTAGCACCCAGACAAGAGCCTTCAAGCTAAGCACTCAACAAAATGTACACATATCACACACCAGCACAAAGTGAATTTAAAAAAAAGCCAGATTACTTACGTGGTCGGCCAAGTTAGTGGAAGATCCTGAAAGCTCCTCGTGGTCCGATTTAGAGCTACCATCCCGTTCGTCAATAACCAGATCAATTGGCATTTTTCCTTTCAAGCAACTAATGTACCGATGGCAAAAGTTATCGCAGAGCTCATGAACCTTAAAAACAACAAAAATGCAGCACTTTAAGAACAGGAAAAACCAACAAGCGATCTACAAATAACGACAATTGTGGCCCAAAATCGACCAAGGCACCGACAGAAAAATAATCAAATTGTCGCTGTTATTATTCTATGGAGGGCCAGGCAACAAGTTGAAAATTAAAAACTACGCAAAAGTCTGAGACATAAGCGACTTTTAAGAAAGCGTCAGAGAAGAAAATTTTCAAGGGTCACAGATCGCAATACTTTCCCAAGGTGAAAATAAGGCGAATTAACAGAACAACCGCGTTTCCGAAAATAAGAGCGTTGCTAAACAACAGCAGTAAGTATTAAAACGACATCACCTTGTTATTATAATATTTAGCATTGATAGAGTTGGGTGTGTATTTCGCAACATATCCAACGCACTCAATTCAGCATTTATTTTTTGCACGACAAAGACAAATGTTGTGCCGTATAACCGTGTATATATTAAAACAAGTCAGGGATCATCTGTAAATTCTTTACCTTTTCTAATTCCAGGAGATGAAATCGTAATACTTGTATCGCTTGTATCATCTGGGGGGGGAGAAAAGCAAAAGTTAGAGCATAAGTGTCTTTCGGGATGGGAAACATACAGTGCATGTTGCAGATTATCCAAAAAAAAAAAAGGAACTGACTCGGCGCGATAATTATTCCCCAAATTGCCCCGTTTATATTTATAACGACTAATTTGGATCAATTGGAAATAAATAAAACGCATCTGGGCGCAGTTTAAAATTCAACACCGCCAGGCCCTCGGTGACAGCAGCGGGGCAGAGACGGACAAAAATGCGGCCCCGTGAGTGGCGCGAGGGCCACACCGGGCCGGACCCGCAGCGACAACCTGTCCGGATCAATGAGTTCCCGCGCGGCCCGCTCGCGTGCCCCCGCAGGCTGCCCGACTCGCCCTCGCGCGCCTCAGAGGCGCGTTTTAACACTTTTGTCGTTTCGTTTCGTTTCGTTTCCCCGTCTCGTCTGAACAAAAGTGCCATATTTTTAACCAAGAAAAGGGCCAAACAACAAGCCGCCGCTCCCCATTTCGAGTGCGACACAGCATTTTGAGAGGCGCTGCTTACCAAGTTGTCCAACTCCGGATTTGAAGAAAATAAGGGTTTTTCTGCTCTGACCTAAAGTAGCACCAAAACAGAGGGAACGCGTGTTAAAACTTGCGTCTTATTTTGGGAAGGAACAAAAACAAAAAAACAAAAAAAAAAGAGAGAAAGAAACCTCACAAACTTTTTAAATGAGAATATTTAGCACACGGAAAAACACAAGCAGTTTGTGGCATTTGCACACGAGTGTAACTCTGCTGCACGGTTTTTGTTTTGTTTTGTTTTGTTTTCGTCTTCCCTCTCGTCAGAGAAGAAACTCTGAACCGTCGCTATGACTTTAGCAGCGAATTGCGTCCAAATGGTTGTGTCCCAAAGCAGCAGTCCAGCACCGGTGCTCTGCCGTCGAAAGGGCGACGAAAGGGGCAGGATCCCCCCCGCGCCGTGAGAGAGTCTTTAAGAAGGACGGTGACCTGTTTCGCGAAGACGGCGATGTCCTCGTTGAAGGAGTCGGACGAGCAGACGTCGCCGCCCGCCACGCCGGGCTCGCGCGGCGTGCACGTCGCGAGCTCGCACTTCTCGAAGACGAGCGCGAGCAGCGGAAACAGCGGGTGACTGCGGCACAGAGAAAGGAGCCTGAGGACGAACCCCCGCGACTTGCAAGATTTCCCACACAAAAAAACCAGCAAAGCTGCAAAAGCGCGCTGATTTGCACCGTTCGGCACATGCATGTTTCTTTTTTTTTTTTAATTATTATTATTATTTCTGTGTGTGTGTGTGTGTGTGTGTGTGTGTGTGTGTGTGCTGCTCCATATTTTCTAACACAAGTGCGCTGGGCTGGAGTCGCGAACGTGCGCCGTACGCGCGGAATATTTATCTGACGGTTTGCCCATAATAAAATACAATTCGGGCTGTCGTGGCTGCTCAGGTTGTTAAAACAACTGGAGTCCTGTCAAAATCCGGGCACGAAATAATAAACTAGCGCATCTAGGTGTGCTGAGTATGGTCGTCTTCTCACAGCTCCAGCTTCCATTAAAAGTCGCCGTGGAGGTGGACTCGTTTAAACATCGTTCTGGATATGCAAGCACTGCAGCGCAGTAAAGCAAGCCAGGCCTCGTGCTTTATTGTTTAACTTTATGGAGCGCCGTCAAATAAGAAAAAAAAAAAAAAAAAAAAAAACAGCGCAGCCTTACTTTGCAATTAATATGAGTTGCTTTGTTTTAAAGTTCTCATGAGAAAGCCTACGTAAAAGTTTGAGGCATACACAAAGAAAACTCAGAGTGTAACTGTGTGTCGTACGTACCCATAAATTTGGTCTTTGTCCCGCTTTAAGACGTCGTTGACAGCAGAGCCCATGCTGGTGGGCATCACGTTGGGATGCGGTGCGTGGGCCCCGTAGTGCTGGCTCGCGTGGAGCGGCGGTCCATGGTTCAAGTGATGGACTTGGGGTAGCGGTCGGGGAGCGTGTGGGTCTCCATACATAGACGCCGGAACTCCTACTCCATCCATTCCACCGTAATGAGCCAGTTCATCATACTGAAACGGGGACAGGAGACAAGACTGTAAACAGGCGTGAAGAAGACGCTGTTCTGTGCCTAAAACAGGAATAAACACACACTCCTCCTCGTGGGGTTGAGGAAGGCGCTGCTGGGAGAAAAAGTTGTTCAAAGTCAAGAAAATACATGGAAATACTGCGGTGACCAGAACAACGCAAACTTTAGCGCACCGCCCAACCGACTACGGCTGGTAAAAGCAGCAAGTTTCCTAGAAGTCCCTGTGAAAAAGACTCCACAAGTGCTACCGAGGCTCAAAAGGTAGTTACTACAAAATGTCAGCCAAAAGAGCAAGACAGAAATACTTTGTGTGTGACACACATGAGAGCACCAGAAGAGGCCCTTCTATGCTGGATTTGTGAACGGCTTTAAGTGTTGGAGATGTGAAAAACCTACCCTCTGCGCCATGAGGCTGCACTCCAACAAACTCCTGCCTATGTCCTTTATGTCAGTAATCCTGTTCCGAGTTAAAGCGTGATTTAATGTGCAGATTCTTCTTTTCAACCAACTGAACGAGTTCTCCTGCTCTCCAGTTGCGGCAGGAGCATGAGGGGAAGAGTTAGGAATTTTTTCTTCTTCTTCTCCTCCTTTCCTCCAAAAAAAAAGAAAAAGGGAAAGAAAAACGTCAAGCACCAAACTGAAGGTTACACCCGGCGCGTCAGCAACCTGCGTGTAAGTGAAGTGTCGCGTCTCATGGCTTTTTGCCACTCCAGCTGTCAATCAAAGCCAAGGGTTGTCAAGGTAATGAGTGAATGATGGTCGGTGATGATGTTCAGCAGAGCTTGATTTTTTCTTTTCTTTTCTTTTCTTTTTTTTTTTTTTTTTTTTTTTTTAAATTTCCAGCCTGTTTCCTTCCAGCAACTCCGGGGTCTATCTTAAAGCCTTCGGATCGTCATCTCGCGCGGGCGCAGTCAAAAATATATATGTATTTGTATGTTTTTAAAAAAAAAAAAAAAAAAAAAACCGAGCCGGGTGTGAGAAATGGCGGTCGAGACGCGTCCGTTCCTCCGTCGGTGCTTCGTCTACGTCGCTTCGCGGCGCGGGCGGCTCGCTTTTAGACCGGAGGCGGCCGGGCGGCGCGCGGCGGCGGGAGAGCAGCGCGATGACGGAACCCGGAAGTGGCGGCGGCCGGAGCCAGTCGGACGGCGGCTCGCGCGGCGGAGGGGAGAGAGCGGCAGCCTGTGATGTGAGGCGGGGAGCGCGCGCGAGGGCGGGCGGGCGTGCGTGCGTGCGTGCGTGCCCGCGCGCGCGGTGGTGGGGGGGGGGCGACGACAAGCGGGACTCGGAACCGGACGGCGAGGAAAGAGAAAGAAGAAGGGAAAAAAAGAGTAAAGGGACGAGCGACGAACTGCGGCGCGGCCAGGTGCTCCCGTCTTGCGGGAAAGAGAAACGAGAAGCGAACACTTTTTCAAGTTTTGCAGCGCGAGTTTTTCCTTTTCTGCGCCGCGATTTTTGGACAGGACGATGCGCGTGCGTGTTTCGCGTTTATTCGAACCTGCTTGTGCCGCCAAGCAAAGGTGGTTGCTGTTCTGGATCTACTTTTGGAACAACAAAAAATGTAAAGCTGTTATTGCCGTGCGGATGTTTAGCGTTAAGGCTTCACGCAATTGAAATGTTGAATTAAGATTTTCAAACGTTAAAAAAATGCACACAGAGGAGAGAGCGCCGATTTTGTACGTCGCTTCGGGTTTGGTGTCCAGTTTATGACGGGCTGCTTTTTCTCAGGTTTTTTTTTTTTTTTTGGGGTGGGGGGAATTTAAATGAAATAGCGCACCCCCTTGAGCACAGAATGAACTTTTCCTTCAAAAAAAGTTTTTTTTTTCTTCCTTTTTTTCCCTCCGTGGAATCTGTAGGTTCTCGGTCGAGTCGCCCCCCCCCCAACCCACCCCACCCCCCCGTCCAGACGGAGATGCCACAGCAGCCCCCACAGCAGCGCGGGATCATCAATCACAGCAGCCGCTTAAAGTGCGGAGGAGGAGCAGCTGCGCCCGGTGGCCGCCGTGGGGGCGCCGCGCTCGGCACAGACACCCAGAACCAGGACCGACACATCGGTTCATATTCGGTTACATCAAACACACTGCAACGTTTATGCTCCGCGTGTGGTGTTCCTGTCAAATATATATATTTTTTTTACACACACTAACAGAAAAGTGCGTCTTATCCTCATTCTGGCGCTAACACATTTTGCAACATTTCACATGCGAAGGAGTAACATTGTCCTCAAAGAAAATATCCACCAAATTAGCTTTGTGAAAGAAGTTAACAAATGAAGAACCGTGGCGACATTTGTTGCTTTTTAGTCGTTCGGGGCGCGGAAAAGCAGGAGCGTCGACGCTGGAACGCGGCTCTGTGGACGTGATGGGCGCGCTGGCAGCAGAAGGCGAGGCAGAAGGAGAAGCAGAAGACGGGGAAGGAGAAGCTACAGCCACAACAGTTAGAGCAACCGGGCGCCCCCTCCCAGTACGAAACCAGTACCGTTATTTTGTGCACAGAGAAGCAGCGCCGTGTCCGAGCGAAGACTCCTCCTCTAAGTGTCCCGCCGCCGCCTTTAAATAGCCCCCGTGCAGAATGACCTGCATTCTTGCTTTTTTTCCCGGACAAATATGGTAAGTGAGCCAAATACCCTTTGTTTGGAGTGAATCTGTTGTAGAAAACCGAAAAGAGTTGCTGCTTCTAGAAGACATTTTTACTGTGCACTGTCTGAGCGGCGCCCGTGCCTTTATTTGCAGCCCTCGCATCCGCTTGCTGTGCACCGCAAACCTGCGGGGTTTCTCCTCCACAGCAGCTCCTTTACTGCGAGAATGAAATATTCACCTTGTCAGGTGTGTGCGACCTTATATATTTATTGCATCTGTAAAATAAATGTTATTTTAAAAATAATTCTTGTTATGCCAATTATTCCCGACCACTAATAGAAAACCATTTGACTATTATTTATTCTGATTTATCCCGATCAGCAATTTCATTTGTACCTTTTATATAAAAAAAAAACACACGTGAAAGCTGTTATTTTTTCCCAAATAAAACTACAAATAATAACTATTGAAATTGTAAAAAAATAAACTGTAATCTGCACGCGGACACCCCATCCTTGAACGCACACAGTTCCTGACGTTTTATCCTGTTATGTAACGGGTTACAATTTTAAATAATCCTCTTGTTTTCAATTATAATACGAATGAATAGTCGGTGACGTATTCAAACAGCCTTATTTTTGTTAAAATATGATGCTGTTAAAGTTTGTAATGTGGCACTGTACGTGGAAAAAATGTGAAACTACCAGGCAAACATGGTATGAAAATAATAGTAGTAATAAAAACTAAATAAATCAGTGCCCAGGTGCAACTTGCGTGATTTTTAAACGCGTACCGGAGTAAAGGGCAAGACAGGTGAAGAAATACCACGCAGTGCTTTGAAGTGGGAGGCACGGGGGCAATTTTAGGGTTAAAACTGTAGATGTGGCCATGGAAGAAGTCCAGCAGTGCGGGGATTAATTGGGGCTAAAGAATCCTTTTCAGAAGCGACACCATTAAGAGGCTAAAGATTCCCTTCGTGTCACCTCATACAAGACCAACTTTCAGAAACTTGTCAAAACAAACAAACAAATAAATAAATAAATACCGTGTCACTCGCTTGCCCCTAGGATTTAATTCCTACCCCCTTGTCTGCGTTGGAAAAT
Organism: Heterotis niloticus; assembly: GCA_018136845.1. Taxonomy (NCBI): domain Eukaryota; kingdom Metazoa; phylum Chordata; class Actinopteri; order Osteoglossiformes; family Osteoglossidae; genus Heterotis; species Heterotis niloticus. The sequence goes on along the minus strand of CM030895.1, from coordinate 30,478,463 downwards.
GTGTTTAACATGCAATATATTCAAGCACCGCGTCCCATTTGAGTGTTGGGCTTTTCCTGTAAAATTTTCTAGACCTCCATTTAGTTGCGACTCACTAGATTTCTTAGTTTGGGGAAAATTTTGCACCAGGATGCCTAAAATTTGCTCTGGGCTGAGAGTGTAACTGCGCACCGAATTGTGGGCAAACAAATGGTGCCCGTGGAACTTCAAACGACTGCAGACGGAAGATTATTTGTGATTTAAAAATATCCAAGGTAAAATCAGCACCAGGACCGAAGGGGAAAAGTATTTTTAAATTCACACGCAAGAAAAGGGCGTTTCCGCGATTTCCGCTAAACTCAAGTGTCACTTTTGGGAATAAATATTACACAAAGCATGAATGGAAGAAAAAAAAATTGTCACTTGTTTGCATTTTGCATTTAAATAGAAATAAGTTTGCACCAAACAGTAGTTTGTTAATAAAATGGCGTATTAACCACCATACATTTGTCAGTTAACTCAGCATTTTAACCCAAAATGGGGATTTACAGTATATATTTATGGCTTTAAATGCTGCTGATGTCTTTACCAGGGTGCATTCCAGCATTACCTCACTGGACTGAACTTTTGTTGACCTCGGATCCCAGAACACGGAATTTCTCTCAAACTTGTTCAACTTCTGCGTTCTTTCTTCTCCCCAAAAGACGCGTTTCCTGTTCTCTTCCAATTATCATGACGCGGCAGAGATTGTGAGGGTCGGGATTTTGGAAACAGGAATTATTATAATCCCTTTGGAAAAAAAGAAAAAAAAATCTCAGTTTTGTTTTTTTATAACCCCTCGAAGGTACAGTAAAATATACAGAACTCTAGCGCCACCTGGCGAAGCGTCTCAAATGCAGTAGCTGCTGTTGCATGTAAAGAAAAACGTTTGCTTTTATTTTCAGCCGTGGCCCTGCAACTTTAGTGCTCATTCAGTGATATTTTAAGTTGTTTTGCGTCATGAAGAAGTGCTTTTGCGCGCCCCAAAGGAGCCAAATGCGCAGCGACCGTTGTTGAAATAAGGAGCGGAGCCCGTTGTTTTACCGCATTCTTCGCATACTTGACATTTTTAATGTGTCCAACAGTTCTTGGAAGAAGCCGAACCGAAATTCTCCCGTCCATAATTCACAGTTTTATTACGGTTCATCTGCTTGTCTTTCTGTTTCTGTTTTTCCTTCCCCCGCCGCTCACCGTGCGCAGGTTCGTCACCAAACCCGAACGTCGGCGCTCCTCGGCCTGTCGATCCGCGTTTTTCCCGGTTCGCTTCACTCGCTGCAGTTTTATCAGACGCACAAAATCCCAAATTTGTTTGCAGAAACTATTTTGCGAACATGAAATTATTTAAAAAATTATAAAGTGACATTTTAACCCCTCAGTATTAGTATTTTTAATTTTGCAGTGACGTCTGTTTTTGGGTTTTGTAATGAGATCTGTGTGAGTGTATTTATATTTATATATTATTTATATATATTTATATGTATATGTGTGTCAGTTGGGGTAATTTAGAAGTTATCAGTTTATCATCATTATGTTATTATATTGTTTTATGATTTTTTTTATTTTTATTTTGTACTTTGGCCATCATAAAATAGCTAATCCCTTTGTAAAATTCAAACTTTTGAAGGACAAAATTGCTTTACGGTTTAATTCTATTGGGACAACAGATAAACTGGAGCGTAAAGAGTGTTTAAATGTTGCTTCAGTGAAATTTTCCCGAAATGTTGGTTCCCCAAAGTGGATTTAACGCGTGTGAAATAATGTGCCGCCGGGTTACTTGATATTTGCAGCCTGTAAATACATTTTGCTTAGTTTCCCATAGTAAATACGAGTAAAATGTGTCCGTTGAAGCACGGTTGTCGAGGCACTGTTTGTGTGTGTGTGTGTCGGCAGGGGAGGAGCGTCTCCTCACCGCTCAGGACGTTTCATAGAAATATAAATAATATCCACGAAATAACAAACTTCTCAGATTTATCTGAATGGTGGAAGGACAGTAGGAGCTCAAACTGTATTTTCATCGCAAAAAAGAAACCTTTCTGCTTAAAAAAATAAATCTAAATAAGTTTTTAAATAATCACTACGCAGATAAATGTGAAGTTTAAAGCGCATTCTGCGATGTGACTCTTGCGCACTTCTTCCAGCTGAAACAAACAATTTATTATTCCTTTACTGCACGCTTTTTAAACCTGTAACGTAAAATATAAAAAGTATTATAACATTTACATTGAAGCGCGCCTATAGTATTTTAAAAAACGTATTTATTTATAAGACAACTCTTTCTGCCAGAAGTGTTATAAGGGAAATTTAATTCCGCGTTATTTAATGAACTTTTGCTAAAACAGTGTTTGTGTGTTTATTTCGAATAATAAGGAATGAGGAATGTGTGGGAAAACAGGGTTTACCTGCAAGGGGGAAGCTGTGTGTAAAAGCACACGAGGGTAAACTGAAAGGGAAGCGCTTATAATCCGGATGGAAAGCGGAGCGAATGACTGCGCCCCGGGTGCCGATGCAGACGGTGACAGGCAGAACGCGAAACGTTCAAATAAATATTACATAATAAAATCCTTAGAATGACAAAGGTGAGTCACGGCACATATGTGTTTCCAGCGAAAGAGGAGCGCGGTGTTAGCTGAGGTGAAAAAAAAAATCACTGCAGCTCACTGCGCAGCTTTACTGTGGGGAAGAGCGCTGGGATCTCCTTAAAAATCAGCCTGTGTGCACAATTCAACGTAGAAACCTCTGTCATTTCCACATCTGTGTGTGTGTGTGTGTGTGTGTGTGTGTGTATGTGTGTGTGTGTTCATGCAAGTTCTCTGTATTTTATGGATGCCCCAATATATCGTGCCTATTGTTCAATGTAATATAATAAAAAGTGATGATGTTCTGTAAGTCCTGATGCACTGAATCCTCCTCAAGGCTTCACTTGCAGACACACAAATTCCCTGTGCAGCTCTACACACCTTTAATACACCTGCAGTTAACTGTACATTCATTTTCCCTCTAATTCCTGAAAAGGATTATCCATTAAGTTGAATGAACTATTAGTCTGTTTGTTTGCTTGCTTCTATTTTTGTTTGGGCCAAACAGTTGGCGGTCTAATGCAGCGCAGGAGAATGCTGGCGTGTTTAACACCACAAATATGACATGGATGCCCCCCTTCCCTTAGCTGGAAACAGGCTCAGAGGGATGCTCTGCATGTAAATATTCATAGGAATAATGCCGCTTTATAAATAAGCAAAATGAAGAACTGTAACGCCGCAGTGTTTATTTGAATTGCATAACTGCAGTTGTTAACTGTTATTAATGTATGCGTGGTAAAAGTGGCGGTGCTAAATTTTGTGGGAAAGTTTATGTTGCCGCGCCCCATGCTCAGATTTAACAGAGCTCATTTTACTGTACGCTCGACAGATTCAGGGGTGCATATACATCCAGCAGAAGTGTGCAAATGACAGACCGAAAGGTGTTTTTATCACGCCAGCAGTCAATGAAAAATGATACAAATAAGCTGCATAGATACCGGCCTGAAGGAGATTTGGTCGGTATTAGTAGTGTGGGGGGCGGGGGGTGGCTGGGGGCAACTCGCTCAACACATGCAACTTCCCTCAAAGTGGCAGAACAAACTGCTTCCAGACATCAAGTAACATTTTGTTTGGGCTTAAAATTATCATTAATCTTCTAAAGAAGTCGAAGCAGAAGCAGCAGGATTGTTGGATTTCAAAGGCAGATGTGATGGTGGATGATCGCACCTCTTCGGTGAGGGTTGCAGAGCCCCTTCCGTTCCTCTGCTCTTTAAGAAGATACCGGAAAACCGTCGTGTTGGTGTCCTCACATCTTAATTCCCACAGTTTCTCACCAGGGGTGCCGGCAAACCCGGGCACTTTGTATTCCAGGCTGGTGTTTCTGGCTGTCGTGCACTTGAGCTGTTTCTGGTTTGTTCCGCTGACCAAAGGCCTCAACAAAGCAAGGTTTCATTTTGTTTCCCACGTGTACTTGAGTCCATGTTTTCATTGATGGCCTCTTTTGTCTATTATGCACTCGCTGTTTTGCATGTTATTACATTGAAGAAGAGTGCATACTGAATAAATAAATGAGAATATGAATGCAGCCATTAATTCTCACCAGACACACTTATCTCCACCTTCAAGAGTGTTAAGGAGACTTATCCAGGAGATGAAAGTAGGTAAATAATATGAAAAGGTTTGTACTGAACATTTTAGGGATAACTACAGGATGTGTCAAAAATTTGTGTCCTTCAAATAAAGATTCATAAAAAAAGACAAACTAGATCTATTGATCTTGCTTGCGGATAGAAAGAAGAATACGCAGGTTTTGCTGTTACATTCTTTCTGGATTAAAAAGAAGACTTTTTTTGTGTTTTTTTTTTCACAACGAATTACATTTCATTTGTGCACTCGATCCAGCATAATAGTGCGCAATAAGTCAGCATCACGATTTGATCTAAATAACTTTTTGCATATTCCAGGCAAAACGCAGTGTCATAATTTCCAAAATTAATCCCAAAGTTAGCACAAATTCCCGTAAGACCCTTCGTAGGGGTACAGATACAACATTTTTCATCAGGAGTGCACGTATGTGTGGCTTGGTAATATGAGCCCCTTCTTAAGTTACTGTAAGTTGGTAGGAATAAATAGCAAAAGTCATGTCAATAAGTATAATTTTTATTTGTTGGTTTAACATTTTCTCAAAACCAGCTTGCAGTAATAGATTTGAATACTAAGTTAATTATAGTTATTTACCCGTTTAACTATAAAAATACTGTACACGTATGTTTTACAGGAGCTGCCATTGTAAACTACCTCAAGCAAAGTTGGTTTTAGGTATTATTATTATTATTATTATTATTGTTGTTGTTGTTGTTGTTGTTGTTGTTGTTGTTGTTGTTGTTGTTAGCAGTAGCAATACAATTGAGTATTTGACAATGAAGCCCGTGTTGACTTTAAAGCAGGTATTACAACCTGTAAATTCAATAACTGAGTCACACAGACCGTGTAAATGATTCAGCCTGACCTTAACCAGAATATAAATCACTGACGTTACATCAAAGACCATAAGCGGCCGTTCGTGGCTCCATTACGGCCCTGTTGTGCAGAGGCAGCCAGAAGAGGTGGGTTTATGTTCAAGCAGAAGGTCCACAGTGAGAACTGTGCAGCTCTGATGTCAACTTCTGTCCCTGAACAGCACTAGACAGATCAGTTCAGGAGTTCAGGGCGATGGGATTTCTTTTGAACAAAAGCACCACAACACAGAAGTGCTGCTCTAGCAAATTCAAAACACTGACCGACAGCAGCGCAGTCGAGAACACCTGCAGCAGGCGTTGATATTAAGAACGCTGACTATTATTATACAGCATTTTCCATATTTGCCCTAGTAAAATAAAGTTAAAATCGACATTATTGCTTGTTGATGGCACAGATAAGAAGAACAGCATACCTTTGCTATCCTTGCTCATTTGGTCGTACATCTTGCAGCCGCAGCTGTGAACCAGTTCATTTCTTACCTGTTGATCCCCAAAATTCAGGATTCTAAAAATGGCTTCCGTTCAAGTCATCACTGCATTAAAGAATTTTCAGACAATGCCCTTTTATATGAATGCATCCTAACAGTTTTTATTCAGAAATATATTTTCATGCGGCAAACCAAATCATATTTGGACGGTTTAAATTACAAAGGACAATAGGTGCTGAATTTGTCTGTCCAATACTCCTTGTTTCTTGCTTCCACAGAAGTTATTTATTTAAAATGACTATCTGTACATAATATTTTGTATTCTCCTTTAATATTCACTGGCTGTTAATTATTAAAGGTATGTATTTGAATTATAAATATACTGGTTATACAGAAGTAGGCAAAGCAGGCATACAGCCTCAGGCTAAGTTCTTCCATTACCCATTATTTTCCAGCCTCCTATCTCCTCACCTCCTATCTTTATGTCATCTCCAAAATCACTAAGATATTCCTTTGTACTTCCCTTCCAATCCCTGCATTGTCCACGAACCCCCCCCCCCCAGTGTGTATGGGTGCTGCTTTCTTGAAGTAGGATGTCACACTTGTCTTAAATGTAATAAATTGCTATGTTCAAGGCGCCATGGCTGCCGAACACTCCCGCGGAAACCTTCTCAGTCCACTGTGCTCAGCCACGGATGCGCCATGCGTCCCGCTGCTCTCTGCGCCTCACGGTAAATCATTAGCGGTGTCACCAGCGCCTCGGCCTGGGGAAGACGCCAGGAGTGTCGGCGACTTGCGCGTGGAAGGAATAAGTCGCAGTAAACAAAGAGCAGGCGGCTGGCTCTCTCTCAGAATGCGCGAGGGGCAGCACAAGGATTCATTTCTCAAGGCGTCAAGCAGCACAATTAAAACTGTGAAATTATTAAAAATGAGGTCCATCCTACTTTCAGCGCTACTTTCAGAGTACCTGAACTATTTACTTTTGCACAAACAAAAGCACGATTAGATTGAAAAAGATACGAATTTTGCATTTAAGGTAGAGAAAAATAATGGCAGGAAGTCCGCCAACGTTGGTGCTTATTAAAATACACACTTTGCAACAGTTTAGCATGTTAAAATTTGGTATAATGCAAGGTTTGTTGTTCCTTGAGCAAATATTGTTCTCACTATTCAGTCTGTTACTGATTTGGGATCATAACCGCAATATGAAAAGTAATCGATAATAAAGTTCCTGTTAGTTTTATGATATTAGAACTATTAAAGAGACTTGTTGTCTCTTTCAACGTTTACTGGGCCATTTAAAAGATTTTTAAAAGCTGAAAACCAGTTGATACTCAAAAATTGGGAATCTGGTAGAAAGCTTTTCACATCAAGTCTTTATCAGGCTTTTGTATGTGATGGCAATGAAGAAGCCAGCGGTTCACAAATTAAAGAATAGTTTGGCTTATCGGAACCCTGGACTAAGCTATAAAAATACACGACTGTGAGTGATTTCTAAAATCCATAGAGGTGAGATCCTCCAGGAGAGAAGACGGCGCTGTGATGCCCTCAGGGCTCTGAGTAACATTATATGTTAAGCAGAGCTGAGAATACAAACATCTGTATTTATTCTCTCAAACAGTTTTGAAGCATCATCATGACAGACAAACTGTATTTCTGATGCAGAGCTAAACTGGAAGTTCTCTTAGGCGACATAATGGCACCGCAGCTGGAGTTAAGACCGTAGACACAGCAGACAGGCCTGGGTAGAAGTTACATGGACGTTTTTACTGTAACTGTGAGAAATCTGTCCAGCTGCTAGAGGACCGGAAACTACTTAGCTCAGCTCTTGGATACCAGGCCACCACAGGCTTTGCTGGTTACCCAGAATGCCTTGCTAACTGATGGCAAGAGCGCTTTCGCACTTGCATTTGTGTTTTTTTAATTTATCGGAAGATTTTCTTCAAACTGACGTTAGGCACAGATGAAATAAATGTTCGTTTCTCCAACAGGTGAGGAGCTACAGTTCCACACATGCAATTCCTGAACTATAAAGACGTGAGATAAGGAGCTCAGTCTTGGATATTTTTGACTTAGCGTGTTCAGCTATTCGCTTTAGTTCCTTCCACCTTGTCTTCATAGTAGGTTTGGCCTCTTGCACCTGTGGTTCTCCTGGTTCTGACAATATTCCAGTCCCCGGTACCTCATGGTTTCTTTAGACCAAGTATCCCCAGATGTATAAATTTTGTGCAAACCTCCATCCCTTTGCCTGATGTGCTGAACGCATGATCCTGCTTCTGATTAGGCCTCAACATGAGCTCTGCTCCAATTTGCAGCCAACTCTGCGCTTCTGTTTCTCCTCAGGGTAGCTCCTCACTTGCCTGCAGCTCTGGTCCTGACAGAACGAATCTTGAGGCTCAGCTGATGGTCCACCTCCACTGCTATAGGCAAAATAAGAGTGTGGAGTGATCTTAGAATGACCATGACTTCGAATTAAACCAAATTAAATTTCCCATGTTGGGAGTTACATAAATACTCCTATAGTTAAATAATGTTGAAATATTTGTTTAAATTGTTCACAGAATTTAAATGCTGCTCAACATTGTAAGTACAGAAGTACATGTCAAAGCCATAGTGACTGAAGATGTTGAACCGGTCAGAAATGTTCAGGACTTTTAAGGAAATGATTTGGAAATTTGTTTTACATACTGAAGGAGCTGCTGGTTCTTCACACCCAGCCAGTCTGACCTGAACTGCCTAAATATGGGAAATATGCTGTGATCTCGGTAATATTCTATCCCGAAAGGAGACTGTGGTCTTAAGGAAACACCTTCAGTCAGCGGTTCAGCGGTCCAAACAGGAGCATTTGCAATCGTTGTTATGTTAGCGAAAAACACGATGGATTCTCCATTCATCGCTATGAACTACGGACACATGAATAATTCCAAAGTCAATGCTCATCCACATCTCCAACTCGACGCTTTAAAATACTTTGGTGGCTTTAAAGATGCTTTTCCAAATGCACGTGTTCTCATAATACAAGACAAAAACCAGACAAAAATTGATTCGGTTTCGTAAAATATTTATGGCAGCGAAGACTGACAATTTCTGATAAAAAATACATTTTAGGATGTCCTCAAAACATTCATCAGCTGCCAGATTCTGTTCAGATGCCGTTGAATTCTTGTACCAAGTAGATTTGTCCTCGGTCTTTGAACGAAATTGTCTCACCACACAGAATGGCCCCAACTTTCAGTTTTCAGCCAAAAAAGCATCAGCATCAAGGCCTCGGCATCATTTATAGGTTTTGCACGTACCGGTCTGCCATATGAACAGATACAAAGTGCATTACTTAAGTCGCTAAATCATGCGTTGGCAAAAAATTTTCATCGGCATTTTCTTTCTTTACGTAAAGGATACAGAACTTCTCCAAAGCTGAGTAAACGTACAGAACGTTCAGCAACGGAAAATGGTGACAGCTGATGTCACCATGAGTTTGTCAGCCTCAGTTGTTCTTCCTTGACCCCATTACTTTGTGAAGATCAGAAACATTCGCCGCTACATGAAAACAAAACTCCCGAGCAGCTCAGAGAGTTGAGAACAACATCACGATGGGTTTGGCTGGAGAAGGAAGATCAGCCCAGAAGGGTGATTGCCAGGATTACTGTGAGGAACTGATGTCAGGACTACAAGATTTACTCTTGTTTTTCTTCCATCATCACATGACAGCGATCAGCAGGGAAACACAAACATTAATCCAACACCTTGTCTGCTGAGAAGCTGAGGAGCAACGATTCCGCTGGTTGTTGCGAAGACCACCTCCTCCCTACGCTGCTGGTGGGTTTGCCAGCTCCCACGCTTCACATCCAGTGTTCAATATCGAGCTCTTTTAGCCTTAAGATTCTTCAATATGTGTGTGTGTGTGTGTGTGTGTGTGTAGGGGGGGGGGGGCATCCTGTGCTCGTGCTTTTAATAGTCAATGCCAAACTTCCGTCTCTGACCAGCTCCACGGGGGCCGCCAAAATGCTGGCAATTTCACTTGTTGACTCCCCTGTCAAACATCTCTTGGAACAGGATGCATGACTCAAAGTGTAGGGTTCGCTTGACGTGAGGCTTCTGCTCGCTCACCAGTGGGGATCAGATGCAACAAGGCAAAGGTTCGCTCACAGTCCTTGTTGTGCTGGGAAAACACACCTGCACACTTCGGCAGGAGGATCTCCAGACTCCCCCCCCCCGGCGAGCAGGCGGCCCCTTCTGCAACGACAGAGCAGACCATCGCGCCTAGGAGGCAGTGCTCAGCGGTCGTACGTCAACCTTCGCGGCGTCTTCAGCGCTCGGCTTTGCCACAAAGCGCCTCAGGGTCCGCGCATCCTATAGGTCTGGTGAAGGACTGGGAGTCGGTGAACATCAGGGGGCAGCTGCACCGAGAAGGTGTGGAGCTACATACCGGCGGGGGGCCTTTTCCTCCAGTAAGAGCTGAGCCTCTGCAGCAGCTTTCTGAGAGAACGGCTCCCTTTACTGACAAAAAATTGTTCAGCGGCCCTTGTTTTAAAGTTAAACCGTAGATCACACCGAAAATGAAGCCATTTTCTGAACTCGCATTAAACCTTGCAGTTAAAGTCAGTCGGTCAGGTTTTGCACATAAAACTGCAAAAAAACACAAAGGAAATATTTGCATTGTGTGTTCCTGTTCTTTACTTTTAAAGTTTTGCAGTGCTAAAATGTTTTATTTTTCATATTGGGACTTAGCACTTATTGTTTGTGATGTATTAATTTTCTATGCTATCATTTTCTATTCTAACAAAAAAAAATTCTGTGCACTTTTACTTTTTTCCTGCCTATGAAGGCGCTTCATGGCAGATTAAGAGCAGAAATTGAAAGCCAAACAACAAACATACAATTAAATATGAAATCAGTGAAATAGTTTACTGCTTCAGCCGCTGGGAAGCAGAAGAGTGTGGTTATAATTATGGTTTACACAAATGGTTTTATTTATTTATTTATTTATTTATTTATTTTATTTATTTTCCTGAAGCCAAAAAGCTACCTGTGGCCCCTGATATTTCAAGTTTTGGTGAACAAAACACTGAATCCACAGAAACTGAGTGACTGAAAAAAAACTGAAAAAATTTTTGCCCCACACGGTGAGTACAGAAATGGGAAAACAAAAAAAGAGATTTTGAAGTCACTTAATGCTAAAGTGAATGCATGAGACACAGGCAAAAAAGGAATAACAAAGGAAATGTCTGAAGTGTCTGCAGGGCGGGGTGTTGCTAAATAAAACTGTTTTGAGGAACAAAGGGACTTGGGAAGGGCCAGAAACTGTTGTTCTTTTACTACTGGTGTCGCTCTCTCTCCGTCTGTGCCGGCTGCAAAAGAGGAGACACAAACAGGCTTAACAAGGCTATGGCCGTCTGCAGAGCGCCGACTTGTTGGCACTTTCTCCCCGCATGGCACACTCTTTAAATGGCTTTAATTGGTCCTTTTTTATTCCGAATTTTAGGTAACACACAACCTAATTCCACTTTTAAGGCTTCATCTGCATCAGCCATTGTTCCAAATGCCAAAAGCGATCACCCTAGGGGTTTTGTTTCTTAATTAAAACATATTTGCGAATATCAGCCACCAGGCTCAGGAAAAATACCAAGTTGATGGTTGTGGGGAAGGCAGACAGGCAGAAAAATAATATAGCCTTATGCTGCACATATGTCTGCATAACATAATGGGCCAGAATTATTATTATTATTATTATTATTATTATTATTATTATTATTATTATTATTATTATTATTATTATTATTATTATTATTTACTGTAGTAGCATTAATGCCAATAATGTCAGGGATGCAGACGTAACTCGTCCACATCAGCACTGTACCCCATCCGGGCCGTTTCTGCTGCCTACACATGGCTCCTAATACATAAATGACGCATGCGACCATCATAAATGCGCGTCGGAATAGAAGCGTGCCTATTTCACATATGCGGGTCATGGGTGCTGAAAGCCTGGCAATGTTCCCTAAGAGCATTAAGATTTTGGCTTGAGCTCTGGTGCACATATTTATTGACTCGCTGTAATGACTATTACAGTTAATATATGTAGATGTAATTTCTGATGAGTGACTATCTGACTGCTAATTTTGCTCAGATTTATGGCGTGCTTTCTGTCTCCTGAAGGCAGCAATACTTTTATCTTTAATAAAAGAGATGAGGACATAAATCAGTTTTTGTCAGCAGCTCTGATTAAGATTTTAAACGTATAGCGGAGGCTGAGTAAACTTCCTCCAGATCCCTTTATACTTCACTAGATCACACATAAACAAACCCTTATTTTATTTATCATAATTTCTCATCTGCTGCAGTAGGGTCAATGTACCATAAAGCCATAAACCGAATTACAACTGTGCATAAATTCAACTGATGGGTGGATGAAGTAACTAATTCATAGGGCAGATTTTAGAAAAACATGCAGTGAGCCTTGAAATTGCGGTACCATAAATGCATCAAATTACTGAGCAGAGAATCACAAATTTTCTTGAGCCGTCTCTTCAATGGCCACAGTACAAAGACTGACACTTCTGCCTGCGTCCGAGTCAATAAAACCCAAAAAGGGTCAGCGGTCTATTCAGACTAAACCAAAGGGGTAGAAATAGCTTTGCCGTGTGTGGAGCCAGAAGGGAAATGGGCGACTTATTTCGTAGTAATCAATTAAACATTTGAATTCTTTTCAAACACAAATTGTCCATTTCTTCACATTTGCCATGCAGCGCTGGTAGGTACTTGTGAACTTCTCATTTAAACACATTTACATCAGTGCAAAAATTAAATACTCAGCTTATGTTACTCCCGTCCTCTACTCCATGCTGTCTGTATTTTTTTGCATGTGACACCTTAAATTTTTATAACGCCCCACCTCGTCTAATTCCTGCTATTGTCTCTGGGGGGTTCAAACCCATACCTGAATTATTACTACTACTACTAGTAATAAACATAGTAACAATAACAAAAATAACAATAAATCAATATGATAACAGATACTGTACATGATTCGATTACTGGCTGTTCAGTCCACAGTTTTATATAATAAGTGGCTTTAAGATAATAATCATAAATTGCATTTTTATATCTTCCTGCAGCATATAAAATACACTTTAACAATGTTCTCAGATGGAAGCAGCACACAACTTGGCGAAAGTTTTGTGGACACAGTTTGTGCATAAACCCCACAGGTCCTTAGTACATGAAATAAAATGGATGTGTTAGAAAAAAGTGGTTATTTAGATAAGAGCATGTCACTGACAGGAAGTGTGAAAACAGTCTCACGCTGTGGTCTAGCAGTAGCACTGCAATCATAGCCAAGCTACAGAGTTTGGTCAACTTACAGTACAGTGTGCGTGACATACGACATCTCAAACTTACTAAGGTCGGTAATAATAATAATGTGAAGTAGCATGACATGAATGAGTGCTTACAGCTCCTACTGTAGATGGAGTTGTTATGAAAATGCATTAAAATATTGCACATGTGTACCTGCACTGTATGCATGTGTGACATCGCAGCGTAACGACTGTGTGAGGTGAACGCCGTATGACACTGTGTGCTACGACATGATGGCAGATCTCGCATCCCAAACAGCCAGCAACCATCTTATCACATCCCACACAGTGGTTAGTGTTCTCGCAAACAGTAAACATCTTCCCACAGTTTGTCGTGTCCAACAAAGGCATGATCATCAAAAAAAAAAGTAGCATGGCTCTACACGCAAGATGGAGAAGATGCTGATGACCTCAATGAAGGAATACTATTTAGGCCTAGGCAGCAAGCATCTTCAACACCATAAAGGCAATTTATAGTACAATCAGACTTGAGACCAAGGTGATTTATGACCCTGCCATCAGTCTGTAATCCAGCCAGAAGTGGAGGACGATCTACCCTCCATCAGAGGGTACAAATGGGGATTCCAAATTGGGAATTCAGAAGCTACCCACCTTTCAGGTGGCCAAAAGATGACAAAAAATCTGTCAGGGTAACCTTTTCTCAAGGAGTACAGGACAGCGGTGAGATGTGATTTAATTAAGCAGGTCAGGTATCCACATCCTGTGCTTCTGCTGGTCCTACAGAGAAAATAGCGCGACACAATCTTCTAAATTCCTTCAATTTACCGTGACGGAAAAGTCCTAATGTTAAACTTCCCAGTCAGAAAAAAATAATAACATATCAAATACGCGGGTGCCCGTTAGATGTCCATCTCGTCCGGGTAAGCGTGCGGTCATTTTTCTAAAGCGGAGGGACGGTTTAGACACAATAAATAAAATATGTTACAGTATATTCAATAATTTTACACGAAACCTCTCCCTTAAGCTAGAAAATAGCTATTAAGTAATGCTTCTGCGAGTTAATAAGCCCTGCTCATTAGCCTGCATCAGTACACAGATATGGATAAATAATACAAGTCCATCCAGTAGCGATTCTGTTCATTATTGTGCCGTGGAAGAGCAGGAGGTCACCTTTAGCAGAAAAGCGTTAATTTGAGGGAGCTATAAATATTTTGAAATGTCACACCTCGGCAAGATTGTGTCAGGCAATGTCCAAATCATAAATTAAGTACTGAAAAGACCACGAAAGAAGAAAATGGCCTTTTGGTATTTTAGAATAATTTCTCATAAAAAAATTATAATGCATCAACTTACAAATAACATTTAAAAATGACTCTTGAGAACTGATGGAAGCTGGAGTGAATGAATGTTGATAATAACAAAAGAAGGACATGAAATATGATATGAAATAAACTGGTACTTAGAAAATGGCAAAACATTCACCTATAAATCTTTTCTTCAGTAAGATTTGCATATGAAATGATACGTACTGCTGAGCTTGTAGTATCGCTATTAAATGAGAAAAATTAAGAAAAATTGATGCTGAAGCCGAATTTCTAAATCCAATATTTAGAGTTTTGTGCAAAGTTACGCAATAAATAAAAATGAAGCTTCATTAACCAACTGACAGAATCAATAATGTAGATGAATATCTAATTTCAGTGTTAGGGAGAATCAATAAAAGGTCAGTTTGGGGATGCAGAAGGTGAAAATGGTGGATGGATGGACAGATGAACAGATGGGTGGACGGATAGATGTTTGCGAGATTTACCTATAGCTTGGCTTGTTAAAATAATGAATGCAGACACATTGTTTGTTTGCACGAGAGAAAAAAAAGCACAAGAATAAAACCAAAATAATTCTGGAAATTAAGTGGCTTTTAGAAAAAATGATGCAAACTGGGTGCTCATTCTGTACTCTTTAGAATTTGCTCGATTTATTTCATATTTAATTGTCGGAAATGGCATAAAAGAACTTTCTGAATGCACGTCTGTGGCTTGTGTGCGTTTAGGTCTTAGGAAGGCAGAAATAGCTGTTAAACCACAGATTTTTAGACACAGACTAACTTATACTCACTGTGTTGGAATAAATTTGTAACTGAATAAACAGATCTGAAAAATTTTAGTACACAGTTGCAAAAAATAGCTACGATATTGTTCATACCATGTAAGGTAAATGAGAAACTCAAATTAATTGGTGTCATCATCACAGCTGGGTTGTCTGTGATCAAACATAGCGAAATAAATAAATGAGATAAATGAAATAAATAAATGAAATGGTAAATGAGCTCAGGGCTTCACTCTGACACCAGGAACCTCCCTCTATGGTCTATTATGTGGAAGTGGCTGCATCAGTCAGGCACTCCCGATGCTGTGATTTATATTTTTTATTGCCCGGTTTGAGACTCACGTGTACATCAGAATGCAGAGATATAAATGAGCTTTTCTGCTTCTTTACTCATGAAACATTTATTTTGTCATTCGCCGCCACCTCCATCTGCAGTGTCATGCTTGTGCACCCTATAATCACTTTTGGCCCCAAACCCATGTCTTAAAAAAATGTTCCGGCACTTCTGCACAACTACTTCCTCTCATTCTTTCTTTAACTTCTTTGAGGAAAAAAAAATCCTTAAACAGGACCCATGTAAATTTAAATAAATTTTAATTGAACAGCATGCTGGCACTTTAACAAACAGCGATTCTATAAAATTCTGAATGTCTCAAAATAATCTCTGATTATTTTCTGGCAAAATGTTAATAATGAAATAAAAATAAATTTGTTTAAAAGCAAAAAAAAACAACTTTATAATCCATTTTGCAATCTTCTGTGCTGTGCGCTCATACGGGAAGGATGTGCATCCTGGCCAATTCTGTGCTAGGAATGTCGCGATAAATTAAGGGAATTTCTATCATAGCAGCAGTGGCAGTCGAACAGCTGATCTGATCAATTGTGTGGCCCCAGCAGCAGGTTTCAAGATGATGTTTCAAATGCGGGACGAGAGGCAACACTTTTTGACAGGTTTCACATCAGCGCCGACTAGCAGAGCTCACAATGAGATCTCACTAAACAGAGGAGGTTGGTAAGGTGACACGCGCAGGTAGACTATTCACATGCAGTGTGTTTGGAGCTTCATTAAATTGCAGCAGGTACACAGTCGGATGACAAGTTGAGGACAGTTCAGAAATATCACCCTTCAGGTGTCCTTTCAGATTATTATTTGGAAAAGCCACCCCTGTTATGGCTCCCGAAGTATCCTTGGAAACAGCTAATGAGGGGACAAGCATCACTTGCAAATGAATTTATTACACCTGTGCGGAGATGCCTGAAACGCTTCATATTTCTGCAGAGTTACCATATTGTGTTTCCCGGCCCTAAATCAAGACCGCGAATTCATCTTAAAAACAACAAAAAAAAAAGAGCGACAATCTGTCTGTAATTTGAAAGGAGTGACAAAAATGATCACCTGAAGTCTCTGGATGGCGCGATGCCTTTCTGTCTTGCGTGCCGTAATTCCTCAGACCTCCTGTGAACTTGTTGCCAAACAAATAAAATCCTCTGTTTTCCCCTCACCGATAATGATGCTAATAAAGTGGTATTTTTTCACCTGTCGTAAATGCACGAGTCGTCTGTTTCACCTCATTGATGTACACATGAAAATTACAGCAGAAAGCGTGTGAAACCTGTTATCACCGCACCTGTTCTGTTTTGTGTTTTCCTCCAAAAAAAATAATATGTAGGACAAATTGGGAAATAACTGGAAGGAGCCTGGTGTAAATGTGTCTTTGTAAAGATACCGTGGACAAAAGTGTCAGATAATACCTGTTAATAATGATTGTACGTCACTTTGGGGAAAAATGTCTACTAAATAAATGAATGCAAGTTTAATGTAATACAAATTTTTTAATTAAACATCCCTTATATATGAAGTTCCCCCATTCTGGCTTCTCGAAATATTAATGCATCCACTATGACATTGAGGTAAGCGGCTATTATGAAATATGATAAAAATGGGGAAAAATAAAGATGAATCTGGGACAGGTAAAACAGATAAATTGAACAGTATGTCTGTCAGCTGACTGCATCCAGTCCCATCTTCACACCAGAATCTCCATATATGAAATTAAACCTGTCTGTTTGTTTGGTGTTTATACGCAGCTTTGATATTCAAGCTACAAACGTGAAAGCTGGCACAGAATAACTTCTCACCCAGTGACGTTTTGTGCAATTGAGTTCATTAAACTCCAAAAAGGCCAATTGAAACATTTTAAAGCTTAGGCAGGAGTAGCGATGTCACCCACAGAATCTAAGTAAGGACACTGACCAATTTCCTTGCTCTATACACACACACACACACACACACACACACACACACAAAAAACACTGTGTACACTTCACTACAGCCGGCATGTATGTTGCTGTCATTGCCATCTGATTGGTTGCTCAAGGAAGCCAGTAGGTAATATATCAGAAAATGAAAATGTAGAAATTTATAAGAAATTACACATGACATTCTCACAGGGCACACATATGAGATATAAGCATTAATAAATTTGTCGTATATATTTTGCTTTCTCCCTCTCGATTTGATCGTGACTGGGTTGCTCTCCTCTCTCTATAGTGTCGTCTGCCCGACAGCACACACAATACATATATACTAAAAATAACCACTTTAATAGTGACACAAATTAGTGATAAATAATGAGCTTTTACTTTTTAACCTTTCCAGCTAATCATTTTTACATTAAGAAACACACATTACGGAACCACTGTTTGTGAAGAGAGCTTTCCACTAGGATTTAACTGAAGGCAAGGAAACAGTCTGTGTACCCGAGATTACCGAAGCCAAAATAAGTTATAAATCCATGGCTCGTATGAGTCTAAATACATTTTCCGGGGAACACAAAAGGAGGGCAAGAATAAGAATTTTAGATTTTACAAGTACTTTCTCATGTGTAATTTATTCTTCACTCTTAGTCAACAAACATTTCTTTCATTTGCTTTACATCATGTGTAACATACTGGAAATCAAATTAAAAAGCAAAGTAGTGCAATTGTTTTAACTGTGAACCCTGTCAAAATGAAAGTTTTTTGTTGTTGAAGTGTTGCAAAGAACTTTAATTAACACGCAGAAATGTCAATGAAAAACATATCCGGAGAGACTCAGTGTGTAGTTGACATTTTCAAACTGACTGCTTAGTTTTAAAACTGAGATTTAACGCTAGCAATTAAGGGAAGGTGCTTTTCTCCCACCACGGTGGATTCTCTACCCTCAACACAATGTTTTGGTTTCTTTGGTTACCCAGAAGCCATGTTTTGAAAAACCCGCAGGGAACGTAAAAAATCCTTTAGGAAAGTAAACATTAGTATCAGTAACTAATCTCTATAAAAGGCAATAAAAGACTACTTTATGCTACTTTAACACTTTATGTATATTATTTATATGCAAAATTCACAAGGAAAGAAACAGCTCAGAACATTTTAAAATGGTCTTTATAATGTACACATTTTGAATCAGAATGTTCCTATGACAACTCTTGTGCTTAGCCTTTGATCGCCATTTTATTTGTTATCTCATTTTAGTATTTGTTACTGGCTCTTTGCTATGCAGCTTAGGTAACTTTTTTGAGCATTAAAAAAACTGTTCTTTAAAAACATGCATAGTTGCATTTTTGAATGCAGCTTTTGCATTGCATTGAATTGCAATTAAATACATGCGTATGCAAGTATGGCAAATATTTGCTAAATGTGAGTTTATATGTCCTCACCCAATGGATCCTTCCCTTGTTTAACTCGTAACACAAATCATCTCTGAAGATCAGCTTATTTTGTATAAAGTGTCTAAAGAAGAATTTCCTCACTGCCTTGACTGTGAATGGGGGGAATAAATAATGCGCTCTTGAGCTACAAGTGTATACGGCTGTGAGGCTGCCAGCGTGAAGAGGGGAGCGTGGGTCGGGATTGAATGTCGGACTTATCTGTAAAACACGGTGGAGATGTATTTGCGCGGAATATCAGCCCGCAGTCAATTGTACCCAACGGACACAGCTGCAGGAGTATGAAAGGAGGCAAGAGGAAGGAGATGGTCCAGGTCAGAGAGCAGATCTCTGTAGAAAAGAACCCGCTTGCTTGACCCCCCGCCACACTGTTATCACCAATCGCTGCTTTATAAAGACCACAAGTAAGAGAATAAAAGCATAATTTAACCCCTTCATTGACTCAGACCTCTACACCGATACCTGAAGGAACTTGCGTTGCAGTCCCTGTTCTCTTTATTTATTTATTTAGTATATTTTGTGTGCTTCGTTTTTGTCCCTCTGTCAGTGTAGCCTCCTGGCTCACACCTGTGTTTCCTGACCAGCGGAACAGCACAAAACAAACAAAATTCTTTCCACTCCAGTAGATAAAAAACCTGAATACTATCCTGCAGGACCAGGACGTCCGCAGCCCCCACTCGCGTGCAGCGTAGGACAGAAAATTATTAGATAGGACGGGAGGATGGGATTGAACCTTTTTTTTTTTCCCTTCCATTTTTATCTTAAAAATGTACTGAAACAATTCGATTTAACACCAATTATGTGCCCAGATACACACAGGCCCAAAGAGTGCGTCGCATTAACTGGTAAAATGGAACCGAACGGAACAATGAAAGAACTCCGAGGGGAGAGAATTAGGGAATTACACAGTATTTTCTGCAAGAGAATGAATAACTTGTGCAAGACTCTCATTACTAATTATGCTCACGGCAGACCTTTACATGGATGCGGGAGGAAGTAGGCGGAATGACAATTTGATTATGATGTGTTCTTCTTCTGGGCCGCCAAAGAGGTTTACGCTTGAAACAGAGGGAAAGTACTTATTACTCATAAGTGCTGTGCTCTCGCAGGCTGGGCAAAGAGAGCTGTTAGCAGATATAATTTGTGCAGAATAGCCGGAGGAAGGCTTTTGATATGCAGAAGAGCCTGACCCTGACTCTAGGCCTTTAATTGGGTTTTTAATTTTCCAGGCCGGCTGACAGTAGCAAATATGATTCTGGGTTTGGGAGAGCGATTGCCGGAGCGGCGAGAGGAGCGCGGCGGCGCGGCTGCTCGGCACAGCTCCGAGGCAAGACGGCAGCGAGACAAAGATGAGGCTAAAATTGTCTTAATGATAAAGCGTAATTCAAACATTCTGTTTGACTGCCGAAAAGCCCGGAGTTTAGGGTAATGGCAACACCACCTGCATAATGGCACAGGGTTTCTGAGCTGCCCACAAAAGCTCCTTTCATTTCCGCCCCCCTGTTATTACTGTTAGTGCCGAGGAAGAGCGCAGAGCGCGGGCAAAGTTGTTCTGCAATTATACCTGCATTTATGTTTGCCCCCCCAGCCGATCAGACGGGTGCGCTTAAAACATCTGAGGTGACTCAGCACGCTAAATGGGAAGATTTTTGGATTTGCAGCACGTTTTTACAATGACGCGAAGTATTTGTGGCGGATATGTGAAGGTGAAAGAGGACGGGGACAGAAGTCATTTCAATGGGTTCAAAGTCACGAACGTTTGGTTGATTGAAGCAGCTTTGGACCTTCGGAAGGTTCCTTTTGAGGGAGGAATCCCAAGAACCCGGCACAACATTGAGAGCACAAATAAAATAGCGGAGGAAACTTTGTTTTTCAGCCAGATCGGTTTTGGCAGTGTCATACCTCCCCAGGCCTCATGCTGTACTCAACCGGTTTTGTTGCAGCTGTTTCTTCACTCGATGAACATTCAGTGGAAGAAGCTCTGAAGAGCAGCTCGGGGCTGGGTGGAGGCCACACAAAGTGATGCGCTGCTTGCTTATATGCGAGTTGCAGTTTGCAGCTGTGCGAGACGTGAGAAGACGGTTTCTGGCTGTGTCTGCGGGGAGCTGCCATCGTGTCATAGCACGCAGTGTCATACAATGTTCAACTCAGTCGTCGCACCGCAATGTTACACATGCCTACAGTGCAGCTACAAATATGCAGCATTTTAATGCATTTTCATGGCATCTCCACCTATAGCAGAAGCTCTGAGTGCTCAGTCGGGCCGTACTGCTGTATGTGTTTGCGTACAGCCGTCGGCAGACGCTGTCATTGAGATGCAAGATCGTACAGGTACCACACAGTTACATTACACCATATTTATGTACACAGGTTTTAACTGGCAGTAAAATGTTCAGTAACCTACAGAATTCCTAGAAATCAATGAATCAGTTTTTTTGACAATATTCATTTGTTAAATTTTTTAATCGTATTTATTCCAGTTCCTTCCATTAGTGCGAGTCATACGTCAAGCGCACGGTAGTCGAGGACAGGCTGCACTTGGTGTGCATCACTGGGTCTACAGTTCAGTAAGTTTTTGTCTGCTTTCACCTTCAGAGTCAGAGACAATGTCTGACAACGAAGATTTTTTTGAGTTTTAATTTATAGCTGTCATCGTTTTCCTACTCGGTTTATCAACAATTATGTGATTCTGTCTAAGATTCTTCGTCTGTTATCCCATTACGGATCGAGAGCGGTGAATTATGGATTAGTGGTGGTGGAACAGAAGAGCGGTCGAGGACTGTAACAGACTAATACGCGTATCCACTAATACTGTATCTACTAATAGCCACTCGAGCAGCGATAGCGCTCATTACAGAACTTGTTAATAATTTGCTAACAGTTTAAGTAACAAAGCAGCCTCTTAAATCCACAGGGTAATGATTAAAAATGCAATATAAATTTAATAGTCATTTTGCGTAATTGAGCAGTTCAAACGGTTTTTAATGCAAACGCCTTGAAATAAATTAGGAGAGACTGAGGCTTTTGGGAAAAGTTGGTTCCTCCAAAGGCTTATTTGAAGAAAATTAATTATTAATCGACCGAGTAGCAGTGGCACCTGACTGAAATAAATCCCCGCTACTTTTGGCTATTAATGGAAGAGAATATTATTCTTTTTTAGGGGTCATCGAAGACAGCTTTGCGTCGATCGTTCGCCAGCACGACGAGGAATCAAAGCCCTTCGTCGTTGTCAGTTTGCCGCTAACGCTCCTGCGTTCCGAAAATAAATTTTACGCCCTTTGTCTCGCTCTGTGGTACTCGGCGGTGTTACTCCTGTACAAGTATTTCTGCGATAAATTATAATAGCGGCGTTTTAGAAAGCAAAATGCAGACGCTTTCGAACAACATGAAAACGCACAACTAGAAAGGATCCTTTGTTTAATATTTTCTGGTTTAAAGTCAGCCTGATTTTCTTTTGTGAAACACAGGGTTTGATTGACAGGGAGGGCATCTTGTTTGTGCCCCCCTGCTTTTCAGCTTATGAAGTTGTGTTGCCACGATTGTTTAAGAAAGCTGTCAGATGAATGTATCTGCAGATCTAAGTCTTAAGCGAATTTAACAAGAACATGTAATTTTTGTTGTCATAATGCAGTCCAACATCTTGGCGGTGGCTTGTTAGACGCGTCGTTCGGGAAAGTCGCGGCTATTCGAAAGGGTCTTTCTGCTATTTTGGAAGATCTTCTTACGTTGCGTACGGTCTCGCACGCACGCACGCACGCTCGCGCGCAACACAGAGGTGTTAATTGAGCTAAGAACGTATCTACATCTGCGCAAACATTCATTTTCGGGGCATATTGTGCTGTGATTGATGTATGTGCACATCGAGTTGAAGAACAGGTTCAGAAGTGAGATATGAAATTTAAATTAGATCAAACACATGTGAGGCATTGTTTGAATACCCCGTCCACCCCATCAAGTTAATGGTCTCTGTGAAACAGCATAAATAATGCCAAGCAATTCCCATATAGGTAGACAGACAAGATATTAATGGGAAATCATCACCTAACAACTGTCACCTCGATCCTCTTATTAAACTCCCGAGGAATAAAGGAAGTCCCCGACGTTCTCCTCCTGTGTAACAGGGACAAAGATGACCGCGGCAAAGCGACAGCAGCCGCACATTTTTTGGCTGGTTTCCATGAAAAAAAAACAATTAAAGTTCATTCAAAGGAATATTCGTAGTCCCTGGATTATGACGGCTTGGAGAAATTTGGCAAATCTGTGATACTAAGTTGTAGCCGTCAACCATCAGGAAGAGCCTCGGCGAAATGCAGACGCTTCTGTCACTGAGAGAAAAAGCGGAGGCCTGATGTGAGTAGCAACAGGGCGAGTGTGTTGTGGACGTGCAGGCACTTGGCGGTCGGCGGTGATGGTGGCGGCGGCGGTGGTCAGGCATGAGATGTTGGAATTCAGCAGCCTGCGGTAAAAAGCTGTTCCTGGGCCTGGTGATTCTGGCCCGAGGGCCACAATGGCGACTCCCATAGGGCAGTGGTGAAAAGAGATGGAGGTACAAACAAAATACCACCGAGGTATAAAAATAAACCTGCACTCTATGTTAACTCAGCGCTTCATTTTCTCAGTAATTCCACTACAAAATGCGACGGCAGCTGACAGCAGCAAAAAGCGGTTTTGTTTCCCACTCGCCTGTTGGGATCGGTGTCAGAGCCGCTTGCTGTTAAATGACCATACAAGATATTTACATTGTTTTTTCGAACCTTTTTTAATTTAATATCTATCCGCTCAACTGCACCCGCTGTACAGCCCAGATACAGATTTAAAGCAGCAACTTTTGCTGCCGTTTCATCTACTGTAGATGCTCCGGACCTTGCTCCTCGGCTGGCCTTCGATTGTTTGCTATCTTTGTGCACTGCTTTGGAGATAAGCATCTCCCAAACAAGTGTATAAAAGTAATAAATTCAGCATCAGCAAGACTTTGTCTCCGCTCCCCCTGGGGTCACACAGCACAATCCCATAAACAGCTTTAATAACATGAATATCCTCACAGTCGTGCAAATACAGCTTTAATGCGTCCATCAGACAAAGATCAGCAGAGCTAAACATTCCAGCAGATCCTCCCACTGAGCTCAGCAGTACCCGCTTTGGGGATGCAGTGTGGACCACTAAGAGCGAAAGGCATCGCTAATGCACTGTACGATAACCCTACAGTTATACATTTCGGAGACGTAATATTTCAAATGTTATTAGTTAAATCTGACTGTTTTCATTTTTCTCCTTGTGATGGACTGGCGCCCCATTCGGGGTGAAGTTTCATAGCCAGTGATTCCAGGATGAGATCTGGACCATCGTGACCTTCACCAGGATGAAGCGGTTAAGGATTAAGGATGGATGGATGGATGGATGGATGCTTTCTGCATTCTGTCTGAAAGCAGAAAATAGAGAGGCCCCACGTTAGTTAACCAGCTCCCAAATTTTCTGGAATTTTTCCGACTTATAAAACACAAGACGTAATTTCTCTCGGGGGGGTTAGGGGCGTTATTCCGCCACAGGACACCCAGGCACTTTTTCAAACTACTCTGAGTGATGGTCTGTGCGCTTTACACTGGAATGTGGCCGAGTGACCCCAGGCGAGTGGTTCTGCAAGAGGGGTTTTTCTCCAGCAGGTTAGCACGATGGCTCACACAGGTGTTAAATGTGAGTCATCTCCATTTTCTTGGCTGAATTCGAATTTTGACATTAATTTCTTCACCAGCGGCCTCCCTTGCCACAACAGCCGTGCAAAATATCTGAAAAGTCTTTGACCCAATCGCAACCCAGACTGTAACCTGCAAGAATCGTTTTCCAGAGGTGACACCGAAGATCAGCAAAGGATTAATGTCCCCACTGCAAATGTAGCAACGAAGCATTCGTTTTTGCTAAAGACGTTTTCCAAAATGAAATAAGCACACGGTTACCCTAAGAAAAAGAAATCTTCCAAAATTAAATGTAAGTAAAGGACACGAAAGGCACGCGTAGCTCAGAAGTCTCAAAACTCTGAGAGCTGCATTAAAAACTACAGTGAAAACCCATCCGTCTCTTCAGCGAAACTCTAGCGGCGCAGATGATTCGCGAAGAACGAGAAAGAGCAACGACAGGAGTTATAAGCCTATGAAATGATACCTTTTTCTTCCGATAAGTACATCAACTATTAATCGGCAGTACAACCTGCGGCAGCGATCAGACCGAACAGCTCCGGAAAGCCGTCCAGCGGAAACGGGAAGCTTTGCATTCTAAGCGAACATTTCCATGCATGTATTTTAAGGTATTTATGCCGTTCCTGAGCACTGGCGTTGCGTACGGTAATCCTTCAAACGCTCGCATACATTTTGGTGGCGCAAAAATGACAACACGTACATCTATTTTTGACCAGCCTGGAAGGTGATTATCTGGTGTGCTTTGGACTTTGGACCCGAGACAATGTTTGCAATCCCGCAAATTTAACAGCGAGCGAGAGACTGTCAATTAAATTTAATAACACGAGAGAATACGGTTCATATTCCCCTGGTTTTACGCTCGAGCGCGTCCGCAGTTATCTTCTGCGGGAGTTGAAATAATTGTCAGGAAGGGTTCACTGAGGGTTTCGGGTGTTAAATGAGTTGTTGCTCATCTCAAAAACCAATTGAAACGACGCTGTTTTAAATTGCTTTAATATTTGCTGCGCACGAAATAATTGCGGAATGAATTTTTCATGAGTGTTGTGGAACGTTCGCGCTTCGGCCCTTACATCCGGTCTGACCGAGACAACCGGACAGGCGGCCGAGCGTCAGCGTTACGGGGCGCCTCGTCGTAGCTGGCGGCAGGCAAGGCGGAAGGTGGCGAAAGATTTTTCATCCGTCGATCGAATAACGAAAAGGAAATAAAAACTTTCCTAATGACAATAAATTAATCGCTCGGCCACGTCTAGGTTGCGGGAGTACGGAGCCTGTTCCGCTAGGCCAGAAAACAACTAGCTTAGCTTTTATTTATTATTATATATAATATTTTTTATTTCATTTATTTATTATATAAAATGCAACTCAAGATATAATCAGCGCACATAATTTTAGCTATCGCGGTGTTGACGGAAAGTCAAAAGTGCAAAAGTACATGGTGCAAAACTCTGTTTAAATCGCATTGTTCACCACCTCGGCAATTTGGTTAATATTTAATTTAATATTTAAAGATTATTTTAAATATCCGTGGTTTAAGAAAGGAGATTTGTATTTGTGATTTCGTGTTGCTGTTTCCGTTCAGAGGGGTGAGAAGCACCTCGTGTGGGGTTGACTACAGAGACAACAATGGCTCCCTACTGACGTGTAAAACACCATAAATCACTGTATCAAAGAAATAAATAAACCATAAAATATCAAATCTGTTAAAACATTAGCTGTCCCAAATATTATCGGTGACAGTGGCTGAGATGCGGATATCGCTACCGGGACTTTATGAGGTGTTTCCACACAATGCAGGCCGTTTAGAGTGAACAATTGAGTTGAAATGCACGTTTTTGGGCTGAACCCTAAGCATGCAAAGGAAGCCCCACACAGACATGGGGACAACATGCAAACTTCACAGAGACTGAGCCGGGTTCAGACCAACGCCCAGACAGCCCAGGTGCAACGCAAATAAAGTACTCCACTGCATTTAGTCGTATGCTGGAGCATTTCTAAACAATTCTGACCCGTTCTTGAACAGAAATGAATGCATTTAGAAAGATCTAGGGCAACAAAAATACAGGTGGGGCTGCTACCTTTACTGAAACAGTAAGACAACCGTTTCAGCTTACTTGCTTATGTACCTGAGGTAGCTTTAAGATGCACTTGCATGAAAAATTGCTAAATATTTAACAGCGCCCGGTATTATTTCCCTGCAGCTGTCGCGTGGACAGAACCTGATGGTTAGCCTGGCACGTGAAGAACGTGGGTTCAAATCCCACCTCCTGCAGGACAAGGATGAACGGATGCCCTCGTGGGCCTTGTTTTCCAGCTCGACTGCAGGCTGTTACACAGCGAAAGGTGAGCAGGCAGGTAAAAGAGAAGTAAAAGGATGCGGAAACGAAGGGAGGACAGAGGAGAAACAGAGAGGAGGCCACGGGCGGGGTTTGCGAGGCTTTCATTCGCTCTCTTTTGCATGGCTGGGCTGCCTACCCAGGCTGAAACCGCAGCCCCTGTCTCACTGGAGTGTGTAAATTAGACTTCAGCCTCATTTCTGAAGACGCTCCGCTGGCCGACAAATGGCCTTTTTAAATTTTAAATGACCGTAATTGTACAGAATGATCTTGTAATCACCCCGCGCTTAAGCCCCGCCCCCAGTTCTCTTTTTGTCTGGACCAGTGCACCGCATAAAGAGGGCTTAAGTATCCTGGCACGGCCGCTCCTGTGTTTTTGTCCATCTTATTTAAATCCCCAAGAGATGACGGAGGCGGTGCTCTGCCGCGGCACGTACAGAAATATTCCCAAATGTGTACTTTTGTTCCGAAAAATAGAAAACAGCCGTCTCGCATCTTACCTGAAATCTCGAGTGAAAAGAGGGTGCTATGAAGAAGATTATTTTTAAAGTAAACATAAATTCGTAGCTTTTAGTATTTTTGGTTTTCTAAATAGTCTAGTTGTATAACATCCATCCATCCATCTGTTCGCCTGTCTATCCATCCATCCATCCATCCATCCATCCATCTATCCATTTTCATTCGCTTATCCCGAGCAGGGTCATCCAACAACGGATGCTTCTGGATGGGATGCCGGTCCGACACAGGATGACCACACAAATGCACAGGCGCAGAGCGATCAATTGACCGGAAACGCATGTCATTGAACAGTGGGAGGAAACCAGAGCACCTGGAGGAAAGTAGTCAAAGAATGAAGCAAAATTTTAAACATTCCCTTTTTTATTCGTCCTTGGTTATTTATACTGGTGGCTTAAAATGTCAAGACTGTTTAGAGTAAAGTTTTGGCTCTGTAACAAAGGCCAGCTTCCAGCCAAGGAGCAGCAAGACGGTGGGTGTCAAAGAATCAAAGGGTGACGGAAAAGAGCAGCGGCCGAGTAGTCCCCAGGTGTCACAGAAAGATCTCGGTAAGTCCTGACTGATGCTATTTTGCTCTATCTCGCGCCCCGTCGCATACTGAATAAAAGGCAAGAAATCAATTGCCATATTTCAACGTGTGTGGTTACGATTATGCTATTTAAGCCACCGTCACGAGGACTCGCTTACGTTCAAACTTGAGCGTTTCGCTCAGTTCCAAGCAGAAGGTTCAACAGTCAGATACGGATCGATCGGAACCGAGGAGAAAAGGTTTTAATTTCCTGTTACTTCTTAATGATCTCACCGTTCGCGATGATCTTATCGCTCGGTCTTGACGTAAGCTGCATATTAGATACGTCTGCTCTCATTTTTT
This sequence comes from Heterotis niloticus, assembly GCA_018136845.1. NCBI lineage: Eukaryota > Metazoa > Chordata > Actinopteri > Osteoglossiformes > Osteoglossidae > Heterotis > Heterotis niloticus. Next base: position 30,450,443 of record CM030895.1, on the reverse strand, counting down.
GCAGCCGTGAGAATATTAATTTTGTTGTCTGGAGTGGCATGGATGAAAACAGCTGGGGCAGAGCGCAGAGGAATTAGAACGACTCGAGAAACCATCTGAGCTTTCCCATTTCGGAGCGTTTTCTCTCGATGTCTCCAAACTCTAACAGTTCGGCTCTAAATTTTTTGCCCTTGGAGACGTGCACAATATGTGCGAGGGCGGCTGGGGTCCCACCGTTTGCATCCCCTCCGCTTTGTGTTACAATTTTTAGTAAAACAAATCATCAAGGCGCTTTACTCACGCTTTGGAATTTATTGCTTTGTTTTTGATCGTAGGGTTTATAACAAAACTGTTACGTTGCCATAAATTACGTGGTACAGTCAATAAGTTCCAACATTTCACCGTAGCACGATGGTACTCCACAGTAGCGCCATGTGGTGGCCAGTCTGACCACTTACTGACTGTACCATGCGCGTTTTATCTAAGTATTGTTTTCATTTGTGATCTATAATAAGTTTTGCTGCCATGTTTTACATTGATCTGCTTTGCCATGCCAAGCGTTAATAGCAACACTAGGAAACGGAAACGTGGTGGACTCGGGCGCACGGTTTCCTTACGTAAGGAGGACTGCGGTGGTTTATCGGTCCCGATACAGCAAGAAGAAAGAAGCGAGTTGGTGAATGGCTGTGAGATGCTAAGGCAGGTCCTTCAGCGCTGGTGCGCAAACACGCAGTGAGCGAGAGTTTGCGGGGGCGGCCTCCTTCGGCTTTTCTTCTAAAGCGCTTTTAAAGCCTCCTCGGCTTCTTCGCAGGTAATTTCTGCGAGCAATTCAGAATTTACTTTCCAGAGCCGGAGGCAAAAATTTGAGTGGATCAAAAACCCTGTAGTATAGGTGGATCCAGCTGACGCAATAGATATCGAACTTCCATCAAGCAGCACGGATAATCGTTTACAGTTTGCTTTCGACTGCTTGCCACGGTTGCTGGCTGAAAAAAGTTCGGCAGACTTTTGGCTCCCGATGTTGCTCTGAGGCATCTCCTGCCAACCATTCGCAGCTCTGCGAGACTCTACCTTCGCTGTCATGGCTACACTGCCAGTTATGTTTAAAAGTCTGTTGCCCACTTTCCAGACTTCCTGAGGTCCATCTTACCTACAGAGTTTGAGCAGAAAACCAAAGCAAAGAACTCTGCTCCTTGCTGGTAGAATCATCTACTTTCTGCTGTATGTGAATTGGCTTGATGATTTCGTGCTCTTTATGTTCCCAGGTAAGGATTTACATTTACCCCAGTCCCCATTTACACCCCCATTTACATCCCTCGGTGTCCAGCTGTCTTCCTACTGCAACGTCAGGTCCGTCATCGTGTCCGTGCTCATCCTCACCGCTCCAGCGTCTGCACGGCCCTCGGATCTCAGTCCCATCGGGCATCTTCGGCATGATAATTCCTGAGGTTTACCGAGACGGTGTAATCATTTGTTATTTATAGTCACAATATTTTAAATGGGCGAATGACACATTCCATATACTGAACCACACCTATCTTAGTGTATTGCCAGTATTAGCATTATATGACAATGCTGTTACTTTTAATATCTTCAGAAAAAATGTTTCCATTATTTCAGAATTTAAACATGGATTTATTTGACGCTGGGGTGATGAAGCTTAAGCGCTAAGTATTTCCATATCCCGGCTGCTTTATCATAGCTCTGTTTGATATACATGGCAGTACCTGTAAATCTGAGTTCTCTTCCACAGGAAGACTTTTTTTCTATGCAAATTCATCTTCGGGGACTCCATTTGCAGCTTTTGCAAACTACAAATTCCAGCACTAATTAAAACCCCCCCAAATGCCCTGTTATAGCAGCCGCAAGACTGTTAAATTTGGTAAGTTAATTTCTTAGTGGAAGGAACTTATTGGCACCTGTAGGGAGCCGCGAATCCCACAAGAGGTCTTTGTGCAACGGCTTATTGCGGAAATTGGGAAGACCTCACTAGGACACGTGTGTCTTTCACTCGAAACTCGTTCGGATTTCCACAGCAAGTACAGCTGCCTTCCGGTGTCTTCGACAGAGCTTCCCCTCATTATGTTTAAGCAGTTTTAGGCGCAAGCTTAACAGCAGAACAACGGTGATGATGCGATGCGGCTTTCGGCTACGAAGTAGCTGTGGAGTAAAACCGTGAATCGACGTACAAAGCTCTGAGCTGAGTTTTTTTCCTCTGACTTACAGAGAAGCATTCGATGTCTTGCATTGTTTTACAAAAAAGTAGTTGGGAAAACACAATGCTGGTAATGTCAGTGAAAGACACTGTGTGGTTAAACTTAGGGATGGAAAAATGTTAGCACCCATCAAAATTACGATAACAAGTCAATCGGTGAAAAAAAAAATTGTTTAAATTTTCAACTGTTACTTTTTTATTTATCGAATACCAGTGATCACAGCTGAATCACAAATGCAAGACAGCAGTGAGCAGACAGACGGTAACAACAAGCATCTTTCTGAGTTTAGTGCATCGGGTGTTTTTTTTATGCTATTTTTTATTTATCTCGGTAGCTCTCTGTGCTGTTAAATTTGCTGATTTGCCCTCCAGTTCCGTTAAACAAAAATATAAAACACAAATTATAAATCTTGTCACGACTCCCTGGGTGCAGTACATGGTTTGGCCACCAGAGGCACTGACACATCTCACTCTTTCGGTCCTAACATTTGCAAAATTGAATTAGTCAATTATTCGTTCAATCCAGCATTTAAAAGCAAGAGGAGCAGTTGCCTTTTTGCGAAATAAAGCAAAAGTGACACCTTGACTGTATGGACCATCCTGGGCTGGCTGTACTTGTGTCCTTTGCCCCTGGCTTTTTATTTACTCTGTACCTTGCTCTGCATCCACCTGTCAGGTCCATGCTCCTTCAAATATCTTCATCCTCCAAGCCTCCAACCATGTTCCCTGTGTCTTCTTGGACCATATTTCCACAACAGGGCCAGTTTGCTGTGTCACCACATCTTAAGTCTTGACATTTCCACACCCCCAAGCTTTCACATCTTCACAAAACCACAGCTCCACGGTCCTGCAGCTGCACAAGATCCCCGTGTTTCTCACTTGTAAGCCGTGCGCTTGAGACCACCTCAGCACCAGTCTCCTTGTTCTCATGGCAAAACAGGGCTTCCACACAGAAACAGAGGCGCAGAAACTTGTTTAATTTTTCTCGTATCATTTAAATAATATGCAAATTAAGTCCCCAAATAGACAACTTCAGTATGAACGTCTTACTGCAGAATGGAAGGGACAAATGATTCTGTAACAATATATCCCGAATTCATTATTTTTAAACACTTTGGCTCAGCAGTGAGATCATTCCCAAATCTTGCACTTTGCTGTAATTTTTAGAACGACGGTAGCAGTGCATTCACTAACGCCACCGCCGCTTGGCAAACAATAGTCGGAAATCTGAGCCAGATTGCATTGTGCAAAACCTTCTGAGAGATGTTTTCAGCTAAACCTTAGTAGTGGCTGTTGGCTTCTGGGCTATTGTAGAAATCAATGAACATACAGGTACAGATTGTGGATGTGAAAATGAATGGTGAATTAGTGTGATTCTTACAATAATCCATACTGTGATACAAGTGCTGATTTTGTTTATATAAAATATTCTCTCTCCTGCCCTCTGGCAGCATTTCTGCAGTTTTCTACCCATCCTAAACAGGGATCACAAAAGATCAACAAGATAAACCCTTTTTGCAGAGTTTTTTTTGCTCCTCTATTTCATTCCCCCAGTTGTGAACGGATAAGCCACCAGTCATCATTGACCCGGGAAAGTGCACGTGATTGACAGGAGAGTCAGAAGAGGCCTTGCTGCCCACTTTGTTGCTGTTTGTTTTCGCTGGTTGCTGGTGTTTTGTTCAATTGTTTTGTAACTACTGCGGAACAGTGTGGTTAAGAGGTGGAAGTCTTTATTTTTGGTTTACGCTCCTTTTTGTTTTTTGCTTTTGATGTTCGGTAGTTGTGTAACATAAAGGGTCAGGTAACCTAGTTACAGATGCGCTGGAGGAATGACCCGAACTGGCAACATGGAGGAATGAGAAATTATACTTGACACAGTTGCTCTCAGTGCCTTCTCCCCATTTAACTGCAACAAAACTTATATGCAAAATGCAACCACTTTTGGTAATACATTCTGGTGATACATATATTTTGTTTTTCTCCTTTCCACTGATGTGCATCACTCTCTGTGGAACTAATAGAAATTCTGTGCTAAATGCAGCAATTTAAGGGTAATACAGTGTGGAGAGATGTACAAGGTGCCTTTACTGTTTATCTGTCCAGTTCGTACCAGGGTAGTGCCAGGTATCTCAGCTAGTAATCCATTCGAATGGAGCACCACACTAACCTATGTGCAGTACGTCCATGCGTCGCACCTGTTGAAATGGGAAACAGGAACGAAACAACAGGTAGAAATTTGCTTACAGTCAGCACAGAACGTCTAAGTGTACATCAGCATGGAATATTTCAAACTCAACCTGTAGACTATGCAGCACGTTAGGGTCAACAGAACACAGAATGCGGGATTCGTGCTTTCGTTCTCTGCGGGGATTAGCAAATTTCGCAAACGCGATCGAACCCTTACACCCGCTCTCGCAGTTTACTTGCATTGAGGTAACCTCAGTGAGTTAAAAAGGAGGAAAAAAGAGGGGACACGTATAAAAGGAACGGGAGCGATAAAACAGGAAATGAAAAAGGACGGTGCTTAATTGGCTCGGACGGACCGACTAACACATTTGCCTTCCCATTGAATTGTAAAAATTAAAAGGCCGGGATCAGCCTATGATGGAAACGCTACAAATGAGGCTGACAAATGTGTAATAATTGACGGCTATTCGCAGTGGCGCTTCCCAGCATGAAGGGCCACGAAATGGGGAAAGTTTTCAAGCTGTGTACTCATTGCAATAAGGACAGATCGCTGCTGGAGGAAAAATGTTTCCACGATTCGGCGGAGAATAAATTTGCACCTACGAGGAGAAGTCATGTCCCGAATCACGCGGCTCTCTGACATAACAGGCAACGCACTTAATTAAAATCGTGGCTAATTCGCACAGGCCTCCTCTCTCAAAATTGGAATCCAGTTCACCACTGAGCCTGTTAATTTGCACAGGGCTCAGCCCACTGCGGCGGAACCTGCCGGAACTCTAAATGCCCGGAAAACAAATCTCGGCGACTTGCCGATGCCACGAAAAGAACAGCTTAGGACTGACAGAACAAATCAAATGTATGTTATGGCGCTGAGAGTCGAAATGCATAGGAACAGCGGGGATGTCGACTGCATATCGGGGCTTTTATTAAACAGTGGTTGGATGTTTTTTTTTTTTTTTTTTAAAAATTCTAAATTTATTCCTGGCATACATGGAACTGGGAAATGTTTTTCAAATTTCACTGATCAGTAACTGCAAAAATTAAATGGAAAATATCAGGCTATCACAAGCTGGCTTGTCAGTCACCCTTTTGCTCAGAGGTACAGACAGGGTGTTTAAGGTTTTAAAGCAGATACTATTATGTGTAGGCAGCCCTTTTATCGGTGTTTTCTTTAGAAGTCACTTTTGGGTAGGATGTGACGGGAAAAAACCTGCAGAATGTGTTTGAAGATATTTAGAAGAAGAACTGTTTACCGTAGCTCTTTGTCAATTTTAAAGAAATGTATTTTCTTAAGCCCCAAGAATAACAATAAAGGAGCCAAGATGAGTAAAGAATGAGTCAAGTGGCAGATACAACGCAGGTCGATGTGAAAACAATCCGTGGTCGCTTGGGTCCGCAAGTTGGGTGAAATTTGTCTGTCGCTTGGTCTGTTTCCAGAAAAGCCTGTCGTGTGAGGGTCGTGGCTTGGAGACATGCCGGGAGACCCTCCTATGCCCGGCAATGGTCTCCAGCTCCTCCAAGGGATCCCTGGTTCCCTGATATAATCTATCTAGTGTGTCCTGGCTCTGCCCTGGGGTCTTATCCCAGTCCCCATGCCTGCTATAACTCCCAAGGGCATCTTCACAGCTAGAGGGCATCTTCACAACATGCCCAAACTACCTCTGGCGGCCCCTTTCTCCAAGGATCCCCTGGGTCACCAAGCTTCTCAACCCAACAATCCCGCGTAGGAAAATCATTTTGACAGTTTGTACCTCGGTCTCATTTTTTTGGTTGTTACTCACAGCTCTGACCTCAGGTGAGGATGGGAACGTAGATTGTGAACCGAGAGCCTCGACCAAAAGCTCATCTCCCGTTTCACCACCGCAGACCGATACAGTAGCCACAGAGCCGCCAACACCTTTGGATCACCTTTCACCTCAGCTTTGGATGTCCTGCTCCCTTCTTCCGTCAGGTGCTGATTCTTATAGCTGCCGCTTAATAGGTCAGGGGTGAACCATTCCAGAGTGCTCCCAAGGTCAAGGTTGGACATCGTCTGCAAAAAGCAAACATGCCACCCTTAGCCCCTCAAACCGAATACCTTCTGAACCTCGATGCGCTGTCCACGACGATCACAGAACACGACCCGGTGGGATGTTTTACCACTTGTGCACTTCCATTAGTGCTGACTTGCTTGGATGTTGTGAGATGGACCCCACACGGCAGCGTGTGAAACCTCCTGCCAAACCACAGCCCGGAATGCTGTTATGTTTTTGAAACCCTGTTTTAGCAATGCTGCACTACGCAAATCAAAATCACGAAGCAGGTTTCCAAACCGAGCACTAATGAAAATGTTGCGCAAATTTTTCAAGGGCATTTTTCCAAATTTGTAATTTTACCATGACGTAGAGAATTTGGTAGAACAGCCAAACCGATAAAAAAACTATTTGCAAATGTACAAAACCGTAGTTAGATGATGTGTAGTTTGCAATAAAGCTTCCACAAGGTCTTCTTTGACTTGTTTTACCAGATGTTTGAGGATAAACCCAGCCTGCGCAAAAATGAGATTCAGCACATCCAGGACTTGACAGCAAAGCTGGCTCCTTAGGTGATGCTGCATGAGAGTCCCTGCTTCAAGCACAGACAGCGTGACGACTGGGAATCCCCCGGGGACCGACAGTCACCAGCGTCGCCGTGTCTGGCTTTCCCCCCAAACTACTAATCTGTCCTCCTCTATACATTAAATTCATTTATCAAAACCCAGAATCTATGCAGCGCTTCACTGGGGCCTAGACAGATTTTACACGTTCCAGCATTGCTGTTTACATCAGCATAACTGACAACGCTGTTTACCTTTGTCAACTGCACCTGAAACACCGCAGCTCAAGCGTTGTCACCTTTAAAGAAAAGCCAAAAATGCACGTACAGGATATAGTTTATCCCCTTCCAGGTTCTGCCTCTTAATACGACACCACCGGACGACTTTCCGCTTCTATTATCGCGCTCGTGCAGAAAGGGAATATTTGCATAAGCATCAAACGATAATGCAGCATCATTACAATGGTCTTGGGGAAACGGGCGACCCGCAGTAAATTTTGCGAAGCGTACATTTTTATTGGATTGCTTGTTCGGTTTTTACTATTGCATTGTAAAAACCCAAAGTAATACAAGCTGTTTCCTTTTTTGTGCGTTTTTCGGGGGCTCGTGCAGGTACGGCGCCGTTGGTTTGTCTGCAGCCTCTTGAATGGAAGCCAATTACGGATAACAGCCGCATTACGGCTCGATGCATCAAAGACGGGGCGCAGCGGGGAGCTGCTCCGGCGTATTCGCGCTCTCACAGCTTACACTCGAAATGTGCTACACGTGTAAGCGTTTCACGGTGTCATTTGCCCGTACGCCCCAACGGCATTGTGCGTTTTGGGCGGTTTTGTCAAAATCAGAGGGGTCGTCGCAAAAAAACAACCGATTTTCGCTCAAGAAATCGTGATTTTTCTCTGAGGTATTGAGAGATTTGGCGCAACAGGCTGCTTAGCTCATTTAATGCTAAAACTTTTTGGTGAAATAAAATGTGCTGTTACCTTTTCCCTTAATGCCACAACACCTTTCTGCCCGAAAAAATGCCAGGTAACACAACGAGTTGTCAAAGTGCTTCAGATGGGGAAACTGTTCAGGAAAGTAAATCACTGCAGTTCTATCCATGGCTTAAAGGCTTTTCTTAAGTGCTGCATTACGCTGTTTTGGACATATTGTGCACTGGCGGGAGGTGAAACAAACCTCTCGGTATTCTGCTGAGGTTGCAAAGAGTTTTAATTTATTACCCCTACAACTAAAGAGTGAAAAGGTTATGAAAAGGCAACCGGTGAGAGACCAGAGAGGACATACTTATGGTGGGAAAAGAACGACGTTTCCCAGATGAAGACTCCACCGACAGGAGTTTATTGCGCCATTTCAGCTTTTTTTTGTTGTCTTTTTTAAATCAGCTTAGAAACAGAAAAGTGCTGGGTCACAGTAGCATGTAGACAGTGTCAGTAAATGAACAAAATGTACATTTGTGTGCTAGATACCAGGATTTGCAGTGGGCTGGTACTAACAGAGTGGGACAAATTTTGAGTAGTTTAATAAACAAGACGTCCTACCAAATTCCTGGGATAAATATGTCTATGTGCCTGGAGCAGCTTTGCATTTAAAACAGCTGAGATGTCCCAAAAATATCCCACAAAGATGCACTCAGTAAGAGAAGTTCTGTGAATGAACTTGCCATGCTTTTCATTTCTTTTGGTACTGTTTGCCTCTGTTTCAGCTTGTAATATCTCATCTATACCTGCTGTGTTGTTCAAAACATTCATACACTTTTTGGGGACTCAGCTGTGTTATATGCAGTAAATATACAGAAGAGCAGCAACGCAGCAGTGGTGACAAAGGTTGCGATTCTAAGTGACAGAAACACCAAGACGAAGGAATGTGAGAAGCTGGGATTGGGAGAGGAACTGGAGAGAATGTGGAAGGTGAAAACCAAGGTGGTCCCACTGGTGACAGGAACACCTGGGGTCATGACCCCGAAGCTGGAAGAGCGGCTCCGTCAGATCCCATCGGTCTCAGTCCTAAGAGCAGGAAAAATACTGCATTCTACCCCCAAACTCCCAGGCTTCTGTAGGTGACCTGAGTCTGTGGAATGTTACCACCACAGGGGAAAAAATGGGGTGAGAATGGAATTTCTGCTTTCATACTGCTTGCTACTAAAAAGGACAATTCAAATCTAGGTGCCGTAGTTCAATTAAGGGAATATATGAGATGCTAAAAATCCTCTTGTAAAACCGCAAAATATAAAGTGAATATTTTACCAGCTAAAGTTCAGATTTATTACCAGATTTAGAAAATCATGAGCTTAATGTACTTTTTCTGATACTGTTATCAGCACCATTGGCTTTCACACAGCCAGTCAGTTACAGCTACAGATGTTGTTAATCTACTTATTTTGAACTCCTGGCAGCCGGTGAGGTGCGTGTAAGGTGCAAAAAGGTCCTTAGCTCCTTTGTACAAATCAGGAAAACAAACAAAATAAAAAAAAAAGAGTTAAATGTGGAGGAATTATTTTTATCAAGGATTTTTAAAATATTTGTTTCAGTTGAATTGCTTTTTATTCTGTAAAAAGGAGGGCATTCTCCTTTTTATTTCTTGGCTGAAATTCTTTCCCTTATCCATTGTGATCCTTCTAACCCCCATGGATCATAAATATCCTTTGTAGCCCTCAAGGTACTTCTTTGTTTAACTTTTATGCCCAGTGTGGGAGGGACTTCTTTGTTACATTCATGTTTTGATTGGTCTGTTTGCAGGATGCACATTTCCCATTGGTTGTGATCCGCTACTGTATGTGTCACAATTTAACACCGCATATGAGGGCTTTTGTGCCCAAAAGAGGCAGAATCCTAAACAGTTTCGGTTAAACTCCTGGTTGGGCTGTGTAAATTAGAATGGTTTGGCTTATTTTTTCTTGTTCGATAATAAAATTCTTCAACACCCACATCTCTGGCTGTGTGTAGATTTTACAGCTTAAGATGTTTTGGCTTAAACTTGGATTTTATTTTGCATGTTTTGACTCAGGGAACCCTTTCCTTTTGATGAATAATGAGGGTTAGTATGAAGTCTGGGAAATGTTTTAAATAAGCAAGAGGGACAAAGCTATGTCTCATGTCAATAAACATGGCAGCCCATTCCCTGTTAATATTAAAATTTGGAAAGGTTTTAATCACATATGGTTTCCAGAATTAAAAATCAGTTTTTTGTTCGGAGTTGGTAAATAAAATTAAATTCCTCAGAGGCCTTGCCTGAGTCTCCGTATCTCTGTAATCCAAATCCAAAACAAAGCACAGCCTATATTAATAATTAATTTTAAACATGCGGTTGTTTGCATTTGACCCAAACATTTTTCTCCATTTGTTTTTACTCAGCTTTTTTAAACACGTTGTTACAGTTGTTAAATCCAGAAAATAAACTTAATTTGAATACCAGGGGATTAAAGAACATTTTACATTTCCAGACATCAAACAGAGAAACTGCTGTTTGGTAAAGAAACTTTAGTTCAGCGAGGCTTTTCATTGGCTTTCTTATTTCCTTACACAATTTGTTTAAAGCATTTTGTACATCACAATGAACGGAAAATAAATTATTCAACTATTTATGCCGAGGCATTGTTTACATTTCAAGCTTTAAGATGGAAGAAGAACAATTCTTATTCTACACATGATGAACGTAAGGTCTTGACAAACCGATAGAAACAGGCAGAGTGCAAAACCCCGTTAAGCCGAACCCCCAAGATTTGGCTTAATATTCGGTGGATTGCTTACCTGAGCATCAGGTCTCAGCTTTACTGCTGGGCAACCTGGGAGGGAGACAGGGACACCACGAAAGTACCAGGACTTGCAAATTTCAAGAACTAGAGTCCCAGAAGATGCCCTCTCCTTCGTTCGGCTTTTCGATTCCTATCACTAAACCCGCGTCATTATTATCTCGCAAGGAAATCTATAGACGGATTGTAAAAAAAGTATTAAATTTCTTTAGTCGCCTTGTCTGAGCACCTAATGCTATCCCGCACAATAATAAGCGATAGAATAGCTGCCCAATGTTCATACAGTTTGACCTGCTGCATACGGATCCAAATAAATTTCGCTGTCATGAATGCCACGCTTTATATTTACACTTCCTATTTGCACATTGAGCATTTTTTCATGTTGGTGCAGTTGGTCCGGTTTGATGTGCCAGATGTGTTGAGCTATAAATATAAAAAGAAGTTCAGGACAATGTCCACAATTACAGGTTGTGGAAACAGTAACAAAATATTCATTTTGAACAACTTGTTCATCTGCTGTCTAAAAAATGAACGTGGGTCAGGGGCCCAATTTAAATGCCCGCGTGTTACACCGGAAATGCAGCACAACCCACTGTGGGCAAGCCGTCCTTCATTAATGGCGCTCGAAGATGTTAGAGGACGTAAGGCAGGAAAATGAGGCGCAACGCACTTTGAACGGTTGTTTGTGTTTATTATCATGACCTTGATTTATTAAATTATTATTAATTATTAAATTATGAAATTATTCATCACAAACTTAAATTATTTTATGTGCATCCCTGTATCTGAAGGTAAAAATCTCAATATTCTTTCATTCTTTCCCCTCTTCTGTGAGTAATGCAATTATTTGTCGTGCTTCTGTAATGCTAGCAACTAAGAATTAAACGTTTATTGTTCAGTTTGGGGTTGGGGGCGGGGGGGGGGGACTAGTTTAGTTTTAAAGTGGCTTAAGGCAAAAAATGTTGTCCTTTGCCAGGCGGTTACCAAGGGGGATTTTATTACATGCCTCTTGGACAGACAATTAACCTTTAGTTTTCCTAAGAACGTCACACTCCTTTGTCACCATTTCTGTTCCTCATCGTCGGGTCTCGGTCTGGTCTCCCGAACGTGAACCAAGGCGGAAGGTCTGCCAGCGGTGTGAGTGTGTGTTGTTTTCCAGCCAAGAGCCAAGGTCAAAGTCTGCTTCAATCGGCCACCATTCTTCCTTTTTCTATTTTTATGACTCTGCTTGGGGAGAAGCTCCTTTCCTGTATAGCGGGATGCAGCATATTCTCCCAGAGCTTCCTTGCCGCTATCTGGGCTCGCAGTCTTTTTATTCTTCCGATTATACTAGAACTGAATCCTCCGTTTGGTCACACTGCTTGCTCCTCTATGGTAATCTTTGAGAAGATTAACCCTTTCATTAAAAATGCTTGAACAGGGTCAAACTACCTCCTGGCTCTGGACTTCATGCCTTCTTTGATCTATCATCTATGGAAAAATTATCAGCAAATTCGGAGCCTTTTCATGTGATTTGTTTTTGTAAATTTGTAGAAATTATTCCTAATCCTGTTATGTGCTCAGAGCAAATCTGAATTAATATATGAGACTTTTGTTATGTAGTGGAGGGATACTGAAGGAATGCTCAATGCAGGGCCATTCTAAGTGATGGGAATGGAAACACCCCATTAGAATGCCTATAATCCTCTGCTAGGTTTCCTCTGAATGCCCTGATTTGTGGCCAAGCGATGCCATTCACTTAATTTGGAGGAGAAAAAAATACTTTGTCCTCTAATGTTGAAACCGGAGTTCACCGGTAGAAAACGGGTAATTGTGACATTACCGGTGGACGTTATGGCATACGATATTCAGCTGTGTACCACACATTACCAAGGGAGAGGAAAAAAATTGCAATTTATACACTTTCTATCTCCTTTTCATGGCCAGGCACCTCATCGAACAAAAGTCAGTGTCTAAGCCCAAATCTCATCTGACAGTGCATAGCAGCCTGTTCTATTTTCAGCTCTTTGTGGTGCCAATCTGCTATCTCTTCCATGACATTTTTTAAAAAAGGAACAGTACATTTCCTAGAGATTCTGCCCCATGCAACTTCCACAGTGCATTCCGGTGAATAAAAATAGATCCTGACTCTTCGCTCTTAATACTGGGTCTCTCCGCTCCTTTTTTGACGCTAACTTGATGAAGGGGTAATTACGACACTTAAGCATGAAGATTTTTTTTTCCAAAGGGGGGGGAAAAAAATTCTATAGAATCTCAATTTGGGTTTCTGTCAAGCTCTAGCAAATACCAAACAACGTCGTTTTCACTCCGAATTGTCATACTTTTCCTTGCACGGAACGCAAGCAAGAACTTTTAAGCACGTGGAAAACCCCCATAATATACTTTTTATCCCCATGTGAATTCTCGATTTCTTTCAAAATTTAATTCAGTCACGTTAAAACAGGAGTTCATTTCATTATATGCCCAGCATACTCCACAGCTTCAACATTACAAATACAGCAGTTCTAAGATTGAAACCAGGGTAAGAACTGAAGTCTTGAGTCTGTAAATGGTGGAGGTCCTTTTCGCACCAGCATAGCCAAGTGTTGCGGGTCATTTTGGTGAAGTGTAGAGCAACTCCACACAGTAGGATGGAGCTGTTTATACGCTTTCTTCATAGCAGAATAGCCCCACTTCTTTCAGGCTGAATGGGGATCATCTATGGACTGCTATCCTCAAGTCTTGCCACAGATTTTTAATGGGATTCAGGTCTAGGCTTTGACTGGGCCCTCAAGAACATTAACTTTCTTCTTGCTGATCCATCCCATTGTTCCCTTTCCTCTGTGCTTGGGATCATTGCCTTGCGCAAAGGTGCATCTTTTCTCAAATTCCAGCCCTTTGGCAGGACTGGAACAGTTAAAATATACCTGCCTGTATTTTTCCCCATTTGGCAGCTGATTTCTCCATTTTTTGCCTTGTTCACACATCTCCGTGACCTCGCTACAGCAAAACATCCCCAAAACCAATGCTGATACAACAATGCTTCACCGTTGAGATGACCTGCCTCGTACACTGCTTTTCCTTAAGGCCGAAAAGCTTATTTTTTAAGACTACAAAGCTTTCCTCTGCTACCATGCGGTGTCCTCTAAATGTTTGTTTGCTCAGGATCTGCAGCTTTTCTTGGTGGCTTTGGTTGTGTCGCCGACCTCCCGCAGGCAACATTTCTGTAGCCTTATAATAACTGAAGTGTTCATGTTTTCCAGGCTTACAAACTTTACAGGGGTTTTAAAACACATGCACGAGAGAAGAACGTGACATGCAGGCCAAACACCTGAGAATGCCATTATTCTGTGGTCAAATGGTGCCCAAATTGCGATTTTGGACAAATAACTGCAAGATAAATTTAGCTATGAGAATAATGTTTGTAACTGCGGCACAGGCACAGGAGCTGTCGACAACACAGTGGCTACAGTTCGAAACTCACTGACCAAGATGCACATGCAGTTAACAGAACAGCTCCTAAAACATAGAACCGTTGCGGTCGCAGTTTAGGGAATAACCAGCCATGATGTGGTGATGAGACATCTATTTTATTTTCCTTGTTTACCATATCTAAATGTTAAAACCAGCAAAAATATCTCTAATGATATAGAGATATAAAGAAAATAGGCTTTATTTTCACTCTGTGTCTAAAACAAAAGAAAAAGTAATTTCCTTTCTCCGCAAAACACCAGCGAAATGTGCAAGTCAGCCTTAAAAACACAGACAGTCACTCCCTGCCCAAAAATCATGACCCTTAATGATGTCAGTAGGAGTTAAATGGTGTGGTAATGAGTCATCAATGTGGCCGTATCTCCGGGACATGGAGCTTCGACTTCAGTTACTCCTTTGCCGAATCCCTCCCCTGCCAGGGTTCACCCCAGACACAACCCCTGCTCCCCCCGGCAAATGCCCCTCGGGGGTTCAAAGACGCTCCGGGACAAAAACAAGTGGGAGGTGAAATCCAGAGGCTGGAAAACGAAGATGAAGGCCACACCCCACCCCCTTCTCTGAACAGACCGGAGCGAGTTAGACAGCCCCCCCATAGGCTTAGGCAACGACCCTTTAAACCTAGACAAGGGTAAAGCCACCTGCCCGGAACTAGACAAGGCCAAGGTGAAGGCAGTAGATCTCCTCATTACACGAGTGTGATGCTCTCTCAGCGGTGCACAAAGAAAAGCCAGCAGAACCCCTTCTGTCTCCCTTGCCATGGATCCTACTGAGGGATAGAGGACAGGATCAGGGAGCTTGCAAGGATACCCTCTTTGAATGCCAGCCACTTTCCATCCTGGTTCCAGCAGGCCAGGTTTGTGGACAGGTAGTAAACCTGAGCTAAAACTGAAACCTGAGCCTTCTGTTGGCATCATCCCGACCACTGTTTTCAGAGGTTGTGAGAAGTTGCAGCACAAATGAATTTCTAATTTTTGCTCTCCAGCCCCACACAGCTGTACCTAATAACCAACAGGGCTGGATGATTCCCCCCCACCACAGCAAAATCATTGTGCTCCTCTACCTCTGGCTGCAATGTGGCCCCACTCACAATCGAAAGTTCACAGGTTCTCAGCTTTGTCTGCAGTATGATGGAATGAGTTTCCCCCTCTGCCTCAGATCTGACGAATCGCTTTGGACAAGGGTCTCAAATCCAATATCTTTTGAATCTTCTTTTTCCCCGTTGCCTAATACCTACACAAATTTGCATCCCACCATCTGTCATGTCGTGTTTGTCCTGTTTGACTCTTATTTCATTAGGCAGCTACGCGGTTGATATCTGTCAGCAAAATGGAGTAATGGGGGCCTTCCCTTGCCTATTCAGACATACTGCTTCAATAACTGTATATGTGTACCTAAAGCTCTTTGTCACTTTTGTATATGCAATCCTCGACTTTCGACATTCTCAACGTATGACGGAATCGTACTTACGTCAGTAATAATAACAAATGAACAGTAATAATAGTTTTAAAAAATGAACTGGATGAAAACTGTCAAAATTTTTTTTAACTGCAGTACCTCTACAGTACCTGTATGAGCTTGTAGTGTAATGACAGCATCTGTTGACAGCTGTGCAGTAACACATACAGCAGTATGACACGACTGAGCGCTTACAGCTCCTACAGTACATGGAGATGCATTCATTTAAAATTAAATTAAAATGCATTAAAATGTTGTGCGTGTAGCTGCACTGTACGCATGTGTGACATTGGAGTGTAATGACTGTGTGAGGTAAGCACTGTACAACACTGTGTGCTATGACACAATGGCAGCTTCCGTCCCACAGCAACCATCTTCTCACAGCGTTGTTCTCACAAGCAGTAAATATCTTACCACAGTTTGTTGTGTTTGCATTCTACGTTGCATTTTTTTGTTTTTCAACCTGGCTAGCACGATCAACTTTGAAATAATCGTGAGTACGATCCGATTTACGACCTGGCCATCGGTCGCTAACCCTGTCGTAAACTGAGGGCCGAGTTTACCTCGAATTGCACGTTGCTTTGGAGGAAAGCTCTGCTGAATAAATAAATGTAAATGTAAAAGCAATAAATTCCTCATACAGGTGTTCCAAATTCTTGCTGAACTCGTATACCATGCAAATAAACTGCTGCTCCTTTTTTTAATACTGACGGTCCTACTGCCTGTAGGCCACCTCTTTCCAGAAACCACAGGTTGGAGACTTAGGTGCCGCTTTGTAGTTCTGTTCCTTCTGCGAGTTCCTACAGGATTTCAGGCATTCACACCATCAGCCCAGAGTACAGTCAAGGACAAGCAAATCTACTTTACGCAGCCATGTACACCCTATGAGGCAAACTTTCTCCTCTGTTTTACCGTGTTCTGAGGTAAAATACCCCCAAACAAACATCAAATGGATTATAAAGCGTATTAAAGGACATCAGGATGAATTTAAGTGCCTTATACGGTCTACCCCGCCACTGGATGCTCGCCCACATTTCTACAGGGAGCTCTGGGTTGCAGCCTGTGGGATGAATTTCCATCAGCCCTCTGAACCCAAAGCTTTCCTTCCTGAAAAATGGTCCAGTGTCCAGCTTTACTGTTTATAACTTGTATGAAAGCTAGGCCCTTTTCAACAGAACCTGATACAAAAACTTCAGCATTTTGTCCACCGCTCTTTGTTGTCAGCAGCACATCGATTCTTATAGTTATTAAGAATGAGCTAACTTAGTTTTCTGTGCAATAAGCACCCCGTGTAAACTTAGTTGTGTGGAATAAATTGGTGCACAGTGTAATCCTTAGTCTTCTGAAGACAATTCAAAATACTTTGTTAATGAAGCTATAGGAAATAAACTGTCTATACCCCCCCGATGAAGCAGACCCCCCGTGTTGACTGTCTTCTTGACCGAGCAAGACCTGGAACATAAAGATAATACTCGGTAGATTCCCCCAGCAATGCGCACGTAGATTATGGTAATACGAGGAGGATTACACAAGATGATTTACAAGTCGTGCACTGCAATTTTCAGTTCAAAGAAAGCGCAAGTCCATTTTTACTAATGATACATCCATATGCTGGAATTTTCTGCATTAATTCACCCTACGCGGATTTTTTTTTATTTATTGATAAACTATATGTTGATATCCTTGGGATATCAGAGTGAATTCCAGTGGTACTTGAGTTTTCATTTATCCATTACTAGGTTCTGCCCTAAAATGACCCCTGTTATTATTAGTTTGCCATTATCTGGGCTTATAAAAGAGCCGATAGGTGCCAGCAGCCTCTGGGAACCTCTGATTATGGCTTTTAATGGCTGTATGAAATAGAACTGATCCGCACAGGTAAGGATACCGTATTTCCACAATCTTTATCCATCGGGCCACATTACAGCCTTCAGTTTTGTCGAACTCAAGCATGCGTGTAGTCTTCTGTTATGCTAAATGTCATATTCTTTAGTTAGACAGAAAATTGCATTTAAAAAGTACTTCATATGGAAAGAGGCCAGTGGAGGTACATTATAATTTAGATTGTATTTTACATTGTCTTTTTAAAATAAAACCTAGGAAAAAACCTTGGAAAAAATAGATGAATTATTCATTTTATAGTGAAGATCAAACACATTCATGAATATGACTCAAGACAGGTCAAAAACATTTAGCTCATACTGTTTCATTTGTTGATTTTTATTCTCTTCTTGCCGAACTGCCAAGGGAGTCTCTTCATGTTGAAAAAAAGGATAGCAGGTTAAAAGTGGATGTCCTTGAAATCCACAGAAATTCACCACATTATATGCTGATGGCAGCCATGCCAAAGTTTTCAAATGAATCCACATCATCTCCTAACTGCTAGAAGGTGTCACACAAACAGTCAAAGGAGGTGAGCAGCAACTGCCTGTACACAGTCACCTCCTGTGCACCATGCTGTCAAAAGTGTTTACTCAGCTGCAAGTGGGGCTAGGAAACATAACAGAAATTATTTTAAAAAGGCCACATTCAATAAAGGCTTATTTATCATGTTTGAATGGAATATGCAGTAAAATACTTCCAAAAACAACTTTTAAGAGCGTTTAAATATTTTTCCCTGCCATTTTCAAGCTGCAAAGAGAGCTGTTAGACTACATCTGCGACCAGTTTCGGGGACTTGTGCTACACGAAACGTGTTTAAAAGGCGTAATTTGTGCACAAACTTAGATTAAATCTAAATATTTATGATAAATGATGAGAGGGAAAGGGAGAGTGCAAATGTGTTTGTAGAACTGATTTTGAACGTGTGGGCCTGCAGACGGGATTTAAAGGTGTTCGGAGAAGTTCAGGAACGTAAATTAATCTAAAACATAAGACAGGAATTTGGTGGAAAAAATCTTCTGTGGTTCAGGAATGCATTAATAATTTTTTCCGTTTTTAATGAATTAATGGAAATTGGATTTATAAGAATTCCTCCAAAGAGCCTACATTCAGGAACGAATTATCTTTATTCAAGGAAAGCCTCACATCTGTGTCTTTCCTTTGTGACTCGATCCTTCAAGGAAGCGTAAAAGTGATGGAATCAGACAAACTCCCTCAGCAGCTGTGTTTCTGCATTCAAATCCCACCCTCTGCTGCGAAATGCACTTTTCTGTACACTGAGCTGTAAATTAATTTAGGGACAGAAAATAAGCGAATCCGATTGTCTTTGCATGTATTTACGCTTGCATTCCTATACCCAATAAAAGCAAACATCCAGAAACATGTGAGTCCTTACAAAAATGCTTTTTCGAATATTATCTGACTTTAAAAATAGAGCAAAAAAGACTGAAATTTAAATTTTGCTACAGTGGACTGGGGGGTCCGCAGCGGTCGGTGTAAATCAGCTTCGTCCGCATCTGAATGTGAAGAACCTGATCATCACATAAGTTCAGAAATGATTTCAGCACGCTTGTGAATGACAGCCGCATTTTTACAGCATGTGGAACAAATAGCCTGATGTTCTTATGGATGAATTTAAGTTAAGTTCCAACTTGCATGAAGAACCGCACGGCCCTTCGAGGGGCTTTAGCTGGCAAGGCACAAGAGCGAAGCTGCCATTCTGTCTGCTGGTCAAACTTCATAACAACAGACTTTCACCAAATATATTATCAGCGATGTTGGGATGAAATGATTTTTATATGTTAGTGGATGAGAAGACTTAATAAGGCACGTTCCTGTTCCTGTTGCTGAGATCTGTCCCAAGTCCAGCACCCGCTGCTTCGGGGTTGATCTCAGCTTGGAACTGCGTGGCTTTGAGTAAAGAAACAGAACAACAGTTAGAGACAGTCATTTAGAATTGGTCTGGATCATGCAGAAACCAGGATATCCGGATGAAACACAGAACAACCCCCGGTGGAAAAATCACAATAAAAGATTCAAACGCGTACATAAGCACAAGACTGTCAACGCCAAGCCAAATCACAGCACTGGTCAAACACAGTGTTTGACAGAACTGGTTTTTTGGCTAAACATGCCCCATAATCCATCCACGCTGTTCCTCCAACTATTACACAAGGATACTTATATTAATAACTACAAAAGTGCATTTTAAGTCTAAAGATAGAAAGTTAATTTGTCTGTACATTGAGCAGTTATTTTTTACACTGAGCCGCATCTCTGAAGGAAGTTATTTACGGTCCTGTGTACTGCAACCCAATTTTGGTGGAATAAATCAGAATTAAGTAAAAATAAATGCGATGTGGATTCACTATGTAGTGTTTTTTTTTTTTGCATCATTTCAATAATAGATAAAAGTAATGTAATGAGGAAGTGAATATGACCTTTGACATTCCTTTGTTCTCTTATTGTTACTGTCCAAGCTGTAAACCTACAGTACATCAGCATCTGCATCCTGGGTTCACGAACCCACTTTTCAGGCCGATTAGCACTTATTAACTTGGAAAAATGAACATCGGGAGGAAACTGTCTGCACCGAAGGACGCAGCTGTTGACGTAAATGGATGCGTATTTCCCTATTTATTATAAGACAATAAATAAGCATCCTTGAAGAGCGCGATTCCCATCACAACCCGTGGCAGTCTGCAAAGTTCGAGCTGGCAGCAGACAACGGCCACTGAAGGACATAAAATTGTTTGGGAAAAATCTAAATATTACTCCACGACACCTTTTTACCTGTTGTTTAGGAGTCCAAATTTTGAGAAATTGTTTCAGGTTCGACAATTTTACACAGTGTTCTTGGATGCATGTGTTTGCAAATGCATTATTTATTCAGTTTGTTTGTGTTTATGTTCTCAAACAGAACAAGGGGCCGGCTGACTTCCGTCAAGCATCTGGCATGTCTGTGACGTTCATGATGGTTAGTGAGCTGAAACAAACAGAGGAACAGGGCATATGTTTGTGGGATGAGCTGGGATGGAACAGGAGTTTGCGAAGACTGTGCTTATTTTACTTTTTACACCCATCCAAGGTGTAAACATAAATAAATGAGTGGGTTTTCCGAAGCTTTCGATGATCGCAACTTTGAGGTGGAAGTGACTTTGGAGTTAAAGACAGAACAACTTATGAGCAGGCGGCGTGTTTCACTGTTGTTTGTAAAATGAGGAGTGGGCTTACCTGTACTTCTTGCCTTGTTTCGTACAGCAAAATATCTCCTTTTTTCCTTATAGAAGTGCATAAGTATGTTATTTTAATGCAAAATACAGTAAACTGATATCAGCTTAGTTTAGGAATTTGCGTGCCACATGTTTTAGCATTTTAAAAACGCGGCTTTTGTTTCAGCTGCCAAACAGAATAAATATTAGCTTTTGCTGACAGGTTAGCAGGACCGTCTTGAGCCCGAGTAGGCGAGTTCACAAAGCACCCCCCTCGCCACAAAGAAAGCCAGGTTAAATGGCTAAAACCAGCAAATCCTGCACTGCCCTCTGGGAAATTTCCCTTTAATCCCAAACCTACAGCAGCCCTTTCGAAACAAAAACCCAGGCAACAAATTTCATCCTCCCCTTACAAACTGCAGCCTCACGGGAGGCTGAGCCGCGCTTTGGACGAGCTTGAGATGGATAAATACCTAAATGATGAGGCAGGCCGGGAATGCGCAAATGGTGTCTAACCATAGCCGATCGCCTACAATTTGGCATCGGCGTATGAAAAGCAATTTGCAGCGGCCCCAAAGCAGTCAGTCCTTATTATTATAATTTCAAGTGTGGCTTCGGGAATGATTAATGGCAGTGTCAGCAAAAACAAAGCCCTTTACACAACTTATCTCTCACGCACATTCTAACCAGGGCTATTGAATAAGAATTGGAATAAAAAGAAGACCTGGCAACGGCAGAGGAGAACGAAAGGAGGCCGGTTGACCGCGGCGATGCAAAGCTGTGCTCATTCTACGTTTTAATATGTCGGCACGGGCAACATTAGCGTGTATGTACAGTACGGGCAAATGCAGACGCGCACAGAAGAAAACAAGTTTCTTCTCTCGGTGTGCAATTGTTAAAAATTAGCAAATTATCTGTGTGTATCTTCCACGAAGATGAGAAATTTGCTACCTGTGCTCGGGATAAATTTAAAATAAAATCCTTGCTGCTCAATTTTATTAATGTAGCCGCAGCTCATCATGTATTCATTGCTTTGATGCTGATCTGTTGCTCGCACGCCAACATGACGGATGCGGGAGAAACAGGACACCGATTTTCTCTGTTTCTGTGTTTCGTGCATTCCAATTTGCCGTGCAGGTGTGGACATTTCTGGGGTGGCGTTCTGTGTTTTATGGAAATCGGGGGGTAATGAAGAGGAATGTGGAGGGGGGAAAGCAGGCAGATTGTGCCATCCAGCGGTCGAGAACAGCAGGGTTCCACCAGGGAAAAGCATGGAATAGAATGACAGGCACATTTTGCCATCCAGTGGAAGGGATTGGCAATACAGCACCTTTTGCTCACTGTGTAGAAAAAAATAAATTACCAAATTTTTTAAATTGCGCTTCTCTGGTCCAACAGCAGTGCTATTTTTGTTTTGTTTTTTTTTACTGTGTTGTATGTAACTTCTCAAGATTCTACCACAGGCTGCTAAACTTTGCCATCTCAGGCCTGATCGCTTCCACCACCACTGACCATGACCACTATTTACTTATTTATACGTTTGCTTTCATCTCTCATTTACATACAGTTTTTGATTTTATATTTCTTTATCCTTAATTTATCTACAAGTAAATTATCTTTTTATTTGTTTCTTCTCTAAATTTTCTTTCCCTCTGTTAATTTTATGCTCCCTTGTGTACCTGCTGCTTGAGGGTGCTTGACAAAAATCAGTTCTTGATTCTTGGATTCCTAATGGCTTCAAATGTTAGACACATTTTATAGGACTAATAGGAAAATATGAAATAGCCAAGTAATGTAACAGCTACTGTAAACAGACCAAAAAGTCTGAAGATGTATCTTGTAATACTTTTTAATGCCTGCACTACTTTTAAGGCCAGATTTCCGTGGACACAGTTGGCAAAATCAATTGGCAGTTCTCAAAGAACACAAAAATTTTACCATGGGTATACATATACTGTACACTTGTATCGCTATTTAGCAATGCAGTTGGGACCGGGTGTCAGTTAGTAAGACGGATTTGTTCTTAAGTCCACCCACTATGTCACAGTCAATAAAAGCTTGATAATACAGCTAAATCCTTTGATTTATTCATGGGTTAATTTCTGTTAAAAACATCACATGGACCTATAATGAATAAAAAATTTACTGTAAGACTTTTACCCATTCTGTTCCCAGCAGCAGCTCATACTCCTCTATATGAAAAAAATCATGTGCGAAACAGGATGCGATGCAGACTGGATACTTTTTAAAATGATCTCTTATTAACAGTTAAGTCTTGTTTTAAGTCTGGTTTTACATACTCAGGAAAAAATGATGAGATGAAGAAAGTATTAAAAAGTTCATCACATATTTGTCAAAAAACAGGGTCACCTAACTTTAACACCGCCCCCAGCTCACCCTTCTGCCCCTCTCTTTTGTCCCTTCTGAGTGTGCTTTATCGCTGACTAGTGGCACAAAGCAAAAGCACAAGCTATTTGTATTTTGCATCAGAGAAATTTTGGAAGAGAGAAAGGAAGAAAATGCTATTAAAAATAAACTTTAAAATGTTCATACCTTTGAGAATTTGCACCTGATGTTCGTAACACATACATCAGTTGTTTATATGTTCTTTCAAGCTGGACTGATTTAGTTAAATTTGAGCAAAATTTATTCTTTGTGGAATACTGTTTTGATATTCACACAGAGTTACAGGTTAGGGTTACAAATTTATTATTTTTTACATTTCTGCTATCTTCTTTTCTGAAGTACTGCAGCTGTCTTCACAGTGCAACTCATTAACTAGACACTAATATTTTTACAATTTGTTTTTAATACAGTAAATACTGAATATGTGGCTGAAATTCTGATGATGCAAAACAGCAATGATCTGCTGAAATTGCGATGAAAGTTTCATCCATTTGTTCTGCGGAGGAAGCAGTGAGCAAACAGCACTGCTGAAACGCTGCTCTATTAAAAGTGTTTGCGTTCCACATAAATGCGGTCTGTCGTTGCGGGATTGTTAGGCCTTTGAAGCGTTCAGTTTTGTCAGCTTCCTTTGTGTGGTACAACCAGAAAAATCAAAACAAAATGAAAACACCCAGAAGAATACCTGAAAGGGAGCCATACAAAAATGTCACGTGTATACGATGCCTTGCATGTTTCTATATTATTATACAGTTCTGTGAAGCAGGGACTGTGTTGTTACAAGTGCTCTGGAGATTCTTTTAATAAAAAGTGCAAGGAAACAAAAACTATACAAATCTCCAGCAAAGTGAAAAGGAGAACCTTGGGATAGAACATGAAGTAGAGAAGTGTCTTCATGTAGTCCCGTGTTTAGATAAGCGCATGTTTAGCAATATGAACCTCACAAGCTGCATCTGACAGAACGTGCAAACGTGTTTATCAGAGGAGAAATACGGCTCGCTTTTCACACGCACTCATCCTCATCGGGGAGGGATAAAGCGGGAATTCTGTTTATTTAAAAACATTTGCTTTAAAATTTGTTTTAATGGTTTCTTTACATACCCATGAAAACTGTGATTTAATTTAAAATGCTAATAAACATGCCTCATTGTGTGTGTGTTTGTGTGTGTGTGTGTGTTTGTGTATGTATACACGTACCCAGCATATATTTTGTCCACCTCAGGTCTTCTGTAGGCTAGAAAAGAAGACCTATACTCCCATCTAGTGGAAATAATTTGGTGTGATGCATGCAACCTCTCTGCTCACTGCTGACTCAATGATTTTGTCTTGGATCTGCATTTGTACTACTTCTAAAATTACTCATACTTTAATGCCCAGCTCAGGTGGTGGCAGAGATTGTACGTAAAGAGTCTCTGAGGCTCACATGTGAGACCCAGGCCTTTCTGTGGGATCAGTATGAGCAGCTCCTCCCAGGCTGGTTTTTTCATTGTGGGCAGGATCCAGTCCTGGGGTCCCCTGTTGAGATTGTGCCAATAGCCATCCCCAGGCTAACCCTATTCCTGTCCCCTGATCCTTCTTTGCTAAATCTGTGGACAACCTCTGGCCCCACCTACCCCATCCATGTTCCCTTCCCACTTTCCCAAAACCTTTTTCCTGGCCCTCACTGGTGAAAAGCCAAGGCAGGTGAAGTGAGGAAGCCAGGAGTTTCAGCTTCAGCCACACCCTCACCCTTACCCTTGCCCTCACCATAGACTAGCAACCACACCCAAGGAGGGCTTATAACACAATGCACATCAGGTGTGGTCAAATAACATCTGTGTTGCAAAGGACTAATAGGAAGTGAGAATGAGTGTTTCATCTGGAGGGTTCAGTTATTAGGGATTCTGAGATGTGACTGATGATTATTAGAATAAATGCTGTGGTTAACATTTGTTGCGTTTGCTACCAATAGTGGAATTTCTGACACTGCTCTTCATTCCAGAGAAAACCTGAACAACTCTAAACCAAAAGGTATGCTTAGAGCTACAATTCCTTCTAGACTGCACTATGCATACAAACCCAACAAACTAAAGGTAACTAAATAGTCTTTGACACAACCGAATGTGTGATTCACATGAGTGAAAAATAACAATACCCATTTAGAAGCTTTTGGAAAAGTAGTGGCCAGGTCTATAGAAAAAAAAAATTAGTTGCTTCTAAGGATTGTTTCTTCCTGAGCTTTCTTGAAGAAGCTTCTTCGTTCATGAGGGTCTTCAATATTATCTCGGCTTGGAACCAGGCAGCACAGTACCAAAAAAGGAGATAAAGCTAAAACAAACAATTCTGCAAATTTTGATCACCTATTATCAACAAATGTCCATATGCATCGTTTTTAAACAGTAAGACCAGCCTATATAAATAACAAAACCCACGTATAGGATACCAAATTTAAAACCCAGGCTTTAAACAAAAAGTCTGGAAACCCTGAGCGCCAGTTTGGAGGCCCTAGAAGTCTCAGAGGCCTCTGGCTACTGAAGGGGCAGTTGCAGGTGTTTCTTTAGGTGCAAAGAATCAGTTCTAAGAGAAGTCGCTGTTAATAATCATACTTTTTTGTTACGATATTAATGTCCATGTTAGTATCTTATATGAGGATGTCTAACTACACTGACCATTACTGTTAGGTTAAATCCTTAGTTACCTTTTTGATATCAGATAAGTTAAATGTTTTTCTTCTACATGTATTATAATGTTTATTATAAATGTAAATGATTTTAATAATAAAATCATAAGAATGCATTTTGTTCATATTATACAAATTTGTGTGCACCGACACATAGTCTGTGACTGCATTGTCAGGAATTGCTTGTCCAATTCAGGGTCCAGGAGATGCACATTCTGGAAGCACAGTGTGAATAGCAGGACAGCAGTCCATCACACCCCAAAATATGACCAATATTCACACTCAACCACAAGAGAGCTGTTTTATTATTATTATTATTATTATTATTATTATTATTATTATTATGTGTCGTATGTGATGCAATAGTTGATTTAATGGTAATTCCACAAGCGCCGACATAAACAGACCGCAGTAAATGGAGTTGTGCCAGAAACACCGCGGCACGCCCCCTTGCGTTCAACTGGAGTCATAACCGAACAAGAACTTGCGCGCTGTCCGCAACATCTTCCTTTGTCCTCCTTTTTGTCCTCTTTGTGTCCTCGTGTCCCAAACACTGCGACACAGCTAAAGTGCAAGCAAAACAGAGGCCGCCCGAGGAAGTCCCGGGAACGTCCCAGGAGTACCGCTGCACCCTAACCGGCGCTACGCAACCGCTTCATGGACAAAGTGCGGCTTTCATCGAATTCCTTATTGCACGCCTCTTTACGTGAACGCACCTAAGTAAATAAATCGAAATAAAAGAAAGGGAAACCAACGCCGTCCAAAATTCAGACGAAGTTTCACACGAATTGCAGTACAGATCGTCCTCGATTTACGACCTGCTTTGGGCCCGACGTAAATCGCATGGCACAGTATTTGTTTCCTAAATAATCTTTTCAAGCATTTACCTATTTTGTCACTACTGTATTCTTTACCTAAGTTTATTTTTAAATATACATTTTTAAATAATTTTTTCAATACTTCAAAAGAATAAACACTTTTATTCCGTGCCGTACTGTAGTTTCTTTTTTTTTACTAGTTGTTAATGTGTTTAGCTCACCTTGTGCATTGGTTTGCTTTCAGGCAATAGGATTTTATAGCCTTTTTTAATGCTTCAGTGCTGTTTTAAAACTTTGCAATAATAAAAGGGTTGGAATTAAACGCCGGTCAGCACGCACGACGCACTCATTCTGTAGAAAAGTTTACAGAAATACTGAACTTGTTAGCGCTGTTCCAAAAATAATGTTCCGAACGTAAATGTAAAAAATATATATATATATAAAAAAACACAAAAAACAAAACTTTTAACCCGTACTTCAGTTCATTGACCTCCAGTTCCGTCCTCGCCCTGAAAAACCCATTTAGTCTTTTTTGACCGCTTCGGCTTTCCATACACTCCACAACCGTCATAATGAAAGCGGCCGGCAGTCCTCTTTACTTTTATTCTAAATTAAATTCAAGTTCATACATGAGAAATAGCAATAATAATAATAATAATAATAATAATAATAATAATAATAAGTGACGTGTAGGCGCAGCGCAAGCGTTTTGCCGCAGCATTCTGCAATGCAGGAACCGCAAAAGCGTTTTGCATTTGTTTCTGCCGCGGAACTGTCCGCTCTTAAGCTGGCGATCCCTTACGCCAAATTATACACAAAACCGTGCCGGTGCCGGTACCCCCTCCCCCGAACCCGACAACCACACGGCACGGTTGCCGTCGGCGTCGGAGATTTAAAAACGACGGAGCCAGACAGCGAGCCCCGCACGACGGCCGCTCAGCCTAACCGTATTCCCGACAGAAGCGCCACCTCCTAAAAGAGGCGCACGCGAAATTTGGGCGGGCGCTCATATTGACGCGACGCGTTTTTTTTTTCTTTTCTTTTTTTCATGACGGGGATTTCCAGAGGAAGTGGGACCAAAGGGGCTTTCCAGCGCCCAGACCTGACAACAGTGCGGAGGAGCGTGCACTGGCGTCTCCCGTGCCAACATGTTTTCCATCCCCTTTTATACACTATTTCTGCACTAATCGTACATTTATCTCCGTAGAATATATGAGGACCGCCCGCCGTGGCTCCTTTCGCCTCAGATCCCTTCCAGCGTGAAGCTCCGCTCCGAAAGAAGTAAAGCGCCCGCACGACGTTCACGATTTCATGTGAGTAGCACCTACGTGTCGCCTCGTTTTTCACTCGGAAAAATAAAACTAAGCCGCCCGAAACGCCAGTTTGCGGCACAACTAGTTGATACGTGAGCCCAAGCGGGAGAAGCGTAGCCGCGGCCGCCCAGCACTTCCACCAGAATGGGACGTGTTGCTCAGTTCGCCTCCCGGTTCCTGCATTGCATCTCGCACGGTTGCAGCAAATGCTGGAAATTTCCTTCTTATTTGAGCACATTTGTGGCTCCGCTTGTGCGCACGTTAGAGGGAAGCCTGCCAGCGCATCCCTGTCGCCTCGCCACTTTGCCTCATTTTAGTCCAGTTAAACTTATTCGAACCTATTTTTTGTTCGTTCGTTTGTTGCTGTAGCAGACATTCCCTCCCAGGTTTCTAATTCAAGCTGAGGATTTTTCTCTCCCCCCCCCCCCTTTGAAACGAAAATGTGAATGACAGAACAGTAACAGCACCTCTACGTTGGGGTTAGCTAGCTAGCTAGCTAGCTAGCTGCACTTGAGTTGTAAATATTATACCACTAGCACGTTAAATGGTAAATACTGGATTACGACGTTGGCTTATTGCCAGCTGTTTTACCATGGTATTTGTCTCCAGATGCACTGAAATGCCCTGCGAATGAAGCACTTCAGTCCAGGCGCCGAGGTGTATAAAAGTGAGCCATTTCACGGTGAAGCAAACGTTGAAATTCTGCTGCTGGTCTACACTGAAAATGTCCTCCTGTTTCAGGTTGAAGCTCACATCTTGTTGAGTTTGTAAGTTATTTTCACGCAGCAGCCTTCAGTCGTATGACTGAGTTACCGAGATGTTTCCTCTTGATGGGTTAGTGGCATAATATTCTGAGGTGTAGCTACTTAGTATTACAATATATCCTGAGAACTATACTATATATACATATATAATATGTATGTAGTATATTTCATATTTGCTCAAACCTGTAACTTGTCCTTGTGAGCAAGGTTAGGGTTAGTACTTCAAAGAATAGGTTTTAGTCCCTGACTGAACTGTTTTTTTTCTTTGTTTTCCATTGCAACAAAACGGCTGGGAAATGCGGGTCATGTCCAGCAAGTTAGTTTTTTTCTTCATCTGGAACAAAAACTATCACTGTATTTTGTGTGATGAAAATGTAGTCTGCTTTAGAATATTGTGCTTTAATACATTTGGAGGTTCTGCGTAATATTTATTTATTCTGCCAATCTTGTCCTGAAAAGAGCTCAGACGGGGCGTTTGGCAGCCGAGATGGACCGTGTTCACAAAGCTCCCCATTGGTTGTTGTTGTTTTTTTATTATTATTATTATTATTATTGTTGTTGTTGTTAACTTTAGTGATTTACTTGTTTATGTGGGTTATTTTGACTGTATCAAGTTAGGGTGACTACCCTGCTCAAGAGTACTTTAGCAGGAGTGGGACTCACATCAAAAGCCTTCAGCCCCAAACATGAAATCACTGCCTGCTGCCACCAAGCTATGCTGCTCTCATCCTTTATTTTTAATCAGTCTTGGCAGCTGGCTGGAGTCTGAAGACAGTTTTATTTGGTAATGGATTCTGCACTTTTGACTCCGCTGTTTCGGGGTGATGTCAGAAAGCGAAGAAGTTCTGGAAAAGCCTCCTCTCTAGTGACCATTCAGAAGTTCTTGAATGGTGTAGTCAGAGTATAGAATGAAGAAATTCCAGGCTGCTTATTTACTGGCCGCCAAAACAAAGATCACCGTTTGTATCCCGGTTAACAGTCAGTAAAATCGCATCTTTTAAGCTAGCGTTATGCATTTTAGCAAGGTGCTGTTTAATGGTACATTATTTTGGGCAGCAGTACATTTTGAACTTAATTATAATTGTTAACATGGTGACATAAAGGGAATAACAAATTCCCTTTAATTCAAATTAATATTAAATTCTTATTAAGCAACTGCTTTCCTAACTCCATCTATGACCACCTTTAGAGGCATAAAGAGATTTTTTTTTAATTTGTTGACTACCTGACAACTCCATACTGTTCACTTTTGTTCTTCAAAACAAATATTGTAACAAATTTTATAGTCCTGTGAGCAACCCATCCCCCAATATATATTGTATATAGAAGGTTGCTTCAATTAATCGCTTGGCTGCACTGGATAGTAATAAATTAAGGTATTTTACTTTCATTATTTGTCTGCTTAATTTAGGAAGATTTTGGTAGATGGCAGTGGAAGGAGGAAGATCAGGAACTCGGGTGATGGGCTGGATGGAAAAGTCCCTTGAATACCACCACAGAACAGGAACTGTTCAGCTACCTGCTTGTCCATAGCAAGCCGCCAGTGTGCTGCCCTTATTGGGGAACAGAGTCTGACATGGGGAATATCCATAGAATATTGCATGTACAGCAGGTGCATCAGCTAACCGATAATGCTTTTAGGTTCTCCATTCCAAAAGCTTGAAGTTTGTGCCAAAAATGTTCTTCCCCAATCTTTATATATACAGGACCTTAAAGAGACTTTAATGCTTTATTTATACAATTGTAATTTCTCACCCCTCTGTACTGTCATTTAAGTAGCTGTTAGTGTGAGTGTGGGTCCAGCAGTCGGGAGCTAAATCTGGGATTTGTAAGGCATAAACGGGGTACGATCACAGTCCTATGCAAACACGAAGAAATCGTAACCGCCAGATAGACAACACTTGTACCAAATTCAAATCCACAACCATGAAGCTGTGAGCATATTTAGCCACAAGGATTTCCTCTCTTTTTTTTTTTTAAATATAGCAGTCTATATTTGTGAGTCTGTTCCCCTCACCGCAAGGTAAAAATGAATCGATATTTTATTAACATGCCCACTTTTCAGAAGTAAAAGAGACACGGTTACGGTTTTCATGTAGTCCTTTGGTGTTCTAGATGCTCAGAAAAAGTGTTTGTCTGTAGTATAGTTATTTATAAGATTTCAGAAAAATACTTATCTCCTTGCAGTCAATAAAGAAGTAACTGAATTTTTATGGAAGCTTAAACATCGGGTGGTTAAGGATGTCGCTGTGGGGCTAAAAGTAAATGTTGAAGGCGCTACAGAGAGTACTGGCGGTCGATAGAAATGTAAACCAGCAGCGTAGGGGCGATTCCATAAAGTTTGTTTGCATAGAAGGGTGGTTACAAAATCAAAACTCTTGTGGGAAACTCTTTCCAGGCTGATAATGGAGCCAGTGCTATGTTTAAATGTCAAGCCACGCAGCTATCATTATTTGCGCTTGTAATTTGATTATTTTCATGCACAGGCATCACATCCATCAAAATACATGTAATATTTGGCAAAGCTGGGTTAAAATTTCCCTAAAAATAGGCAATAATAACAATAGGCAGCCTAAAGTGAAACAACTCCCGGGGGGGAAATCACCTCCGCAAATTCTGGAAAAGCTTCTGAGATCCAAAACCATTATATGACAAAAGTGAAGCGTTCAGATTGACTGAGACTTGACAGCCTTGGATTTCAAACCTTCTCTCTTCGGTGTCAGTAGCAGAGTCAGACTTTCTGATCCGAGGGCCCCTGCGACATGGAGATTCCAGTGCGTGTGTGTATTAATGGGTTTTAGTCTTTTGGTATCATTCAGGGAATGACTGAAACTGAGCCTTAATGCTACTTTGATGTTAATCTTTGAAAGAGGACCCCACATCTTTATAGACGGACTGCAAGTTAACATTTAATTTACTGGAACAAGTTTTGGAAACTTTATGCAAGTTGCTGCTGTATTTCCCGCGCGTGCAGTCAGAAATTTTGATTTAGCTGGTAAAGTGATAATATTCATCTGAAGGGGATTGCTGAGCATGTTGTGAGGGGCAGGATAAGTTTGTGTGAAAAGTTAAAGATGTCAGCATAAATAGCAAAGGATCTCTGCCTTCTTGGGCAGAAATGGTTGCTGACACCCCCCCGTATTCAGCTTTGACTTTTACCACAAACTGTCCCCAGCAAAGGGTCTTCATTGACGTGAGTGACAAAGCAGGGATGGTCAGCTTGGTAGTAGACATGGCAACCAGGGGGTTGCATCTTTCAGTTTGGCATCACTGGGAATCTGAGAAATGTAGCAAACAAGCATCATTTAGCTGAGTTGCATACAATTCAAAGAAAAATTGAGTCCACTTGCCAGAAGCTAAATGTTTCACAAGACATCTTCCCAGAACTTGTGCAGTGAGCACTGGAGTTTTGGGTTGCTTCACTTTACTTTTGGTATCCAGTTGTTCCTGCAGCAGTATTGCCTTGGTGTGCCCAAACTTTTGACTGATACTTTGGCTTACCAGCTGTTACATTTTGGTCCTGCTGTTTGCCGATTATGTTAGCTATTGGTTAAAAGAATTGCTGTGTTGCTGTTTGCTGTGTGTGCAGTTAACTTTTTCTAGTCTCGTAAATATTTAATAAACGTAACGGCATCAGTTTTACAACTGAATCTAATGTGACAGAACCAGGAATTTAAGCCAAAATGGTCCGGGACAAAAGAGGGAGGCCAGGTGACAATAGCGTTAATTTTTGACTCAAAAGCCACACCGCTTTCAGGTATAGATGATTTGCATTAATGTGAAAAGTATTTCAGGTAACTGTTACCCTATTTATCTTAGCAGCTCAATTCCTATACTTTTAATATAGGTGACGGTTTCATCGTTGAGATACGTTTCTAACTTGTCAGCCAAATAGTGTTAATTTGACTCTGCAGGTGTGTCCTGCCAGCACCCCTGTTGCCCACCTTTGCCTTCACGGCAACACACCTGAATGACAAAAATATCACCTGTGCTACAAAGCTTTCTGTAGCGTTCAGTCTGTCTGGTGAACACAGTTTTACTAAACTCAGATTTGGTATCACTTTTTGACTGTGAACATTTATTTGCACGTGACCCGCGTTATTGTCGACGTGCTTTCTGTTCAGATCACAAAGTTGGTTATAAAGGGAGTTGAGGCCTGCGTATCTCCAGACTGACTGGTCAGTCGCTGATGATACTGAGAAGAGCTTGAGACAGACTGCTTGTCTTAATTCTGCCCCTTGAAGAGCAAGTTCCCAGTGAACCTACAGCATGTGGTCATCCTGCTGGAGGGACTTTAATATTTAAAAACATGGGTATGATTTTGCCATGTAAGGTCATGCTCTTTGTCTACATCCTGCTTGAAATTCCTAGATTGCTGTACTAAAGTACCTTCATGCGGGTTTCTCAGTGATTTCAGATTTCTCCATTGTTCCGTGTGATTCCACCACTTGTGCATATCTAGAATTTGAATATCAGTGAATGGAAAAAAATGTCAAATACTGTCACCCCTTCCAAAAAAAAAAAAAAAATTATTGCACAACTCAAAACTGTCCATTCGGTGAAACGCTTCTCCTGTTGTTGCTGTAAGCTTTGTGAGGAAATCCCAGTTGCTTGTATCAATGGGTCTTACTGGCATGCAGGACAACATGCATCATTTTTTAGATCACGGGTTAGGACACCTCAGGCCCTGGAACGGCACAGTTTTTTCCAACGGTTACCTGCTGTACGGCCTGTTGATGAGAAGCGTCGCATCTTCATGACCTAAGGATGCGCCCATGTCAGTGATTCATGTTTAAATCTGTGTAGCCGTGTTGGTGATCTGGCTGGAAGTATCTTTTTATAACTGGCATTTTGTTTTTGGGGGAAATTCTCTAGTCTGATCTGAAGTTGGAGAGCTTAGGTTTTTTTTTTTTTTTTTGTCTCCTTAAATTTTTTTGTTTTGTTTCCTCTTACTTTGTCACTGATGTTTCTTTTGAGACATTTCTCTTGAGCTGACTTGACTCTTCTGACCTCTATCATAATTTCTGAAAAAGGAAAAAAAAAAATCCCCAGTGACAGTTTTTTTTCTTTCTTTTCTTCTTCTTCTTCTTCAGCCTTAGGATCTGTTGCATCAGCATATCCTCTTCTTGCTGCAGCCACTTGCGGTGCTTTTTCCACTGTGGCTGATTTTTCTTTCAGTCTGGTGAGAAGAATGCCCAAGAAAAGGTACTAAACATCCATAGTTGGGCGTCACGGTTCAGACTGTGTGTGGTTTGGTACTTGATGATACAAAAATTTAGCAAGGGTTTTTTTTTTTTTTTTTTTTTTTTAAATTGATGATAATGTACAAAATGGCACAGCACTGTACGTCATCCACATGAAGATAAGGAGGCTGGTTATGTTGTATATGGGTAACTGGGTGAGAAAAATGAGGATTCTTACGAATAAAGATGTTTTTGCAAAGGAGGAGAAAGCGCACTGGAAATGAGATGGACGGCAGCTTTAAAATACACTGCAGATGGGAATGAAAATGCTGTTGATCCAGTCACAACAGAAAGGTTGTACGGTCGACACAGCTGCCATTTATGGGTGGTTTGCTGTACGAAAACTGCTTTAATAGCAGGCTAGTGTGCTGACACACAACCTGGAGTAAAAAGGCCAAAGCGAGACCTCTAAGCATGTGAGGAGTTAGGTAAATGTGATCTGATGAGTCATATTTTACTCTCTTTCCTACACATGAATGAGCTTATGTTTTAAAAAGTCAAACGATGCCTTCAACTCACATTGTGTTGCTGCCATCTCTTAACTATAGATTCAAGGAAAACTGCAGTGGTCTGGAAGGTAAAGGAACTCTGTTCCTTATTAATTTCTTAATAATTGTGTATATATGTATTTTTGCACCCCTTGTGTGTATTTATTATATTAACATGATCATTTGTTGTTCCTGTAAATGTATTACTATAGCTAACATGAGGTGCGAAGCACCTGTTTCTTAACTTATTTCTGTGAACGATGGTTAAATGAGCTCAACAAACTACTAATTTAATTCAACAGCCTCTGTGTGTTTCTGCATTGAGAGGAAGTAACATGGAGGTTAATATTGTTTAATCTTCTCTTTTTCAGTAGCACTTATGAGAGTGTAATGAGTTTTAAAATAATATGAGAGAAAAATAAGAAAATTTGTTGCCATTGTGATGTTACTTTAAAAAAAAAAAAAAAAAAAAAAAAGCAGAGTACAGTTTGTTCCAGGAAGTTCGGTGCTGTGGATTTCCCCCCTTTGGTTTCCCACCATTGCCCCCACCTGACAATTTCAGGCTTGAATTATCTTCTTTCTTTATCCCTCGCGAATGTTTGGCAGCAGTGTGGACATCAGCTTTTAAAAATATCCATATTTACTGATGCCTGAGACAGTATAACCTGCTTTTCCTTTATAGCCATGTCATTTATTGTAGACTGTAATCTGTGAAAAAAATGAGTATTTTGATTCTAATAATTCCTGAGGCCAGTACAGTGTTCTGCAGTGCATTTTTAAGTTGGATTCAAAAACAAAAAAACTGCATTTCTTTTGGGGGGAAGTGAAAAGTTGTTTCTTGACCCCCAGCAGACTAGTTTCTCAGGATCAGGTGACTGTTGTCTATCATCTGTGTATAAAGGAACTGGGGGGGTGAAGGGTGTTCAGTGTTTTTACATTAATATCGGGGAAGCTTTTGGGGGGGGGGGATTTATGGTTTTTTTTTTTTTCTTTTCTTTTCATAGTCATAACTCTGCTTTAAGTTGTGAACTGTCAAAATCTGCCATAGTTCACACACAGCAAAGCTCAAAGTTGCAGGGTAATGCGAAGGGAGGTGCTAATTAAACCAGCAGAATTTCAAACCTTTTAAATCACACTTAAAATATACAATTCTGCGTAATATATTGTATAATAACTGTTATAGAAAATTATGTTATGGACCTCACTGTTATAGTTTACTGATGTAAAGAGTTTACACATCTTGGTCACCACTTCCTGCTTTGGGAATGTACCGGATTTTGAAAAGAACCGGCCCATGATCTTTTTATTTATTTTTTTGTTAAAGATTTTGTTGTATGTGTGTCTTCTGGCTGCTTAAATTCGCCCAACAATATGTTTTTCAGGTAATGTCAGCAGGACGGAATGTGGACGGGCGGGAGCTACAGATCCCCCTTCAGCAACGTGCTCCATCCCTGGCCCAGCGACCCTGGCCTGAGCCTGGATTCTATCCGCTTCACGGGGGCTTCAGAGACCACTTTGTTCTCCAGCCAGAGCCCAAATACTGCTGTGAGGCATGTCAATTCGTGCTGTGCAATCCAAAGCAGACAGAGTGCGGACACCGGTTCTGTGACACCTGTATCTCAGATCTGCTCAGGTGAGTCTCTGAAGACTCGATATGCCCTACAGTTTCCAGTGTGTGAAGAAATGTTGTGGAAAAGTGTCAGATCATTGGCTTATTGAAACCATCAGAAAAAAAAGTTAATTTCCTTCACTGAAGTCTTGACCATTTCAGTCACTAAAATGAATTCCCCGAGGTCTCAGTTCTGCTTAAAGTGGAATGCTGGACATGCAAACTTTGTCATCGTAGGTTGTGAATGCTGACATGCGAAACGGTCGTGGAAATTGCGGCGCACGCATTCGGGGGGGGGGGGGGCAACAGCCGCACGGTATCGCACAACCTTGAATGTGAGCCTTTGCTTTTTAAAGGATTGAATCTGCTCTGCGCAGTTCACGTTTCTCACCTTGTTTGTTTTCACACATCAAAGTCCAAAAACATGCGATTCAGCTGCATTGGTGACTCCAAATTGCCTACGATGTGTGTATGTGTAAGTAGATGAGTGTGTGTCATTGCACTGTGCACTGTATCCTATATTACATCTGTGTACGGGGTTATTATGTCTTTATCTGTCTGCCATGTTGACTTATCACATATTTAGGAATTTAGAACAGTTGATTGTCCAGCATGCTTATACTGCAGGTGTACAAGTGAGAATGAAATGTTCGTGGTGCACAGAACAGGGGAAAGACAATTTTATAGAATAAAAAAAATCAGTGTATATAAAAGATGAATATAAATGTATGAATTAAGTGACAAATGATGTACAAATTTTACTGCAAATCACAAATAATGCATTTTTCTAAGTGCACCTACAGCTAATATTGCTTACAGAATCTGTTCAGTACAGTTTTACTGTTTCATAAGCAGTCTTTGTTTTGGTTTCAGTTCCTGGGTTTTCTTGTAAGAATTCTTTCAAAAGAAATTGGCTTTACAACTGGAACTGCTGCGTATTTGTTAGAATGATCATTTAACGTCACTCTCGGCATGATGGGTTAAATTTCTTAAAGGAATTTGCGACACAGTTTAGGGTAACGCTCAAAAAGATTTCTACTGTCGCAACCATGGAACGGAGTGTCTGCATTTTGCCTGTGACGTTGCACTTGATCTCAGCTGATGGTTGTTGGAATATTTTTATCCCTTAAAGAGGGTTGTTGATAAATACGTTTAAAAAATCTGTGGCTCAAGACAGTCGTGCATATCTTAAACAACTTTTATAAATGATGCCTGGATCACTGGTGTAAGTCTCCTTGTATGGAGTTTTTTTAGCGTTAGTTTGGTTTGTTGTAGAACTTGCGTTTTAGCAGCACCGTTATTTTAATCAAAGCGAATCCCCTTTTTATGGACTTAATTGGGACCCACATTTGGTTTGTGATTCAGTTTATTAGTGAAACGTGTCCAGAAGTTGACCGAGAGTTCGGCATCAATGCCAGATGTGGGCTGGGGAAAGCAGCGGTTTTGGACTAAATTGTGGTGCTTTTGAGAATCACTCAAAATATAATAACATATATATATAGCATATATTCGGTTAGTGGCTGCGCAACTGGGGTTTTACGTGGAAGATGTCCAGTAATCTTTGGAATGCTGACAAAAACCGAAGCAATAGCACTGAACTTTAGTGTTAGAGGCTGCACCAACGTTTTTGACACCTTTAGTCTCCTGGGATCAATGAGCAACGGCAAGAATCCAAAGGGGCTGTATGGTGTCTCGCTGCTCCTGTGCTGTGGACCTGGATTCAAATCTGCACCAGTCTGTGTGGGGTTTCCTTCAGTGCTGCAGTTGCCTCCCGTAGTCCCAAGATGAGTGTTCCAGTCTGTGGCAGTGTTGCACCGCTATGTTGTGGAATTTAATATAGAATATTAGCAATATAAGTTGGCTTGGAACAAAAGGTTCATTTATATGTTGGTCAATATTTGTGAGTCACTCTGTAGAAAAGCATCTGCTAAATGAATAAATATAAATGCAACGGTCAGGAGATATTGTGGGGAAAACTAGAATTTGGCAGTTTAAAGATCCGCAGAAAAATTCCTGATATGTACTGACATCCATGAGAAAGGGGGAAAACTTGAATTGTTCAAGCAATAGCACTGGTGACATAACAAGCAGAATAAGAGATGTATACATGGTACCAAGGGCTCTTCACCACAGGCAGCCAAGAAAACGGATGGATCGTCACTTAAAATTGAGCCACGAGCGTAAATAATGATGGACACTGTAACTGTCATGCAGTAGTTCTGTTGAAAAAAACGGTGATTTTGGAAAAGTTGGAAGGAAAAGAAGAGACGATAATCACAGTTTTTCATGCGCTTCTTGTAAGTCCATTCTGTTCTGGCACTGATTTGGTGACAGCAAATGGCAGCAGCCAAAATCACAGATCCTGCAGTGTTGTACCCCTACTTGAGTGTTGGGGTGCAACTTTCTTTACTCTGTGAAATGCTTTCCCAAATGTAGCGCTGGTCAGAACTGGCATGAACTGACAAATACTGAAATGGTTAAAAGTGGCTTAGTTATGTGTTGTTTATCCACACTGAGCAGGAACCCCCTGGAATTGAAATTGGAGAGTCAGATTGGAAGCCTGCACGTTTCATAAACTTTTCTGCTTAATCGACTAGACTGGGGTTCTTAAAATTGGGCCACATGCAAAATTTCTCCTCTGAATGTGTACTGAAATTTTATTTTTGTTTTTTTTTTTTTTTTTAAAGCAACCCGCATCCTGTTTGTCCAGTAGACACGGGGCCTTTGTTTGAAGACAAGGTAAAAAGTACCTCAGTGCTGGACTGTGTAATTTTTTTCTTTCCTTTTTTTATTTAGTCAAATCTTGTATTGCACCATAACAAACGTGACTGTCGCTTTTTGCTCTGCAGATATTTCGAGATGTTTGTTGTAACAGAGAAATTATGGCACTGAAGGTCTACTGCAGGAGTGAGAAGAAAGGCTGCAAAGAACAGATGGCTCTGCAGCAGGTCATGGTGAGTCTTATTTTTTAACCGCCAGCCATGATGTGTTCATGCAAACTACAGATTTTAAACAATTTTTAACCAGCGCTTTATACTGTTTTTCGTTGCATTTTAAATCCACGTCTAATGCGTCTGCATGAATAAATGTAGATGTGTTGAGCTGCTCAGGGAGGTGCACCAAATCCAAACTCGGTCTTCATAAACTCTTAAGTTAAAGTACGAGATTTATATGGAACTTCGTAAAGCTGAATTCTCGTAAGTCGCACGGGTGCTTCCCGGGGATGAACGTTCCATGGGGCTGATTTCTGTACTACAGCCAAAAATGGTACTTGAGCTTTTTGCCAGTTATTGGTTAATTGATTCCGACGTTTTCTGACTTAAATCTGTATTAAATCATTATTTCGGTCTGACTCATGTCATGACTTAAGGGTATTTGACGGGAATATTGCACTCGTTTTTATACGTCCTGTACGGAGTTCATAAATGATGCCATGTGTAAAACTGCGATATGTGGCTGTTTGTAACCTTTTTATGAGAACCTTCACTTGCCCACCTTTTTGATATTAGGCTCGCTCTTTGCCGAAATGATGTAGCCTGAGAAGTTACGAAGCATTAAGTGGTTGCTTGGTCTGCTTGTGTCACAGGATCACTTGAACGTCTGTCCATATTTCGAAGTCCCCTGTCCTCTGGGAAAGTGCAAAGAGAAAATGATGCGCAAAGACATGCCTGACCACTTAGCCTGGAAGTGTAAATACAGAGAGACGACATGCGAGTTCTGCAAACACAAGATGGCCCTAACGGAGATACAGGTAACGTCCACCACGACGCAGAGCCCGTAAGGCACCACGAAGTTCTCCATTCTCGGCGCCGATGTTCACAGTCAGTTTGTGTTGCTGTTTTGCTGCTCAAGATTCATGGTACTTCATTCCATCGATTTACTGAATTTGTTTTTTATTGTGGAATTCTAACTTTTTTCTTGTGCGGATCGAAGTTGTTCTGTTGAAAAATGCTATTCCGGTCGCTGATGTCACCGAACACAGAAGCAAGCAGAGCAGCTCAGTGTTGTGCTCAGGTGAAGGTCTCTGACCACAAGCTCAAATCTGCCCCCCCATCGGTGTAGTCTGTGTTGTCCCGTGCTTTGACAGGGTTCCTTTAGTTACTTTGGGGCCTTGCACAGACCACCTGATCAAATCAATTGAATACAAGTTGGCCCTAATGAATGTGTCCCCAAGGGGTAAGTAAAGCACTATGGAAATGTTATGGCTTGTGTTGGTTGTAATCTAATATGTATTTTTTTGTCTCCATAGAAACACAAAGAAACTGTGTGTCCGGCGTTTCCGGTTTCCTGTCCCAATAACTGTACTTATTCTTCTATTTTAAGAAGCGAGGTTAGTCCGATATATTTTTCATTTTCTTTTTCCCTATGCCGCTTTGTGTGGATGCATTACAAAACATGCTGGTGAATTTTGTGGGAAATGTCAACATTTATTTGAATGCACTCTAATTTTACACGGAATACCATTCAAAATCGATTGCTCGAGCGCAACGTGGGTGGAAATCGGTGCTGTTCTGCCCTCCTCAGCTAACATTAGGGCCCAGCTGTGGTCTCAAACCCAGGAAGATGCTTAGATCAAACCTGATTTTCTGTTATAACAGGGTCTGCCATAACCTTAAATGAGATTTAATCTGTTTACAGTGCTAACAATAAGTGCTTATGGAAATGAAAGATGCACAAAATATGACTTGAGGCTAATTTATCTTATTTATCTTCATATTAGTCAGTAAACAGTGTCCCTGTCTCTGCGAGTGAATGAGTCAGTAACCAGTGGCACCTTCTTAAACAGCAATGACTGTAACCAAGTATTTCCAGTAATGCAAAGCTGGGGACCGTCAGCCTTCTGACCCATGGGGTTTGCTGGTTTTCTTAATTGCTCAACCTTCACCAAAGTTTTTACTGCTTTTTGATTCAGAAAGGGTATCGCCATCAAATTATGGAATTTCCAAAAATGCGTTCCGGGTCTGTGGTTCACTCACTTTTCCTTAGCGCTCCACATATAGCTTTTAACTGAAATGGTTCTGTGACACATGAAGCAGAAATGTGACTTGTTACTTATGACTGCGATCCTTAAGAATTTATGCAGTGAAGATTACTCAATGCCTTTCATTAAAGTACGACCTGATGTGCTGAGTGCGGAGAGACCCATGCTTAACAATTGAGGTTACAAACGGGGAGTTTAAAGGTTACGGTAAACGTTAACTAAAATATTTTCATTGCTTCCTAGCTTTCTAGTCATCAGCATGACTGTCCAAAGGCACAGGTCAGTTGCGCCTTCAGTCGCTATGGATGCACATTCAAGGCAAGTCTTCCAGCTCTTTCCATATGAATGAATGAACATGTAGAAAGGAGGTCAGCTGATTTTAAATGCCAAAGATTCAGTCATAAACATTCATTTTTATTACACTAATTGTCACAGGAAATAATACATGTAATAGCTCCTTGATATCGTTTCCCAGAAAGGTAAAATAAAGTCCTGTAAGTCCGAACACAGCCTATATCGCTTGACTGATGAAACATCTCATATCACTACTTTAATAAAAATTACTTTAGCTATTACTCAGCTTACTGGTGTCAGTGTGTCTGTGTTGAGCCAAGTCAGATTTAACGGTGCGATTTGACCCACGTTATACTTTTCTTTAGGGTCTGAACCAGGATATGAAAGAACACGATTCCAAAAGTATCGCCGAACATCTGCGAATGATGGCAACCAGGAACAACACGCTGGAAGCAAAAGTAAGCTGAACCTGCCTGAGATAACAGTGGCTGCTCAGTGTTTAAATGAAGCCAAAGTTATTAAATCATTCAGCAGAGGTTCCCTACTTGATGGGGACTGGGAGTCGGTTTGTCTTTTGCTTTATTTGAGTGTGACACTGAGTGGCCAGAGCCTCTTTGTCAATTCAGCAAATAACTGAATGACTGCATTCTGAGAATCTCCTGGACAAAATGTACTTTGTTTACTCTGTAAAGCTGTACATGGCTTTGGAGGAAAGCATCTGCCAAATGAATGAGTGACGCAAATCAGGAAATACAGGTGACAAATACACTCCGAAAACGGAAGGGCAAACCCCACATTAAACCATCAAGCTATGCCATGACTAAGCAACAGGAACCATTTCCCCCTCCATCTTCCATCTGACTTATTTTTCTGTGGTTTATCTGAGAAATTCTTCTGAGTTTTAAACTACAGTAACAGTGTACTGAACACAAATGTACGTATAAATTCCTTATAACCCTTAAGGAATTTTATGGCACTGTACACTCATATGAAACTGTAAAAGCATCCTGGTTTATTGCATGTATATTTTAAGCTTATACATTCATTTATCGCGTAAAGCCATATTTGTCAATTTAATGGCACTGCTGTAAGGACACGAATTGACAAAGTGAGCTTGTTTTTGTCATTTGTAATGCTTTTCCTGTACAAAATTCATCGTACTATGTGGATTCATTTGGTCTGCTTTACAGCTCATTTGTATATTTCAAGTAAATTTCCAGCAAATTCTTGCTGCCCAACAACAGGTTGCTCGGGGCCAACTGTGTCTTCATCTCTATTTTAAAGCAGCCTCGACTAAACTGTAAAGGAAGATGATGTAGAAATTATAAATGGTGTTGTTTTTACTTGGAAACTTATTTAAACGATGACAAATATCTGCAGAATCTTATTTAGCTCTAAACTGAGTGATTTAAAGTCTCACTGTCTTTCCATGTTAAAATGTATTGATTTGGCTGATGCTTTCTCCCAGAGTTACTCAATTTACCCAGTTTTAGGGGCACGGTGTAGGGCAGGCACCTTTCTCAAAGGTAATGGAGGTGGAGGTGGGCTTAACCCTGGGTCCTTTGAATGTTGCCAACTCCACCCACTTTGCTACTGGCTGACCCTGCAGACTACAAAGAATCATTATAAACAGAATCTATAAATATCGTTGCTCACCACGTTATCCGTTTCGCTCACGTTTCAGGTTGAAGATGTGAAAGTGGAGCTCCAAGAACGATACAAGGTCCTACCAGGCTTAAATTCCCACTTATCAAATGTGGAAGCTTATCATGAAGAACTGAGGGAGAAGAGCAGACAGATGGAGCAGAAGCTGTCCAGTATGCAAGTCAGTATGGCGGCGTTCAGCAGCTGCTGATAATACGATTACTGTGTTCTTAAAGCAGAACGCTGATAAACGGGAAGGCCTGAAGACAGTGTGTGTTAAAGGGCAAAAGAGTCATTTTCATTGTGTTTTCCAGAAAGATCTGTCCGGACAAAAGATTGTATTTTTTTTTAATTATTAGCAAAACAATGAATAATAAATGCTGGAACTAAGCATTGTTTTTGTGAACCTAAACAGAAGGTGCTGAGCTCACATACTGAGAAGATGGTGGAGATGGAGCTGGAGCTGAGATCGCTACGGTCCGTACGGGACGAGGTGGAGAATTTACGCATCGCTGTGGAAAATATCCGGTCTCACGTGACGGCTCTGGAGTTGGGACAAATGGGCTCCAGCTCGGGGACACAGCTGTTAAGTGAGTCGCCAGCTGCAAGGAAGCTTAATTATTCCATGGGGTTTGAAAATCTGTTAAGGAAAAACAACCTACAGTGTCGGAAGCAAATGGCGATGAAAAAAGTTGCTCAGCTTCCATTTTAATTTCATAAAAAGTCCAAAGCTGCACCCACCCCCTCAATAGTTTGTATCACAGCCGAAATGTTTTAAATGCCTCCCTTGTTAATAACGGTACATCAGAGGCAGTTCTTACTCTTAGTGATGTAGACGCAAATCCAGTGACCCCCCCCCCCCCAGTGTAAATGTCATCAGATTTTTTACAGAAATTAATTTAGAATTTGAACATTTTTAGGAATTGTATTAGGAGTTAATTTGTGCAGCTTCTTTTGCTTTGTTTCTGTTTATCCATATGGCATATTGTAACGCTTGGTATGAGCTACTTATCCATCATCTTTTCTTAACTTGAATTATTTATATCACACTATTACATTAATTTAAATTTTTTTTAATGTATCATTTATAATTTTTGCTGTGTTGCTAACTAGGTGTTCAAATATTCAGACTACGGTGACAGAATGACAACTGGGTACATTTTACTTTATAGCTACTAATAAACATGGAGTTTAAAATTCCATTTTTAGTCCTTTTATTCGAGTTTAGTTACAGTACATTTCTAACAGTATTTGTGAAAAATCTCATTTTTCCAGTCTGTTTTTACATCTTAATTGTGCTTAACTGCAGAGTCTTTGGAGCAGCAGATGTCCCGGCACGACGACACGCTCAGCGTCCACGATATTCGCCTGGCTGACATGGACTTGCGCTTCCAGGTGCTGGAGACCGCCAGCTACAATGGGACTCTTATATGGAAGATTAGGGACTACAAGCGGAGGAAACAGGAGGCGGTGGCCTCCAAGACGCTCTCGCTCTACAGCCAGCCCTTTTACACCGGTTACTTTGGCTATAAGATGTGTGCCAGGGTCTACCTGAACGGCGACGGCATGGGCAAAGGTACGCACTTGTCACTGTTCTTCGTG
This sequence comes from Heterotis niloticus, assembly GCA_018136845.1. Taxonomy (NCBI): domain Eukaryota; kingdom Metazoa; phylum Chordata; class Actinopteri; order Osteoglossiformes; family Osteoglossidae; genus Heterotis; species Heterotis niloticus. The sequence continues at coordinate 30,405,903 of CM030895.1, read as the reverse complement.
GTGATGCGGGGCGAGTACGACGCGCTGCTGCCCTGGCCCTTCAAACAGAAAGTGACGCTCATGCTAATGGACCAGGGCCCAGCGCGAAAGCACCTGGGCGATGCCTTTAAACCCGACCCCAACAGCAGCAGCTTTCGGCGCCCTGTAGCAGAGATGAATATTGCGTCGGGATGCCCGCTCTTTGTGGCCCAGACGGTTTTGGAGAATGGCACATATATCAAGGAGGACACTATCTTCATTAAGGTCATAGTGGACACGTCAGACCTGCCTGACCCCTGACCTGAGAGTCCATCAAACTCATGGCTACAGCAAATGCAAACATGTCTCCAATTGAGGGCACCCTTAAAGGGTGACGGAAAGCTGGCGGTGAGGACAGGAAACCTCAAGGAACCGGGAAGCGTGCAAGAGAGCGGCCAAGATGTCCGGAAGAAAAGCTGGGCCCTTGGGCTGGATTATGTTTACCTTCGGCCCCTCGCCTCACTAATGCCAGAGTAATACGTTATTTTATAATGGCTAATAAAATTGGAAGCTTGAGTTTGAATATAGATTGGTGTAGCAGTTGACTGAGTGTAACCGGAAGCTGAAAAGAGCTTTGAAAACCGAGGAGTGCTGTGAATTGGGGAAAATTAGCCTGCCGTCTCGGCCAGAGAAAAATCTGTTCATCTCACTGGTGAAGATTTCTCAAAGTCTGGACACGAGAATGGCCTTCATACCTCAAACTTATTATGGGGTTTGTTAGTATAAGCTTTTACAAAGTTAATAATGCAAACATAAAGTATATATTGTCACTGAAACACAAGTTGTGTATTTTACATTATGGTTTGTTGGCCATAATTGTGTAACTTGATCATCGTTGTGATAAACTGCAGGTACAACTGTTTTCATTCAGTTAGGAAAGCGTACATTTGGCGCCAACATACAATTTCCTTTTTTTTTTTTTTTTTTTTTTTTTTACTTCGTGATNTTTTTTTTTTTTTTTTACAGCTGTAAACCACAGTATTAAAAGTATCCTTACTTTTCTTGACCATGTATGTCAGTATGAACAACCTAAACTCCATGCCTTCGTCAAAAAGAGATTTTGTGGATTAACGGGAAAATAGATGGCAACACATCAAACTTCATCTTAAAACTTCATCTTCATCTTCTCGGCGGTTGAGTGAACATAATTTCAATGAGCTCATATCTTATCACAGTCCCAGAATAGAGCTAACAGGTGCCATCTTTATGTTGAAAACACATCTGCGATGTCCCCATAAAAATCACGTCAAGATGCACCGAGGAAAAGCAGATTCTAATAGAAGTTCTGCTTCTGGATTCTTGGGCCAGTGCATGCTGGGAAAACTTTTGTGCATACAGCTGATCGTTCACAATCACAGAAAGACACATCACCGTCGCGTTCCCATGCGAGAAAACAAATCAGAACGGCAAAGACAACAGAATCGATGAAAACAGTGCAAATGAATTGCAAATAAATTCACACTCAGAACAAGTTGACAGCCCGAACAGGGATCGTGATTGGCATCATTACAAACCGAGAAGCTAGTAAACAAGGGGCAAGGGAGGTTGAGAACTTAATGCAGCACCAGCCAAATTACAGCTGCCAGTTCTGTCGTCGTAAATGTGAAGAAATGTCTCACACAGTAGAGCGCTGTTAAAAATTTGTATCTTCAAAAAATACCTTTCCCAATTAGGAAAGAATTAACGTACAAAAACATGCCGTCTTTAACATTTCAATTAAGATTCCTCCCTTTGGAGATCCCACAAAAATATCTGCCATTAATGTGTCTTACAGGCAGTCCTGTATCTGGAGCGCAGCACACCACACAGTAGGGACCGTCTGTAGACAATGCTTAAATAGCAATTTGTAGAAGGTTTTTTTTTTTTTTTTTTTTTTTTTTTTTTAAAAAAAAGGTGCATAAGAGGATAGAAAACAAAAACATGATTTTTCTATATTTCATATACCAGATAAGCAAATGAGAGCATATGATTTTAAACAAGTCCTGCACTTAAAACATCTTGAGATGCACCTGAACACATCAGTGATGTAACCTAGGTGATCTAACCGGGTTTCATCAGACCCTAGGCTGTGTCTGTCTAACACTACATGGCTTCCATCTCCTGATGTGCAGCAATCTTGATGCCCTCTGTGCACCCTCAGTAACAGCTTTGATGGCCGCCTTCTTCTGATTGTGCGCAACGCCCGACACACTGTAGGCCCTACTTCATCACCCTTCTAGCAAAGCCTCTGTAGCCTGCTTCCTGGGCACATACCTTTCTTACCAGGATTTCAAGCACTGGTACTCCACCAGTCTCTCATCCATCATCTCATTGAACTTATCCATACATTATTCCCATGGAACTGTAAACTCCAACAAGATGATTTGTCTGGAAGCTACAGGCAACATGATCGTGTCTGATCTTACTGCCATCTTCGTGACATTGACCAGAAATCCAAGTTACCTTCAAAAAGTTCATCAGCTGCCAGTCTTGTCTCATCAGCGGGAACCCTGAAATGGTGTTCGGCACTGAATCTACTCTTAGAAGCTTCCTGACTTGCCTTACTGCCTTGCAGATCCTACGATGTGCTGTCTCCGCACTGACAAGACTGTGGCACAGCTCTGAGCACCTGGTCATGGTTCCAGTAATGGTGGCCCTCACTCTGCACTCTTCTACAGCTGCCCCAATGGCCATGCTTCCCCGACCGAACATGTTTTCCTACAACAAACATTCACTGATCACTTACACTGACCGATGCTTGGGACACACTCTATATACGCTGGTTCGGTGCTTGCTGAGGCCAGGATAAGGAGGAGGCTAAAGTCCATCGTGGACATCGGCTCACATCCCCAAAATGAAGCGACCACCATGAACTCTTCCAAGTTTTTCAACTTCCATGCATTAAAATTCCTTCTGAGGATCCTTCTTACCAACAGCCACCTGCATCCATAACACCACACTAGGGCTTGTAAAATATTAGTTATCATTTGTAAAAATTCTTGTTTCCATTTTTCTCTGCCATCATCTATTAGTTATTTATTTACTTATTCTCCATCTTGTTACATGACTTCTATATCCAACTGCTGCACAGATTAATTTCCCTGTGGGGATGAATAAAAGTTCTATCCTATAACTCAAATACGTTTCACCTGCAGACCCCAAAAACACTTTGTTTCGCAACAAAAGACACCGATTACTCTGAAAAAGCCACATATGCTTGTATTAAAACTTGTCATGCCTGGAAATGACAAACAAATATTAACCAAAAAAAAAGGTAAATCTTTCATCACTTTCTTCACAGACTAAGCTGCGGGGATTCAAAACCTGCACCTCGAAAGCCTCCTGTGAAGACCAACAGGACACTTTGGAGAATAAATGGCCACAGGTTTACTTACAACGCTTTTATTCATTTTAATTTTATTTATTTACAGCCGTCGGCATGGACGGACAGGCTCAAAACTATTTAGCCACGTTTAGTTTTACAGCTGTCACACACCTCTGTTTGCCTTCAGCTGAACAACGCACTTTTATGGTGACACTTACTGATATCTGTCAGTTTTTACCGATTTATGTTGCCATTTTTTACCTCAACATGAGGAGGAAAAACACAGCAACACACAGATGGGCAGGTAGGCCTCACCGCGACCTTGGACCAAGTTCCTACACAAATTTAACTCGACTCTTGCTCACACACGGCATCCACTGTATATACAGATTTTTATACAAGCTGAAGAGCTTTTTTTCCCCTCTGTTAAATGTTTTTAAGTAGTGATAAAGGCGGCGAAGAGAGCCAGCGAACAGCCCCCGGCTAACCGTGCCGCTACTGCCACCGTGCACTTGAGCAGCCTGTGGTGCTGGGACTGACGGCCCGAAGGCAACCCGGGTGCCAAAACCTCGCTTTATCGAGCAAATATGAACACTGAAACACACAGTAATGAAAGTTTAAAACACGTTCTCCATCTGCAGGATCGGACCCCACTGCAGCCTTTAATATAACTACACATAAGGACCATTGTTAGTGCCTCAAAACACGCTCCATCACTAACTGTGCAGTGAAAGCTAAGCTAGCGGTAGCTAAGCCACCCGAAACGGTGCGATTCGTAACAAAGTGGAAAACTCCTTACCCCAGAAACACGCTTAGTTGTCGGCCGCCGGGCTGCGAAGTCTTTCCAAAGCGTGATTCACCGTTTCGTCCATTCCCTGGCTCTCGTCAGACTAAACCCGCGACACTTCTTTTCACCTGGGCCTAAGATGCAAGTGATCAAAATGCCTACCTACGTTACGCAGGATTACTAGCGGAGCTGCTGGTGAGCTGCGCCTGCGCTCTGCATTGCGTATTTTGCGCTGTGAATTCGGATTATCCGTGGCTGCGTGCGGGCAGCAATTGAAACGGTGGTTCTGATTGGTCGCCCCTTTGCGGACGGCGGCCACGTGAGCGCAGACGCGCGACCGTGTGTGCGTGCGTGTGTGCGTGCGTGTGCGTGTGCGTGTGCGTGTGTGTCGACCACGTGTTCAGCCTCCACGTCAAACTATAGGGCTTTGATGGATTCTATTAATTTTATTCCTGGGACTCGAACCATAGAAATAGAAATCAAGCATACAGTCATTTCAATAAAAATAATAACAATAATAATATAATATAGCTTCTTCTTTATTCTTTATTTGTGACATACACAGTTATACAAGTACAACATGTAGTGAAGGCCATGAGACTGTGTGCAATACAATTTTACAAACAGATTACAAAAATATATACAGTGTATATGAAATTTTGTGAATGAATGCCGTTTTAAGAAAATTCCCAATTTAATTTTAAAATGAAATGAAACCTTCGCCAGCATGGACCAACACAGCGCTTTTACAAAAATTAATAACATTAACAAAAAGAAGGGAGAAGCATATTGATAACTTTACCTGATAAAAATGTTTTTTGCATTCAGCGTTTGGATGCAAAGTTCATCACCGGACCTTTTCAGAGATGGCTGTGTCGATCCTGTTGTGCTCGACCAGAAGTTTGCTTTGTTTCACCAGCTTTGATGATTTGCCTATTACTGTAGGTGAAGGGCGCATTAAAGCAAAAGTGTTTATTCACAAATCGCAGCCATTTCAGCAAAATGCCTCCCTGCTTTCTGACATTGAGGCCCAATTAGATCCACTGCCAGCAAAGTGGTTTCTGCCTCGATTTTCCAGACCTGTGTTGACAACGTGAAGTCCCGGGAGTCTGAAGTATTAAAGAACTTAATTTCCATGCACAACAAAGAAGAGGAAACTGTTGAAATGTAATAGCGTCTGGCTGAGTGCCAGCATCGCACCGAGGGGGCAGCAGCATATAACGCCATGGCAACTGCCTGTCAGAATCTCAATATGCATCAAAGACTTTTTCAAATAATTGAGATGATTTCTTGGAACCGACCAGTTCCAAGAGGAGCGTTTCCTTCGTAGCTGGAAGGCACCGCTAGTGTTGTTAAAAAATGTGCAAACAAATGGCCTGTTTGACAGATTAACATCACAGATCTTCCTGAGATCTTCTCCTGCAGCCTCGTGTTTCTTCTACTTCTGCATTGGATTAGAACCCCTCAGGATGGGGTGTCCCTCGCATTGCATAACCACTAGCGAACAGGGATTTAAAAAGTTCTCTCCTGTACTTAAAGATGTTTAATTTATGGAGCCCAGAAGCACCCCCTCCCCCCATCCCAGCAAAACACACCGGTTACTCTGCAAAAGCATGCGTGCTTATTTTAAACCTTTTTACACACAAATACAAACCAAAATGAACCAAAGCAGGTAAAAGTGTCACCGCTCTCCTCAGAACCAGCGGACTGACCTCTGTAAAACATCGACAGGAAACACTGGAGAATAAAGGAACAACATCAGGAACTCATTTTTATTAATGGCGCTTTTATTGTAATGCTGCCAAAGCACAGGAACCTCCGGCAAAATTTAAGCCCCTCGATCTGATTAGTTTGGCACCTTCGAATCCTGACTACGTGGAGGAATTCTGGTGCGTTTTCGTGTATTTTTTTTATTAAAGCATCAGTTCACTGATACATGAGTTGGCTCAGGTTAATAGTGAGGTAAACACCGAACCTGATTTCCGCCATCTCACAGAAACCTGGCCTACACCTTTGATATCTTGCTAATGCATTTAATATTTTCCTTTTCCAGGAAGCTCGGAACGAAGGAGGCCTCGCAGGCATTGACAAAATTGCTCACAGTGTCAAACCGTCTCAGGAAGTTTGGCCCACTCTGGGGTTTGGGCCCAACACAGGAATTGAGGCGAGAATTAACCAGCCAGAAAAGACTCCAAATCTGGTGAAAAGTTTATTATTATTATTATTATTATTATTATTATTAGTGCAAACCAATAATCCAGCCCTTTCTCCAGGGGCAAGGAAAGGCAACAAAACAGCCAAAAATGCTCCCTCATTCAGGCATCCTCATTCCTTACACATTTCTTCTTCACAACTGACTGGCCAGTGGCATTCGGCTTCCGATTTATCACCTGTTGATGGGGGACAGAACCCGCACGCCGAAACGCACGCACGCATGCACACACGCACGCCGAAGGCTGTCTGATCGAGGCTGTAACAATGGTGGTTTCATTCTAAGCTTAGCTCCTCGGTTGGACATAGCAGTTATATTAAATGACTAACATTCGCACTTATGCTGAGACAGGTGGTGTTGGGAAAATCCTTCTGGTCAAAATTAGAATGGGTTTCCGCGGTTCTTGCCAGGTCCCACACACTGGCACGGTCTTGCACTATATTTACACCCGGCGCGGATGCTGGACGCCCTGCGGTCCCCGATAAATCACTGTCGCCGATTGCTCATTAGTTACCCTTTACTGGCAGTTCCCATATCTGCGAGCGGCCCAGGAAAAGAATCCAGAAAAACGCAGCGCATCTGGACGCAGATGCTCCCCTCACGGCCTACCGATGCTCAGAAAACTCGAGCAAATTTTACTCTTGTCTGAGTACCAGTGACCCCACAACTGCAAGCTAACTGTGACAAATGTTGCTGCAAAAACCACAAACCACACTGTTGCAGGAAGGACTATGGCAACAGCAGGAAGGTGTTGCCTCACCTTTAAGGCCCCTGACTGCTCCCAGTAAAGTGCAGGACACACTTTTAAATCTTTCAAGACTCCTAAGGGGTTTCTCCACCACTTATTTATCAGAGCTCTTTAATATTTATAAGGCACAACACACTGTTCCATCATGAGATGCCGCTTTGCCAGCAGCTCCTACAACAGGCACCTCGAGCGGCGGCAGTGCACCCTCCAACTGCCGAAGCCCTAAACTGCAGAATATTCCAGAAGCTTTAGAGATTCCCCTCCCACCACACACACCGTGGAGAGTCACTTTATTATTTGTCTTTCCAGTATAGCTGCGGTTTTCCCAGTTGCATACATAACCGAAGCAGCAAAACTTGTCAAAGTCCAGCTGTAGCTGCCATTAGTGTTAGCGGTGAACATTTTTATGTGAAAATGATTCATATTCATGCTGAAAAATTACAAAATATCATCCGGTTGAGCGGTTGAACACAGTTAAAAATAAATGAACAAGGGAATGTCTGCATCTGCAAAGAAACGGAATTTGAGTGTGTGACGGGTTCCACCAGTAGGTGGCAGCGTCGTCAACGGCAGCTCCTCCGACCAACTGCTCGGCAGGCTGCACTCGCTTTGCGCCTTCCAGGATGGAGGGATGCTTTCAACTGGGATCAATCCTGCTCGAAAAGAGTTATGAAAATAGCTTAATTCCTCTTTTCATCTGCTTTTAATTTCGAACGTGATTTTTTTTTTTTTTTACAAAATTGCCTTTATTTCCCGAAACCCGGCAGTACTCATCGCGACCACAAGGAGGCAGGATAGCCACAGCTTTCCCGTTCCGCTCCTCAGCCACAGGAGCGCTAGCGCTCGGTTTTACGCGCATATTGCAATATTTTTACATATTCGTAATTGATGTGTGCAGGAATCTATTAAATCATCTTATGGGTACCTTTGGGTCTAAAAAGCATTTTAAATAATTAAAATTGCTCTGCACTTTTATCCTATGTTCTACTCCCTCTTGGTAACGTATTGAAATGTATAAACGTGGGAAAAGAATCTGGTAAGCAACGGAATTATGAGAATCATTAAAAATAATAACAATACCCTATAGTATTCCAAAATAAAATCAATGAATATTAAAAAAAACAGGCTACAGTTGTTGTATCCTGGATTTTATTCACATATTCTTAGTTATTTACAATGCATCGTTTAAAATAATGTTAAAAGGTAGCAAATTAACTTTAGATTTGGAGCATGTAGCTAATAAAAAAAATCGATCAAGTTCCTACAAATAAATATGTAGAAAATACTGCTAAGTGACTGTTAAATATGATCATGCTGCCTGAATAAATGTGGATTTTTTTTGGGAAAATTTCACTGCCCAAATATCGCAACAGCTTTTCAAGATGTTTGTCACAGAGATGCTTCCAGTTTAGTCGTTCAGCTATTAAGTTGCAAGACAGAGATGCTGAGGAGGCGCAAGCACCAAAGGAAAATGATGCCGGGACTTGACAGAGGCGTAGCTGTGAGGGAAGCGTGTTCGGCCCAGACTGCTTGTGGAGAAAACACACTGCTGTGCCGTGGGGACAACAAGGCAAAACACAACAAATTCCCCGCACCCTCTGGTCTCCAAGTTTGCCGCTCCTTTTCCTTGCATTTTCAAAATTTAGCCTTAACATCCGGTGCGTTTTTTTCCCCCAAGTCTCGGCGCCACTGAACTTGCCAGCACGAATACCTGGAACTTAATTTGCATTTCACGTTAGTTTTTGCATCGCTTTTGGAATTTAAGGTGGTCGAACGTGCAGGTCAGGAGCAAAACGGCGTTTGAAGATCTCCTGGCAGATGGAGGGTTTTTGTCCTGCTGAGGCCGGCTGTGAGGCCTGTCCTGCATGTGCTGTGGAGAAAACAGCAGCAGCAGCAACGGCGGCGGCGGTAGCAGCATCAGCATCAGCAGCAGCCCGTTGCTAGGCAATGGCACAGACTGTGGATATGATACTCGGATTCAAACACCCGTGTGATGTGAATACAAAGTCGTACGCAGAGCCGACAAATCTCAGCTCCATCGGGCAGGCGTACAATACGTGACCGAGCGCATCGCGCATTCTGCATGTTAATAAAACAAACGCTGTAAGTTTGATAATTCTGCACAGTGACGTGCGTGATGCCACCTGTCCAGATGCTCAAATCCTATCTGCTGTGTACAAACAGAGGTGAATGCGCAGTTAATTATACACCGGCGGCCGACTAACAACCTGGGAGGAAAAGAGATTCCATCACCTGTGGCGGCCAGAAGTACATGATGCTCCATGCGATTTGGAGAAGATCAGATATGCTCCAAAAAGATAGACTCACCTGGGCTGTGGCAAGGAATGCAGCTGCTGACTCAGGATGAGCAGCGAACCCACAGTCAACAATCGATGCTTTTGTGCTGCTAACACAACACAGAGGCTTCTACAGCGGCGTGAGGAGACCGCGGCTCTGCGTCTCATCAACGGTCTGCAAAAGTCCCCTTTGATAAGAACAACGCCTTGCATTTTGACTGACATCCGATTATCAGTTTTAAACATTTACACACCTGTAGGTGTCAGATTAGACCTCAGGGGTGGCCACCCCGTCAGGTGATGCCACACCTGTTTCGAACATCAGATTATCAGGAGATTAAGAGAAGTGCTGTACAGCATAAAAACCGTCCTGTAATAAAAATTATGAAAAATATGTTTACTTTTTCCAGAGAAGCAGAAATTGTTGCCAAGCTGGTTTTTCGCTTTGGCCAAACCGAGCGCATCCCTAAATGTGAATATTTCGAAAAGTCAAGCGTGAGTGCCGCATTAAAGCCAACCTGAGCTGTGCGGATGTGTGCGTCACACAACTTGTGCATCGCTGCAGTCAGTTTGTAGGTTCTAACACACACACACAAACTGACAGTTTATATCCATCAGTTCACTAAAACAGCATGTTTCCTCCATCAAAGGGCCCGAATATTAGTCCCTTAATATGTAATTTACGTTCACATGTAACCTTTTTTGCAAGTCATATTTCATTTTAAAACGGTCACACGAGGATATGCAAATTTTAACAGCGTAAGACGTAACGGTTTTAACATCCAAAAATGATCTTGGTTGTATTTTAACGTTTTAGCACCTGTCAGGTTAATTATGACAGGCACTAATGGGACAGGAATAGCGGCACTGAAGCCTCCGGGGAAGCAGCTGGGGAGCAAAAGCACTGAATCTTATCTGGTGTCACTGCACAGTGCGTGTGGGGAGGCCAGGAAGCAGAGCGATTAAGGACACGAACTTGAAGGTTCTTGGGTTGAATCCCAAAAGGGGCTCTGCTCCCGAATCTAAGAACACGCAGCCTAAGTAGACCAAGCAAACCCTAAGAGCAGCAGGAATGTAGCGGTCGGGCTGCCTTGCGTTAAATTCTCGTTTTAAACCTATATAAACTAGTTATCCTGACCTAGTGTGGTAAAAATAAAGTGCAAATGGGTAAATCGCTGTAAAGTTCATCATGCAAAACTGAAAATTGTCTTGGATAAAAATTAGATCAATAAAAGCTAATATTTGCTCTTTTAGCTAATATTAACTTCCAAAGTGACTCAGAATGACTTTTGATAAAGATTTGGTTCTACTGCAGCAATTCCGGGTTAAGTACCTCGATTAAGGGCACTACAGGAGAATTTGAGATTTGAACCCAAGCCCATTTGTCCCAGGGGGGGCAACTCTTACCCACCTGACACCTGTGGCCCACAGATGAATGAAAACAGGGATACAGCAGCGCTGCTACTAGGTTTCAGTATAGATGAAGCAGTCCGAGCAGCGCCGGTGGGACGTGGGTTCGAACCCAGCTCATTCTGCATGGAGTTCTCGCATTCTCCCTGTGTTTATGTGGGTTCCCTCCAGGTGCTTTGGTTTCATCCCACAATCCAAAGACATGTGTTTTTCACAAGTGAATTTGGGAACCTATATTTCATCTGTTTGAGCGAGAGAGGTACACACTGCTCCGTTGTCAATGTGTAAATGAGTCTTGACTTCAGTGAAACGTATCTAACGTTGCGAGTCACCTTTGACAGTGTTTTCACCTCTCCGTGGGTGAACAAGCGTTCCACATCGCTTGGAAAATCGTCCGCTGCGGGAACAAAACGTAAACGCCACAACTTCGAGAGTCAGCTGTGCAGTTTCCGCAACATCGCATCACGCGCACCCCACGTTAACCAACAAACAAGCAAAAAAACAAAAGCATGGGTTGTCGCCGCGTCCCCGAGAGGCGCCGCGGACGGCCCGGCAGGCCTGCGGGCGGCACTCCTCCGTCCCTGGATGTGCATCCCCGCTCGGTACTTACGGATTTTACGCATCTCCCCATCTTTCTGCCGAGTTTCTGACACCTTTGGCTGCTCCCACAGTCCAAAGATATGTGTTTGTTAGAAATCCTCATTCTAAACGGTCCTAACTGTGCCCAAACGTCACTTTTCTCTCCCGTGCAGGCGGGTGAGCGGCCGTAGGGGGTTCAGTTCCGTGCATCTGGCACCGAGAGTCAAATTCAAGGCAGTTATTGCATTTCCCTTCGGAGAAGACGCTTGCACTTCCCAGCGAGTGCCACGCAGTTTACAATAAACCCTTAAGTCGCTCGACTCCCAGGCAGGCAGCATCGCTGCGTTTTGGGGGCGTGGGATGCGGGGCGCACCACCCCCTCCCCAGCTCCTAATGATGGGCTCATTGACCTCTGACCCCTACATTGCGTGAGAGCACAGGGACACCCCCTCCCCCCCGCGCCGAACCCCTCAGACCTCCGCAGGAATCAGGAGCGGCGACGCAGCTGCAGCGGCCACACGGGCGAAGCTCGCCGCAGCCCCGGCTTTAAAGGCGGACCGCCCGCGCTTCGGAAGCCCATTTCACGCACGTAACACCCGCGCTTAACATTCACATCTCTCCTACTTTGTGTCTCCCCCCCCTTCCTCTTGTTTTCTCTCCCCCCCCCTCCCACCCCAGTATTCACACATTCCGGCTGTCTCCCCGGCAATTATCCACCGTAGCTGCGCATCGGATTTAGAGCCGCCCTGTGTCCATACATTTTTTTTTTTGGTTCCGTCTCATCGTCCGCACATCTGCAAATAGCGCACCCAGATTAAGCTAAAATGATGGCGGGCAACTCCCCATCCAGCAGAACGGAACCTACAGCGGAGTGCCGATAGATTCTAGACCCGCCGACTCCTGCAAGAGACCGCTGGAAGCGCTCTGAAGCGGCTTTTCAGCACCAAGAGGACCAACACGGCGGTACGCAGCGAGCCGAGCTGAGCCGAGCCGAGCCCGCACGCCTTTCACTGCGCTGCACCGCCCGCGCCGCCTGCCTTGTGCTCGTCCGCGCTCTCCGCCGCTGTCACTGCTCGTCCCTCGCGCAGCGCGGCTCCGCTCCCGGCGTGCGCAGCCTCTCTGCTCCGATGCACAGCGATGAGTTGCCCAAGAAACATGGCGACCTCCGTCTGCATGCACTTTTCTATTTTACTTTATCAAAGCAGGCGGCGGGCGACGCGGCGGAGTAACAAAAATGTCGGGGCGTTTGTTTTTTCGTGTTTGTTTTCCCGTCTGCGCTGTCGGGTCCTCAGGCGGTTTCTCGTCAGCTGTCGGAAGCGACTTTGCCCGCCTCACGCACTTGCTTAGAAACCCGCGCCGCCGGGCTGCTTCTTAGGGTCACCCTTGCGACGATGACCCGTCCAGTCGGGGCTATTGTTGCGGCCATTTAAGCGGGGTGTTTCTGGCTGTCTGCCGCCCCTGCCACATTGGTGTCGAAATGCGACATATAGATGCGACACGGGCTTCCGCTTGCGTTCTCGACGTTTCTAAGCACGCCAGGCGCTGGCCTTCTTGGCATTCGGTGGCGAACGCTCGTCCCGGCGAACCGGGTCGCTGTCACATCGCACTGCTTCGCACAACTGGCCGGCACGGGCGACGGTCCCTCCCCCCCCCACCCCCACCGCCAGAGCTGCTCTTGGTTTCTCCCCCTTTCATTGTTTTTCCTCCTTTCCGAAAACTGCGGCTGCCGGAAACGTGACAGCTTACAGGTGGCGGCAACACCTTCAAGCGGCGGCCCAGGTAGAAAACGACGGGGAACTTCCCGGTCTGACGGGTTATAGCGCGCCGGTCAGGCCCCAAAAGGGGGCAGAATCCGGCGTTCTGGGGCAGCGAGTGCGGCGGCGCACCGACCTTCCGCCGTCGTTGCGTGAGACGCGAGAGATGTGCGTCGGTTAAATATGCCACGCGCTCAGGTGCGCTCGGTGCGGCGCTGCGGCTGGCGGTGCGACGGCCGCCGCTGCCGTCTCGACAAAAGCGCGCTTATCGACCACAGGAACCCGGAGCCCGATCGGTCCCGGGACAATGCCGCACACAAAGGAGTGCAGCTGCAGCTGCGCATCTCAGTAAAGATGGGTCTTTATTTCATAGCACAACTCCGCTCTTCATTCTGGCGTTAAGCGAGCGGGCAGCCGCTTTGGCGATTTCCGCGTCCTCTTCGGCAGCGGCCACACTGCTAATTTCTTGCGACGCTGCCGGAGCGCGGGTTTGAATTGAATGCGCGTTGCGTCTGCGTTTGCCCCCTCTGTCTCGCCTCCCTTATGTGTTTTATCTTGTTTCTCCTGCAGAAGACGGCCAGTTTTTCCTCAAAGTGCTAATCCTCAGTTATGCTGCTGCTGGATCTATAATTGGGAAAGGGCAGACGACAGTCCAGCTCAGAAGGAGACCGGTGCCACCATCAAACTGTCCAAATCCAAAAGACTTCTATCCAGGTAGGCGCCAGGTTCGGGCTTCGGTTTATCCGTTGCCCACTTGTACCTGTCGGCATGTTTATGGAAGCTGCAATATGAGACGCGTTAGGGAGCAGGTAAGCCAAGGTGGGTCTGAAGGTCAGGTATAACGTCTCCTCATAAAATGGCTTTATGGATGGAATGCTGATGATGGCTGTCACCCCCTCTCCCTGCCGCCATATGCAGGACTTTGTATCTCTCTATGCTTGGATGAGCTTTTTTTTTCAGACAGCAGGCAGGGGCGAGGTGGTTAGGTGTCGCGCAGAATCCTCACCTGTTTTGTGTTCAATCCTTACTGCTCACGCAGCTTTTAATAAACGTGACGCCAGGCTTGAGGACACCAACATTTAACAACCGTGGCACGCTATTTAACACGACAGCTACGTGCATTAAGGCTGACAGGGATTTGTCGCGCTTTGCAAAAACGGGGTGTCCATTTTGCTGCTGCTACTCAGCTCACGGCCAAAGGTGCGACAGGTGTGTTGCTGCGGCGGCGCAAAAATTTCTGCCACTGCCTCTGGCTGCCTCCCATGGGGTCACGTGAGTCTCTGGCTTAATTTCTCGACGCACAATTTCAGGACTATTTATTTATTTATTTATTTATTTATTTATTTATCTATCTATTTGGCGCTAACGGGGGCTTCGCGCCACTTTTTTACTTAGCGATGTCTCGGACGAAGGTGTGATACCTGAGATGGACCGTAGCTGTGCATTTGGCCGTGGGTTATTTGGCTACCTTCTTTACACATGTTAACCTTTGGGTCGAAAAATAGTTTGTAATTGCTGACATGGAGCTGCCACACATACACACACACACCCCAGGACCTCATTTCAGTAATGTGCAGCATGATGTCAAAATGTAAAATACCTGTAGAGGTGCTTCCTGTGTGTGTGGAGAGAGTGAATGAGAGATGAAGAAGGCTCACGAGGTCCTATGTCCATTCGAGACAAAGGCGCTGGTCACCTGGTACCATTACAGTAGCGTGCATCACCCGTTGGTCGGCGTAAAGATCCTGACCCAACCTTAAAACGACTTCAGAAACGCTGGTTGCGGTTTATTGTGTCTCAGCAGGGTGCATTAGCGGCTATGGCAATCACCACCGCTGAGTCTGGCGCCGTCGCGGTCTGAAGGTTGCCGGTTCGAGTCCCAACCTCCCCTGCAGTCCGCTCGGGTCGGTGTGCTGTGCCCGCCTGGGCGGTGCTCTGCAATGGCGGCGGTAAAAAGTAGCTGCAAAATCACTGTAAGGTGACCTTGGCCAGCGCTGCCCAAGCGAGGGCTAATAAGGAAATACTACAGCCCAGGCTAATTAACCGTGAAATGACGCAGTCCAATTAAGATGGCGACGCTGCGCGCACTAAGAAGGATGATGACGATTAACTGTGACGCTTAATGATGACTTACATGCGCGGAGCGCCGCTGAGCCCCTCTGCAAGACCACGACCGGTGGCTAAAGATCCGCATTAAATGCAATCCTGCTGGAGATATTTGAGGTAAAAAAAAAAAATAAATAAAAAATACCCCCACCGCCTATGCTACCTGTTTCCCACTCGAAGGGGAATTTTCAGGATTTTAAATAGAACAGTACTTTGGGGAAATTCATTCAAGATGGCATAAAAATATTCTGTGCTTTTAGTTTCACGATTGAGCTTTTGTAATTGAACACTGATTTTTTTTTTTTTATGGTATGTTTTCAAGCTGATTTTTTGAGCTGCACAAATATTTGGGAAATGTGTTTGAAATGAATGCAAATAAGGTTAATGGTCAAATTAGCTTAGTTTTCCCATATACAGTAGTTAATCCGCGGGACGTTGGTGAGATTATGAATAATGTATCGCTGTGCTAATTTTAAGTCTCAATCTGAGATGAAAAAGGCTATTAGAAGCCATGGATTTTGCCTCAGTGTAAATTTGAGGAGATGCTACGATGTATCAGGGTTTGGCTTTTAGATTTTTGAGAGATGTTGGACGACAGGCTGCTTAGAAGGTGATGGACTTGACAGTGCGAGTCGGATTTACCGTGCTTATGTGGTAAAAGATGTGGGTGTGTGGTTGTAACGCTGCACGTGAGCTCTGCTGGATGTTGAAGGATCAGGGCTCACGCTGCGCTCGGTTCCCAGGGCCCGTCGGATCGAGGCGCCGCGCTCCCGCAGATGCTTGGGGAAAAAAGGCTTTCTTCTTCAGGTTTCCTGCAGCCCGGCTTTTGGATCAGCCCATCCCCCATATACAGTAATGATATTAAAACATCCAAAAAGCTTCATAGTTACAGGATAAATCCTTTGTTTCTTTGGCTGCCTCTATCACACGAAAAATATTCACTGAATAGCTGCGGGCCCCATCGCAGAGTAGCTCCTGGGAAGACACTTGCAGAAACCGCCTGGGCAATGTGCTCAAGCTCTGCCTCAAGTCTGTTTCACATTTTTGGGTAAACGATTCTGTTGAAAATGTTAAAAGCATTGTTGCATTTAAGAATAAGTAAATTTTCATTAAGACAATGTAAACTCGTGCAGCTGAGATGCGGTGACCCGCGTCACTCCTGTACAATAGTGCATGTCTGCACATGAGTGTCTGCCAAAAAGCGTTAACTAATTCACCCACTTGCCAAAAATGTATGGCGCACATTTTTATGAGCCCTTGTAACTCGGTCTTTTGGCTATGCTTGTCTGCTCTAGCCATGGCAGGCGTGGACGCTAGAGCGCCCCATATGTTGTCGCTTTATGTCTTATTTTCTGCAGAAAGTTATATAAATTGTGGTTTATTTTATGTCATTGCTTCATTTCACTTGTAAAGAACACCGAAAGGAAGTTACGCTTGATCACACAGTTGTGATGGCAGAATGGCTTTTGAACTCGGGCTGCTCACGCTGTATTCGAGAAAATGTGTTACGCGGACAGCAAAAGTGTGAAGAACGAGGTTTCGGATGACGCTTGCAGGGGAAATGGGAAGGCGCAGGAGATTAATCCGGTTCAGTCTGGATATGATCCATGCAGACCCTGTTTTGGAGCTCTTGTAGGAGGTTGAAAAATTTGACAACATGACTGTAACCTGTTTGCAGAGCCATACTGGTAGCATAATGACCAACGCCATCGAAAATGCGGCGCTTAACTTTTTGTGGCAGATCGTAATTATTGATATTTTATGTGGGTTGACTGCGTTTTAAGGCAGCGGTTTTAGAAACATTTGAAGTCAGAATAAAAGTTGCCGGTCATTCTTCGCTCACAGGGAGAGGATTTATGGTCCTGCAAACATTGCAAATATTTGCTTACGTAACCTGTCGCAGTCTGTTTGGATTCACAGGTGATGGAGGGCTAAACAGTGCCATTGTTTATGTGATCACTTGTGCAGTTTGTTGAACAGAGTCCTCATGCGAGTCACAAAGTTTAGTGCTTTAAACACAAATCGAATAAATGGCTCTAATAAGAGTTGTCTAGTGCTTAAAGTATTAATGCGGAGAATCGCCTTTTTGCTTTACCTAATGCATATTTTTGATCTTTTTAATTTTGATATAGCAGACGATTTTGATACGTGTGGCTGTTTCATGTTGCCTGTTTCCAGTGTGGTTGAAATATTAATAAAATTCAGTGAAATCTAACTACAAAGGACTACAAAATCTCCGTGAATCCTTTTTTCCAGTAGGCCGCTTGCTCATTATAGCGTTACTGATGTTGGCTACCGATTTTAGCTTTTACTCTTTTACTCGATGAAGAGGTCCAAATTTGTTTAACCTTTAGAATGATGGACTTGAGACACACGCTAGGGCACAAATGTAAAGTGTACATGGGATCACCACGCATCGTCAGCACAGACGTTTCACAGCATCCCGACTGAAGGTCGGAGGTCAAGAATGCTTTTAACACCACCATTTGCTTCCCCTGCAGGAATGGGTCCTGGTGCTGTTGAAAGCTAAATAGATTTCTGTAGATCAGTTGATTTATTAGTTATTTTATTAAAATGTGGTGATTCGCTAATTTAATGTGCACTTCTGTCTTTTATCTGTGTATTAATGCAGTCTCATGCTTAAAAACTTCATTGCCTATTACAATTTTTAACTAAAGAAGATTACTACTACATCAGATGGAAACAAACTGCTCTCCGGAGTGCTGACGCAAGGTTTAGAAGGCTTCGTTTTCGTTTACTTCTGGTTTTGAAGACAGAGTAGAAGTCGAAGCTTCAACCTCTCAGTAGAATTGAAAATGATGATGAGGAGTCTCAGCCAGATTAGACTGTATTAAAGCGGTATGAAAAACAGCTCTTGTTCCATTGTTTTTAGTAATTTTAAAAAAATAAATTATACGTATAGCTGTGCAAAATATCATCCGCCATTAATGACAAGGTACATTTTATTTAGCTTGTCGATTTGGGAAAATTTGGGGCAATTTTGCTGGAAAAGTTTAAGATAAATCGCAGTGGACTGACCTGCAAGGTGCTGGATATATTCCTGGTGTAAGTGTCGCTAGTATCCAAGGGTAAATATTGATTTTTCCCTTTTTATTTTTGCTAGAGTCTATTTTTTTTTGTTTTGTTTATGGTAATTGTGTTTCGATCTATACCCTTGCTCTCACTGTGTCCACCAACCGATGATTTGTCAATTTGACTCCACAGGGCTCGCTTACTCTACAATAAAATAATAAATTTTGTAACCTACTTAGCAGTATTTTGTAGCTGAAGTCCATAGGGATCGATTGAATCGCGACGCGGATTTGAGCCCCTCACCGTGGCAAGCTTGGCACTGCGACGGTTCTACACGCCTCGCAGCATTAGGGTGCTGTTTACACACCATTTCAAGAGCACATTTTCATCTGCCGAACACAAGGTTTAAAAGGGCAGATAGTTTTTATGCAACATTTTCCTGTCTAGTGATATATAAATAACACGCCAGTTGTACCGACAGCATGCAGACTGTGGATTGGTAATCACTTCAGTGACTTCTGGGCTGTGCAGTAGTTGGTGCTACAATTTTCTTAATGACAGTATTTATATGGGTTTGCTTCGCTTTCCAAGTTTAAGCTGTTTTCCATGTTGCTGGTTATTGTGTTCGATGTGAGAATTCACCAAGTCTGTTTTATCCCCAGTAAACTTTTTAAAAACATGGTTAGAAATTCGAGCATTAATGAAGTCGAGGCGTAATGGTGCAGTTTTCCAGCAGAAAGGACATGGTGAACTATTAACACTAGCAACGCTGGTAAAGTTTTCTAATGCACTTGTCTAACAGTGTAAATATATGGCATTAGGTAAAGTGCTGATATTGGCTTGAATGTCAAGCTGTTCTTTTTCCCTGGAGTGTCTTCTTATTTGCCGCTATTGAATTGTGAATTTGCCTGTTGATGGCTCTCTTTAATCCTTCTCGCTTAGGGTTTGGACCTTAGTGCTGCTGCGCTGTGTCGGATGCTGTTTGTCTTTTGCCAGTTTGATGTGGCTGATGCATTTGGCTTTTTCCGGGCAACTCTACCTTTGCTTTTGGTTATAACCACCACACCAGCACGCATTCTGGCCGCTGCGGTGACAATAAGTTGCTTCCGGATCATAATGAAGAACACGACACAGGAGAACCTTAATTCTGCATAGACTGATTCCTGGCCACACTTTCAGAGCTTAAGAACTGCTCCTCAAACTTAATCTGGTGGTGGCTTGTGTTTGTTTTCTGTGTTGTAGCGGTGCAGACTTACCAAGCGCTTGCAGCGTGAAATGAAGTGTCTATGCTGATAAACTGCCTATGAAAAATGGCAGCATCAGCAACGCAGTGCTATATGTTTCAGAACTCTTAAAATATTTTTATTTTAATGATGATTTTTCTGCTCTGATTTGTATTCACCAGAAATTAAAGCCACAAGAACAAATACATGCATCTGTGAATACCTGTTGTGATAGTGCGAGCTATAGTCGACGTAAATATTAAATACTACTAAACATGATGTACTCTTGGTTTCCAAAATGACACTGCTGTGTGCAGTGTAGTTATGGTAATAAGCGACTTTTCTGTTGATACGCACCTAATTTCTGTATGCCTGTTAATAGATTTATAATCATAATAGCCATGTTTTTCATGTCAGCTTCCCAGCTTGTAAGTAGATGCCAGGGGCAAAATTCAAAGTGGGAAATGCAGAGTGGGGAAGGGGTGGCTGTGTTTCTAGAAGGAGTCTGAGCTTTCGAATTAGATGAATGGTGTGATTGAAGTTGTTGCCCAGGTAACGGCCCCGAAGATAGCTTTTTGCTGTAGTGTGCATGATTCCTGTACCACCGAGATCCATCCACAGTGGAAGGCTGTTGAGGCAGCTTCGTCTCCCCATAGTCAGCTTATCCTGCACCCCTTCGGCATCATGTGTACCGCAGAAGGCATCGTCACACGCGATGGGGGTCCTTGCTCTAACTGCCCGAGTTTAAAGATGGCAGCTGGAAGGCAGTAACTTTCAGCTCACCCGACACTCTGGGCCCAAGCAACACGTAAGGGAGGGGGGCACGTCCAGGACTGTACATCCCAATGAGGCCTCAAACCCGCCCTATACTGGAGTCTCAAAAAGAATCATAACTTTTTCAGTCTGATATACTGAATCAAGATTCCTAAAATGATCCAATTAAAAACATGATATCAAAAACCGCATTTGGAAATGTTATGAATAATGCAAAATGAAATAAAGCAAACTGAAGTTTAGAGACTGCGTTTTGCAGTGTTAGGCAGATGAAGGGCTGTGCTGTTAATGTAGGCTGCGCATTTCACAGTCTATATTTAGCATTTTTATGGTGGTTTATTTTATCATTTACTCAATAAATGATACCATATTTTTAATTAAAGAATGACACGTGTGCTTGTACTAATGACATCATACATATTCAGTTAACATCATTGTTTGCTTTATGTAGGTTTTTTTTCTATTTTGCAAAAAAGGAATATCAATGAAGGTTTACCACTGCTAAGTCTTCTATGTTGTATTAGTGGGGTGAAATTTTCCAAAGGAACTCATAATTTTCAAGTACATCTGTGTATTTCACTTGTTTGGGTTAAGTACATTTCTCAAGGAAGAAAGGGTACCATGGGATAACTGGCCAACAGGTTCTTGTTAGTCACTAAAAAAAATCGATAAACTGCACTTTAAACACAACCATTTTTTTAAAACAAGGGATCAAAAACGCGCCAAGAAGGAACCTGAACGCTGCATAAATATAGAAAGAATTTCCACCAGATCTAGCGATCTTTAATATCATTGGTTTTTCTTCAAAGGAATCTGTTGTCGGTGGAGGAAGAGCCTGTAAATGTATTTTTTCTCCCCAACGCCTAAGCAATAATAGAGCTTTATTCACATGAAATGTCTTCAGAGGTTAAATGGAGTCAATAGACTGTGCAAATCTCATCTGTATTTCTGACGTTCAGAAAACACTGTTGCTCTCTGGCACAGGGTTATAAATAAGCACTTGCTAATTCTGGTTAAAAGGAAGTCGGTGGAGCTACGTTTAAAAGCTGCTTCATTATTTGCCGTTTCCATGTGAGCTGGAGCACTCTTTTCTCAGAGACTTACAAGGTTTCTGACTCGGTGTTGCTCACAGAGGCCTAGTTAATACCGGCAGGACGGACTGAGCGCCGGGTGTTGCTAAGCATGCTGTGTTGTCCTGGAGACAAATACAATTAATTTTGTGTCCAGTGGTGGAGAGGAGATCATACTGGAACCAGACAAGCACAAGATAGCAGAGGTTCCTGAAGTGATCCTAATCTATCCATGGACACAACTAGGACTGCCTTCAAATATATGAGGAAGCAACGGTACAGAACCGTGGAAGAGGCACACGGCTGGTTGTGTGTGAAAGGGCCTTATTCCTTTCACGAGCCCTTAGTAAATAAATACTCACCCAGTTAATGTACTAAGATCGATACCGAATCGTAATTTGTGCGTGAGCCACAGTAATCTTTTCTAGATATGTTCTGAGCGACGTGTAGGAACGCAGTGCTGGATGGACCAGCAGATCCGCACCGGGATGCCCTGGGTTCATTCAGTGGAGAAATGCTAGACTAGCGGTAGTAAATTTACTATATGTTGACAAGAATTTGAACTGGCAGCGTTGTGGAATTCCATGCAGGCAGAGCGAGGCTCCAGCCGCTCAGGCCGTCAAATACAGAGCCGAAAGTAAGTCTCAGCTTGTCACACCCGGGAAACAATAATATTCCCAGGCGTTCAGTAAAATTACATATAAACATTTTACTGGAATGCCTCACACAGCTCGTCCTCCAGGAATGATTAAATAATCTCAAAAATTGGCAAGATGTCCATTTCAAGAAATAAAAAAAAGCATGTATTTTTATACACATACACATTTTATATATATATATATACACATACACATTTTATATATATATGTATATGTAGGTATATATATATATATATATATATATATATATATATATATATATATATATATATATATGTATGTATAAGATACTACTGCAAAGATACTACTGTAGGAATGCATTGTGAAACTGTAAGGTGGAAAAAAGTCTGACCATATATATGCATTGTGAAACTGTAAGGTGGAAAAAAGTCTGACCATATGGTCAGACTTTTTTCCACCTTACAGTTTCACAATGCATTCCTACAGTAGTATCTTTGCTGGAGGTACTACAGGGTCAGCAGTTCTTCTGTTGACATTTCGGCTTGAATCCTTTCATGTCACCAGGCCAGTTCATTAGCTGCTGTATGGCCTGCGTATCTGTGCAAGCTGATGCTTTTTTAGCCACCGTTGGACATGCATACAATTTGTCATTGTCCTGTGCTTATATTTCATAATGAACAGGACTGGGGCAAAGAAAAGAGACTCGGAACCTCAGCGCTCCCGGTCCAGGTCTCAGGAGGCGTCCTGCTCAGACGGTTGCGGTCGTGCTTCTGACGGTCACCGGCAGAGACACTGTAACTAGCGGGGATGTCAGTTTTTCACGGGGAAACAGAGGCAGAGCTTCAGGCTACTTCCATGTTTGGTTGCTGCTTGAGCTTGAAGCTGAACAACATCTGCAGTGGCCTGATTGACAAAGCTCTCTCTGGGACCTGCTCCTGCCAACCACAGCAGGTGGTGCCCCCCAAACCTCCACCCCCCCACCCGCTGCTTTCAAAAGCGGTGCAGCGGCCCGGTTCAGAGAGCCACCGGGGGCTCCGAGAGAGGGGCCTTGTGTGTCAGTTTTTGGCTGCTGGTTTCCTGCAGGTAATTGGGCAGGGCTGGTCAGGCCCATTGGGCGTTCGATGGCTCATGTTGCACAGCAGCTGTTGTGGCGAGAGCCCTCCTGCCCCAGGACTGCGGCGACAGGCACGGCGCCCGGCACAGCCGCTTCTGCTGGGGTCTTCCTCTCTCCCAGGTCTTCCTCTCCCTGCCCCCCCCCCAGCTTCTCCCCCACCATATAGCCGCCGTTTTCTCCTCTAACGTTAGCGATTAAAAATAAATCAAGTTGACATCACCCCCCTTACACATCACCTGCTTTTTAAATTCCTAAAGCTGTTAATATTATCCGTCGATTACACGAAAAGGAGAAAATAAAGAATCCGGTGAAAGCAGCCGGAATGGATCGGGCAAAGTCGGCTCCGTATTTGCGGAGTACGCGATGCAGAGTAGGGCGGGCAGTTATAATTTCAACATGCTGTCGTAATGCCTTTTATATAGTTTTAGCAACAAGTGTTAAGCAGAATGAACGGCCTAGCAGCTGACTAGAGAGCCAGTTGGTACCCAAGGGCTGGTTAATGGCACATGTGTTGAGGCTCAGTGACTGCAGCCCGGCCGGTAATTAAAATGCTTTGGACTGCGGATTATCTGGTCGCCATCGAGCAAGCAGATTCGCTTCTCTCTTGCTTCCCTCGGGGGATAGACCCTCACCCCGCCTTCAGGGTGCGAACAACGGCTTTCTCAGACACATGAGACAGGCTTACTCCCTAACTCGCGCCACAAGAAGAGAATACAGTTTGAGACACCCGTTTATTTGCAACTAATGTCAGTGCACTTTTAATATTCTATGTGTTTGGCAGTGCGTCGGTTAGAGTTTAGCAAGGGTGTGGTTGCACTGTGTTCTCGTCCACGGGAGATCTCACGCGTTCACGCTCGTACTGAGTTCGTATCCCGAGCGATGCTGAGTTTGCGTGCGTAGATACTGAATTTCCTGCACAAACTGCCTTTTCCCTCTTCGCTACGCTAATACCGAGCTCAGATAAACATATCGATGGTTTCCATTCCCATACTGACGTTGTTCACTTTAATGTTTGCAAGCCGGTGGTTTTTTCGGTAAAATAATGAGAGAATATTGTCTTAAACTGTGGGAAAGACACCCACCGCGTACACCTAGAAGATGCAAGCACCGTGTTTACTATCTGCACCCTGAGACTGAGTGTTTATCTATGACTGGCAGAGAACTAGCAGTTGTTTTCGTAGAAAATGTCTAGTTGAACTTGTTTTCCCTAACAGCTGAACCATTTAATTCAGAATTTTATTAGATTTCTTTTTTTTTTTTTTTTTTTTTAAAAACTGGTGCTATGTTACCGTACTAATGGAAAAGAACCAAAGCTGATGTGGTCTGTTGAAAAAAGAGTTAATGTGGTTAATGCACCTTATTATTAATGCAGCAGAGCGCATTTCCCTCGTATGTTTTTCATATTGTAAAGAAAATCTTTTAATTTATCTGAGCAGAACTTTTCAGTCTAAATCGACTGTAAATGAGACATGTCTGCGCTATTTGAAATTGCTTCACTTCACAGTCGGAAGTAATTGGCTCTTAATATTTAATGGACTTCGGAAAGTTTTCTTAAATAACTTTGTGTAGTATTAGTTTGTGTATGGCTGTGCAGCGGAATGAGAAAGAGGTACGATTGACTTAGTCAAAAGACTTGCTAAAGAAACGAATAACTGCAACATCGCTCATGTTTTAAATCCCAAGGTACCCGCAGGTGTTCTAGTTCTGCATTTGTCCATTTTTGTAAATGGAAATAAATGATATCGATTATAAGCAATGTTGGCATCATGAACAAAATAAGAACTATTAATAACCATTATTGTTATTAATCGGTATTTAATCAGCATTTAGTTGGCAGTGGAATGCAGACTACAGTCGTTCAGCCACTTGCATTGCACCGATAAGCAATGTAAGACACACACTCACACACACACACACACACACACACACACACACACACACACACACACACACACACACACAGAGTTTAGAATAACCAAGTCACCTGAAACACATCTGCTTAGACTGTGGGAGGAAACCAGAGCACACAGAGGAAACCAGCTCAGACTGGAGAACAACCTCCGCACGGGCCGCAAACCCACGTCTGATCACATGGCCAAAGTCCCGTGAGACAGTACTGTAGTGTTACCTGCGAAAGTTGTGAAAATTTGGGTCCGCGGATTATAATTAAATATTAAAGGCTAACACCTGCCACCAAGCTTTAAAAAAAGTGTGTTTTGGCTACACTGACCGTTTGCCTATTTATTTAAGGTTGTTATGAAATTTCAATATATTTCAATTAAGAGAACTTTAATGTGATTAAATGAACACTAAAGAAGTGGTTGCGCTTCAAACAACATTAAATTATGTTATCAACAGAAACCCAGAGCCACGCTTTCTGTCTTGGTCAGAAAAATGCTGATGTATAAACACCATCTGGGCACCTTCTATAATGTAATAATCAATTTCTCTGATATCCTCAAGTGGACTTAATACATCGAAGGTAATGGATGTGTCAAAGGTTATTTATTTTCGTAATCTTGCGCCGGCATGATGCAGCATTAGCTTTCGCCGTAACTGCTCGATGTGCTGTTTGAGTCCTCTCTCTGAATGGCGCTTTGGAGCAGTAAGATTTAGAAGCGGAGGTGTAATAAGGTCCTGCGGTGAACCTGGGTGCAAGTCTGGACGTGGAAAATTAGGGAAATGGGCACAGCTTTGTGCGCGAACCCACAATGAAAGGCAGGATCTTGTTCCGTGTCCGTGTCAGGCGTGGAGAAAGCACGGTTTTGTGATCCAGAGTAACAGCAGACCAACGCTGCTCGTCCCCGGTTCTCCTCCCAAGGCCCTATCGGACTGCCCCAGTTTCGGAGAGTAATGAGGAGCGCATTCCCCATCCTCTGCACTACTTTAGGGAGTCAGGAAATGGGTCACTCGCAGCAGCATGCGCTTATTGTCATTTGCTTCGCTCTAATATGGCTCATGGTCTCTTTTAATTGCGGTTATCATTGTCTTATTTAACTAAAGGACGGCGGGTAAACGGCGCTGTGTGCTTTGGCTGCGGCTGGAAATACATCATGGTTTTTGCAGGAGTGTCGACAAGTTAGCCAAAAGCCACAGTAAGCACTTACAGAATGACTGATTTAGGCTCTTGAATGTGCTTATGTGCTGTTTTGGTTATTTTATAAAAGCATCTGGCTCACGTGTCTGAATTTTTTATAACTTAAGTGGAATTCCATTAAGTCTGCGAGTCAGAGATGCTAAGGAGGTTATAAGAAGTGAGTGGCTAATCCCGGCTATAAGAGGATCTGATTTAGTCAAGGTACACGCAAGTAAATGCCTAGGTGTAAAATATGAAAATGTAAAGGATTTCGCTATTATAAATCTCAGAATTTGGCATCAACTGTAGCGGGAGCAGTTTTTTTTTTCCTAATTAAAGGAGGGAACAAAATTTGGCATTTTGTGCGTGGTGTTGAAGTGGCTACCAGCGCTCCTATGAATTGAAATGCCTTCATATGAGGGGCGGCTCTATTTCAAATGTAAGAAGTGACGTGACAACCATGTCAAGATCTGACCGATGAAAAGCCGTGAAATAGCAGTCATCTATGAGACTGACCAATGAAAAGGGATATGAAGGCCAACGAAGGCCAATGACGAGGGGTGAAGTGGAGCTCGTTTATGCAATTGACCAATGAGAAGTGTCGAAATGAAAGCCATTTATGAGACTGGAAAATGGAAAGCGGTGCGATAAACGTGACCGATGAAAAGTGGCAGAAAAAGGTAAACTAGCATCTTTTTACATCCTATTTCATGCACATACATTATTTTGTAACACTCACCTGTGTTAGAGTTTGCACATCCAGGAATCGATTGTCTTGGGATATCGCAAGTGGTGTTGCACAGATATTTAGCTCACAGACATAGATGGGTGATGAGAGCAGTTTTGAGTTAATACAGATCGCATGGGGCTCAGACGGTCCGAAAAACAAATGTACGTGCGGGGCGAGCCGGACAGAACGACTCTTGGGTTTTTCAAGGCACTGACACATTTGCCTTCTACCTTCTGCAAATAGCTCAGCCTAGATACTAGTCTTAATATGGCCTTATTTGGTCTAACTAGGCTGCATGGCTGTGCAGGGCAGTAAATCATGTCCTTGAGTGGCCTGTTGAGGACAGAGATGGGGCAGTTCCAATTTTTTTTTTTTCTCACTTTCAGATCCACAATGAGTTGCAATTCACTAATAATCCAATCATTCTTAATCTTAACATGTATTAGTGTAACTTGTTTGTTATAATGTGTACTTAATGATTTTCATTTTATTTTTCTCCTCAGCTGGGGATGTTAAAATCAGGTTCTGTATTTGTCCCCACGCTCACGGTTTCCCTTTATAACAAACCGGTGTGCAGCAGTAAGAAAGAGGCTGTGATTTATGGCAACTCACTTTGGCATTTTTATGTAGCGGAATAAATAGAAAGAAAGGACTTAGCCTTAGCTGTCCTCATCGTTCTCCGATCTTGTTCGCATCCAAAATGTTTTTGTTTAACCGAAGCCACCTCAGACCATCATATTCGGAGATTAGCGTGGATGATGGTGCGGACAGTAGCTCTTTTCATGAAGCGTACCTACATCGATGATTCAAAAACACGGCTCAGCTGGAATGTAAAATATTACGTGGATATGCGTAAAAATCAAATAGTGGATTTTTGTCATTTGTATTTTTGAAACTGTCCAAAAGTGTTGACCCAGAGTTATTTTTTTCTCTACATCTCAGTTCAAAGCCTATGATCCTGTTCAGTGAGAGAAAGTAACACTGTAGTATATTCGCTGCTTTGGAACTAAATGGATTGATAATTTTGTGCCCCCCCCCCGATCAATTGTTCAATTTTGTGCTTCATCAAACTTGAATTGGATTTGACTGCATGCTTTCAGTTCAGCTGTGCACAGACCCAGCTTCTTCTCCGCGAAGGGAAATTCCTCTTCTTCGGCTTCCGTGTTTTAGCGGCGCAGGTGCCAACAGCGAAAGGGGACGATGAAAGCGCTGTCATTGGTAGGAGAGCACAGTTTAGGTACTGAGCGCTCATTTGTCTTCTTGTCCCAGTTGCAGTTGTTCGGTGTCCCCCCTCCCTTTATGCTGTTAATTGCTTTAAATGTCCTCGTGCTGTTTGTGTGGGTAAAGGACGCTGGCACGTCGTGTTCGAGACAACCAAACCAGCAACACCACCGGCCCCTTCTGCCCGCGCGGGGCTCGGATGGGATGGAGCGAGTACAAAATATAATTCGATATGATGTCAGGATGTGAGGAGAGGTTACGTGAAAAAGATTTGGACCCATATGAGCCCCTGGCAGTGAGGCTGACATTGCTATTTGAATAAAGAAACTAAGTGCCAACTGGCAAACAAAACAACTTAAGGAATAATTTCTGTCTCAAAGGCAGTTGGGGCACAAAATATTTTAGATTCCTGTACTTACTCTTAAAGCGGTCCAAGATTTAGCGTGCGCAGAGTGTATGAAATTGGATAGACATGTAACTACAGTGAATCACTTCAATGAATCACTTGCAACTTTGCTCTCAGCGCCAAAAGTCTTCCTTCACGAGATACTGACATTATCTAAAATAATTCCTGAAAGGATGGGTGTATGTTCTAACAAGATCAGATTTATTTGGAAAAAGTACAGCTGAAGGCGACATCTCAGTGTAAATTAAAAAATAAACGCGAACACATGGTTAATCTCGCGTTTAGCTTCAAGACAAGGCCTCTGATGTGTCATACAGTTCTTAGATACTGTTTGAGGAAAAAATAAGAACCGCGCCAGTATCTGTTGCTGCTTTTCCTAGACTTTTAATAAATTTGATGTCGTAACACAACAGTTGGAATTCTTTCTTGTCCTTAAATGTGCACATGGGTCCCATGTAAAGTTATTTTCATGGGAATTAAGTATTTGTACTTAAGCTATTTTAATATGGGAATAGAACATCCCACAAATTCCTGTTTTTTCTTTGATATTAATTTACACTATGAGTAAACCGCAAACATAAAGAACTAAAACTACCACTTTTTATTCCTCTTTACGTTTATTACTGCGTACAGAAGAATAAAATTAGTGAAGATGCACATTCAAATACAAATTTGCTTTTAAGAACGTCGTGGATCGCATCACGGGTTTACACAAATGACACAGTTTTTAGCATTAACGCAAATAATAATCGCGTAAAATAGTTTTTTTTTTTTTTTTTTTTTTTCTGAAATATTCTCAGATAGTTTATTTAACGTTTCCTTTCCCTAACGTTTGATTACGGAACAGTCGGCACCCAAACAGGCCGCAGGACAATTTTGTTGTGTCTTGCGTGGAACCCTGCGCTAGCAGTAAGGTTGCTGATGAAGAATGGCTCCTTCCCCAGTAAATGCCACAACACCAAAGGACCCATGACTCACAGGTGACAGCGGTTCTTCGTGAAAGGAGCTAATAGACATCACAGGAAGCTGATTTCCCTTGTTCTTTTTCATTTAAATGTGCTTAATAAATACAGTTGGTATTAATAAACATTGTTTCAGGGCATTATGTGATAGGGTTGTGCTCCACTCTTGCTATAATGTTCTACTGCACCATGACTACACTCATAATGTATTGTGGCCCTGTGTGCAACATTAAATGTAATAAGCATTTTTATGCATGTGCTCATCGAAACAGCTTATGTTCTTATAAACTGTGATCGTGCTTGTCCTCCTTAGTGGATGTTTTAAAGATTTCCGGATTTTTCGTCTTTGCGCCAGCATCTCTCGGTGGGCCTCGTCTCTGTTAAGGGAAGCTGTGTTCCACGGGGCCGGTGCTGGCGATGCTGGGGCTTGGTCTTAACCTTAGTCTGGTACAGTACCGCCGCACCATCTTTCTAATACGGGGCTGCGTCGCACAGCCGGCTCTCGTCTCTCAAGCGCTTGGACGATGTCACAGCGTGGCGTCTTGTACCCGAACAGCGGGGGAAACGAAGACTGAGCGGCAGCAGAAGAGTTGCGGAAGAGCGAATCGCGTTCTTGTGAAGGGGATGCTGGACAGGAAACCTGTTTAACATTGATTCCCTCTCCGTTTCTGTAGCTGTACTCGTAGCTACTGAACCCCCTGCTGGTGTCTTCCATCATTTTAAAGACTACATAAATTAAAAACTTGTGCACTTTATGGAATTATATTTCCTAACCTTGTTACACCGGGGCCCTTAACCGAATGAAGCGAACATCCTTGTTACATAGATTTGTTGGCTCTTAGTTAATTTTAATCTGTCTCTAAGGCAACATTTGTTGCTTCTGATGAACCAGTACTCCTGCTTCCTACACAGCGTGCTCTTGCACATTTCTTCTGCCTCGCCCTCACTTGCTGTGCTCTACAGGCCGAGTAATGTAAACCGAAGCAAAGGCAATGTCCACTTTAACAATGTCTTGAACTAAGAGCTTGTTGAGGGAGCTGCGTGTAAAATGGAGCCTGTTTGATCGTTTGGTTTACCGATGCCGGATCACGCGTGCCGGTTGCCGCCGAGCGAGAGCGGCGGTAGTGATGCACCGGTCCCGTGCATACAGTCGTCCCTCTGTTTATGCGCCCGATTGTTTTCTGAAAAGGCCACGTTGTTTGACAGTTTGTAAATCGGGACCTTATTATTCCTTTTGGGGAAAATTACATTGTGTTCCAACCCAACCCAAAAACCTCAATTTCCCTATAATGCCGAAAATGTGCCTTTATAAGTAAGGAACAACGCTTTGTGTTCACTGTAGCGTTTAGAAGGACTCGCCGCCGAGACATAATCAGAACAAATAAAACAGTTTTGTAAACAGCCAGGCAGTAATACAGCTTTCTTTCGCAAGTTAAACCTCTGGAATATTCTATTCTCACCGTCAGTGATAACTTGTATCCTTACCGTATTTACCCATGTAATGCAACACAACATATTACTGTATTTGCGCATGCAGAATAGCACTAAATATTACCATATTAACCCATGTAGAATAGCACTACATATTATCGTATTTACACACGCAGAATAGCGCTACATATTACTGTATTCGCCCACGTAACAGTGATAAACAGATATCACCACACACCCAACGTGAGCAATGAATTTATGATTTTGGCCCATTTTTTTTTTTCTTTTTTTTTTACCTGGATTGTGTTGTATTGAGTGGATTGGAACATAACTTGAGGAGTGGTATTAAAAATCAAATTGCGTTGTAGCAAAAACGTGTGTTTGCACAAATCGAGGGATTTTTAGTACTTTAAATTGCTGCAGAGATCAATAGTACTAAATCAATATTTAAAAATACTAATATAAACTTATTTCTTAGTTTTTTTTACTCAAAAATGCATTTTATATACTTTTACTGTTATTACAGTTGCTGACAATTTTGTATTTGTCTTTAACATAGATTTCAAATTTCTTACGTGAAAGGATGTTGCGGTAAATTTACCGCAAACACGAGCCTCTGCTTTGCTTTGTTTCGTAGACGCGCACTGCCGTACCTGCGTGTTACCGAAACCCTTTACGTGGAGCAAAAAGGCAGCAAAAAAATCCCGGTGAAAAAAGGCCAGTGAGAAACGCAGTGCGTGCAAATTCCTCCTTCACCTGTTCCCATCCAGGTATTGACCCCACGGCCATCCCTATCCCTTTCCCTCCTAGTCGTAAGAGGGGTGGCCCTGTCGCTAACCCCAGGAGAGGAGGGATCGTGCTGGGGAAGCGGGCGAAGAATGAGGACGACACGTGTCTCCCTTCCTGGACCGTGCACGCCGCAGCGGCGGCCGCAGCGCTCTGAGGGCAGGCGAGGCGAGCGTCCTGTGCTGATGCAGCTGCCGTCGCCTGTCAGCCTGGGAATGCGACCCTTATTAAGCCTTTAATCGTCGGCTCTGTTTTTGCTCTTAAACTCAGGTCTCGCATCACACGGCTCGTGTTGCACATTAAAATATTACTCTGCTTTTAGCTTTAACCGAGACATTTTGCAGTTTGCACAATTACTTTTCTTTGGTAAACTTTTTAAATAGCTGCAACAGTAGAACAGTTAATCTGGACCATTAAAAACCCAACCGCTGCCAGCACTTGATACGCAAGTGGTTGCACAAGCATTTCTACTGGAAATTCTAGATTATTCTTAGAAATGCAGCTATAAAACTTGCGTTTTAAGGACCTGCATCTGTGAAAGAGAGCTGCTGCAAATGACTTCTCTCCCAAGACGTATATCTTTACTTGGCAGCAGGTCTGCGGGGACGCCGCTTCGCTTTCCAGCAGCCGGACGGATTTGAGCAGAGAAGCAGAGGCCACGTGGCTCCGCGGGATGGCTTCGCAGGGCCGCACTTGGGAGAGCCGCGCGGCGAACCCCGCAGGTCGCGACCCACGACCGGTGCGGCGGTGGCCATTTTGAGCAGTTGCCGCCAAGGTTCCTCCTCGCAAAGCCGCGTCGGTTTCCGCGGCGCAGAACTCGGGATGCGTTTTTCTACCGTCCGCGCTCCTCGATTCGATCGAAGGAATGCCACTAACAACCGCAAGCGTGACCCCCACGCGTGCCGCGCTGTACGCCAGGCGCACGCGCTCGGCCCTCCTCGCTTCCCGGGGCTGAGTTTCCCTTAAGAATTTCCCTGCGATCGAAAACAGTCAACATGCCTGCGTGCGCGCTGAGCTCCCGATATTCCCTTTAGCCTGTGTGACATCGCGTGGAAAATAGCTTGAGACTGGAAAAGTGGGGAAAAGAAGTGCAGCAATTACGAGAAAAAGCTGCCGGTTTGAAAGCCGCGTGTCTCTTAAAACGTGTAATAATCATGTTTGCAATGGGGCTATTTTAGCTTTGATCTCATTAAGCACAAACTAAGAATTTATCACATCCAAGATAATACAGTTAATACATCACGCGTTCATTTTAAAGCGATAATCTTGCTTGAATGTTTTTTTTTTTTTTTTTTTTTTTAAATTCGCGCAGTCCCGCGTTTGCCCGGCGCTCATTTCGATGACTTGTTTGAATAGGCAGTGGTGGGTTAACTGGAGGTTTGCAGCTGCCCTTTAGAGCCGCGCTTTTGTGCGGGTTTTTCGCAGACCTTTCGACTGGTAATTAATTTACAGCTGGAAGCCCAGCCGAGGTGAGGACCTGACCAAATAATGACTCGAATGAACATGAACATACAGTGAGGACCAGCACCCCCTGCAGCTCCCTAGGACGTCGGTTCACCACCCCTGCTGTAAAGCTTTAGATGTGCTGCTGGGTCCGCCGGTATTTGGCTGTCCTTCCCGTTGCTTTGTCCCTGACAACATGCTTGTGTTGGATCGGGTATCCTTGTTGGCACCTAATTTGCTCGGTGGCTTGCAGGGTCGGGTCTGCTTGATGCTCACTAACTGGTCTCAGGGCACACATCTGGAGAGGTTTACTCCCTTTTTCTATTCTTGCTCTGCGCCTGCCCGCTTGTGTCTTATGGCTGAAGTAGTGCTTTGGGACCAGGCCCTACGTTGCAGCCGTTGCGGAGCGGGTGCCACCCCGTCAGAAAAAAACGTGTGGCTCAGACCCTGGTCCGCCACGCACGCTCAGTCACACGCTGCAGGCGCTGTAGAGTCATCTCAGACGTCTGTGGACTGTGGATGGAAACCAGACAGGTGGCGGAAGCCCACAAGAACGCGGGGTGAACGTGCAAACTCCAAAAAGGCAAAGGTAGATCCGAGCCCACAGCCCTGGGGCTGCGAGACGTTAACTGCCGGCTGCCGCGCCACCACACTGCTATGTTACGCAAAAGAAATTTGTGAGTTAGTCAGCTGTTTCTCTTGCGTTTCTTGTCATCTCCACGAATTTGACTTGGACCAAGACGTCGTGCCTGTGCTTGATGTAACAGTATAAAAGTTTCTTGTTTGGACAGGATGGTTATGATCTGGATCTGTTCAATAGCGCTGAAATCTGTTTGTTTTTATGGGACACGGCTCCCATCTGTGGCTGCGATTCCCAGGCTAAGCCCCTCTCCCCGTAGGCCGGCAGAGCATAAGCTGCAGGATATCCCGCAAAGTCCTGCAAACACACAACCAGCAAGAAGGGTCTTCTGGAGGAAAACTGCGGGCAGCGTATCGCCGAGAAGCCGCACAATAAAAACTTTTGCGTATTTTAACTCCTAATATTTAAACAAATCTATTAATTCGATGTCATACGATACACAAGTCAGTGCATTCAGTCAGATGTCAGTTTTTTTTTTTTGTGCATTTATGAAATATGACACTGTTTAGTGCGTCTGAAAAATAATTCATTCAAGAGAGAATTTCGATCCCTCGAGCTCCACATTTCCACAGATGTGTTACGATGGTTACAGGTGCGGGCGCATATACATTTATTAAACCATTCATTATTTTTTCTGCCTTCAAAGCATTTATAAATATATTCAGTCTGGTAAAAAACAGATTAATGCAGAGTATACCTCCAAACGCCTCTGACCTATTGCGTTATTTTTCTATTTATTTATCTATCTATCTATTTATTTATCTATTTATTTATTTATTTATTTATTTATTTATTTTTACCATTGCGAGCCAATTGCGGCTACCTACCTTCGCTTAGCTCTTAGGCCTAGAATTCGGCTGCTCTTTAATGCAAGCCAGACGCAATCCAGTTTTGCCGTTTGTCGGGCCGGCAGAGCGAGAGGTTCTGCTTCAATTTCACACATGCCTGAGTGATGCAGTCACTGCGCTGCGTACACATCCTACAGGCTGCCACGTACCACCCTCCAGTTCACTGATCACAGCTGCCTGAAATGTGTTTGTGATAATACTGTAGTCTAGGACTTGGTTTTTATTATCGTTTTGGAATTCTTAAGCCACATCTCTCTGGGCGCAAGCAGATGTAAGACGCATTCAAGCATGCGCCTTTGCTTGTTTATGCCAAAAGACCGCGGTTTGGACATCGCCACAAATGCTCCGAGCAAACCTGGGAAAGATTTAAACGGACCGCGCGAGGAGCACCTCGGTCGCGGTGCGTTTCGGCGATTCTTGCTTGCTGCGGAATGTAAATTTGGAAAGCTCGGCGTGCAGGTTTAACGCGCCCAAAGTGGAGACGCGTGTTGAAGGTTGGGATATCCCTGGTGTAGCTGAAAAAACTGGCGGTGTTCTGCGCTTTTCCAGAAGAACCCAGTTTGGCCGTCTCCCTCCAAAAGCTGCGTCTCCAACATTAAATATCTCGTCCGTCCTAAGGTGTCGATTAATCTTCGTGTCCACAGAAACCTCATCCATTCCTTCCCTTACACTTGGCTTGCTTCCTACTTCCATCGCCTTTGTTTTCCTCACATTCCTCCAAAACTATCAAAGTGTGACAAACGCTGTAATGGAAGTTCTGCGTATTTTTTATTCATCCTCTGTGCAACCATTTAGCTGACGCTCCGAATACAGTGACTCATGTTTGGTTCATATTCTAAGCAGCTTATTCGCCATTTGTACAGTTGGTCAAGGAAGCAGGGATTCGAACGCAGATGTCTCCCCTGTAAGGCAGCAGCTCTGACCCTTGCGCCACCCGCCTGCCCCGTATGAATTGGGAAGCGAACCCGGAGCGAAGGGCGAGGGAGCTGACCACCCTGTGCGTGTGTGTTTCCGCACTCGCCGTATGTGTGCTGACACCGCGACACACACGCACCTGACTCGTGGGGAAGGTATCAATAGAGCCCTTCTCAAGTGAGAGAGCTCATTTCCAACGGCGCCGTCATTCTCCGGGCATCGACAAACGGACAGATTATGTCAACGTTTGAATAATTCAAAACTCGCACTACTTCTGCGGAGCAGAAGTAATGCGCCGCGGTAAACTTCATTCTCCGTAAAGGTGTGTTTGGAATCGGGCGCTAGGGTCTCCAGCCCCGCCTGGCTCCAGCCGAATGAACGTCTGCAGGCTTCGCGGGAGTCGGGCGAACGTGCGATATGCAGTTGGTGGGGTTTGCGCTGTGTGCTATACTTGGTACGACTGGTCAGACGGAGGGGCCCCGGGGACGCAACCGCGAGGCAGGATGTCTCACGTGGAGGATTTGCCCTCACTGCACACTGCCCTCCCTCTGGCCTGGGGTAGATTAGCAGCTTTAGCTCATCCATCACTCTGTGGAGCAGCAGTTGTTAGTAATGCCATGAGGATGGACAAAGCGGCGTTTATATAGAAAGCCCTGCTTTTAAGACTTAACAGAGTTTAGCTCAGCGTCACGGAGCTATTTATACCGCGTATACCCCTCTGCCGGATGCCTTGCAGATCCCCGAAACGCTCGTCCGGAAAGGGGTTCGGTGGAGCCGCTGAGACCACGAACAGGAGAACCTGTAGTGCGGGCGGGTGCGTCAAACTGGACTCGCAGCCGTCCAGCTTGAGCTGGGGCGACTGGCCAGTGGGATTGCGCTGCTATGAAGAAATGTGTACGGTTACCAATATCTGTAGAAGATTTAAATCTTTTTGCCCTGCATGCACTTCCCAGGTACAGTGTTAGCTGAGTCACCGGTATTTAATTCTACCTGCACACTAGGTAGGTGTGTGTAGGTGTGCGTGCACCCCTGTGTGTGCTGCTGTTTTAAGTCATGTGCGTAACCATGAGGTACGAACGGCAAGTCGGAGGAATAAAATAAGTAATAATGTTGTGTAAGTGGGCGCACGCGCATATTTTTGCAGGAAGTCCATATTAGATGGCTGATAGATGTTGGATGTTAGACTTTGTGCTGCACAGTTGTTTGCCGTTTGTTTCCCTGCGCTGCTAAGGATAGAGGTTTCCGGGGAAACGTGCGGTTGCGAGGCCCTCCGGGCGCAAGGATGCAGTCGCCCTTGTCATTAATGGCTTTAATCATGTGGAAATGATGGATCTCGGTGTGGATTTGCCGTGCGCGGAAGGCCTTCGAGTAAAAGCCAAGGTGGCGCAGCGTGTGTGTGAGAACGGGATGCGGAGACATGATTCAATCGCGGTGTAGCATACTTAACCTGACAAGCTGATTTAGTTTATTGCCATTTTTTTAAAGGCTATCATTTTCGGGGTGAAACGGTTAACTCGGTAAATTTTCAACAGTGACCCATCGTGATCTTTTGGAAGCTTGACTAAGTGCCTCTGCCGAGGGTAGATATACTGCGCTGGGGTTTTCACCCGCACGACCTCTGAATGTATGAGCGAATGCATTCCCTTTTGGACTCATTCAGCTACCTGTAATGAAAATGACAGCACGACAGTGATTTTACCTTTCATCCACCCCGCAGAGTAAAGTAGAGGTGGCACGCGGTATCAGATTGGTTTGGATCATTCCGTTGCTCTGCCTTGCTGTATGCTAAATGTACTGGGATTTACTTTTTTTTAAAAAAAAAAAAAAAAGGCCCGGTTTGAGTTCCAACACTGGCACTTTATGGTCAGCGATGCACTAAAGGTCAGTCCTTGCTGCAGTTTAATCTCAGCACCTCGGAATAGTAAACAAAGTGGATTTTTTTCATGTCTTCATCCATCCCAAATAACCCCATTATGAGAGCGCACAAAATGCTTTCATGTTTGCGCCGGGTCTTCATTTCCAAACAGTTTTGTCACCGTACGGACTTGGGTTTCGTGCCGCTCGCGGGGGTTTATTCTGTTCTGCGCACAGCTGCTGGAAACAATAGCAGTCCCGTGTTTGCGTGCCGTAAATGACATCCCTCTGCACTGCAGCCTTTTTGAAATGCAACCCTGCTTTATGGGAGCGTGCGGTAAATCTAAAGGAGCCGATTGCAATTTCCTACATGTAGGGATAAATCGGTTCAATCTGTGTTTGGGAGGCGCTGCTAAAATGGGAAGCAAGGCCGATGCGTGGTAAATCGGTACCGTATTTTGGTCAATTCGGCGGCACCGTTTGCAGTGCCCGAAACGATGCGCGGCGCCAAGCAGGGTTATGTTGTGGAGGAGAGCAGCTGACAATATCCTTGACACATACCGCAGAACGGAGGTAGGCGTACAAATTGAATATTTGTATAGAATAGCTTGAGGCCAGACTTTTGGATTAACTAAAAGATGTTAACATTGTTTGTTTTTTTTTTTTTAAATGAAACATTTCCTGTATGCAGGCGTTGTACAGCGACTGTAACCTGACAGGTAACACAGCGGCTTTTTTCCTTGTTCTTGCGAGCTTGTGAGCGTTCTGTGAGCCTTAAAGGCACCCACTGGTTTGCATTTTAAAGTCATAAAAGGCCCTCGGGTAGGTAGATGCGCAAACACGCACTCAGGTGTGGATCCGCGACGTTTGCGGTGCGGCCGGACCGTTCGTTCAGGCCGTCGCGAAGCATGCGAACGTCCGTTCAACAGCCGAGCGTGAAAACCCAAGCGTCTTCCGATTTCAAAGAAATACACGCGACGCACGATCGGGCCCTCTGTAATCTTACACGCTTTTCTGTTCCGGTGAAATCTGATTAGGAGAAACAATGATGTGGAGGCGGCCGCTTTGGGAAACGCGATCAAAAGACACGTTGCTGTCAAAGCAGGTGAGCTCTGGACGGAAGACAAAGGTGCGGCGCTGGGGGTTCAAGCTTATAGGTGTGGCGAAGTGTCGAATTTGCATTACGCCGGAAGCCCTTGGTTTCAACCGTGCCGCTCTACAACCATCAGCTGGAATGTCCGGTCACTGGGCCAGCGTGGAAAGAAGACGTTTCATCTCGATGCTCGTGACTCATGCGCGCTGGCATGAGCTCTTTAAATTCCGCCCAGTTGAAGTGAACTTTTTACACGCCGATCTGCTTTAAAACCACTTAAAACGCACAATAACTGCAGAACGGCGCGGTAAAGGATTCCTCAAACTGCAAGAGGTCATTCGATTAAAACTGCTTGCGTTATTGTCTGCATTACGTGGCCCGAAGAAGAACAAATCTACGTAAAACCGGGCAATAAACGGGAGCGGCGATCGTTCGGGTGCTTCGCCGTCATGAGAGCGTCCAAACCCGCCTCGCTCCCCCACTCGGTTCGGTACAGCAGAGTAAGAGCACATTGGGATCGGGCGGCTGTTCTGAGAATCGGCTTTGCTGCTCGGCCTTCATTCCATCCCACCGTAGAGCACAGGTTGACCAGGCTTTGCTTCTCGCAGCCCGCAGGGTTTCGTGGTCTCGGGCGCTCCTGAGCTATCAACTATTAACTGAGCCCCGGTTAGAATTTTAACTCGAATGTGTTGAAAGATTCGGGTCACGGTACAATGACGGTTAGATCTGTTCCAATGAACTGTTTTCCATTTTTATTTTCTTGTTTGTGGGAGAAGAGAAATAAAAAAAGTCGCATTTCATTAAATTCAGGTTTGTGGATCCAACGCTCAACAGTTCACAATAAGCAGCCATTAACTGAAGTACCCAAAGAAGTTTATTTTAAGTGTAAAAAAACTGTAAGAAAGGTATTTGTATATTTTCGGTGCTAGACCAGAGCTGTTCCTGAACAAAATGTCACTCTGGTGTGACTGAAAGTGGCCACGTTCTCATCTACCCTATGTGATTTTGGCAGGAATGAATGACACAGGACAGTCACTGTTGTGTCAGATTCCACGCTGCTGGCCACCGCAGTTGGTTTGTCATTAAATTGAGATAAATAATTTTTGCTCAAACAGACTCTCAACCGCATGGAGTTGTTCATGGGTTCAGTCCCAAAGACTCTGCGGACAGCCATATCCACCCTCATGTACAGTTGCGTTTTCGTATTTGGCCCGTTGCCGTTGTTTGTCGCCACCATTTCGTTGTAGCAGCACCTACATATAGAGGGACAGACGGAAAAAATAACTGTTTTTTTGAAGGAGTAACTTTTGGTTCCGGGAGACCGAGAGGGAAATGGTCTCCGAAAGAGGTGAGTTTTGAGATTTCCCAAATACTCAGGAGGGGTTCTGCAGTTCTGAGGGAGAGAGGGATGGCCGAGCCTGAGAAGCAGTTTGCTTTGGATGCCCAAGGGTGGAGTAATGCAGCATTGCTTTGCGGTGTTGGGACCGATCAGGTTCTGCAGGTATTTGTCTCGAACTTGGTACAGGCACCTGGGGGTCTGACATCCTTCTACCCTGCAGGTACCACAGAGCGCGTGTGCCTGATCCAAGGCACAGTTGAGGCTCTGAATGCTGTACACGGCTTCATCGCCGACAAGATCCGGGAGATGCCGCAGAACGTGGCCAAGACGGAGCCCGTCAGTATCCTGCAGCCCCAGACCACCGTAAACCCCGATCGAATCAAGCAGGTGGGCCCCCCGAAACTGCGCGCCACGGGCAAAGAATGGCAGTCGGCACCGCTCACCAGACCACGTATGCTTTGTTATTCCACTCTTGTCTTAATCGGGGGGGAATAGATTTTATTTTTTTAACTTCTTTACGGAACTAAGAGTTTGAGTCGGGTGGGTAACTGCCGAGCAGATGAGTAAAATATCACCAGAGATAATCTAATACGGGCAGCTTCCTAGTTAAATCCACAGTTTATTTCTGCATACACACATGTGAAGGACTTAGATGGTTTTGCATCTGCTAAGCTTTTGTCTAACTGACAAAATGTTTTATTTTGTACATTTTTTTGAATAACTTTCTTGCTCAGCAGCAGCAGTTTATATTTAACGGAGAGGTCCGGAAGGTAAGTGACACGAACGCTGTTGCCTTCTGTGGTGCAGTGCTGACCTTACAGCCAGAGGGTCGTGCGACCCGGTCAGTTCTGCTGTGTCCTCACGTGGTTTGTTGAAGGCGTCACGATGTAAGGCTTTTAAACGTAGATGCTTGATGTTCCAGGTAGGAAATCATTGAGCCAGTTGTTGTTTTGACAATGGCAAGAATTGAATTAGTAACTAGAGTAGATCCACAAAAAAAAATGGAGAACTTGATGTGAAAAACACAACAAAACTACATTTAATTTATTTATTTATACACGCACATGCAACACGTGATCGTGCTTCAAAGAGAATGAAGAAAATGAGGAAAAAAAAACATGACAGGGACAAATATATGCCAAAGTTTTATAAGGAGAAGTTATGGAGAAACTTTGTGTGGCTCTCTCAGTACTTGTACAGCAAATATTATATGCACATATATACACATGTGCATATACACAAACATACACATGTACTGTACATACATACACAATACGGCCAAAAGTATGTGGACACCTTAACATTGTTGAACCTCCCATTCCAAACCCATGGGCGTTGCTATAAAGTTGTTGCTGTAAGAGTCTCCATTTTTCTGGGAAGGCTTTCGACCAGATTTTGGGAATTTTTGACCATTCGGCCATAAGAGCATCGGTGAGGTTGGGCACCGATGTCTGGCGAAAAGGCTTGGCTCGTGGTCGGTGTTCCAGTTCAATCCAAAAGTGTTCAGTGGAGTTGAGGTCAGGGCTTTGTGCAGCCACTTGAGTTTTTCCACTCCAACCTGGGCAAACCATGGGTTTATGCGGCCCGCTTTGTGCACGGGGGGGCACAGTCATTCTTGGGTAGGAAAGGAGCTTCTTCTCCAAACCACGGCCACAAAGTTGGAAACACACAGTTGTCTAAAACGCGTTTGTATGCTGCGTGGGTGCGCGTGAAACAGCTCAGCTCAGTCATTAGAGGAGGGGGGTCCACATACTTTTGGTCATAGGGTGTGTAATAATAAATACACATGCTGCATATACACGCATAGACATATCTGTTATGTAAGTATATACACATATGCTATTAATTCTAATGTTAAGTGAGGTCACTTGTTTTCTCAGATGTACATGTAGGTGCTTTTTTAATATTTTTTATTTTTATGCTAATCCACTCCAGCGTGTCACGTTCTGGAGCTACAGCATCATTTCCACAAAGTCAGAAACGCAGTAACACTTTAGCACAGGGGTTGTGGGCAGTCATAGTCAATTGTCAGCTAATTGGAGAGATGAAAACATTCTGACGTGTTGTCACAGTGAGGGCTTCAGACCTGAGATGTTGCTCAAGTAGGCGAATATGTATTTATCATTGCTTTGTGACTTCTAGTTGAACGCTCGCTCATTATAATGCCGACCTGAATTAAGAGGAACACGACAGAGAAATTTATAAAGCTATAAGGTTATGTATAAAGGTACACGCGGATGGTTTCCAAGGTCCCACTGAAGCTGTTCATCTGAATTTTGATCTGATGAATCTGAACGTAGTTGTGCAAAGCAGGCGTTCTAATGGACTTCTGCATCGAGGTTGAGTCTGGGTATTTGTTTAACTTTTGCTGTTTAAGCCTTATTTCCAGCACTTTTTTTTTATTAACCGTAACATCCGAATGTCAGTAAAATCCTAAATTTACACCTGAATTTAAAGAAAATAAGGGGTAGGGATCCATTTGCGATCGTGGGCTGTGGTCGGCGGGAGTGTTAATGTACAAGAAGTGGCCAGGAGGACGCCGGCAATTTGACGAGGAAATAATTTCTTTTGGAGACGACAGGGTGTCTTCTGCACCCTGTTTCCAGAAAGCATGTTGGCTCAGCGGGTAGCGCTGGTGCCCAATCGATCCAGGGCCGTGAGACCAGCTCAGTCTGTGTGCTGCTTGCTCCTCCTTCCTGTGTTTGAGGAAGTTTCCTCCGGGTGCTCTGGTTTCCACCCACAAGCTTAAGAAAAATACACAGGAAAAATGCAGAGTCGAAAATGTAATTCGCGCCAGCGCTAGAGTCACGGCTACCTAAGAGGAGATTGTATTAATGCATCTATTTTTATCCATCGCAACGCTGGCAGCGCCTCTCTGCTGAGGTGCCGTATTTGTAAACTGTCATTTGCGTGATCTTGATCACCATAAATCGTCCCAAGTCATTCGTAATGATGTTGCCTTTCAAGGCAATTATATTTGTTTTATATCATTTCAAGATTTAAACTGATGTGCGAGGCTCATCCCCCCCCATGCTCACCCCCCATGCTTCTGGAATAGTCTACTGACCACTGGACAAGCAGTTACCGATAACGGATGGTAAGCCTTTCTTTTGCCTTTTTTGGGTTTTCAGCAGTTTGGTTGAAACTTTTTTTTTTTTTTTTTTTTGCTTAAGAGCTCATTTTTATGATCGATGACGGCTTTGTGTTATGATAAAAGGCGAGGAGATTTCCGACAGACGCCTGTAAATGGACACGCGGTGTGAGGTGCGGGAGAAGCCACTTTCTGAGCGGGGGGGTGGGAGGGGTCGCCCGCTTTGTGTGGTGCTTGGCGTCAGCAAGGCTCATATTTTGAGCTGAATTTTCTTCTCATAAATCATTTGTACTGCGACTTGATAGCTTGTTATGTGAATTTTTAGGGTAGAAATTACAAGTGCTCCTAAGTGCAAATTGTTGCAGTCGGAGCACTCGTCGTGCGGGGGGGGCTGCAGTTTTTCTGCACTCATTTGTATTCAGTTTTTGCTACTGTGAAAAAATACGAAGTTTAGGAGCAAAGTCGAGTCGCAGCAAAACGCACGACAATTTAATCTGCGGCAATTTGACAGCGATGTTCAAAAAAATGTTTTAAGTGAAGAAGGTAAAAAAAAAAAACAGCATTATCGGGAGATACCGGCTTATTCTTACTGCCTGGTACTTTACTGCTTATTTGCTTTTATTATTTCATCTAATTTATTACCTCTTCTAAACCTACGCATCTGCTTACATTATGCTGAGACCTGTGTGGCATTTGCAGTAGCATGGAAAACAAGTATGTTTTTTGGAATAATTACAGTTTCATATCTGCTATATGTTGACAAAAGTGGCAATGATAGCTTTCAAAAACTCACAAGTAGCTAACCAATGCTATCCAAAAGCTATTTTTGTCATATGGCTTCATTACAGAGATGTTCTTCCAGCCCAAATGGCCAATAAAATAGATGAAGAATCCACCGCTCCGTGCTTTGCAAACTGCAAATGCGGAATTCCTCCAAAAACATGTTTGTCGTACGCCGGATATCGACGCTACTTATAATCTGAAATGAAACTTATTCGTGTATTGTTTGTAAAGGAAAACATGCGCTGCATCTAACACATTTCCTCCTTCTAATGGTTATTGGACTTGCACATTTAATTTTGTCCCACCAGCGAGCACTATTAAAAAGCCTTTTTTTTTTTGTATTTTAAGTACAGTTTCATTGTGTATGGCTTCGGTTCAAATGCTGTCTGTGCAAATGTTTTCCCAAGACGTCCTCTGCTTTGACTTGTTTCAGCG
Source organism: Heterotis niloticus (assembly GCA_018136845.1). Taxonomy (NCBI): domain Eukaryota; kingdom Metazoa; phylum Chordata; class Actinopteri; order Osteoglossiformes; family Osteoglossidae; genus Heterotis; species Heterotis niloticus. Next base: position 30,361,801 of record CM030895.1, on the reverse strand, counting down.
TTGGTTTCACGCAAAAGTGTGTGCAACCCTTATTCCTGACCAAGTTCACAGACACTTGAAAATGAGCTTAGACCTTCTCGGTCGGCACCACCGTGGATTCATTACTGAATGTCGTTTTTTGTCTCCTTTGATTTTCTGATGAAAGGAACACAACATGCCAAAATGTCATATCTTCAGTTCAGGTATGAACCACTGCATGTCAGACCCTTCCCATTCCCATTTCTTCCATTCAGTGGACCCCCCCCCCCCCGCCGCTGCCCCTGAGGAATGTTTTATTGTGACCCCCGCCCCCCCCCTTTGTAAAGCGTAATTCTCCCCACACGTAGTGATAGTTTGCAGACTCAACAGTCACCGGTGAAGGCTGAATGCTTAGTACATTTTTTATTTTTTTGTAGGACAAAGGTAAAAATCACACTTTTTTTTTTTTTTTTTTTTGTCACTTATTGTTGCTGTTCATTTTATGTAGCATGGAAAGTTAGCGCTTCAGTATGTTTTGTTTTGATAAATGTTACGCAGTTTAAACAACTTTTTCTGCCTGGCTTCGGGATTGTTGTTGAGGACATCTTTACATGTTTATGCATAGCTTGCTAATCCCCGGGAACTTGTCGTGTGTACGTAGATTATAGCTACTGTATGTTGTAAGAAACTGCCTTGTATTAAGTAGAGATGAACTTAGGGTGAACACGTAGGTCCCAGTCTCCCATCTAGGCTCCAGTACATCCTTCTGTACCCCTTACCCTTGATAATACCCCTGTTTCTCAGATACCCCAGACCTAGGGTTTTCCAAATGTCGTACCCTGACCTCCCAGTATCCCCCACGTGCTGCCATTGTCATTGGAACCCCCGAGGATGCGGGTCACCACCTTCATTCACCTGCACCTTCATCCAACAGTGGCCTTGCCTACGCTGCTGAACGTCACAACCCTGAGCACTTTAAGTGCACGGCATGAAATCCAACCCAATTTGACTGAGGTTTTTTGCTCTCTCCGGGCCTGTCCTACTTTGACTTTGGTTTGTTTTTATGTATTGTTGTTAAAAAAAGGAATCCGCCAGGTCCAGGCTGCCTTTACCTTATAAGTATGTCAAAGAGTAAAAATCTGCTAGAGTTCAAGTCAGACGCTGAAGGCAAGGTCTGTATGAATGTACCTCGACTACCCCAGGTGAAGAATACGAATATCATGACGGTATCGCGGTACAAAGTCTCCACGAGGCTGTAACAGCCGAGCCGCCGCGAACATTAACATCGGCTAAAGTTTAATTGGCTCTTTTAATCCTTGCTTGAGCTCTGATGCTAACACGTGAGCGCGCCTGTGGAGCAGGTGTGCAGGAGTGCCAGGTCCGTGGAGATGAGCTAAGCTACCCGCCACAAAAGAGAGCGCTCAGATTTTGAGATAAATTTCGAACACACGATTCGCTGCAACACATCCTATCGCATTTTCAGGTACATTTCTAATAACTTGTAATAATTCCAACAAAATCTTCATTAAATGCAAATAGTGCCTGCTTAAATGGATCGAGCTATTCTATTGCTTAAGAGCAGTTTTGCGTGCCAAAGAATGGTTGGACCTCATTTCCGATTTATGTGCGTCGTTTCTTCCAACTTTTTGGTGTTCAGGAGTTTTGTTTCTTGTCTTGCGCGCCGTAGGATGCCGACGTATTCAAGAAATACATATATTTGGACCCCCTGTCCAGCATACTGTGAAGCCTGCTATTGCCACCATATATTCTGACACACATGTACCTGCCTCTAAATGAGCTCTTGATCATTGTCTTTTGAATTTCTCCATGCATTTCTGTATTTTACGTATGCTTTTAGAAGAACCCTAAAGTACGAGTGAGGAAATGCTCATGTGTTAATTTAAGTGTGGAAGACTGACAGTGTTTTTTGCTCATTGGTTTGGTGATTTGTGCTCAACCTGCTTTGTTCCCAGACATTGCCATCATCCCCAACTACCACCAAGCCCTCTCCATCCGATCACATGACCACCTCCAGGGCCGACCAGGTACAGTATCATCCTTTCATCCCAGCCATGTCCTCCTACCGCCAAGCTTTCTCCGCAGAAATGCCTTTTTTCTCGTGAGGAACGCAACCCATGATGGTAGAAGCGCTCGAGGCTACGCAAACCAAAAGGCCCCCTGCCACAAACACACACACACACACACACACACAGACACACACTACTGTGTACACCTTTAGATGTCAAAATGAACAATGTAAATAATCACATGACCTATTTCATTCTTCTGTCGCCAAATATTTACCTCTAATTTAGTCCTGCAGATATCGAGCCTCTTCGCCGTACATTGCTGACCTCTGGATTGTTTCAGTGCTTATAAAACTCTGTGCTATTTATGTGTTAAGTCACAACGGTCAGAAGCCTTTAAATAAGCAGGAATCTGATTTATTTCGCTTGTGATTCCATTAGAAATTTGGGTCGCTGTGCCTAATCCCCTCGGAGGAGATGCGAACGGTTACCGACGCTGCGTGCATTTTAATTCACTGCTACACCTGTGGAAGTTGGTAATGGATTGTCGAAATGGTTTACGCATCGGAAGGCCTTGGGTGTGAGAAAGTCCTACCTGTGGGTTTCCTCAAAATAATGTGGGTTTTGACTTTTTTACTTTAGAGTAATGGTGGAGGTGGGCATTAACGTAAGGTTCCTGGGGGTTTGTACTGTTTTCGTGGCCGCTGCCTTCAGGAAGGAGTACGGTCATTTGGAGGGTGCAGACACGGTCTGTGTTTCGAGCGGCCGGCTGACGGCGCGGCCCCGTGCGAGGCTGAGGCTTTTGAGCAGATCCGCATTCGCCGCGCTCTGTGACTCAGGAGGCCAGGCCTTTGTTGGCCTGCGCTCGAGCCGTCTTCCCATTAACCGACACGCTCATTGGGTGTCGATCCCACGCTCCGTTGCATCAGCTGCAGTGGCATTGCGTCTTTCCACCGGGCTGCTTCGGTGACAGATGGAAAATCTCTGCAGACCTTGCAGTACCAGAAAAGATTGCTCTTTGGCCCGTGGGCAAACTTATTTTCCCGTTTCCCTCGTTTTCATCGATATTTTTCTCCTTCGCTTTACAGGAATGGGATTTTAGTTTAACTACACTTTGATCCTTCAACGTTATGACAGGGATTAAAGAGTTTTTGCTGTCCACTTTGGGGCGTTATTTTTTTAAAAATTATTTTCGCAGCACCGGGAGGTTCATGCCGTTTCGAAAAGCTGTTTTACACAATGCTTTTACAGGTTATTTTATTTATCCACGATCCCAACAGGCAGAAAACGTTTCTAATCCCAGCGTGAGTTTAGTGCACAGCATTGAGTTTGCGTCAGTAAATCACATTTTTGTGTGTTTTATGTGTACAACATGCCAGTGTGTCGGTGTAGCACTTAACAACCAACGTTCTGTCGCTGTCAAAATATCGGCACGTCGGACGAACGAAATCGCGCTATGTTCAGTCCGAGAAATTCGTCCCTCGAAAAGGGAAAGTGTCGCGGACAAAATCGGGCTTTTTTAAAATTTTGTTAATCTACACCTTATTAAACGTGTTTCATTAAAATGTTCGCTGGCAGTTTCTACTCGGTTACATCCATTCACTCCAGCTAATGCATCCTGCCACATTAAATACCTCATTTAAATAGTAATTTCACCTCGTACATCCCCTCCTGGCTGCAAAGGGAAACAAACCTCATTGTTTCATAAATGACTTCTTTTTAAAGTTGACTGCTTATGAATCCACCAAAGCCTCCAAAACCTCTCAATGACAGACAATTAAAAAAAAAAAAAAAATCCAACATAACCCTAGCCGTGAAGAATACCGCCGCTCTTGCTTTTCAGCTCACAATCTGACTTCATTCTCTTCTCTAGTTTAAATAAAATATATAGCGTTTGTGGACTGAGTGAACAAGAAAACAGAGAATTCTAGTGGCCGTGCATTTTTTGGGGTGTCTAATTGTTGCTAATATTGTCTTAATAAAATGAGCTCATTGGCGTACTGGCCAGCATATTGGATGAGCTTCTCGCCGATATTGTTTGTCACCCTAAGCAATATTTATATGTTGTGCTTTACCGTATCGGTGGAGCTCAACTGTAGCGGTGCCACGTTTGTGAAGCGGGGTGCAGCGATGGTTGAAGCAGGACGGAGATTAATAGCATGATTATTGGCAACCGGAGACAGCCAAGCCCGAGTGTGTGTCCAGAACCCACCTCTGCAGCCCAACTGTCTCCTGTGCAAACCGCCTCTCTCCTGCACCCTCGTGCTCCAACACAGATTCTCTGTGCACCCATTGATTGTTCTTCTTCATCTGTGTCTGTTAAACACCTCAGATGGACACTCCGTGGAGGAATATTATTACTGCAACTGCAGAAAGTGCTACGGTCTGCGAAACCGAGATGACTGTGCAATTCATTTATAGCAGCCATCTCTTTTCGGTAAAGCCCGTTGCTCCCTTCGTGACCCTCTTGCTTTGGTCACTGTTTTATACTTGGGGGTGATTTTACTATGCATAACTTTCTCAGCATACATGCATGTTCATAAACAATGGTGGCCAGTGAAGGTTCGCTCTCAAAGGATTTCATTGACCTCTTCCGGTGAGAAAGTTAATTCTGCATTTTTTGGATTATTTCTAACCTTCTGATGTCATCTGTTACTTACAGTGACGTGGGAAAGGAAGCGTACCCTCATTGTGCTGCTTTTGTATTACTCAGACATAACTAATCCTCATCTGATCCTCACCAAATTCCAAAAAGTGAATCTCTGTGTCTATAACACTGTCTGCATGCACATCCAAGCCAAAGACTTGAAACTGGCCCACAGGTTGTTCTTACCCCAGCTTAGGTTTTTGCATGGACACACACACACACACACACACACACACACACACACACACACACACACACACACACACACACACACACAGAGTGCTGCTCACATTAGTGATGTAAGAGTAGTAAAGTTTTGTGATACATTTTTTTTCTTTTCCATTTCACTAGAACTGTACTAAATATAACCACTTTAATGGTGCAACAGCTTGGTGATTATGTAATTTAACTTTTCCACTGCTACACCTTATAACCTGGGAAGCATCAGGGGTTCAGCTAGTAATATATATATAAAACATGGCAAATTTTACTTTTTTGTTATTTTATTCAGCCAAAAATCGGTACACCTCAAGGTAAGTGCACCCCAGGATTCGGTAGATTGTGAAATTCATAACAGTAGGAGTACCTTGAAGTAAACATGTTCTACATGAGTTTATCAGTTTCTTACACCCCACTGCGAAGTCGTGGCCCAGTCACAGTTGCAAAGCTGCTTCATTTCATTGATGCTTGAGGACATTTGTTTGTACACAGCCCTCACATGTTCCCACCACAACATCTCCCAGGGGTCCAGGTCTGGTCTTTGACTTGGGTCATTTGAAAACCCTCATTCTTTTTTCAGTCATCGAGTCATAGTTGTACTGGCGTGACTGGAATCTTTGTCCTTTTGCACAATCCGCTTTCGGCCAACTTTAATGGTCAGACAGACGGCCTCGCATTTTCCTATGGAATGTGCTGGTACGTGCAACTATTAATGGTAATGCTTAATGGTGGTGATCGTGAGCTGTTGATGTGCTGAGGTAGACAAAAACACCAGAATCATCACCCCAGCGCCATGAATCTTGACCGGTGGGTATGGGAGTCTTGCGGGGAAGTCCTGGGTTTCGTTTGTGGTGCAGTCAGATAAGTTGACTTTGACCTCAGCTTTCCAGAGGAGATTCTTCCAGCAGCGTTACAGGTGTGTGTTTTGTTGGAGAAATGGTTGAAAGCCGTGCAGCCTTTTGCAAATGGTACAGCGATGGACTCTTTAACATTTACCATATTGACAGAGGCGTATTGATCCCTGCCTGTATCATAGCAGATACCAGATATCTTTTCTGCTTGACATGCTGTGTTAACACAGGCTAAACACTCCAGAACAAATAGTCAAAGACTGTACATTTTAATATTTAATCGTAAACACGAATAGCAGCACTTTTATGGGTGCACTTACTTTTTCACACATGGCGTCAGCATGTCGACTTGGACGTTTGGTTGAATAAGTGATGACGGAGGGCGGTGCAACCGGCATTGCTGGTTCCTCACAGCATCTGGGCTGTGTGTTTTTCACATCGCTGTAAGTTATTCTTTTGCTGATGTCCAGTTGCCTTCCCTCCTTTTTTAATTTCACAACTAAATAATCAACCGATAAAATCCGCCGCCCTCCCCTAACGCGAAATATAATGTTCTCTTAACCTATAAAACGGTGTGTGCCTTTCACCGACAAAATTACGACGTGTTATGTGGTTTTTCCCTGATAAAACACAAAACACTTTGTGCGCTTTATATTTTTGCAAAAATTGCAGAATTACACTAAATCCTTGGCAACTAATAAACTGGTAAGTGGAGTTTTCAGACAACGCGAAAGCTTGTCTGCTCCAATATACCAGTCGGCACGCGTTTGAAATTCACATTTTAATTTTGCATCCAGTTTTTTCCCCGTGTGCGGTCGTGCTGTGGTTGGCGGTTGCCGAGGACGTGGGAAAAGGCACGACGTCACACCTCGCGCGCTAAATAATAGGAAGCCAGGGTTGCTTGACGGCGCTGCTGTATTTCGTCGATGACGCTCGGATGCAAAGCTAAACCAGGGCACGAAGTAGAGGTAGTAATCTGAGGCCGCTACATGCGTACGGGTGTCCGTGCCGTCGTGCCACCGAAAGCGTCGCTGTGCGTCTGCGAAAATATAAAGGAATATGCTAGCAAGAAGACGCACGTGCCGGCAGAAGTGCATTCATCTCCACCTTTCTCTCCTCCTTCCTTTCCACAGGTAAAAATTATAGTTCCCAACAGCACTGCTGGGTTAATAATCGGGAAGGGCGGTGCAACCGTGAAGGCTATAATGGAACAGTCTGGGGCCTGGGTTCAGCTCTCTCAGAAGCCCGATGGAATCAACCTTCAGGAGAGGGTAGTGACCGTGAGCGGTGAGCCTGAACAGAACCGAAAAGCTGTGGAACTCATCATTCAGAAGATCCAAGAGGACCCTCAGAGCGGTAGCTGCCTCAACATCAGCTATGCCAACGTCACAGGGCCGGTAGCTAACTCCAACCCCACCGGCTCCCCCTATGCCAACACTGCCGAGGTGCTGCCCACGGCCGCCGCTGCTGCGGGGCTCCTGGGACACGCCAACCTGGCCGGGGTGGCAGCCTTTCCCGCCGTGCTGTCGGGCTTTACCGGGAACGACCTGGTAGCCATCACCTCTGCACTCAACACTTTAGCCAGCTACGGGTATAACCTCAACACCTTGGGGCTGGGCCTGAGTCAGGCGGCAGCCACCGGGGCTCTGGCCGCGGCGGCCGCGAGTGCCAACCCAGCGGCAGCAGCGGCAGCGAACCTGCTGGCCACCTATGCGAGTGAGGCCTCGGCCAGCGGCGGCTCTGCGGGTGGCTCGGCAGGCACGTTCGCGTTAGGTAGCTTGGCAGCTGCCACTGCTGCCACCAACGGATACTTTGGTGCTGCGGCGCCACTCGCGGCCAGCGCCATCCTGGCCACCGATAAGACGACGGACGGCTCCAAGGATGTGGTGGAGATCGCTGTGCCGGAAAACCTGGTAGGTGCAATACTGGGGAAAGGAGGGAAAACGCTAGTAGAATACCAGGAATTGACTGGTGCAAGGATACAAATCTCCAAAAAAGGGGAGTTTGTCCCAGGCACAAGGAACCGCAAGGTGACGATAACCGGAACGCCAGCAGCTACGCAGGCCGCTCAGTATCTGATAACACAGCGAATCACTTACGAGCAAGGGGTTCGAGCTGCCAACCCACAGAAAGTGGGTTAACACCTCGATCTGCTCTAACAGATCCCCCCCTCCTATCGATTCAAGAAGGATGTACTGTATTTTAAAGTCAAATTTTGTTTGTTTGTTTGTCTGTCTGTCTGTCTTTTCTTTTAATATATAATATGCAAATGAATGAAATTATGTTTAAGACATGTAATGTAAATAATGTGTTTTATCAGAACTTTTCTTGATATGTTTTAGTTCTCTATTTGGCTTGTGTATATTTGTATAGTGTTTCTAGTGTGAGAAGACCTTAGCCTGCCAGTTTACCAGCATTATTGTAGTTTTAAAAGAAAAATCAACAACTGAATGTAGACAGGGATATGCGTTTAGTTTGCAGTATTAGTTAGAACTAGGAGTCAAGCGTACATGAGCTGCTGCTTAGGTAGGGTGCAGCTGGGGTCAAGTCCCTAAAGGAACGAGGCCAAAGCATTGTCAGGGCAGCCTTACTTCTTACATAAGGACATAGAGAAGTAGGAGACAACCTTTTAGGATTAAGTAACAAAAAAGCAATATAGTTGCAAAAAGCACTGTAAAATATTTTAAGGTTAAAACTGTGGATTATTGTATTTGGTAAGTTTACAAATCAGCAAAAGCACCTGCTCCCCTCGGAAACAGACCATGGGGGAATGCAACCTGGCCTGGAAACCCCAACCCTTAACCCCTCACCCCCCACCTCACGACGGCCATCTGCAAAGAAGGCCTATAAGATTGTATAAGCACCCCCCTCCCCCACCGTTCCTATCATCTTAAGCACTGCAACCTCTACGTCCCCGTCCCCCTCCCCTCCGGCCAGGGGTCCTGCCATTACTCCATGCGCACCCTCAATGTCCAGACACATCGCTGTTGATGCAGTGGATCGGGAATTTTATAAGGGATTAAAAAAAAAATAATAATGTGAAAGTGCCAACACAATGACATTTTTTTAATTATGTGCACGCTCGGTGATGCGTGTTGCATTTTAAGAGCTTCTATTTGGATATGTATAATTTTTGTCAACACTAGAAACATTAGTGTTTGTGAATGTAGACTTTACTGTGAAGCTACCTGTGATGTTAGCTGTGTGCCCCGCAACGAGGGGTCCATGAGCATGGTGTCCCAGCCCGTGCCGTCGATGCTACTCAGTAATTTGCATGTATGTGGAGCAGTTTTATGTCACCGAAGCCAGAGAGTATTTTCCTGCATGCTTTGGGGTTTTACAAGGAAAAAAAAAAACCCAACCGGCCGTTTTCTCTCAAAAAGAGCTAGTGGGGGACAACTCTCACCTCACTCTTCCAAAATAGGTCATTTTTTCAGTCTGCCTTCTCTCCCCCCCCCCCACTCCCCACCTCAATTTTAGCGCCCCCTTCTGTCCTTTATGTTCTCGAGTGCTAACCTTGTCCAGGCCATCGATCCACCTGTCTTACCTGAGTTTGCCTGCTCTATGAGCACTCATGGGGCACCCACACCTGCTCTGCTTCATGCTGTGCATGCAGTCTTAAATTCAATGGACAAAAAAAAAAAAAAAAAAAAAAAGAAAAAAAAAACTCTGGATCATCCGGTTGAGCAATTGAATTTGAAACCAAGAATTCCTTCCATCTCAACTTCAGCCCATTGATTCCGTCCATCCCGGCAGCTCTTCCTGTGCAACCAGTCAAAGAACAAAACCCTCCGCTGCTCGGCGTCCCAGTTCTCCTCCCTCCAGCCTCTTTCCGAACTGTGATTTCTGTCCTCATGAACTGTCCCTTTTGTTCATTGAACTATATGGACTCTTCATTTCATATTGATTTGCTGTGCAGTTTCCTTTTGGACATAGAGACAGCCTGAAACAATTACCTGCTTTCCCTTTTTTCCTCCTTTCACTACTACGACGTCATCTCTGTCAAACTGTAAGTGTAGTCTAATTTTCCTTTTTTTAAAACATTGGAATTGTTGTTTCATCTAGACGTTGTTTTTTCTTAAAAGTCTAATGCGTATTTTAGGATTATTTTACAAGGGAATGATTTGCTTGTTAAATGACAGAAAAACGCTGTAGTAAACTGTGTTACTTGGTAATGACTATCGTCAACAATTCTGTAGCTGTGCAAGTTTTGACAAATAGTGTATCTCGTGGAAATCAGTGGTTAGCTTTGCGGCTATTATATTTACTCATTTTATCATTATAAATGTGCTTAGTTCATCATGTAGCATCACTTGTCTCCCGTCTCATTTTTTTCCTTGCATGCCACAAGTCTCAGTTCATTTATAATACATTAACAATAAATTATACCTCTGTAAGTCTCCCACCACTGCCTTTGGTCAGCACTGAAACAGCTAATTCACTGGGGCCATAAATTAGCTGAGTGGTAAATCACTGTGTAGCTTGGTTTAAGGAGAAATGTATTTATTTCTTGAGTGTACAAAAAGGTACCCCTCCTTCCAGCCTCCGACGCAAGTGACCACATTTAAAACGGAAGCGGCCTGGCCGTGTCACTTCTCTTCACGGGCGTCCGATTGACTCATCGCCGCGTCGATGGCTTAACTAAGAGCGACTGCTTGCGATTTCACGTAGCCGCGTGTCGGCCAGGACGGGGAGCCGACATATTAAAGGTGTAGATAAATGACCGGCACGAGGAAGCGGTCACGTTTCAGGGTGATTATTTGATCTGTGTCTCTAGGTAATTCAAAGCGGCGAGGTCTCCCAAAGCGAAGGTTCCTTCTCTGCACTTTAGGTAGACCCGCGGCGAATCGGAACGCCTGTACGACGCACCGCGGGGGGCGTCGCGGACCAATAGCGGCGCGAGGGCCGCGAGCGGGAGGGAAGAGGCCCGCCGCTGCGAATGGCAGTTGCGCATGGGCCCGCTCCGCTAGGCCAGGCTGGGAGTGTCGGAGCACAATTACCTCAGTCCTGCAGCATCGTGCGTCTCTTAATGCATTCTATTTCAGGGTCACTTTCAATCAATATTTCATTTACTTACCGAGATTGAATGGGTGCTTTGAGACAGTGCTGTTTATCACACAGATTGAACACCTCATTCTCGATTCCAGATTTTTTTGTTTGTTTCCTTTTTTTCCTCTTGGTTTGTTTCTCTTTTTTATTTCCTTCCCTCTACAGTGTTGGGAGCTGTCCTTCCAGCACCGAGAAATCGCAATTGGCGCACGCTGCTCGGCCTCATCTCGGGGCGTCGTTCAGCCGCGCCGCTCGCATCCTATCAGCCTCCTCCTTCATGCACGGTTGACATTCCTTTGACACCAACACCTAATGGCGATGGTTTAGAACACCCCCCCCCCACCTCACCTGAGCCCCGACACCCCTCCCCCCCCTTCCAGCCATGTAATGACTGTAGGATCCATTTCTCTCATTAAACCAAAGACAAGGAGGAAAAAAAAAAAAAAAAAAGGCGAAGGGAACTTTCCAACGTTTAGCGGCTCATCGAGATTCATTGCTCACAGCAGGTCTAAGCTCTTGTTTTCTGCTTATTGATTCAGACCTCTCCCTGCATCTGTAACAGCTGAGAGAATGCGGCAGGAACGTCCCCCCCCCCCCCCCCCCCCCGTGCAGCGCTGGCGCCTGATTGGTCCGTCAGTCTCAGGTGCCTTTCGGGTCCCTGAACTTTACTGTCTCACTTTCTATGAAAGTGCTGTTTGATTAATGTTTGCGTTGCGTTGTGTAAACAGTGCTACAGACAAACTGCTCGACTTAAGTTTTGTTTTCTCTTTATTTTGTGTACAACCTTCAAATGTGTACAATATATTTTTCTACAATAATAAACATTATGAAAGCATTAAAGATGGAAGCTTTAGTAATTTTAACGCGCATCAGTTGCTTCAACAGTTTAAGTGTGACTCACTGATCGGAACAAAAACTTATTTATTTGTTTGTTTGTTTATGTTCATTTGTTTATTTCTTTTATTTTTAATTTCATATTTGGGTAGATTTCTATTTTTTTTTTTTTTTTTTTTTTTTTTTTTTTAAAAACCCACCGGTTCTGGAAATGTAGGATTCACAACGTTCCTGCACAAGGTTTGCACCAGACGTTTCTTGGTTGAATTATTAGACTCAGCGAAGTTCTAGGCAATGAAAAAGAAGAGGATGCTTTCAAATTGACTGTCGAAATGGGGCATCTGCCATCAAAGCATGTTTTGCATCTTGCCGAATGTATTAGAAAGCAGCTCAGGTTGTGCTGTGATGCAATGTGATGAATTTTGACTGTGAACATAAGCAGGGGACGGCAGACGTTTAAAAATGCGACCAATTTGCAGATCTCTGGTGAAAAAATGTGTTATGTTTAAACGGACTCAAAACTCCACAGGTGTCCGCTTGCTGGAATCGGGAGCGATGCCCCTCACTGCACGTGGGGTGTCGGGGGGGGGGCAGGTTTGCGAAAAAGACACGACAGCCTCCGGACGCAGTCGAACCTCGGTGACCACAGCCCGGCCTCCTCGGGGCCGCTGGCTCTGCCTCGTCTTTGGACCGCGCTTGGGATCCGCTGACGCTGCGGCTTCTTTTACGGAAGCGGCACCCCAAGCCATGCTGGTGAGAGTGAGGGGAGCCTCCTTTGCCCCAGACCGGCTGTGGACCAGCTAGACAGCCCCTTTAACCCAAGAACGATCCTGCTGAGGTCTCGCGTTCTGATGGTTGCGTTGCGGCCAGCTGGACTCGGCCACCCTAGGGTTACGCAGGGAGTTGCGCACGTGCTCGGATTTAAGTCCTGCTCAATTTCTGCACTTTTTGTCTTACAAGCTGCTCCGAGGAAACAAGTTACTTGGATTCTGCAAAGATCCGGTCACGTTTTCATGTCTCATCAAAGTTTACTACAGGAAAACACAGCTGTGTGTTGAAGCGTAACCCAAATTATATGTACGATTACATCTCCATAGCAAAATCGCCTCTTCAGCGCGTTGTTATTCGACGCCCTGCTATACCGGGGTGTTTTTTATCGTGCGCTATCGCTATGGCTACCACGCGGCAATCGCAGCTGCGGTCAGCGCCATCAAACCGGCACGTTTGTTTGTCTCTTGAAGTCAGAAATGGGCAGCGCTGAACTGCCGTCGCACTGCAAGGAAAACCCGGCAACGGGAATCTGCCTCATTCCTCATTGCGCTTTCAGGCCATTTATTATGCATTCAGATTTCCTTTGAGTTTTCCTTCTAATGTTGCACTAACCGACCATAGTGGTTTGCTGTCCACACGTTTCGCCACCGCGGTGCGTCATTCTCATAGTATCTGTGGCCCATCCGCGCGTGTCTGTGTGTCTGCGTCGCTATTCTGTTTGTACGTCCGCGTGCGCCCCATACGCGTGTGGCTTCCTTATAATAACCGTATTTATGGACATTTTTTGTATTTCTTTTGTTTTCATCCCCCCCCCAGTAAGAACGTGAACGATGAGTGTAATGCAGTCCAACAATAAAGCCTTCTGACAGCAACACTTCATTCTTTATGTTTTGATCCGTTACAGTTTCCTGCTTCCCATTGTGGTGTTAAAACCCATATTTCTTTGATCAGTCTCTGCTTCCATATCTCTTGAGTGTCGCTCATTTTCCACAGAGCCAGAAATCGCACGTGAAGCCATTCTGAGCACGCGGCTCATTCCGGGGATTTTTTTATTGCACGCAATTGCAAATTGGGCCATTTGAACCTCTGGTTGAATTCATGCTTCATAATTATTTCCAAGGTATAAATGATTCTTTTTAGTCGGTGTTAATCCAGTTAGCCATTGTAATGGAAGGAGGTTATATTTCGGCACTTCATTACAATTTTAAGTGCAAGTCGGCTGTTTGCTTCAGTGCGGAAATTGTTTTTTTTTTTTTTTTTACTGCTGAGGGCACCATCCGGAGAGGGAATGCGCTGCCTTTCCAGCCAAGTGTGATCGGATCAAAGCCGGACGCATTAGAAGAGGCTGAGAAGAAGAAGAAGAAGAAGAAGAAGAAGAAGAAGTAAAATAAAAGCTGACTAGACGACGCAGACCGTAACAAAGGTTGCAGTGTTGGGCCTCTGATGCAGGTGTCCGAACCCCCAGCGCAGACCTGAAACCTCACTTACTTCATAGTGCTTTTTGTTAGCAAAAATGATTTACTTCTAGTCTGATTTAGTTGCGATGAGATGGATAAAAAAAAGTCACGTTTTTGATAGTCGTGCTTAAAAACAAAAACCCTGTAAAGCAACGCAGACTCCAATGATTCGGGCCACAAATTTACACAGAAACATTCGGTGTCGCTAAATTCTTTACAAGGAACATTACTTTGATCACAGTAGTATTTTGAACGCAATGCGCCGGGCAGCAGGCCCATTTTCTATGCTGTTTTATGCTTTGCTGTTTGCTACGTCCTTTTATACCTGCAAGTCGGTGGCAGCGGATGTGGCGCTGATTTTTTTTTGGCCCTCGGAGGCTCAGAGCAGAACACAGAAAGACTTCTACTGACATTAGGAAGTGAAGATGAGTGCGTCTGAGGTCAGTCTGCTGACTTGCAGGCTGTGATGTCTTTTTTTTTTTTTTAACAGCTATTGTTTAGTTCCAGTGCAGTGGCTAAGCTACCGTACAACAATTGATGCCCTGAGATGAAGTTTCCCAGACAGGGACGATGGACTGCAGCCTCTGCGGGACCACCGATGGCTTCGGCTTCGGCGCTTACGCTCATCCGTTTTACGGTTTGCCCACACCGACCCCGATCTGGACTCCGGACAGGAGCAATTTTGCTCTTTACGGGGGATCGAAAATACGGCCTTGTGTAGTTTCGGCCTTGCGCTGCCCGCTGGAACGAAACGCCAGTCCGCACCTTGTGTAAGGAGTGCATGGGCATGTACCGGATGTATTTTGGCTCCGAGGAACGTTCATTAAAGAGCTCGGCCGGCTGGAGACCATTGCGTTGACCTTTCCGGAAGCGTCGCACAAGAGACCTGCGAGAGGAGGTTTGTATGCGCACGGTAACCCGCCGTCACACTGCGGCAGTCGCAAGGGGAGCTTCGAAGGAGCGATCGCAGATCCTCGCTCTTCCTTCTCTGTGCATGGGCACAGTAACAGCTTGCGGAAGGAGTTTTGCGTATTTCTGCATGCAATAGTTAATTTGCAGAAACAAAAAAATGGCGTCAACTCACTTTTTTAAAATTCCGTCGGTTCCATTAAAGACGAAACGGCTCGTAGAGAGAAAAGCTACGCTTTAAGAAAGAATGAACGATTAACCCGATTCATCCTTTTCTCTTCCAGGTCTCCGCTAGCGGTAGTCTAGGAACGCGGTAACTCGTGTGAGAAATGCGCACGGTCCGCCGGCCGTAACGTTTTTTGTGCTGCGGTGTGGGCGTGCGGGGGGTCCCGATCAGACGCTGCTCTCCGCCAGCATCGTACAGGCCTTCACCTCCGCAGCGGCGCCCTAAATAGCCGAATGACGACCGACCAACTCAATAACGATGAATTGGACGGAGTCCGACGCTCGGCCGCGGAGGCTATAGCGACGGGATGTATGCAAATTTGCTTTGTGGCTGAGGAGCTGTTTCCATGGAGACGGCAGCATTATTCTGCATGAGAGAAAATGTAGTGCGCGGCGCAGCCAATAAGAGGGCGGCTACATCTTAAGGGAACGTCCGCAGAACGCGTTCATCGACGGTGGCGACCAGACTCGATTTACGCGTGTACGCCGCTATTTCTTTTTTCAGCCAAGGATTCCCTCGCGTCTCCGGATGCGCCTCCGGCGAGCGGCCAACCCTACGGGTTCAACGGGACAAAACATTAATCATAATTGACTTTAATTATTGTGTTTAGAGGGAAGAAAGTGTTGATATTTTCCCAGACTTGGCGCTCCGAATTGCTCTTTTCTCCGGAAATTGCCACCCACATAAGGAAATTGTACGTCTCCTTCCCTGAAATTATAAGCGATAGTAATTTGAATTAAGCGCCGCCGCGCTGCGTCGAAGCCCGTATAGGCAGTGCGAGGCGAGGCAACCTTCTCCCCTGTCAGGTTTCCCCATTCCCAAGCCGGCCTGGTGGGTCTGAAGACGGCGGGTGCGGTTTCAAGAATTGCTGAGTGGATTCTCCGTTCCGATGCCGAGATGTCGCCGAGATGTTTAATAGCGAAACTCATCTGAAGAATTTGCGTAATCTCATATCACCGATTAAAATTTCTCCATTAGGATGAGCCGCCTGGGCCGGTGTTTGGAGTTTAATGCTTTATGAAATTACAAGGCAAAATGAGTTTCACCTCCGTAATAGGCTTACTAGCTCGAGCCAGATTCCGAACGGTGGCTCGGCCCCTGCTTACCTCAGTCTGTAATCTGTAGAATGGCCTGTCTAGTTCTCTCCGCTGAATTACAATTGATTTCATTAGATTGGGAGTAATCCTGTTTTCGCTCCCTTGTAGGCTCAGCTCCGATGCCCTGCATTTAAATGAAGCCCGCATAGTTCCAAACTCCTAAAACAAGCGGCAAAACTTACAAAATGGTGTATAGAATTGCTTTTTAAAGTTTCCTTGTGCTATTTTTATTCCAGCTTCGTGACAGTTCTGCAGACTATGACACCAGATCTATAAACATGCAATAATCTTCCTTAATGAATTTGAAAGGAATACTAAAAACTATGCTTTTATTCACAAAACTGATAA
Source organism: Heterotis niloticus (assembly GCA_018136845.1). Classification (NCBI taxonomy): domain Eukaryota; kingdom Metazoa; phylum Chordata; class Actinopteri; order Osteoglossiformes; family Osteoglossidae; genus Heterotis; species Heterotis niloticus. Next base: position 30,345,408 of record CM030895.1, on the reverse strand, counting down.
TAAACAAAAAAATCACACCTTGAAGCATTGAAGGTACACTGCCCAGCCAAAAAAAAAAGTGTCACACTCTTAATATTTGGTTGGACCGCCTTTAGCTTTAGCACGGCACGCATTCGCCATGGCATTGTTTCGATGAGCTTATCCAATGTCACAACGTTTATTCCCGTCCGGAGTTGCATTCATTTTTCGCCAAGATCTCGTATCGACGGTGGGAGAGGCAGACCGCTGCGTAAAGTCTTCTCCAGCGCATCCCAAAGATTCTCAACGGGGGTTAAGGTCTGGACTCTGGTGGCCGATCCATGTGTGAAAATCCATGTCTCTCTCATGCTCCCCGAAGCACTCTTTCGCAGTTTGAGCCCGATGAATCCCGGCATTGTCATCTTGGAATATGAAGAAAAAATCCATTGATGGAAAAAGCTGCTCATTCGGTATATTCAGGTAGTCAGCTCACCTCATTTTTGGGGCACATAACTTTACTGAGCCTAGACCTGACCAACTGAAGCAACCCCACATCGTAACACTTAAGTTTAATCCAGGCGGTGACCTTTTTTTGGCCGGGCAGTGTATCTTAATCTGCAGAGAGGTCGGACCATTTGTATCGGTTTGGTCAGTAGCTCTCGATTCAGCCGTCTGTGTTTTCATGCACTCTAGATTTGATCCTTTACGCTTAAATATTAAAATGAGCAACAGAGCAAAGATACTGAAGGATGGCGATTGTAAGTCAAATGTACTTGACAGTGGGGTTGCATAGTGATAGTGTGTACAGTATTTGTCCAGTAAATGAGCGGTTCTTGCCAAATTTAAGAGCCAGGGTCATACGGAGTCTATTCAACTTGTGTCCCCGCAGTCTGACAACCTGCAAAACTTTGTAGGTCTTTGATTTTTGAATCCAGGGGATAGAGTCCCAGTCTAAGCCCCACTGACTGTGGGATTGGCTGCAGTCCGCTGCAGCCTTGACCGGGACAAGGAGTTAAGGACGATGGATGGATGGATGACTTTGGAACATCGGCCAAGTGCAGTTCGATATAAACAAACTATTATGCTGGAAAGAAAGTTTTGCCAGGAGCGTCTCGGCTGAGATGGAGTCCTTAGCGAGGATCGAGCGGAATGTCCTTCTCCTCGTGAGCCCTTCAGGGCCGACGTCCGCCTGTTTAAGGTGCAGCCTTCGGCTCGGCCACCCACGTCTGGTCCTACGTACATAAAATGTGCACGTGATCAACAGACTCGCGAGGACCAGTTGGTAAGAAAAGATGGCATTACTGAAAATCTGACATGGCTGCCTAGCATTTCCCACAAATTAATACACTACTTTCGCGCGGTACAAGACCAAGACAGGCTCAACAATAGTGTGTCACCCTTGGCAGCTCCAGTATCCTGCTGCCTCTGTAAGGTGCTGTAACAAATTTCTTTTTGGAGGAAAATCTGTACCTTCAATGCAGGGCACCAAAAAAATATTCTCAGCCTTTCATGCAGCCAAAAATTGAAAACAATATTAAAGAAGGGCGTTATTTATTTATTTATTTATTCATTCATTCATTCATTCATTTATTTTATTTTTTTTCTCCCCGATACAAAGAAGGGAGGAAGGCAAAAATGAGCCCTCGCAAGGTCATCTTGATACACGCGGTGCACGCGCCCTTATCTCTCGCACACATTCCTCCAAACAAGGCGCACGCGTCCCGCTTTACACCGTCTATTTATGGGCTTCGTGCACCTCGGAGGCTCAAAGACACTGGACTGTGAGGAGCGGGAGTGGAGGGGGCCAAGGACGAAGGTACAGCGCTAAATAACCTCCATGGAGTGCAGAGCCAGACTGCGTCTGGCTGCTCCGCTGCTGGAATACTAAACAGGCCGGGTTCCGCAGTCCCCCTGCCCACATCGCTGGAGCTCAGACTCCGCTGCGTTTTAACTGATGGTGATCATTTCATTTTTAATTATAGAGAGGACCCATTACACTGCAGTTTAGAAGCCCGAACAAAATTGCCATTATTAATCATGCCGGCTTCCCATCCACCATTTATTTTAGCTCCATTGTCCCCCCAGTTGTTTTTAGTTCACTGTATTAGAATAGACACACACGCACGCATTAATATATAACTTATATTGCTGTTTGGCATGCGTTTCACTGATACGGGAGATGCCTGGCGTTTCCGTGATAGAAGCAGGAACGCCCCAACAGCTTTCGATGCACCTATAAATCTCTTCTCTACGGAAGGATGTCTGGATCGCTCAAACACCCTTGCGCCCCGCGTAGGCGAGAGGGCTGCCGTTTGACGCCCTGGCACGATCCGTGAGGAATTTGTGGGCTTATTTCTTTCTCGCTCTTTTTTTTTTCCTCCCGAAAACGTCGCCGCTGTTATCGTTCAAAATGCAGAATTAGCCACGGTGTGCCGACATGCTTCGCAGAAAAGCGCGCGGAGAGCGGGAGGCAGCAGCACCAGAGTAGGGAAGGGAGCAGTAGCAAAGAATCAGAAATACGTTTTAGCCGACAACAATGGGTAGGGAATTATACGAATGTGTGATGTGAACACTGAGGAGCTTTTACCATGTTGCCATGACAACATCACCATTGGATACCAACAACAGAAAAGTCAAAGCAGTTTTGCCTTGGATAAGGGAGGCATATTGTAGGTGTGGTACGAAGGTACCTGTGTACGGATCATGCGCTAATCTATGGGTTAATGTGTTTTTTATACAACGGTTACTCATTTTTTCAGCTCGTTCCCCGTTTCGGGTTAACTGGCAGAATGGTACGCTCGGCAGAAAATTTCCCCGGCGCTTCTGCTAGGAGGGTTTCAGCTTTAAAAGACAATAAAACATGTATGTGCGTTAATTATACAAAATACAGACGCAGAATACCCGGGCTGGATGCTTGCATGGGTAGCGTCGGGGAAAAGGCTAAAATAAAGGCTTGGAAAGAGCACGGCGAACGCCGAGAGGTTTTGGCAGACGCACATAAACACACCAACACATATTTACCGTTGAATTTTAAGTCGAATTTTTGTCAAGTCAAAACCAGTTCTGTGTCAACGTCTTGCCCGAAAAACACGCTTTTTTTTTTTTTTTTATCTTAGAGAGCAGCAGAAGATGTCTCGTCCGGCCCAAATAAGATGTAAAAAAGGAAGCTTAAGTCGCGATCCGTTAAGGCGCTTTTCCTTAGGCCGACACGCCGAACGCCGTCACCGAGCCCGGACCTCTGCTCTCCGGACCAGACCCGTTCCTCAGCCCTCTAGGCCATTCATATTCCTCGGAGACCTTGTCACATTTTGTAAGACACTTGCAATTAAAGGCGGTTAATAGAGTTTGAATAGATGTTTTCGGAGGAGAGGCAGGTTTAATCGGCACCTCATTCAGCATTAAGATTCCGCCTGCCTTTTCTCATTAAATATTGAAGACACAGCGACCGGTCCTTTGTTCCTTGCCGGTACCATCGAGCGGGGTGGGATCTTCTCACCGATCCCAGATGCGAGGCAAACGCCTGGAGAAGGTGGCACGCGACCGCAAACGGTCCCGAATTTCCTCATTTGGCATCAAGAAACGGGCCATTCCCCACATTAACGTTCCGCTCGCCGGCTCTGTGACGCGCGTCCCATTCTGACTTTTGGGGCAACGGCGAAGAAACGGTCCGTTTTTGCACATCCGAGCAAAATCGGCGACAAAGCTCTACTTTTTACGTTTGCCATTTCACTATTTTTTTTAGAAGTTACGCCTCCGGTTCATGAAGCGTTGCTAACCGTGATTAATTTACCGGAGCGGCCGCACTTTCGGGGTTCCGGCCTGGTTTTTTCCCCCCTTTTAATTTAGCTTTCAGTCTTCGGAGTGTATCATCGATTTTCTCAGTCAATAATGAAGCATCGCTTAAGGTCACAGGCGGTCCGTAGGCCGGACACACAAAGTAAAAGCGGCGCAAATGTTTTATATCGAGTGCGAAACGGCGACTTTGTTCTTCGTGAGACAAACACTCTTTGTCAGAGGAACTTGCTCGGAAGCCGTTTTTTCTTCTTCTTCTTTTTTTAAAGTAAGCCGCACCACCAATTTCGCAGTCTTTCCTCATGACGGCGACATGTTAACTCGCGGAGAACAGAGGGAAAGCAGAAAACAGTAGTTCTAGCTGGCAACCGGGGTAAATATTTTATTGAGCCGCGGATAAATAATTCACGGTCCACCAACACGCGCGGGCTCATCGGGCACTTAAGCAAACACGGTCCCGTTTGCACGCGCTCACACACACGGAGGCGCAATCCTTGTTTACCGGCAAACAGGAGCCGGAGCGAGGAGGCTCCGCGTCTCGGCCAAACCGCGCGGACGCTCGCGTTCGTCCAGAGATGCAAACGGATAAAGGTGTCGGAGTCATTCGTCCGACGACGAACTGAAAATGAATTGTGAGAATTACGTGCAAAACAAGCAAGTCCGCCACAGGAGCGATCCGAAGGCACGTTGTAAAACCATTAAACCTGCATCATAACCAGGGCTATCATTGTCACATTGTCACCTAAATCAAAGCCGACTTTAAATTTAAGGGATGGAAGGAGATTAATTCAGCAGGGCGGACCAGGATTTGCTCTGATGTTAAACAGAGTGTAGTAAATAAACAGAAATATAGTAAAGACGGTCCGCGAAGCAGAATAACAGGGAGATGAGGAAGAGGGGAATTCTGAGAAAATGTGCTGACGAAACTGAATTGTGTACATTTTGTTTCTCATGGGGGAAAGTCTGAGCGTGTGAACGTGGGAGGTTTGCAGGGGAGCACGTTTGCAGTGGATTACGCAATAGGTTATAAGAAATAAAAATAATAACTAAATTGTGAGAAGTGGCAGGTGGTAGACAAAGGCCACGCGTTCCGATGCCACCCGTACGAGGGGAGGCGCTTTGATGTATTAGTTTGTCGGTCCGGGGTGCTTTCTTTGGGAACACGGTGTGTCGCTATTGCCGTGCGATGTTGCCGCGAGTTGGTCGGTAGCGGTCGGCGTAGCTCAAGCTGTGCGTTGCTCCCCGCTGCGTCAGTCCGCCGTCGGTCCTGATGCGTGTCAGTCACATCCCTGTCCGGCGGCGCGCGTCGCATTCCCGCGCCGTGTCATCCGGCCGGGATTCCCTCAGCGCGTCGGCGAGCTGTAGCACCAGCCAGGTTCCAATAAACTGTCCTTCCGGTGCTGTGAGAGCTACAGGTTGTCCCCGTCACACCGTCCCTGACCCTCTTGTTAGCCATGTGACTGTGGACCCCCCACGCGCCCACCGGTGAGCTATGAAAGGGCTGCAGAGATGCCCTCTTCTGTGTTAACTTTTAATAACTTCCCTAATGACCTTCTCATTTATTATTCATTTTGTTTTCAACTCCAAGCTCAGGCACGGTGGTAAAACATAGCCCATAACTTATACCGCAGCATAAATATTAATGCGGATATATCATTACTGTATCCCTGTGCAAGCAGCTGTGTTGCCATAAAACCATCTTTGCAATCAGAACTTGTCTGTTTTACATTTTTATTGATTTCTAGCTTCCCCATTGATGTTAAGAAATCTAATTTTATTTCATGTCCTTACAAAGGATGAGGTCTAACCACAAGGGAAATAGACTGATGCGATAATAAGAGCTTTTGGGCACAGAGAATGAATCTGCCGTGCTGTTTCTTTATTTTCTTTTTCTTTCTTTCCTCCCCCCGCGCTGCGTCAAATTGAAGAAAGCTGAAAGGTAAACAAAATGCACTGAAACGGAGTCAAAACCCGTGCAACCTTCCTGAAACCCGCCGGGCTGCAGGAGGCTAAAACCGGTAGGACGTTGGCCCTAATAAGATTCCAGTCCTCCCCTTCATTTGAATTTCATCAAATTTCTGACCCTTATTATGCAGCATTTATACAAACATAAGAAATTATTGAATATATTTCAATTTTTTTATTTAATTTGGTCCTTCCTTTCATCAGGTGATGTGCAGTGTAACACACACACACACACACACACACGCGTGCACGCACACCACACTCCCTCACCCTCTGTCGCCCATCTCTCTCTTTAGGAAACATGCGAGCAAACAAAATTCTAAGCAAATTTATAATTCAAATAATGTTTTTCCCTTGTCTGAAGTCATACGCTTTGTGAAATATTTAAGTGCCATCCCTATTTTATAATGAATCTTATATTCATCCTTAATTTATCTGCATCTACGCCATCTTCCCAGTTATTTATCCTCCGGATCTGAGGAACTTCGTGCTGTTCTCCCTTGTACACCTGCTGCATAAGGATGTTGGGCACGAAATAGTTCCCGATTTTCGATTCTTCTCGGGTGAGCGTTTGGTTGGGCTGCACGTCGGAATGCCGTTTGCACACGTTAATTCCCATCAGAACGTAGCAACCCCCCGCAGCGTGGGTTTGCTCGACGCGCAAACATTTCGAAGCCGGGCTTCACCGTAAACATCCAGCGCAGTCAGACGCAGAAACGCGACAGCAATCTCGCACGTACGGTCCTTCAATAACGTGAGAAACTGCTAGCGAGAAGGAAATTTTGCAGTGATTTGAGGCAGATGAGCCGTCCGAGGGGCCTGGTGTAACTGGGCTCTGCCCGGAGATATGACCACCGAGGATTCCCATGCCAGAGCTTCCCAGAGCTTCTCTCCTCGCTGTCTTTCACGCAAGACATAGTGATCTCCCGGAGCTCAGTTAGTCTGACAAACATTAACTTTCCTGCGTCCTCCATGTCTCCCCGCAGGATTGTGACGGACTCCCGATTTCCATCGCTTTGCCCGAGATCCACGACTTCATCATCAACGAACGCCTGAATTCCACGGTGACTACGACCTCACCGTCAAAATCCAAGCGCTGCGACATGGCGGGGGGGGGACCGAGCATTTGTTAGATTAAGAAATCTGCGAGAGTCACGATTCAGTTTAGGCAAACTCTTCACGAGTTATCCATGTTTTAAATTTATGGAAGTGCTCAATGAGGGACCACCGTGTGTTTTTGGTGCTTTAAAGCGGGCTGCTCGGTTTAAAAAATGTTTGAAATTAGTGTCATTGTGCACACGAGTCTTCTTCTTCTGGACAGGGTTGGAGCAAATGAGCACAGAGGATGAGTGAAGGACTGGAGGGCCGCGTTCTGGCCGTGCTTCTATTCCGTGCTTTTATATTGACTTCCGGTCCTCTGTTTTCTCAGTTTGCTGCTCTCCCCTCGCCACCTCCACGGCTCTTGCGCTTCTGATAGTGAGTGAAACGGGTATTTAAGTAAAACGCGGCGCTGTTTTCACTTGTGCAAATTCCAGCTGCACCTTTTGAATAGGAAAACGCCATTTCTGCTAGCAGAGTCCACACACTTCAACCACCAGAGCAGGAGAGACTCGTAAGTCGCAGGTGAACTGTACCCTGTTTTTACCCACCTCTGATGCTGTTCCATCTGCTGCGGAGACCCTGGCCTGTCCTGTCCTGTTCCAAGCAGTAAGCTGCTGGTCTGTACTGTTCCATGTGGGAAGATGCTTGTCTGTGCTGGTCTGTGCAAAAGTGTGTAATCTGCACACCGAGTGTCACCGTATCACCTTCATCGCTGTCCCTGTCACCACCCGTCTGCCTCACAGTCACACCTCTGCTCTCCTATCACCACCCGTTCGCCTGTCACCCTCCTCATCCCCATTTCACTCTTCATCAGCTCTCTCCTTCCCCATCACCCCTTGCTTCTCGATCCGCTCACCCTCTGCTACTTGTCACTCCCTGCCTCCCTACCGGTCTTTATCTTTCTGTCCCCCCCCCCGGTTCCCTATTATTCTCCATCTACCTGTCCTTCACCCTTCCGACTCCTCATCACCACCCCGCTGGCCCATCTCCCCGATCCTTCCTCTCACATCCCTTGCGGGTAACTCCGGCACCAGAAGATGAGGTCTGACGCTCCTCATCCGCATCCTCCTTTTTTCTGTCTTTTTTTACAAACAGCCTGAGTGATGCGGTAATTATGTCTTACACCTGGGATGCAAATCCAATCATACAGGAGTGTTTGTGCGCTTGTGAGCTGTCAAGCTGATGCATGGGGCGGGGTTTATCTGGGCCTTCCGACTGATGGGGAGCGTGGAAACAAGCCGACCGTTGACAGGCCATCATGTAATCTGGCTGTAGGCTGCCGGGTACGATGAGAGCCGAGGCCGGACCCAAATTGTCTGGGAATCAATTAGCCGAGTCAGGGAGGGAAAAAAACGGGAGCAAAATCTTCCAAAATCTCGTAATCGCTAATGCGGCGCAGCGCGGGTGGGGCGGTTCTAGCGCCCGGCCTAGCTTTGGCCTGAAGGTCTACCCGCACGACCCCTGACCCACCCCCTGCGTGGGGGACACGTGTACAGGTGTGCAATAAGCCTGGAAAGTGTTCCGAGCACGTTGTGTTCATCTCTATTATACAGCCCACAGCTGAGAAAACGGGGGACCGCTTTACAATCAATGCAGATGTAGTTTACAGGTTAGGTCCTGAAATGGAAATGAACCCGGCGAGGTGATGTGGCACTCGGGATGATGCGGAGTTACTAATGCGTCGAAAGTGGAGGCGTTCGAGATTGCTGGAAGAATCTGAATCCGGGATGCACGCGAGGAGGACGCAGGAGCGCCGGTGACGTAGCCGCAAAGCCGGGGCGCGGACAGGGACGTGTCTTTGCACGCGGAGGTAGGCGCGGTGAGGCGGTAATGCCATAGGTGGGGAGAACAGGTGTCAAAGGATGTGGGCTTGGGGGATGTGAGTTGTTACAGAGAAAATATGGCAGAGCAATTGCCAGGCGGCAGCGATGAGAGAAACTGGAGGTGGAGGAGAGCGAAAATTGTGGGCATGTAAAGAACTGGAAGGCTGAATAGGTCCGGGCTTGAAGTGGGGGAAAATTATTATTGGCCTTTTGGCGTGAGTGTCGGTCAGTATTTCTGCTGTGAATAAAAAGATCTGTGGCTGATGTTCACACACACACACACACACACACACAGTATGTATGTATGTATATACAGTATATGTGCACCAAGTTATGCTGTACATTGTGTTTTCTTACCATTTGTTCAAAACCTTTGTCTCCTTAATAATATATATTTATACATTAAAAATATATATTTTTTTTTATTAAGGAGGCACAGGTTTTGAACAAATGGTAGGAAAACACAATGTACAGCATAACTTGGTGCGCCCGGGGAAATGAAATGTAGGTTTTACAAATAAATGCTAATAATGGCCATGAGCTGCAGCAGACTTTTGCCAGGAGAGCAGCTCAGGCCAGGGGCAGAGGACGGCACCAGAGTACCAGAAGCTTGTGAGGTGACGAATGCAAGAGAAGGTCCTGGAACCCAGGAGAACACAGGAGCGGCAGTACTGCACAAATGCTGAATTTCAGCCCACTGTACACTCTGAGTGTAAAAACTGCGAGTTTAGTCAGGAGGGGATGCAGAAATGCACAGAATCGGTCAGGTGGACCAGGTTTTGCTAAACCTGTATCGTCTCACATCCAGTGCAGGCAGCTCATTCACCCAGGAAGTTTCATCTGCTCGGTAATGCGAGAATGACTGATGGGCCTTGAGAAAGACTTCAGAAAGATGTTGGTGTACCAGAGTATGACCTTCACTCTTTGCATTATATACTACCTTAAGCCTCCAACCTACAGCCTACAAGCAGTAAAAATAAGGGTTGAATTCAAATGTCCTTTTAAAAAGAAGTTATGCGGCACAGCGTTTCTCCCTTTCTATCAGACGGTGTAGGTGTGGCTATTCCACTTGCACAGCAAATGTACAGAAAGTGTATAAATAGTGCGTGTATCAATGCAGGATTTATTTCCCACAAAATAGGCATTTTACCTTGTATGCTTTTCTGGAAAGTTCTTAGAGTTAGCAAGTGAACTTCCTCCTCTGCGTATCAGAGGGGTGAACAGTCCACCTTGGGTGAAATAAGACATTTATTATTAATGAAATAGAGCAGGAGTGCAGGTGGCTGCAGCAGACCATGCGAAAATGTGAAAAATAAATGTGTTTTCAGCGCAGATATTTATATAAAAGTTGAAAACAGGAAGCATTCGCTTATTGCAATAATCATTCGTCCTCGTGTCACCGCGAGGTTGCAGCGGCCTCAAGTTTATCCTAGAAACAGGGAGACGGGGCACTGGCGTCTCAGGTGAAATATAAAAAAGTATATTTTTATGTGCCAGAAACAATTATTAAAGCTGATATATGTTCTTGACGGCAAATTTGTGAATCATTATATGAATTTAAACTAAGAATGTGTCTTGTGTTCTGGTTCTGGGTTCACCCGGTGCCGTCTGCTTCACAGCCCTCAGCTGCGATTTTAATAATTTTAATAAACAGCGGCTTACGGTTAACGCCGAAATCTTGCTGTATCTGCTTTTTATTAAAAAAAGAAAGTAAGTCGCTCGCCAGCGTTTGCTTTGGTTGGGCTGATATCTCTAAACGGGTCGGAAACGTGCGATCGCGAAAACGTTCACATTTAACTGTGCTGCAGCTGCTTTTACAAGTTAGAAAAAAGCGAGGGAGAACTTGTTTCTGGGATTTATATTGTATAAAACGTATGGTAATGAGATGTTTCATATTAGCCTACACTTTGTAACAGCAACCGTCTCCTGCTTTAGTACACTTTCTGTTACCACAGTACTGTACTGCGATCCTCGCTCGGGCTTTGCACTGGGATGTGTCCCCCTCACCCCTCAGACATTTAGTGTCATTAGGTGTGAGGATATTAATAAAATATTAAAATGTGCTCCTGTCTAAAAAAAACACGTCCCGCAGATCTGCGTATTTTCAGAGACGGAGCTGTAAAGGACACGACTTCCTATCGAACAAGTACGTCCTCACTTTGAGCTGCTTCTATGTACAGCTTACGGTGCCACCCAAAATGTTTAACTAGAAGCACAAAGTTGGAAAATACCTTTCTATTTGGTGTTAAATCATATTTTTTAGGGTTAGGGTTAGGTTTCTTTGTATCGATGCCAACTGTGAAACAGCAACTAATGTTTTAATGTTTTGCTCAAACAGGTTTGTGTCAGTGGGCCTGCAGGTAAAACTGCTTGTTTACTGCAACTCCAGACGAATGCGTTTACATGCTGAGCTGAAGCAGCGACGCACTAAACTGTTCACTTTCTTATGCTGCTCACTATTATTTGTACATCTTCCTCTTTTCCCTATGAACTACACCGAAGTTAAGCCGGTACGACAGCGATTACAAGAGTTGCCTTCGGCCTCCGGGGACCCCGGTTCCACTCCCACCGCGGCACCATTCACATTTACCATGAATTACTCCCCGTGACGGGGATTCTAGCATTAAACGCATTAATAGCATCGCTTGTGTTCCCAGACACTGGACTGATGGGTGACAAAATCATTTTTATCCACAAACCTAATGGCATTCTCACTAAACTGGTATAATATTTTCAAATCTTTATACCTCTTGTCATATTCCTCTTCGTCTCTACAGTACCAAATTTTTGTGTCAAATATTTCCACGTGTAATGCCTGTTTCATTATCAACCTTTGCAGCTGGCATGTTTGCATCCTCAGCGCTGGAAAAAACCGCATACCAAAGGGCTCCTCAGGAACATCAATTTGTCCCGGGTTATGAATGCAACGTTTGATAGACCGGGAAGCAATTCCGCAGTGCAAATATTGAGAAAGAGGCGGCGTTTTGTCCCCGCGAGCACTCGCACTCGCGACGTCCGAGAGTCGACCGCGGTCGTGCCGCCCGCCGCCTTGCCGGAGGAGGTCGCTTCTGCAGGTAATCGATGGCGCGGCAAAGGTGCGCACGTCCTATGAGCGAAGAGGACCGCGGCTACTGCGACTGCAGGCCTTAGCAGGTGGTTGTCCTTGTTAACCTTCCCACCCCCGGCTTTGTAATTGTGGACAAAGGCATTTGTTTTCACATTCTGCAAATTGTCTCATCCGACCGTGCGGCCAGGGTGTTTGCCTGCGATTGCGCTTCATTTTCATCTCTCCGATCATCGGGCAGCTTTAAGGATGGCCATTGTGCTCCCACACAGGGGGGCGCCGCCTCATCACGCTACTGTAATTATTATTCATAGTCTTCCAGGATGCCTTTGCTCTGCGGCAGCCTCTGGGCCTCAGTTGCTGCCGGCAAAATAGATGTCGCCGGTGGGCAGGAGAATTTACCAGACTGGGCAATAAGGTGCCAGACCAAGTGACCACCTCAAGTCCCTCAGGAGGGGACCAGACCCTGTGCGTGACAACTGCATTCGCACGCTGGCAACTGCGCAGCGGACGGCACTTTCGGACCCACGGGGGCAGCCCGGTGGCCAAATTCGTCACCTGTGCGCATGTTGCGTGGACGTAAAGGACGAGCGGCGGACTTAGATGCGCCCATAAACGCTCACCTGTGTTCCAGGTGCGTCAGCTATGACTTTCTGGGATTTAAAATTTTTTAAAAAAAAAACACTTTTAAGGGGGGTAATAAATTCCGAGGCGCATTTGTGACATTTGGCATTTTCGCCGCAGTGCCTCGGTGACGCCGGGAATCCGCACGGCCTGGAACACTCCCGCTCCCGAATTAGTGAATCGGCGGCGGTGAAGCGTAGCGCCTCCTCCCTGCAGCCATCAGCTGCGCACATGTACACGGCCTCTGCGTCGCCACGCGACTGCCGCTGCAAAGCTGGCTCCGCGGCCAAGTATTTGCGCTGCCTTCCCTCGAATCGTCGCACGCCTTTCAGGTGTCTCCCATCCTTACTGCGCCACTGTACTGCACGTGAGCTGAGAGAAGCGGACAGGTTTGACGGAAAGAGAGAAGGGGCTTCTCTTGGCCCTTTTACAAGCAGAATGAAACAATGGTGGGAGATGAATCAAAAACAATACCAATGTGGTGGCAACAGCACAGATTTTTTATTTATTTTTACCCCGGGATTGATGAGTGCCAGTTAGCAGCTCTGTGTTACTGCACCCCGGTGCACGGCATCCCCAGCTTCTATTTCGGGCGGGGGGATTCTTTAAACAATTACGCAAATAAGAATTAGCATCTGCTGGGCCCCATCCAAGCTCGGTTTTACTGTATTCCTGCAGTTTGTTTGAAAGGGCGTCTCCGCAAACAATAGCGTCTCCCCCATGACTGCTCTTCAGCCTATTTTTAGGCCCCGTTCGTGGCATTAATAAGTTCTCCTAAAGTTCAGTCCGGGAATGATGCATTACTGCTGACATCAAATTTCTCCTCGACTTAATGAAATGAATTGTCATCCGAAATGGTTGCCTTTCAGGTCGGTTCGGCGAGCGCAGCCGCTCTGTCGGCTGCAGACAGAGTGAACGTTCTGCCAAGAACCGGGTCCAGACTTTAATAGGGTATTCAGTCCACAGAGAGGGGCTGAAACACAATCACAACCGGACCTGCAGTCAGTGATTTTTATCAAGGCAATTTGTTGCATCTGTGGTGTGATGGGCTTAGCCGGGCGAGGGGAGGGCGGCGAGGGGCTTGTTTGTGGATTCGTCCGCCTGGATTCCTCTCCACAAGAATACAGACAAAGCGGCGTCTCTGAAGTGCACCTTGCGAGCAGATGGGCAAATTCGAACGAGAACGTTTTTATATGAGGAAAAATTAATTGTTCCTGTTTGAAGGTGGGGCACTTGACTCGGGAGAATGACACTCGCAACTTCGCTCCGTGGTTCCTTTTGTCTTTCAAGAGTTATTTAGCCGTCAGGGAAGGCTGGAAAGCTGAAAAATATATAAAACTACAGCAGCATCTTGTAAGTCCCTCCAAGGCTCCTCAGCTGCTTCAGCCTTGGCTTCAGCCAGTATAAAATATTTACTGTTTTCTCTTTTCTGACAACAAGACTGTTCAACCAAAATGCTTTTTTATTTTCAGATTTTTGTTTATTGTTCAACCAAAATATTTTTTTTTCCAGAAATTTCTTTACTCTCTGACCAAAATGTCTTTTCATTCAAAGTTTTGTTTGCCAATATTAAGCGTGGCTGAAGGTAGATTATTATTTACAGTAAACGCCAGTGTTTCATACTGTGGTCTGGTGGAGGGAAAAGATGCTAAATGTTATTTGTCATTTTAAATTGGTTATGCAGTAAAAAAAAAAAAAAAAAAAAAGACTGCAGGAACGTAAAGTTAAACGGATGTTTTCCAGAAAAAGGAGCGCCAAGGTTCTAATTCCTCAGATTTTCCTCATAAAGTCCCATTTATCGCTTCAATATTAATTTGGATGCTTAAAAAAATCTCAGCTTTCCTTTCCAAGTTTGTCCGACCTGTTTTAAGCGGACTTTTGCTGTTATATATCGTGTAAGATTAAAACACAAAAAGATAAATATTTTCTATACAATCGGCTACTTAGCCTCACCTAGTGGGCAAGGCTGGAGTTAACACTTGTTTACTGTGGCAAATGACAAAAATGGTGTCAAACTCACAGAAATAGATTTAATTCTTGCAGCATAATTTTTCAGAACGGAAGAATATGTTTTCCCATATCACGTGCCCCCTTTGTTCATCTCCGGGGACTGCGATGGCGTTTAACCTCTGGAAGGTCACCCGGCAGCACCGCACGTGCCAAGCGCACCTTAAGGGTACAAAGCCTCCAACATCCCGATGGAGAGGAGATGTCCTGCAGGCGTCCGCTGCGGAGCTTTTGTCCCGGATTGCTTCTCTAATTGATACGCAGCAGCCAAGGAAACAGGTTTGTAACGTGAGGTGCCGAGTGTCATGAGATGTGATGTGGACATGCGAGATATATGGGAAGAAGAAGAAGAAGAAGAAGAAGAAGAAGAAGAAGAAGAAGCTTATTTGCTTTGCCAGCTGATCCTGCACACCTTGGCTCCATGGAACTTGGAGATGGCTGTTTCTTGCCAGGCTGTTCTCCTGCGGTGGAGCCATGAACTGGATTCTTCAGAATGTAAAGCGGGGAAGGCCACAGGCTCACACGCACTGTGCTTAAGTGGACTTAAAGGGCCAAAATAAATAGGAATAAAAATGTTAAAAAGTGACAGAAATGCCCGGAGCTCTCTGCGTGCTGCTGGGAGGCCACTGCAGATGCAGTACAAAGAGCCGAGCGGCGGTGCGAGTCCGTCTCCACCCGACTACCCCCACCCCCAATAATCCTGACCGCTTGTCCCTCCTCTCCTGCCCCCCCGATGGAACCGCTCCACTGCAGTGGACACCAACGCTCTTGGAGGAAAGCGTGAGGATTCCTCCGAGTCGCCGGCGTTTCTCGAGGCCCCGGGAAGGCTCCCGCTGCCGGGGAAGCATCCATCCTGCATCCCGCAGCTTATCTTTTAAGACGCGGCCGCTTGCTGCCTCTCTGTGTAAGAGATGTACCTTCATCCTCCTCATTGTCTCCTTGTCTCCCAGAACATTTGTCTTACACACTGCTCTTGTCTTGGCGGGTCTATAATTGATTATGCATTACTTCCATGAACAAATTGCCTGCATGCGTTTTTTTTTACCCCCCCCCCCCCTTTCCTTTCCCTTCCCTTCCCTTTTTATTTATTTTTTTTTTGCAGGACTGCAGACGTGCAATTTGAAGCAGGTGGTTTAGAAAAATGGAGCAGGGAATGGCGGCAGAAACGCTTCCTCTCCGTCTGCGCCAACGTCCCAGCCAGCAGCGGACATTATCAGCGGCCAAATGAATGGTCTGCCTGTTTTCCGCATCCCTGAGGTCTCCGACTGCGGCAGCACTGCAGTCGGCGATGATGTCATCCGCCCGGCGAGCGCAGCCGTGTGGTGCTGAATAGCAACGAGGCTCGGCTGTCTCAGAGCATCTGCCGGACGAGGAGCGAATGACAATTCCACAGGACGGGGGATGCGTGCGTGTCCGCTGAACTGGGGGGGGGGCGCTCGCATGTTTTTCCGCGCTCGACAGTCAAATGCAAAGGAATGAACCGTTGTGCAGACACGGCGAGGCGTCCGGCCGGCCGCTGCTCCTCAAGATGCTGCACGGCTCCTCTCTTTCGCTGAGGTGCACTGCAGCTCCCCTTGGGGGGGCGGCGGGGGGTCTGCGCTCCTAGACCCCAAATTTATGGCGGTCTCCTATACATTGTGGCACTGAAAGCCACCACAGCCTCCGTCTTGAAATAATAGACAAAAAAAAAAAAAAAAAGTCGAGCACTGGCTTCCTCTCTTATAGAGGGATTTCCATACAGAGAAGCTGGAAGTGTGTGTGTGTGTGTGTGTGTGTGTGTGTGTGTGTGTGTTTGTCCATGTGGACGCCAGCACATATGTGCATATGCATGTGGTGCCGGTTCTCTGATACCCTACCGGGCTCCGTCTGTGAGCCTTTACACTACGCTGAAGGTTATTAAATTGCAGAGACACATCAAAATGATTTATGGTTTCTGATCAAGGCTGCTGGGAAAATGAGTGTGCGTCACCGGCTCAAGGTGACTGAGACTGTATCCTGGGGGGGCAACGTAGAATGTGGTGCCGAAAAGGAATCAAGGACCGTCTCCATATTGCTTCTTACTGCATTACAGCTATTGAATTAAGCAATTCGAGACTTTGAGATTAAATTTAAACTCATGCGAAAATGTCAGGGATTATGGAACGGGAGTGAGAGCAACGGGACTGTGCGCGTGTGTGGGGAGGCTGAGAGCCAAAGCAGGGCTGAGTGAATGCGGTGCATTGGGGAGAAAGGGGATTTAAACTGGCTTAGTTTATGTGCATTGTTTTATTTTATTTTATTTTTTCTTGTTATTAATTCATTTAGTTTTTTGTCAGCAGATGCTGTTCGGTTGCAATACGGTGCAAAATGATGCAGGGGTGTCCTTCTCACACACGCAAGTTTACAACCAAGCACCTTTAGGTGACGCTCTGCTACCGGACTGTGGCGGAGGACAATACCGAGGACCAATAAAATAGCGTTAAAAAGGCAGATCGTGGCTACCTTTGGCTTGCAGATCTACCAAGGCTTTCTTCCAGCTGTTCTTCACGCATCCCCGTCGACGTTATCGTGTCTATTGCAATTATTTGTACCTCATTTTACCACTTTGAAGACGCGACCGTGTGCGACCTGAGCGTCAGCTCTGTGCACAACATCTGCTGAACCTCAGAACAAAGCTGCACCCAGCAATAAAAGGCAGCAGTAATGAATAATTCTAGATGTTCTTCTCCTTCGCCCCAACTCGCAGCAGCCGCACCTTCCGCTTCGTTCGGCTCCGGACTTGGACACCGCTGGCAGACGGACCGGCTTTATGGTGAACGCTGTATATTTCTATTCCAATCATGGTTTCGCTAAAACACATTTACATGACATGCCCAGCAGAGCTGAGGCAGTTGTTATGGAAACAGTAGTCAAGGTCATGAGTGAAAAGGACTTGAAATGGAGCAGCAGCAGGTACTGAGCAATAAGAAGAGCCGCTGTAAAATCAGTGTAAATCACTGCTCTCACTGTGCTCTTTAATGGTACTTTTTTAAAACCCAGGTACCATCATGGCTGTTACTTTGGCCTATAAATAAAAGAAGGGAAGCGTTTTGCCGACTTGTTTGCACGACATGAGAAAATGCACTTTATTTGTGGTCGATGCCCCCCCCAGAAGCTCAGCGCCACGCAAACATACAGAATACGCGAAAATAAATGAACCTGTGCCTTGCACGGGCAGCATTTTCGCAGACTTTTCCTGAGCTGCAAGTCTGCATGAATTCTCTTTCAGGATTGGACCGGTATCTAAGTAAGGAGCCCTTATATCTGATAAAAATGTCATATTGCAAATGTACAAGCAAAATAAATGAACTGCCGTATTCTGCCGAACCCTAATCTGTGACCAGGCAGTGTCTGTGTGTAACTCCTTGCGTGCAGGTGTGTTGTGGCTTTTCGTGGGAGAACGGTGCCCCCCCTGGTGCACATGTGGCAATGCAAATGGGATTTTGGGAATGATGTGACGCGAGGGCGACCACAGCACAGGCTTCCCGTCAGCTCTACCTGCTCCGGTCCACGTGTCTCTACGCCTTTCTCACCTGACCTTTACTTGACTCGGCCGACCTTCACCTCTCCTCAGAACCTCTGTCCCCGATGACCTTCGCTTCTCCTCAAACCCCTGCCAAGGGTCTCCTCTACAGTGACTTCACCCCTCCAGAGATTTCTTCTCTTCTCAGTGACCTCATCTCTGCAAAACGTTCCTCAGCTGAGCTCTGCATCTCTGTTGAGCCTCCAAATCCCCCTGGGACGCCCACCTTTTTTGTAGAAAATTCTCTCCCCGGTGCCTTCCAGCGCTCTCCGGAATCTCCTCACCCCACTGACCTTGACCTCCAAATAGAGCCTCCTGACCTCCGCTCTCCTCCCAGCCTGACTGGACTTGCACCAGCCCTGAAGGAGGGGTGGGATGGTAACGTTAACCACCGTTCCATCAAACAGAAGAAACAGTTTTGTACCACAGGCTGTCAAGCTGCTGAACTCCATCATCTCAGGCCTGATCACCACCACCACCACCGACCACCTTCCGCAGTATCACCTCCATTATCACCGCTGCCTGACTGTTTGCACTGATTTATCTTACCCATTTATTTGTTTGCTTACAAGTTTATCCAACTTTTACAGTGTCGTGCGCTGCGGTTCCCGGAAAAACCACATTTTGGAGAAACCACTGTTTTATTCCCGCTTGCGTAGTGCAGGAACGACAGTAAAGTGAAGCTCGAGCCTTGGTTTCACCTGACCGTTTTCCCGTATTGGTCAGATTCGGTCAGTTCAGCGTTGGTTTGGACTGCTGCTGGGGTCAGGTTTCGGGTCCAGACGGCACCTTCGCGCAAAGCGGTTTGCTCGCTGTGATTTCGTCTGCACCTAACAGCGGGTTATGAGTGCACCCACGCGTTTTGTTCCCATCGATGAAACAGTCTGCGTTTCACGGCCAACTCAAGAGAGTGAACCTCAGTATTTTCCAGCACAAACGTGCCCTAGGCCGCCATTCCAGCCAATTCTGTTTCGTTAGTTCACGCTTCCCTCTAGTGGTCGCAAGGACCATTCTCGTTCATTCGAAAACGTTGCAGATCCGCAGGAAATCCGCGACTTTGGCCAAGGTGAACGAAGGGGGTAGGCTGGCCCCCTTCGATTGTTTTCTCAACAAATATTTTGCAATATTTTGAACAGAGTTCGCATAGGCGTTGAGGTGAAGGGGGAGCGCGCGTACGGTTGCCCGGCAACGGGAGAAGCACAACAGGGCGAGCAATGGCGTCCGAGGAGCAGCGCCCGAGCGTTAAACGCATTTTCTTAAACCACGTCGACTTATATTCCTCTAAATATATTGGAAAGGTAAGCGTGTGCTGTGCTGGCACTGCTTTGCCTTTTCTCCCTGATGTGAATACCTGGATTTTACAAGTTAAACTTTTTTGTCGTTGCTTCTGTTGCATTTGCACGCGTTTTACGTTGCATAGATGGACGACACCTATTCTGTTATTTTGTCCTTATCGATTCAATAGGCACGTTTTTGTGTGTAGTTGCGGAGGTGTTCCCATCCTTCAGTGAGGTGGCACAGCCGGTGACGCAGAACGTGGGCTGTGGGTTTCGAATCCCTTCAGTCTTTGGGGATTTTACTTGTTCTTCTTGTACCGGGATTCTTCCCACAGACCTGTTTCAGGTGAACCGGTGATTCTGCACTGAGCCGTGTGCCTGGTTGTAGGCAGTTTCATAGCAGAGGTTCCCCACCTTCTGTAGCTCGGAAGGGCCCTCACGAGTGGCCATAGAGGTAACACAATGCTCTTCAGCAGTTTTGAGATTAATTCTGTATACTTGCACCTTCAAGGACTTGGAAGCAGGAGGCTCAGAACCAGGAACGCTGTGTTATTCGTGTTTATTCATTCTTGCACCTGTGATTTGCTCCGGGGAATCTCATCCTATGTCTGACATAAACATACTCAGTCAGGTTCACGTGAAACCGCGAATGGCGATGGGCGCAGTTGGAGTCGATGGTTAGGAACCGGGGATGTGGCAGGCGGGGGGAACATTTAGGCTTGGCGGCCATGAAACGGGGAGTTTGGGGAAGGCAGAGGAACGTGCTCGGAACAGGAACTGGGGCGAGGGGTTAAGGCGACGCTTAACTTATCTCGAATGTTAGTCAGAGCTGCTTGAGGATCTGCTTGGTCCGTCTACCCTTTTATACACCTGGTTTGTGGTGTTCAGTGGAACGGATGTGTCAAGTTTGGACAGGTGAATCAAAGAGGCTTTGGGTGGTCACGCGCACAGGGAGGTGGAAGTTATCGCTTCTAGGGGTCGTGACACACACGCTGACGGCTCCGGCAGTAGAGGACAAGAAGAAAACGTCCTCCCTCCTCCAGGGTTTTACCAAGCGATGGCACTTGTGTCACTGCTAGCTAACAGCTCTCTCTCACCAGTTCTTATCAGGCTGTGTGGCTGGAGCATCTCTGGAGGATACTGGAGAGGCCGAGGTGTCGGAGGAGGAAAGGGGCTCTCCTGAACCCCAGGGCAATGACAAAGAAGGAACTTTTGAGATAGTGGGAACTGTTCTGAATGAACGTAAGAAGGATAAGAAGAATGCATCCTTTGCGCTGGAGGAATATTCAGTGAGTAAAAGAAAAATCGGTGCGGTTTTGTTCAGTTTAATTCTAGCACTCTTGTCAGCAGGCTGTCGATAAAAATGCAAAATAAATAAATCTCAATAAAAGTTCACTTTGTTAGGGTGTATTGGAAGAAATAGGGTGTAATGCAAACGGCGAAGTAAAATTGTCCGTAATCTTATTACTGCGCAGGCGCCGACCCAAGAACAGCTTCTGGCGCGATTGATGGAGTGCGATGTCATTATTTACAATATTTCTGAAGATGTCGATCAGATAGATGAAGCCTCCTGGGCCGTTTCAGGTATCGGCGGCCACCGGTGTCTGCATTATCCTGTCAGCAGCTTGTTTTCATGCAGTCGGTGCCTCTTAAATGATTTATGTACCATTTTTCAGCCCTTCATGCAGAACTGGATAATTTTACTCACCTGAAGATGTTCATTTTGGTGTCAACTTTGCTGACTTGGGCCCTGAGCAAGTCGGTTGACCCGGTAAGTTACTGTCAGTACTTGTTCGTCGTCTGATCTCGACTTGAATTTCTGATGTGATAAAATGGTGTTTTGCTGAGAATGAGATGCTGACATGATTTAATCGGTGTTCAACTTCTGCAGGATGATCCTGAAGTTCCCTTCACAGAAGAGGACTATCGGAAGAGACGACCCCATCCCAACTTTAAAGATCACATTTCCTTAGAGAAACTCGTGATCAAAGTGGGCAAAACGGTAATCCTGCGTCTCCTGCAGTACTGGGGGTTTTCTTTGTCACTGTCACGGTGAGATGACTGCTGCTACATCTTGGAATGAAATCCTTCTCCTTCACACTCTCTGTTACCTTTCAGAACAAGACTAAGTTTTCTACCTATGTCGTGGCTTCAGGACTTCAGTATGGAATGGGAGAAAACTTATTTCATTTCTTTTTCAAGGTATGACAGAGTTCATATGCCCTTATTGATGGTGTCAAGTAGGATTACAACGCAAATTTTTAGCACCTGAATAAAAAATACAGCTGTGCCCTGGTATTTGAGATCCCGGTTTTCGAGTTCCTGAAATAATGAGCAGTATCTATTAATACCCGTCTTGGTATCAGAGTTGAAACGTCTTAGCGTAAGGAGTTCTATCTGAGGGTTGCAGAACCACATCAGAGAATTGCAGGAAAGGGGTGTGAGTACAAGTGTGATGCTAGGTGGGGTCACTGTGCCCAGCATCTGTGTTCTCAGTCTTTGCCTCATGTTGCCCAGGGTCAAATGCAGTTAGTGCTTCAGTATTTCAATCCCTTGTGTTCGGTGGGTCAGCACCCCAGTAAGAGTTTATTACAGTAACAACCATTATAGTAGCTGTAGTTTGCTGTTTTTTTTTCCTGTTATACATAAATTTGATTATTAAATATGGCTATTACTACTAATAAGGAAAGAAACAATGAATGATATTGAAAAAGTAAGTACAAGTTAGCAAATGCATTAACAGTTCGTATAAATAGCGTTCATAGTGTTTTTAATCAGGCTGAAATGGGTGTTTTGGAGTGTATGGGATATTTTGGGGAAATTAAAATGGGTTTCTCAGATGTATCCGGAGCGAACTGTAATTGTCCTCATACGAAATAATGGAAACGGCTTCTCGATATTCGAGTTTGTGGTATTGAAACCCCTTCTAGGAGTTTACACTCAGGTACCAGGGTACAGGTGTACTAGGGTTCTGAAGATAATTACTAAAAACTGTCATTAAATGTTCAGTATTTCCCAGTTGGCTCTGAAGTAATTCTGTGAGACCAAACTCATTGTAAAATGTTATAACAAACACTGTACACTGGATCATGATTAATAACTTAAAGTTACTGTATTTTTTTCAAGCTTTTGATAATGGGTTCTGTATCAACATTTTAATATCATCTTCTTTTCTCATCCGTATTTTATTCAATCCCTGTTCCTGTAGATGTCCTGGTTGGGAGAAGTTTCCAGGATTCCTGTGTTTGGACCAGGCAGCAACATCCTTCCAACAATTCATGTGAATGACTTGGCCAGGTTGGTTGCAGCATATTTTTAGCAACGGTGCCTTTCACGGGAAGAAATACATTTTTTTTTTAATTTGGTGTTTGCTGTGTTTATTTCTTTGCAGCGTAATCCAAAATATCATTGACCATCAGCCAAAGATGCACTACTTAGTTGGAGTGGATGATTCCAAAAATTCATTTGAAGACATCGTGAAGGTGGGATCCCGCAGTATAACTTGATGTGAGAAGGGTGTTACTGCCGAGAGTGAGACTTTATCATAATTGATCAGTTATGTACTTTTCTCTCATTCCCAGGCAATAAGTTCAGCAGTTGGACCGGGGAAAATCCAGAATGTTCCAAAAGAAGATATTTTCCTCACGCAGGATTTCATGGTTTGGATTTTCTGGATTTTGAACTACATGGTCAAACACAAGACAAGAATCCAGAGATGTTTTTATTTTTGAATAAAGTTGACCTTTGAGTTCATGCTTGCTTACCAGAATGTAAATCATTATTTAGCAGTTAACTGATTTTTTTTTTTTTTTTTAATAATATCAAGAACCCGAATAAAACCCCCCCAAAAAATTCACGTCTTTCTTTTTCAGCAAAAGGACATTGATTCCTTATTTATGAACCTAAGGATAGAGGCTGTTTTTCTGAAGGAGAATTTTAATCTGAACTGGGTGTCGGAGTCTGGAATTGTAGAGAACATTGACCACATTGTGGAGGAATACAGGCAAACAAGAGGACTGCTGGTAAATGCATGACCGACACCAGACTGCAGTCACGACTAATAATGAGTTAGAATTTGAAACAGAAGACATCAATAAACAACTGTTTGAATTTATTAATTTAATTGAAGAACATTAAATATGGAGAATAGTGTCTGTTTAAACAATTAAATAATAAGATATGAGTGGCTGAGACTGAGCACAGATCTCATTAATAACTTATTCATTATCTTCCAGCCTCTTCGCATCTGTGTCTTTGGGCCTCCGGCTGCAGGGAAGAGCACTGTGGCGGAGAAGATCTGCAAGCAGTACAAACTTCATCATATCAAGCTGAAAGATGCCATCACCGAGAGTATTTCACAGCTGGTCAGTGTACCTGTACACACAATGCGCACAGCATGCACGCAAACTGGGAATAGCTGGTATACATATTCAGGAAATACAGGTGAACCCTGGTAAATCCAGCCTAATCCTCTAATACAAGCTTCCAGTTTGCACAACAGACGCCCCGCTATGACGCAGAGCTATAATGTGGCACCAGAAGCTTATCTGCAAGAAATCAAAAAAACCAAGAGGATCACACGCTACACAAAAAGCTCGTTCCTGTCCCATACTGCCTTGCCATGTAATGCGGCAAGCTGTAAGGGACATACTTTACTAATATCCCGCCTCATGTTCGCTTTGGTTCTATGTGTTTTTGCAGTGTCTCCATTTTAATCTTATAAATGTGGTATAATCCAGCAAAATAGGACCAAAAAGGTAGAAAAGCTTGTAAAAAAATTGTAAAAAAAATTGAAAAAAATAATACATTTTGAAAAGCCTATAGGATAGAACTGTTTATTATGAGAGTTGAAAGTGGGGCGGGGGTAACACACAGTCAGCTGTTCTTATTATGCATTTCTACAGCAACAGTTCATTAAACTAAATTGTCTTGTTTATTTTAAATTGTTCATTTTTTATCTGAAATTTTGCATTAAACAGTGTAATTTCTGTGCAGCTGCGTGGCGCCGTGCAGTGTGGGGCGATGCTGTATGTGCTACAAGGTGTTTAGAAAGTTGGCTTGGGGGTGTTTGAGTGGGCTGGGAATGCATCATTGTTTTCCCATTGAAAACAATAAAATAGCATCCGGATTTATGGAATTTTAATATGCGCAGTATTTTTAGGAACGAATTTAAGTGCATAAATTGGGGGTTTACCTGTGTGTGTGGTGATGTAACTGGATTGTTCTTCAGCTTTACCGTGCTGACGTTTCTTTCAAAATGGTGCGAAGGGCAGTTGTTTAACAGCTGGGTTAATTTCAGGAGAGCCAAATTGTAATGGAAGATACGGAGAGCGAGAATGAGGAATCCATGAACAAAGCCCAAGAATTCCTGGTATCGCTGAAGGAGAACATGGAACAAAATACTGGTATGAAACAATGGAACTGAGCAGAAAAAGCTAACAATTATCCTGACTACTGGAGGATATTTGGAAGCTTTAATATCACGTTGGAGTGTGTTCCTTTGTAAGATTTATTACCCAACATTTCATATTTCTGTGTGAGACTTGTTTCTGTGTTTTGTTAGGCCGCCTGGATGACCAGTTTGTCATCCAAATAATGAAAGATAAGCTGCAATCACAACCATGTAAGAACCAAGGATTTGTCTTGGATGGCTTTCCTAAGACTTACGACCAGGCCAGAGAGTTATTTGCTGGTAAACTATTTCCTTACATTTATGCTGCTTTCAGAATGCTTAAATTCAGCCTTAAATTTAACCTTTTGGCTTGCGTGTGTTGATTTGCTTTTTGTCTCATATTCAGTTGAAGATGAAGAAGAGGAGGAAATCAAGTCCAGAACTCCCACTTTCAACAAAAAAATTATCCCAGGTGTGTTAGGAATGGGCAAACATGCTGAAAAGTTTGGGTCTGCCTGCCTTTTGACCACTGACACGCACTGATTTGGATGGAATAGATGCAGTGTAAAGAAGAAAAAAGTTGTTGGCATCTGTGAACGGTGTTCTATGTTTTGCTGTAGAGTTTGTCTTCTCCCTGGAAGCCAGCGATGCCTTTCTGACTGAGCGCGTGATGAACCTTCCGGAAAGCGTGGTCCAGGGAACACATCTTGCTCAGGAGCCCTTTCTTCGGCGCCTGGCCACCTACAGAGACATCAATACTGAGGAGGAAACAGTGCTCAACTATTTCGATGAGCTGGAGATTCACCCTGAGCCGCTTGGTAGCGTGACAATAACGTGTACAGAATGTCAGAGAACATCTACACCTACACAGCAGCTCTTCTGCTCACATGAATACACCTGTACCCCGATACCTGAGTCTAAATGGCGTTTGTTTATTTGCTCTTTTTTAGTATTGTAAATTGCGTTTCGTTCCTAAGTAGTAACAGCAGCAAATGTTTGATAGTCAAAGTTATGTATAAAATGAAGAAATAAAAATGTGTGCCTACAGTAATGGCAGTTACTGTAATGAACTGTTACTGTGGTGCTGACCCACTGAACAGAAGGGACCAGAATGACGGAGCGCAAACTGCGTTTGAATCCGGACCACACGAGACAAAGACTGAGGACACAGATGCTGGGTGCAGTGACGTATCCCACTTGCACCCATTTCCTGTATTACCCTCATGTGGTTCTCTTCCCTCCTTTTGCTGGGGATCTCAACTCAGACACTGAGGTGCCGTTAAATTCTGCTCATTGTGCTGAGAATTTGGAAGGCGGGGGATCCAATACCGCGGTACAGGTGTAGTTTCATTTAAGGTATTTTATGACAAACAGAGGAGCCCACATGACTGCAGTACTCAGACCTGAAATAGACAGTCCCATCCTGTGCACTAGTACTGTACTGCTCACATTAACATCAGTATATTTAGTCTTCTGTGGCTCATGCTTCTAACTTGATGTAACTCAGATTCTCATGAGGATGTTTCACGGTGCCTTCAGAAATTACCAGCAGTGATGATATGGAGTACACTGTTGTGATGGAGAAGATCTGCAAGATTCTCGGAAAGCCTAGGAACTATGGGCCCACCAAGGAGGAACAGGAGCTGCAGGAGCAGAAGGAGGCAGCCGAGCGGCTCAGGCAGATGGAGGCTGAGAGAGCCGAAGCCGAGCGCCGGGAGGCCGAGGAAGCTGCCGACAGAGCTGCGCGCTGGGAGGAGTGGGTGAGACCCGAGAGATTTAATGCTTCTGCTTGTTCAGATGGGACAGGTTGTCGTGCTTTTGCAGTCGAAACGCAACAAGAGTTTTGGTTGTAAATGTGGTTCAAACCCGACTCCTCACTACTGCCTTTGTACCATTAAACAAGGTAAACGTGAAATCTCCAGATGTCCAGCTGTATACATTTAAGTTTATTCATTTGACACCTGCTTTTTTCTAAAGTAATTCATTCAAAGCAGATAAATGACGTCCAAATATATTGCGTTACGCACATAATATTGATTTCGCTGGAAACGTTTTAGTATTATGCTAAACAGCAAGCTGCTGCCGTGTCCCCCACGTCTCTGGCTGTCCCCAGAGCAAGCGCTTGGCAGATGTGAGGCAGCAGGAGGAGGAGCTTCTCGAAGCCCAGTCCGTCCCTCTGAGAAACTACCTGATGAAGAACGTGATGCCGACTCTGGCGCAGGGGCTCATCCAGTGCTGCAGACTCAAACCCGAGGATCCGGTAGACTTTCTGGTACGTGACCCCCTCCCTTATACCAGGAAAGGATCGCACATGTGCTGATTATGCAGAAAAGAGTGGAAATCGTATACAAAATCTGCGGATTAAGAATCTTGTTTTAGAAGTGGCACAAATTCTTGTTTTTTCCCCCCAGGCTGAATATCTGTTCAGAAACCGCCCTGAAACAGAGTGAAACGTCAGGTTTTCTTTGTTTCATAACTTTTTGCACAGCAAATAATATTTTGATCATTTAGTTTATACTTGCATATTTGTACTTAGGATTAAGGACCTTCTAGAAGGTAGACATGTGCTCATGAACCCCAGTAGCGTTTATCCAGAAGCACGGTAAAACAGGGTACGCACTGGATGGGCCACAACAGTGCATCGTAGGGCAACCCCCTCCATGCACACACAGCGAGGAAACTAACATGTGCAGGAAACCCCCTTAAACACGTGGGGAACGGGCAAACCGCATGTGAACCCAAATCCCAGACACTGACACACCAGCACTACCAGCTGCGCTGTCACCCCAGTAAAGAATCTACCGGAAACAGTGCTGGAAGAAACTGGAGCACCGGGATGAAGTGCCATGTGAACATGCAAACTCCACACAGACCAAACTGGATCCGAACCCACGTTTGCAACTGCAGTTCAAGAGTTGGGTGTCCTTATATGTTAATAAAAACGAAGCTATAAAAATTAAATATCAGCCTTGTTCCTGTGTATAACAACATCGTGGGCAAGGAGCTGCCGCTTATTGGGCGAGGAGACTTTGCTTGCTGGACTCGGGTGGGGCAGATTTCAGAGGTAAAAGCTTTTATGTGGGAGGGCTTGTGTGAGGACAGGAGAAGGACAGACACTTGGGCATCTTTGGACAGAAAGGACCACTCTGAGGAGCTTCAAGCAAGGTCCGTTTCTTAGGCTGAAGTTCTTAGGAGAAGTTTCAGCCTAAGAAATGGCATTGCAGAATGATTACATCCAATGATGCCGAGGTCCCTGAGGTGAAACACCTTCAGTATTTTGAGGGTGACAGGCAGGGGCTGCGGGTCCAATCTTAGGAAATGAAAGCCAGGGTGGCTATTTTTTGAGCTTCTGATTCAAGAGGAATAATGCAAATTTCTTTGACAGTGGATCTTTACACATTTGCAGTGATACAGGATATATTGTGGAAAATTTGCAGACTCAGCAAGGACCAGCGGGTGTTTTCTTGAAGGCAAAGATGATGGTAGCTTTAAACATTTTAAAAACTTTTTAACTTTGCTGCAGAATAAAGTTCTTAAGGATGTCTCGTTGTGCCTAAACTTAGGAAGATCCCTAAATTCCACACACCTTCATCTTATTTTAGACATTGCCATGTGTTCCCATGGTAACAGAACCTGTCAAAAGTATTTTACTATACATGAGAGTAATACAGGTGGAAACAATGGACTTTAATTCATGATTTTGTGAAGTGGTGTGGTTGTCCTGATACACAAGTCCTCCTCCTCACCCCCACCTGACCTGAGCAGAATAATGATGACCAGCTGCAGGCAATTGAAACCTCAGCAGTGAGGTCTTTAGAAGCAGTTGGCTTGAGGATTGGCAAGGGACTTTATGGAGAGGCTTTGACAAGCAGTTGGGTAGCAACTGGACTTGGCTAGCGGTTCAAACGCTTTCAGCTGGGCCTGTTTGGTTATGCTGTAGGTCTTTATTCAGGAGAGACTGCAACCTTGGTTTGCTTTACAAATGTATATGAGGAAAACCACCTGTGGAAGAAGCAAAAGAACAGAGGTGTGTGTGTGTGTGTGTGTGAGTGAGAGAGAGACTACTGTTGTGAAATAAGGTGTTTTTTTTTGTTTTGTTTTTTTCTCTCTATTTTATAGCTGGTGCTGTGTGTTGGCATGTTTTAGTATGACTGGTTTTGCTGTGTAGCCTTTCAAAATGTGTAACTGAATTGAGTTTTCATTATGGGGGGGGGGTGTGACTGCAACAAACTTGTACAGTATGAGCCTGCTGTACAGGTTTATGTTGCAGGGCACAATTCTTCTTATGTCTGTTCTCATTGGTTGGGCTTTTTATTTTTTTTTTAAAGACTTGTACATTTTAACTAAGCAGCATGGCCTCTTGAAATGCACTAAAATCCTAAAGAAACTTAATTCATTGCACAAATGCAGACAAAATGTGTGGCCATGACTTTCTCCTTCCTGTGAAGGAAAAGTTTTGACCATTATAAAAGTTTGAGGTCCTTTCCCTTCTTGTCATTAAAGTTCAATGCTTTTGTTCCATGAATGTAGATGGTCATGGAGAACTGCAGTGAAACAAAATGCTCCAAATTCCCAGCACTTTTCTGAAGTGGCCTGAGTTCCAACACAAGGTGGCAGCATAACTTCAAATTTGGATTCCCCCCACCCAAAAGTTACTTTTACAAATTTGCACATCTTTTCAAAATTAGACTGTGGGAGGGGGGTGAGTTCTGCTCTGTATTTTTTGACTTCAGCTCTGAAGTCCTTTCTGCACCTGTGAGCCCAGACAAACTCCACCTCTGTGTCACTTTATTGTCCAAGTGAAAGGAAATGGCACAATATGTGGGCAGGAAAACTCTGAATTTTATAAGATTGACAGAGTAACAGATGTAGCCCTGTGGTCCCTGGCATTGCTGACCATATAGTAACCCTAGACTTTCTCCACATCTGTGGTACTTGGCCTTTCTTAAAATGCTGACTAAGCAAATTTGTATTTAAATTCCAACTAATTGCTGTTATTGGCTTGGCTGCTTTGCTTATCAAAATACACTGGTTTGTACCTATAGGTTGTGAGCAGGATGCTGCCCTGAGGGATTATGGGGAAACTTTACAACAAAGTTTATGGCTTGCAACCATCTGACTGTAACTTAGAAAGATGGGGGTGGGGGTTTGGCTCCATAACTGAAGCCTCGGTTAGCCGTCCCTGCCACAGAAGGAACGGGGTGCCGGCTCCGCCGGGGGCGGAACGTGCCCTGCTGGGTCTACACCTCGTAACGGATCATCTGCAGCATCGTCCTGACAGGAGATGGAGCTCATCCACAGACACAGCTGCTGAGGCCTGGCAAAGAGCATCTTGCAGGACTGCGGAGGACTTGGAAGGACCCTCGCATGGGGTAGGGTGCCTGGAAGGACCCTCACTTGGGATTGGGTGCCAGGAAAGCATTGAATAGGGAAGGGTACCTGGTGGGACCCTCAGGTGAGAGAATGTCTGGGAGGACTTTCACATGGGGCCCATCAAGGACATTGATAAACTAAAGTTTCCCAAAGGTTTGGTCCCTTAAATTCTACCTGTGTTTCCACAGGTTGACAAGTGAAGGGCTTCTGTGACTGAAGGGTCCTAGAGAAATAAATACCATAGTAGTGTCTGTTAAATCGGGGAGGATGGTGGCTTAAGTGGTTGTTTCTGAAGCTGTGGGAGCTCTTATGGTATAAAATATTAAACGGCAGCTTTTTAGTCAAATGCTACCCACTGTCTGTGGTGTCTGCAGCATCAAGGGCTCAAGCACTAATGTGTATGATCAATAGGGTGGTGCAATTTTATCTGCATCTTCAAGTTACTGTCTTAACACTACTTGTATAAATGAGATGGTGGGCAAACTGTTTAAACAGTGCTGAAGGGCTGTGGAAAAATATCAACTTAGTACAATTGAATATGATGCATTCTACTTTCTGGGATGCCAGAAACGTGTGTTTTGGGCCACGTGGGCCTTGGCCCGAATAACTTCCCTTCCTCTAAAGTCAGACAGTTAATACTGGAAAAACAAGCTCATGAAATTGTACATCTTTTACTTGGGACAGTAAAATCATATTGGATTTGCAAATAAAATGCACCTTAAAGGTGCATTTAATAGTGCTTTATTTAAAATAGGGCCACAATTCTCAGTTGTGGGGAGGGAATCCATAGAATAAAAGCTGGGGGGGCAGGGGTAGCTTCTTAGCTGTAGAAGTCTGATTTGAGCTGGTAGGTCTTTGTTCTAACTGCATCTGAGTTTTACACAGCTTAACATCCATTTGCCTATTTTTATTAATTTTAGATATTTAGCGGACTTTAATGTTCTTTCCTGCTAAAAGAAAACAGGTGTCCCCTCATACCTGATGCTTCCTCAGAGAAACAGCATAAGCTGAATATTTGAAATTGACAGCCACATTTTTGTTCATTACAGCAGAATCTACCCTACACATAAACATGGTAGAGTAAGATTTTATTGGTTGTGATGTTGCATATAAACTGAGTTACAAACAGGCTATTGGTCACAGCTTAAGATGTTCAAAGGCAAAAGTCATGGTGGCCAGTTGTACTCAGGCCCACTGAGGGTTTCACTTGACTTTCAAATCTTTAACTCAAGAATCCTGTACCAGTGGAGAAGACATCAAGCAAGTGCAAAAAAAAATTAGTTTTACGGGATGGGAGAACAAACATCTTGTTAGACTAAAAACAGCAGGAAGATGCATTTCATTAGACTGAAGATTCACATTTGTGAGAGAATGTGAGTTTTATGGTTACCACTATTTGCAGTAGAATAACTACTGGAACATAATGACATAAGTTGCCTGCATTGCTGATATGACCAGCCTAACATCACCAGAATGGCTGGCTGAGCTACTTGGCCCTTCTATATGGTATCTGTACCAACGGTCCCAAAGTGGCCAGGCTGCTTCTCTTGTCCTGGGGCAGCTGGGTGAGCGCTATTAACATGCTTGGGTGCAGCACTTTGCTCACAGGGAGCTGGGTTAGGGTTATTGTAGCTGGTCAGGCTGTCTGGTTGTGAAGATGCTGGTTTAATCCCACAAGCATTGTCATGGCAGCGGTCAGATATTGTGTCCAGAAGGTTTCTCTGCATTTCAATCAGAAAGTCTTCCTGCGAAAGATGGGGAACAAAGGAAACGGTGAATTATTTTGTACTGCTTACATGTTTGCTTGGCTTTTATAATAGCATTATTGAATGGTGAAATAAGATGCATGCAGCAAAATGCAGAGCTGAGTCTTGGTTTCAGCACGGCCTCCTTCAACCCTTGTCCTTGGAATGGTGATTCGGGGGGGCTCTGTCTGGCAGCACTAGCTACCCTCCCGCACACCCTATGCCCCCGGCAGAGGGAAAGCTGCTCCGCAACGGCGTTCATACAGAGATTGATTGCAGAGCTGTCAGAGAGTGGCAGCTGGACAGGCCTGCTCCCCATGAATGACAGAGGGCACGTTTCACTTTCCACGCCAAGAACAGCAACGCCAGCGCTGGGTCGCACCCTGGGCCAGCGCTACTGCGGGGGCCGGCCAGCACACAGCCGCTTTCTCCTGGCCACGACTGCCAGAGAATTTTTCTTCCCTCCTTTCTC
Organism: Heterotis niloticus; assembly: GCA_018136845.1. NCBI lineage: Eukaryota > Metazoa > Chordata > Actinopteri > Osteoglossiformes > Osteoglossidae > Heterotis > Heterotis niloticus. The sequence continues at coordinate 30,313,274 of CM030895.1, read as the reverse complement.
CTCCAGCCTATGTTTTGTGTTAGCAGTTGAAATGAACTGGTGTGTCTATGGAAGGGAAGTATGTTAAATTTAGATGGTGCTTGTGTAAATTACCAACTAGGTAACTTCTCAATTTCTCATTGGTTTGATATGGTTTATTTTTTATATATATATTTAACAGAACTTGGTGTGTGAGGTGACTTGAAAGTACTCAGTTTGAACTGTCCATTTTATAAAATAGTGGTAGAGTGACCGCGTCTATGTATTTAGAACTTTAAGCCATGTTTCAAGTACGATCTCGTTTCAAAAATCGTGATGGAGCAAATAAAGGCCGTTCTGAGGCTGACCTCTAGATGTCACTGTTGCTCTCGTAATGAACCTTTCTCCTTGGCAGAGCTGTGGAGTTTTGGACTCCGGTTTCTATTGTTGTGCCATATCTGACTGTTTGATGCAGACAATAGGTGGAGGGTGCTTGTCTTAATGTGCACACAGAATGCACGTTGCTCTCAAGTAGCCACATCAAAGATCATCTGACACCTGCTTTATTACATCAGCATTAAACAATCCTAAAATGCATGGTTAAAATCGTAACTATATTTGCCTATGTAAAAGACAACTTAAAGTGAAATGTGTATTGGTGAGCTGGTAAACAGTGTCCTTATGAACATTGCAGTGTAGCAAATTATTACTCATAATAATCCTGTAAGTGGTCTGCATATTTAACCTGTGCAGCGAACTGGTTATGGATTCTACAGCATGAACGGTTTTCTCCAACTCGCTGTTGTATGAATAGGACACTCAGCAGAAAGATGAGCTGATAATGTCATCCATAAAGATCAGAAGTATGGGGAATTGCAGGAAAGGCTGTATACTAAGAGTATAGTAAGCATTATCCAGTAGTAAACCATGGAGTATTTTCCAGCAGTACGGTTTTGGAGACTAAAAGCAATGTGAGCCACAGAATAAATTACTCAGCTAGTGGGAAGACTACATTCAATAATGAAATGGTGAGCTGTTAATTCTTAACATGGTAGAGAGCTGGTGAATAGGGTGTTAAATTTAGCATCGCAACCAATAATGTGTTTGGTGCGAAAGTACAGTGAACTTGAATCCATGCAGCGTTGAAGTGCGAGCCAGGGAACGTCTGCGTGGCATAAAGCTAAACGTTAACAGGTTGGTATAAGACGGGAGTTGTGTGACCTTCTATTCGCCTTAAAGTGGTGTGTTGCCAAGCCCTGCCGTTGGATCCTTGAACAGGAGCCTAAACTCAAACTACCAACCACCCATCTGTCCGCTCATCCTCAAATCCCCCCTTATTCCAGGTTGCGGTGCTAATCCGGTTCGCTCGCAGTAACCGCGTCTCGCTTCTGGGTCACGGCGGTTCGGAGTCTATCCCAGCCACACGGACAGGGCGCACCCTGGACGGCAGCGCAGTCTACTGCAAGGTGGCTCCAGTCGTAGTTGTGTGCAGTGCAAGTTTGCCTCGAACAAAAGCAGCTGCTAATCTGGTAACTTAACCCTGGTGTGCGCGCCACTCTCCTGTCTGCCACCGGGGCTGTTTAAGCTTATCCGCTCGATTAGTTCCGACATGCGTCCTTACATTTCCAATCAATTTGGATGTATCGCCGCTTTCATGGCCGTGCGAAAACTCGCACCCATACCTACAATTACGGTGGGCTTTCTTGCTGAAGAGCCTCGATTTGCAAACATTACCGGACGAGTGTGCGGCCCACCACTGACACCTCCTGGGCACGTTCGAGGGGCTTTGGCACTAATTTAATAGATTTTTCACAGCTTTGCATTTCAATGTCAATGCAGCGGAAGGGTCTCCGCTTCTACTTCGTCGTTCGCCACACCGCAGGGAACTGTACACAGGCCAATTAAATGCACTTAATGTGTTTAAGCGAACGCGTCCCCAGGAACGGTGGCGCTTTTGGCGAGGGCGAGCAGGCCAGCCGCGGCACAGACTATAGAATGAGGGAGGCGGTAACCCCAAGTGTATAGCTCGCTTTTTTTTTTTTTTTTTTTTTTTTTTTTAATCCTAAGCCCATTCTGATGACCTGTAGCTACCACTATAATGCTCGGTGATAAAATATGCTGCCCGTGCATCTGCGGCAAAGGCATAATATAGCAACAGTATGCAAATACAGCCCCTCTGTCAAATGCATTACACGCTGGCCATAGTGATATCACAACGAAAAGAACCGTGCGGCAGCCGTGGCGCCACGTTCTGTTATGTGCGTGGAAGCGGAGCCGAGTTGAATCTGACTTGCAGGCGACCGCCAGCCTGGTTCCTGCAGCTCCTTGCCTCTTTGAGGAGATGCAAACCCCACTGCAGATGAGCAGCCCAGGAAATGTGATGCACCAGCTTAACCCATTGTGCCACCACATCCTTCTATGCTGAACCCTCGGGTGCAAAAAGAAGGATGCGATCGTGAGAGAATCCTGGTTTTGGTTTTGCCGTTGCAACGCTTACGCCAACCATTTGAAAGAGCATCAGCTTGCGCCTGCAACTGGCCCTGTGCAACGCTGCTGCCTCGCCGACAGCACGCGGCACCTGCGAAGAGCAATGTGAGCCGGTGCAAAGCTCCTTGGGTTTGGAAAGTATCCGTCCAGCCGGCAAGGAGAGCCACCCAGCGCTCGCTTGTCGTGCCACAGTGCCATCTGCATGCAAACACGTCAACCGCCAGTAATCCTCTCGCGGCAGGTTGTCATGGAGACTGATGGTGAGGCAGGGTCACGGCAGGTGTGTGGACGCCATGGAGGAAGTCGCCTGTGTGGAGGCCGGAGCCCTTCCAAGGGTACTGGGGTTGCTGGCGAAAATGCTGAGACAATGCAGCATTTTCGGCAGCTCATCTGACTCTTACGCTGCACTGACTGTTGGCCAACTCGCTGTCCTGCTGCTCCGTATGGGCTCCACCAAATCGACATGGGGTCAAAAGGGCGGCGACTTCTGAAAATATTACTGTTACAAAGGTGGTCATTTAATGTGACTATGTGCTTGCGAGGCACAAAAGCGGTGGATGCATGTTTGGCCACAGAATGCAAAGTTACTCCTGTTAACTGATAGGCCACCACGTAACGCGGTCTGTCTGGAATCTTAAAACCTCTGTGGTCGGTGTCAGTTACGAGACCTTTGTAGCGCACGAGAAGGATGGAACCTTCATGCCTGGATTCCCGTGAGCTTTTACCGAGGCGGGAGTAAACACCGAAGGACTCCCGTGAGCTTCTCAGGCTCTCCATGAGCTCCTCGGGGTGCCCATTAGCTTTGTAGGGTGTCCATTAACTTCTTGGGGTGTAAGACTTGATGCTGAAGTTCTGTTGCTGCCAAACGGCGCATCTTTGCTAGCTAATGGCAAATGACTGTCAGGTTATTAACGAAATTGAGGTCTTTTGCAGCGCATTATCTGAGCGACTAAGAAAAGACTTTTCTGTTCTGACAGTGTAAGAAGTTAACTGCCGCAGCAGTGTTTTTGATCCACTTTGCTCATTTGGTGCTCTTGGGGAAAGTACAAGAGAATAAAACGGCTCTGGTTTAAAAACTTTCCCGTCTTATTCTTTTCTGGCCCTCTGCTGTACTGTGGAGAAAAGCATAGTAAAAGCTGACCGTTCCGTCGTCGAGGCTTCCTACAGGTGACTGTTGTCACAGACACCTGTCCTACAGGACTGACTAAAATGAAACTAATGTAGTGGGTGGAGCTTTTATCACACTTTACTGCTTTGGAAGTTCATGTATGTTAGTGATTCAGTCACCCCTCTATTTGCATAGCTACTTGGTTCCTGGAAAAGCTACATTGTGTAAAAATTGAGTGTTCGAAACCCTATTTCCATTATTTCTTATGTGAAAAATTGTGTGTTCCAGCCCAACCCAAAACAATTTTCCTGAATTTCACTATAGCACAAAACAGCTTTTACAAGTAAAAAACACTTTGTGCTCGCTGTAGCGTTTAAGAGGATTCACTGCTGAGATGTAATTTAAACAAATGAAACAACCAGGCAAACATACAGCTTTATCACCCAAGCAAAACCTCTAACTGTATTCTTCTGGTCAGTGATGACTTGCATCCTTTCCACATTCACCCATGCAGAATAGCACAAAATATTACCGTAATTACTCATGTAGAGGAGCACTAAATATTACCTGTTAGAAATTTCAGGAAACGGACAAGATTTTAAAACATTTTTCAGGTTCTCATTGCCACCAATGTTGGCTATGACCCACATTAGTACAGATTCAAAAAAAAGACTTGCCAAAAAGCTTTATAAATCCATAAAAACAGACTTGTGCTTTAAAAATCCCAGAGTTGTAACTTTAAAAAAAAAAAAAAAAAAAAAAAAACCACCAGTGTTTTTGGGAATTTTTAGAGTTTTTATAGAATGTCACCAGTGGGGTTGAAGTGTATAAAAATGGCAAAAGAAAACCCTAATGAATTGGTATGATGCCACAAAGAAAGCACACATTCTGTGGATGAGGTACAGAACCTGTGCAACATAGAGCTACCGCTCCTCCAGGCTGCCCGTAAACACTTCTATAACCAGTGGTTCCTACAGTTAGTCGTGCCATTTCCTGGGATCCCATTCAAATTACCTTCCTTTAAGGGTGTCCGGGGGGGGAAACATTTTAGCAATTTCCAAAGTGAAAAACAGATTTTCCGTTTGTGATTTAAAATTTTTTTCTTTTAATTTTCCCCCTAAAATGCCATGGCAGAAATGCCCTGCGCTACATAAGTGAGCCTGACGGACTGATGTGCTGTTACGACTCTTCCTTCCTTACGGCTCGGCTCTGCCGGTGGTCTCGCAGCAAACTCGGAGGTGCAATGAACAGCTGGCCGAACCCTGCCTGCCTGGACACAAACCCGGAGTTTATTAGTGGTGCCAGGATGCCAGCTGATCCGTTCTCTGGGCCCTGTCACAGTGATGTCTTCATCACTAACCGCAGCCGACGCCAGCTCCTGGCAGCTACTGGAGGTGACAACAAATCCAATTATCTCCCCTCCATGGCGCCCAGGCAAGCAGGGAGCAGTGACAGGGACAGAGATGGCAGCAATCCCCCAAGTGCGAGGCGTCCTTACTGACCCACTGATCCAGCTGGAGTGACCGGCAGACGGCCGTGGCTGGAATCGCAGAACTCGGCCCTGAAGCCCACTTTCAATGGAATACCATCGGCGAGGCCTTAAGCCCACCGTAACTGCGAATAATAGAAATTGGCCCCCAACGCCCACCTCGGTAAAGAAGATGGGACCTACTGCGAGGGGGGATGAGAGAAGTCGACACCGCAGCCCACTGTGCTCGGTGAAGAAGGGTCTATTTCGTAGATAACGGGATCAGTTTTGACTTTATAGTCGCGGGTGAAGGTCTGGCGTAGCTCAGCGCACGCGACTCGGCTCAGCCCAGCTGGTGTTCCTCAGACTCCCGCGAGTGGTAGCTCAGCAAAGCCCCAGGAAGTCCTCCACTGCAGTGCTGGACTCCTCTTCTCCCTCATAACCTACATACCGTATGGTAATCGTCTCATCGACACAAACACTCTTAGGCACACAAAGTCGCACAAAAGGCTCACGCTCTCTTTCATGCGCCCACGTGTTCCCGCATACACAGAAACACACGCTTCCTTTATCTTCCTCTCGCTCGCGTGCACGCGCTTCCCGAGCCACCGCGAGTCGCACCTCTGACAGCAGGAGAAGTGGAGCTATTAAACTGACAGAAAGACAGATCAAATGTGACACATCAAAGAGGGGAAGCTCAAGAAGTGAGCAGCCAGCAGTACACCCACTGCGCACGGGGAAAGGGAGCCCACAAACACGCTCCGCATGGTCAACAGCACCAGCCCGAGACCCCCCTAGGACCGGCCCGGCCAGGCCCCCGAGCCGCACGTCCAATGACTGCGCTCCCCGGCTCAGGCACTCGGAGGGGCCAATTAATGCCTCAATATGGAAATGAGCCCTGCGCGAAATTACACAGCGGCGAATGGTGGGCCTTTTTCTTTGAAAATGTGTCAAGCGTGCATGCAGACTGTAACGCAAGTGCAACACGGGGGCTGCATCCCGCAGCTCGGCGGAGCTCCGTCTCCGAGGCGGATGGGGAAAAGACACCGCTGAGCCCGAACCCCACCGACCCACCCATCTCGGCGAAACCTCCAGAAATCTCCCTCCTTTTCCTCCGGCACGCCGAGCGGCAGTCTGTGCGAAAATGAAGTCGTGACAGTAGTTTCCCGGGTGCTTTTCGTTCCGTCCGTCGTCCTTGAGGTCTTAAAGCGGCGTTTTGTCTGCTGATGTGACCCACGCCTGATCCCGTTTCTGCTGTTAGCCATCGGCTCCGCGCTAACAGCCGTCGGAGCTCCACCCGGGGACGGGGGCCTCTTCCCTCTCCCTGGCCGGACCGCTCAAACTTTACGTTACCCAACGCGGCAAATGTCACCTACGTAGGTGGGAGGAATAAAATTGTTCGACGAATAACAAAACAATGCGCTTCTATACTTTTTAAAGCGAAGACGCGTAGCACTGCATGGCATGGAAACATGTTTAACCTTCTTCTGTAAGTAGAATGTGTGTAAGTGATGTTTAATATGTTATTCATTAGTCAGGTTGACAGGCCGGTCCTGGGAGGGACTCAAGCATGTCTGAGAGGCAGGCTAGCGGCCTCCCGGCGTTGCTTCCATCAATATTTCAAATGAGTAAATAATTGATAATCACACCAAACCGGATGAAGATCAAATGCAGCAGCTTGGAGACGAACATTACAGAGATGTAAACAAAGACGCAACAGCCCGAGTGTAACTCTTGTGACACATTTTATCGCAACCGCAGATTAACAATTGGGATTCACCAAAAAAAGATTCCCCGCACGTTCCTGCAACTCCCAGGAAATTCCCAGGCTCTGGATAAAACAGTCCGGGTGCCAATTACAGTAAGAACTTCATCTGGAATAACTGACTTTCCCATAAAGGACCGTGTCTGCTGTGGACGTATCTAAATCTACAACTGCCAGGGTTGGGATGAGGAAAGAAGTTTTTCTCTCAACTTTTCCTCTAAAGTCGTGCGCCCTTTGAGGAAGAAAACATGCTCTGGCCATCTTGCTTCTTGTGATCTAGTGCTCCATATTTAATAACCTCTGCTGTTCCGTTCACTCAGGCCATTTGGTTTGAGGTTGTTTTTCCTGAACACCCCCCCCCCCCCTTAATAAAAAAAAAAAAAAAAAAAAAACTAACAAAAAAAAAACAAACTTTTTTTGGATTGTTGGTTTCATCTACAGGAATATGAAGAACACCCAGCTCATGAGTTATGAACTTTATTATCTTTTTGTGGTACCTATGCTATGCCTTGCACATAAATATGAATGACAAATATGAAGTTGCATGTTTCTAGATGGTACTATTCTACTTGTGTGAATACAGTAATTTTTAGTGTTATTCTATACCAGCGAATACGGTAATATTTAGTGCTATTCTACATGGGTGAATACAGTAAGGACATAAGTTGATGCTGAGAATAGAGTTCTAGGGGTTTCATCTGTGTGATAAAGCTGTTTATTCTCCTGGTTGTTAATAAAACTGTGTTTTGTTTCAATTACATCTCAGCGGTGAATCCTTTTAGACGCTGCAGTGAACACAAAGTGTTGTTTCTTATAAAAGCTGCTTTCTGTTCTATAGTGAACCTTGGGAAATTGTTTAGAGGTTTTGAGTTGGACTGGATTGCATTACAGTTTTCCCCATTAGAAATATTGGAAATAGAGCCTCGATTTATTCGTTTTCACACAAGACGGCCTTCTCAGGAACCAACTGGGTGCGCAAACTAAGGGATGACTAACATCTACGGAGTTGAGGATTCAAGGGAGAAACGAACGCAGACGTCAGAGTTAAGAGCAGAAGCAGCTTTTGTAAGAAAATAAGCATTACAGCTAGTAAAAAGGCATGTAGCTTGCAGGAACGGTAAAATTATCATCTTTTATAAAAATATTTGAATTTACTGGGTTTTAAATGGAATTGGTTATGATTTAGTGTAGCAGGTGCCATACTCATCCTTCAGAACTAAATAAATTATTGCCATTGGGAGAACTGCACAAAATGATGGCCAAGTCCTTGACCCCGGCACCCTATTAAGTCCTCGCCGTTGCCTCTCTGAGGGGGCAAGAGTCATAAACATCTATTGTTTAGTCCAGGTCCTGCTGCGGTGGGAAATACACCGACAGTTTAAAATTTGTTTTGGATGAGAGTCCCCAAAGTAACAAATGCAAATTTTACAATTGCAAACTAGTTTGAACAGTTCAGCAAAACATGCTTACAGTTTGGGCAAACACGTGAGAAATTAGTCAGGGCGAAGCGTGGAGCCACGCGGCGTGACCGGAAGCAGTTGGCCACAGAATTCAAAAACTAGTGATTATTACTCGGATTATCAGCAGAATAAGTAACTGAGGGAATTGGATGTTAACCTTCCGTAAGAATTGGGAAATGGGGGGGAAGAATAAAATAAAATGGATTGTTGAATATTTCTATGAAAACACAAAGAGAAGTACACTGGGTGCTCAGTTTACAAAGGTCCCTTGTTCTATGTGCAGGCTTGATTCTGTAAAAAAAAGACGTCGGATAAAATCTTTAATAAATTAAAAATGAGCTGTGATGCTTCCATTTATTTCTTCCGTTTCAACGAGCCACGCGTCTTACGCAGCATTCTTGTGTTCCTCAGCTAGCCGTAAGGCAGCGTTCACCCTGGGCGAGAGATCAGCCTGTCGAAGGACCTTTATTTGCTTATTTTTTGTAAACATAAAACAGCAATAAGTCGGAAATCTACTTTAAAGTAGCCAGACATAAAAATATGCATCCCACTCATCCTCTTATACAATTGAAAAGGTGTGAGTTGGTGGGCGGCAAGGTGGCAACCCTACGCCGGGGATAGGGACCCCTTTGGGCACTGTCCCCCGGTCACACCCCAGTGGGACAATGGTGACCAGGTGCTGACGTTCAAAGCCCATTGGAGGGGCCATTAAAGCAGCTCCTCAGGACAGGAGGGAGCATCTTTTGGGGACACTTGGACGGGAGCAGGATGGTTGCTCCATTTTCCTTGTTTTTAGGTACTGCTTGTTTATTCTCCCTGAAAGGGGTCGCGTCCCTGGTTTATCTGCTTTTCCTTTGAGTTAATGAAACTTTAATTTGTGCAGAACACCTGCTGCCCTGAACCTTTTGTCCCGTCCATGTGGCCGCCCCTGCCCATCACAAGGCCACGCTGATTTATCCTGTAAGCATGAGCAACCTTTGTCAGCATCTGGCCAAAAAGCTGAAAAACGTGCACGTGTGAAAGTTCCCAGCTCAATCATTTGCAGCGTAAAAACCAAAATGAAGGTTCCGGATAGAAGATACCCGCTGCGATTTAAACTGACCTCGTCCTCTTCGGGTTTTTGGTCCACATCCACCCTGACCAGTGAGCGATTAATCTTCAGGGCCAGAGAGAGGGCCATCAGACCACCTGTTCCCACCAGGTTTTCCCGAATATCCAGTTGCTGAATTTGCCGACATTCTGCGATGAACTCGGCCAAGGCCACCGCGCCTGACACAAACACCACAAGTGTGAGATATTCAGCCTTCTACCGCCAGCAAACTGGTGGACACAAATGCATTTTAGTTTCTAAAATAGTTCAGTAATTTTTTATTTTGCTAAAAAAAAAGCCATTTCTTTTTTTCACGACTCAAGTGAACCCTCCGCAAATTATTATTATATAGAGAAAAAATACATTTTTTTTTATTTAAAATTGCCATCAATTTTGAATATTGATCTTCTGTAATTTGGCTTTCAGAAGCAAAAAATGACCCGATCAGTTCCGGAGACCCATCTTCCATGTTAATATCCATATCTGTGGGTGTATTTTTTCTGACAAATGGGGTGTGGTAGAAGTTAGAGATATTTACCATGATTTAGCGGACACTTTTGTTCAAAGCATCTCACACTATTAGGGTTGTCCATTTATACAGCACCGTTTTTACTGGACTGCTTGTCAGTATGTACTTTGATCAGCTGTTGTACGGCAGGAGTGGGATTTGAACCCAGGACCTTCAGCTTGTAGGACAGTGGCCCTAGTGTTACTGCTATATGCAGAACATTAGTCTACTTCTAAGTAATATTAAAACAGTCTTTATGTAGTTTTTGGGGGTTTCTGCTCTCAGCGGGGTCCATTCCCTTGATATATGTTCACGTACATTATGTCCCTCAAACAGCGGTATTAAATAAGAACATTTATAAATTATGACAAAACATTACCTTCGCAGGTGATCTGTGTAGAGGCCAAGCAAAGGTGCCGGAGTGAGCGGTTGGCGATGAGCGAATCCTTCAGAGTTTGAACCCCTCGGTCGCCCAGCTCGTTGTTTCCCAGGTTCAGCGTTTCTAGCCTTTTTATCCCATCCTACGAGCAAATATGACAGATTTGAGGGCCTGCATTAAAAACCGGCAGCGCTTTTTAAGGATTTTACAGTGAAACAAAAGAAATGACGCGAACCACCCTGGGTTTCCACCGACTCCGAGCAGCACGCGCGTCGGATCCAGGAACGGTCCGAGATCCTCAGCGTCGTGCCGCACTCCCTCAGTCAGGCAAAGGGTTGTGCTACTCTGATGGCGAAACACCATCTCCCCGTGCAGTTTGCAGATCGGTGCTCTGACCCACATCACTGGGGGCTTGGACGGGGCCACCGGGCGCGACGCAAAGCCGCGTCTGTTACCGGCAGCATTTTTAGGGCCCGGTGCAGCACGTGCGACACGAAGGTACGGGGACACAGTGGTGCGGACACCCTCGCTAAAACGAAACTGGAGTTTGGTGAACATTGCTGAACCGAGCTCTTCAAAAGGAATAAGGAATTAAACAGCCCTCATCAATATTCCACTAATATTACTCTTCCCTTCCTCTGACACCCATATATGTTCGCGTTCCCACTTTTAGACCAAAAAGCCATTTATTTTCCTCATTTCGAGCTCGCGGGAATAACCGTCTGACCCGGCGGATCGCTGTCTTTCCCCCCGAGGATGTTTAACTCTTTTCAACTTCGCAGCAGCAAACGTCCGGTTTGCCCGACGCGCACGCAACACTCGGGCACGCGCGTAAAGCGCGGTGTGGGTTTAAAACAATCGTTGCGACACGGTGGGAAGCGTTCATCTATTAAGGCATGGAAAATACCGTTTTCTGATCGGATCTTATTTAATGAAGTCTTCTGACGCGGTGACAGAACCATTTCTGTCCCTCTAATCGGCCTGCGCTTTCTCTGTTATTTTCTTTTTTGAGGAATCCCGGGGATAAAAAAGCCAGAAAGGTTAATAACAGCCCTTCCGGCGTCATATTCGGCGCGACCAGCCATTGGACTAATTATGATCATTATGGTCGCAGGGATGTCTAGTTATCCTCCTGAATGACAGACCACAAGAGAAAAACTCGAGAACACATATCTATTATTTAATCAAACTGTTCTCCTTTAGGGGCACCGAAATGGAAAGAGCAGCTTTATTTTTGGCCCGACAGTTCAGACTGGAGTTTGCGAGGGCCAAGAAGGAAGAGAGCCAGCCTTTCGTTTCCATCCCTTTAACTGCCACTACCTCTCGGCACTGCTGCGGTTTATCCTGACAACCGGAAGAGCCGAAGAAAAGCTGATACGATCGGAGGTGCTGGGGCGGAAGTCCCGGCTTCGTCTCTCGCGGAGTCCGGGGGGGCAACGGCCGGGCAGCAAGACGACTGTCCGGATGTTAGTGCTCTTACCAACGCTGCGGCCAGGTGGACCGTGCCGCGCTCGGTTAAACGGTTCCCGCGCAGCAGGAGCTTCCTCAGGTTGCTTTCCCGAGCTCGTAAACCTTCGCAGATTTCCCGCAGGCCTGTTGGAAAGCGCAGGCCGTTGCGGTCAAAACATCCACGCGCTCAACAGTTGCGTGCGTATCGAGTCATCCCTCCGTATACTGGGCATGCAGTGTTGTCGCGTGCATGCGCTTTGATTTTGGGTACCATTTCTCCATTTGCGCTCTGATCTGTCCGATACAGCGCGCTCTGGCCACGAAAACCGGACAAAAAAAACTAAGAAAAAAATTCCACACTCACCGGGGGTTTGTATTGGTGTATGCTTAGTTCTGCGTCACACAGACGAATGCAGTAATATTTATTGCTGTTCTATATGGGTGAATATGGTGATATTTTCATTCAAGGGGTTTTGTGTAAAAAAGCCGTATGTGTGGGGAATCCTTTTAAACGCTACGGCAAACGCAAAGTGCTGCTTCTTATTTATAAAAGCTGTTTTCTGTGTTCTAGTGCAACTTGGGAAAATTGTTTGGGGGTTTTGGGTTGGGCTGGAACACGTTATAATTTTCCCCATAAGAAATAATGGAAATAGAATCTCGATGTACACATTTTCACGCAATGCGACCTTTTCGGGAACCAATTGGGTGTGTAAATCGAGGGATGTCTGTGTTTTTCACACACAATTTAATATCATGCAAGAAAGCCTCATGCACAATGTCACATGCATACTTTCGCTGATGTATAATATTTAGCACTGTCACCTTCATCGGATATCAGATTATTGCTCAGATCCAAGCACTGGAGGCGGCGGTTGTATTTCAGGAGGTCTCCCAACTGCATTGAGTCTTGGAAGCTGTTGAGCTTGTTGCTGGCCAGGCACAGTTCTTGCAGACAAGCGTTCTTCTTCAGCGTACCAACTATAGCAAAGGTATTCAGGTGGAAAAGGCATTGGTAAATCACTCCTGCAGCGTGTTGTGGTCGTATAGATGCGGGAGTGTGGACCCCTGCGTTGGAGTAAATGTGTGGGCAAGTGCAGGAGTGGGAGCAAAAGCGTCAGCGAAAATTCACTGATATCCCATAGTAGCACAAGTCCAGGGGCAGGTGAAGGTGTCCCGAAACATAAACAAATGTGCGCCAGGCTGGCTAAAGGGCATATATGCAGCACACACACATAAATCTGTGAATATACAAATACTAAGACAGAGGATGGACCGATCTGTGGCTGCTGTGATGAGGAACACATAGGCTGTGGAACGAAAGGGCCTTCCTTCATAAATGCTTTCTCCTGGCCCGAAGACCAGCATTAGTTTGTGTGTGTTAGAAAAGAGTGTTCGGTGAAGTTTGTTCAGCCCCGCGACTGTCAACGTTTACAACTTATTTGAGTTCTTATTTGAGGTCACACAATCGAAAAGAGTACAATATATGCATGTAATCCACTTATTCTTGCTGCTTCTATGCATGTGTGTCCCTTTACAACCGCCCGCTGAGCGCAACTGTCGTAGGTCTGTCCATTTGTGGCCATACAGCTCTGGATCTCCAGATCAATTGAGTTTATTTTCCATCAAGCGTTTTGGTTGCATGTGGAATGCCAACATTGTCATCATGCACAGTAGGAACCAAATGGACTGATCGTTGGGATCGATTCTGGTGACTCCGCTGCGTGGACCACCGGTTCTGCAATCAAGGCCCGCCGATCAATGGCGATGATCCGCGCCTGACCCCCGTGGTGAAGCAGCCCGCTGAGCGCAGCCCAAATAGAAAACGGATCAAGACACTTAAAGAGACAGGCAGCGGTTTCGGCCCCGACCAGAGCGTTCCCTCGGCAGACGCGAGCGCGTTAGCGCGTTAGCACATTACCCTTTCCCTCCGACTTCCTCCCTCGGCGTTCTCCCTTACCGATCTCGCCGTCTTCCCCGAAACAGGTCTAAACTCAACAGGCTCTTCAAGCGCAAGATTAAAGGAAAAGGGAGACAGGTCAATTTCTTCACGTGTGCTTCAAGACGCCCGAAAGGGGATGCGGAGCGACGACCTCTCAACCTCCCGGGTTTCGCAACGTATAAAGTATGCGCTTGAAACGATCTTCAAAGACTCAAAATGTTGCCTAGCACAGGTAAAAATCGCATTAAGACTGAAAAGCATTTGGACTCTATAATGACATAAATGACAAAAGGCATTATTCATGCGACACCTTTTGTAATAGCAATACCACCCCTAAGAATGACTTCATATTGCACTGTTAAATCAGGTTACGGAGTTACTGGCCGCCGCAGCGCGTGCAGATTGGTGCAGCAGCGTGTAAAGTGACAAGCAGAAGATTAGAACATCTAATCCTAGGTGGTTCTTGCTGTGAGGTTCAGGGGCCAAAATCTGGCGTGCCTTTCGGCGCTCCCCGTCATCTGTTCCTGCTGCTCGGGCCGGAGCAGGCCACAGTCCACGTGCCGTCTCGGAGGCCGGCAACGCCCGCCTAGGGGACTCGCTTCGGGCTCGCATCCTCCTCTGCTGTAAGTTCACGACCGTCTATACAAATTAATGAGAATTAAAGGAGAAAAACTTGAACAGGTGTGAAATCTATTGCTTCTGACTTAATCCTTCACTTGCAGGATAAATATTGTGACAAGCGCAAGGTCGGGGCTCTGCTGGAGGGGATGAGAATACTGAGAAGGTTTCCGCAACACAACCTTTGTTTACACTGGGCGGTAGCGGAAGAGCACATAGCAGAGCTGCTCATTTAGCGTCCGCGCCGAGTCCGGCCAACCACCCCACCCCAGCCTGTCTACCTGCGCAGCCCGATAATAGAAGACACGCGCATAGACTCCTGTCGACGGTCGGACGTTTGTATTAACTGTTTACTTGTCATACTGACCCCCACCACCAGGGGCGCCTTCATGTAGAGTGGCTTTAAAACACGTTTCCCTGCTTGTTTTTTTTTTTTTGTTTTTTTTTTTTTTTTACTGTCTTCCTCTTTCACTGGATGTTTTCTACACCGTCTCCTCCTCGCCTGGACGCGGGTTATGCGGGCCTACCCAGTGTGAAGAGGGGCCTGCCGCTCAGGCAGCTGTTCTCCAGGCTCAGGACGGTGAGCCTGCTGGAAAGCAGGGCTCCCGACAGCATTCGTGCGGCATCGTCCGGGACAGGCATGCTGCCCGCATCCAGCCTCCGCAGGCAGCGGCTCTACAGGAAAAGCGGGTATTGAACGTTATTCGGACCCTCCCCCGCTTTTACCCCAAAAGCATCCCCACCCCCAGCTGTGCTCCGCCTACATCCAAAAGCAACCCCGACATCCCACCTCCCTATCATCCCAGTGCAACCTGAGCCCAACCCCTGCTCCACACCCTTTGAACTAACAATTTTGACACCTTTCACGAACCGCAGCAGACACCAAGGCCATGCAAATTTGCCCGCGTCATAATGATCGCCAACTGAACCGTTGTCGAACTGTACCTGCTGAATTAAACGAGAGAGAGCTCGCCAACCCCAAATCCCGATGTTCGCGTTGGACGATATGTCGAGACGCGTCGTCGATTCGTAGTATAAAATCATATCCAGCAACGAAGATGCACCCTAGACAGAAAACAGGGGGGGAGCACTTTTCACCAACAGGTGAAGCTAATAATCGTCCGAAAGCTGGAGAGGCATCCGGGGCTAAAGGGTCACGCCGTACTGCGGCCATCCCTGGTAAGAATATACACTGCGAGGCCAAAAAAAAAAGGGACACACTCTAATATTTTGTTGGACCGCTTTTAGCTTTGCCTATTTGGCATTGTTTCAAAAAGCTTATGCAATGTCACAACATTTATTTCCGTCCAGAGTCGCATTCGTTTTTCGCCAAGATCTCGTATCGGTGACGGGGGAGCCGGACCGCTGCGTAAAGCCTTCTCCGGCACAAAATCCCAAAGATCCTCGATGGGGTTAAGGTCTGGACTCTGCGGAGGCCAATCCGCGTGTGAAAATGATGTCTCCCCGACGCTCTCTCTCGCAATTCGAGCCCCGCGAATCCCGGCATTGTCATCTCGGAAGGAAAAATCCATCGATGGAAAAATCCACTAATTCCGTGTGTTCGGGCAGTCGGCTCACCTCATTTTTCGGGCGCGTGACGTCGCTGAACCCGGACCCGCCCGCCCGAAGCAACCCCGGGTCATAACACCAAGCGAAATCCAGGTGGTAACTTTTGTCTTTTTTTTTTTTTTTTGGGCCAAGCAGTGTATATTCTCAATATCTGTCTGCGAAAAAGGGAGGGGGAGAAAAAAACAACATTTTCACCCGGTTCTCTCCGTGCACTCACATTCTCCTCCAGTTGCGTCTCCCGTAGATTGATGAACTCAAACTGCCGTAATTTCAGTATGTCTTCGAGAGACTCACATGAATGGTAATCTAATCGTTCACCTGAAAAAAGCAATCAGAATTTGTGTAATTACAATTTCTTCACAGCCAAATTGCCCATCTCGGCGAGGAGTCTCTGCTTTTAGAAGTTGGAAAGTCGGGATAATGGCGAGCCGGAGCGGTTCCGAATGTTTGCACTGACTTTTCAATACTTCGGCGCTTTCCGCGCAGTTCCCTGCGGAGAGGAGATGCCTGTTAAAGAGGTTTTGAATTGTATAATAGACACACCCATGTGCAGGCCTCACATCTGATACCCCCCCCCCCACCGCCACCCCCACCCAATTTCCTATACGGAAACTAAAGAGCGGCCGATTATTCAAGAACAGATGACTAAACAAAGCGCTTTAATGGTCGCAGTAATCTTGGATTCATTACAGCAAAAGTTCTCTGATCGTAAAACTCTGATCTTCACGACTGGGGAGATGACCAGCTTGCTTAGAGCTGTTCATTAGACAATAATATATTCATCGTCGCAATATATGTTATGAAATGTCTGCGCGGTAACCGCTTATCTGCCAAATGAGGCAATAAAAAAAAGGGGAAGAAACGTACTTGTAAAAACAGAGAAATGGCCCGTTTGGGTCAGCGGAAAACCGCTGGCCGACCGGTGCCTTCCTTTTTTTTAAAAAAAAATTTTTAATAGGAACTTTTGTGCGAATCTATAAAAGCTTTGGTTGACTTGGGCGTGAAATAACAGCCTTCAAATATGAGCGACCCGGAACGCTGCCGCGCAACCGCCGCTGCGAGGCAGACGTTTTAACCGTCGCTTCGTAAACCTCGCTTGCGTGCGAATTTGTCGAGAGTCAAGAGCCGACACCTTTATACCGGCAGGCGTACGGGAGAGCGGGAAATGAAGCTTCGCGGGTCCGCGGTGCGCGGAACGGGGGGAGAGAAAATGAAGCAGAGAATAAATAATACCAGAAAATATAGATAGCGATAATTGTAACATAAGCAAACTGTATAGAGAAAAGATAAATCGGCCCCGATACAAGCATGTGTATGATGCACACAGGTACAGGTGTGGTGCAGGTGTGTTTGCGCACACACTGCCCACTTTGTAACGCATGCAAAGCGTGGAGGAAGTCCGGCTCTTTCGTTTTTGAGAAGCGCTCGGCAAAATGTCCGCCATCCCAGAAAACAACACAAAATGCAAAAAAGTATTCGGTACCGCTAGTAGTTTGGTGCGTGGATTTGGGTTGCGCTGGGTTGGGTTTACGTGCGACTGAGATTTACGCACAGGTGACGTCCGTCAGAACAGCCCGCCGGTTTCTTACCCTGCAGATCCAGTTGCCTGGGCTGGGCTCCTGCTGCGGCTGCCTCCTGGAGACAAAGAAGAGTGAGAGCTGTCGCTCCTTAGCACCCGCAAGCAGGTTCCCTGCAGAACGGCATCCTGGCAGACACTTTGGCGACACTTAGGTAAACACCGAGAAATGACGACCGTAAACATCGAATCAGATGTAAAATCGGCGTCGGAAAGAACTGCACCAGTCAGCTGGAATGAAATGACACTGGCAGGAATGCTGAACAATTTCCTGCTTTTGATAGTATTTTTCCGTGACTCATCTCTCGCGGGAGTGTGCGATGAAATTGTGCTTCTAATACTTGGTTTGATGCTGCTTGTTTCTTATTTAAAGGAAAAATCTAAAAAAAAAACAAAAAAGAAAAACATTACACTTGGACCTCATACAACTGGGTCTGTACAACAGGAAAACACTGCAATAGCTTTTGCCCTTCTTCATACAGCAGGATTATTATTCGGTGCAGCAGCGTTTTTGCCCGCTGCGTTTTAATTTAACTTTCGCGCTATTTTACTCTACCGAAATGTCCTCGGATGTTGGTATCGAATGGCAGGTCAAACCCGCAGGTTCGGCCCGTTTTGCTTCACTTTGTCACCACAGTCGCACTTCTTCCATAAGAACACTATCTACAGGAGTGAGACCAGGAGTCTGTGTGTCCTGTTCATAAATCAGAGGAAGCTTCATAAAACAGCTCAGTGCTGCTCACTTTATCCAGGGGTCCGGTTCTGAAACGTCAGCTAAGGCTGTAACAAAGTCAAAATTTGCTCTAGGAGTTTATTCTGCCCATAAACATGATTTTCAGAAACTGGTCACCTAGCGGTAGTATCCACCACGTCTAGACTCTGGGCAGTTATTATGAATAAAATAGTCTCTATTAATTCAGTCCTGAACACCTTCAAGGTGCTGCACCGTTCTTCTGAAGGTAGAAAGCAGAATCGCAAGCTGAGACAGCGAAGCGGAGAAATTTTCGGAAGGTGAAGTAGCACAAAAGTAAATGAACAGCCTGGGAAATTCATCTATTTCCTGCCTTCCGCTACACTGACAACCTCAACCAATCACAAGTGAAATAGCAGACAGCAATAATATTGCTATTATCATTGCGATTATTATTAGCTCGGGGCGCAAGGCAATACGGGGTGGGCTTGCAGATTATTTTTATTCGCAAACCTGCCAGTGTTCTGTCTGTCCGCGTAAATAGCGTCGCCACACCTGAACCCCATCTGGAAGGGGCACCTGATAATTCCAGGCCGCCCCTGCATGCCTCGTACCATTAACTCGCTCAGCTGATGCTTTCCTCCAGTGCAGCTTGCGGTGTTAAGCGCCTCATGGCCGGGTAGGCAGGGCAAACACCGTATCCCGGTGAACGGCGGCGGGAACGTGCTTTCCGACGTGACGTTTTCCAGTCCTTATAGAAATACATTACGAACGCGTAACTATTAACTCGGCTATTTGAATCGCATAAACAAACGCTACAAGGGGTCTAAATTCATCCTGCCGATTGTACTCGCGGGCGCGCGCCAACGCCGGACTTTTTTACCTTTGCACTTGTTGAATTTAGTACATTTGTGGGGCGTGCGTGCGTGAGAGGAGCGAGGAGACTACGATAAATAAACAGGAAACACACGTAAATAATGATAAACCTGTTTACGGAGCCGGTGAATACAGCAGGTAAATGTTAGCTGAGCTGCGTGCGAACAGCAGCTCGAGCAGTGGGAGCAACGGAAAACGTTTCAACCGCAACGTGAGTCCAACAAGCAGACTTGCTGTTGTTTCCCACTCGTCGCCGTCCGTGCGCGACGACACCTCGAAATGTTTGCTGATCTCCTGCCGCGGCCGAACAGCTTTTACAATGTTTTTACACCCCGTAAGACTGACGTGCTGCGTGAGTGACTGCTTTCGGATACTTGGGCTGCGGGGCGAACGGCGCGGCCTGGAACCAAAGGCCGAGAACATCTTTGCAGAGCCTTGAAGGAAAGCCGTCCCGTTCCTCGGTCCACCGCTACGACCCAACCGCCCAGCCGTGTCCCAGGGTGGACGACGTAGTCGGCAGCAAAAATGAAGAACGCGACACTCGCGTTTCCCGGAGCATCTGCGAGTCAAATTTTTCCTGCCGCTCCGCTCATTCCGGGTGGTTCTGCGGCTGCATGAGAATTATGGACGCGCTTCTTTACCACTTATTAAGTTTTAAAAAATCGCCGCCAGAGCACTCGCCGCCATAAAAGCTCCCAGGGGTTAAAATGGGCTGCGTATTTCCTTTCAGCATCTTTCCAGCAATAAAGGATAAATTATTTAAAAAAACACGACCTTTTATCTCGCACCCTTTGAAGGCAGCAAATTAAAAATGTAAATTGGGAGCTCATTAATATGCAAATTTATTCATTCCCAGTTAACAATTAGCAATTAAACCTGCAGTGTCTAGAAAGAGCATAGACAAAATTAGCAACTTAATTTATCATTAAAAATTGGAAACGTACACAAAATTTTAAATGACTTTCAAAATACTTTCACTTTCCCCCCCCCCCTCCCCCTTTGTTCCTCTGCCCCGATTTCAAGTTCAAGATGGCGCTTTCCCCGCTAAAAATATTAACCGGACCCGTAAAACGTGCTATAGCCTTAAAAGGTTGATTTATATGTGTGTTTTGGTTTCGCCGGATTAGAATAATGAACATCCCAGTCCTTTATCGGCGACAGCATCCAGCAGGTCCAGCTGACTGCATGCATATTAAAGGTTATTGAAAGACCTACGGTCCCTCATATCGCAGGGTCCCAGAGGGACACGCCGAAATGCCATCTCGCAGAGGATCTTGCACGGGATTCTGGATACGTCTTGCTGCGAGTGCAAGTGCGACGTCCGTCAGATAAGCGGGCGAAACGCACAGCATCGGCGGAAGAGCGGCCCGAGTCCGTGGGAAGCCTTAAGCTATGCCGGTTTTGCCATAACTTCGGACTGAACGTCAGAAGATTTCACGGCCACTTTTCTCCTCAGCCGCCTCCACTCTTGTTGGACTCTGGATGCGAGTCCTACCAAATATGACCGATTTAGCGTGACTTTGGCCACACCGTACATCATTGCCGGTGAAAAATTTTGATCGAACCTGGAAACTCGGCCCGTTTTATGCTGCGGTCTTAAACATCACCCCCACGGTCTGGTTGCCAGGTTGTTTGGTATCCTACAGAGTCTCAGCAATGGCCAAGATGCATTTTAAAAAGCCCAACGAGCCAGAAAAATATTTTAACGCCGATAAAAAAAATACATAAGCCCTCCGAAGCTGACCGAACTTTCACCTCTCCGCTTCAGCGCGGTAACATTAATGCTACCCGTCGCCCACAGTCGCCCTGCCTTTAACGGAGTCGCTTACATTTGCGCAGCGGCGCCGTGGCGCCACAACCACCGAAACGGCGCAGCCGAAAAGCTGTGCTCTCCATCCTTCACGGATGTTATTGTTCTTTTCTCAGCCAGCAAAGGAGAAAGTTATGTCGAGGTAATTGATTTCTCTTCAGTTCATTCGGCTGAGTAACCTGCAGTAGGAATAACTGATATAGGCTTCGTGAAATGGTTCGCAGGCAAGCGGCTAATTCGGCGATTTCCCCTGCGCCAACAACGGGGCGCAGAGCCTGACTGCAGATAGAGCCGCCTCTCCCGCTCCTGGCCCACGCCGGCAAGCCGCAAGCACGACGTTCGCCCAGGTAAGAAACACCATCTACGCACGAGACTTCTAGAATTTCCCAACGTAAGGAGACCGGCCGCACGCTCGGGAGTTAAACACAGTTTTATCCGTCGCAGTGGCCGCCGAGCTGTGTTTCTTGGTGGCTTGAAGACGTGCGATGGTAGTTCGGGTCTCGGGTCTGCCCACGCGAAGGGCAAGTGTCGAGCTGCGGGAGGAAAAAAAAAAAAAAAAAAAAAAAAAATCCCAGAGCCGTGGGCTTTTTGCTCAGACCCATTATTGTTTACCCTCTTATGAAGACGTAACAGAAAGCAATACTCTTTTATCTACTTTCCACATTTCAAAGGAAAGTGAAAGCCCAGGGGTGCAATAAATGCTTTAAATAATCTTCCATGGCCATCCTCGAGGGAATAGCCGCTTCCAAATACCTAATTTAATAAATATGCTCTTTAAGCTGCGATTCCCATTTTGCATACCCTTATTATGAATTCACTCTAAATATTTCTCCTTTTAGCTACTGCTTAGCTGTAACATTTTTCACTGTTTTAGGGAGGCCACCTACCCTACTTTGCAATGCATCCGAGTTCATTAGCACCTCCAAGAAAATACTCTGCGTACTTAATGTAAGCTGTTTAAGTCTTTCGTTTTTTCACCGAGCGATTCTCCTTGATCTGTTCCGTAGTTTATGCAGATGAAAAATAGACAAGACTGGTAAAAGCAAAATAAAGTACATAAAGTTAATTAAACATGTGTGGATGTCGTAGCACGGGCCCGTGTCTGTTGGTTTTGCCATCACTGAAATAATATTATCAGTTTAATAAGATGGCCATGTTAACTCCTTTTTGTCACTTAGTTTGTGGATTGGAGTGATGTCAGACGTACATTTTCCCCTGCTGCGATGATGCGAAGGGCTGCTCCCATCTCGGTCTCTCTTTCTAATCCATTGTCCCAAATGTGCCACGGCGTCACAGCACGTCCGTCAGGAAGTCTGCTTACCACCGTCTTTACCTGTTTACGCAACGTGAACCGTCAAGCACGAGAGCCACTTCGTGTAAGAATTTATTCACTATGCACCACGATGTTTTGACTAACAGTGCATCCATGACCGTTATAGGTAATGGCATAATAGACGTACGGTCGCTCTTCTTTTACTTGCGGCTCTCTGTTCTGCCCAGAAAGCCCGGGGGGAGGGGGGGCAGTCACGAGCCCTTGGGCCCCCACAGGTTGGGATATTTTTGTTTTCCTCTCCTCAGCTGCCAGCTGGTTTACTTCATAGCTATCACATCTGCTTCTGCTATGTTTCCGATTCTCTGTAAACCCTAAAACTGACCTGATAACTCTATGGGGCCGTATAGCAGTGTTTGTCAAATTTTAATACTTAATTTCACCCTGTGCCTTAGAAAGTACTTCAGCTGCGAGAAGCCCCCAACATACCGAAATGACAAGGATTTGCCCAGAAAGGTAAAGCGTGCTCTTGCTATGGTACCTCAATCTGCTTCAGGACTTTAGGTTTTGGCTTCACTTGGTGTTTCAGACATCTCTGTTTGTAAGCTGACGTCACCTCTTCTGGTGTCACACTGTACCCTAAAATAGGAATAAGACCATTAGCAGGGAGTTCATTTTCAGCCTGGGAGACCAAGGTATTGGGTGTCAGATTAAAAATGTTCTTTCATTACTTTTAGTATTCCACCTATTTACACAGGTGGGTATTTAATAGCGCCAATGCAGGATCATTTTGTTGCCGAAGAGCACTGCACTCGTAGCAGGAAGTGGTTCCAAGGCCAAATCCTTCACCGCTATGGTAACTGCTTCCGCAGTGTAGATGAAATGTGTTGTGATTTTCATTGTCGCGTGCGTCATGGATGTCCACCGAAATTGTCACTTAGCTCATTTTTACAATAAAACTGGAAAATGTAATGCGAGGACAGGATTCCATACATTAATTAGGTTAAAGTCATCACGAAAAGCATAAATTCAGTGCTTAAAGGTGTGGTGCTGTTACTGTGTATTTATCGAAAGAAATAATACCAAATAATTTCCACGGATTCTAATTATTGCCGAGTGGAAGCTCCACGTAGACCGAGCCGCATTCGAATGCGTCGGCGTCTTTGCATCATGTTTTGTAGAAGTTCTTTCCTCACAAATATTTGCAAGTGTCAAGCAACCGTTAGAAAGGAGGTGGGGGCCATTTTCTTTTGTACAATTTTGCTCCCTACCTAAAGAATAACCAGGAGGGGGGAAAAAAAAAAAAACCGTACAAAAGAAAATGGCACTCACCTCTTTCTGGTGGTTGCTTGATGCTTGCAATATTTACGAGAACAAAATCTTTTTACAAAACACAGTCAAGGTTGGAAGGACTATTTACAGCATTTACAAAGCCTCCTGAGTGAGAACAATCGCATAAGCGAGACGGTTTTGCCAAGTAGCACACGGAGTCGGCCGACGTTGTTTTGTGGGTAGTCGATTCAGTGCTGAAAAGGGCATATTTTTTGTTTGTTGTGTCGGATCCGCTTACTCCTTGCTTCTGAGCTCCGATAATAAAACAGACAAACCTGCAATCGTTTCATAAGGTCAAGAGGTGTAGCCTCTCAACATCCTTTGCATGCAATCAAATACAACCACTTCAACAGTAAAACAGTTTGGTGATTCTGCAAGATGTGATTACTTCTGAACCTTTCCCCCTCGACACTTTTTTGACCCGGATATCTCGGCCAGTCTAATTAATATAGTTGGAAAAAGAAAGCTCACCAGGCCTCTGAGTCTCCCGATGCTCCACAAAGTCTGACACCATGTGTTCATCTGGTGCAAATGTCACACGCTTCTCTCCTTTGCGTTTCTGTGGAAGGTTGTCCAGAGCGGAGAGAATTTCTGCTCGGATGTTCTCACCTCTGTCCATTCCTCAACACGCCACGTGTGGGTATCGGTCCATTCGAGCTACTTAATATGAACCGTTCGAGCCCACAGCGGTCCCAGCAGCCTTATTTCACGTCACTGGGTCAGTCCACTTGACCAGGTATATATCCTTTAAGTCCAAGTTTGTAAAGGGCTCACATCTGCAGTGGCTAATGAGTAGATATTTCCATATTCTCATGACACTGATGATAAAGTCTGAAAATTATTCGGCCTGCACTGAGCTTCTAAGTCGCTGCTGCAATAATGAGTGAGGCAGTAGGTATTGGAAAAGTCCTTGCCTCTGTTCAACACTTTGTTAGCCTGGCACAGGATGTCACAACATTAATTATTTATCAATCCGTCTTCTACCATGCATGTGAAATTCAATATTTCCATATCAAATAACCAGATAAAAGAAACCAAAGCTAAGAAAGCATAAAGTTCATTTGCACAACATATCTTGTATTAAAGGAGCTTCCCCTAACAAAGGCTCAGGCAGCCCTGTGAGGTGTATGGGGAACCTCTGTGGGAAAGGCTTCTTAAGCACCAAATACTCATTATTAAAACAAGGACGAAAACTAACTTTCCAAAGTATTTGCTAATTGCTTCGTTGAATGCAGTGCCTGTGGTGAGCATGCTGAATAAGCAGAATGAGGGCTTTTCACTTTTAAAACACAGAAAAACCCTGATTCGGTCATCAAAGATCTCCCAATACAAATTTCCCATTTTGAACTCACTTTGTGTAAAAAAACCATAATCGATTCTGAGGGGTTTTGGTGATTTGCAAGGCCACTAAAATAACCAGTTGACAAACCCCCGGCTGATATCCGGCACACATTAACTCATCCAAAAAAAATGAACCCTGAAACGGTGGTAAACGAACATCAGTTCAAATATCTCCATAGCCATTTCTCTAAGCATCGAGTAAATACGTATAAAAGCATAGTTTTGTTGAAATGATCCCTTAGTCAAACTGCCTCTGCGAGCTTAGGTTGTAGAACTTTGTTGACAGGTGAGCACAGAAAATTTAATTGATCCTGCCAACAATATCAATTATACAACATGGAAAAATGCTTGCGATGTTTGTTTAAAGCAAAAGGAATAATGTATGTGCACTATTTAGTGCACATTTTGTTTGTTTTTGTGCAGGTGTGTTGAGGAGGCTCACTGACTCGAACAAGACAATTTGATGATTTCACACAAGAGATTAAATAGCTATTCTGAGTAGATAAAGTGAGTTGGAGGTAATTATTTAGTTGGGAATGGATATCATTCAGCAGATATGTTTTCACGCTTCTTTTGTAAGAAGTTGCACATTAGCAAGTGTCTTCTACGCAGTTTCCAGGGGCGGTCTCTGCTCTTGGGATCCACCAACTGATTTGGCGTTGAGTTTTTGAGAAACGTCTCAATATTTATTTTATCTACAACCTTTTTCTTGATACTCAGCTTATGACTCTGCTATGCATATACAGAGCAATCGCTGACGTGTAATATATGTGCTGTACAAATAACTGTAAAATTAAACTACAAGTTCTAAGGTATTAGATACAAGATGTAAAGGACAAATGTGCTATTGTCAAACAAGATTAAACTGTCTATATTCCTGGGGTCTAACAAAGAGGTCGACTTTGTTGATCTGTCAGCATCGAAAATCCTGGCGCACGTGACAGAATTTATTGGCTCATTATGGAAATTGAAAAGTCCATTTGTTGTTAAACAGCAGCATGATAAGAATTAAAAATCACAATTTGTTTTCTCTTAACACGAATGAAAATTTTTCTAACTTGCCGCGTCTTATTGCCATAAGTAATTGGGTTAAGTGTGTGCATTGTGTCTTATTGCTGCCGCCGTTTATTACAGACTGCTGCGGTTCTGTGCAGCTCGGGCTCTGCAGTGTGACTTTAGGGCTAAAACATGTGGGCAGTAAATAAAGTTAAAGTAGCTCAAAAACAAACTCTGAAGTCAAATAGCCAGTGATGGTTGAAGACATGGCGGCAACACAAGCGTCTTTAAGCCCTTGGGCTGTTGTCTACTGCATGCATGAAGCCGGCTGTTTAAAAGGGAACGTGAGCTGGCACATTAGTTACAGCCATCACAATAAGTCAGGCTGAGCGCAACTCTGGTAGTGTTCAAGCAACGTACAGCAGCGAGCAGCTCAGCATCAGCATCATTATTCCTCATCTTCACTCTTCATGACTCACCAGATAATGAGGAAGTAAGAAGCGGCTCTGTTCTCCTGTCAACAGATCGATGCAGAATAAACAGATATTCAAATCGTTTCATCAATTTACACCTGTACCCCGGTATCTGAGCGTAACTGGTTTCTAGAAATGGTTTGAATATTGTGAACTTGGATATAGGGAAGCTGTTTCCATTATTTCTTGTGAGAGAAATTTTGATTCGTTCCAGGTTCATCCGAGAAACCCCAAATAATTTCCCCAAAATATCCTCCAACACTGTAAAATACTCATTTCAGCCTGATAAAGGGCACTTTACACACCAACTATCTAATTTCCATACGGATAATAAGGCCATTAATATGCATTATTTTTATGCATTGTTTATATACAGTCAATTTTTTATTTAATGTCATACATTACATTTCCGTCCACATTACAGGTAGCGATATCAAAAATATTTTAATAGTCAAAATAATGCAAAGCAAAGCGAAAACAGTGTGAAATTTCAAAAACCAAAGTAATGGCTGTTACTGCAGTGAACTGTTACTGGGGGACCAACCCACTGAACAGTGGAGACGGAAATAAAATGCAAACTGCGTTTGCACCCGGGCCACGCAAGGCAAAGACTGAGAACACAGATGCTCGGTGCAGTGACGCCACCCAGTGCCACTCGTAGTGCCACGTTCACACTCGTGACCAATTTCAAATACAAGCTCGGTTTCAAACATAAGCGTTCAAATGGAAATTTTATTGCCGTAAGATTTTTTTTCGAAGCTTATCTACAGTAAAAAAAAACTGAAACATGAAAAATCAAAATAAATAAATATTAGACAGCCTTGTAAAGTCTGTGGTCTGCAGTTTCACATGTGGGTTTGAAATCAGCTTTGCCCATGTGGAGTGTACAGTACATGTTTATCCCTGTGTCTGTACGGAATTTCATCCCACAGTCCAAGGTCCAAACCAGCTCCCTCGTACCGTGACGACCATGTGAGTGCTTTCTTCGAGTTGACTTTGAGTCGGAGGCGCCTGTTCTGACTTTAATTTCGTTACCTTCTGATAGCAACGGAGGCGCCTGCATTGTTCAGTGAAACACTGCTAATGGAGGTTGAATAAGAATTGAAAATACTAATGAAGCGTGACAGATGTACCTTTTTACACCTTTCTCATCTCTGTTTCCCTCCTTAATTTGCATATACAGCACAAACACACATCACCTAACCGTTTCAAATCAAATTTCATCCACGTTTGATAAAAATTCTGAAAGGATCATAATGTTTGTTTCTTCCAGTTTTTGTTTATCCGTCTATTATTAAGAACCACTGATCCAATGGTGAGTCACAGTGGTTCAGAGCCTGTTCTGGAAGCACTGTGACAGGGATGCCAGAGCACACTCTTTCTCTCGTTCACACACACACAACTGGAAATTTAGAGTTACTGGTTCACCCAAAATATATTTTTCGGCCTGGGGAAAAAACCCATGCAAACACAGGGAGCTCATGCAAACTACACAGACTAAGCTGGCTTCAAATCCATGTCTGTTTACTTTGAGGCACCAGTGCTAACGTCTGTGCCGCTCTGCTGCCCCATCTCTGTTTCTGCTGCATTTTAATTTTTCAGGTAGGCGATGCAAAGATAGCGTCTGCTGTCGCTTGTGAGATTACGCCGAATTCTCCATGAGAGGACTGAATGGTAAAGGCTCTTGATGTAACCACTGTATGAACACACACACATATATATATGTGTGTGCGTATGTGTGCATATGTTGCCGTGACAATTATAGGCCAAACTTGTGCAAACTGTGCCCTAGTTAGTGTAGTCCTGCTCGCCCTGTCTTGATCTGTTTAGCTATGCAGGAACTGAAGGGCCCAATTGGGTAGTTATGGAACAGGAGGACTTCGGGGACAGGAACCCCGCTTTGGAAACCAAGTACCAGGCAGCAATTCTGTCTCCGTACTTTTGCTGGTCTGCCTTCGAATTTAGTTTAGGAGTGCTAGAGCTCTGGGGAGAAGAACATTTAGGGACACCTTACTGACGGAAGCCTTAATCTGCCTCCTGTTTTTCTTTCTGTGCAGGGATGTCCCATGTAGCAGGACCACCAGCAACCACACGTCAGCAGAGCAGCCCTTTGTTGCTTCAGTTATAAACTGGACTGACTGGTGAGGTTCTAGGCATCTGTTTAAGTAAAGCTTTCAACCACGCGCTCTCCAGCTGCTGATCACCACCACCACCACCACTGACCGTCTGCACATATGTACTTATCTTTATATATATATTTAAAATCAAATATTTACTTAATGTTAATTTATCTTAGTTCTCTAAATGTCGTGCTCCCTCATACAATTGCTGTGTAAAGGTGTTCGACAATAACGGTTCTTGAAAAAGCGCTCGGTCAGTATTCTGTGTACATACTGTATGCTGAGGTCTTCGGCTTGTTATGACATCTGGCCAAGCACCAGCCAGTTGGTTGGATGGCTCTGCTGCAAACTATGCTGGCATTTCCAGGCACAGTATTAAGAAACAAGCCCAAGTGCTAACCGTACACTGACATCCACCAGATAAGCTGCCTGACAATTGAATTAAGATGATTCCATTACAGTACCCGGCAGATCAGCTGCCTGAAGATTAGACGGTGATGTTTGTCTTTGGTGACATAAATTCTGTGTCAGTTTGAAAATTGGCCGTAGACACTCCGTACACGGCCGCACGCTGAAATGCTCAGGAATGGAGAGCAGTCACCGGATGTCCTTGTCTATTCCCCGTTCTGTGAGTCGTGAGTTTTTTTTTTCTTTTTTTTTTCCTCTCCTCAGCTGCAAAGTCGACTTGCTTACGTGCTGCTTGCAAAACCTCATCTTTGTCTCCTGGTTTTCTGCTGTCGCTTCTGCATGTCTTGTGCTCCGTGTGCTCAGTTGCTCAGCTCTGTGCCAGGAAGAGCGCTGCGTAAAAATTCAACGGAACTGAATTGGAAACCTCGGGATAGGAGGGAAGGATACCCATACTGCACACATTTAGCTATTTTCTCACACGCAAGTCTTCGACTTTGTCCCGAAATGGATACTCGGCGTGCAAAGATGTTGCAGAAAACACAAATGGTGATACCTTCTGATTTAAAAGAGAGGAATAAATACAGCACACTTCTCGGTGTGATTTTGCCATAGGATAGAAAAATTATTTCAAGCAAAAATTTCAATAAATCTAAATATGTCTTGAGCACGATTAGGTAGTTTCCCACATACTATGTATTTATTTTTACAGGTAATTCCCAGGTTTGTGGAACAGGTTAAACGTGTAGGCGTTGCCAGGCCCAGCTCTAGCACGGCAACACACAGCCAGCTCAGCGTACAGCATCTTGATCTCGTTTTTTGTCCCTTCTCCCGCCTCCGTTTTTTTTTTTTTTTTTTTTAAAGGCGGGACAGGTCCGAGCGCGCGTGTTTATTCGCCGCTGACGCACCGCGAATTTGCTGACGCGGTAACCTTGGAGTCGACGCGGGCCGACAATCGCCGAGAGCCGTCGCCGCGGGGAGAGGCGCGCGCGGTGTAACCCGCGATGCCGTTTGCATATGGAAGGTGGCACCGGGGACCTGGCCTCGCCGAGCCCAGGGGTGCCTGCCCACTGCCGTCGGTGTATGTAATTATCCAGCCAATCTGTTCGGCTCAGTGGGGGCCAGACTGCAATCATGAGGCAGCAATTGGCAGATACGGGGAGAAAGGAGTGGAGGGGAGCGGAGAGGAGCGGAGAGGAGAGGAGAGGAGAGGTAGCTATGACAGTTCGACCTGGGGGGGCTCATTATATAGTTGAGATGAGGAAAGGAAAGATTCGATTGCTACCGTTAAGCGAGTCGTCGCCGGTACCTTGTTGATTTCATGGCTCCGGTTGTTTTATGCTCCCGTCGTCTATGATGGAGGTCGGGGTTTGCAGTTTGCGCAATGGTTAATGAAGTATTGTGAGGAAAGGCTTTTATTAGACACACCAGTTCAATGTTTAAGGAAGACGTTCGCGAAGGTGTCCCGGAATTTCTATCGCCGCCTATTCTTGTATAACATTATAGCGGCGGGGGGTTAAGTAATTGTGTACGGAAGGTTGGCGCTTGAAATTCGGCGAAGGGAACTATCGTTCGAAGCCGGGAGTACGGTAACCGAATTGTTCCGGTAAATGTCATGCGGGAGGAACCGAAAATAAATAAAAAGCCAAGTAGATTCGACGCCTTTTAAACAATAATGACACTAATATTAATAAAGCAAGAGATGCGATTGGGGTTATGAGGCATAAGGCTGAGGTTTACTTTCCCCTTTCGCAGTCGGACAGCGGCGACCGCAGTGTTGCGGAGAGGCGTGCTATCGGAGGTGAATTTTCTTTGCCGTTTCGCAAGCCTTTCATCGCCCGAATGAATCATTATGCTGTTTAGACATCGACGACTGTGCATTCCAGGTGCTCGGTATTGTATTATTTCGCAGGCGAAAGAGGGATGCTGGACACCGTGACTGGGCCTGACTACTGTACGCTTTACATAATATTTCTACTCCTGACATGGGTGCGCTATTATGCTTGCTCCCTCCCATCCTCTAACTTAAGCTTCCTTCACGGCCTCATCCTGTATAACATATTGCACTGCTGTGATTTTTTTAAATGCATTTCTTTATATTGATACCTGGGCTTAGCATAACCCCAGCAAAGGCTTAATTCCAGTTCATCAGCCTGCTTTAAGCGCAGGGCCCATGTGTTTGCAAACGCCATGAGCGAAACACATTGGAAGTGGCTAACAGATCCCCAGCACCTTCGATTTTTCCTTGTTCGCGCTCTTCGCTTAGCCTTTCTGAATTCACGAGCCAATTTCTCAAACTGAAAAATCGGGCAGGATTCGTGCAAAAACAGCGGCGAGCGCAGATTGCGGGACTTTCTGATCCTCCGTCACAATAATAACGCAAATTGCGGTATTAATTTCACTCGCGTGCATGTCTGAACTGCAGATGGCTGTGGAATGCAGGGCGATTCGAGAAAAATTGAACGCGTTCATAAATTTATTACCCCGGGTACCAGCCAAACCATACAGTCACCCTTAATTTTTTCCCGGATTTTAGCACTTGAACGCTGTGCACATTTCCGCCACCAGCGCCCGGTTAATGACTAATAAATTTTGTTTGATTCTTTTCAAACACCCGCTTGTGCTTCTTAATGGCTCTAATGCACCAGCAGTAAAAACAGCTTTTATTTTACTTTGTCGTGACAAGTTTGCAACTTTTCTGTAAAATTCCACCGGTGAAGCGTGCCTTCGTGTCGGACTGAGAGCATCTGCGTGCACGCAGGAGCGGGCGCGGAGGTGACCCTACGAAGCCGGGTGCGAAGCGAAGTCGGGGATCTCCGGTCACGATGTTCGGCCGATCCGGGACGAAAACGCAAATAATTCCCGATGAACTTGGTCACGCTGTCTTTGCGAGTTCTGAGATTTACCACGTTTACCACGTAGCGCAAAGTCCTTTCCGGAAGCTGGACTCCCCATTCCGCCCTTCTAACGTGAGTTTAGGGAGAAGGGCCCGCGAAGGTGGCTCTGCAGTTGGCTGGAGCGACGCCCGCCCGGCTCCGCTCCCTCCCCGGTTGCGCACGAGCCCCCGCTTCCTCCTCTCCGGGAGATGCGGCTCCTCCTTTGATACCTGCGCTGGAGCAGGCGAACGTGTGGCAGGGCCCCGCTAAAGACGCGTCACCGGAGTCTGGTTCGCCGGAGCTCCTCCACCGCTGCATCAAACGGCGCGCTCGGGCGCCTCTGTAGTGTCACTCACTTCCCCATCATCCAGCTTCCGCCCCATGCGCACGTCTGCTGGGGCTGTGATTAAAACTCCAGCGCTGTGATACTTGCCAGAAAGTGCTGCTTTGTTAATGGTTTCGCTGGCCCGCATTCCACATTTTGCTCCAAAATAAATAGCGAAGCCTGTTTTCCTTCCACTTTTGTTGCGGCCTCATATTAGCAAAGAGGCCCGAACGTCGCCTGGAACAGTCAAACTCGGGTTTGTCGCTCCGCGTGACAGTGCTGTGAACCGGCCTGACACTTCTTGCCAACTTCCTTGCTTCCTCATTCTGTCTCCGGGAAGCACGATGAAACCTGATGTGCGTAACCCAAATGAATCCGTAAAATTTGCGAAAGCGTTGCACATTAGAGCGGCCTGACAAACTTTTGCGCGCGAATGTGACGGTGGCGCGTGCGGGGTGGCGGCGGCGGCCGCCCGCGAATCCAAAGTGACGGCTGAATCAGGCGTTTTAAATTCTCACGTTAAATCCTTTCCAATGCCAGACACGGCTGTTCGTTTGTTTAACCGTTTTCCTTGCAATCCTCAGTTTTAAATAAAAAATTAAATTACCAGTCTAATAGTTTTTTTTTTCTTTTTTTGGGAGGCTCGCGTTACTATTTATAAATTTAAGGAAAAAAAAATAGGCCGCAAAGCCGATCCCACAGGGCTGCGCGGTAGGTGGTGGCCTCCTCGTGGTTTGGTGGGGGTTCGAGGCCCAAATCTGCCAGGGTGGGAGCGCAACGTACGTGTCTTCATTTCTCCTCGGTTCTCTCACTCCTGGACCTGGGGATCTACCCCAGGTTGGTCAGTAGGGGGCACTAGCACACAAAGATTGCCGAAGGGGGAGACCACCTGTGCGTGCGTCGCGCCTCGAATGATTCCCTGGGCCATTCGATGTCCTGCACCTTCGACCGAGTCTGCCTAACGCTCCTGAGGTTTTCGTGTTGCTTTCCTTTGCTTCTGAGCGGAACGGGCGAGCGACTTCCCACACCGGCACTGCGGTGTCACCTTTCGCGCTGCGCCTGCTGTGTCGCCCACGCGTGTGCCCGGACGCCGTGGCCAAAGACGCAGGAAGAGACGCGCGCTTGCCTTAAAGCCGAAGCGTAAGCGGGTTTCCCCCAGGTCGCCTGCTTCGCCTGTGTTGCCGGGCCTCAGGTGCGCGGCTGGCCGGCGTAACTGCCGCCTCCGTCGGCCTCGCCGAGGTTCAGCAGAGCCACGAAAGCTGGAAACTCGAGGATTTTCGCTTCTTTCTTTTTACTGTCACAGAACTGCGCCGAAGGGACAGGCATCCAAGCAATTTAGACGTTCTTTGTAAAGCACGAATAAAGGTGTTTGGGTAATAATAAAAGAATCACAAATGTTCTTTTTTCAGTCAAGAGAATTTAGTGTTTTCTTTCATACTCATTGTGCTTTAAGCCGTGAATGGAGCCATTTTTATCAGTGTTAATAATGTCTGAAAGCCGCTTCAACCATCACAATTATGACATGAATTGAATAAAGCAAAAAAAAAAAAAAAAATAGCAAATGAATTCAAAAAGTACTTGTGTAAATGTGCTATTATAATTTATTTTCCTGTGCGGCAATGAAACAAATACACTAAACCTGAATGAGATTAGAGGCAAAGTTTTTAGCAATTTCTTCTCTTTTTTTTTTTTTTGCGCTTATATTCCTTCTGAATCCCCACGCCGTTCCGAGATAAAAGCAATTGTTCATTTGTAAGGCATAATTTTCACTGTTTATTTTGTCGCTCCTGTGTTTTACCTCTCCCGCAAGTTGTTGAACACGAACATCCATATGTCCCCGCTATCAGATAAGAGGAATAATAGTATATTTGAAAATCCAGCATCTTGAATGAAACTGGAGCACTTTTTTTTCTGTCTTCCTCTTCTAATTGCGCCCACTGACTTTTGTCTTTCTTCTTCTGTGTTTCCCCACACATTTTCTCTGTTTTTCTTTGTTGCCTTTGTCTGTGTTTGATTGCGCCGCTGCCATTTTCTGCATCCATTCTCTAGGAATTTGGAGATGATAATGGAGGTAACACAAATTTCACTGTTATTATGTTCTTATTTATTCCCTCCCCCTCTGCGGAAAAAAAAAAAAAAAAACAGATTTTAGGTTAAAAAGAGCCCCTTTTCCTATTCAGTTATAGCGCGTTTCTTATTGTAGTTGTGTGTAAATATTAGAAAACAGCAGGTCCTCACACTGTGAGACAAGGCGGAGCAGCGGGGCTGAGACGCGCTCTTATCGGCTGCGCGTTCGCACTACGCGTCCTCCTGCTGGCTCTAATCTCACAGCGGCGCTGGGAACAAAACTGGACAGCCATTTATTGTCCCGGTTGGGGGTGCTTGGCGAGAGAATGTTAAACACTCCACTACCTGCAATTTTCCAAGACCACAGTCGACATGATAAAATATAGATATGCATTTAATTTCTGTTTCTGGGGAAGCGGCGGAGACGCATGAGGTTCGGCGCGCCGTTGCCTCCCCAGTTGCGGAGGAGCGTGCGCCGCTGCTTGCGAGAGTTTCTTGTTTGTGCGCGTGTGAAGCGTGCAAAAGGTGTGTGTCGTGTGTGTGTGTGTGTGTGTGTGTCGGGGATGGAGGGGGAGGGTGCGCTCAGTCTTGGCATGGCCACTGAAAGAGATGGGGCCCGCTTTCTGCTGGAATTTGTCCTCCAGGCGATGGCCTCTCCAAGACGAAACTGCCAAACCGGGTCCACGGGCCAAATTGAAAGACTTTAATTCGATTTACCCTTGGCACCATCGGGAGGATTTAGTGGTCATCAAACAGACATGTTTATCAGCACAAGGGCTGAGGATGAGCCTCCCTCGCCCCCTCGCCGCCTCGCTCCCTCGCTCTCCCATCCTTGCGGTGCACGGCCCGGTTCGCTCATCCCGCCCGCTGCTTGCGAAGACTCTTCCCGTTCGGACAAGTGAAGGCCACTAAACAGGCGAGACGACCGCCGGTGACATCGGCGCGGCAGCGAAGACAAAAAAACCGGCGATGGTCTTAATTAAAGTGACATCAACATGTATCTCCCGTACACAAAGCGATGCGCGGTGCCGTGTGGGTCGATGTTCTCATGAGCGCTGAAAAAGTCCTAAAGAGGACACTCAGACTTGTCACCCTTCATTTTACCAACCGCCTAATTGTTGTCTCGTATCAACTCACTTTGTAGCGATAACCATCGGGCGCGTGGCTCCGCGCCGGTGGGCCGCTCTCCGCGTAAAGATGTTCTCCTGTGCAAAACGTTGGCCGGGAGGAACGGGACGTAACCCGTCTGTCTGCAAAAGAGGGGTGGGCGGCCTCTGCCACCTATTTTTCTCCCTCTTCCCGTGCCCGTGAGTTTTGTTTTCCTCGCCTCGGCTGCCAGCTGATTTACTCTACGGTTACCTGCAATGGCTGCCGGGCATCACTCGGTGGATCGGTTCGGCGTGAGAAGGGCGATCCATAAAAATGAGGGGAACTCGACTGAAATTTGAACTTGCAGGACCGCGTCTGCAGACAAGGAGGAAACACCGTTGCGAACTCAACGCCGGTAGGAAGCTTTGACCCGGGCCACCGAAATGTTCCGATGTTTGTCGTGGAAGTTCTTGAACCGCCTCTCAGAATCGTAGCCGCACGGTTATTTTTCACTCTGTCACTTCTTTGCAAGGGTTGGAGAGCGAAGGACCTCCTTAATTTTCATTCGAGGTGGCGAGGTTCGCTGTCCGCTGTGGCCTCCTGCTTACGGCCAGGTTGTTTTGAAAAGCGCTGCCTGTATTGGATGGAGCCGAGATTGTTTGTTCGCTATTTACCGTTTTGCAGTTACACCATTTCCAATTCGGCGGCACATTTGTTTTTTCAGAAATTAGGTGCTCAGGGCTTTATTTCTAATGAGTTTGTCTTCACCTTGGAGAATAACTTTGACTAGTTTGGCTATTTTTTCCCCTTCATAATTTAAGTCTATTTATTTAATGAACTCTTATTATCCAGCCCCAGAAATATGTACAGTAACTGACAGCACGAGATCCACATGTTCCTCTTCAGCTGTCGCAACAACATTTTGATTTGTCCTGCTTCCTTTTGGAATAGATACACATTTGATGTTTCGGAAAGACGGCAATTAAATGAGCTTCTGCTCATTCCGGTTCGGTACAGTAAATCTCGGGGGTTCGATATTGCATGAAAGTTCAGTTCTCTGATTTGAGGTTCGGATGCCGGTTTGGGCAAAACGCGGTATTGTGCTCAGGGGTTGCGGTGCCCACAGAGAGCGGTGATCTGCCCAGACGCGGCAGTAGCCACAGATAACAGAACGCCAGCAAGCAATAGTGGAACCCACGGTGGACGGCGTCTTTAAACTGCGGCGCATGTTCGCCACACTTCAGTTCATCCCGCCATTATCTGCTAAATTCCTCATGACGGGTTTTTCGGTGACGTGTAAACCGGTAAAAGCAGAAACCGGTTGCTCGGTTACTGTGCTGCCTTGCACCTGGTTATCTGAGGATGACGCCGATGGTGATTTTTATCAGGAAAAAAGTTCCGAGCGTCTCGAGCAGCACGGCTTTCTTCCAAATTTTCCAAGTCGGTGCTTGCATTTTCCACGCGAGAAAGAATAACACAAACCACACTGAAAATTACTATCCTTCTTAGTTGTGCTGACAAACCTTTTTTTTTTTTAACCTATTTAGTTTTTTTTTTTTTTTTTTTTTTGGAATCCACCGTAATATTAGTGGGTTTTCGTAATGCCGAGGTTTAGCATTTTCCGAAATGACCGCGTGTACCGTGACGTGTCTGCGTGGAGAGTCCATCTCTGGGTGACCCCGCACTTCAATGGATGCCGCTCTTCTTGTTCTCCATGGGTGTAATTAGCCGTCGGCCGTGGTTCAGATTTCATCGGAGCCCATTCAGCAAAACAAAAACCTTGTAGTGGTGTCCCTGGACCTGACTGGAGCAGGCGACTATCTTGTTGAGGAATGGGGTCGGCACCAAGCTTGTCCATCTGTCACTCAGGGATCAAATAATAGGGTTTCTGTCTTGGAAGTGAAGATAATTACAGTCTCTCTTCCACTCCTGGCCCTCTGATATTAACCTTGTGCTCCAGAGTCCCAGTGGTGCAGGACTGGCCAGATGGCCTGTGTTTGATATCTGATCTGGGATCAGGTCAAGTTGAAGTTCAAGCCAGAGAGAAATAATATGGATATAATTCACACCGGGATGTTCCTATGTGCTTGTGAAAGGACGGGAACATTTAAGCAAAGCTGCGGCGTTTGTATCGAACGCGGCGGAAGATGCCAGGCAGGCAGGGACAGTCGCCCGCTTCTGTACACCAGGTGCCGCCTGGGGAGTCGGTGCTCAACAGGGTGTGCGGGACTTCCGGCTTGTGAGCAGCGTTTAAAGTGCAGAGAGTACATTGTGAAATGTAGCTCAGAATGAAAGTTTCAGAAAGACCGTGCAGGTAGAGCGCTCTCTGGAGCCGTTACCTTGCCTCCGCCGGCATGGAAGGCGCGACCGGAAATGCAAAAATGACAGAAAGCAACTGAAGGGACGGCCACAGTGATCCCACCCGTAGAGCGTAAATCACCGCAGAGCAAATATCTTCTCCATATCTTGTGTCTTGCGCCTTAAACCGATTAAAACAGAAGGTCATTCTTACAAACGGTGTGGTGTTTGGGTGTAGATTCTGCTCTTGGTCTTAAAGTGCTGCTTCTTCAAGCTCGCTCGGGCCTGGCTGCCCGAGACGATTTAAACACGGCGCCGTTAAGAAACGCCGTACGTGTCCTCGTGCAGAATTTACCGCATCAGCAGTGCCGTAGGTGTGTTAACACATGTAAATGCAGGTATCAGCCGTGCCCCGCACGTGCGCAAGGTCCCCGTTCCAGCAGTTCCCCGCTCTGTGTCAGCAGTACCCATCATGTGCTGAACAAACAACCAAACCCAGGATCCTGGAGAACAAAGCAGGCGTCCCGCGGTGTTGCTTCTCGTCTTGCTAGCAGGGAGCCGTGGGAGGTCCTGAGGGTTTGCCGCGGTCTCACCGCTTGCTGTGGTGGCCCAGGTGTGGCTGGAACCTCCGAAGGCATGTTAGCCTCACACACACACACACACACACACCGCATTAACGTGAGCTGAATCTGATTCATGTCCTCTCATTAATAATGGATCCCGAGGTAGCGCCCGCATGTTGCTGGGATCTGGGAATGAAGGACTTCATAACTTCCCGCGAGCGCTGACCAAAATCCTGCATTTGCCACCGCGTAGTCACCGTGCTGGCAGCTTCTCACACTCGGAAACCCATTTCCAGACATGACACGGGATCGAACAAAGTTCTGCCGTGGGTTTAAATAGTCGCAGGATTCGATAACCCTTATTCCAAGGAAATAAAGAACGTAAATACGCAATGTTTGTACTCTTCGCTTCCTTGAAATAAGGTTTAAAAAAAAAAAAAAAAAAGAAATAACAAAATTCAAAAAGAGAAGAAAAATTCAACTACTTTGATTGATCTAAAGCCGTGTAATGAGAATGCAAGGGCCTTCAAATGGTAGGATGGGCCTGTGTATGTTTATGGGTGAAGGGGAAGCAGATTGATGACCTCACTCCTTTCCGGGGCTTTAATGAAGTGGGGACTGGGGGACTTGCTCCCACTGGGCTCCGGGGCCTATCTCCAAGCCAGTGCCTAGCATATGTGTGTCTCTGACCTAGTTGCTGGTCCAAAAAGGACATCAAGCTCTTGTTTGCGAGGCAGGAACACGGGCCACGGCGTGCGTCGTAAACAAGCGCTTGTTTACGAGCGAAAATGGACGTGGGGCGCGTAAGGGAGGATGCGGGAGTCATTGCCATCTCTTGTTAATTATTTCCTAGGCCACTTGGCTAAATGCTAGCCCCTTGGAGACACTCCCCAAACAGCCCCCTCCCAGCCGTGCCCGCTGGACTCCTGAGCAACATCGGTTTTGCCAACGTATCCTATCCACACGGGCACCGTTGCCGCTCACAGTAATTGGACACTCAGCCCCCAATTAGGTCCCTGGCCCAAAAGGCGACCATGACAAAAACAAGGCCGTTTTGCAGCGTTTCAGTGGGACTTCATTAGTCGGCTGGTGCAGGGGGTCCCAGGGGACGAGGGGACACAAACACAATAACAGGCCAGCTCCACCGAAGCACGGTCCCGGTGCCCGGAGCGAGGAGAGGCTACCGCTCGGCAGCGCCCTCGCGTGAGACCTGCCACCTACATGCGGTTCATTAGCAGGATCAGCCGGTGGCTTAAATGAAAAATGCGGAGCGGCCGAAACACGGGACGGACGAGATCGCGCGCGTGTGCGGACCTTCCCGGCCCCCGGATTTGCCGCCCGCGGCCGACTTGGTCTCATCCGCACGCCTCTTAAGTAATCTCACACCAGTTGTTGGTTTTTTTGTCCCCCGCTCTGTGTGGCACGCAAGCCACTTTGAAGGCAGTGCCCGATAATGTGGAAGATCACCAGTTCTCCCATCGTGAAGAGGGGAGCGCTGGCCCGTCGTGCATCTGGCAGCCCCGACGCATCCGATTATTTAGCTTCCCTGCGTGTTGTCTCAGCTGAAGTGGCCCACTGTGAACCGGAGAAACGGGCAAAGAAAAAGCTCCTTGGAAAAAGGCGCGCCGTCTTAACGTCTGTCCCATTCTGTCTCTGTTCGAAAGGCCGTCGTATCTCAAGATGCCTGTGCGGATGGTCAGGAGATACGCATTTAGGAGAATCTGACGTGAGCATGACCGCAGTTGTGCAGATTAGGCTTTTAAATAGCGATATGGAACACTCCCCAGCATGCGGGTGGTCCGAGGCTCGACGGAGCGGCCTGCGTGGCCCACATAAAGCAGCACATATAAGGGCAAACATAATGAGGGCAGACTGTCCACATCTGACAGGGGGCCCTAACTATTTCACACACGTAAAGCTGTCGCGCCTGTGAGCTATAAATCCCATTTATTGCTCAGTGAACATCGCTGGCATAACTTAAGCGTATGCTGAAGGCCCTGTCGTGTCTCCCTCTATTAAAGCTGCATTAGCTGCCCAGGCCCTGTGCTCTCAGCCCGGGTCAAACATACAAGCTGTGAAAACATTTCGCAGTCCCGCAGCCCTAAGCCAGGTGTTTCGGGCCTTGCGCCACGGTCTGCCTGCCTGCTTTTTGGGGAACAGACAAAGCGTGGGTCAGCCTTTCAAAGTAAAAGCTCTGGGCACAGGCCCAAATGTTTCGGTTGGTTCTTCTGGATCAGTACCTGCAGCACCAAATCAAAAAATATTCAAGAATTATAAATCAAGAACAAGCAAACAAATTGATTGATTGATTGGAAATCCGCATGTATATATAAAAGATACGTGAATACAAATGTTTAGATAAAAATATATGTTTAGCCATACATTTGTATTTATACATAAATAGATAAATGTATAGCGATAAATACAAATGTAGAAATAAATGTATATAACAAATATGATTTATTATATGTATAAATAATGCTATATACAGTATATACATATTTTCTCACGTCACCCAGTTTTCCCCTGTTGGTGGTAACTTTCGGGCAAAGTATTTTTGCTGTTCCTTGGATTGTGCTCTTCTAAATAGAGACCCATGTTAAGTCATTGCAGGGATCTGATGAAGCTGCTCTACCAGCTTAGGGGTCATGACCCCGGGTGCACCTGTCACCAATGAATGCACCGTGGTTTTCACCTTTCACGTTCTCTCCAGTTCCTCTTCCAATCCCTGGTGTTTCTCCCACTTCTCATATTCCTCCTTTCTGATGCTTCCATCACCTGGAACCGCCGCACGTATCACCGCTGCTGTTTTCCCCTCCACATCCATAACCGCTGTACCTGCACGGTTATCCATTACCTGGTTATCTCTTGATATACCGTACACATACGAGTTGGTCCGTAAACTATCTTCTACGCTTTTCCTCCAAGCTCCTTTCCGTCGCCCCTGACAGGGCGTAGGGATTTGAATATCGACCGCTTTCGAGGATGGAAAATGGCTGGTGGCAGTCGGAAGCCCATGTCAGAGGTCTGTGTTTGTGCTCGGGTGTACGAGGGGCCCGGGGGACGAGCGCATCTCCCTGTTAATGAAGCTTCGGCGATGGGGCCGCTCCTCTGGGTTGCGCAGCTTTAATTGGGCCTTAGCAGCTTGCTAATGGCCAGAGCTCTGTGACCTCTGGTGGCTACTTTACAATCACTAAACTGAAATTTTGCACTGGGCCCAGCAAAACAAGAGGGACCTTTTTATGCTCCTTAAGGCCACATTAGGCTTTTGTTGGTGCGATGGCCATTATTTTTCATCAGGGATGCGGGTTTGTCTGTAATCCAGCTTCACGCCGAGGCTGTCAGACGCGGAAGACTCCCTGACATCCTCTCCTCTCCTCATAACAAAGCGATGCTTACCCTTTTCATTTCATTCTACAGTTCTGCCTTTTAAAAACATACTTTTGACATTTTGAAGAAACGCGTGTTACCGTATTTTCAATCAATATATGCACCGCGGCATCCCTCCTTACGGTTGTGTTTCTTTTTATTTTTGATCAGGCTGCTTCAGACATGGGCATTCAGAAGCCATGCATCCTGAAAGGGACTGATCACAGCATCAAAGCAACCTGTCATTTCAAAGGTTCACTTGAGCAGGAGAAAATAACTTTTGTTCTGAAATATTAGACTACTCTTGGTACAGAATATATTAATGAAGGCCTGGTACATTGACTTACAACTTATTTGCCTTCTTGACCTAAATTACCATTATTGGGAGGTGAACTATAATATCTTCTACCATTTTTGTTTGGCCCTCTTCTTTATCCGACAGGGTGTCTCCTCATAATCTCAAACGCATCGACGGAACAGCGGTGCC
This sequence comes from Heterotis niloticus, assembly GCA_018136845.1. Lineage (NCBI taxonomy): Eukaryota > Metazoa > Chordata > Actinopteri > Osteoglossiformes > Osteoglossidae > Heterotis > Heterotis niloticus. The sequence continues at coordinate 30,271,512 of CM030895.1, read as the reverse complement.
GAAGAAGTGCAAACTCGTTCGCGTTCTTTTCTGAAATTGTGGCTTCTTTGTCGAAAACCTTTTCTTTAATTCGCTCACTACAAAGCTATTTGATACCATCCTTCACTTCAACGCTGCTACTAGGATTCCACACGTAAAAGTTCATACTTGTCCATCTTGCTGTCTGCTAACCTTTCACTAAGCTAGGAGCTAGCATGCTTTATTTCAAAACCAGCTAAAATACTTCACTGCAAAGCAGCAGCTAGTGTTCCTCACTGCAAACTGTCTGCCCGCATGCTTCACTGCAAAGTTAGCTGCTAACATGTTTCACTGCAAAGCTATTTGCTAACATATGTCACTGCAAAGCTAGCTGCTAACGTGCGTCACTGCAAAGCTATTTGCTAACATATGTCACTGGAAAGCTAGCTGCTAACATGCGTCACTGGAAAGCTAGCTGCTAACATGCTTCACTGGAAAGCTAGCTGCTAACATGCGTCACTGCAAAGTTAGCTGCTAACATATGTCACTGCAAAGCTATTTGCTAACATATGTCACTGCAAAGCTAGCTGCTAACGTGCGTCACTGCAAAGCTAGCTGCTAACATGCTTCACTGGAAAGCTAGCTGCTAACATGCGTCACTGGAAAGCTAGCTGCTAACATATGTCACTGCAAAGCTATTTGCTAACATATGTCACTGCAAAGCTAGCTGCTAACATGCGTCACTGGAAAGCTAGCTGCTAACATGCTTCACTGGAAAGCTAGCTGCTAACATGCTTCACTGCAAAGCTAGCTGCTAGCATGCTCACTGCAAAGCTAGCTGCTAACATGCTTCACTGCAAAGCTAGCTGCTAACATGCGTCACTGGAAAGCTAGCTGCTAACATGCGTCACTGCAAAGCTAGATGTGTCACTGGAAAGCTAGCTGCTAACATGCGTCACTGCAAAGCTAGCTGCTAACATGCTTCACTGGAAAACTAGCTGCTAACATGCGTCACTGCAAAGCTAACTGCTAACATGCGTCACTGGAAAGCTAGCTGCTAACATGCTTCACTGCAAAGCTAGCTGCTAGCATGCTCACTGCAAAGCTAGCTGCTAACATGCGTCACTGGAAAGCTAGCTGCTAACATGCTTCACTGCAAAGCTAGCTGCTAGCATGCTTCACCGCAAAGCTAGCTGCTAGCATGCGTCACCGCAAAGCTAGCAGCTAGCATGCTCACTGCAAAGCTAGCCGCTACCTCCTTCATCTTCTTCGAGATTCAAGATTCAAACCCTGAGTTCTCTGCACTCGGCGCTACCCGATCCTTTGTGACCACGAAGGCGACCAAGTCATCGAAGAAGCCGCAGAAAGAACGCCTTTGACTGCAGAGCCCTTGACCACAGGGCCTTTCATCCCTCCCTCACGCCCGTCTCACGGTTCCCCCAGGTCCCTTTACAACCATCCGCACCCTGCGCTCCCGCCGTGTCCCCCTGGGAACTTCCGCCCAACCCGAGGGCACCCTCCCCGCGGCAGCCACCTCCGGGTCCGTTCCCGCTTCCGTATCGGGAGGAACCGAGTCAGGGAAGCGGCAAAATGGCATTTCCAGAGCACATCAACAGATCGTCCCTCAAGTGCTCCAGGCCCTGTAAATTGGACTTATGGCTCGGTTGCCAGCATAAATAAGTCCCTTTGATAGTTAGCGGAAGAAGTTATGACACTCTTGGGTACGAGAGAGGGGCAGTGGCACGGCGGTTTTATTCGTGCTACCCAGGCGCCCTGGCGCCTCTGATCTTGCTGCCGATTCAGGGCACGCTCCCTTCATTACTGCCGGCCACCGGGGACTGGTTTCTCCTGCAAGATTAATGAGTACCGCGGAAATTCTCCAGCGCATCTCCATAATTAAGTCTTTGTTTATCAAAAAACAAGTTATATTAGGAGCAGGAAATTCGCAGTAATTATTCATAATCCTAACAATTCAAGTGTAGCTACCTCATTTGCCTGTGTAATTCTGCTTTTTAATTTCTTGCATATATTTGCATATTAATTTTGCCCGTTGGCTGCGGCAGGCCTCTGACAGTTTTTTTTTTTTTCTTCCTTTCCGCGTGATGTTTTTCACGGGGCGAAGCTCAGTTGGGTGGCATTTCGGCTGGGTGTAATGATAAATTATGAATTTTTCTAATTTGCTGCATAATGAAGTAACCCCTTTCGATCCGCTGCTCTCCGCCCCGTGGCGGGCGGCCTATCGGACGGCTGCCCGATAGCGCGCGAGTCGGCCCGCGCGGGCCACGCGGTCATTAGAGGCGGCGAGAGATCCTCGGCCTCCCCCTCCGAGCTCCTCGCCGCTTGGCGAACGGTACCGCTTCCCATTTACGCGACGCCTCCCAAACATCACGAGATGAATACGTTCGGATAATAAATTCGCGCACCTCCGTACGCGGCGTCGTCCGCGAAGATGTCGGCTCGCGGCGCAACCGGGGCCGCCGGAAGCGGACGGACGTGTCGCGGCGCCACTCGCGGCGCTTGTACAAGCGGGCTTGAATTCGACGTTGCGCTAAACTTAAGGTGTGATTCTTGCTGCGCAGCGTTCGTGATTTAAGCGCAATGAACGCATTTGCATTCCGGGGGGAGCGCGCTATGAACGTAATGCATTATGGCGGGATGGCGAGATGCAGACATGAAACCCTTCGGAGATCTAGGCCTGCAGACGAATGCTGCGTAACTGAAGGCGTTTTTCCTCTCGCGGCCCCGAAAGATGTTTTGTCGATGTGTGGCGGTGATACGGGGAAATTTGTTACGATAAGCGGAGACGCGTGTTATTGTGTCACGTTCGAAAGCCTACGCGGACGCCCGAAACGTTAAGTTATGGATAGCAGCAGCAGGAAGATCATACGGAGGTTTAGGATGTTTGAGCTTGAGGAGATTTCAGCTGTTTATCATAAATTATAATCCATTAAAGCTCTCTTTGAAGAGAGGACGATTCTTTGCGAATTCCTTAAAACAGACTCAGACAAAACAGTCTTTTTGCTGCATAAGTAAAACTCTTCTAACAGACTGTTTTATTTTTAATCCTCCTCATCCTTTACCTGAATTGTAGTAGCTTTACCTCATTTTTATTCTTTGTGCTGCTTGCCCTCCTTGTCTGGCACAACCTCCCAGGAAGGAGGAGGTTTCCCCCGCTTGCTTCCTTCTTCTCCGCTTGTGTTCCTCTGTTTTTGGGGTCAGGGCCTCTTTGTTGTTTTTTTTTTTGCTTTCCTTTCGGACGCTTTAACTCTGTTTCTTAAAATTCTTTTCGCCTTTTGTCCACTCAAAGGTCTCGGGTTTGGTTACAATAACAGCAGCAGCAACAACGGTGCTCGCGGCTCCTACGTTCCTATTTGCAAAAACGGTGCCGTAGTCGCCGGCCGCGTTCCGTACGATCGTCCTGCGTTCCTCCCCGTGATGGACTGAGAAATGCACACCTGTACGTTACATCGGTGTGTTTGTCGCCGTTTTAACCGCGGCTGTATTTGCGAGGGCCACCGCCGAGGCTGTTAATGTGAGGGGAATAGCAGATGAAGACTCTCCACCGCAACCCATAATTAGCGGATGAGACCATCCAGCTGCTCCCTTTTAGCCCGACACCGCGAGGCGAGACCCCTGGCACCCGTGTCTCGCCGCACGTCCAAACGTTAAACGTCTTTGCTGCAAAGCCGGCACCTTTCAAAAAGCCACGTTTGCTCGCGCGTGAACTCCGTCGACTGCGTTTCGCCCGTTTTCGACGGGATTTAATCAAACAAACCTAGCGTGGTTCTCCTCCGAAAACGTCGTTCCCTCCTTAAGAGCGTTGGGGGGGGGGGAATAAATAAAATAATAACGGATGTGATGGATACATTATGACGATAAATTGGTTCCACTTCTCAAATATTTGTCTAAACCAATTACAAACACCTGGATTTAGGCAGGAACATCTGTTGTCGTACAAGCTTGTTTTTTGGACCATGCTGTACTTTGCACGTTGCATCAAAAGGCATCGACAAATAATTATTTCGGAATATTTTGCCGGACCGTTATTTTTGCTTTTTATTTGTTTCAGCTAGGGGCGCGAATCTACTTGTGTGTCGGAGGAGAGTGGAAATCTGACCTCCCCTTGTCATCCGCGCAGAATGGCCCCCCGGTTTACATAACCGCATCATCTCGTGCTGGCAGTGAGGGAGCAGGACTGCTCGGGGGGGGAGACGCTTCGCCGAGGAGAGAGACGCCGGAAGAACTTAAAATCCGTTCTTTTATGTGTCAGTTCTTGATCATTTACATCAAGTTGACATTCGGAGAGTTTACTCTGGGGTCTGTAATTGTATTCTTGCGCCAGTTCTGCATTGCCAACCATGAAAATGGAATGTTATCATCCCTGACCAATTTTTAATGTGCAAAATGAATTGGCAGAGGTTCAAAAAGGCAGCTACAATTCAAATCAGGTGAATGATACATGAATTTGTGCTGAACCCCTGCTCCCCAAAGCTCCCGACTATCATATTACAGTGGATTTCTTCTGGTTTTTCGGGGATGGCGCGAGCGTGGTGAGGGAGGAAAGGGTCCCTTACCCTAGAGCTGCTATTGTACTATAGTGACTGTACTGGAGGCCTGTTGGTACCAATTAAGAGTGAAAAGTGTTAGGTTATATCCTCCTACATCCCCAGTACAATAGTCAGCGCCCGGCTTGGTGATCCTGCAGTTTGCCACACGTTATGGCCCGCGGGCTTCGCGGAGCCCCCGCGCGCCGCCTGTTTTTAGGGGCCGGTCCGGCCTCGCGGCAGCGACTAATTCTAACCGAGCTCTTCCTCTAAGGTTTACTTCGAGTGATTTAATGTGGGTTCCCGGCACGTGATGTACGAGCCTCCAGCATCCGGAGAAAAATTTTCATTTGAGTATGCAGCTGTTAGCCATCCTCTATAAAAGTTATTTCATTACTAATTCAGTTAACATTTATTACTTTTAAGCAGAAGTTTTACGCTTGTGGTTCACATATCTCACCGTTCAGATACTCCATTTTCTGCCGCTGTGCACCAAACCCCAGTGAATGGTTATTTCTCCCATATATCAGCTGATGTTGCCCCGGAAAACTATGGGGAAACAATGGGAGCGAGACGAAAGCTATACATATGTTAAAATCACATCAGTAATAAAGATTAAGTAGAAGTTAATAGCATCCTCAGTCATGCTTGTGGAGGTAATCTCTCTTTTTTAAATCAAAATTAGATTTGGAGGAACGAAACAAACAGAGGGCGAGACTTTGGCGTAATATTTTAATCAAATTGTCATGACTGAGTGGATACAATTAGAGATTCTGTCAGTCACTGAACTCCAGGCCCCTTTGTTGCTCAGCTGTCTGGGCGAGGATGCAGCAGGGCATTATGGGCTGGGATTAGACATGACCTTTCCCAGGGTCCACATATGTGACCCCTTTGGCTAGCCTCTGTTTTGTCATATGGCCACCATTTCAGCTGTGGAAGGGGGTGGGGGAGCGTTAATGTGCGGCAGACAGGGTTCCTGGGCCCGCTTGTCGGTTGTGGGGGGGCGGCAGACGGAGGGTCAAACTGCAGCGGGGGGGCCGGTGCCGTAACGTCATCGGGAGATACCGTGTCCCTGCTTGGGGCGGCACAGCCTCGCCACTGCCGCCGTGATGTTCGCCGTACATCTCCTGACCTCGTGTCTCCCTCGGTCGCTTAGTAATATGAAATTCTGAAAGCAGCCACTCAACACGAAGGTATGAGGATGTGTGCAAACAACACTTTTCGGTATAGTCAGATATTGATCATATATGAAAATATACGCTGCCCGGCAAAAAAAAAAAAAAAAAAAGTCACACACACTAATATTTGGTTGGAGCGCCTTTAGCTGTGGTTGCAGCATGTATTCGCCATGGCGTCATTTCGATAAGCTTGTGCGATGTCACAACATTTACTTTCGTCCAAAATTGCGTTCATTTTTCGCCAACATCTCGTATCGATGACGGGAGAGTCGGACCGCTGCGTAAAGTTTTCTCCAGCACGTCGCAAAGATTTTCAATGGAGTTAAGGTCTGGACTCTGTGGTGGCCAGAATGATGTCTCATGCTCCCCGAAGCACTCTTTCACAATTTGAGCCTGATGCATCCTGGCATTGTCATCTAGGAAGATGAAGAAAAATTCCATTGGTGGAAAAACCTGCTCATTCAGTATATTCAGGTAGTCAGCTCACCTCATTTTTTGGGCACGTAATGTTGCCGAACCTAGACCTGAGCAACTGAAGCAACCCCGCATCATAACAGCTAAATCCAGGTGCTGCCTTTTTTTGGCCGGGCAGTGCAACTGAAATGATCGATGGCTGATCCTCCTAACTAAGGCCCATACTGTCATTAATAGGTTATTATGACTGCATGACATTAAGATAAATGAAGAGCCTTTCAGTATGAGGTAGATTCCCCCCACCCCGCCCGCCCCTGCTTCATTTCCTCATTTCTCCGGTTAAAACCTAGGACGCTAGGTGTTGAAAACCGGCCATTTTTACCACCGGGACCTTCCCAAAGCGAGACCGTGTCAGTACAGCGGTGCCATATTAAAAAGGAAGCCACCTTTATTTCCATATTTTTGGTTGTAGGAGGAATATAAATTGTAACTTCAACTCTAACCTAATTTTGGGTGTAGCTGGGATAAATGAGTCTAATTCACCTCTTGGCACCGTTGGCGTACTTGTCGTGGTAAGGAAGGTACGGTTTGCTCCACCTTTTTTAAGACATATATCTTTGGACTGTTAAGGAAAGAATCAAACCTCTGCACAACTGCACATTTTAGGCAGCGTAAAGCAGCAGCACTACCTCTGCACTGCAGTAGGGTGTTAGTTTCCATTTGTTTAAATGGGAAAAATTACAATGCATTCAGAAGCCAAAATAGTGCTCAAATTTTTCACCTAAATGTCAACTTATTGTATAAACAAGGACAAACGTACATAAGTACTAAAATGTACATGAATCCATTATTACAACAGCCCAGGAATGTGTTTTTCTTTAAGTGTTTCTAAAGGCTTATAATCTGCAGGTATTAAAGAGTCGTTTATGCAATAAAAATCTGAGGCGTAAAATAAAAAAAAATACACAAGAGATGAATGTCTCTCTGTGGGAGGCTTAGGGTCTATCACAGCTACACAAGAACTAAGATGTGAGAAGGAGGTTCTGATGTTGAGTTTCGCCATTGCGAGAATTTTGTTTTTACCATGAGTCATGCTAATAAGTTGTTAATAAATAAAAGTTAAGGTACAGAGTTTGCCTGACCTTAAAAACCAGTCCTCATAAACAGGGGTCACGTAAATCAGAGGAAGAGTAAAATATACCGTGTTCATTTGTTAATGCTTTCCTCACCTGAATGATCAATGGCCTCAAACAGTATTGATAAAATATATCCATAATCCATCCTTCCTTCCTTCCATCCATCCATCCATCCATCCATCCATCCATCCATCGTCCACATCTACCGTCCAATGCAGAGTCATGGTGTTTAGGAGACCTCTCCTGGAACCCTAAGGTGCAAAGTGGGGGACAGCGTGAACGGAACCCCAGACCATCCCACAACTGCAGACTGCATTTCACAACTGTAGGAGCGGTCCTGTGTGAAAGATTAGCTGAATTACTTGGGCGTCTAGTACTGACCTCTCCGTGGGTTTTTTTGGAAACGCAGGGAGCAAAGAGGAGGGAGAAGTGAAGGCCGAGTATTGAACACAAATATAAAGTTGACCACTGAACTGTTAACATTACCCCCGGCGCATTGCTTTGTCTTCAGCTGTATAAACGAACGATACTGTATATAAGAAGAAGCCACACATTTTTTGCTTGGTTTTTTTAATGTCAATTGCACACCGAGGGTAAAATATCGATTATTAAATCTCAACTCAGCCGACGCACGTCCGCAGCCAAACTGCTTCGTGTTTTCCTGCGACTCCTTAAGCAAACGCTCGGACGCTTCGGTTTCCCGTCCGAGCTGCGTTGTCCGGTCCCGTTTAACCGCGTCAGTCATTTGCGATCCTTTACCGCAAGGTCCTTCCTTTTCGTGCCAACCATCGCTGCGATCGAAGAAGGGAGCCTTATTCTCCCTCATTCATTCAGGTCCATCCAGCCCTGACATCGGCGCGACGCCTGCGCTGCAGCCACCCTTTAGCACTTAATCACAGGACTAATGCTGCATCCCTCCTTTCCGGAGAAGCTCGCACACTGGACATATTGAAATTGAAACCCATTACAAAGTGGGCATATAAGATGACTGCCTGCGTGTCATTTCTGCTTCACGCGCCCAGCGCTGTGGAAGCCGGCAGGGTGGGTTGGGAATACGAGCCGCAGCCATGAGATGATGTTCATCAAACCTGCTGGCATTTAAAATGGCTCACATCTCCCCCCTGTCCCTCTCCTTTCCTTCCCCACCATCTTTGAGGGCGGCGGGGGTGGGGGAGAGGGGGACGCTGCCCTGTGAAATATAACTGCCTGTGTGGCAGGGCTGCCTGTGCGTCCTGCAATATGCTCTCAGTCAATCAGATTTGCATAAGTAACCTCTCAGTGGGCGCGCTCTGCTGCCCAGGTGCAGCACTATTTGCATATAGAACTGAGAGAGGGCTCCCCAGAGTCACTTTAGCCTCCAGTGGCTGCTGAGTGAGCTCACGGGCCGGAGCAGCGGAAATGAAATTTGAATTAAAAACCTCGTGCACGGGGAGACAGGCCTGCTGCGGAGGCTCACGGGCAGTGAAGGGAAAGACAGATTGGTGACGGGGAGTCGGGGGGTAGGGGGGCAGGCGGACATACAGATAGGTGATGGCGGGAGGGGGACGGAGGTACGGATACGCGATGACGGCGGATAACCGCGCGGATTCGCGAGGGGGGAAACTGTGCAGGCGGGCGACGGGAGGAAAAGGTGCGCGGCCGATTATTAGCCGCAGATGTAAAGGTAACGGGGAGCGAACCGTGACGTCAAACGTGCGGAAGGACGAAGAGGTCCCCTTTTATGGGGTGCAAAATGCTGTGCTTTTTCAGTGTTTTTCTCCCTTTCTTTTTCAAAAAAAAAAAAAAAAATCACCGCCATATTGAGCGCCGGGCCTCCCTTTTGATTTTTCACACAGTGTTTAATTTCGGCCCAATATCTTTGAAAATGCTTAATATGATCCACAAAATGAAATCTGTCTAATTTCCCAGGAATGGAGCGAACGCATCCCTTCCACTGCCGGTTCCTGTACAGCCCGCTCTCATTTACTTGATTAAATTCTCACCGGCCCGTATTTTATTTTGCCGAAACTTCGGGCTGCTCCGCGCTTCTCGTCGACCGCGGAGGAAACTTTGCGCCGCAAACCCGGCCCGGTGCTCGAACCCAGCACTGCGGGACACGCTCGCGTACGGTGGCGCGGCATCAGGGATTGTGGATTAACAAATTTCCCTTGTCGCAGCGGGAAGAAAAACTTGCGAAAATTTATTTTAATATATGGAAAACCCCTAGATTTCTCAAACACGGACAGAACGTAATTGTAGCCAAGCTGCTCGTCCTTGGGAAAAGGGCATTTTTAACAAAGGGATGCTTTTTCTGAGCAGCGAAAATATGAACTCTGTACGTTTTGAATGTTAATACATTTATGAACGCGTTCTGTGACCCCTGGAAGGACCTCGGTGCTCAGCAGTGTTCATGCTGCTGAAAGAAAAGATTTAGCTTGTTTACCATTCGATGGGTAAAAGTAGAGTATTTAAATACTGATTACTCCAAACAGGGTAAACTATTAACTTTACATTAGGCCTGTATGTTTAACCCTGTATCCTGAGAAGCACTGCTTCCCACTGCTGACATTGGGAGCTGCTGTGACTGAATGGGAACGGTATTGGAAAATACGGTTGCTTCTGATGGTAAATGCCGTACGTTTACTTCGGTAGAGGAGAACGCGGCGCAGGGAACGGCGGGGAAGCCGAACGTGCCGCGCAGAAACTCGAGCGGAGTAGAGCAAAACCCGGGAAGGATAAGAAAGAATCAAATCAGAAGGTCTTCATTTCACATTTACGGAAGTTGCAAACATCTGACCAGGAACGCTTTATCTCTGCGGCCCGATAGCATCGCAGAGCGGTTGTGTAATTGGTGCCCGCGCCGCCGGATGGCAGAGAAGGCCGGCGTGAGGAGCGGTGGGTAGGCCCGAGGAGCGTGAGCGCGTTACCAAGACACGGGCAGGCGAGGGCTGCTCCACAGCGCCCGCGGGTTAACATAATGGCTTCCCCTCCTGGCCCTGGCCTTGTGTTTGATTGATACTTTTCAATTACAGTCTGCCATTCCCCAAACATTCAAAATGCTATTTTTCCTCTTTGATAACTTCAGACATTCAGGTCTACATGAGCTGCAGTAGCCTGTTTAGCTGTTGCAGTAAATTGGTTCCATGTAGGACATAATGGTGGTGACAGGCTTTTGCTAGGGAAATCAGTTCTGCAAAGGGACATGCCAACGATAAGACATCCAGCTTTGAAATTCTATTTCTTGGTATCAGAATTAAATCTGGACTTTATATTTCTTTGCCAGCAAGCACTCTGTAGTTCGCTCTCGTTGCTACTGTTTGATTATAGGCTGACAACTAATACTTACTGAAGATGCTGCTTCCTCAGTTTGGGATTTCCTCTCTTTACTGTATGTGTTCCTTTTGCGATTAGACGCCCCTATCTGGGCACAGTCTTTGTTTCTCTGCACTATCACGTGCTGGAGAGGCTCTTCAGTCACCTTATATGCTCTCTATTCCAAAATTTCACTTCCTTATGTTCTCCGAGGTATTATTTTCTAATGATCGGCTAAAACGGGAGTGTTGGACAGTAAGTCTCGTTCATGTGTTTTCTGTTTAAAGGGCCTATGAAGACACAGCGGCGCGAAGGGAGTGTTTGCAGGACCCAGCAAAGCTCCGTTCTTTTCTCCGCATTGTAACTACACCTGGAGGCCGGTGGCATCGTGCGTTGAAACTCCGTAGGTGGGCGTGGACCCCAATATTGCATTCGTACCGTTTGCGAGTCGACATAAATTGCAAAGAAACTCTATAACTTGCAGGGACCGCTGCATAAACTGGGGCCAATCTTACGTTTTTCAATTACGTACAGTTAAATTCTTATATAAGGGTAAATAATCATACGTCACGGGGAATTATTTAGAGGGCAAAGCTTTTCATTTTGTTAGTATGCAATATATGTACATGAATCATGCACAAGCTTCTCTTGTCTAAAACAATGTCACGTGCAGCAGTGTAGTCTTGCCTTGTTGTAAGTAGCGGAGGTATTTTTATATGTAAAATGCTCAGGGGGGGGGAAACCACTGCCACTTGTGCCTTCCAGAGGTTTATTCTTAGGTTTATGTACTCCTTCACCTTTTTGGTTGCGAGTTTAGGTTTCCTCTCCTCGGTTGCCGGCAGGTTTACGATATTGCTTTTCTAGTCAGTGTAGCTCTTCTTGTCATTAAATGTATAGCTAATGTTTTATCGGTAGGTTTACTTTATATTTGTCATATCTGCTCTGTTTTTTAATCTGTTGTTCAGCACTCTGGGTCACCATGTGAGAAGAAGCGCGCCGCGAAAATAAATTGAACTCAATTGAATATACAAATCAGCCGCTTTCACTCTCAACTATTGCTTTGCATTTGTTGCTTTTCCATCTGTCTTATTTTAACCTGGCTGCTTCTTTTTCACCGTATAAATGCAACTACCGAGCAATGAAAGCAACTAAATGAGTAAAACCGGTAAAATCAGTCCTACAAATATGGTTAAGGTTTCGGGCACTAATAACTGTCTTCTTCGAAGGTGGGACTTATTATTTGGAACCGTCATCTGTGAAGAGTTTGTGTCCTTTCTGAGTTATTGGAAGTTATGTGTTATAAAAAATAAAGGTTGTTTACAAAAAGTGTCCAGCTTTAAGGCCAAATATAACCGCGTTGAACAGTGGCAAAACTCGACTCTGTGACATCAGTAGGTTCGGGAGAAGTTTGATGTATAACTCAGTTCAACTGAATTGCATTTTATTCTGTTAAGCTGAATATTTTCTTCTGGGCAAAAATTCTGCTGCTTATACGGTGCGTTGGATGGCGTTTCCCGGTCAAAAATAACCTTTGTGGCTCTCGAGTTGCTTCTTTGTCTAACTCTCCTGCCACGGTGCGGGTGGGACTTCCCTTGTTATATTGCCGTTTTGGTTGGTCTTTATGCAGAATACTTATTTCTCGCCGGTCTGATCCACTCCTGTACGTGTCACACTTTAACACCACATATAAGGGCTTTGGGCCCAAAAGAGGCAGAATCCTAAACATTTTAAGTTAAACCCCTGGTCGTACTGCATAATTTAACCGCAAGTTGCAATGGTGTGGCTTGTTGTTTCTTGTTAAAAAATGGAATTCTTACAGCAGCAATACAATAGCAGCAAAAACAAAACATCGTAAACTACATTTTGCTTGAGTTAGAGGACCCGAGCAGCAGCACGGTGGCTCATGTTAACGTTCGTACAGAATGTCGTACGTTTCTACTTTGTTTCTTTACTCCGAGTGACTGTGTCTGTAGCGCGTTGTGTCGAAAGCATAATTTTGGTTATAGTGAGAAATGAGGGGGTCAAAGAATGTCTCTTTCCCCATTTTAGTTTGTAAAACCTCAGTAAAGAAAGCTAAAGAGGAAACAGGAAATCCTTCAGGATGGAAATGTCCTTGCCTGCAGTGCGCCGTTGGCCCATGCAGGGGCGTACTTGGCTGCAGCTGATCCATACCTGCCGATCGCGGAGCAACTGAGAGGGAGAAGAGCTGCACTGCCGCACTAGGCCTGAACATCAGCTCACAGCCAGGGAAATTTCTCATTTATAATGCATTAGGCCAATTCCGCTAAAGCACACCTCTCATGGAGACGCACGCAAGAAGCAAAAATAGTCTCCCCTGCTATTGTTCTTCAAAACATCCTTTCCTCATCTAGGTGTTCACATTGCGCGCGTCGGTCTCAGCGCATTTTTGACACAGCCACAGCTGGTCATCTTAGGCCATAGACGGCAGAGATGTTTTAATTCCAAGAAATGATACCGGGTTTCAGGAAGAAAGCTAGGAAAATGACAGACCTTTTTTTTTTATTCCTGCTGCTGTTGTTTTCTTTTTTTTTGTACGAGATTAACTGCGTTATCTGTAAAACTGTCATCTCCGCGCACATCTATTATAGAAAGAGAGAGGCTCTGTTTTATGTATATTTATTTTTAAATGTTCTGTTTAAAAGTAATGACTACCCTCTGGCTCGGCGAGATACTTTTATTGTGCTGTAGAGTCACTGCCGTTTGGCTTCGCCTGCGAGGGATGCAGACATCTTTGCCGTGTGAAACAATGAAAGGAGCCATTAGGAGTGAGGTGCGGGGGCCTGCAGCGGGTCTCCGAGCAGACGGATGCCTCTGTGCGGATTAGGGATTCCAGGCATGCCCCGGAGGATGGCCTTGCGCTCGCGCTGACATTGTGAGTGTCAGCCTCAGATCACTGTAATCACACAGAGGATATGCATGATGAAACGGATAAGGGACTTTAATCAAAAAAATTCGCTGGTCTGGAAACGTGACACACTCCGACAAGCACGCCTCATCCCGCTGTACCCATGTCACTGCCAAGACTCGTCCTCATGAATATGCAGGGCTCCAAGGTACCACGCTAAAATGTGCCATTGTTTGTTCAGCTGCATGCCAAACCGACAAATCGCGGAGAATTCGCCCGAGCGCTCGTCCGCCAACGTTTCTCGGGGTTACGGCGAGCGGGACTCGGCCCCTCGCGAGGGGGTCCGCGGGGACGCGGGCCGAGGCCGCCGGCTCCTGTTAGCCCGTACCCAGTTGGCGGGAAGTTGCCCGCCGCCGCCCGTTGCTTATTTATTTTTCGGCACAGCGACTGTTTGACAAATCCGCCGCGAAACAATGCAGGTGAAGCACATTTTTACTAAAAGGTACAAACTAGACAGGACCTTCATACTTGGCTGTGACTCCCGCACTCTGTTCAGCCGCATGCGAAACGGAATCTATACTGTTATCGCATGTGCGTCCGCGAGCGTGCGTGAAAACGCCAACATCCTCAAGGACAGGTACAAGGTCGTAGGCTGTGCTCCGCTGTGACCTGCACCCAGCAAGGTAAAGCGCAGTACTAAACTCCTTAAGCAGCTCCGGCGCAAACGTACGCTTTTACTCGTCATTTTGTCGCAGTCGACTCATTTGTTCAAACGTTTCGCTGCAGGTCAAGCGCAAGCAGCAGATGGACCTTAAAAAAAAAACGTGCCGGCCCACCGTCGGAGAAGGACTGCACGGGAACGCACGAAGACACAACTGCGTTCATTTACGTAGCACGTCGGGGAGAGAAGCTGCGTAAAATAAACGCGGTTAACCGTTCGGTTCTGGGTTCCCCCGGCCCGAATACATCGGCGCGTTTCCGAGCGGGAACGCGGAGGCAGCCCTGCAGACCTACTGGGTTGGGTTGCTGTTTCGCCGACCAAAGCACCGGGTCCGTTCGGAGCGGCGCTATCGAATGTTCTCCGTTCTTGTTGGGCTTTTTTCTACCCCCCCACGGCAAAAAGAAAGAAACATCTGCACCTCCTGTACGTTTCCGGCGCGCTGTCTCCGCGGCAATTTAATATGCAAAGCAATTTTCGTGATTATTCCATTTCAGCTCAATTCGAAAGGCTGCTCCTGTTCTTTGGGAGAAGCCGGTTATTGGTGCCCCTTCTTGAACAAATCCCTAAAAATTCATCGGATCATCATTTGGAAAGCAAGGAGCTTGTTAACCTAATGATTAAATTAAAGCAGCCCTTGAAGAATATGTGGACGTGGCCCATCTGAGCAGAACCGGGTAATGGTTTGTAAATGAGGATGCTTTGAGTCTGAGTGCTGCTGGCGCAGGTCAGGAAGGGCCGGAGACCCTGGTTGGGGAAAGAAAAGCGAGGTGTGCGATTAGCGCCGCGGGGTCCCGGGCTTTGGGATTTGGTGCCGTTCTCCTCGCGTGTCGCGCCGCCCGGAGGACAGAACAAAGCTGAAGGATTCCGGTGTCGGCTTTCTGTTTAAGCAAATAACCCGAGCCGACGTTAGTTTGTACGTGAAAATCTGAGAACAGTTGGACCATTTTTGTGTGCATTGCTCATACTTTGCATAAGGGAAAGGGTGGACATTCATCAGCATAAGTAAATGCATTGTGGTTATCGTGTGTGTGTGTGTGTATATTTTTTTTTTTTATGGCAACGTAAAATGTTTTACCTGCTTGTCTTGGAAGGAGTGTTCGGCTTCTGCGGGAGATGACCTTGCGCGTCCTGTCAGATCCCCATCATTTGGTTATTCTTCTTCATATCGATTGTGGTCAGGACTGATCGATCCTGCCAAGATTTTAATTTGTGCCATAATGAGGGGCATTTCTAAACTTAGGGCGACGGGGACAATCCTGCCTTTGTCACCGAGCCCAAGCGGAGACCCAAACTCACCAGGCGTCAGCTTTCGCGTCGTGAAAGAAACTTTTCTTTTCGTGAAATATTAAAGTATTTTCGCCAAATTAGATCAAATTGTTAAAGATTACAGGATGAAAAAAGTATTTGTAAAAATTAAAATCTATTTAATGATGTAGATCATTTTCCCTTTATTTACATCAGTATAACTTTGGTTTTGTATAGAAAAGAATCACAATAGATGGACTTCCTATGCAAATCAGATTTTTTTTAAATAGGCGTAGAAGTATTTTTCACATTTCGGCAACAATTTTGGCAGGAACCAGACCCAGAAACTGCCTCGCAGTCTTACAAAGGCATTCAGACACCCCTGAACTGGAGGTCACGTGTAGCTCCAGCAGAAGGAGACACCGGGTTCGCCACGGTGGGGGGCACAAGCAGACTTACACAGCGGAGGGGAGAGTCACTCCAGCAGGGCAAAGCGCTGTTGTTCCTGGCCAGGTTGCCGAGCAGCAACGCGCACAGATCAGATGCAGACAAGATTAGATTTCATTTAAAAGCCTTTTTCCTGCGCTAATGGCCTGGACCTTCCTCACAGGGCCCAGCCAAGGTCAGCACACCAGAGTGAAATGGCCCAAATCGCCAACAAGCGGAGGTACAGTAAAGGCCTAGAACCAGGGAGGGGAGTGAGCGCGTGCGTGCGTGCGTGCGCGTGTGTGTGCGAGTCTCACAGCAGCGGTGATCTTAATCTGATTTACCACATGGGCCAAAGTGGCTTCTTGAAGGCTTGGGGGGGTCTCGCACTGTCAATGTATAATGTGTGGCTTTGTGCCACGAAGCAGCAGAAGTAACGGCACGAAAATATTGGTTATTATAATTAAGACTCGACAGCACAGAGCTTCATTCTATCTCCTCTTCGCAGACAACATTGCCGCCGTAACGACTGTTTGGGACTCCAGACGCAAATTGGAATTTACTTTTAATCCTAAACAGAAGAGTTCAACATGGCAATTTTAATCTTCTCTTCTTCCTTTTTTTCCAGGGAATTATTTGCTTTTCAAATTGCTGTCCCAGGTGCCACACCAACTTAAAAAAGATATCAAAAACGCAAAGGCTAAAACAGTCATCTAACAGGGATTCTTTTTAAAAAGGCGCCGAAAATGAGTTCTAACAAATTAGACCAGTTACGCACTTAGGAGATTATAGGCCATAATGAATTTTATTAAGAATTTGAAAAGTTGTAATGAAAACTAAAATTGGATAATTACTTTGAAAATTAATAAAAGGCCCTTAAGAATTATGGCAGGATATCAGCGCCATCTTTAATATTTAGGCTTTAAATAACTTTGTTCCCCTTTCTTCTGTGAACCGTGGCATCGTGCTTACCAGAAGTACATCTTCCCGCCTGTCAACACGGCAAACACAGTAAGCAAGGTGTAAAAAAAAAAGCGTGACATTTTTTGGCTCAAGTGGCAAAAATGATCGCGTGCCTTTACTTCATTGAAATTCGATTTATACGCAAACTCAATTTAAAAGGCATTTTCAAAGGGGCGCCAAACTGCATCGTACCTGGATGTAATTTGAAAGTAATGATTTGATTCGATTCCGAAGGATCGGCATCGCAAATCTTCACCGAGCTTTTGTGTTTCTGCTAAATAGCATTGTTGTGCGCCGTACCGTTTTTGTTCCGGCACGAAAAGTTTGGGGGGGGTGGAAAAAGTCACATTAATAAAAGCATCTTAGTTAACGAAAGCAGAAAGGTTTGCGCATCCTCGAAAGCCCGGGATTAATAAAGTAGTTGACTGACGGCTTCCATCTCCCTATTCCTGTCTGGACGAGGAATCGGACCGGGGTTTCATCCGCTCCGTTTGTCCGGCTGCAGAGCCGAATGCAGGTGCGAGCTCGCGGATGTTTTGCGTCTCACTTGAAACACGCAGAGGTCCTGCCCGGGCGACGGGTTCGACCGACCGCTCTCGTTCCCTGTTCCTGGCCGGCCGGGGTTTCGTTCTCTTCTCTCCCTGTCCAACCAGTGATCCTCTTTCCATCTTAAACGGATGCCGTAACTGCGCTGGATCGCATGTCCGCTAAGTGCCTTCACACTCCCATCCAGTCCTCTCCCCGCTCTCCCCTCCACGCCTGCGTCGGCCTCCCTGGCTCAGTCCCATCCCGGTGGGCCTGTGCCCGTGCAGCTCGTTTCTCCAGCAGATCCACGTGGCCCGCTCGTGCGCCGCCGCACGCCACGCTGCCGGCAGATCAACTCTCGCTCGTGTTATCGATCTGGGCACGGATATCAACGCTGGGTCAAAGATATCGTTTCATTCAGCAGGAAAAACCAGTTCTTTTTTTCCAGTGCAGTAGGAAGTGTTTCACATTTAACGCTTTGTTTCAAAGAGATTTTTCTCGAAGTTTACGACGGCGTACCGGGACATGTCGACTGCCTTCTGTCTGCCATCCATCAGCAAGGGCCTAGATGAGGCTAGAAACATCAGGCAGATCGTGGTGCTCAACAATCCAGCATGCAGATCCATCGTAACTACTTTTAATGTCAGCAAACCGGAGACCAACCCGCAGGTTGTGTGCGCGCAGACGTCTCGCAAACTAGGACAGCGGTCATAATGAGCCCACCGGTAGTTCCACAGAGCGCTGCCTTCTGCATCGCGTGCTACGCCGGGCCTTTGTGGGTCTCAATACTCTACTGGCCGACTGGGAGGAGAGCCATGGGTTCAAACCTGGTCTTAGAACAGTAGCCTGTCAAGGGACGCCAAAGGGCGTTGTATCAATTTGTTTCATTTGTAAGCGCGTTGGCACCCAACACAAAATATTCCAATTAGCATTCAGCACATTTAATTGGATCTTCGGGCTCTTTGGTGTGTATTTGGTTCCATTTAAATGCGTACCATGATTTTTCTCTCAGGAAAACAGAAATTAATTTTTTTTCACCTAAATGTGTTCATAAACCAATGAATTATGCTTTGTTCTTTAAAACGGAAGTCTGTTTAAACATTTGACTATTCCCTTGTTTGAATCCACAAACACTGCATGTCTGAACAGTTGGAAGACGCCATTCATTGCTTGCCAAAGAGACGCGGAGCGCGGGGGGGGGCGTCGAACGCTAAGCGCCGTGGAACCGGTTACAAGGCCGCAGCTCGCTTTGAGGGCGGCGCCCCTCATCGTACCTCTCAGACGTCACGTACGGCGGGGCGATAACCGTCATTGGGAACAACAGAACATCACCATCAGCTGGGTTAGCGGCGAATCCCCCCGCGACGGTTTTACTTTAAAAGTACGTATTCCGTAGGTTCGGTCCAACCGTATTATGAATTAGATCACCCGGACTTAAGTGTAACTATGCTGCTAAATAATCCGGTCGTATATTATTGGTAACTGCTTTGTTATCGCTGGTGGTCGGGAGCCAGTCCCCGAATCGCTGGGCTCAAGGCTGCTAAATACTATTTATCATTACGGAATTATTGTTGCTCGAGAGCAGAGAAGCAGGCGTATAACTTAGAAAAACTTTCCAGAAAGCTCTTTGCTCATTCTTCTTGGACTTTTACAGCTTAAAACACTTTAATTAGCTTACTGAACTCAGGATGATATGGCACCGGGGCAACGCTCAAGTTTCGACGTGTTTTATTCCAGTGTTTTACATTGTACCAAAAAAAGCACCACCATCCTGTGCCCTGCGCTTCCCAGGATAGCCACCGAGATCCTGCATTGAATAAGCGGTCAGTGACAATGGATGGATGGATGGATGGATGGAGGGGTGGGTGGCCGCACGATCATTTTTGCAGGATCGTTTCCAAATGTGTCCTTTGCTCAAGGGTACTGCAGCTGCAGGTGGGATTTAAACCCTTCCAGTCGATTACAAGGGGACTGCGGTGCAAGATGATAGCCGAAACCACCCTCGCTGCTCACGGCCCCACGTTCGCCTCCTAGCCGCGCTCCTAAAGGACGAGTGCACTCGCGTACGTCATTCGAGCCGTTAAATGTCGCTTCGTCTGATAATTCTAACATTTGGAACGTAATTTGGAAAGGATGGCGTCGTGGCAAAACTGCCATTTGACTGTTTTCGAGACCCGTGCCTCCTAATAGGCGAGTTAATGGTTAATTAACGGTTGCATTTGTGCTATGCAACCGTAAATCCCCGTGTTCTCTCTGCGTAGATGTAATTTTGCATCCACCAGATTAATCGTGGTCATTGATATCTTAAGAAAAGGGTAACAACATAATTGCTTTGATACGAAGCCAAAATTAGTCACTGACAGTTTTTGAGCCAGACATTTGAAACCATCTCTCCATGTTTCTGTTTTTGAAGCATAACTCCTCTCTTATGCCAAGAAAAAGAGGCAATCTGCCCATGCAGATAGAGATCACATTGACTCCCAGATAGGCTCTACAATGCACTATAAATGTGTCACTCATGTTTAAATGAAAGACATACAAATCCGGATATTTGCTCTGCTCGCTCGCTCCTCCTAGACCCGTTGCAAGCGTGTGAGTTTGCCTGAAGGCCTAAAGCATCGCTGTTTTTAATTTCTTCCCGACATCTAAAAAGCAGAAGCTCAGTCCCACGTAATTCGTTCTGCTGTAAACATACCTATGAAACGTTTACTTCTGAAGAAATACCACTTACAAAATATCTGTCTTGGCCAACACCTGGCCTACCAGGTGTTTTCCGGTACCTTTAAGGCGCCTTAACGGGAAGTGAAGTACATCCGAGGTGATAAAATACAGATGGTCCTCGAGTTACGATGGTCCATCTTACGATTTTACGACGGCGCAATAGCAATGCGCATTCAGTAGAAACCATATTTGGAATTTTGAATTTTGATTTTTTTTCCCAGGCAAAGGATGTGCGGTACGATACTCTCTCATAATGCTGGGCAGCAGCAGGAGCAGCAGCAGCAGCAGCAGCAGCAATCCACATCTCCCAGTCTGCCACGTGCTCGCTGGTGTTTACAAGCGATACGCCACAGTGTTCTGTGTTGCCAGCAATTTTTTGGATGCCCCTCCCCATGTCTAAGTTGAGTTTTGTGCGTCCGTCATTTCTATGAGACATCCATCTGTGTCTGTGTCTCCTGAAAGCGGCATGAAAGCGGAAAGCCTATAATGACTTTTAAGGTAGGCTAAGCTATGATGTTTGGTAGGTGTTATGATGTGGGTTGGTGGAAGCAATCACAGGACACTACGGTAATAATTTTAAGTTCCTTTAAACTTTTCACCGAATGCTGTTTCGGACCAAGTGCGTTGCCATTAGCTGGGAGCTAGCGCTAAACATTAGTGATTGGCAGTAAACGAAAAACAGAAGATGCCACAATTGAAAATAAACAAAATACAAGGTCTTAGCGAGACAAAAGTTGGAAGAGAGTTCAGAAAGTGGGGCGGAAACTAAGCACTGACAGGAAGTCCGGGTAGGAACTAAATCCCATCTACGACTGATTCATTGGCATAGGAACCAATCGGTCTGAAGAGGGGGTGGAGAGACTACATTGCTAAACCAGCCACAGACATGACAGTAAGTTAGGTGTATTAAATGCATTTTCGACTTACGGTGGGTTTATCGGAACTTGACCCCACCGTAAGTCAGGGACCACCCGTATTGTAATTTCCAGTATGTAGTCGATGTTAGGTGTTGGGCTACCATTCGTATTGTAAGGACTGTTTCTGTGCTTTCACATCGGTGTCAGGCTGAATGGAGTGAAGACTTAAACAACGGTCATCCCCCCAGCTGAAGAGCCGCGCCTTCAAAGTACAGCACAGGAGCAAGGAACAGAACGGTTCCTTTTGTCACTCAGCCACAACCAGGTGAACAGTTACGCTAAAAGGGCAGCGCAAGCCGGGAGCTGCAGTCGAGACGAAAAGAAACCACGATCCAGAAAAATGACCCTTCACTACCCCATGTCAAGCAGACAAAAACAAATCAAGTCCAGCTGACTGACCATCGTGAATTTTAATCGCACAGGACTCAAAATGAGCCCAGCTGTAGCCATAGCCTTTAGTTTTGGACGTGTATGAATTCCTATGGATTCACAGCCACGCAGACCTTTCTTTAAATGGCAAGGAGGGTTTTTAAAATTTAAAATTAGCCTTTAGAAAATCTGACTGGTAATAAATAAGCACTAGGCAGTTCCAACTATGATGACGTGGCGAAATGACTCGAGGATGGAGAGCGGGAGCAGCTGGAGAGTCTCCAAGTCCTTAATATTGTTTTCGGCTGTTGGAATGACTGAAAGCTGTGTGGAAACAGGCAGGTAAATCTGAGGCTGTACTGTGGAAACGCTGGCTTCCAGCTGACGGCAAGAGTGTGACAACAACACCTCTTGCCTCTACACAGCAGGATGTCTCCTGTCCTAAACCCCCAGACCCAGACTGCAGCAGGTTCCAATGGTCTGCCGGCCAGTGAGCCGATGTCCCCGGATCCCAGTCCAGGGCACCACGACACCTGCAAACTGAAATACTGCGCATGTCACAGGTCTTTAGGGCAGCCATGAATTCTACTTTCAATAGCTTGACAATTCTGCGGGCCATTCGGTTCTGACGCACGTGTACAATATGCAGACGCGTTGGTATCCGGGCGGCAATTTGGGGCAAAAACCATTAAACCGCAGAACCAAATTGGTGATTTTTTGCAGCTAAACATCGCAAGCTGGATGAACACATGATGCTCACACACTTCTCCTCTTTGTCTTCTGCCCTGGGGCGATCACGCTTTGCCCAAGTGTGCACGTTTTTGTGAGGAATGCGTTGAATTTTGAATTTTTTGAATTTCTGAATTTTTCCCAACTTTGCAACTGACTTTGTTACTGTTCTTCTTATCAGAGATTTTAGGTTCTCGGTGTTCTGCCCCAACTCTAAGCCCCGTCACGTTTATTGCGCGGTTTGAACTGCACTGCACCCCAACACCTGGAGTTATGAAGATGAGAAAGGAAAAGTGGAGGCATTAGGGTTTGTCAAAGAGGTATCATTTCTATGATGTGATAGTGCTAAAGTCTGATATGTGTTTTAATTTTTGTAATGATTTTTGATCGCTGAATGGGTTGCCTGCATACTCCACGTTCCAGCTGATGTGCTGTCTGATCACTTTTGACAGCCATGCCACTTGGACTTTTATAATGCGAGTGCATAGTGCTGGTAGGTGCCCCTGGAAACAGCTGTGGGGAGAAGGCTGCTTTCATCTCATCTGGTGGCCTATAGCTTTAGAAGCTTCGACCACTGAGGCTCTGTGTTGCAGCTGCTGTGTATCAACATCTCTGGGGAGACTCTTCCAAATTTGCCTCTGCCGAACAATATTGTACTGCATAACAACCAAGAATATAGCCGCTTATTTCAACTCCACAGCATCCCCCACTTGCTAGATGTTATTGGTGTTATCAACGATGGACAGAAAAATTCATTTAGGATAGATGCTCAGCATCTCCACCTCATGTCAAGGTGTCAAGTTGGCTGTAAGCATTTTTTCTGAGGGTATCAGGCTGTTGCTACCAGGTCTTCATTGTGCTGTTTTGCAGCGGTCGCCTACTTCCTCACTGACCTTTCTTCTCACCTGGAACCGCTGAAGTGGGAGCACCAGAAAAGCTACACCTTGTGCAGTCATCCCTCAACATATGTGCGCTCGCATAAAACGTTTTTCCTAGAATGCAGTTCGAGTCGATACAAAATGGTCTATCCATAAATCACAGTTAAAAAAACAAACAAAAAAAACCTGCACATTTGCCTCAGGTATGTGGGGGATTCTATTTAGTACCCTCCTGTGCTGATGAATACAGTAGTGTTCAGTGCTACTCTACACGGGCGAATGCAGTGATTTTTTGTGCTATTTCACATGAGTAAATAAAGAAATATTTTGTGCTATTCTACATGGTAAGCTGTTCACCTGATTGTTTTATATGTTTCAATTACATCTCGGTGGCGAATCTTTTTAAATGCTACGCTGAACACAAGGTGTAGTGTCTTACCTATAAAGGCTTTTTTTCTGTGTTTTAGTGATATTTGGGAAAATGGCTGTGGTTTTTGGGTTGCGCTGGAACACATCATTTTCCCCATTAGAAATAATGGAAATGGCAACTCGATTCGCACGTTTTCATACAACGTAACTTTATCGGGAACCAGTCAGGCTCATAAACTGAGGGATGACTGTACCCTGTGTTTTCGCCTTGCTTTCATCTGACTTCTTACAGATTTTTAGCGAATACGAACCGAGCCACCCAGAGCACAAATGTGGCTCCTTGTGCGTTCTCGGACAAGATTCCCAAACCCTACAACAAGGACTTTCGGAAACACTGACCCATAGCAAATTAATAGCGAGATGGAGTTTTTTTCCTCGCTGCTATCTTGCCTGCTTTGCCGATCCATGCTGTTACCTCTTACGGTTTGGACAGTAAGCCTGAATATTTCACATGCACTGGCGCCAATCTAACTAGACCCTCTGCAAAATGAATCCCAAGGACAAGGTGGCCGGAGAGCATCTGTCTTGTTCTTCCCATCTAACCGCTGCTGTGGCTCTAACTGTTGCTCTGTGACCAGACTTACTGTCCACTGGTGCTCTGCGACCCGCCGTTGTGAGCAGACCCGTTGGGCTCCCGCTCCACAGCAACCCTCTCCGACCTCCAGTTTAAACATCTCGCAGCGCTCCGGTACTGTCTGACCATCAGGGCTCGAGCCCGATCACCAGTACTCATCGTCACCCGGTTCTTCTGTATGGATCGGCACTGTGCAAAGTCCGGGGGGGGGGGGGGTCGGTTATGCGCACACAACCGGAGTCTCGCTCAAACTGCGAGGGAGAGAAATTTGCTCCTTTCCATGCCTTGTTAGATCTATCTCCCCTTTAATTAATAGTGTTTTTACGAAGACGTCTGAACTGTGTCATTTCCATTATTGGAAAACCAACGCGATTAATGAATCATTTTCATTTTTGATCCATTATATCATGCTAGTTGATCTCTTCTTTCTGCATGGCTGAGTGATAGCGTCGCTCGCTGCCCCTCCATCAGATTTAATTTGGCCTTCTATTATATTACGGTGTTGCGACTGAAGTGTCAATTTTTGTCAGGCAATTAGAAGCTATAACCTGTGAAGTTAAGTTTGATAGGCATTGTAATTGGATTGTTTCAGCAGCGGCTCCGAACGCTCCCTTCTCCTTCCTCCTCTTCCTTCGGCTTCTGATAGCAACTCTGTCTATATGTGTAACTTCAGAGCAAACAGAAGATAAGATGAGAGGGACCGATGCGGCGCGGACTGCTGGCCTATGCAGAAACACGGCCGCCGCCGCCGCCGCTGCCCGGCTTTTGCAATGAGCTCATTTCATATTTCTGCTTTTATAGCAGATGTTTGTCTATTCATGTTGATTTCATGCAGAAATAATGTATATATATATATATATATATATATAAATGGAGAGCTTCTTTTGACAACTTTTTTCACCTAAAAGAAGAATAAATATTTTCGCTCCGTTTAAAACGTCTTTTTTAAATTTTTTATATCAAATTTGAGTAGTTTCTTTCTATTAAGCACGTACTGTCAGAATAAAATAACGGCGCGAAGCACAGATTTATAAACAATATATTATAACCGAACCACTTGAGAGGAATGTGTGCTGCCTGAAGTGTAATTAAATGGAAAATTACTTTCTGCAGAATTCTGTGTCGCTACATTGCTGCGAAGTTGGTGAAAATGGTGCCGGCAAAAGAAAGGGAAAAAAAAGCTAAGCTAAAAAAGAGGTGTCGGGAGGCAATAATCCTTCTAATTTGTCTAGAGGGGCATCTGATGCAGAGCCTTGTTTCCAGCTGACCCCCCTGTGTGAACTCCCCCCACCTCACGGAGCCTAAAAACAGTAGTGCCACCGGCTGGCCTCGCAGGCCTGTGCAGATGTGCCGTGTTTGAAGTAACAGCCATTAAAGACCTTCGCTGGGGTGACTGCAGGGGCCCCGTGGAAGTGTGGGGATCTTTGTTTAAGGCTAAATTACAGCTCTCCAAAGTGTCATTTTATTACCGGCACGACAGGAACTGTGACAGAGTGTATATTGCCTAAATTAATGAATGCTTCATGGTGGCATTTCAACGCCAGATTACACCTCTTTGAAATTAGCCATGCTTAGGTTCGAGCCAAGCCGGTGCGCAGGTCCCGAGTCCGGGCTGCCGGAGCCACATCAGGAACCGCGAGGAGATAACCGAGACCCGTCGGCCATCGCTACAGGCGCAGATGACGGCGGCCTGGAGCTCCGCTCCTTCTGCTGGAAACACAGGTGTCTGCATTAGAATGAGCGTGGGTTCGAGAAGGTGCTCTTAGCACGCAATCACCTGCGGTTTTTTGGCGTTCGCACGAAATGAGTTTTCTGCAGGAGTCCCCAACAATTGATATTGCAAGCCGTGCTGTTGGAGGGGTAAAATTACACATTTGGTCGACTGACTTCCGTACGTTAAGGACTTTTATTGCTGCCGCGCAGAAGTTTTGCGAAACGTAAACCCCTGTGCCGCGGCCCAACTTCCCCAGGAGTAAACAACAGAGCTCTCCTACAGTCGGAGGGGTACACCTGTTGCCCACTGTGCCCCCGTTAGTCAGGCCCTCGGGGGCCTGCCTGTGGCTCTCGGGCCCCCAGAGAGCACTCTCAGTGGAAGGTGGGAGTTTAAAGAAGAACCATGCGTCTGATGGCAGTCAAAGAGAGAACG
This sequence comes from Heterotis niloticus, assembly GCA_018136845.1. Classification (NCBI taxonomy): domain Eukaryota; kingdom Metazoa; phylum Chordata; class Actinopteri; order Osteoglossiformes; family Osteoglossidae; genus Heterotis; species Heterotis niloticus. Next base: position 30,245,482 of record CM030895.1, on the reverse strand, counting down.
TCTGTCCTCAGACACCCGAGTCTCTGTGCTGCAGCTCTGTCGCTCCTGGCAACCCCGGGGTGACAAAGGCACAGAGGGCCCTTGGGACGGGGATGATGTCACCGAGCGGAGCTCTGAGACGCCAGCCGTACGTGTCTCGCTGAGGTCCGGGAATTGGGAAGCCATGTTCACACTAATAGTTGGAACGGATCGCAAGAGCTCGCCGCCGTCTTACCGGGCTTTATCGTTCATTTTGCCGAAGCATCTCATACGGTTATTGCACAGCCTGAATATCGACACGAGCAAAATCCTCAGGAGCAACTTTTCATCATGCAGATTTACATTCAGCCTGGAAGTGGAAATTTTTGCAGCTTCCTCAGAGCAAAAAATGCCACGACACGAGGCTTCTTTTAAAACTCGTAGCGAGAAGTAACTGTGCTAACTTGTATAGCAAATGTTTTTATTACAAAAAAAACTTTTTTATAAAAAAAAAAAAAAAAAAAAAAATTGGTTAGTAAGCTAATTTTCATTTCTTGATGGGATTGTGTCACGAACTTAAATGTGCACATTTTTAAACGATAGGAAATATTTTATCAAATCGCGTGAACGGTTCTCTGGTTTCATGTCTGAGAATATAAAAAACATATTTATATGCTGTATATATTTGGAATTTACTTACGGTTGCGGGGTGATTCCCCATCCTTCTCAGCGCGCTGGCAGCGCAGGAGCACGTTTGCCTGTGTACGCATCCCTCTGTACCAGTGGAGGGCAGAAGCACATTTCTGAAATTAAACCAACCAAATGTCCATTAAAATGCAGCGGCAACGAAGGGCTCTGCTGCTATTGTTGGTGCGATTTGTCCTGTTTGTTTTATTTTAAGGATCCTTTCCTAAAATAGGCAATAATGCCAATGAGGGACAGACACTGATAATCATAACAGGAAAGCCCTGGGGACAGACAGCACCGCGCAAGGCAGGATCAAACCAGCACCGAATTCTGTGCAACCATTCCCTGTTAACCCTCTAGGGGGAAATTAACCTGAGACACTTAAAAAATCTATAATATATGCAAAAGTACTTGGATCTTACAGCATGATAGAAACCCTGAAACCTAGTAGGTGCATTCCAGAGGTTTACGTTTCACTCTGCTGTGGGTATTTCTGCACATGCTGAGCTTGCATGTCTTCCCAGACGCGAGTTGGCGCTGGGTACCGCACTGTATGTACATATGAGTCTGGGATGCGACTCTCTGCAGGATAAGGCTTTGCACGCTGGGTGTTGGTGTGATTCCACATGTCATTCTGCACCGGAAACTTCAGATCCATCTTCATTCACGTTCACCACTGCCCCCCGTCCTCTTGAGTCAGACCTGGTTCGCAACGTTGTGCTTGTTGCAGAGACGTACCGCGGACCGGCGTGGCGTCTCGGGCGGGAAACCTGGCTGCGGCAGGAGCTGCGCTCCTCCGGGCCCAACGCGTTAATCCAAAGCGGGCCTCTGAGATGATCCGAATGAACTGACAGGGAAAGGAGAGGTTAAAATTGAAACGGTGGCTGCAATTTGTTTCCCGCTCACCGCAGAAGCGTTTGCCTTGTTGGACAGCGTCAACTGCGTTTGTGCATTCAATCTGCATCGGTGACATCACCGCTGAGGAAGCCATGTCCTCCTTTTACAGGATAATCTGAAAACAAATAACTGTGAAGATCCTTTTGCATGATAATAAATAGAATGTGCCCATCAAATTAAGAATGCTTGTCAGTTTGGACATCGCGGGGAGTCGAACACTATGGGTGAAATTTGGAGTTATCTAAAGCTCATTTTATAGGTCATTGGACTCATTTGTTTACAATATCTGGAAGTAGCGTGCGCTGAGAAAGCAGTCCCAGAATCTGAATCCAGACAGAGGAGAAATTGGCTCTCAAAAAAAAAAAAAAAAAAAAAAACCCGACGTGCGCTCACGCTGACGACAACCGGAATCCCGAGCGGAACGCGAGCGTCCTGGCGCTTCCTCGTGTGAGAATTCGGAAGTCACCGTCTCGGTTACGTTCTACTGCACTCTTTAATAAGGAACAAGGAACACCGAGGACGAAAGGCCAGAAAGATGAACTCTGGAAGTGACCTTGCCATAAATACATAGCGCCAGCCTTATTTTGGGTGTACGGTCCTTAGCGGTCCGGAGCAACTTTGGAATAGAGCCGGGGTACATTCACATTCACATTCACATTTGCATGTGCTGGTTTTCAGAACACTTTTCATTTGACGTGAATCAGAGCTCCAGAGTATGCAGAGCTGGAACAAGGCGTAAAATACGCTCTCCTTACAGAAGCCGGCCCTGCCTTTTCCTCCTAACTGTTTTCAGATGTGAACTTTGCATGAAAACAGCCACGTGATGGAACCCGAACGCAGGACCGGAGGTGAGACTGCGCTGCGGCTTGTTTGAAAAACCGTGGTCGAACCATGATTTGAGATTACGGAAGGGTAACGGCGGAAGTACAGACGCGTAGTTTTGCGGCCTCCATCACGGGGTTGCCTCTAACGGGGAGAAGCGGTGGCCGCATCCCGCAGTACGACTTGCGCGTCTCCCACGCCGCGCAGAATCGGAATTTGCAAGAAAAGGAACTCGGGGTTTCGCCTCTTTCACAGACAACCGTTTAGTGGAGCCGACAGCGGCAGGCAGATCAAACGCTGCTATTTAATGGGAGGGGTAAAATCGATCGGATGAAACCTGGGATAACAGCTTGCCGCAATGCATTAATGCAGGACTGCAAATTATGACAGCTATATTAACACATGCAGCCAAATATGTTCTGTAAACGTATCTTTTGTTTGTTTGTTTGTTTGTTTGTTTGAGAGCCCAAACTGGTTTTTTATTTTTTTTTTTGTCCTTTCACAGATAAAGGCCGCATTATTCTATGTGACCCTCTGCTCGCAGGATTGCCGCAGTTCTACACAACTTCGGCTCGGTTAAATTTTTCCTTTGTTTTCTTCTGCAACCGCTAGCCACCACCAAAATGTTATGACATCAGCAGAACTATGTTAATCTGTCTTTGTGAATTCTAAAGCCCTGAGATGCTGGGAGAGGTGTCTGCTTTGTCTGAAATGATGCATGATTTTCTTTTGAAAATGTGATGGTCCTTGCAGTTATACAATGACTAATCTACCATATGTTGAGTTAAACTATGGTAGCTCATTGTAAATGTGTTTAGCATACAATATGGGCTGCGTTCCGGGGGAGGAGTCCGGGGGGGCACTGTTAACTGTGCCTTACAGAAACACCTGAAAAACATGACGAATTCAACAACAATGCGTGCATCCGAGGCTTGAGATGAAGGAGGTCAGGCAGCGGAATGGGGGGGGTGGATCAGCTATCACAAATCACACATTTTAATGGGAAGTGGAAAAACACTCCTTCACACTGACAGGTAAACTCGGATTACTAATTTATCTATGTCACATGCTGAGCACAGATATGTGCTGAAACATTGATGTCCTTGTTCGGTGGCACAGCAAGGCAAAGGTACACCTGTATCTTTACTGGCGTAAACGGTGCGTGATGTGTGGTCTGTTTGCAGCGGGAGCCGCTTTCGCCTCGCGGTACTCATCGCAGCGCTAATATTTGCATCTAATTCCTCGGCAGTGAACAAGTCACGCTTTTTTGTGCGACCAGCGTATATGTAATGGGTCAGCATTAATACAAATGGAGTCAGCAGTACGACCAAAGGGGCCGGCGTGAGTTTCCTGTCCCTGCGGTTGTCATCGGCGTGTCGGACGAGTGCGTGCATAGTGCGGCCAGGTCACAGCCAGCCGTTTCCTGTCTCACACCCCACTGCGGCCCATTTGTGACCGCTAGCAGCAACGGTGGCCCCCATTCAAAAAGTCTCAAGCCTCTTCCCCCAACGCTCATATGTTTATAAATAACATATTTAATGTTTCATAACCAGTAAATATTTATGAAGAATGAAATGCAACTTCTTTTAATGCCACACGTGTAAGTTATCGCATGCAGTGCACTGAATGGCAGGTACACCAGAAATAAACTTCTTTTGCTAGATGTGGACATGCACATATTTTCAATAACCCCCATGTTTGCTTAAAAAAGCAGCACTGCTGCTATTTACCGCAGAAACCTGCGACCAAACACACAGTGCATGTTACTGGCTTTAATTTATCCAGTGTTAGAATCTCTGTGACTGCACCAATACCGTATAGGCAGCATTTGTGAGGCCAAAATTATGTTTACTTGCTAAATCGTGGTTAATTTTAGGAACACATAAACAGAATTATCACCGTATGAATGCATGTGAGGTCTGCTATTACCAAAGGGAAAAAAGCGTGCTAAGCTCTATTAACATAAAGCTTAACCCTAACATGAAGCCTAACATGAAGCTTAGGTGACATCTGACCTTCATCTGTGCTGATATGCAGGCACCTTACACTGTTTATGTCTATATGTGCTGTAACAATAAATAAAACTTAAAGAAAGTGGGTCAGATTGCAGAAGTAGGTGATAAATAAATAAGTAATAAATAGGGCAGACGTTAACTCTACAGTGAATAACTGCACCACTTAATGTATCAGCGATTATTAAGCTGTAAAGGCTAAAACCAGGCCTTTGCTCTAAGTTCTTCAGGACCCGGCTGACATCAAATTATTAGCTGATCATCAATGTCGGGTTTATATGTCTGCAAACGCGGGCTGTTAAACGGCACAGGGACGGCGGTGATCTCGGTTTGCTTTGGAGGGAAGTCTTTACACTGTTTTACACTGATTTACACAAGCCATCCAGGGTGTATCAGCTGGCTCTGCCCTGCATACACTGACAGCTCGGGTACGTCTACGCAGGAAGCATTTACCTGCTTCAGCAAGTGACTCTCGGCGTGGTTCTGGATGACCGGCTGAGCTTCTCCTGCTGCCCTGCACCCCTGAAGGCGGCCGATGACTGAGGCAGAACAGCACCGCGATGTTGCGGCTGTTGCTTCCCACCTTTTCTAGCTGGAGTAGAGATCTGATGTTCTGAGGTCTTACGGTCCAGACAATGCAACCGTCATTACTGCCAGCCGCCATATTACTGTATTCATACCGAGCTGTTAAATCATCATTTTTAGGTACAGTTTCAACAGCGTGTTGGTTTATTATTTCATCCCGCTTAGTGAAAGTGAATAAGGGTTGCAGTTGCAGAGAAATACAATAACAGTTCAAAATAAAATGCTGCAACACGGCCTTTATTTTCCGCTGAAATAAGAACGATTACATTCAATGTTTTATTCATGGTAAATATTCACACGACGCTAGATGTGGAGAAGAAATTATAAATACGTAATGTGTGAATGCACCTATTGCTTATAACCGGAGCTCCCAAGGTCACCTTATTGTCTAAAGTGTGACCGAATGGGTGGTTCGGGGTCCCCAAGTGTCAAGCAAAAGGCGGGGACCCATGAGCCCGCCTTGCGGAAACAATGCCCCGCTTAGCATTCCGACAAAGAGCGGCAGAATCACGGGGCGCCGCACTTGTAAGTCCGCAATTATTGGCGCATTAGCGGATCGGCGCGGCGCCGTTTCCGCGCCCGTCAAACCGCGCTCTCCGCCGGCAGCGACCCACCGCACGGCTGCTCCTCACACCGCCACGGGGACGGCCCTGCTTCTCACACACACAATGAAATCGGGCGTCTTACACCGCTTTTTTCCCATAAATGTATTCCACCTGTCGTCATGTCTGTATCCATCTGTAGTAAAACAAACAAAACAAAAAAAAAAAACGCCTGTAATCATATTTTCATTTTTGCTATAGTTATAATAATTATTGACCAACCTTAAAATAAATCCTATTGCAGTTCTTAAGTTATTTACAGTGTGCAATCCCCCAAATGATTAAACATATGTGTATATCCATGAGTATATTTAATATGTTTGAATTTTGATTTACTGCCTTAAAAAAGGTCGTCTTTAATTTTGAAAAATTTTTATTTTGCTTCAGTTTGTCAAGCTGACACCATCTGGTCGAATAGATGCTTTGCCCCGGACGTTTCCTACAAACAAAGGAATGCCCCCGGATAAAAACCTGCAAATAAAAGGAAATAATGGTCGGGCTCATGCTGATGTTCCCCTCAAATGGACTCCGAGCTGATACGCACGTTCAGATTCCGGCTTTTCAAGTGTAGTTTTATTCCAAGAATGTCTCCCCGCTTTCTTATAATGTTCATATTCAGCATAAATGTTGCAAAACGTCTTTTCTTATTCATATTCACATTATATTGCACAAGGGAATTCTGGTCATGCATAGCTAATTGGTAATGCAAAATGCTTGTATGGAGGAAACAGAACTTTGTGTTTTTAAAGTCAAATGTATTGCACTTGGAATGGAATAAATATTTCTGCCTTTGCGGGGGCATTTAGGAGGAAGCCTCGCAATACAGTAAAGATCAAATAAAGATCCATTCTTATGAGGAAACTTAACCTTCTTGATCTCCCGGTTCAGACTGAATAAATCACACCTCATTCTGTCTGGATTATGAGCACTCTGGTTGGGTCTGTCTGATTTTCATACAGTGACTGATAGCTGTAGCGCCTGCCGGTGTGACGTCCGCAAACTAGTATATTCGGAGGAAAAGTGCACTTTGATCATGTTGATCCATAATCAGATTTTGAATTCGCTCTGAGAATTGACTCACATCACAATCTCACGGGTCTTTTTTCCTGTATGAGCGCCAAACTTGAGTGAGCCGAATGAGAGCAAAAGTTCAGGAAATGAAAAGGCTGTAAGAGTAAAACCCCTAACCTTTGCACAACTTGGACAAAATCTGCAGAGAGCGGAAGCTTTATTTTCTGTGGAGATCTTCACACATTGCTTGATGCTGTTATAGTCACAAATCGCACAAGCGGGTGAAGGCAAGATGCTGTGTTGTTAAGGACTGGAAGCGACAGAGATGTGGCCTTGAGGTGAGTGTACAGGAACTGATAAAGATCCTTTTCTACTCTGTGGCTCCTTATCAGGTCCATCTCCTTCCAATCCAGCAGCTCAACACGGGTCACTTCCTCCTCCTTACTGGGGCACTTCTGACAGCGCAGTCGAGAAGCGTGAGCGCCCTTCTTCTGCGGCATCATCTGTACCTGTTTGGTCAGCAGAAGAGCAAAGCGGTGGTGTGCATCCTCTCCTGGAAGCGGACGATGTGAGGCACAGGTCACCCGTTTGGAAACACACAGCACACACGCAGGCTCACACTCGCACGAAGGGCAGCGTATAGGTACCAGTTCACCCGAAACACGTCATCGGGGTGAGCTGGTGTCTAACGTGCATCTGAACACAAAGTTCAGTGACAAACCAGCCTCGCCTACTGGGGTGGCCATCGAAACTTTAATCATCCCAGTGCGAAACACAGGTCAACCGGTAGAGTCAGTGGAGTGGGCTGCTGCTTCACACTCGTAACTGCGCAGCTGTTTCTCCACAGCACCTTAGATCAGGGGCCTACGTGCTGGTGAGCACCACAGTGTTAGCAGGCAACGTCCAGCAATGGTTGGCTCCCATGGTGCTGTGATCCAAAAGTCTGGTACGTTCCTCCAAAATCAAACACCGGCGAGGCCCCGGGGCCGGTATTGACACGCAGCTTAATTGTGCTCGCACATGGGGTGGCTTGAATCTGCTCAAGAGATCCTCGGTGGAGTGGCCCCCTGCGGAGAAACGGCAGAGTTACATCTTCACCGCTGTTTCTGCACGGCGCCGACAATGACAATCACCACACAGACGCTTTAAGGTCCTCCTGTGCACAATGCACATTAAACACTGGTATCACCCACTGCCAAGTCAATTCAATAGCACCTTTGTCATCACAGTGAATAGGTTTACAGAAAAATAACGTGTTTGATTTTTTTCTTCTTTTAGGCCTAATCCCGGCTCATCGTTCTCCTCTGCAATTGTTTACACAGCAGACCGAAATGTGCGAAAGATGATCCAGGCAAAGTTTCGCTTCCCTCCAGTCCCTCTAGATGTTTGTTGTAGCTGCACATTTAATTTCTTGGCACACCTGTGAGAGGCCTGGTGTGTCTTCGCTTTGCACAGCGGCTTTAATATTCTGCTGACTGCTTGTGTGAACAGCAGGCAGTAACCGTGCACACGGCAGGTTAAAATGGCAGCGTTTCTCATGTTCGGGTTCCCCTGTTTTCGGGCCTTTTTTGATAGACAAAATGAGCGCGGTGACTTTGCAGTAAATACAAATATTTCCACTGTATTTTGAGCTCCCGCAATATAACCGATAAGTACGCTTAAGTTTGGCAGACACGTTGACTACAGGACTCACAGGGGCGCGCGAAACACTGCAACAGTCTCAGAAGAGGGGAAACGCTGCTGCGTTTTTTGCATGAGATTTTAAATAAAAAGGTCTCGGCCGGGTCAGAGGGCGCCTTTTCTGATCAATCGGGCAATGAGATGTATTTCCAAATTGTTTCTGTATTTACTGTTATGGTGAAAGTCAAACTTTTTAAAGTGATTAAGTAGAGAGAATTAATTTTGGGGTTTTTCCACCATACATGAACACGGATGCTATTTTAAGTCACTGTGGAGGAGACGTCGAGCTGCAAGGTGGAAATATTTTCCAGGGGATATAGGTGCTGGTTCACGATTTAAATTTTATCATTTAAATCATTTTAGGATGCTTGAAATGTCCGTAGTCATCACTCTGTTTGTGATGTAAATGGTTGCCCTGGAAACGTGGATTCCTTCTGCTTGAAAGTAAATAAAGATAAAAATAAAGGCACGAGTACTCACCCTTCCACCCGCAGCGGACCCCCTGCCGACCGACGCTGTCCCGTTGCCATGGAAGATAGTTGGGCGCACGCCGTGTGTTTAGGTTCGAATCCCACTTCCAGCGGTCGAACCCCTTGGGAAGATGGACGCCCTGAATTGCTGGTGAAGGTGCCTGCTGTATAAGTGGGTGAGTAGCGAATAATGTGCGATAGTTGCATCCTTATTGTATGTGTGTGCATGATGACGACTGCGAGTGTGTGTCGAGGCACAGAACTGGATGCAGGATTTCATCGCTGTCGCGAACAGCGTTACAGAACTGAATCATTAATGCTTTCTGAACATTTTCGAATTTCTTGCACGCAAATGCACGGTTTTAAGTCGTTCACACGTTGCCATGTCAATTTTGCAGTTGGTACCCAGCTGATTTGTCTTATGTGGTAATTCAGACAAGTATAAGGCTCAGAACCAATGAGCCACGGGTCGTGGGCACATTTCACTACACGGTATACTTTGTAACCATGTATGTGACAAATTCTTTTGATCTTTGATCGTTGGAATACAGACACATGGGGTTCCCTGGATGCTCCGGTTTCCTCCCACAGTCCAAAGACTTGCGTTTCAGGTTAGTTGGTCACTCTAAGTTGCCCATTGTATGTGTGTGTGTGTGTGTGTGTGTGTGTGTGTGTGTGTGTGTGTGTGTGTGAGAGAGAGAGAGAGAGAGACAGAGTGAGAGATGGCCACCCGGAGACAGTATATATATTTAACCGATGGCAAAAAATGTGTCGTGCATGGACCTGTCTGCCTTCAGGACCTTTTTCCTTTTACACAACTTTTAGTGGGTCATTGAATGGCGTTTATGATGCAGTAAACCACTTCTTACGAGAGTCCTGCTTGTATTATACAGTATATGGGTCATTTTAGGCTAGACCACCAAATGGGATATAAAAATGGTGCTTATTTATATAACTGAGGGATCGAAATGGTTGCGCTGACGGAACGGGAAACGCGTTTGGGTCACGAAATAAACGTAGAGCCGTGCGTCGTACTCGGGAACCGGGGAACACGGCGGGCTTCCCGGCAGCAGCCACCGTCACACGTGGACCGCGGGCTCGTCCCGCCCCGCACGCCATGAGGAAAGTTGGGGAAACATCGCGTTTGCGTGTTTTGCGGACGAATTTAACAAGACGGAGACATAACAGCGCCGAGCTGGAATCCCATTCATTTCGCCCCCCCCCTTTGTTTTAACACGTCTGCCGCCGCGCACAACAACAGAATCGAGCGAAGGCTGCGCCACAATTTTGCGACATCTTCGACATTTCTTCGTGAAAACATTTTCTTGAGAATAAGCGTCCCGGCGCGGCCATTCGTCCCGCGGCCCCAAACTGCAGGCGCGACGCGGGACCCATTTCGGCCGTCGCGTGCGCCAACCGGGCGTAGCATCCGACGTGAACGCGCCACATTTAGCGAAAGGGATGAGATTAAAAAGCGCCACATTTAGTAAAATAGATGATATTAAAATGCGCCCAAGCCCTCCCGCTCGGTGTCACGCTGTCGCCGTGTTTTTAATGCCGTTTTTTTTTCTTCTTTGCGCTTCCACGTTAAACGCCTCGCGCGCTGTTTTATTTCGGCGCGCGCCGTGGCTGCCACGCGGGAGCCGCCCCGGCGACCAGGTCGCCTCAAATCGCCTCAGCGCCTCCTCGCAAATGTAGGCCACGGCAGAAATGGAAACTCGTCGCCGGGTTAAACGCTAAACACGGAAACGAGCCTTTGTGATAAACTGGTAGCTGGCTGTCGTGTGTTTTAATTGCGCCGGGCGTCGTGAGGCTCCCTTTGAAAGTTCAAGTCGAGTTGTCGTGACGTTCCTGAGGCGAAAGTTTCAGTCACGGTACAGACCGGTAAGTCTTTAAGTAACAAAAATGGCATAACCTTAATCCGCATAACAGGTTTTAGACCTTGGATTAAAAGGTGAACTGAGGTACCAAGGAAACTCTGGGTGAAAAACTGTAAAGCGCTTCATAAATTTACAAATCGCACAAACGGGCGCTTCTCCGTCCGGGTGGGCCGCTGATAATGGAGGCCGCCCTCCTCACCATTATGCTCTCTGGAAGCCCACCGTCCTTTCCAGGAACGACCACCAGACACTGACACCGAATTTGCATCGACACTTACATTTATGTACGCTTAGTTGCTTTGCGGAAAGAAACTGGCAGAAAAGGCCACACAAGTGGGAGAAAAGGGCTAACCACCACAAACACAAGAGGGTCAGCGGGTCCATTCAAATTTAGCTCACTGTGCAGCACATAAACAGCAGATACAGCAGATCACATTGGAACTATTTCACAGAACTGCGCTAACAAGTGGGTTCACCGGGGGTTGCGTGTGGCTTGTGCGCTGCGGCCCTGCTGTGCTGTTCAGTCCTGTTGAAGTTATCTTCACGGTGTTTCTGTCTCCATGCTCATGGCCCATAACCTGCTGCATTCTGCTGGAATAGCCCGTGTTCTCAGGCATTGTTAGCAATCCTGCATCGCCGCTGGGTGGTATGAGCTTTGCGTGCTGCACCTGTTTGATGATGGCTTCCGCCTTATTTTTTCCAGGCTGGCATCACCTGTGAGACGGTTCTGTGTGACACTTGAGCGTTTCCAAAGGCACTGTCACTTGAAGCTCATGCAAAATGCACATCAATAATTGGACCCCACTCGCTCTGAAGTCACTGAGCATTCCTGCTGCAACCATGCTCGCTTATTCATAATGCTGGACTTGAGGTGAGACCTGTTTATATATACATGACTACAGGGAACACATTTGCATGCAGTGTGTCACTTGCCAGTCATGGATGTGACCTCATGCTTTGCATACATATTGAATGACCCCTGAACTGTACCCTAGCGCTTTAGCATGGCAGGAGAGTCTGTGGCATAGTAAAGCCAAAATGTCATATTGACAATAAAAGAAATGAATTTGTTTACAACTCTGATTGGGATTATATTACTTTTTTCAATTTAAAGCTTTAAAAATAGTCTTATTCCTTAATGGTTCTGTACTGTATAGTGGTTACGTATTCAGTCATATAACTTTATGGTTCATTTTCCGTATTTCTCCGAATCATCTGAGCCCTTGGAAATGAAGGGGCTTGTTCATTCCTTGGTATTCCTCTAATATTTTTTCAAAGATGGGTGCCATCCTGGTTGTGTGTGTGTGTGTGTGTGGTGTTGGCAGATCACAGCACCTGGGCTTTGAATCATGTTTGTGTGAATTTCCTGTAGACATTCTGGTTTCCTCCCAGAGTCTAAAGATTTGCTGTGAGAAAAGGGAATCTACATTGTGTGTGTGTGTGTGTGTGTGTGTGTGTGTGTGTGTGTGTGTGTGGAGGGAGGGAGGGAGGGAGGGGGTGAATGATAAAGGTGTTAGCTAAATACTTATTAATAATCATTTTACATTGCTTCAGGAAGAGGTTTCTGCTAAATGAATAAATGTAAACTGTGGAAAGCAAAATTTATAGCGAGATTGAGAGCGACAAAAGTTCTTGTGAAATCAAGTGTTAAGATGATGGTTAGAATGTCAGGACCTTTCATTTTAAAGTTTAGTACCTCTAAAACTTTACCTATAGGGTAATGACAGAAGTCATGAAATTCTTCTCTGAATTGGGAACACTGCTATGAAATTTTATGGCAGTATCTTGCTGCCTATTGCAAAGAGCCAGCAGTGAAAAAGCAGTTTTCTTTGGAAGTACACACGAAATTGTACAGTGGGTCTTCTCAAATGTTACTTCTGAAATCAATGACAATATTGTGGTTTATTTGTAGTGTTTGACTTTGTAAACAAATAGCATCTGCAGTCCATCAGGCCTTCTTCCAGTCCCTAGAAAGGAATGGTATGATTTGAATTACAAGCTTCATCACTCATATGCCTGACCCCAGTGGTGTGTTTGCAGAAAGGCGAAATGGTGAGTGCAACTGGCCTGCGCTGCCGTTTGCATCATCTAGTGGGCCAGTCACTCTAACATATTTCAGTCTAATTGGCTGTCCACTTTGAAAGGCTTCCTGGGTATGGCAGGCAGCGACATCCCCTATCGGGGGGGGGGGCTTCCTGTGATGTTTCTCCCTCAACACCCTGTCACTTTGGTTTAAGCGACATCTTCCCATTGGCCCCTCAGCTCTCGTTTACGAACTGAAAGTGAGGTACCAAATGAATCCACCATCATCCCAGTGGCATTGCATGGTCTGCTGTGTAGTGAACAGAGCAGTGAAATGCTCCGTTGAACACAGTCCGCATTAACTTGTTTATATAATCGTAGAGTTAAAGAGTAGAATTTGTTCAGGATGTTTTATGGCAAATTTAATTTTTAAGCTATGTTGAGCAGTATATGCATGTAGTGTTCATTTACATCTGTGATGGAGTTTCAGAGTCCTCTGATGTCTGTACGTATAAGTGTATTTCATGTATATGTACATACACGTAAACACTGTACATGCATATATGAGCTTATATAGAGTGCATGCAAGACAAGCTATTAGACCGTTACTGATCATGGCTCATTGTTGCATGATGTCTTAACATAAGGGTAGAAAAAATAACATTTTGGCCACAGAAGAAAGAAGGCACAGAATAGTTCTTATTTATATCTGTACTGGAGCTCATTCAAGTAGCTGACAGATTGAAATATTTTGTGGGTGTTTGAATTACGCAGGGAATGTCGTGAGTGTCAATAGCACTTGCCCACTGGCTCTCAGTAAATCACAAGAGGAGAAAAAATGTTAATGCATTTTAGTGGCTAAAATTGACTGCTTGAATGATTTTTCTTATTCACTAAACGTTTAGTTGGATAAAGACAAATTTTTTGCTTGTTGAAGAGAATGGATTGTAATCAAATGCCATTTCATTTAGCTTTATAACTGTTTCTTTTGAAAATTATGTAGTAGAAATTCTGAAGATGCAAATAGTGAGATGCAGATTTTTTAAAAATTTGAAATATTATAATCAGATATTTTAAAATTACCTGCACATTTTCACCCTGACTTTTGTAACAGAAGTGTCTGTTTGAAGCACTGCCCACTGAGAAATCTGTAGATCCTGGAATGACCAACCCTGATGTCATGGTAAGTTTAACCCATATGTTGCTTTATTTGGCTAGCTAATTTATAGCAAATATTATCATCCTCACAGGAATGCAGTCTGTTCTTGTACATGTAAGGTTTTAGAAATCCTAGCTTCTGGGGTAAGCTGTAGACCACTGCAATGCTAACCAGGAGAAGCAGTTTCTGAAAAAAATAATCATACATTCTGTTAATTTGCAACATAGACCGAGAGAGTAGCTCAGGAAACCATAGACTAGTTTTCTGTTGATGTGTCATGTGCTGCAGTTTCCTTTGGACAAGAGGTAGTTTTGTAGTGATAAACAAAATAAATGTCATTTTGGGAGGAATTCCCATTTTTATGCTTGATTTGAGAAAAGTCAAATTTTTTTTATATAAAAAAGCATTAAACATAGCATGTAATAAAAACATGTAGCCCCATGGCTGTTAGATAGAATATCCCCAGTAGGCTGGGGTATTCAAACTAAAGCACAGGGGAGGGGGTAGGATGTGCATGTAGCTGGGGTGGGTGAGGGTTGGTGGGGGGGCTTTACCCTCAGGAGTGTAACACAGTCTAGCAGTTACTACCACTTCCTTTGTTTACATGCAATGAATCTTTTCCTACTCACACTTTTGTTTTGCACCACTGTTCGTAAAGTGCTTGTTTTAAGAGATATTTTGTGCATACATTATATGATTGTAATACTTAAACATTCTTAAACACTTTAGAGAAAAAAAGTACTTTCATGATTGTTAGTTTATTTTTTATTTAAAAAGTCAGTTTCACATTAAAATATAGAAGACGTTTAATATTTTTGTAGTAATGTAGGCTGAAGTAAATACGTTTAAAAAAAATCACCTGCAAGAATTCAGTTGCATATTTGAAATTGTACATTATAAAAATGTATTTTTTTAGCTAGCGTCTAAGTTTAAACAATAAATTTACCTAATTCAAATTAGGCAATTAAGCTTGTTTGCCATCTGTCTTGTATAACAGCTTTTTGTTAACTCTTAACAGATAATTTTATGCAACACCACCAAGCGTTCAGCGGCTTGTGGTGAGTGTGCTATTGAGCACTATATTGTCCCTTGTCTTAGTGAGCTAATTAGACTGGTAGCTAAGGGTGTTTGTTCATTGTCAAACAGGCTGAGAGAAAAGCAGTCAAATACGTTAGCTGTATTTAGCCAACTGTATCTATGGCAACGTGTATATCAACACATTGGAAGCACAAAGCAGTAAAAAAAAAAAAAACTGAATAAGAAAATATGCGTACCGGATACTTGAGTTCTATTAATGTTTTAAACACTGCTAATTTATCTACAAGTTTACAAAAGAAATTGCTTTCCTTACCATTACATGAAACACCTTGGATGCACCTTTGGCCTATTGCTAGGACCCAGTATTTTCGCTACGGTTGAAGCATCGTCGCAGTTAGGAGTTACTGTGTCATACTGAGCCATTATTTTGTGAATGCAGAGAATCATGAGATGAGATGTATGCAGTATATCTATTCCAGTGTAGTTTTTGAAATTAATATTAATAACATACTTTCCATTTTTCTTAAACGGCTTAGAACAGCTTGATTCTCTTTACTGTAACCCATAATGCAAATGTGGTGGATTTTTATAAAATTGTTTTACTCAACTTAATAATAAGCCAAATTTCTAGACAGACTTCTATTGCGTTTTCCTGTTATTTTTGCAGACAATTGAAATTTAAATGGTATAGGCTGTGCAAAATGTATTGGTGTGAAAATGGTATAAAAATATCTGTCTGCGGTAGACAAACAGCAACTTACCCTAGGTTTTCAGCTAAAGCAATACAATTAAAATGTTTTTCTGATGGAACAAAATTACATTTAATGAATCTCTGGCACAGCCAGAACAGATGGGCTTCTTATAGAGAGCACAAAGATGTGTGTTTGAAAGTCTTCTGATCAAATGCCAGTGGTTATCAATTAGAATGTAGGTAAGGCACAGACAACATGAAACGCAGGCAAAACAGCGTCTCCTTGTCTGTGGTAATGAGGCGTCTCCACACCAGCAAATTCAGCCTCACCATGTGCTGCATCCATCATTTAGTTTAGTGACTGGTTTGTGTTGGGTGGCTTTTTTTTTTTTTTTTGGGAGATTTTCCTCTGAACTGGGTGGCACCGTGGTGCAGCAGATAGTGTTGCTGCCTCACAGCACCTGCTCGGTGTCACTGGATGTGGAATTGATTCCAGCTTAGGACTATGTAGAGTTTGCATGTTCTGCTCATGTATGTGTGGGTTTTGTCCCATAGTCCAGTGATGTGTTTCAGGTGAACCAGTGACTTGAAATTGTTCTTAGCATGTGTAGCATTTTTCTGGTGTATAGATGCATGAATGACTTTGGGGGTTTAGTCTAGAATTTGGTAAATGTGTTGGCTAAATATTGCCCAGTAGTTATTGTATGTCCATTTGGAGAATACTGTACTTGTACTCATTTAGCAGTTAACTGTAGACAGGTGATTTTGGATTTTTATGGGTGAGATAGCTGGGGGTGTGCACAAGTTTTAGATGCAGTAAACATACAGTCAGATGTGTCCATGTTGATGTTGTTAGTGGAGAGGACACACATTTTGGGAAGTAAAGCAATTCCTCTAAGTAATTATTAAAGTATTTTTTCAAGAATCAAACAAAACTTCAGCAGTTATGATATAGTGGTTATGTTTACTATAATTACTCGTGTCTTTACAAATGATTTTTTTCCAGTTTAAAAGTCGCAATGGCTTTTTAGTCTGAGCCAACATAAGCAGGATTGTGTTGTTTGTTGTAAAGTGTCATTTCCTCATTATAAGAATTAAGGGGCTTTAAACATGTCAACATGCATCATTTTTTGGTAATTGTGGGCAGTATGCAAATGGTCCCTAGTCACTAAACAACTGTTATAAAGTTATAAAAAGTGTCAGAAGTATGGTGCATTGGCACATTTTTCTTGCCCATGTATGTATATTTTGTCTTCACTGGGGAGTGTATTTAAACTGCTTTGCATTTGTTTCCTCATTTTATATCTGTTATTGGTAATTTAGCCAAACATAAATTTATTTGTCACTTAACTCCAGATTTCTTTGCTGTTAACCATAATCGTGTTTTTTTTCTGTATCTCTTTGTCTTGCGGGCCTCTAATCAGCTAATATTGCTTGTATTAATATGCATGTGTGTGAAATAAACATCAGTTGTAATGTGAAGACACTGAAAGATGCATTTGAGGGACATCAGAGTTGAGCAGACTGATCCAGGCAACGGGTTCTGGTTCAGGGCATACATGTGGTTCATTAGTTAGCCTTCCTTACTGGAAACTCCTGCATATGTCGTAGCCCTCCTCACACCTCAAAATTGAAGAACTGTTTAAAATGAAATGGTTTTTGCTAGTGCTTTGTCACTAGTGAAGCAAACATTTAACAGGCACTAGACAGATGTGAGCCTGTGGTTGTGTGTGATGTGCATTTCAAGCCTTTGTTAATAGCAGCACGGATTCCCCGCTTGAAGGGAGGTGCGAAGCAGCCTGTGGTTGCTTAGCAAAGAGATGCTGTTCCTTTAACTTCCATCTTTACAAAGAGACCCAGTTTTAATTGAAATTAGTGAGTTAAAAAGTTAAAGTTTTTCTCATTTATTTAGTGCTCTAAATGCATTCTTAATCATATAAAAATTAAGGAAATAAGAATAATTAAAAAAATGGGAAATTTTAGCACTTTCGGGAACGGCTAGTTCTGCACGTCATTCTGCTTCAAAGAAAAAAGATAAATGATGATGCCATTAAAAGTGAACTAATTAAGGAAGGCTTCTTTTAAGAACTCATTAACTGCAACCTCATTTACATAATGATGCATATTAATTAAGTTTTAATGAATCTGAATTTCCACCAAGCCGCTTTTCTTTGGCTGTGGAACAAATTGAACAAATTATTTAAAAGTGTTCTTGAATCTACTTTTCACACCAAAGGGGAGTGAATGCAATCATTTGTAGAAAATCGTATTTTTTTTAATGCAGACCCATCTGTTAATTATTTTTTAAATGTAATCATTTACCCTTTGTTTTCAAAACCTGGGAGATTCATTCACTTTCTAACCAAATTATGAGGTATGGGATCCAGGGGTAAATATTGTAGGACCTGTACAGTCTAGAAACAGAACTTGACTACAAGTGGAAGTCTAAGTATTGCAGCTGGAAGAGCAGTCGCCTTTCCTTTGCGACGTGAGTCACGGCGAGTGGCCACTGTCCACTGCGATCGCCACCCGTCTTAATCTGGAACCTCAGTGCGTTACTTCCTGCGTGGCTACGAGGTTAGTTTTAAATGGAATCTGCATCTGCGCCGTAATGTCAGATCGGAAGTGTTAATTTTAAAGTTACATGTAAAGAAATATAAGCTCTTTGTGGAATTCTACACACAAATCAATGTCCCTGCAATGGCTCACCTACAAGTTAGATATTTGTAACATTTTTCACTCCCTTTACTCATAAACCAGCGTCAATTTGGCATATTAGAGCAGACAAGTGTTTATTGTGAAAGCAGTTTTGTGTTCGTGTCACCCCCCCCCCCCCCCATAGATCCCTTAAGGGTACTACTTAACGCTTTAATGTATGTCTCAGTAATGCTTTGGCACTTTAATTTTAACTTGAAATCAACAAACATGAGCAGGACTTTGAGATTCAATGCTGATTCTGCAAGTGAGAGCTCTGTGCAGCTGGACTCTTCTCAGAGTCAAATTTCTTGCTTATCTGCCTTTTATCAACCTGCTCTTATACGCACAGCATGTCTATTATTCCATTCATTCAGACACACACACACACACACACACACACACACCATGCCTCCTATTCCATTTGTGCCTGCATACATACTTCTGTTCCACTGACACACACATACGCACAGAAAAAGGGGGATGCCATTCCACAGTGAGGAGGGTATTCTAAGGAAAATGCTTAATGTGTAGACATTGTGGGCACAGCATCTGTGTTTATTTGTAGAGAAGCCTCAAGGGTTAGTTTTAAAGGTTCACCCACAGTTCCTCTTTTCTGCATGCAGTGCAGCTATGTGCATTCTCAGTTTCTGTATGGTGCTTTGTTTTAAAATTGCCTTAGTATGGTAGGGGTTTGACAGTGATCTTTCTGTGGGGGTCAAAGGTCAGGGGCTCAGATGAGACAAGCTGGTGATGCAGTGTAAGTGAAAATGGAAAGCAGATGTTGGTTAATTAGGGGAAATATGACTGACAAGACTTGAGCAGCAAGGTACACGCCTAGCCGGCACTAAGCAGCTGTTGTGAGTGACTTCATTGTCAGTCTCGTACACAAGTCACAACATCCCCTTAGAGAGCGTGGCAAATGCTGGCAATTAGCAAAATAAAATTAAGCCTCATTGATTCACCTCTTTCTGCTTAAATTTGTTGCTCACTTGCTCTTAATATTATTCTTTGCATTTCATACCAAATATCTGGTTTGCACAAACTTACATGTATACTAAGAGTTCTCTAAGGTTTATATTCACAGTATGTATGATAGATTTAATATTTATAGTAAGTCAGCCTCTGTGGTTTAAGAATGAAAAATAGGCTAGTGTACCCATTGTAGGACAATGAAGAGTGCAGTGTATATGTCACTTCTGGTGGTAAAAGGTGAAGCCAGTACATGTTACTCCTATAATGTAAGGATGTTTTTCTCCTATTTAGAGACGCTACATGTCACTTTTGTGGTATAAGGTTGTGTATACCTCTTAGAGGTGTATACTTTGTATTAGCTTGTCTTCTACTGTTAACCACTGTACGAGAAGGTCTATAACTGAGGCCTTCGTCATCTTCATACTCACCCTGCTTCCCAATGGCTTTGGTCACTTGACACTCAATTCTGACATAAATGTGCTGTTTATCTGTATGTCGAACTAAGCAGAGCAAAACATGTTGAGTCCTAAGTATGAATTCTTACCCCCCCCCCCCCCAACCAAAACATTTTAAGAAATTTAAAAAAATGCATTAAGATTCCAAAGTTAGGGCAGATTGGTGTTATTTCAATTTGTGCATCTTGGACTAATTAAGTCTGTGTTTATTTCATTAAGCCCCCTTTGTTCTAAGAAATGAACAAAATAAATGCAATTTATCCAGTATGATTTTATTTGTACCATTTTGAGCTCATGGATGACCTGAATAGTTACTCTTTCTGCAGCACCAGAGCTGGGGCACACTGCATAGACACATAACCCAGTCCATCACAGGGTAGCCACACATACACACACGCTGCACGCAATTCAGAGTAGTCAGTTACTCTGAAACGCACATCTTTGGACTCTGAGAAGAAACCAGAGCACCCCAAGGCCAGAGAGACAAGCAGAGAGAGAACATGCAAACTCCACACAGACTAAGCTGAATACAAGCTCACACCTTAGGCTGTGAGTTTTATTTGTCATTGTATTTTTGTCTTTATATTATGTATTTGATCTTAATATTTTATCCTCAAACTGCAAGTAACAGCTGAAATAGATATTGAGAAAGTTACATGAACAGCATTGATCTGTATCTGTACAAAATCTAAGGTTTTTCATTTTGCAGTTTATATGCGGTCTGTACATGTACAACTACAGTATAACTCCATGTAATGAGTATCAGTGCAATTTTGCTGTACTTTGTGCAGGTACAGAGTGGTGATGTCGAAGTAATTCAATTTTATTTTTATATAGCGGTCTTATCACTCCAGTGACACAGAGTGCTGAACAGACGTAAACGGTTTTGATTCACACGCAGTTTCCCACTTGCAGAATTCCCGCGTAGACGTGATATCGTACATGTTTCAAGCTATCCTGTGTCATTACATGTTTATGGTCATTCAGAACATAACAGAATTTATTTCATATTTTTAAAAAATCAAAAAAACTGCAAAAATGTATGTGTTCACTTTTGTGTTATTTTCTTGTTAATGGATGTAGCATAATCTTAATTTTTCTTAGACTTCTTTGAACTGGAATATTCTTTGCTTGTTGTGAGTTATTTAAGAAAAACAAATACGTGGCTTTCTCTGTTGTTCATGAAATACTTTTATTAAAAGATATAACTGAAGCACCTGATTCAACCAACAAAGATTCCTTTTGATTTGTGAAAGAACAAAAGTAGTTATTGAGAATGTGAACCGAATGTGAACATTGACCTTAATAAACTAAAGTGACCTTTTTGTAAAAGTGAATGCTGTTTTTGACAGACAAAATGTTTTCTAAATGTTCCTGAAGAGCAGCTAAGCTATTTTGACTGCTTTAACACAATAAATGCTACCCTTGACCTTCATATTTTCTCAGTGTATGGCTTTTAACACTTTAAGCACAAGAAACTCTGGAGTTCTACGTAATGTAAGCATTCTCCCAGTGCATTGTTTTCCAGTTTAGTGTCTTGACTCCTATACAGCACTTTTACCTGTTCTTAGGGATAGCAGCTGGAGTGGAGTGCTGATGTATCACGGAAGGGCTGTGAAGTATCAGAATATCTAAAGTGCTCAATATTCACCATTCCTTTCATGTTACTATAGCTCTGCACATGAATTTCTGGTCAGTGATATGCCTGTGAAATTGATGAATTGCTAGACATTAGCCTCATTCAAACAACAGATGTTAATTCACTTCAGATGTGAATTATCTGATCATTTATGTCACAGAGTATAATATGAATGACACAGATTATCTCAAGCTCAGGTCCTCCCTTGGTAGATGAAATGTCTCATGCTGCAGGTAATGTGAGCAGGATGTGTGACATGTGCCTCCCTGACTTGGTGTCTGAGAGCTGTCCATTTGGTAATGGGAAGGGTTCCTTTGGGCTCTGTTCCAACGACCGATAATCTGCCTCCATCTTTGGATCAGAAACGTGTTGCTTGATGCTGTATCTCAAATGTGAAACTTCACTGAATCAAGAATTGTGCAACATGTGAAGTAGTGGCATCTTCTACAATACCTGTACATATTTAGAGCACAGTACACTTTTTATTAGCCAGCATTTCTGCTGTGATACTTAACATGACTTTTTACCATTAACTTTTTTATTGTTATTTTTTAGCTCAACAAGCTGTTAATATTATATTTATTACAATGTAGTTTGCGTACATGTATTGTTTGTTTTATCTAGTAGGCTTTAAAAATGTTAACAGTAAGACTCATTTAATGAATAATTTACTATAACCAAATTTGTATAAAATACTCAGACACTGAACAATTTTCAGGGCTAATAAAATCATGTACCACATTGGCATCTGTTCTACTTTATCATTATAATTTAATGATTTTCTTTATCACAGCCTCAATGGGATGGCTTAATCAAGTGTTAGAATTGTACAGAATGTTGCTCTGTTTTCTCAAAACAAAGGTTATTTAGACTAAATCCCTACAGTGTGCACGAGGTAAAAAAATAAAAGGAAAACCTTACTCAAAGGCAAAAAAATGACTGCTTAGTAGATGTGTGAGCAGCATTCACGAGTGTGTGGCTTGTGTGTGTGGCATGAAAGCCTATGTTTTTGCCTAAGGTTTCGGAATGGGAGGATTCTCTGGCTAAAGTCAGGTGCCAGTTTGCATGCACTACCTGAACGGAACTTGCTGGAAGATTGAGATATAGGTAAAATGCATTTAATGAACCTTAAAGGGAAAAGTACATCAAAAAGCATGTAATTTACTCTTCATTTCGCATTGGATTGATCTAATTGCTTTAAATGTCTATTTTTCTATGTAAATGGTGTAGCGACTTTCATTGTTGGCCCTCAGCACATTAGGCATCTGCTTGCCACACATGTGAAGATGGGCCTCTGCAGCAGTGGATGCACACGTCTGGCTGAATCAGCATGAGCGTAGCGTTAGGGCTGATGGACGAAACCGATCAGCTGCTGCTTAGATGACCATTGCAAGGCTGTCTGATCTCTTGAGACAGGGTCGTGTGGGCCCTCCTAATGGAATTAATTGCATTTAGGCTCTTAATGAAACTGGGTATTATTTCTGACGTCTGCTTGTCTCTGTGACTGTAAGCCCAAACTGTGGTGCAGATGTGTACTTTAATGCACCATGCCAGCAGGAATAGGACACTGACATTGGAGGTGATTTGCTGCAGACGACACCCTGAGAGAACGTCTGCACAGCTAAAACTGGCAGCATTTCTAATCTGACAAATCACTCTTTGCCTAGACGATAATGATGTAGCTGAGATAACATTTTTCTGTACTTTGCATAAAGGCATTCAGGAGAGCTTTTCTTAAGTTTAAATAGTTTGTACAACTGACAGAGTGAGAAGTCTCTAAAAGGTGTGTAACCCTGTTTAAGTTCACTTGCTTAACTGGTTGTGGACCTGTGATGAATATATAGGATGTCTTTAATTACCTCCAAAAAGTCATGTATCTAAGGTAATGGAACTGGTGTTTAAAATATTTTACATTGTATCTGATCAAGGATTTCGCTCTATAGACAAATTAATTATGATTAGTAGGTTAATTTTAGTCTAATTTTAGCCTAATTTAATTTGGCTGGTCCTGGGAGGTGAGGTGAAGTAGTTGGTAAACTAATAGAAGTGGCCTTATGACCCTTTCTGCCACTGTTAATCAGATTCCAAGTGCAGACATTGCTTAAACATGGATTTGCAAAAAATTAGATTAATCACAGTCTGGTGACTGTTCTAGCTTCCGATGTCCTCTTCTTCAAGGGAAAGCATTCTAAGGGCAGAATGTACATTTGTGTTGGAACACAGTCAAATACCTTGGCACTGCAGATACCAGGTCCTGCATGTTTATTGCATTTAAATCATGAAATGAGGGAAGTTCATGCAGAGCCCCAATATCTGTTGGCTATTTTTATTACAGAGTTAAACATCAGTCATATATTACCACTTCTGCATGCAACATTCTTCTTAAAGATATAATCTAAGTTTTTCTGATCAGTGTATAATTCATGCATCACATGTCCTGCATTTAATTTTCCAGCTTAATTTTTCAATCATTTAATAACTGCATTGTTGTCGTGTTATATTCATTTTTGAGTGCTTTATTTTTATTCCAAAATAAATTCTCTAAAAAAAAAAAAAAAAGTGCAGACTGCTAAGTTATTTTATTGGCAAATACGTATTACATATCTGAGATTAACTGGGAGTGTGTGTAAGGTATATGGGTAAAGGGGAAAATATTAAAACTAACATTATCATCACTTCACAACTGCTACACCAGTCATGTGATTATACTATTTGGACAATAAGAATAATTCCCTCTTGTGTCATTAGTGTAATATGTTGCGAGAGCAGTGATGAAAGCAAAACTTTGAGTGCATTGCAGGTACTCATTCAGCAGGGCTATTTTAGAGAAATATACAGAGCTTCAGTATACACAAAACTGTAAAATCAAAGAAATTAGACAGTATTAAGTGATTTAAATCACATACAAGTGACAATAAGTCCATTAAATAGCTGTCAGCAGTCAAGCATCAGTATAAATGTGGATAAGCTATGAGGGGCTTCAGTCTCTGAGCTACAGTATCTGCAGCCAAAAAATCAAAATGAATGGTTTTGCAAGAATTGTTTGGTTTTTTTTTTTTTTTTTTTTAAATCTAAATAAATTTTACTCAATTATTTTTAAGATGTAAGGCTGACTCGGCCTTGCCCCTATTAAAGTATTGTTGTTGAACACTTATTTCATTATGAGCACTCAAACAAATGCACAAGCTAAAGAATATATTTAAGAATATTCATAGATTTTTCAAAATGAAACATTTGTCTTACATGTGTAGGTTTTTTTTTTTTGCATCAGTACCATATTCATTGATATACACCATGTTCTCTTTACAAGAGAAAAGACCATGGCAACAGAAATACCTGTAAGTGAAGGATAATTACAGAGAAACACCCCTGTGGGGTTCATTCACCAAACCCAACAACATCCATTTAAAATCTCAGTAGTGCTTGACAGCATCACATGAATAAGCACAGATTTGATTAAAATTATAGTTCTTTTGCTCTTACTTCATCTATTAAGGTAAGTATCTTGTTCGGGACATTTTTATATACATAAAGTGGGCTGTTAGCATTTGCCATTCTCCCCCTGCTGTTCGGCCCAGGGCTCCCAGTGTGATGAGAGGAGTTCAGTACAGAGAACTGCTGCCTTCATGTTTACACTTACACAGCGCAAACGTTTGCATGTCCTTTATTATTTAAGTATCTGATCAACTGTCGATGCGTCTTAATGATTCATTTGGTGTCGTTTTCTCACATGCTTACTGTCCCACTTGTCCTGGTGAGGATTATGGTGGGATTAGGATGAGAAGGCAGGTTCCAGACCCTCTTGTACCCCCCAAGCTCCAGCTCCTCCTGGGGGATCCCAAAGTGTTGCATGGCCTGCAGAGAGATAAAATCTGTCCAGCATTTTCTTGGTTTGCCTTGGGGTCTCCTCCCAGTAGGAGGGAGTCAGCCAGCGGGTGTCCTCACAACATCTCCAAACTACTTCAACTGGCCCCTTTCCATTACTAACCCTACCCCAGGTCGCCCAAGTGTACCCTGTCTGGATCAGGATTATCAGGATCTCCCTGTGCTTGTTGACCCTGTGGCTGGTAGAGCCCTATGGCCTGGTTAGGTTTAGTCCGAAGCAGCAAGGAAGATCCATCTTATGGGCTTACCAAATGCAAGGGGAAGGGTGGGAGTTGAGTACAATGCCAGCAAAGGAACAGGTATGAGTGGGATTGATGCAAATGCAGTCATTCCCTGTGATCTTATTCTAATCCATTCCCCAAAACGGGTTGTAAACTGAAAAATTGGCCAACAAAAGCCCATTTTAAATAATGTGTTCCCAGCTGATCCCAAAAAACCAGATTATTTTCTCAAAATATCAAATATCTAAAACACCTAAAAAACCCTCAGCCTTTTTTAAAAAAATAATATAAAACCTTACATTTTATTCAAAACAGTTTATTATTTGAGATAAATAAAGGCATTAAGGCAAAGTGGACAGAGACTCAAGGCTAACATGAGGTGGCCAAGAGTAAAACATGCGCCAACAACATTGTATTGTTTATGCTCGGACACTCGCATAGAAATGTGCGTTGTAGAGAAAAAAATCGTCCGGATACTGAAACCAACAACCATTATAGCAAATTGTTGGATATCAGAAGGTTGGGTAATGGGGCTGACGCAGGCCCCACACACGCTAGTGAAAATGTTCACTATAACAAAGGAGTGCAGATTTAGCAAGAAGATTTAGTTTATTATAAATAGTCTGTGATGGTTAAACACAGTCTTAGTTTTTATTTACTTTTATGCCAAATGCACAACTCTGTCACAAGAATACATTTTATTCAATACATTATAACAGGTGGCATTGCGCAAACCTATTACAATTGTTCCTGTTATGCAGTTGTACGTTCATTCCTTCCTCATTTCAGAAATAAAACTTTGCAAGATTTTGGCCAGCCACTATTGTTCTTTGAAAGTTGTCAAAAGCAGGTAGAATGATAGAGATGCAAAACAGGGAGGGTGGCTTCTTTAGCTAAATATGCAGCAGTTTTGCCTCCATTTTCTGGTGACAGATATGGCGGGACCTAAAGACTTGTGTGACAATTACATGGCTGAAGCTTTCTGAGTGGAATAAGTACTGTTTTAACAGGAAAGCCATCAGATCTTGTAACACGTTCCCACAGACAGCCCATGGGACACTTATTTTAACAACGCAACTCCACTTTAGGTATTTATAAGTAAGTTTCTCTCCTTTCCTCTGAGCTTTTTCTTTCTACTTAAAAGGATCTTTAGCATTAAGCTATTGGCTATAGTGCTGCATTTAAAGGTGGAGTGTCATGTCTTAGGCGACATCTACAGACTAAAGTTCATGGGGAAGGCTGCTCCTAGGAGTGAGGGTGGACTTCCTGGTGAAAATCCTACAGAAATGGGCACCAAACACTGAGTTTATACAGAGACTTTTACGAACAAGTCCCAAAATGTTCATTAAAATTTTATAGATCTGAAAACTTATTTCTGTTTCATCACAGGTTGTGTTTACGCATGTTGTATATTATGTTGCTTCAACTGCAAGGAATATCCTATTGAGATTAATAAATTAGTAACTTTTTAAAATAATTTGTTAATTTATCCATTCATTATCATTAATCACTTTATTGTGGTGAGGGTTGCAGCCCTACAAAGCCTATCCCAGCATCAAGGGGCACCAGGCTGTAAGACTACACCCAGTCCAATCGTAGATTTGTTTGGTAACTGATTAATTAATTTGTCCCCAAAGGTTTGGGTTATACATTACAAAGAGTGAAATAACAAAAAGTAAAAATTCAGAGAAATTTATATGGAGTAGCATGAAAGTATTTTAAGTATTAATTTAAATGTCCAGCTTATTTTGATCTTGTTTTGAATGTGTGACATTATGTGATATATTTGGTTAGGATGTACTGGACTAATGGTTAGCTTGTATAAATGTACTGCTTCCCTTTCTCTCAAACAAAAGATGTTTATTTCATACAAATGGTACACATGGGGAGAAACTGTGGTTAAACATTTATATCCGACTTTTTGCGGCCAAGTTAAACATTTCAGCATTTCTCAGCATATATTGTGTGTACATGGGGGAAGAAGATGTTAAACATTATATGTTTTTATAATAGGAAGGTTCAAAAGGTACCGTAGATACCGCCAGCCTTTATGTCTGTGTGAGCATCCACGTGTGTATGTGTGTGTGCCGTGTGTTTTCTCTATGTTTGAGTAACAAGGTTTATAGAGTTTATTTTATTCAAGACCTAAGTAGGTCAAACTATGTGAGCAGCAAAGCACAGCAAACTTCTGGTTTGTAGGAATCATCACAGGGAAGCCTACTTGTCACAAACTTGACACGTTTCTTGTTTTCCTGAGTAAAAAAAAAAAAAAAACTCCAAAGAAAAGCACTGCTTCATTGTTCAGAAATTTCCCCTTTGCTATGCATATTATGCCACTGAAATCCACACTTACCTTGTCAATGACATCTGGGAAATTGCCACATATTAAGAGGAAATGTGTCTTTCTTTTGAAAAGGGGAACATGACTGCATAATGGATAGCTGTCCCTTGGGCTAAAAGCTGCAGATGTTTAAAAATTATCTAGCTGCTCAGGTAGAGCACAAGTGAATAGGGTACCTAGATGGGGTGGTCCATGGCAGGGTGTCTGGGTGGGCTGTGGCAACCCTAGGTCACAAAAAACTAATAATTATAATGAATTTAAATAATGTCTTCATCTTTTTTGTGTCCAGACTTGGTCCTGTGGTTGGTATGGGCAAATTAATAAATATTTAGCAGCTTTGCAGCTAAAGTAACAACATTGTTATCAGTTATATAGTTACCTGCCAATCTGAAGTACCTGCTGTCTAACTACCTATTTTGTGCCACACGATTCCTTTCCTTCCAAATGAGACAAACGGGAGAGGATGTGTCAGAGAAAAAGAGCGGGATCCTTGCTGTATATGGTAAACTTCCAAAACAGGCAATTTCTTCTTCCTTCTATTTACTTCCCATGCAGAAGCTGTCTTCTGAGTTGTGTGAACTATAGCAACAGCAGCCGTTTAAACTGCCACGAATGCTTTAAATGACATTAGGATTAGGTTTTGCAGCATATGAGGACAATACAACTTAAATGGAAATAAACACGTGGTTTGGTGTAAGGATTGTGGTCATAATTGTGAGAAATGGTGATTGGTAGTGTTCCGCAACCACTCAACATTTAGTTTCCATTGCTTTTTCTTTTACTTCTGGGATGTGACACTCTTCTTATAAAGTCCAGTGTCATTAGGGATCACTTGCATGGTGTCCAGTGTGGAGGGTGGAATGGAAGTAGTTTGCCTGGGCCTCCAGTACAGGTTTTCCTAAAAGGTAGAAACTCTACACATGCTGAACGGGACTCAATCCCCAACCCACACAAGCAGCCCAAGAGCCTTGAAGCACCGGGATAACAGACTGCACCCTCACACGTGTATAGCTATTGCAGACGGTCCTCGACTAACCGCCAACTCAGTGACTGACAATCTGGGTGTGCGTCCTGTGACCGAGTGCTCATGTCTAAATGTGTAGTCCACT
Organism: Heterotis niloticus; assembly: GCA_018136845.1. Taxonomy (NCBI): domain Eukaryota; kingdom Metazoa; phylum Chordata; class Actinopteri; order Osteoglossiformes; family Osteoglossidae; genus Heterotis; species Heterotis niloticus. The sequence goes on along the minus strand of CM030895.1, from coordinate 30,216,649 downwards.
ATGTGGCAACTTTAGAAAAAGAAAAAAAAAATCACCGTTTCTCACCTATTTTCCTCTATTTCTGGCCACAATATAATATACGATCCATAACATTACCAAATAATCCAGCACCCTATTGTTTACTAACATTTTTTAAAAAATAAGTGCAGTAGGTTTATAGCATTTTTTAAATACTTCACTATTCTGTGTCACTCTTTCCAATGTTATTAACTTGCTGTGTTTATTTTCTTTCATGCAGTAGTATTTTTTGTGTAACATTTTAAATACTTTGGTACTGTATAAAACAGCAATAATGAATGGGGTGAAATTGAACACCGGGCAGTAAGATATCGCTGTACGATGCATTTATTCTACTATTGTGTATTTATTGTTGATCAAGTTGTCGTATGTCAAGTACATTGTAAGTGTATTCAAGGTAATGCAGTAACTTTGTGTACAATAAGGTGGTGTCAATTTAAAATGAAATTGAGATGAGACACGCAACTATCAGTACAAGACAGTTGGTGTTGTTTTGTAAAGATCAGTTGACGGTTGGATTCAGATTATTTTCTTTCCTCATGGAAGATCACAAAATTGTGAGACATGCAACATAATGGATGATGGAGTAAGAGGACCGCTCTTACCATGGAAGGATTGTGTCTGCACATGGTGGTCTGTGCCTGTGCTAGTCCTCCTTGGACAGATGTTGCTTCCTCTCTTGAGTGACTGAGGGCCTCTCCAAGGTCGGTGACAAGGACAGTGACACCAATTAGTATGCAGATCAGGGCGCACTTGGGGTAAGGCTATAGCTCTGATGCAATCCCATTAGTTGGGTGGCTGAAGAATCCTGGGCCTGACCTCAATTGCATGGACTGCAGTGCCGGTGCAGGTTAGAGGGCTGTGCTGGATGTAAAACCAGTGCTTCTCTTGCATCCTCTGTCCTCTTCATCCTTTTTTTTTTTTTTTTTTTTGTATGTGAGCATTGTGACTGTACTCTCTTTTCATAAAACCTTTATCAAACGTGGAAACTAAACATGTGAGAGGCAATCTTTTGAAGATAAAATGCATGACAATAAAAGCTCAATATTTAAAAATGAATTTCTCAGAGAATATCTCCACTCACTTTGCGCCAGAGAAGGATGGCTGCTAGCTTGCAGACTGGCAGGCCCTCATGCTTAATGAGGACAAATAGTCCTGATCAGGAGGGAAAAATTGAGCTTTTTTCATAAAACAGCCAGTTTTCTTGACAGTATATTGGGATTCATGAAGTGTCTTTTTGCTTGCTTTATAAAAGATACTTATACGTTATGTGATTAATGCTGCCTCGTCTCTAATACAAAGTTCATTTTTAAATATTTCAGATGCTTAAAAAACAATACTGTGGAGTACATAAACGATAAATATTTCATACGTATTAAATCGCGTTTGAAATATATGGATTTTCTTAATAAATTGGTAGAATTTCGCACTGAAACGGGTCACCTCGCCAAAGTTCCTCTCAGGCTTTAAGAATGTTTTATCAAATGTCCTAAAACATTTGTCCACACTAATGCAAGTTTTTGCACTGAAGCAGGTCTCCCCAGAGAGGATAACCTCCTGCTTAAAACAAAAAAGATAATCCAAATGTGTTCGTACCTGCTGCACCTGCTGAGGGTTCGTTCTGAGGCATTCTGTACAGCTGCACAGAGAACCAGGTCTACCCTTGTTCAGGTGTGCTGCTTTGCCCCCCCATGGAAAGGGCCAGACCTCAGTGGGGCCGATGTAATTTACTCCCTTTTTTGTTATATCTGTGTCCAGGTTGTAAATTTGCTCCAGTTCTACCTCTTTCACTCCCTCCATCTTTCTCCCCTTGTCGGAATTAATGAGATCAGGTTTGATCAGGGCAGCCAAGTGTTCCGGGAGGAATCTTGCAACCGCCTCGTGTCCCGTAATAGAATTTGCATCTAATGCATACATAAATCAAACATCTTTCTGGACATTTTCATATGCATAATGTCATTTCATCCTGTTTCTTTCCAAGGGAGAGTGTTGTGCGGGGGATGGGGGGGTGAGGAGCTGGGGGAGAGAGTTGAGATTCTTTTTACCTCTTTCTCTCACTTTTCAGCTTAAATGTTTTCCATTTATTTTGCTGACTTTGAGGCAGTAGTAAGATACTAGGTTGGGAGATTTTTAGGGTTGGTTGACAGATATTTTCAGTAAAAGATAAATGGAGGGGTGTGTGTGTGTGCGCGTGTATGTGCGCGCGTGTGTGTGCGTGTGAGTGTTTGGGCATGGCAGTGGGGTTTCAGAAGAATGTAGGAGGGTGGTTCATCACGTTTCTCCTACCTTTTTCTTTGGGGCTTTGTTATGTAAATGTGTCTGAAACTAGCAGATCCAAAGTGCTTTTTCTTTTCAAGAAGATGCAAGACAAAAAGCACAAAAAGGAAGTGACAGGCTGTGTTGATTGTCCTTAGTGTTCCTCACCTGCTCAGCAGTGCTCCTTAGTCTCCTGCTAACTCCACTTCTATTGAAGAAGCTCCATTAGCTGCCATCTCAATTCACATGTCTTGGAAGGTACTTATTCATACCATTAACTCTTTATAGCTTCCAGTATAGCCAGTTGTGGAGTACAGATAACACTGCATGTAAGACGCTTGTACATTGTTTACTGTGCTGTGTGTCCAGTGTGAACGATTCCATTGCAATTTTTAACACATTAGCTTCGGTGAAAATTACTACTCATTTAAGGAAGGCGACTGTTTCAAGACCAAATGTATGGATTTAAATGCAATCTCAGACCTTTTAATAGTACAAGTGTAATGCTGAGCTTTTCCATAGATATCACATGTAATGCTCATCATAGCTCATTATTCCATCTTTTCTGCAAACGTCTATAGCGTGTTAATTGCTGAAAGTTAAACTAATATCTACTATGCAATCCACAAATACTGCATGTTGTTACTGAAAAAATGTGTAGTGTGGTGTGTGTGTTTCCTTACTGGTGGAGAGAAAGCCTATCAAAGGCATAAATGTAAATATAAATGTATTTAAATGTTCATAAATAGGTACAAAAAGGCATTGTACTGTCAGTTATAAATTTAATGTGTTTTTGTTGTCAGAATGTCTCTTTGCTGACTGAAGACTTTCTACACTTTTATTTCAATTTAATATGCCAATTAAATGTATAGAAATGAATAATTACTACTCAGATATGTCTGTTTCTTGCTTCCACTTGCAGTGTGACAGCTGTCAAACGTTCACACAATGGCCTGTCCCACTTGGGACCTGTTTTGATGCTGAAGCCAAGCCATTAACATAGATCTCATAGGACTCCTTTAATGATATGCAATGCTGAAGATTCAAACTCCTTCTGCCCATTAAGTCAAACGGCAGTCGATGCCGCTTCTGCTGTTAATGTGCTGGAATGTCCACTTTCATAAGGCTGTTTTCGTTTTTAATATATTTACAGATGGAAGCATAATTTCTCAGCATGAATCTTGCTATAGTGGTTGGGCAGCAAATTATAAATAGTAAAAATTCAACATTAAGTGCCCTCATGATATCAGTTCTTTTCCATTATTTTTCCTTTTTATTACTGCGTTAACGAGGGTTCATTTGAGTCCGGTAAAATCTGCCGCTCCAGTAATATCGCAGAATATGGACATCTGAACCGTGTGATGCAGGGCCCGATGGCACTGGTGACCTTGGGTCTTTACAGCAGTTAATACCCTGAAGCACCAAGCAGTCTTAGTGGTTTTCTGCAAAATTAACCTTTGGAATCTTGTTGATAAAGATGCTTTAAAAATCCCAGAAATACACAGATTTCTCAAAATGAAAGAAAACTGAAGCATAATCAGTGTTTGTCACACTCTCCCCAACTGAAGAATGCATGGAAAAATGTATTGCAAAAAAAATGAGAGATGTTCAACATGTTGCTTTAGTAATGACAACAGTGATAAAAATGAGGGTGGGGGGAAAAAGCCAGAAGGCGATGGAAGTGAGAGGAAACAAAACTCTCAGGACTGTATCAATAGATAAATTCATTTATCTGATAGATACGCTTATAAAGTTTGAGATCTGATAATTTAGCTCTGAAACAGAACTAATGACTCAAACAGGAAACTGATTATACTTCTAGCTGCACATAACAAGTTGATATAGCGCTAATCTGGTTGTGAATAGTGTGCTGATCTTGTTTTGATTTTGTGCCTGTATTTTGAAATGCTGATCTGGTTCTGATTGTGAGACCCTAACGTTCTGACCTTGTCCCGATGCCACGGATCTAACGGCCAGCTGGTTCCTACTATATGGATGCAGCAGCAATCACACTTATTGGATCGGGTTGTCCTGGACCTTAAGTTATCATTTATGCATCTCACATTTTTTGCTGATATGTCATTTAAACTTAGGTTGAAGGATAAAATGGGATTTTTTTGAGCGCACTTAATATGTGTACAGTAGATTAGAGAAGCAGATTAGAGAGCAAAGAATCTGATCATTATCCAGGCATTTGCATTTAGGTCAAATAAAACTTTTGCTAACATTCTTTTCAGTCCAACTAGCTTAGTGCACCACTCACTACAGTGGGATTCACAACATGCAAGGCTGCCACCTACCACCTGCGTGATGTTCATTGGGCAGTTTGTCTATAATACCTGTGTGATGTTCAGCGGACAGTTTGTTTATAACACCTGTGTGATGTTCAGCGGGCAGTTTGTTTATAACACCTGTGTGATGTTCAGTAGGCAGTTTGTTTATAACTGTTGTTCACCAGAAAGCAAAGAAGGGAGCCAAATTATTTCAACCAACTGATTAAACCCTTATTACAGGTGTCAGTTGAACATATTTAATTAGAGTATTTTAAAGTAAATCTTTTTCTTCTCTTTTTAGAGCCTCTGAGAAATTAACTATTCAGTTCACTGCATAAATTTTCAGGTTTCACTTGTGCGACACTTGGGGGTGATGAATTTTTTATGACAAAAACGGTCTAATAATTGTTGAACAGATGTAAGTGTTCGGGAGTCGGCTCTGACAGACCAGACGGAATTAGCATGTTAACCCCAGCAGTTCCAGGACAACAGGAGAACAGAGCAGGCTGTGTGTGGGCCTCATAAACATGTTTTTAGGGCCCCAGGGAAGTGAGGAAGCTGTCAGGGAGACGCCGGCTGTTCGGATGAGCCAGTTCCTATTTGCAGCATCACCACCCGGGTCATCAGATATTTACATGAATAAAAGGATGACCTGTAAAACACTGTGCAGCAAGGACAAGTCTTCCTTTCTGCAGTTATCATTTGTCTCATGCTGAAGTCTCTCTGGGGTCAGGAAATTTAGTCAGATATGCCTTCAGATGTTGGCGTGTCCACCTGTGCAGGACCAGATCTGGCATCTGCAGACTCCTCAGTGCAGCCTGTTGCCTGTTATACAAGTTCTCCATGGTTCTTCATCAAAGTTGCTTTGAGCTTGTGTTTAACATACACTGCTCACCTCTGTGTGAAGGACACAGGAGGGAAACGAATTTTAAATGTAACAGGACTGATTTCCAAAGCCACCCCCTTGATGTTGGGAGAACTATGTAAGATGCACAGTACTTTAGTCTGTGGCGTAACTACTACACCACTGGCTGCTTGTTTGAATATTCAGATACAAGATTATCAGACAAGTCACTATTTCTGACATCCAGATTTAGACATCAGCTGTGTTAATACGGAAATTGTGTTGCATTATGTTAAGCTTTCTGTGTTAATGTTGAATTAGTAGAGACCGTGCGCACGCGTGCACACGCACACACACAGACACACGCTGTGTGGCGCGAGCAGATTCGTGTTCCCTTCCAGACCCTCCCATTAATCTACAGTACTCCCACTGAAAGATTATGCAACCATTCCTGCTCTCTTGAAAGCTTCCTGCTGTTGCTTGATGAAGCTCTTTAATAAACCCCCATTAATACAGTGCATAGCTGTAAGATATCAACTCAATAGCTGTTAATTACATATGTCCCTGAATAATTTACTGGTCAAAAATATATTAATAGTCAAAAACAATCCACCACCAAGCTGTGTTCCTGTATTCCTGTATGTGTGTAAGTAGGTGTCATTATGAAGACATACATTATTATTATTATTATTATTATTATTATTATTATTATTATTATTATAGTAGTAGTGACTTGCACTGTTTAGTTGTCCCATGTGATTTCCATCCTTTTACATAGTAGGGAAAATGTTCCACTAACAACTGAGGCTAAGAAGTACCTCAGCCAAGAATGCTGTAGCAGGAGCAGAGATTTAAAAAGAACACCATTAGATTGTAAAGGAAGTAGTGATTCCAAATGTATTTGGTGCTACAATTTTGAAACATTGACATGATAATTGGATATGTTGTGACATACAACTAAAATTGTCCTATATGTGCTTGTATATGGGCTTGTCCACTGTATTTGAGGCTATTTGTCATACCTGCCACACCGGCCTGGAGGACACAGGGCTTCAAGCTTGGTAGTGGCTTCTACACACTTGTACACTCTTGTACTTGAGTGTTCGTGCATATACAGCACACACAAAGAAACATACAGCTCTGTTCAGCATGTGCTCACTCACTCTTGTGCCTCTGTCCCTTCTTCATCTCTTGTACACATTGACTAGAGTCATGGTAATTGTGAAGCCGGCTGTTTTGTTTACCCCAGGACAAAATGGGAAGCAGAGATTCAAAGCTGGGAATGTGGGGGGGGAATAGCTTGCAAGTACATTAGTCTAATGGTAGTGCCTTCTTTAATTTCTTTGTTTAATTTACATGCCATTCTGTAAAGCCGTTGCTTTTTAGAACCACCCCCTAGGAGGGCATACAATGGGTCCACTGAGTGGCATCTAGTGCCAGGGGGCAGCAACCACTCCATCAGGATACCCAAAAAGTACCCGTGAAACAAAAGCACGGGTCTGTACTTGATTGGCAAACAAAGTAGGTAGAGGCACTTAGGAATTCTATTGCCTTTAAACCATCACCTTTTCCCCCCCTACCTAAATTATGCTTCTGTGCTAACAGCTTCTATTAAATCTACCATTGCCTATTCAGGTGCTAATTGAGATGAAGCTTGGGTTTGTCAAGGCAATTATAAGCAATAGCTTAAATGGCTAGAGATGGCCTCTGCAGGAACTGAAACAGTGGGGGTGTGGGTGGGGGGGTGTTTCTTTTTTATCGACATGACACCAGTAATAATGGGCGAAATTACCGCTGTATCACAGCTGCACAGATGATATGATATCATTATGGGCTTTTTTTATTCTCTTTCTGCAATTCTGGAGAAAAATTAAATTTTGAGAAGTTCATTTGGAAGGCATTACATGTCATTATACAGTCTTTTCCTTTTTTGCCTGCAATTAGCAAGACACAGGAATCCAGTGTTCCCAGCCCAAGACTGTCCAATAAGCCAGAAACTTTTCTGTCCTTATTTGTTTGTTTTAAAGATCATTTAAAAATGCTTTTTGCTTTACATTGTTCGGCAAAGTATCAAATGCACGAGTATGCATTGGTAATGTTGTTCTTTACTCTCATTTTGGTTCGATCCACACTCAGTCTGTGCAGGTTTCGTAGTCGTCCTGCGTGTTCTTGTTGGTTTTGTCTGGCTGCTCCGTTTTCCTCCCACAGTCCAAAGGTGAGTTGGTGAATCTAAACTGCCTGTATTGTGTCTGTGGGTGAGTGAAGGTATGTCTAACTCTCCTGCCATGGACAGCTTGGGATGACCTTCTGTTAGGAAAAACGCTTATGGATGAATGGATGGAAGGAAGTTATCATTTTGACAAATTAACAGGGTTTGATTTTGATCACTTTCCCCACACCTTTTCACTTTTAATAAATTGTATCCTGTACTCATTTACGTCTCAGATTTAAACTTGTCAGCTTGTGATGCTCAGCTCAGGTTCATAGCTACTATATAACCTTAACCTTAAGACATGGTGTCATGCTCAGGTAGGATGGTCTGAAGCACATTCTAATGTTACAGAGACTGCCTTCCACTGTACAGACTACACAGATGTTCACAGTTTCCAGCTGTGTAGAATTGTATTTTATTTTAAAATGTTCATGTTACTGATTCTCATACTGATCAGCAGCCACTCTTATCTTATCACTCATATGTTCTGCTGCTGTGCTCCTGTGATAAAGTGTGAAACCAGAGAGTATGTAGTAAACTGTGCTTCCTCCATGGTAGTTAGGATTTGTTAGTCTTCTCGTACTGTATTGTGATCAGCAGCAAATGTTTAGTTCTGTGAACAAAAAGCTCCCTTGGTGAGCAGGTACTGGTTATGCTTAAAAAATCTTCCTCAATCTGCGTGCACATGGGCCCTCGTCCAGCTGCGGAGAAGGATGAATAGGAGGAGATACCGAACACAGTAAGTGGATCGGTACGGCAGATATGATACTGCTAGGAAGAGAGGAAGCAAGGATAAGGATGGCAAAGTTGGTACTCGCTCATATGAGGAGGATCAGAGAAGGAGAAACAGGATAGCATGGATGAGAATCTGGTGAAAAGAAATAAAGCTCCACACTTTAAGCACCAGAGGCTTCCAACCACTCCCTGGATAGGGTTCTTAAGTTTATAAATAAAACACATACCTGGACCTCATTCATCACTGAGTGGCATTTACCTGTAAGTCTTTAAACATATTAGCATCAGAATTATCCTCACTTGGTGCAGAAATTCTCAAACCAGTGATTTCGCAGAGCACTTAAACCTAGGGCTTATCTGTGTTGTTATAATTTATAAAGGATTTATAAAATATATTTCAGTGTATGCTGAGTCAAAGACCATTGATATGGTCTTCCTCACACAGGCACTGTTGTTTACCTATCGTACAGCTCGGTATTGTGGGATTGCGCTCTTACCTTTCGGTAAATCCGCTTTTGCTTCAAGGAGGATAGAAAATTTGTTCCCAGGTTGTGTGGAATCAACCCATTTTAATACTGATTATTTTTCATATCTAAATAAATTCCAATAGGGTCATGAGGAAAAAAGGTATTTAAAACTATCATCCTGCTATAATAAAACTCATGTGATTAAGCTAACCAGGTAAATACCAGAGTGTGTGGCTAGTGTTGATTCTGAATCTCTGTTGTCTAACTCTCCCCAGTTCAGGTACCAAGGGCAAACTGCTGATATGAAGCTATGGGACAGAACTCTTGACAAGCACATTTTCTTTCTTGCAGCATATTCCTGTATAACAGCAGTTTTATAAAACATATGAACTGGCCACATACATACAAAGGTGTTGATTTTCCCTCTCTTCCGCCGCCACCGTTGAGCGTAAAAGTGGTGTAACGAAACCTTAAAGCAGTAAGTCTTTCATATAATGGGCTTCAGAGGATTTCAGGAGCGGAGCATGAGTTCAGCTAAACCGTCCAGATTGCTTGCAGGACACAGAGGAAATGAAAGGAATAAAACCACTGACTGCACCCAAAATTGTGCAGTTGTGTTGCTAACATGCAGCCCAGTGGGGTATAGTTGGGGCCATCAGCACAGGAAGCAGAGGCTGGGACTGCAGGAAACTTCAGCACGATGTGGTCACAACCATACGCAGGTTTACAAAAGCCGATTAATGGGCCCGGGCGGTCAAACTGAAGATGAAGCAGATCACAGGAGCAGCAGCGGGGTCCGTTTATCTGTTGAGTTACACCACATACTGACACACCGAAGAGTCGGGCCTGCACTGTGGAAGGAGAGCGTGGCATTCGGCAGGAAAATCGGAAAGTGTGCCGAAAGCCCACAGCCCCCCCCCCCCCCCCCCGACAAAGGTGGAGAATCCACATCATTGCAGCTGAATGAGGCAGCCAACGCAAAACTGCCACCAGGGAACCAAAGCAAGAACAAATTTCACACAGCAAACAAATCATGGGTGCAGTAACACATCCAACTGAAAATTGAAGTAATCTTTAACTCAGCAGGGGGGCAGAGCTCTCTAGGTGAGTTCTGAAAAGTAGCCTCACTGTCTGTTGACTGATTACTTCTAAGAGGTGACGTTTTAGCAATGCGAAAACACACAGGAGATTCCTTGGTTTTTATGTTCGCGTGTGAGAATGTAAAGTACATTGTTGGAGAGGATCTGTTTAACATTTCCTTAAACGTTATTTTGAACGTTTCATTTTATATTTTGCTTAACACACAGCACTTCTTGGAACGACATGCCAGCGATCTGGCGAACAGTTCATTTGTTTAATGTGCCTTCCACACACATGCAGCTGACAGTCGAAGGGCACACAATTTGCTGAATAAACCGCGGATGAAACAAAACGGCTCCAAGACATCTGTGATGAATATGAGTCCTCAGCTGGAAGCTAGATGTTTGGTGGATTGACGGGCTCGCGAGCCAAACCCAAACAAAGCTGCTAGCTGAGAGGTGACTGTGGAGCTGCTGGTCTGCTAACTGCAGCATTTCTGCACTCTCATTGTACACGCTGGTGTGTGACGTTGTTTGCGATCCTCCTTTGTTCTTACTTGTAATAAGTGGAAAAACACAGAGTGCTACAGTGTGTTTGTAAGATGCAGATTATTGGAAAGTTAAGACAGCAGGACAGTATAAAGTGGGCAGTTATGAGAAAAAGTGGGCAAACCTTTTGCAATTGTGGATTTCTGCATGGATGGCTCCTAAAATGGGGTGGGATCTTTATTTAAGTGATAATTAGTATAAATAATGCCTTATTTAACAAACAGCACACACAGCATTTTACAGTGATGTATTTTTGCTGCAAAAACATTAAATAATCAGGGTTGTTGAGGGGAAAAAGCATATGAACCTTTACATTTAGTTACTGTTGGAGCCTCCTTTGTCAACAGTAACCTTAACCAGCTTTGTTAAGCTGCTGATCAGAGCTGCGCAGCAGTCAGGGGGTCTTTTGATGGTATGGGGGGGGGGGGTATATAGGGGGTATTTATATACACATCTGTCATGTACATGCTGGATTTTTGGAATGTCTTGCTTGAATAGCCTGATTGGCCATTTGTGTATGTGAGCTAGTCCATCATTGATTTATTGTTTTAGATTGTTGTAATGTTGCATGACCCAATCTCTTTTGTGTGATAAGTCATCTGATATTTTCCTGTGAAATTTCTTCATGAAACTTATTTGTTGGTTCTTCAGTGGCTGCAGTTGTCCAGGTCCTGATGCAGCCAAGGAGCCCCACCACATTGTACTCCCTCCAAAATGCTTCACAGCTGGGGTGAAATTTTGCTGTCAGTATATTTTGTTTTCTATAAATTCTGTTTACATGAACCAAAATGTTCAACTGTTGTCTCATGGGTCCACAGAACATTCTTCCAATACTGCTGAAGGTCATCCAGGTGGTCTTAAGCAGTCTTGAGATGGGCAACGCTGTTCTGTTTTTTTTTGATGAGCTGTGGTTTCCTCCATCGTAATTTTCCTTGAACACCACTTTTCAGTTCAGTTTTTCTTTCGATAGACTTATGAACGCAGGCATTGTGAAGTGCAAGTGATGCCTGTAGATTCTTAGATGTCACCCTAAAGTTCTTTGTCACTTGTCTGAGAACAACATGCCCTCACATCGATCTTTGTAGGATGCGCGTTCCTAGCAATGATTCTAATATTCTTCCATTCTTCCTAACTGTGGATGAGAGGAGACTGAATTCTTTAAGAATTTGTGACCCTTTGCAGTTTTTTGTGCTTCAGTAGCTCTACTAGGGCCATCTTCTTTGTTTGACCAAATACCTGACTCCAACTACCTTCTTTGCAAGATATCACTGTCCTAGAGGTTCTCACTTTTCCATCAATCATTTTGATGAAATGTAGTAGTGAGAACCATACTAGAACGCATTTGCCGACTCTGTAATTAGCACAAATAAAACACAAGGTTGGCACTAACCTTCAGAAGAAACTGTCTCAATTTTATTTACTTGGTTAATAATTACACATTATATTGTATTTCAGTAAAGACTCATAGGGTCCATGTTTGAATCCCATTTCTTGAGGTACTACTCTCAAAAGAGGATGATTGCCTTCAACTGTAAGAGTTACCTTGCTGTTATACATTTGTATAAACAGCTTAACATTGTAAGTCGCTTTGGATAAAACTATCAGCAGTTTAAATTATTATTGTCATTATTATTAATATTCTTATTAGTTTTAGTATATTTAGGTTGCATTTTTAGTTATTACAAATTAAGTGATGGTTATGACTGGTTGAGACTGTGATATGATATTGTTTCCCCATGATGCCTTCTACTGAGCATAATAAGATTTCTGTGCATAGCTAGATTATTTTATTTAGTTTCGTATTCTTCACCTTTTATTCTGTGTTTACTTTGCTGTTGTGTTAAATGAGTACAGTGAACCAATAAGCTGAGGTAGGAGTTGTGTTGTTAGGAGCCACCTTCAGTGTGTGAGGTTGACCGTGCATGCGCGCATGCGTACTGTCTGCCAAGTCTAACTTAGGCTCACACACAGAGCACATGTGGGAGTCAAATGACCAAGTGACAAGAGAAAATGGCTTTGTATTGAATTATTAGTTCCTTTTTTGAGAAAATGGTGCTTTTTGCCGCAGACTGATACAGTAGTTTTTCATTGTGTGGGACTGTTGTGTTAATGGGGGGGTACCCCAAATTACAGGTAGCTCAGGAACGTAAAACCAACACAGCGTTCGTTCTACAAAAGGCCCTGAGATATGGACCGTGAGCCACTGGGCGGTGCTTCTAGAAGCTCTGCTGCATGTGAAAGCCAAATTGTATTTGGAAAATCTTTGTATTAAAAAAAACATAAATGTGAACATGTGAACAATTTTCATTTTGTTCATATTGCATTTTTCCTTTGTCAGAGTTTTAGTGTCAGTTTCATTTTAAACATGAATTACCAATTTGTCTTTGCAGAATGGGCAATTTAAATGCACAGGCTTTTATGCAAAACATGCTAAAGCAGAGCATTTTCCCCCAAATTGGACATTTTTATGGTTATAATTTTACCTTCTGATTGCAAGAAAAGCTGCCCCAAAGGGACTGTGCAGCTTATCTTTTGTGCTCTTATGTGACGTTTGGATGACAAGTTTCTTTAATATGCATGGAGAACAGCAAATCGGAGAGACTTTTTGTCCTCAGAACTTGACATGGCGGGGAGATACCGTATGATTTAGCCGAACGATTCCCCTTTGCAGGCGACGCTAGCTGTCTGGCCTCAGGACCGTGTGTGTTGTTCCTCTCACTTTAGTGCTGGAGAATGAAAATGTATTTGTTTTCTGCTCCTGCAGACCAGCATCACCTTCTGTTTTGCAGCATCTTCTCTTCCACTGACGCATTCAGCAAAACGTCCAGTGGCAAATAGAACTGCGTGTGTTTCTTTTTCTTTGTGAATATAAAATGCATAGTTAATATATGACTGGGAGTTACAAGGACAGAATAACCCTCTAGCTTGTGTGTACAATATTTGACTTTAACAATACAAATTATGTTTTGCTTCTCCTCCATTTATTTAACATCAAAATGGCACTGTGTATCGGCTTAGGTGTTTTTCGAACAGGATTAGTGTTCCTTTTGATTCATATTTTTTGATGTTTAAGGAAAGTCAACCTGGTGGCACTAAAATCGGGGGAACTGAAAGAATTAAAGTAAAAACTGAAAGAAAAAACAAAATGATGGCTAGGCAGTACTAATGCAGATTAAAAAAATAGTAAATTGTGTTTCTTTTAATAGTTATAGTATTCAGGAATTGCACTGTGCAGTACTTGCACCTCTTTGTGTGTGTATGTAAGAAAAATCTAAATCAAATTAAATTTAGATGTATTTAGTCTTCTGAAGTATATTCAAATTAATCCTCTCAGCTGCTTAGTACTCAGAGTTGTCAAAAGCCCCAGAATTTGGGTCATTTGCCGTTTGGTTTGAAAATGGGTCTTTCATTACTGACAAATATGAGTGACGAAGAAAAAATAAACCTTATGTAAGTAATTATTTAATCTCCATTTGATAAGAATACAGTATCCACTGCCTCAAACTTGAGTATTTTGTGGATCTTCTCCCTGTACCTCAATTTCTCATTTTTTACTGTCTGTAATTGAGTTCACGTTTATTCATTTAGTAGCTGGTTTTCTCCAAAGTGGCGTACAGTGATTACTGTTTCAGATAACATCTTGGTCCCGTGTGGCTTACAGTTGTGGATGCACTGCAGTGAACTACCTGCAGTCATCCAGCTGTTTATACAGCAAAGCAGAAAAACATATGCCATACGTATGAGGGTCGAGCATCTTAGAATCACCAGTTCACGTGAAACACATGCATTTGCTGTGCGGAAGGAAAGCTGAGCACCTGTAGGAAACCCCAGTGAAAATGGGGAGACCACACAAATTCCATGCACACTAGGGCAATGTTTGAACCCACATCCACTCACATGACCTGAGTACCATGATACACCAGCACCACCATGGTGCCCACATTAAATGAGATTCTGGATATGTTTTTCCTCTGTTTCCTCCTATGAAATGGTGCTGAGGGGTTGACGTGACTCAGGTGAAATCGTGGTAAAAAATGAATTGATTACTGAGCACTGGGGTTTGTTTTGCCTTCACTCAATCCAGGTTCTGATTTTCTGGTGCATTTGTGCCCACCAGTTAGTGGGTGTTTGTAGCGATCACCTTTTCTGGCTATCTGCTGCATTCCACCACCACCTGATAGGGACTGAGTATGTACCCTGGTCATCTGTGCCGTACTGGGAATTTACCTTAGTCACCTTAGTGGTGGCAATATGGTATCTTTCCTCTTTTCTCTGCCCTATTCACCCACCCTGGCCACCAGTTATCTCCTGTACACACCCACAGCAGAGAGGGCGGTGTCTCTGGTCACGCAGAACGGTGGGGGGGGGGGGTGTCTCCGGTCCCACAGCCTCCGCTTTGACGTTCACACTACGCTGTGAGTCAACTGGGGCTAGGCTCTGATAAATTTGCATCTCTTTGAATGTGACGCTCGGAAAAAAAAAGAGAGGAAAAAAAAAGAAACCGAGCCACTAGATTAAATTTTACCGTCTAGAAAATGAGAAAAAAGGCCTCTATCTCCTGGAGTCTACTGGGAAGATCTTTATTCTGATTCTTGTTAGAATTGTTTATCACTCTGACAGAGCAGGCCGGGGATGAGATAAAGGCAGCGTTCCATCACAGGCTCTGACAGTCGTAGGACATGCCACGGAATGAAAGGAGCCAGGGAAATATTATTAATAGATGGTGACTTGATTTGCCTCGATTGCACGTCAAGAAGAGGGGGCCAGGGCTTGATTGCAGCCTATGAAGTTCTGTCCAAAAGGGAAGCTATTTTTCATTAAGTGATAGAAGTCTTTCGCCCCCCCCCCCCCGCTCCCCTTTTGCATTGCTTTCCAAGGAGCTGATAACTTATGCAGTTTATTCTAAGCGAGCTGATTTGTGTCAGCGAGAGAGAGGGAAAGGGGGAACTTATCTCCTCGCTCACAAAGTAAACCGCCTAGTCTGTAATACAGGTTGGTTAAAGTGAGCACCTGACTTGTAGGCGTGGGGTATCTACCAGTTCTATCTGCTCGCTATCTGTTTTGAATCTACGTCCGGAGCGCTTCGTGTGGTTCGTTCAGGCTCGGCGTGTTAACAGAAATAAATAAAAAACATTAATGTTTACTTCAGAATGATGAACGCTCTAATTACCTAAATGATTAAGTTGTGTGTGAAAACCCTAAATAGCTAATGAACAAACACACCAGAGTGATGCGACTGCCAGCTTATTTGTCACATTTTGCTGTAAAGAACAAGTATGAACAAAGCGTGCGCAGGCAGTAACGCCCTTGATGAGACCCGGGGTAGCGGGCTGTGGCGGACCACACTTTACACGCATTTAAAGGAAATGCTCAGAGGCACAGTTAAGGAGAAGAGGACCCTTGGGAATGAACAGTAGTGCTGGACTGGCTGCCTTGCAGTGCTAGACCACAGAGAAGGGGAACTGTGCTTACACTAGCAGCCTACTGTATATACAGTATTTAAACTATAGGGGGATTATATCCTATCCCGTATTATATCCTATTATACTTTAATGTTACTCGTATCTGTCTGTGTCAACTTTTATTTGCAGTGTGCCCAGTTTCACATTTCACAGACGAGTACGGGAAACCAGATGATGCATACAGTTTGTACGATTGAATTACAAAGAATTTGTAAATATACTGCAGTTCTGCATGAAAACCAGGGAGGGCAAAAAAGATGAATGCAGTGTGTTTGTGGGGCAGGTTCAGGTGTAGGCAAATCTGAGGGCTTCAGACAGACACCTGAGGACCACAGTGAATAAAAGAGAACACATGCAGACGATAGCACTTTTAAGCAAGAAAATTGTGTGAATGTCTGTTTTTGTTAAGGACACATTATGCTCCCTGCCAAAAGTTTCACGAAATCACGCAACTGCGTCACTGTGATGCAGCAGATCTGCAAAGTGTGTGAGAATATGGGTAACATAAGTTGCGGTCAAGGTTGATGATGTGGAATGAGGAACTGATTTATAACTACAAATGCTTTTTCAGGGAGAAAAGAAAGAAATCCCTGGAATACGGTTTGCAGTTTGCTTTCTGAAGCTCATACATTTAATTTTCCTTTTATTGTATATCTTAAGGCAAATACAAGTTTATTTTGTGTCCTCATTTAACCTGATTAACGCTGAGCACTGCAACTGGGATTGTCCTGACTCTGTTTATCACTCCCATACAGTCCAAGCCCTCTTAATATCATTAACTGGACTGAGGTTCCTTCTTCTCCATAAGCTTTAGGGCTATGCTACCAAACATGGTGCTTTTTACTTTGTGTTACTTTGGCGGCCTTTAGCAATAGCTGCAGGCTGGTGCTGTTTTGCAGTTGGTTAACCGATTAATCCTCCCAGCTCCCCTGCTAAGTTCCGTGGAGTTAGAGGAGCGGCTGTCAAGAAGAGAGTTTTGTGATGTCTGCCAACACCGTGCATCGTATGTGTTACTTGTCCAGAACTTTTTATGTGGCAGAAGAACTGACTTTTTGTGGTAGTTTTGCCCAGTTTGTTGTCATTTAATTTTGCTCATTTTTTCACTGGTTCAGCTTATTTTGTTGTTTTGAGCTCGACCACTTTTTAAGTTCTAAACCTGCTTGTAGGTGCTTTTTTTGCTTTTCTTTTCTATTAGATTTGATCATTTTACAAAGCTTTCCCATTGTGCAGTGGTGGGGGGGGGGGGTTCCTAATGCAGCCCATGCAGATGGACCTGAGGAGCTGGGCCTGCGCCACATGTCCAGCAGAGGATGGATATTGTAAGCTGTAGCACTTCACATGGGTGTAGCAAGTCCCATGCAGGACATGGTCAGTCCTTTCCTTCCACAGGTCTCTCAGATGCAGCACCCCTCCCTGTGAGAGGACACCAGGTTCATTGTTGTACGTAATGCATAGAGCCTGAGCTGATGGTTATGAAAAGCTAAGCATCACCCATGCCTTGCACCCCTCCAGCTTGCCATAAAACTGTGGCTAGCATCTAACATGCAGAGGGGGTGTCAATACTACCTTGCAACTTAGACCCCCCCCCCAATGCATGCATAAAACAGGGGCCCTCACTCTGTCCTAGCTGTGTGTGATATGAGAGCATTGGCACCACCTACTCTGTGTGCAGATGAACCGTCTTCACTGCTAAATAAAGAAATCGCAGTAATTGTAATCATTTTCTGAATGAAGAAGTT
Organism: Heterotis niloticus; assembly: GCA_018136845.1. Taxonomy (NCBI): domain Eukaryota; kingdom Metazoa; phylum Chordata; class Actinopteri; order Osteoglossiformes; family Osteoglossidae; genus Heterotis; species Heterotis niloticus. The sequence continues at coordinate 30,199,015 of CM030895.1, read as the reverse complement.
AAAAAGGTTTCGGCTTATTGAGTCGATTCCACGGCAACACCCTGATCCGCAGCCTGAATCCCCCCGCAGTGGCCAGGGACAGTACGCAAGCCTGGGACAGCATCCCATTACTAGCAGCACCTTTATGCACGGAATTGACCTCCAAAGGTTCCGTCGACACTTCCTGTTTACACGCTCCGCTCGGCTTAACTTCGCCCTGCGGTTTGTGACACGCAGCATGTAGATGTGGCAGCCATGAGGGGGCAGTCCACTGCTTTCTCATTTCTCACCTGGATGGAAAGTACCTAGCAAGATGCATTCGGTCATACACTCTTATCAAGAAATACGCATCTCAGTGTTTTAAAGCGTTGCCTAAATATCCAGTAAGTGTAAAGAAATGTGGAGGAAACTATACATCTTAATAAAGGATGTCCCTGAACTGCTTGGTGCTGAATCATTGGAGATTATTTTCACCATTTGGCACATAAACATGTGATTTGCTGTTTGGATCTTCCCTCTCCTCATTTCTGTCACTAACCCCACGTTTGGCAGATCACGTAAAAGCCGAGTGGTTGAAGAGCAGGTGGAAAAGGGGCTGTCCCCGCCCCAAGATTGACCGATATGAAATATGATGACGGGTCAAAACTTGTTTTGAATTTACATCCTTTTTTGGTCTAATTCTCATTTAATGGCTCATTTCTGTCTTAAGCCGGTGTTGATTGCTCATTTCGGTAAAGAGCATACAGTGGGTGTAGAGTATTTATGAACCAGCAGTCTCCACCTACAGGATAGACGTGGTGGAACTTGGCACCAGGAGAGGCCAGCAGCTTGGTGGTGGAGTGGCTCAAAGGTTCAGAGGCTCAGATTTCTAATGACTTCACAGCCTGATAAGTTTCTGGATCAGAATACTGAGGGGTTCTTCTCTGCCGGTGGGACCAGTGGCCCAATTTGTCGTACCTGGTTTGTTTCATTTGTCCTATAAGAGTATATATTGTTGGGAGATCCCAACTGCCCTGAGCATAAATGTGATAGCAAAATAAAATGCAATTACTAAATAATAATGGCTAATGGTTGTGGTTTAAAGCAGGGCTGAAAACTTGAAGTAATTCCTAGTGGTCCGGGAGCAGGTTACTCCGCTGGCTCTGGTTCTGTTTCTGCTTCCCCGGCTGCCCGGGTTGCGAAAGCGCTGGGGGGGGGGGGGGGGGGGGGCTTCTCTGAGACGTGTTCTGCCAGGTGGGTTTGCACACCGGAGATGTGCACACATCCAAAACTGGCTGCAGTACATAGGCTGAAGGGGAGCAAACCCACAGTTATGTGACACATATTTGCAGAGAAACCACACTGACATCTGCACACGGTGGGTTCTGCACAACGGCAAGCCATGAACTCAATACCAAACCATCCTCTAGTAGAGCCTCGTACCTATGCAGAGCGCGGAGAGTCGGGGGAATGACATGGCAATGTACAGTGGCCTATGTTGGGCCAGGCTGTAGCTGTAGTGACTGTGGAAGCCCTACCGAGTAGAGATGTAGACGTATGCTCTTGGCCACATTAAACGGCTTCCTCTCGTAATAACGGGTGGCAAAGGTCAGCTCAGCATGGTAGGGTGGGAACTCTGATTGTTATATAAACCGTTGTTCTAACGGCCACAGCGCTTCATAACCCTCTCGGTCTGCCCTTACAGTAAAGCCTGGGACTCTGACCGCACGCACACCTCTGGCGCTGTCAACTTCAAGGCGAGTGGCTGTGGTTTTACTGTTTTGTATTGAGCTGTTGTGAGCCAAACCCCACTCAGGAAAAGGGCGCTTGTTTTTGTGCCGTTATCTCTTCACACTATCCAGCTGCCTTCTGCTGTGATGAACCACCTTAGCATTTGACACAAACACCTGCTAGCCCTTCTAGAAAGGCTCATTTCAGGCTCAAGAGTCTTGCTGTTGCAGCTCTGCTGTGTTAACTTTGAAACTTGACCTACAGGTGCTTGGGACAAACCCAGTACTTTAATTGCATTACTTTTTGCTTGTTCTAAAAAGGACAGAAATGGTCAAAAGAGTGTAATGGAATCTAGCGTTGCTCTACTGTACTGTACTGAAGATTTGTTTAGGACAATAACGTATGTCTCTGGACTTGGCTTGAGGATCCTTATTGTATAGGATCTTGTTCAGGCCTCTGCTAGGTACCTCTGCAGTAAGCTGTATGATTTGGTTAACTGTAATACTGTGTGCTTCCGTATTGTTTTTAAGAGTTTAAGTTATACTTTTTTAAATAAAACTGAGTAGGTGTAGCGCTTATTGCTAACACACTTGTATAGGAAATGCTTGCATGTCCTTGCGTTCGTCCTTTGTAAGAGAGTAGTGTGTTCAGTGTGCTTGAGCGTTGGGTGCTAAGTGTGTGTTCGGATAATGTAGGGTACATTTGAAGGAGTGAAAGGTGCTACGGGTGGCTGTAAGCAGCGAAGAGATAGTTGGGCATCAGGTGCTATGCTTAGAAGAAAATGACAAAACACAGTCAGTCACCCATCGTCGATAATTGTGTATTTTGTGAGTAGCAGTCCGCTTAATGTTTGTGTGTGTGCGGGCAAAAATATCTGGAACCCCCTCTTCTAATGACTGAGCTCTGCTGTTTCATCTGCACCCACACAGCATACAATTGCATTCTAGACAACTGTGTGCTTCCAGCTTTGTGGCTTTGTGTCTAGCACAGTTTGGGAAAGCTCCTTTCTAGCCTCAACCCCCCCAGCCCATGCACAAAACAAGCTCCATAAACACATGGTTTGCCCAGGTTGGAACTTAAGTGGCTGCACAAAGCCCTGACCTCAATGCCGCTGAACACCTTTGGGATAAACTGGAATGCCAACCGCGAGCCAGGCCTTCACGCCTGACATCGGTGCCCAACCTCACTGATGCCGTTGTGGTTGAACAGGCACAAAAGTGGAGGCTGTTATAGCAGCTAAGGGAGAAAAACTCCATGTTAATGCCCGTGGGATTGGAATAGGAAGTTCAAGAAGCACATATGGGGGTGATGCTCAGGTGTCCACATACTTTTGGCCACACAGTGTAGATGAACATCACTATCCACCAATACTTGTGTAACCTATGCACATACACCAGAGAGACCCCTGGGCTGAACATCACCAGTGTCACCAGGGTAATGCAAAAGGACAGCAGGGTCATAAATGAGTGAGCAGCTGGTATCCAATCACAGGTCACCTGTCAGTGAACTGAAAAAAGAGCGAGCGGATCTCTTGTTAACAAACAGGTAACTGGAGGATCCGCTATGTTACTCCCCCACTCTCCGTCATTCATTCCAAACTGCTGTAGACGCCGTTCTCCTGATGGCGATGTCCTGGATGTTTTCTGTCTCCTGCGGTGTCTTTGCTCCACGATGTCCAAAGGGGGGTGCTGTGGGCCTTAGGGTTTGCGGACTGTATGAAGCCTGTGTGCAACACACCTAAGTTACCATCAAAACTAATTTTCGTAAGAGGCTGTCATCAGCAATACTTTTGGGATATGCCTTCCACTGCTGGGTCTTAGGATACGCTGTTGACAGCATGATGGGGCACGAGGCTTTCAAACTGTAATGCCTTTTTTTTTTTTTTCTTAAAACGTTAACAGACACCAACTGTTGCAAAATGCAGTCACATGTGTGGTCTACGAGGATGTAATCACATCAGATTTAATCTTAATTCCTTTATATTAAACAAGAACCATTAGCGACGAAAATTGTGTTCTATTAAGAGTTAATGCATTTAAATAATTATCAATTACATTTCCATTTAAGTCCCGTCCCACTCGTACTCCTAAACAGCCACTCGATGTGGACAGGAACATTCGGTCAATTAGCAGCACGGCTGACCTTGGGTGCGGCAGTATACATAGGGCTCTAGCACGCGCTACACCGCTTCCCCCCCCCCCCCCCAGGCCCAGTAGCAGGGAGAAAGCCCTCCATTTTGCTCTTGGCGAACATACTGTACGATGATCGTAAACATTCAAGGGCCTGAGCGTCTAATAGGAACGTTTGGTTGCTAAGGCTAATAACAGTTACACACACACGCATGCGCGCGCGCACACTCGTTTTCTTATGCATCTTTGGTCCTTCCTCCAAAAACGTTCATCCCACATCCCCCTACTCAAGATTTTCCCCTCTGAGCACTAAAAAAAAGAGAGATGTGGAAAAAGCACGGTGGGATGAAACGCCTAAGAACTTTGTGTGTCTTCTTGGAAGAAGTGCGAGAAAGCTGTCGTACTGCTGCAAGACTCTCCCTGACAAAAGAGGGCAGTATAATGACAAAGTGGACCAAGTTCTCGCTGGTGCTCTTGATCACCGTGGGGGGGAGGGATCAGATGGCTGAGAGCAGTGTGTCGCTAGCTGCTGTCTCGGGTAGGACGTTAATGTCTCCCTCCAGGATTATGAAAAGACTTAGCTGTGTGGGGGGATTTTCACTTACATCAGAAGTGCAGCATGAGGAGAATAAACTCAAATCACAGATGCCACAGACTGCTTTTTTTATTATACAGTCTGCTTTTAATAAAAATGTACATTTATGTTTTAATGTGGAAAGAGCGGGATTTTTACTTTATGAACGCAGTTAATCTTTTTTTTTCCAGCCTTGTACCCTAAAATGTCCACTTAAATTTGCCCTGCACCTTGTCAACAGGTGCAAATGGGAGGGTTTTTTAATGCAAACGATTAAAAAAAATAAAAGACTTTTGTCAGACTTGAGGTTTGCTGTGGCATGAATTTTTAGACAGCGGCAACTCCAAAAGAGCTTCATAACCGCCTATCGATCAGCATTATTGTAACTGTGACGTGGCGTATTATTGCATCCGGGGACGAGCACGTTGTACATTTTCCAGCTTTACGCACTTGCACAGTTGGAGAGTCGCCTGAAGTGCGTACTCCACCTGCCTTGCTGGAGCCGGTTCTGGGAGTCCTGTGATCGCATCAGGCTCTGTCACCAGAGCTCCTACTGCAACCCCTCTGCTAGAACTGAACCGAAAATTATCATTAAAACTTCATTAGAGCTGTATTCCAAAAAGGAGTAGATTCAAATAATTGTCATGTACTGTATTTTTCAGCAAATGCAGCTGAAGTGTCTGCAGGAGGATCCATTCCTGAACGTGATATCAGGACCTCCAGATGAAAGCGGATGAGAAAAGTACAAAGCCAATTATTTCCCACCAGTCGTGGACGTTGCTCAGGTTTCATTAGGTAATAGCTCATTGGCAGGCGGTGCTGTTATCTTGCCGAGGACACAATTCCTGCACCAATTAAGTTCCCGTTCAGCAGGAATTACACGCTCCTACAGTAGAGACTGATACACCTCCTTTTTGGACCTGCTGTGTATGGTTGGCACCTCCCGGCCCTCGGGGGCCCCCATGCCCCATCTGATTCCCAACCTTCCCGAGCATCTCCCGCTTCCCCACATTGAGGCCCTGCATGGGCACACTAGGTGCCTCTTTTAGGCCCAGTGGTCAGCATCAGGGTGAAAATGTCAGACCTGAACTTCACATTGGCGAACTGTATGCTGTGTTTAATAAAAAAAAAAAAAAGGAAAAAGTAGGCGTTATGCAGGTTGGACAATTTAAGTGTTAAACAAACATATAATATTGGAAATTTGTTATGTCATCCAGTGAGCGATACGTATCAGAATGCATATCAGAGTATTAGCGAATCAATGTCAAGTGGCGCCATCCTGATAGCGTGGAGAGGCTTTTGAAAACACAGCAAAGCCAATTCGCAGCGAGCCGAGACAATAATTATTTTTCAGCGTGGTGCTTGACGCGTACAGTGACTGTAATAATGTGACAGTTATATCCCGCGGACCTCATTGAAACAAAAACACTCGGCAGCAGACTGCTCTTACGCTCGGCCAAAATGGAGTGATTTGTAGATGGAAGAGGAGCGTCGAAATGCTGCCATTACTGCAGGCCTCGTGGTTGTAGCGCAGGAAAGGCTTATTGTGTGTTTGCACGGCTTGTGGCACCTTGTTGTCCATTTGTTTAATAGCTGCAAAAATAGCCTTGTACTGTACCCGATGCATTTAAATATTTTATCACCTAACCATCAGCGGGCAGAATACCGGCATACACACGGGTTTGGGAAAATGTGTGGCTTGCGATAAGGAGAAAAGTACATTTTTCACAGCAAGATGTCAGTGACCGCTGCAGCTCTTCCATGCAAATATTGAAAGTGAGACTCGGTGGCATTTTGCAAAGTTAGGGTGAGAGAAAAGCATTGACAGTGGGGTCTGACCACCGTGTTCGCTGAACACTGGACGCCCCACTTAGGCTTAAACTAACGTGGTGATCGGACCTGATCGTCATTGCTTTTCGCTTAGCATCTGTAGCATCAGCTGTACGAGCGGCCACGTAACACACAGATTAAAACGTTCTATTTGTGAGTTTTATGAAAAATCCATTTGGTCTTTCAATGCAGAGCACTCGAGGAGCAAAAAGACGCCGGAGTAATGCATCCCACAGCTCTTGAAATAGCTTTTAAGCAGTGGGAAAGAGGAAATTAAGCGTGCTTATGATATAATAACTGGCCATTAACCTGCTGTTACAGTACTCAGCCGCACTGTGCGTGCACTCGTCGTACGGCTGCAAGACGCTCAGGCCACTGCGCGCATCTCACTCTAATGCTTTAACTTCAGCGTCCCTACATGTTCAAGAAGGGATTGCAGATATATGATATAATCCTTCTTAGCTTAAGAACATTTCTGCTAATATGTGTACATTGTATATCTTGAATTAAGAGGCTTGCGAGATAATATGCAAATCTGGGAAGAAAATGAAATTGGATATTTATGACTAATCTGCAGCCAGAGAATAGGTTAAGGGGTCCAAATTAGATTATGACTTAAAGCACTGGATGTTGCCTATCGCTGCATCAGAGGAAATGGTCTTTGTGGCGAAGATGGTCAAACGCACGCACAGGAACGCGCGGGCGCCCGCACGAATTGCACTCGAGATACGAAGTTTGCGCTGCAGATGTGACCGAAATTAACATATATATGCAAATTAGGTTTTAATTAATTGCAAAATTTATTTTGATTAAATTCTCAAAATGTCATGATTTTAATCATTACAAAACTTTTAATTAATTTTGCTAGTTAAACCTCATCAAGGCATCCATTGGAGCTTAATTAGAGTCTTGCCTCTCCCTATAATTTAAAATGGGAAAATCAAAAATTAACCATTGTTATCACATTTGTAATGCAACTAGTAAGAAAGATTGGGTGCCGATAAATCAGCTGGGTCTGATTTTCACAAGCAAGTGAAATAATGCTGCTAATTGGCAGATATTCTAATATTGATTAAATTAGGCACTCTGGTGGAGACATTCATATCATTCCCCGTGCGCCCGCCCTGCTGGATTAACAAGTGCGGCTCCTTTCGTCCGGCTGCGGCGAGCGGCGCGAAAGGCGGGAAAGTTAACATCTTAATTTTTAAAAATTACCCGGAGCGGCGAACGTGTTCCATAAAATGCCGCGCGTAGTAATATTCCCCGAACCCGCGTCGGGTGTTTGCCGCGAGGCGGATACTCGTTTGGCCGTACCGAGGTATCGCGAGAATGAAACTGAAAGCAAATGTTGAAGTACGGCCGCTCGACTGATCCGTGTCTGGTGGCATCCTGTCTTTCATCATTGTTCTAAGAAGGTATTTAGAGTTTCTCACACTTTGGTTTCAAAGCCGGGAAAGTTTCAGTCTCTCCTGCATCATTTAAGAATATAAGGAGGCTTACGGGGATAAGGCTCTCCAGGTGCTGGAGGTGAAGTAACCAATTACACATGATAACTTTTGACTTTTCTAATCTCCTCAGTGTATCACTAGATTCCTCTTTAATGTACTTGTGAACTCGAGCCATCTCTAATCAGCCATCTCTCTCTTTGTTATTTTAATGCTGCCCACTTGTCTAAACCACTTCAGTCAAAAAGTTAAACAGCTCCCAATGGACAGACGTGACTTAGAACAAATGCGAATGTGACCGAGTCCTGTCGAGGGCCCCTGGTGCGAACGTTAATTTCAGGTATGAGCTGCTGGGCTGAGCGCAGGATAAACGGGGTTTGTTTACATTATTATTATTATTATTATTATTGCTAGTAGTAGTAGTATTTGCATGATCAATTCCAATATCATGGAGCCTTCTTCTCTTTCCATAATGAGACAAGATAGTTCCTGTAGGTTGTCAGACCTCAGCCCAAAAAAAAGCCTATTGGACTGTTTTAGGCCTTGGCTGTTATGGTCAGATGTTTTGACCCTAACTTTTCTGATGTTTAGGAAATTTACCCAGGCATAGGGGTGAAGACTTTTTTTTTAATAAAATAGACTTTAATCTTAAAGCATTGTTATTCTGTGCAGTATTTGTATATTAATTGTGTGGTAAGGTCATGTGCAGTCAGTGACAGCACCATGTATCGGCTGTGCTGTTTTCAGACAGTGTTTGCTAATGCTCACTGTTGCAATGGTGCTAATAAAATAAGTGTATATTCAAGTATTTGCAAAAAAAAGTCACTTTATAATAATATACTCTTTAAAGCTATAGCCTCTTTGTATCTTGTGTAAAGCACAGTTTCTATCTGTCTGTTTGTTCTTTGTGTACAGCTTTGTTTTATAAGCCACAGACTAGAACACTGGCACACAGGTACTTCTAACCCTAAGTGAGGTTATGTGTAGTAAACTTCATTAAACTCCAAAAGGGCTCCTTACTGTTTGGAAAATTTCTCTGATCAGGCTTGGAGAAATGGGAGTAGTGACTTCACACACAGAGCATACGTACGTGACACTGATGGATTTTCTCACTACACGCACACGGCAGACGTCTCACATGCTCTATAGACACCCATGCTGACAAAGGAGATGGCAACAGATTTTCTCATCACACACACACACACACACACACCCCCGCTTCACACTATAAATGCATGCTGACAAACTTTCTCACTCATACACAAATTGGAAGATACTTTAGTGATATACAGTTTATTACGGTCCACATCTCAGGGCCTTTTGTAGAACGAACACTGTCTTGGTTTTACGTTCCTGAGCTACTTGTAATTTGGGGTGCCCCCCCCCATTCACACAACAGTCCTACACAATGGAAAAACTACTGTATCAGTCTGCGGCGAAAAGCACCATTTTCTCAAAAAAGGAACTAATAATTCTATACAAAGCCATTTTCTCTTGTCACTTGGTCATTTGACTCCCACATGTGCTCTGTGTGTGAGCCTAAGTCAGACTTGGCAGACAGCACGCATGCGCGTGCAAATACACGAAAGTTGTGATCATCTGAAGTAAACACGCAAGCATGCTAGTTTATGCTATTTTTATTTTCATTGCACAAACGTACTAGGTAAAATTTTTATTTAAAGTTTGGTAACAAATATTTGGGAAACACCATTTTCCAAATAAGTCAGACTTAATAAAATGTCTACCTATAGATGTGCCCCTGTCTCATCCCTTTCTCCCTTTATTCATAACTGTCTTATCAACCTTCATTCATCAGCATCCAGTGTGTCACAACTTTGATGGTGTTTCTGACATGAAAACCGACAGCTGAAAAATGCAATCTGCTTCATGAGGCCATGTCAGGACTTGCATGCTGCCTTTGCCCTGGACCTCAGATGCTGCGGAAGGACAGCAGCTCTGCAGGGGTCCCTTACACACCCGAAGCAGCCATCCTATCTGCTGAGCAATGCAGAATGTGTTTCCCATTGATCTCCAAGGCCGGGAATGGTGATTTACTTCACCCACACATAATGGCAGTAATAGGTTGCTAAGAAATAAGAACATTATTGTTGCCCGCAAATCACATACTTGTCCTTGTTAACACATGCAGCAATGTGCTGAGATCCAGCGTAATCGACAGTGCTGGAATAGCCCTACCCTGGTAATCACTAGCATATTTCAGCCTCATACTTTGCTTTGTGGAGCCCTTTCTGCGCTTCTCCAACATGCTCACAATGGACAGTAGAAGGGACTCCCAGGCTCCGCCTCCGATAACGTGGCCACCGCGTATGTGTAAAATATACAGTGCGTTTGTTTTTTTGCTCATTTTTTCCATCAATTTATTTGCTGTTAATCATTGGATTGCACTTCAGCTTGATCAGCAGAACGATGACAGTTAATTGCTCATGAAATGAGTTTTTTGGCAGCGCCAGCGTTTGTAAAAACTTGAGCAGCACCCCCTCCCCTCCTCCTCCTGTGAAGATGTATGAGCCCAATGTGTAGGTCTGCTCAACTTTGTGAACTAGATGCCAGACCACATCAGAAGGCATGCAGAGTTTGCAGACTGCCCTGCAAAACGCAGCCTCTCCCTCCCCTCGCTTGCCCTCCCAGAGATGCTTCCGCCCGCCCTCTCCACCCCTCCCCCTCTGAGCACAGGCCTCCAGCCCGAGTCTTTGGGTCAAGCTGCAGATTTAGGGTCCCCCGTGACCAAGGCGGGCCAGAATTCTCCTTTCTTTTATTTCCTCTGCATACGTTTGCGGAATCGTGGATGTAAAGGCCACCATTTGTTGGTGGTGAAGGTAATCCACGGAAGAAGTTTGTTTCAAGTGTAGGCCTCCTTTCTACACCTTTAACCCCTGTAGGTAAAATTTCTGAAAGGGGCTGTGTTTGTCCACACTCTAGACAGCTTTCAGGTATCCAGTGTGAAAGGTGCTGGAGTTTACCTCTACGCTGCTACCTGTGGCTCCATACTTCCTGCAGGAAAACAAGAACCTGCTCCCCTGTAGAGCCTCAGGAGTCTGGACAATGTCTTCTTCACAGTTCTCCCAAACTTCATGTGAGCTCTGGAGTTTCTGACCTATTGCAGAATTGTGAAACCAGGCGGTAATCTAATGGCTTCTGATGGCACCGTGGCTCGGCTCTCTTTTCTTTCACAAGTAAGGGTGCAGACTTTGCACAAATGAGAGACACTTTGAAAAATAAGCCTTCATTTGTGATAAAGTGGATTCAGATGGTTGGCTGTGGCTCAAAGAGGCTGACTGGTTTGGGTCAGCTTATTATTCCTCTGAATACAAAGCACTGATGTTCTCAAGAGCAGCACTTTTCAATCAAAACCCTGGCCATTAGGACTTGGGTCAAGGCTGAGCCGCTCGCAAACCCTCCACTGTCGCCCTCATGGTTTGGATTTAGGCTGCACATCTCCAAGCTTTTAGTGTCAGAGTTGGGAAGCAGACCAAAACAAATTATAATTAGAAGCATCTGGGTTGAACGAATCATCATCTTATAGTGTGGTTTGAGGGTGTAAAAGGCTCTTGTAACCTGTGGACAGCACTGCACTGCTATGGATTTTGACATTAATGGCTGTCTTGTGTTGAAGTTTTAACAGTGTGATTGTGCTTATTGGCATCTTGTTTGAGAATTAAATACAGTTATCCTTCAGTTTGTGTTGGTAGAACACGATTTGCATGCCGAATACCACAATACCACAAACTCAGGCCCCGTGTATGTAATGGTGTCTGTTTAGCATAGTGCTACATGGGTGAATATGGTAATATTTAGTGCTATTCTGCATGGGTGAATACAGGAAGGATGTAAATTATCACTGACCAGGAGAATAGAGTTTTAGGGGTTTCATTTGTGGAACAAAGATGTGTGTTTGCTTGTTAATAAAACAGTTTTGTTTAAATTACATCTCAGTGGCGAATCCTTTTAAACACTACAGTGAACACAAAGTATTGTTTCTTTCTCATAAAGGCTTTTTTTGGTATTTTAGTGATGTTTGCAAAAATCTTTTGAGGTTTTTAGGTTGGACTGGAACGTTATAATTTTTCCCCATAGGAAATAATTGAAATAGCATCTTGATTTAAACATTTTCATACAAATCCGGCCTTTTCGGGAACTAACTGGGTGTGTAAATCGAGGGATGACTGTGTTACAGTTTCATAATGGGGTGGTATTGAGATGAAGGTTTGATATCTGACTTAGTCCCTCCCTATGAGTAACTGCTGATCCATGTTGTCCACATCAGTCTGGAACCCATTCCAGATGCATGGGCACAAGGCTGAGGAGGACACGCTTGGGCAGGCCATCACTCCATTGCAGAGCAGCCACACATGCATGCAACTACACACTGTTTGCCATTTAGAGTGACCAATGAACTAGAAATGCATGTCTTTTGACTGTGGGAGGAAACGGTGCAGACTCCACCCAAACCGAACCTGATTCAGACCGGCTCAGGTGCTGTTAGACATTTCAAATTCAACTTTAATTTAGCTGACATAGTCAAAGTCATTTTTTATTACCATTTTTATATTAACTTGATTGTTTTGACATTATTAAACACACCAAGCTGTATGAACCTTGCAGTGTAATAGGTTTTTATTACACAGTTAAAGTTCATGCTAAACGCTCGGTTTTTGGAGAAGGGTTCAGGGATATTTGTGTTTAGCAAATTTCAGCGGCAATGGTGGACAACAAGTACAGTCTACTGTGTCAAGCATATCGCTGCATGTCTGTACCCAGGGGATTTCCTCACCAAGCTGCAGCCACCAAGGTGTGAGCATGTTTCCTCTAAAGGAGTGTGAACCAGAATTCACAGGCTGTATGTGAGGGACTCGAGAGCAGATATTCAATTAGAAACTCTCTGTGTGTAAAGAGAGAGCAGACAAAAGCTTAAATCAGATTCTTGTGATCTGTTAAATTGTAGTAGTAGTAGTAATAATAATAATAATGATAATAATAATGATGAGCAAAGCAAAACTGTTCCAATTTGCCTAAAAAATCCTGACTTTAGGCTTCTGTAATGTTGAACAGATGTTGCCTGCGTTGGCCTGCCATCTACACAAACGTACTTGAGCGCTGCAGGAGAGTCTCTTCCAAAACTACATCAGAGCTGCTGTTACCAACCAAGAAAAAAATAAATTATGCAACTGTCTATTTAGCAAGGCGGTGCTGTGCTCCTCATTCTCTCTCAGGATTGCAGCGCTGCACTAGATCTGCCAGATGAGCATCTCAGGCATGGAATGTGTCACTGAAAATGAAACGTGTGAAACAGTCCGAAAAAAAAAAAAAAATCCTTTTACATTTCAGAGTAACGGAGATGCAAAAAAAAAAAAAAAAAAATCCTTTTACATTTCAGAGTAAAAGGGAAAAAAAGTTGCAAGGAATCAAGCTGACATCACTCTTCTCCTGCAGAGACGACAAACACCCACAACCTTCTGGTCAGAAACTATTTTTAATCTCTTGAATGTGGGTTACGAAAGAGTTAATTGATTATTTTTACTCAGAGACACAAACGTTTCCATCCGCATCCGCTGCTCTGCTCCCCCTTTCTCCTTCTTTCTCCTGCATGCTGCCCCGCTCGCGCAAGTCGCAGTGCACTTATGAATAAGTAGGACACAGAGACCCTAGAAATAACTGTGGTTGGTGGCTTGGGAGAAGGGAGGGAGGGGGAAGAAATTCACTTTTAATCAACAAGATAATAGGAGCCATACGTTAACGCCCCGCACGGTCTTGCGTCGTCCGCTTGTTCCCACACTGCCGGCAGCCACCCGCTGCTCCTTTGGTGAGGGACACCCCCATCTGATAATACACACATACATGTACGGAGAGAATAGATCCTCAAATAAACCCACCATTTAACTGGTGCTGGGATGTTTATAGGCCCTGTTTTGTTTAAGCCTGATAAAAGGACTGTCGTCTGCTGTGTGCCTGCTGCACTCCTATCACCGGGCCACATCTTTCTTTGTTTTTTCAGAGAAGAAAACTTGTTTCTGTTTTCTTTTCTCTTTTTCCAGTGTGAAGCATAAGTGTATTTTTATTACCAGGCATTCGCAACGAAGGTGTTGAGCTGTTTACATGCCACATATATTCAGTTTTTATTGTGTTTCAGTAAGAATTCACTCATTTGCATGTTTGAAGGGTGACACAGTGGTCACCCTGCATGCGTCCTGCAGTCCTGAGCATTAGTAAAAATGTCTTAGTTTAATGTAAGAGCACACCTGCTCCTTCGGTGCCCCAGTTCTCCCAGTCTGAATTGGTACTTGTCTGGCCTGCTGTCCACCAGAGGCCCTGCTAACCATTCTGCTTCACCCAGCGCACATGTTGGGGGTGGGGGGGAACGCAACTGCTTATTGAAATAACTGCCAAAGCAGTGCTTAACTGGAATGTGCCCAAGGCTGTGGGACTTCTCACACCACTGACTGATAAGAGCAGATCTGGCCCTGTTCCAGGCCTAAGCAGGGGGGCTTGAGGTTTCCTTTGTTGAATGGCTCCTGGGTTCGAATGGAGTGAAAACACAGTTATTACCTATCCTGTGGGTTTCAGGTTCTGACTAATTGTGTAATAACCCCCGAGCTGTGCATAACAAGCAGCCTGCAGAGAGCCCTGGCCTACATTTGAGGTTAATGACCAGAGAGATGGAGAGCCCGATATGTCTGAAGCCTGAGAGGAGCACGCGCTCCACATCCTCCGCTCTCAGGACCCTTACGCCCCGTGTCGCTGAGAGTGGGTTAGTCAGTGTGCGTACCATTCAGCGGGGTGTCAGACAGGCTGTCCTCAAATGTGCAGTATAACTGACACAGAGCAGTTGGGCTAAAGGTGTTAGGCTGGCGATCTTACAGTGTGAATGGGTGTGTCAGTGTGCGGCCTATAGCAAAGTAAGTTAATTTTCTACTTTATAGTGGCTGAATTCCTCCAATAATCTTGTTAGCTGGGCCGACACTGCAAACATACGTGTCGTTAATTTAAACTTTGTAACATTTCGACAATGTGGGAAATTCGCTAAAGTGTAAGTTAATGACGTTCACGGTAGTGGACACACAGGTTCGTGTGACAAAGACGACAAAGTCGCTTGCTCGCTCACTCACTTGCTCACTCGTGTTTTCTAACTGCTTCTCCAAGTCGTGGTTGTGGGGTCCGTAGTTTGTTTTTAAGAGCATCACGGTGTTTCGCTCTAGTAGATGCAGCTGCTGAAGAGGTCGCCCATATCGGCACTGAATGGGAGGTTTTGCGCTGCGGTGGGACCTTTTGCTGCCATGACTCCGAGTGTCAAGCGATGGGCTGAATTCTGTGTTTTTTGGGCTGCCAAAGTCGAATGGCAAGCAGGACCCTGTGCTTTTTTTGGCTTTAGCCCAGAGGAAAGGGGGCACCAGCTGCAATGGTTTAATAGCACATCATATCCACTGTGCCCTGAGCAGCGCTAATATCGGTCCCTTTGTTTGCCTATTAAAGTACCACATGAAAGAAGGCAGTTCTCCTTTTGTTAAAGCATAATTATAGCTTTCTTGTAAGCTTTCATTTCAGTAGGAACAAAATGCAGGAGAATTTCAAGTACACACAACTCGTCTGGGATGTTAAAATGGTTTCTAGCTGTGCTACCCTTTATTAGAACCGTGCATTTTTGGGAAAGTGTTCAAAGGTTCATTAAGCCCCATTTTACACCGCTTACTTTGTGGAGGTATAACGCACCTTAAATTGGGATTTGTTAACTTAAAGAACTAAACATCCTATAAACCCTAAATAAGTTGTCTACAGTAACGTGTGACGCAAAGGTGCATGTAAAATGAGAAAAAGTGCTTTCCATTTTGAAAGCAGTGGATGCAGACTTTCAGAACGTGCGCAAATTAAATGTATTTGCCCTTCCTCCTACTCCTAGAAAGTAGCAGAAAAACAGGTGTGGGTTATTCACTCTTAATATTTTGTCAGATATTTGCAGCAGTGTGTGTGGTACAAATCTTACTTTGATTTTTGGCTCCTTTGTTCGGGGATCGGTTCAGGCTGCAGTGGAACACGATGGAGAGAAGTTCAGAAGGACAAAGCAGTGAAAGCAACAGCACAGTATGAACCGTGTGGTCCCGTGTTGTCCTCTGACGGCTTTTACTTTGGTTGCTCAGATCTAAATGCACGATGGCTTACACTGCTGCCCGCAAACCATGTTTAATTTCACTTTTTGTTTTACGCTATGTAGAGTCCAAGCAGCAAGAATGCTCATTCACGGTTCACGTCGATTCGCACTTATTTGAGTGATAATGGAGTAAAAAATGAAAGAGTTGGTCGTATCAGTTATAAAATTTCAATAAAATAAATTAAATATATCAGTGTGGAGTCCTTACAATGTGCCCTAAGTGAAAATACTCCATCAAGGACTTTGGGATGAAATCCATGTCTAAACAATTTTGAACTCATGGTGTCATTAGGGCAGCAAAGAGGCAACCATGAAAGCAGTACCGAAATCTCCTTGAAGATGTAGGGAAAGAAGCTCGTATTGATCGGCCTGTCCGCGGATGCGATCCTTAAGCCTGCTACTCAGGGGCGGGGAGCTGGAGATCCATACTCCAAAGACTTTAATCCAGCTCGTCTCTGGATGGATTGGCCCTCACCTTCGCCTCCTGGCAAGCGCTCCTGATCAGACCTGGCGTGAGCTTTTATTTATTTATTTATTTATTTATTTATTTATTTTTCATGTGCGTATTTATTAGTTGTGGCAGACTGTTCCCAGCCAGAATGTTCTTTTTAATCGTTGCTATTTCATCGACTGCCGTTATTGAATTCCCACATATTTCATCACTAATTTATGATACCTCTCAAAAATGAGCCTTTTCCTTTAAATGTGTTTTAACTTTAAAACCAGCCCTTTAATTAACTTAGCCCATTTACTGCAAGTAAAGGGTTAAAAATACACAGTGCAGCATATATGCTTTTGTATAGCATTTCATGTTCTGTTCAAAGGGAATTTCTTATTCAAACATACAAATTGCAAATATACACTTCTGTGTGTGTCACTGTTATGAGTAAAATATCTGGCTGGAATCGCCTGTGATACCCTTTTCTGGGTTGTGTGTCAGCCCCTCATCAGTATTAACGTAGGAGACCGGGATGAGTTTTGGGCCAGACCGGACCGAGGGCATGAAGTGAGAAAATTTTTCAAAAATGTATTCACTCCTCCTTGTTTCAACCCAAAGAAACTTGCGATTCATAGCCACGCTACTAATGCTAATGCTGCTGCTGCTGTTGAATGCAAGTCAGCTTTGGTAGCAACCAGTGAAAATATCACCCTAATAAAATCTTGCATATGTTTAAGTCTTTAATTTCAAAGTCTGAATTTAACACAATAGGCAGCAATCAAAGCTTGTCAGAATGTGAGCGGGTGGGGAATCAACATTTTCAACGTGATTATGGTTTACTCAGCTATTTTATTAGACAAGTTTATTGTGTTTACCAAGACTCGTGTCAATCTTGCTGCGTAGTCTTTGTTTGCGTATTTCCATTTGACATTTATACTGGAATAAACGGTGAGGTGAGCAATGAATTGGTGTGCAGCCTGTTGAGCTCTATTACACAGAAGTGCGGGTTGTGCCCGTGGCGCACTGCAAATTTTCCTCATTCTCAGCTGAGGACTGAAGGTTTATGGCGTCTGACCTACAGTGAGTCAGCAAATCCACATGACCAGGTCGTACCTGCAGCTGTGTCTGAAACTGCTGTAGTAATGCTTGACGGGACCTCAGCACCTTATGTGGCAGAATGTTGATGGAAAACATAGTCTCCCATAATGCACTTGCTTGCATATTTGTTAATAGCTGTATTGCAGTGGCAATGTCGAGCTTCTCTGACTTGTCTGCGTTCCGAAAGCACTGAGACGGTCACGTTACACTGATGTTTAAACAAACTGTGGAGAAGCAGGGCTTATGGTACCGCGCTCCAGTCTCCAGAGCTCTGTTTCCCTGACACAACCGACAGCGCGGTTTACGCTGGCTGTTACAGATTTATTATTCCAGCAGTATTACTATGTGTTATACTTGCCCTGTACATGTTTAGTTTGTAATAATAATGCATCTTTTTTCATGTGTATTAACTTTGATTGAGCTGTTCTGTTAACATCAGGATGTTTGTGAGGGCAGTGTGGCTGAAGTGAGCAACACAGGATTGTCTGTTGCCCAGCCAGCCACAGCTGGGCCCCAGTAGCCCACACATTAGGGCAACATAGGTCCCTTACTATATGTGCAGTGTTTTTTTATATACATAAAATTAAATACTGAGCTTCTTTAAATTACTTGTTTATACACTGGTTGCCATCTACGGTCAAAATTACTTTCCTGCGTTGGGAAGAGTTATGAAGGTCATTTATAGTTAGAGAAGTTGTAAGGATTGCTCTGGATATTTGCATCTGCATGGTCCAACATCATGGTGACGTGAACAACCTGCCAAAGGAAGGCGTGTTACTTTTACCGGAGTAAAATGGGTTGAACCCAACTACAGCAGTGACTGACTCGCTTTGTGCTGCAGACAAAGCAACTCAAACTGTTTTGCGCATTATGTGCTGCTGAGGAGGTCTGAATGAAAAAAGGCCCCGAGCATCAATGAAAGAGGGGGTCACAATACATCATTTTCAAAGTCACAACATGGTAGTGTTTGCAGCAGACCCCGTGCTTACTGGCCACCCAATCAGAAGCGGATAACACCCCTTCCGGTGCTCATCCAGTGAGAAGTTCAGGAGCCACTCCACTCAGCTCAACTTCCAGCTTGACCTCCAGGAACTGAACACATTTCCACCTGCCTAAAGTTCTCAACTTAAAAGTGTTACCCAGGTATGTATTTTTGCTGAAATGGCAGACAGGCAAATTAGCGCGTGAAACATCATTCACTGTGAGCTCACACTGTGTCACCGTGGCGTTGGTATCCATTTATGATTCTTTAATTGAAAAGACTTCAGCTGTAAAATGAACTAGTATGACTCGCTACGCTAAGTGGAATAAAGTCCTTTACTCATTTAAACGCTCAGATGCTTGCATATTAGGCAGGTGTTACTTACTAAGTTCTGTAGGTTGTACAGCTCCGGTCTCCCTGGAGTCGCACTCTTGTTTACAATGGAAGCACAAAATAACATTTCTGGGCCCAGTGGGGTTCCCCCTGGAAGACCCCCGCTAGCAGTAACAGAGGATTAATTAGCAATAATCCCAGAGGAAATGCTGTAGGATTCAGCGCTGGTCAAAGGGGAGGCATTAGCAGTTTATACAGACAGGTAAAAATAAAGGACACACCTGGTAATTAATAGACTCGCTTATTCAGGGCTGAAATTTTTGCCTTATCATCTATTTATACTGTTTAACATTCTGCTCGGTGCACATACAATACACATGCGTATTGAACAATGATCTTGGCACCAAACTCGCAGTAAGTGAAGCCTTGAAAACCTGAATTCCGGGCAGAAACCCTCGTCTTTTTGCAGAGTTGGAGCTACAGCCAGCGTATGCTGGACCTTTATTATGGAGCTTCCACGGACCATTAATCCGAACTGTGCTGCAGAGATGCCGTTCGCTCAGGCTGTTCCATAGTTCTCATGTTGGATGAGTAGGCTGTGCCGCTCGTGCAGTAAACTTCTGCTGGGCGACAGGCCCATGTAATGGTATCACCCTGAGTGCCGGAGCCCAG
Source organism: Heterotis niloticus (assembly GCA_018136845.1). Classification (NCBI taxonomy): domain Eukaryota; kingdom Metazoa; phylum Chordata; class Actinopteri; order Osteoglossiformes; family Osteoglossidae; genus Heterotis; species Heterotis niloticus. The sequence goes on along the minus strand of CM030895.1, from coordinate 30,179,663 downwards.
GACTCTGCAACAAACTGGCAGCGTGTGGATTTGTGATCAGTAAAAGCAATGGTGAACTGGCAGGGGAGATGGAAGTGAACGGGGTTCTGAGATGAAGAGAAGCGCTTCCATATGGCAGCGTAGAAAGAATGCCTGGAAAGGTGCCATAAAATTCTGGCTGCAAAGTCAAGGAGTTTCTGCTAATAAAACTGTGTTGGCAAATGGTCGCCATAGGGGAAGTTTCAGATGTCTCCTCAGCTTGTGTCAGCTTCACTCTACTCTCTGTCCCTGCCCTGTGCTCCAGCAACACCCCGTCTTCCTCGTCTCGCCGGCCCTCAAACTCTGTCCGTCACAAGGCGTTTCTCTGCACCCTCAGAGCAAATGCGATCTGATGTTGGAGCTCAGCAGCCTCTAGATTCACGAGAGACCCTACTGTAAAGCCAGTGTTCCATCCCTCACTTTCACGCTCTCTGTTCATGTGTTGCAGCTCTTTGTGGTTCTTTTGACTTTTTTTGCACAGTTGGACTGGCATCAGCCCCTCAGTTTGTGTAAAATACTGTGCAGGACTGTAATAAACAGCCCATAAAGCAGTGTTCTCCCTTCATCCCCTATCACATGTGAATACAGGATGATGAAGACCTTTTGTTATGAGCAAAAAGTTCCTTCAGAGGTGTTGCTACCATCAGCACAGTTTTATAAAAGTAAATAAGACTGTGGGATGAGTTTTTTCGTGCTTCATCGGGTCAGATTACTCAACCAAAGCAACCTTGTTTGTAACTTGCAGTGCCATCTTACTGATTTGTTAGAGGCATGGGGAGGTGGGGTCGGGAGGAAGGGTGAAAGTGATGGCAACCCGCGGGTTTGGACGAGTCACAATGGATCATTCTATTTCACCAACAGAGTTACAGGCTTTTTTTGGAGCCTCCAGAGGGGAGTTAACAGAGCATGATTATGAAAGTGATCTCAGAGCTGGGATGTTTGTAGGCCTTGGCCTGTGTGCGTTCAGCTGAAATAAGCTTATCGTTTGGAGTACATCGCCCTTGCCTTTCAGTGCCAACAGAGCAGTGAGTATTGGACACCTCCAGTTGATGGATCCTTTCGCGACTACTCTTGCTGAGTGCCTTTTGCCTGGGCCATATTGATCCCTGTTTGACTGTATGTGCAGTATGTTTTATAAATGAACTGCATGCAGACTAAAGTTGATGCATAGAAATGCATTGTGAGTGAACATTTGTGCATCCGGAAGTTTGTACAGACTGCCCTCAACTTACAAGCAGGTTGGGGACTGACGGCCCGCTCATAAGTCGCATCAGTTGTAAGAGTGATTATGTCTAAGTGTGTCATCCACTATATGGTAACTTCTTTTAAAACATTTGCTGATGTTTTGACCTGTTTTGTTTTATTTCTGGCCACAGTACAGTATATTATCAATACCATTATCAAATAATTCAATAGAAAGGTGTTTACTGCTCATGAGAGGTGATAAGATAGATGCCAGGTGTGTGGATGGGCAGCTGCCCTTGTGTCGTAGCACACAATGTGATACGGCATTCAGTTCACACACTATGATGTTACACATGCACATTGCACACATACGCATGTGCAGTGTTTTGTTTTCATAACATTTTCATAACATCTCCATCTACAGTAGGAACTGTAAGCACTCAGTCATGTCATACTGCTGTATGTGGTTTTGTACAGCTGTCAGCAGATGCTATTGTTACACTACCACTTTGTATAGCTACTCTACATTGTGCATTAAATGTTCAGGGTTATATGATTTCATTTGCTATAAGATGCTGAATCGCATACCAGAATTCCTTAAAAATGTATTTTTTAGACAAATTTTGATCATTTAATTTTCTAAATAATAGTAATCATAATAATTAGTATTATTATTTTGCAATGGACTGACAGCCTATCCAGGGACAGTTCATAGCCTAGCATCTAATGATTCTGGAATAGGCTCTGTGCCACTGCAAACCTGCTCAGGATAAGCAATGAATGGATGTATTATTATTATTGTTATCATTTTTATTATTATTTTCCACTGTAAGTTGCAATCACTTGTTGTTTCTGGAAACAGTGAAAAATCGGATTTATTCAGTTTTGTTATATTTTGTCTATATTAATTGTGACATTGCAGATGACTTTAACAGAACAAGGTCAGTGAGTTTGTGGAAACCTGTCTGGTAGATCCAGCTCAGAGACAGGTGACTCACACGCATAACCACACCCAGCCGATTCCTCAGGCAAAGCTCCCCGTCCTCTGACAGGAATCTGTAGATGTGGTAGAAGATCGGGTCCTTGCTGTACTTTATTTACTGAAAATGCGCAAAGGGCAGCAGGTAACCTCCTGGTTGAGGATGTGGATGGTTTGTGAAGATCACGCGCTCCATTACCAGGATGTACAGCATGCTGTTCGCTTGAGCAAAGTAAAAACTTGAATTACTTGAGCATTAAATCGAACTCTATATATAAACGACAAACTGTGCAAGCCACTTTGGATATAAAAGTGTTAGCTAAGGAATAAAAAATATATCCTAAACACATGACAAATTAATCTCTTTTACATGCCAAAGATGAAGTCGACAACTTATCTGACTGCCAGCCCTGTTTGTGTTGAGTTTTGGGCCAGGTTTGTAGATAGTTTCTGCACAATGAACTACGTAACGGCAAAAGAAACTGTTAGAAAGCAGGAGCACGTGGTTCAGCTACTCTGACCAGGGTGGATCAAGTAAACTTATTCACATAATCTGAGCAACAAAAGACACTCGTATTTCCTCTTACTACCAACCAGGCCTACTGCCCCAGCCTGCGCTCTTACTTAATTGATCCATTCGCACTGCAACAAAGAGGCCGCATATGCGCTCTTACTGCTGTATGTACTCCGTTTCTGCTCAGCTTTGCATTCTTACTGCCACAGCCTATTAGCTTTCCACCCCAACATGGCATTGCGCTACCCGGCCCTGCCCTCTTTCTGCCCCAGCCTGCCTTCTCACTGGGTCAGCGCGCCCACTTGCTGTCACAGCCTGTTTTTTACTCGCTTAACCTGCCTCCCACTCTCCCAGGCCAGCCCTCAATCTGATTACTATAAATGAGCATAATGGGCAGCTTCCCGCCCCGCTTCTGCTGCTGAGTGACCAGAGATGAGTCCGGGCACTCGATGCCTGCAGTTTCAGGTTGTTTTTATTGGCTGGAGTACCAGGTGGTTGACCCACAGCAGGACCACAGGGCTCCTCCAGAGGAAAACATCAGTGGACATTGACAGTTACGAATAACAGCTGGAGGGGTCACAGCTCTCAAAATACCGGACCTTGACCTTCCCAAAGAAGCCAATCCGTGGCTGCAGGGCAAGCGCCTGGTCCTGCAGCGGTTGGGAGAGTTGGAGGGGAAGTGCCATCGCCAGGCAAAGAGAAGCCCTCAGCTGTACTCTCTGGTGTCCTTCAGAAGAGCACTGAGTGATGGAGCCCAGAGAGACTGCAGGCTGCTCCCCCTGCTCCCTGTTTCCGGTTTCCCATCTCTAGCACTCCCTCATGCACGCTCGGTGACGCTTTACTTCTTTCGGACGTTCAACCGCACGAGTCTGGAGCAGGGAATTAAATGTGCGGATTTTACTAGCGCAAATGTTGGATTATCTCCGATGGTTAATTGCGGCTTGCATTATGCATGCGGCCACGGTTTTGTTTTTGTTTTTGCGTCCACCATGCTGGCGTTCGCCGTCATCAGTTGAGCGCGGTCCACCGTTCCTAGAGAAATCCCAGGTCCCGGAGGCCGTCTCGCAGGGGCAGTCATCCAGCGCAGTTGGTTTGTGGGCACTCCTGCAGGGTAGGCCATAACCAAATTATCTCTGGCTGCATGGGACCATACATAACAGATCACTACCTTGCATATGCGGCCTCTTTGTTGCAGTGCGAATGGATCAATTAAGCAATTTATGCCACTAATGCTTGGCAAGCCCATCCTTTTGATGCAGCCAACAAAGCTGCAGCAAACACAGCGACTGTGCCCAGACTGGGGCTGCTCCCTTCACACTCCCGAAAGATTGAGAATGATTTTAGTCTCATTTTGGGAATGCAGCAAGTCCCCATTGCTGGCACCCAACACGAAACACTCCAGCCCAACTTTCTTCCAGCATTTCCTCATCTGAGTCAGTTAAATGGCTATTAGGAGTGAGTCCCTTGCCAATATTCACTGCCTAATCACCCCAAAGCTTGCGGTTGGGATGGGTTTATTGTGACAGCTGCGCATGTTTGCACTTGACACAGTGCGGATCTTGTTTTTTTATATTCTGGGGAACAAAAACAATGCATTTGCTTCGGAAATCGTCAGGAGCTTTTGAGGAGCATTATATTTAGTTTGCATTCATTATGTGCAAATTGCCGCAAATCTCCCGCCGAAGTGGAGAGACCGACTGGGGGTTGTGGGTGATGTCACCGGCCCATCAAGCCAGGCATCGGGCAGACCCCAGGTGGACCAGCAAACCAGCTGCTCGACTGCGGAGCAAAGCCGCGGTGGGTCCGGTCCTCTGCCCGTGGCCAACCGGGACAGCAGCGTGTCACCGGGGACAAGCTTGTTCGAGAAGAGCGGAAGTGTGGCCACGGTCCAGACGTGAGCGCTGCCAAAAGACACTTAACAAGCTGGCAGTAAAGAAAAGGAAGCGGCCTGTTCGGCATGTGGGCAAACATAAAAAGAAAGTGGATTTAAAGTGAATTTTTCCACACGTTATGTTTCGTTCACATTAAACCCGGTGCCAGAGAGGCCCGAGTTCTTTAAGGGGAAGGGGGGGAAAAAAAAAAAAAAAACAGGTTTTCCACTGACTTGCTTGAGGCTCTCGCCGGTCCTATTCGGCTCTCGCTGCCGTTTCGAAGCCCTTGGGGGGCCAGGAGCAGCCTGCGCACGGACAACATGCTGTTTCACACACCGACAGCACAGCGCCCACACCAATTACACAACTGCCAAACATTCCCACTGACTTTCTGGCCTGGAGAAGTTCCTTTGCTCACGCTGCAGGGATCATAGTGTTTCAGTACCAAGCCTGTTTATTATCTCCAAATTTAGGATGATTGATAAGGACGAAAATATCATTAAACTTGACTGGCCAAACTTTGGACAGAGATGTTAAAGAAGCGAACATGGAGAATGTTCTAGTGCTCAGGATACTGTCCTCTTAACCAGTCATTTACATTAAAAAAGGGAAGGTGTGGATTCTTCTGTTTGACTGAGGAAGCATTAGCAACAGGTAATTCTGCAGGACTGCATGTTGTACGTTCTTCTCAACCGCGGACGACCAGCACAAGGAAATCCATGGGCGAAATCTTAAGTTTGCACCTCTTAGGTGCAGAAGTCCACGGTGTGCCTTTTAAAAATATAATTTCTACACCATTTCCCTAGTTGGTGGTGCCTTGTTGCACCAGAGTGGAAAACTTAAAGACAATTTACAAACAAGAGCAGTTTATGAAATATAAAGCATCAAAGGGCTCTAAATTTGTCCCTTTTTATATAAATTAACGTATTAATAAGACATGGTTTTGAGCCACTTATGCTACAGTTAGGAATTTATTTTAAAAAAAGACAAGGGAGCGAAACATGACAAGTAGGTCCGCTTTCTACTAGATTTGGTGTGGACCACGGAGAAGAGCTTTGGGCTTCTTCCTAAGGGCCACAACCAGCAGCTCCTCGTGAAATATGACCGTGTGTTGCTCAGCATGTTGGACTATGGGTTAAATATCTCATTTTAGACAGTTGTAGCACCTACATCCCCCAGGTCACACTGGTCCTAAAGATAACCCACTGCACCTAGTTTAAATTGAAAGGGAGATCATTATAACCACAAAGACTGTACTTAAGATGAGTATCGTTCTTCATTCATCAGCGATAAGTCACCTCCGGCAGACTGAGCCTGTGCTACTGATGAAATCCGATTAGCGTGGAGCCAATCCAGCACAGGGGAGGTTAACGTGCCTTTAAGAGGAAGATATGGAACATAAGCACCTTTGTGGCGGAAGAGATGAGACGAGGCAGGCGGACTGGGGCCGCGAATGAAGAGCGCAGCCCTGAGCGAGGGGAACTAACTGGAGCTCGGGATGCCGAACGTGGAAGAAAGCAGGTTTAACATCGGATTGGCCTACAGACAGGCGGTGGGGAAAATCGTGCATGTGTACCGGGTTTGGAAAGAAGGCAGTTTCAGTTCATTGCTGCCGTTTTCACCAAGTAGAAATACGTTTACCTGAAAGATGGCTTTGGCCGACTTTGCTCTGCTCCTTCTGCACCTCAACGTGGGTGGAGATAAGGAAAGCCAGAAACTAATTTATGCTTGAACAGCTCCTGCCTGGTTTATTAGGTCTTATTTTGAAAATCTGAGCGCAGACGTTTTGTACAAACTGAACCTGTGTCACACACCCCCGTGCTGTGCAGTGCTCCACTCCGCTCTACAGTCCTACTCTACCCTCCTGCTACCAGTTTGTGTCACACTGCGTTGAATGTAATGCTTTATATAAACAGCATTTAATTCAGGGACTATAAGACAGAATGGCGGGGAGGCTTTCTTATCTTATATTCAGATTTACCAAGATAGTCCATTTCCCACAAGTTAGTCTGCACTTGACCTGAGAATGGTATTTGGATAGAAACTACAGACTGAATTTTGAGAGATGTTTTGTGAATGGGGATAGCCTGCACCTGTAGGGTTAGGTCTACCATTTTGGACTCTGGTGAGATGAAACACTCTGGACTGTGGAGCTGGGAAATGATTGGTGCCAGATGTTTTGAACTTAGATGACAAGAATTACTTTTCTCGAAGTGACGGAACTGTTCTACAATTATGAAGCTATCTCTTCCTGGGATGAAATTAGCAGAAAACAAATCTCTAAGGTTCTTCTTGTCTAAAAAGAGTGGATTTCTGCCTCCAAACATTGGATTTGATCTCAGTGTGGCTCTAGCAGAAACATCGCTGTGGTTTAGCAAACCCTGGCAGGCATGACCTGTGTCCTCCTTCAGCGTCAAGTGTGGCCTTCCTCCATACTCGCAGATGGGTTCATCTCGCCTGCTGCTGGGTGGATGTCGGGGCGGCAAGGAGAATGTCTGTCCAAACAAGTTAGCGCTTGGTGATTGTTAAACCAGTATCAAAAACTTTATTTTTGTGTTGTTGTAGGCCTCTAAGTATAAACAAATATAAACGCTGGCGCACCAGCAAGTTGTCTAACTAATTATTGCTTGGATTACTGAAGAGCAGCAGATTAATAATTCATGCAGAGGAAACATACCATTCAAATCATTAATGTTTTATTTAATACCAGGCCTTCAAAGTGACACGGCTCTGTCTCAGAGGGCAGATGTATACGCTCTGCAGTTGTTGAGAATAAGAGTGTGTTTTTATTTAATCTATGGGTAGAACTGTTTAATCTGCATTTACAGACGACGAGCATGCTGGATTTGCATAGCGTTTCCCACCAGGCACCATTCTTTACATTATTTTGTTCCACCTGGCAGGTTTTTAATGTTTATGTTTTCAGAGAAGCAAATTCCATGTCATAGTTTGACTGAAAGGTTTTAGTCTCATGTTTAAACCGACAAAATTGCCACACACACACACACACACACACACACACACACTTAAGATAACTTTTCACAGGGGAGGTAGCTGAGACCATCATCTAGTAGCCAGTTGCTACCCTAGAGCTCAGCCAGCACAGTAGGACAAAACTGAACTTTACCCACCATGCTGCCCCTTTTTGGTTCCATTCATGAATGTTTTTTTTGATAGAATGTTGATATCCTTGTTCTTTCAACTGTTTGTGAGTTGGAAAAGTTTCTGCAGATTCACTTGTGCACCTGAACACCTACAAATATTAACTCTTCACCTCCCTGTCTTTGTGCATCTCAGTGCTCTAAGGCTGCATTAATCCTTTGGGGCCCTCTGCTTGGCAGTTGGAAGCTTCCACTTTCCAGCTCTCTGGTGCCATTCCCGATGAGCCTCAGACGCTAAGGGCCCAGTCTTCTGCACTTTAGCAGGCTGTGAACCTGCAGTGTGCAGAGCCTGGGGACAACCAATGCAAGCCTTGGCTTCCACCTGCAGCACGGGATCTGGGTCCGACTGCCAGCGAAATGTAGTTGACATCAGCTAATAAACTAAATGGTTTGCTTCACAAACCGAGATCCCTTAATTGTGTTGTTTCTCCACGGGAATTCGCCCAAAGAGCATGTTATGGCGCAGTCAGGTTTTGGCTGTTTGTGCGAATAACCCGCTTTTCGGCTAACAGTCCAGCATGTTGAGCGCAATTTAAAAAAAAAAAAAAATTCTGGATGATTTTGTAAAGCAAATCATTTTGAGAAACCAATACCCTGTATGTCATCTGTATATTTATGATGGCTCAAAGACATGGGTGTGTGGATCTAATTAAAAATGTGAAGGGGTTAGCAGCCTGCCGCTTCCCTAGGAGTCACTGGCTGCCAGCTCTTGGCAGCCCTGCTGTCAGGCAGCCAGCTGTTTAGTCCTGCCCTGAATTGCTGCCAGGGCTGCACGGCATTGTAGGCTCCTCGTCCAGCCGGGCTGCTTTGCACCCTCTGAAGTTCTCAGCCTAACAGATTGGTACACTTCTAAAATCCCGGTATAAACATCCCCATGTAGCGGTTTGGAAAAAATTGTGAATAAATAGAGATGTAAAGAGAAGAATTTGCACCACCTTCCCACTCGTGTTTGTCCGAATAGCTTAATGAACCACACGTGCTGTGTTAAAGGTTCAGGGGTTCAGCAGGCAGCTATGAGGGAAAACCTCGGTGCCATGGTGAGCACTGGCACTGGCCAGGCAGAGTGGCTTACGGGATGCTGTTGACCTGAGACTTTTTTGTGGAACAACTGACACGCAGCCGCCGAATGCCACTCGGTTCAGCCTGGCACGCTGCTTAGGTCATGCGTACCACAGACAACCATGAATGCCAAGTTCAGGTTCTCCTAGACAGGCCTAATTGATGCACGATTAGCTGGTGTCTGCCCCGCTTCCTGCACGGTTTGCCAACATTGTTCTAACCGATAAGGAGCTGCATTTCAAAGCTGCTCTCCAGCTTATGGATTTCTGGGCTGGCAGTCATGTTGGACCTTTGAAGATGATTGCTTTTTTATGTACAGAGGTTGCGGGTACAGTCACCCCTCCTAGATCACGATTTGATTTTTGATATCGTTTCTCCATTTACTGATCTGTTCAAAATACAGAATTGGCTAAAAAAAACAAAAAATTAAAAAATCATGCTCACCTCTATTTAGTGCTATGCTACATAGGTAAATATATATTAATGTTTAGTGCTATTGTACATGAATGAACATGGTAATATTTTGGGCTATTCTACATGGGTGAATATGGGATTTTTTTTTCCTTTGTTTTATAAATTCACTTACTGAAAGGAGAGGCATTTTCTTTCAAATAAAGGGCGCCATTAGCTTTTTATTACAATGATTTCCTGTGCTGTAGTTTATAATTGGTTACAAGTCCATGCTGTCCCAACAGCCCTGTAAGTTTAATGACTTTCGCCAACTCCTATAGTTACAGATGTATTCTCAATTTAAAAAATACCCATTCATCATACTTAACCCTTTAACCCTGGTCTGGGTTGTAGCAGTTCAGAACCTGAATCACTGGGCATTAGGATATGAATGACCATGCAAACTCCACACAGACTGAGCTGGGTTTGAACCCACACCTGAGCACAGCACAAGTGGCAGTACGCCCTATTGTGCCCCCCTTTAAAAAAGTTTTTTTTTTCCCTGAAATTGAGAAACATTCAGCTACTTATCTTAAATCACACGGAAACTGTTTGCAATTCAACATCTTGCAATCTTGCTGGTCACAAAATTAAAATAATTATTAAAAATTGAAATTATTAAAAATTAATAAATAAAAAAATAAATTTAAACACATTATTTAAAACAATAAAAACTAAAGTAACCACACAGTAAATGCAGGATCAGACTTTCATAATTTTACAGCGGATCAATTGCTTCCACTTCTTTCTGTCCTCTGCATCTCTCTCCGTCACCCCCACCACTTGCATGTCCTCCTTCACCACATCCATAAATCTTTACAGTAGCTAATATAAATATGCAAAATGAGTGGAATAAATTGCAGAACAAATCAACGGACCCGTTTGTGTTGGCATTAAAGCAGTTTGCATATTTCGGGAAACACAAGTGTTTATATATTAATAAATATGAAGGGGGGAGTGGCATGTTCCTCCGGTGTTGAAGTAACTTTTAAAACCCCCTCCAGTGTTTGGCTTTAACCTCACTGTTTACCATTGCTACCATTTCCCCTCCCCACCCCTAAATACCTGACATGTTTTTACATGACTGTGTAAACTACAGATGTACGGCATCATCGGTGTTCATGTTCTTTATTTAAAAATGTCTGTTGTGTCCTTGGAGCCCTTTTTGCCCCTCCCAGTGATGGTGCCGGTTTCATTTTGTCTGTGCTTATCGAGGTTTCATTCAGGAACGCTGTTGCCTGCCTGGGCTCACAGTGTGTGTTAGGTGTTAATTCATTATTATTGTTAAATATATAACCTAAAATGTTCTCCACAAGAGGCATCAAACGCGCCGAGATGTGCTGTGCTCACACTCTGTTCAGGAGCATTAGAAAATCATGTTCTGCACACTTCAAATATTCGTGTAATCTTAACTTGTGCCTATGAACCTGATGGCTCAAAAATGTGTGCTATTATTTTGGATTTCTTTAAGGGATGAGTACGTTTGTTCGCTTGTTTTGTTTCAGAGCTGTTTTCTCTTAACATGGAAGCCTGTGGGCCAAGAGCTCATAATCATTTCAAAAGGTCTTTTAAATATGTAATAAGCAGGCTGCATGTCAACAAACAAAGCATCAGAGTGAGGAAGCAGCTATTACAGTAACTCAGAGCTCCGCTTCAGGACTCTCATTTCCCGTCTGTGGAGCGCCTTCAGCCTCGCAGTCCCCCTCATCCTCACTTTCCTGTTTTTGGACCGCAGCCCTCTTTCCGAAAATGCACCGGACTCCTTGGGACCCTGCTGCGTATTTGTTTTTATCTCTCCAACGCTGTGTTCAATAACTTCAACGTTGACCTGTATACATGCATATTTTCCTTTTATTAAATCACTCCCTTCCGAAGGGCTGTTGTTTGAGGCCCGCAGGCATTTGAGCGAAGGTGTTCCGGTTGTGCGAAAGAGTCAGCGTGCAGGATGTGGAGGAGGTCCTCTCTGTGAAATGTCCACTCAGAAATAAATCGCACTCACTTGCATCACTAAACACGTTCGTGTCGCGTTGTGTTTACTTAACAGACACGCTCTTCCCGGCTACCGGTCACACTTCCTCAGTAATAAACTTAATTTAATTTGACCGCCAGCTGAATATATTTCTGAGCAGCATACACTCTAACATGACCAGGGCCGTCTTGCATACGAGAGAGCACAGCCCTGTGTGTGCCTGCGTGCGCGTGAGTGTGTTTGGGCTACGGAGGTTTGTCGCTCTCACTCCATTATGTGCGATTCTCATGGATGAGTTCTAAAAGATTCCACAGAAAGGTTTTAATTATGCAGTGACTTAACTTGGCCCCAATGCACAGATCCTTATTGAAGTCCATAAATCTCCAGCAATGACAGCCGCCCACCCCGCACCGCAAACACCGCCGTTGCCCGACCTCCCAGAGTTCTGCAGGAACCCGACTGCAGGCTCAGACGGCACAAATTGTCCCCTCTAGGTGAGTTCCTCCATTAATCATAATCCCGAGGCCGCGCTAACTGGCTGCCTGCTGCTACCGCTCAGGTGGCGGCTACCTGGACACACAGGAGACTCCGCTCAGGTGGCTGTGCGCTGAGTCCAGCCTGACTGCATAAATCAAAAGTAGGAAACAGTTTTCTGCAGGTTTACATGGGGACAGAACCACCGTAAATGAGAATGTGGAGGATTGCTGTCAACTTTTTGAGGCATTTATTTATTTTTTGTCGCGTGCTTGTTGTGTACACGCATAGCGAGAGGTCGGGACGCGGGCCATGCACACGTAGGGACGTTGTCGCGCAACGGGCGACTAAATGCGATGTTGCTTCCTTCTCACGATAACCGGCCAGAAGTCGGCGCTGTTAGCTTCACGCTGCATTTTCACACCGTCTGAGGCTCCAAATGAAACACCTGGATTTATCACAAGGTCCAAGGCAGAGGTGTCTTGTTCAGGTGAGAGCATTAGCAATGCTAATTGTCATGAAACATCCCTCTGCCCCCTGCCAAAAAAACACACAAAAATGAATCGACGGTGTGAGGAAAACTACGATCGTGGGTGCGACCGGCATGTGTTTAGCGGGCGGTGACCCTCGCGCTGGCTTCGCTAGCTGCGGTTGTGCTCCTCACTTTTGCCGCCGAGGAGACGGCGTGCTTCCATGCTTGACGCTCTTCTGGTATGACGGCATCCGTGCTAATCCCTCGCCTGCACGTTCGCACCATAATTACACCTCAACATAACTCCTTGCAACAGACACTAATAATTAGATGTTAAAGGAAGAGCTAATCTCAGGGATTCGGCTAAGGCGTGCGCGCCACAGCTGCCAATGGGTTGAGAAGGCAACCGGGTGCAATGGCAGTTGTGGTTACGCTGGCCACAGTGGGCGGCGTCGCTTCTGTCCGTCTTTTTCTCCCACGAGGACTACAAATGACGTTTTAATGAAAAAACGGGAGCTGAGCTGCACGTGGAAGACTTGACGCCGATTTAATTTTATTAATCACGTTGTTATGTGAGGTGGGTTTCCACTTCTGAGGTCGGTATGGTGAACTCCGGTGTCGCACACCCAACGCGCGATGTGGACGAGCATGATGGGCAACGCAAAGCTGGGCTGTAGAAATGTAATGACAGTCGTGATTCAGTAAACCTCGGAATGAGGCAACGCCAGAAAAAAAAATCGGCGACCTCCCCGAGTGTTCGTTTGCAGGGAGGAAAAACCAGACAGTCACCGGGGTCTGAGAGGACAAGCAGCAGTTTGCTTTATTGCCGTCGGCACTCATGTTTGTGCTTGACATGTCTACTTTATTCAAGCTCTGTTTTGGGCCACTCCAGGAGCCCAGCAGACAAATTATTGAGTTTTTACTTTGATCTGTAGGGTCCGAACTTAACGTCCGATTCAGCTGCCCTTGCCATAACTTTTTTAATTTATTAAAATAAAACATACGCTCATGTCAGCAACAACAAATACAGTATCGCCACGCCAGGAGAGACCGTGATGAGCATTGCTGACACCGAGCCAAAATATTGTTGATGTTCTACATGGATGTCTGCTGTGAGGTGCGCGCTGCTTTGGGGGGAAGTGTCTGCCAAATGAATGAACGTGATGTTTAGAAATAAACTTCGCCAGTGTTTTTCGGAGGCTCTCGAAGTAGCCGTCATCAAAAATAGACGCAACCAAAACACTGCTCTGTGCAACCAGGCTTGTGGTCACGGGTATGTGGGGCTGCCTGGCACTGACTCGAGACCTTTGTGCTCAGTCTTGCCTGTGCTGGAAATGTGCAGCTGAATTTAAATATGAAATAAATTAAAAAAGCTGTGAGTTTTGACTGTTGAGTGCAAGTTCAGCTCTCTCTCTCACTGAGGTGGATGTGTGGATATTTTGGGGGTGCAGGCAGATGACAGGTTTAAGGGGCATTTCTGTGCTTCGGGAACATTATGATTCATGATCGGAAAGAAGGATACGCCCCTCAATTTCCATGCACTCCCACAGCACTTTTTCACTAGGACCGGAACAACCGTTTTTCAGTTTAGCTCAGATCTGATAAATGCAAAACACTGGACGAAAATATCAAGTGAAAAAAGAAAAGAAAAAATATCCATGCTCACCACATGGTATCCATTTAGTACTGTGCTACATGCGCAAATACGGTAATATTAGGTACTATTTTACACTGGTCAATTTGGTAAGATTCTGTGCTCTTCTACATGGGCGAATAAGGTATTTAGCGTTGTTCTACGTCGGGTTGGAACGCATTATAATTTTCTCCATTAGAAGTAGTGGATATGGCATCTCGATTTACGCGTTTCCACGCGGCACGGTCTTTTCAGGAACCGGTTAGGCGCGTAAACCAAGGACGACTGCAGTAATGAGGGACATGCGCTGCGGTGCGTGCGATTAGCTCGGGACAGTACAACTGTTAGAGCTGCGCGATAAGAGGGGCACAGCGTGCGCTAAGATGCCGTATAAATGGTGATTTGTGGTATGCGGCGTAGTTGCTAGTGATACAGGCGCCATTACTTGGCAGGGGATGGCGTAGTGCGCCCTCCGCTCTACCTCTGACTCTGTCATTAATCTGATCCCGGCTGTGGAATGGAGGATTTGGCAGGCTGTTTGCCATAAATAAAGAAAGTCCTCACAAAAGAATGTGTTAATTAGTAATTATTGCGAGAGATGCACAGACAACAAGAGCGGGCGCTGCAAGGCAAACTGGGAAGTGTGTGCTGCGTAGCGCGGCTGCCCTGCAAACAGAAAACAAAATCAAATGCAATAATCTGTCTAACCAAAGGCACTTTGTCTTGCCCAACTGTAGTCAAGCCGTCTGGATCTTTTGACACCGTGCCAGCACTTTACAAAGAACATGCCCCGAGAGAGACTGCCTCAGAAGAAGATTCTCCTCTAAAATGAAATATTTGTGTTTGTACATTTTTTTCCCCCCTCCTGGTAGCTGTGAAAAGAGCCAGACTGACCCCTTATTCCCATACACAGGTGATGGCGCTTGTCAAAGTCGGCCAGAGGTATTCCTTCGCCGTTCTGGCCTAGATGCGGTGCTCCGGTCCACTGTGGCCCATGAGGACCCCTGTTGATGGACTCGGGAGGAAACACAAGAGAAGTTTCTGGAACTATTTATAGCGGCATGCCAAATTAATGTCACATAAAAGGTGTCCTCGTCACTTCTTCGTGCCACTGACTGACATTCAGAGGAGGCAACAAAAAATGCATCATAGATATTTTTAAGAAAAATATTTTCATAATATGAAATAATAATGTGTTGTTTCCACTCTTCATGTGGCTTGTTAATGGGGAAAGAAATGGAGAGAGAATTAAAGTTTAAGGACGTCATGACACCCGCTGAAATTTTTGGGTGTCTATTAAAGATCCTCTTTAAAGCAGAATGAAATAATGGATGTGGGGCTGGGACCTGCCTGCTTGCAGCTTCCTGGCCCCATCATTAAAGCTGGCATCTTCAGGTCTGGGGAAGCATCCGTCGCCCTCAGAGTAACGCAGAGCTGCATCTGCCCCGTCTGCCTGTCTCCCCAGCCTCCTCTCACTGATGTTAAAAGAAATCTTTATTGTCAGTCACATATCCTATTCACTTTGTTCACCTGCACTGACAATTCTTAGCCGCGCACGCATGAGTGTGCTTGTGTGTGTGCCTGTGTGTGTGCTCATTTCTTGTTTTTTTTTTTTTTTCCTTTTTTCACGCTTACCATCAGACATGCACCCATTGGCATCCGTGAGTTTTAAATGCTCCCTCATTAGCTGGGATGTGTTTGAAATCTCCAAGCGAGGGGCTGATAAGGAGCGCGGCTCCGTGACAGGAGGAGGAGGAGGCGTGGCGGCCAGCTCCTCCGAGCGCCGTGTTAACGTGTCACCTGCACCAGGGCTTCCTCCCTGCTCCTGCGACTCCCCTTGATCTCCGCCACACAGGACCCCAGCCCCGAGAGCTGACAGTTTGCTGAATTATTTAGATCTTCAGCCCAAGTGTGTGCATCACGGCACATTATGCTGATCGTGGCTCATTATGAGACCCGGCACTGAGGGGGAGGCCAGGCCCTGTTCTGCTGACGACATCCAGGGTGCTGCAGCCACGGGTGTGCCAGGGAGAGGCACCTGCGCCTGACCTGGGACCTGTTTTAGCCTCCCCCTGGCGGGAGGAAAGTGTCAGGGAGCCGGGACAGCGAACGTCGTACACCGGGGCAGAGTGAAATAGCCCCTGAAGTGACCGGTGGTTCCCTGTAGATGTCCTTCGCTGACAGTGGATCGATGTTCACAAGTCTACTCGCAGCTAGAGGACAGCAGTGGGATGGGAGGTGGGGGGGGGGGGGTGGTGGCACAGCAAGTATTTATTTACTCATTTAGCAGATAATTTCAGCATCACAATATTAAGAGTTTTTTTTTTTTTAACCTAGATGTTTGCAGCTTTTTTCTTCAATAATGTGTTTTTTAAACTGGAGCAGCTTAGGGTACGTGGCTCAGGGGGACAGGAGCACAAGAGCAGATCTGAAAAACCTCGAGTTCCTCAACTACCCTCCACTACCTGCTGTCCAGTTGTTCTGCTTTTTAAAACCCAGGGCAGTCTGTGGGAAAAGTAGCACAGTTTAACCCCCCTCCCCCCACATAGTAACCCTATTGATCAATTCTTCCGAATGGTTTAATGTTGCCGTGCGTGTGCTGTTTCAATATCAGATGCGGTCCAGAAATGTACATGTATCGCTGAGGCAAGGGAGCTCACTTAAGCATAGATGCCCGTGCGAAGATTACTGTGGTAAAATTACAGAGGAACCGCGCTCCTTTTAGTGCCGGTGAGTGCAGCGCGACCGTTCGGCAGCGAGTCTGGCAGTTTCCTTCAGTCAGCACTTCGTCTGAATAACGCCACTGTGCTTCCAAAGTGTGGGGCTTCACTCAACTTCAGATGTTGTTTGTATTTCAGAACTTTGTCATGCGTTATCCTACCCGGCTGGCGAGCGGTGACAGTGGCAGCCGGCGTCTGCCGTCTGACCCCAGACAGAAAGTTAGATCCTGGCGCAAAATTGCAGATAAGTGAGGCCACGAGAGCCGAGCGGGATGTGGAGTGACACAGGCAGGTTTCAGCCGCTAATCGTGCTTCATGTGGAAGTTTAGCATCTTTCTTATCTTTCCGCTTTTCCGGTGGGAGAGATAAGCGTTTATGCTCAGAAGGATTGATTATCTCCCAAATAAACAAATACGGAGGGCCATGTCTGTTAAACTGTGACAAAACATGTTCATTTATTTATTTATCTATTTTACAAGTTGGGTAAATCTTCAGAAAGTTTTCCATGGTTCACCTTGAGTTTAAATCAGTGCAGCGTCGCCCGTGTGTTTATATGTCTTTATCAACGGACTCGAGTGAGTAATTGAATGTTTCTCGATTTGCTGTGGCGTACGGAGCCCAAGCGCGTGTTTATTTCTAGAACGTCAGAGAACGAAAGCAAAAATAATTGCACAAAGATTATGCTCCTGCGTTCCTTAAAGTCCATTTTTCATTTAATGGGAATTAATTGGTTGTTACGTCTGAAGCAGGAGGGTCACGTTCATTGGCAGGAATGATGGGTTCCAGTAGGTGGGATGCTGAACGACAAGTCTGGCAGATCAGCGGTTCTGTGTCCAGGCCCGCACGCGGGCCGGTGCCACCAGAACACTCGCCTGCTCTCGGTACGCCCGCCTGTCGAGGCTCGTGCTAAAATCAAACAAGTAAACCACGGCCTTCTGAGAATAACTTCATTTTTTCCTTTTTAAGGCAGCGATAGGGGGTATTTTAATTTCTAACTGTTAATGACAACAAGTCCAGGACAGGTAACACTCAACGGCCATTTACGTGCTACGCGTCCAACATGGCAACAGAGCGCCCCCCCCCCCCAGCATGACCACGTGGCATCGTGCTGTTCTTTTCGTGCACTTCAGTCCCTAATCATTCAAAATGGCATTTTTGATGCCTTAAAACAGAAATTCAGCCCTTCTTTTAACCGTTTAATCGTAGCTTTTTTATATTTTGCTCTTGCTAATTCTCTCCGCGTTCCACAGTAGCTGTGTGTGTCGTGGAGACCCAGCGAACTCATGTTTGTTTGGATTTCTTTTTGGTGGGTGAGACGGCTGGGGTTCTCGCCCCCTTGCTGGTCACAGTTAAACCTGCCTCAGCCGGGCACCTACAGCGGTGCGGGTGGGATCCATGCGAGCTACGTGCGCCAGTGAAGCTCGCAGCCTATGGAGCGAGAAGAAGCAGAGAGCGGATAACAGCACGCACACCGGAGGAGGTGTTCACCCTCCCCGGGTGGCTCGGTGTCGGTCTTCCGAGCAGAAGTACAGTATGGTTACCGGCTGCAAGTAAATAAAGAAGGAAATGGAGTGAAGCATGAAAAGGCTGCAGTAAATGGTGTCCACGCCGCACGTTGTGTTATGCAGAGATTTGAAAATATTGTTTAGCTCTAAAGCTTTTTTGTTCCCATTCGTTTTCCAGGTTCAAAGGTGGACGTCGCTCCTTTTTTTTTTTTTTTTTTTTTTTTTTAAATATACCAAGGACCCACCCCAGCGTTTGCTTACAGCCACCAAGACCCCAGGGTAAAATTCTGCACCTTCCATCCCAGCACAGAAAGGACACTTCAGCAGCGAATGAGGAATAACAGCCGGAGCAGCCCTTGAGCTGCGAGACAACATGAATCAGACTATCTTTGGAAAATGAAAACTTCTCTCCCACCCCCCCACCCCCCCTTTCTTTTTGTGGGAGGAGTAAAACAGTTAGTAAACATAAGCCGCAAATCCTAACAGCTTTCTTTTCTGGGGGAAGAAAAAGCAAAAGGAGAGAGAGTCATTTTGAGCAGCCGCAGCTCAGATAAAGCATCACACTTCAGTTCCTTCACATCTTATGCAAAGTGACTTCCAGCAGGAGGCTGCCGCCAAGCTGCATCAGCGCCCCTTCACTGGAGAGAAGGAGCGATATTAAAAACCGTCCCCTGACGGATGCCACAATAGCGCTGCCTTTCATTAGCGCCCAGCCGCCGTGTCAAGGCTCTGTGTAGCGCTCATTGTGCATGCATAGTAAATGACTATTTACCTGCCAGTGCCTTTGATAAGTCAGTCCCCCCCATGGAACCCCCCCCCCCACACCCCCAGGCGTCAGCCTGGGCCTCTGTGCCCTTCTCCTTTGCCCACAATCATATTAAGATGAGCTTTTTCCCCCTCTCAGAATTTGTAAGATTACATTTCCACAGGTGCTGTTCTCTGGGGTTTATCAAGGAACTTTCTTTGATTATTTCCTCTTTTCTTTCCCCCGTCTTTGTCTCTTTCCCCCCTTCCTCCACGTACTCGTCCCCTTCAGTATTCCTGCTGGGTTTCTGTGTTGTGGTAACTCTGTTTATGCAATGGCTTGTTTTGAAGTGACAGCCGGGATAGATATGCAATATTAAAGAGGGGCCTTATGAATTTTTGACATCAAATTAGTGGCTTCCCAGTTAACATATCGCAGCTCGCAGGGGCAGGGGGATCCGCAAGCCCCTCTGAAGTGAGCGGAGGACCGGGCTGTCTCTAATGTACGAGTTTTTAATGTAAGTAGTAATCAGTACACTAAGGTTAATTAATAGCCCTCCATTTCCTGGGTTTCCACAGAATATCGGTCATGTAGTCGTACCAGCGCTCCAGTTGGGCCTTTTTTAAGCTCATCTCTTTAAATGTTAATCGCCTCCGTTGGCACTCATCGTGGCCCAAAACCGCGCCGCGCCGCCCCTGTACAAAACTCGAAGGGTGCCACGGTACCTCAACTTCGAACCGTTTCGACCCGCTTCCCCTCTTTGTCCCTCTCACCGCGCCTCGATCTGTATGTTAGCGAAGCATCGCCCCCCGCGGGCGCAGCCACTCGGCATTCCGCTCGGTGCCTGCTACTGTCCTTTGTTCATATTTGATTCCCAAAGGGGCCCGTGAGCACAATGGCCTCCATCTTACCTTAGGTAGTCCGGCTTATGTACAAATCAGGCGTGCCGCATTGTACGTGTTTGCTGCGCGGCACCGAAAGGATCAGGCGTGTGGCACAGCGTGGCTCAGTGGTACACGTGTATATTTAGGGATGTATAGGGTTCGCTTTGGGGCCCGGGAGCACGTCGTTGCGCGGTTTGTCTAAGCGACCGAACGAGAACCCCGCTCGCCATTCGCGCGCACCCCTGTATCCAAGCATCGGGCGCGAGGGTCTTATATCTGATGACTTCCTCAGCTTCTCCATTTTGAAATTAATTTTTATCTCGTCCATCGGCTTCTCGGAGCCGAACGCGTTGTCATTAAGGTGCCGAAATTCCGCAGGGTCCTTGGCGCTCGCAGTGAAACGTTTGTCTCGGTTGTTTCTTCTCTGACAAAGTAAACAAACACGTTGTGGGTCTCCTGACAGACTGCTCCGCTCGCCGAGAAGCTGCTGGGCCAAGACGATCAATTAACTGATTATTCCAGCTATCGCTCGATTCAATAATCAGCACGGCTATTAATCACTTTTAATCTACTAATCGGCACGCGGGCGTTTGCGTGGCGGCGGACAGGGAGAGCCGTGAAGGAGCCGCCTGGATCGTGCCTGGTCCTCCGGGTCCTGCGGTGGGTGGCTGCCCCCTGCTACCCAGCAGAGCAGCCCTCGCAGTTGGCAATAATAATAATAATAATAATAATAATAATAATAAGTATAACCGCTTACCGGTAAGGACAATAACGGCAATTTAAATAACTGTAATATTAACCGTGATAACACAAGGACAGAGACGGCGCTGCCAGCGACCCCCAGACTTCTTAAGTTCAGGCCCGATGCCCACAACCTGCGCATCGTTTTATCTCCAAATAGTTGCGCTGTTTCGGAAACGCGCTGGTTTCCCAGTATGAAAGGAAGGCGGGCAATGAGTCGCTCACTATGAAGGTAGAGGAGAAAGAGGCACCGGTTCCATCCGATGGCTGGGATCTCAAATCATTGGCTCCTCCTGAAAGCTCACCTAATTTTCCGCGCCTGCTTCTTGTGCCATAAAATACGCTTTTTGTTATTTTTTCAATTAGAGTCAATTGACCTGACAGAATGGTTGGCAATTAAGTGATTTTTTGTAATGGTCTTGGGGTAATTGGCTTGAGCTTGTCAGCTGTGTTTTATGAAGCCAAGTTCCCCCCACTCCCTCTGGAGCATAATAGCTTATAATTTCAAAATCTTTATCTTCTGTTTCCCTCTCAATAAACTGCAATTACAGGAAGTTGTTGGAGGTGCTTAAACTTCCCTCTTTTTGTGCCGTCGCAACCGTTTCGTAAGTGACAGTAAAAGGAGAACCTCTGTGGCTGAGGAGCCATAATGTAATCATGCCTTATGTGTAAACTCTGTCGCTCGGTAAGCAGAGACCATCTCTCCGGGGTTTCGCGGGCTGGAAGCGGGAAGTTTCTCTGTTGCAAACTCCAAAGCTAATTAGGAGCATGGCTGCATCCCAGTGATTCAAGGGAAGTTCTTTTTTTTGTCTGCTTTTTGATCCCCTCCCCACTCCTCGTGACACTCCTTGCACGGCGGGCGGACAGGGGGTCCTGCGGGAACGCGCGACCCGCCTAACGAAGGGTGCGAGGGCCCGGAGCCGGCCGGCGAGCTCGGCTCGCGCCGGAGGACCTGGCTGAGAACGCGTGCACGCGCGTCACGGTCGGCCGCGCGGAAACACGACGTCGCGATAAAACGGGGCCGAGGCCCGCCGCACGCCGGTCTCTGGCTGATCGTCTCCGCCGCTTATAATTCCAGCCGAACAGCTGCTTTCCTCGACAACACATTGCTAATGTTTCGCTCATTTCATTAAGCATCATTCCCTCCCTGCGCAATCTACATGTATTAGGGCTAGGGTTGCATGTATTAGGACAGCAAATGCATACCAAGGGACTCAATTTGAGCTGCTCAAGATAAATCGCGAGCAGGATGAAGAGACAAGAGGCCTACCAATCATAGTAAATGTTTGGCGCTCTGTTATCAGAAATGGAAGCCCTACCCCAAGGGGGAGAAGCCTGAGCGAAAGTTTGTCAGTGCGTCGCCAGTGGTGTTAAGCGGACTTGAATAAGGGAGGGGTGATTAAGAGCAAGAACAATGGGTTTTAGTGTGTTCTCATTAGCCGAGGTCTAGCGGTCCGGTCCCGTGGGGCAACACCTGCTGTGCCGGTTGGTTCCTCCTTCAAACCCTTCCATCGTGCGCGTGCACGTGGCTCGAGGTGCACCGGCGACCGGCCTGTGACCGTGACCCTGGCTGACCTGCCTGAGCTGCCCGAGGAGGTTTTTCTGCGACCCCCGACCCGGAGACTCTTGCAGGCAGGCGGCCGGACCGCGCCCTCAGACGCCACCGTCTCCGTTGCTCTGTCATTATCGCATTTTCAACACAAGTGCGCCGGCGCTGTTCCTAATAGCGTCCCTTGCTGTGCCGAATGTGGCTTGAAGCACCACCTCGTGCCAGCGTCGCCATCGGGAGCGGAACTCTGCCACCGTACTGCGGGCGAGCGCAGCCGCGCACTTTCTTTGTTGGAATAATTTCAGCAAACACGTTCATTTATTTTTCTGTAAATAATAAAAAATTAATATTCACTTTTGCTTTTAATATGTAAAACGTGGCTGGAAATCTGTTCCTTCTGTCCGTATAAACAGGGGAACTAAGTAAATCCTCGGGCTTTTATCTTTGGATGAAACCGTAAACAACATAGATATAAAAAGAGTAGACCTGTTAAATGTAGATATTGGTGGGGCAGACGCACCAAATGCGGATGCCGCTGCGAGCAGCGTCGCTGCGCCAGGCTGTACGAAGTCCATGCTGTCCGCTACATTTCTTTGCTTCTAATGTCGGGGGCTTCTTCTTCTTTTTTTTTTAATTTTTAAGGCAAAAATACAAACATGTATGAGCAAGGGAGAGGGGGCAATAAATGCAGAGTGGAATCAACAAATAAATTATTCACAACAAAATGACAGCAGATGTTTAGATGTTGGAAGCTTGCAGTTTTGTGGTGGTCTCAGATATAACTTTTGATCACAAATTCAAAAACAGCCCCTGAGTGGCATGCAGCAGGCTCAAAAGGATCGCTGCATTTATTTATTTATTTCTCCATCCATTTGTTTTGATATCCATGCAAAGCACTTCCTTGTGAAGGCCTTCCCCTTAAACATGCGGCGCTTGAGGTTTTGACAGAAACATATCGGGTGGAATAATTATAAAAATATAAAAGCGAAAGGCGCATGACCTCTGCACTCAAGTCTGTGAAAGGAAAGGGCCGCGCAGCTCAATCGAGGCCTGTTGTGCCTCGCGGTGGCCCCTACCACCCTCTCTGGGTTTCCTCTTATGATCAGTACTGGAGACGCTTGTTTAATGTAATAAACTGAATAAGGATATAAGTGAATACATTTCACTTTTGTTCTTTTCAGTGCGCTTTTTTTGAACTAAGCGGTACGGTAACCACTAGGACACCAACTGAGTACATCGTAGCGTTTATGCTAACGGTGAGCTAGTAATGGCGCCCGGCTGCTGTTCGTGAGCGTGTGGCGCAGAGCTCAGCGACATCCACGCGAGCCGCTAGGGTTGAACGTTGGTTGATTGTTTTTTTTTTTTCTTTTCTTTTAAACTGAATTATATACACGCTAGTGGAAAACGACAGAGCAAAACGTGCAAAAAAGTGCAGATGTTTAATTCCGAACTTTAGTATCGCCACCTCTGCTCTTTTACCCTTTTCATGCAAGAACCATTAATTTTCCATCTCTTCCAACTGGTCGCCCCTCTTTTGGGGTGAACGGTCATTCTTGCAAGTCGCAGAGCCACGCACGAACAATTCCCGTGACCACCCGATCAGCTGACGTCCTGGAAAGTTGACCCAACCGCTGTCGGGATGGGTCGGGGTGTTCACCAGAGCCTGGATTCATAATATTCATAATATTGTTGGCATCCTCGTGTAAAGAAAGGGTCGTTCCGGTGCCTCGGAGCATCTGCAGCACCTGTAACTGAGTACCTCCACCCCCTTTATGCGTAAAAGACATCTTAAATAGAAATAAAAGAGTCAGTAAGGGCTACGTTTTAAGAAGCTACTACGTGATGCAACCCGTGTTATTGTCCTTCAGATTCCTCCCCTTGTTAAGAAGCACAGTTGTACACGAGCCTCGTGGGACGAAGGGTTAGCCTCTCAGGCTATTAAGGTCATTTAGTCCATACAAAGAGTGTACCAGAGGACCTTTTATAAGTGGAACCTGCTCCTGCTCCCCGGAAGGCCACATACCCCAGGAGTGCTGGGCCCGTGTGGCCAGCTCCTGCCCAATATGCGAGCGTGTTTACGGCCAGCGGCCTGGCGATCGCCTGGCCCTGGGAGAATGAGCTGTACACAGGTAATTAAAGGCGCCGATGACATGGATCCGGGGAAGCTCCATAGGGACACCGGGGTGCGTGTGGGCCGGCTGCAAGGGGGCTCTGATTGGCCTGCTGGGCTCAGGCACACGCCGCTGAGCGTCACCTGCGGCCCACGGAGTCACCTGACGTGGTCCCACCACTGCGGAAGGAGACAAACAGCAACCTCAGTGGGGCACTTCCGCAGATTACTACCTGCTGCTGTGCTCACACCAGGCCCGATGGGCAGCTCCGGAGCAACGCTTGCCCTTTCTCTAGTGTAGGTGTAGCTTTTACTCTGCGCTCCACACCACCCGTGCGGGACCCTCACCCCTCCCGCTAGGCAATCCGTTCTTCACCCAACTCTTCGGAGAGTTTTGTCTCCGATTTAAGGTTTGCCCTGACGATCCACAGCGCGTGTCCAAAAGTGTGTTGATCCCCCTCTTCTGATGACTGAGCTGAGCCGTTTCAGCTGCACCCACAAAGCATACGGACACATTCTAGACAACGGTGTGCTTCGAGCTTCGTGGCCACGGTTTGGGGAAGCAGCTCCTTTCCTGCTCCATGTCTGGTCCCCCGTGGACAAAGCGAGCTCCATAAATACATGGTTTGTCCAGGTTGGAGTGGAAGAAGTCGAGTGGCTGCGCAGAGCGTTGATCTCAACCCCGCCGAACACCTTTGGGATGAACTGAAATGCCGACTGCGAGCCACGCCTTCTCACCGGACATTGCTGCCCGACCTCGCTGATGCTCCTGTAGCCGAACGAGGACAAATTCCCAAAATCTGGTAGAAAGCCTTCCCGGAAGAGCGGGGGGGGCTCTTATAGCAGCGAGGGGGGGGGGCAACTCCGTGTTTATGCCCGTGGGTTTGAAACGGGAAGTTCAGCAAGCACATATGGGGGGGGTGAAGCTCGGGTGTCTACATACTTTGGCCGTACAGTGTACTTTGACCGTTACCATCACATGTCACTGCTGCAAGCTGTAGTTCTTGGAAACTTTGAGACGTAGGGGCTGTTTTCCTAAGAACACCAAAATTAAAATTCCACGTTTCGATGGCGTCTTAACAAGAGACCTTAGCAGATGGTACTTCATGCTCGTTTGTCTGTTTCATTGTTTTGCTCCCCACCGTGGTCCTTTGTGCCTCCACGTTTTCTCCTTTCCCCAGCGCCGGATCCTTCCTTTCAGCGGCTAATCGTGGCTCCCGCAGGAAGACGCCCGAGCGACGGGAAGGCAAGGGAGCGCATTGCAGCCGCGTGGGGCGTTCGAGGCCAGGTTTCCTCTGGGTTCCCGTAGGTGTCAGGTCCCAGGGGCCATGGCTGCAGGTGGCGCTGTTTCTGGGTCCCACGGGGGGCGCAGAGTGCGAGTCGTTATGTGATCTGCCAGTCAAGGCCACGGGGACCTGCCAGCCATTTGTTTATACATTATCAAACCCGAGACAAAAGCTGATGTGGAGGCGGGCTTCTCGGAACACCCCCCCCCCCCCAAACCCCACAGGGTGCTTCCTTCAGCTCTAGAGGCCAATCGACAGGCTGGCGCAGGTAGCCCTTTGTCAAGCAGCCAGCAGGGAATTGCCCACGGAGGGCGGCTGCCTGACTGCGTGTCCCTAGCGCAGCCCCTCCATCTGCCAACAGTTGACTATTGTCTACTCCCATGCCTCTGAAAACGTGATACCGTGCAACTGCACCACCCAGAAGTCCATTTGTGTAAACACAAAGACCGCCTTGTACGAGTCAGTAAGCAATTCTTAAGTTTGCCTTAATGCGCAGAGCAAGAAAGGTGAGGGGAAGTTCCGGAGCTCCGGTGCACTTTTGCTGTATGACGTCGAGCTTATGATGGAGGTGCTGCAAGGGGAACCAGCTCACCTCCGCGGTGGAAATATTGGCCAAACTATCTCGCATCCCTGTTGAAGCTGTTTCTCGGGGGAACCATCTCACCACCGTGGTTCAGCTCTTGCTCAGGTGAGGCATCTCGCCACCTCAACACCATGATGGAGCTGGCTTGCCCGGGTGAACATCTCGCCTCTATGGTGATTACAGGGACAGGTGCAGCACGGCCTCCTGGGAATGCGGCTCATTAGAAAGCAGCCCCCGGGGAGAAGCGGCTCACAGCAGCCTGCCCTACAGGACCCCTCCCTTTGTTCATCAAGGTCACAATCATCACAGCTGTAGAGTTTGCCTGCGTGCATCACTTTTGCGGAGGAAAATAGAGCTCCGGTCCTAAACAAATCCAGCGGCAAATCACGCAAGAGCTTTGCGTTTAGTCCTTTGGCAAAGTCTGTGGGTGGACATGTACAATATTTACATATTTATTAATAACACACGTCAGGCAGTTTCAAAGAACAGCAACAATGGCACTAGCCCATTATTTTAAAGACCAACGTTCAGGCAATAGGATTCTCGCCAAATGCTAATGCTTTAAGCCTCAGAACCATCAGCGAATCAAAGTTCGGAACCGAGAGGAACCCCCGAGCAGAATCGGAACCGGGGCGGATGGAGCAGCGCCGGCACCCGATTCGCTCGCCTTTGTGCCCAACTCTGGCGCTTTTGTTTCCAAAAATGCCCGGTTTTTGCGTTTATTTCATTGTGTGCGGAACTTACGAAAAGCAATTCCACGCCATGTCAAACGAAAGGCAATAGGGAGGCGTTTATGCGATTTGACACTCATTTTTCACGCATTAGGACCCACTGGCCGCCAGTGTCCCTAATTGCCGAATATTCCGTACATCTGTCCTCGTGAATAAGTGTAATTGAAGTAAGAGAGGCGCGATCCCTGCCGCTGTCCCCCCAAGACATGCGGAGCAGCGCACGTGGAGACGGCACAGGGCTACTCTCAGCTGGAGCTGTGTCAAGGATCATTTCCATTTTTACATGATTAATTTGAATTTAATATCTTAAATCAAAACCTGATTAATTTAGATACAATTTTGTTGCTACTCTGCTTCTAATATATGTGCAGTTAATTGGATTCATCTTAATGTGATTTTTTCTCTCTCTCTCTTTTTCCCTCAAGTTAATTAAAAAGATGAGCGTAACCCAGGTGAATGGGCAGTGGCACCAGTCTGCGCGCGCAGGTTGTGAAATCCACATCGGCGCCCCCCGCGAGGGCGGACACCCCCCGGACCCGCCGTCAGCACGGGCAGCTTCCATCGTAAGGTGACCCGTGTCGGTGTAAAGCAGTTTAGATGGCCCGGATGGCATCTCGGTCGCGGTAACCTTACCCCCGCGTGCCACGTGCGCCCCATCTCTTTACCTGGGGGACAAAAACATTCCCCAGGTGTATCGGCAGCGCGTCGTTCGCGCTTCCTAAACCTTACGTTGTTTGTGCGCTTTTCGCGGCTCAGTTTTTATCGAGTTTATAAACATGAGCTCTCACTGATAATGCATGTTTAAGCGGAGCCTCTAAAGGTGTCTTCCCTCCGTTTACGTTATCGATTTTCCCTAGAATGGACCCTGTTTTGGACCGCGCTGCGTCACTCCATTAGCACCTTTCTGTACTCTTTACTCTATATTTATTTAACCGATGCTTTTCTCCAGCGTAGCTTAAAGTGACGGGTTTGCGCACTAAGCTACTCGCAGTTATTTTTACAGCCTGCATCGGTTCGGTTTTCTGTTCAGGAGGGATTTCTCCAGCCTGGGTCTCTTCACTGCACCGCCAGCTTGTCCTGCTGGTGAAGACGGCCTCATTCTACATGTAAACACCCAGCATCGACGCCGCCCGTCATTTAAACAATTGGCTACCTGAGTACCTGTGCCAGTGAGTCAGCACCTGACATCAGTACCTGCTTCGTGGTGTCAGTGCCTCGTACCAGCGCCTTACCTCACCGAGCCGGCGCAGTACATCATTACCCACTTACACGTACAAGTTCCACACAGCTGTACCGCTTCGCTGCTTCCGTGGCTCCCATCAGTACCCTGCCTCACTTCGTCGGGGCCCAAGAGCAACACCCTGCCTCGGTGCATCACTTCCTCCATCGCCGCTAAGGTGGCCTACATCATTAGCGCGGCACATCGGAGCATCGGCATCGCGTCCACGGAACCTGACCGCGGCTTTAAAGGCGCGACGGCCGGCACCGATCCATCGCTCCCGGTCGAATGCTTCGTCGCGAAATTACGGGCTGCCTTACTGCCCCCGCTGCAGTTTGATGAATTCCAGTGGCAGAGCGGGTGGTCCCTTCCTCCCCGAATCCCCACCCAGTCAAGCTCTCGTGATGAGTGTGTTTACCATTTCCCACATTGTTGTTTGTCTTTTAGGGACTTGTATCAGGAAGAAGGAGAAAAAAAAGGTCTTTCATTTTCATATCCAATTAAAAGTTAAAGAATTCTATTATGAAATTCAACTTGTCTGTATCCAACCAAAACCATAAAATATAACTTATTAACTGATATCCATTGGGGCATTTGTTCATTTATTGAAGGAGGAGGGGGCCATGAAACATTTAATCTGTAATAGTTTTTGGTTCTGCTCCAAAGTCATTGCCTGGTTAATGTTTGTTTTCCTCTTCCATAGGAGTTGTAGCTCCACGGCAGTTTCAGTAAACGAGTGTCTGTACCATATTTACCCGCTTCGGATTGAGAAGTTGGAAGAGAAAGTCGAAGACGCGGATGTCTAAGCACTTTCTTTGCGGAGCCCTTTAGAGAGGAACTGGAGTGAAACAAAAGCTCCCTCAAGGGCATGTGCGGTACCGTAAAAACGTCTGAATTTGTTTCTATATGTGTGTTTGTGTGTGAATTTTAAGATTACAGTATGAGATATCAAGACTGTAATTATTGTGTGGAACAAAGGTTGCTTTGCAGCCTTTTGAAATGGCATTTTATTTGAAAATAATCCCTTTATTTTGGTTAAAGGGAGCAGAGAAAGGAGAGGTCGCAGCTCCTACTGCTGACCTTGGAGCTCCCAGCATGCACTGGGAGCAGAGAACAAAAGGCGGCTCTCGGTCTATGCGTGCAGCTTTGAGTGTGTTGTGCTCCTTGTTTTCTTCCCTTTTATATGTCTAACAAAAATTATTTTCCGTCTTTTTTTTTTTTTTTCCCTCCTCCTTCTTCTTCTTCTTCGCTGCATGGAAATGAATAGTTCGATCCTATGTGTGGGGCTTGGCAGAGAGGAGAGATTGCAGTTTCCTAACAGCAATCATCTTTTCAATTTGCAAAACCCACTGCGCCTAATCCCGGCAGGCCGCCTGTGGCTACAGATACAAATTTGGGGAGATAATTAGGCGCACGCGAGGGGGCTCTCTGCAGGACAGGAAGGGGACACCAGGCAGCGTCCAGAGGGGGGCATTAAAGCTCCCTCGCTGGCCGGCCCTCCCTTCGAACGCGCCGGCCATCCCCCGGGGCCCACAGGTGTCATCTGAGTTTATCTCCTCATGAATGTTTAACCTTTTTATAAGGAAAGGGCATCTTATCTTTTCCCAGCGCTGTTAATTGGGGACATGATTAGAGCATGCTGGTTGACTCCACAAGTCGGGCCTTTGTTCCCAACACCAGGCCGAAGGAGACAACATATCCGGGGCCTTTGTCTCCATTGGTCGCCCCATTTTAAACATTTTAACCTCCGAATTTCCACAAACAACCTATGGAGAGGCTTCGTTTCCTACATGCTGGGACCGGTCGCGGGAAGGGGGGCGGGGGGTTAAATGGCAAAATTCCGTAGATAACTGCGATTGGCTTTAAGTCAAGATATTTCCTAATGCTTTTGTTAATCGCTTACTGTATTATTCACGTTTAATTAAAATGCCTCCCACCTGCGCACGTTGTCCCCATTGCAGTTCCGTAACGTCTTAATTTTTTTCAGCGTTTGCCGGCTGAGCCGATAGGATCGGACTAATCGGCGCCGGATATCCTCGGTTAGGCGGCGATACCCGTTTTGTATTTGAAGTGACACGACCTCTGCAAAGAACCGACATCCCATCCCGGGTAAACCCCGAAGAGCCCGGGGGCCTGTGGTTCTAGGATAGACGTCGAACCACAGCATCAAGCCCAGAAGGTGCTGGCAACAGTCACATAGTCACACGGTCTTCAGCTTCCCCTTAAGTAAGCTGGTGACACCAGGCTGAAAAAGTAAATATTACGTATCGTCGGTGGGAGTATTTCGATTTTCATCTTTATCCGATTATTCTATTACGGTATCGCGTGCATCAGTTATAATTTAAACACTTAATTCGAATGGAGCTATGCATTTCCTACGCTAAAAAAAACGTTTTTCAAATATCATCCGACAGTTTTAACACGTTTTTAAAGAAAATATTAAGCAAGCTTTGAGAGGATTTTTTTTTAACATCCAGATTGCAAATGAAATTAAGAATTCATTGGATTGTGCTGGAAAAGTCACAATAGAAACAGTCTATAACTAATATTCCTGAGAGAGGTTGAAGTTGCAGATGCTGTAGTTTTATCGTCTTCTTGGGCGGTTACTTTGTAGTTTCATAAAAGTGACCAAGTAAAATATGAATAATAAAACCCAATGTGCAGCATATGTGTTGTGTAATAGCAAAGTGACTTTGTGTTTCCCCTTTAAACTTAAGTGTTTGTATGAGTTTTATTTATCGGTGCAGAAAGTCATTTGCCATAGCATTGAAAAGCACGTTTTTCATCCCTGCTGAATTTTTCCTAAATATCGTATTTCGTGTACACGTTATTAAAAATGTTATGTTTATAATATTATTTTTCCAAAAATATAAACATTCACTGTATGATTCCATTTTAATGCATTGTATTTTGTTTTGCAAATGTTCTGAACATTTAACATCCACATTTCAAAAACGGAGAGACTTAAGAGGAGCTTCTGTCCACAGGCCATAAGGCTCTTGAACCTACCACTATCCTCAAAACCACGCACAGTGTCCTGTCGATTCAGTTAGCATTTCACTGTACGGCATACCTGTTTACCATGTATGTGACAAATAAATCTCTTTTAATCTCTTTGAATCCTTGAATCTCAGTAAAGGTAAATCCATATTATAAATAACTACATTTGCTAAATATTTTGTACATTAACTGCATAACTGTTTCATTCATTTAATAACCAATTAAGTATTTAAAAACATTTAGAATACTTTGTCATTTCTATACATTAAGTAAATGACTCGATTTAACAAAGCATGTACACTTTTGAATAAATAATTCACACATAAACCACTTAATAGTCAACAAATAAAGATGTGAAATATAATCAAGTCTTAGATTTTTTTTTTAACTTACCTAATTTCAGCCCTGTTTATTCTTCTTATTTCTGTTTATTATTATCAAATAATTGCTTGCCATAAGGAGTTGCAATTTTAATATTAAGTCCTCCAAAATATGTAAGGTACTGGGTTCATGGTTTGTTCCCCGAGTAAAATTGAATTAAATACACAGAATTAATTGGCAACATCCCTGTAAAATGTAAATATTGGCGGAGGGGTGAGATGTTAGCAGAAAATAATCGCTGTAGAGCTCTCCCTCCAATACAGGTGCTTTTATTAATTGGAGGACTTTCTATAACATGCATGGCTTGCGTAACAAGTTGGTAGAACAAAACAAATGTTGACAAAAACAAATTCATTTTTCTCAGATTAGGGTCTGCAGGTGCTCCTTCAGGACATAGAAAATTCATCGTTTTTAGGAATCCACGACAGTGGTGAAATATACAGCAGGTATATATGAGTCGGCGTGCATATGTAAATGAATGAGTTGAGAGTGTAAAATGTTTTTTTGTTGCCCCACACACTGCAGCTGGGACTGTTTGAAAGGCATCCAGCTTCCATCCTGTTACGTCGATCTTCGAAGCCCACAGCCGCCGCCGCGGGAAGACAGACGTTGCTTACAGTACGCACATCACAGAGAGAGAGAGAGAGAGAGAGTGTGTGTGTGTGTGTGTGTGTGCGTGTGTGTGCGTGCGTGTGTGTGTGTGTGCGCGCCTTAGCCAAGATGGTGAAAGGTACCTTGCTTTAAGGGGGAAACATAACATCTGGGTAACTCACTTTGACAAAATTATGAGAAGAAGCAGTGAGACACCAAAATTTGTGGTTTGATTTAATAAATTATTTTTTAAACATCAGTGTAACCCATGGTGTGTCACCATTAAATAATGCAAATAAAAACAGTAACACAGAAGCTGCAAATAAATAAATAAAAAAACAGCAGTGCTTAAATTTTTGTCATACTGTAAAGCACTGAACTCAAAGATTATGGCAAAAAATAAAATGCAAGTCACAGCAAGGCGCTGCAGTGGAAGCTGGGGTGAGGGAATGTCGAGTTCTACTCCCTCTCTGCGAGTGCTGTCGAATTTGTGTTTTGCGCACAGAAATTTTGTTTTATCACGCAGTGTCTGTTTTATAACTGCGAGTACGGCATCTGTGAAATTTGACTTTTATAATTTGTTAAACATTTATTGCCTCAAAATTATTAAACCTACTGGCATTTGGTAAAATTAGAATTAATTATTGAAAGTTTTAAAACATTTATTTTGCCAATTTATTCAGTAAAAGTACAGGTTTCTAATTAAATGAATGAAACTGACGTTAAGAGTTTTGTAAATGTTAAATTATTTGTATTAAATGTTCATATTTTAGCCAGAATCATTACTATGCAGTTATCACACTGAAATCCCGCATGGGCTTTCTGAAAAGGTAGTGGATTCATTTGTTAGATGCTTCAACACAAATGTACAGATGTTTATTAGATGAATAAAACATATTTCAATGTTTATAAAGAGCTTGGTTTTTTAACTACTTTTATTTCATATTTAATTGAGGCCTGGGATTTTTTCAGTATTGCTGAACGTAACAGAAAATGTGATCATTGTGGTAAACCCAGTGAAATTACCTAAACCTGTTGTCTCACATTTGGCACGACATATAAACTGGCACTTTCTTTGATCATATGCAATGATTTTAAAATGATTTTAGTTGACTGTCTTGCTTTGTCTCTTAGATTTCCTACTCAGTTTGGGCCAGAAACTTCCTGAATAACAAAGTCATGTGACTGAGGATGATTTTGGCAGCAAAAGTTTCTAACTGCAGTTTACCTGCTTATGGAGAGACTGACGCATCTAAAACTGAGCATAGATGTGGGAATGAGATAAGCTAACAGAACTGTGTTTTTGCAGTGACATATCTCCATGTTTATGCATTTTATTCATATTTTCTTGTTTCTTTTTACATTGTTAAAAGTGCCTGGCAGATGAGCAGTACTGTTGTGGTCCACACACACTAACCTACTTGTATTTGCTGTATATTTTTATCTCAGGTCACGTCCACTGAAAGCGAAATTTCTTCTGAAAAATGGCCCAGTTCTTTTGGTAAAGAAAGCAGACTATGAATAGACAGAAGCCAAACCCGAAGAACCCTACCTTCTTCATGCAGACCAGAACAAAAGGGTGAGTAAAACTTTGCAATGGATCTGACCATTAAAACAAGTCCTTGTACACAGCGCATGCTTTCCCTAATCACCAGTGTGATGCTGGCCACCAGTAGGACCCTCACCAGTACAGCACTGCCCACCATTTGATGTGGTCACTAGGTGATTTGAAGTAGCAGGATCAACACCCCCACCTCTCCAAGGGGTGTTAACAGTAGCTTCCTCCAGTTGCACCCTGCCTGCTTCTCTCGGGGTGGGGTCTATAGATAGCATCAGGGAAACTCTATCACTCTGGGAGCAGATGTCTGCCTCTGCCAAGCCATCTTAATTACCCCTACCCTGCCACCATGCACTTCCTGTCATACTGAGGGATTTGAGAGAGGTTCGCTGTGGAGAGTAACACTGCCCCTTTAGCTCCTCCGGCACTTGGTCTTATGGCATTTACCCTTACGACAAACTTAGTCTTTCAGTAGGAGAAAAGGAATTCTCAGATAAGTTTTGCAACAGTTCATGTCTTGAGCCATAGCAGTTGTCAAATTTTCACGACCTACAGTACATTGCATGTCATGCAGTCATAACCTGGTTTACACCCGCCCTATTTACATCCTCCTAATAGAACATCTCTTGTTTTTATACCAAAAATTAATTGTGAGCTCACTCATGTGCATTTTACAATGACCGTCTAGGGAAAAAAAAATTCCCCATTTATGCTCTGAATGGTTAATAGGTTTTCCAGCTGAACTGTGTAATTAAAAGCGCCCCATCTACATTCCAAAACCCTGTCATAATGTCCAAAACGTGAGCGAGATGACCAAGAGTGAGGGGGATCTGCTGCGGCTTTGCCAAGCGGGTCAGTTGCAAGTTTTGCTGTCTGTCGCGCAACACTTTCTTGGAGTGCCTTCTTATCCCTTGAATGTGCACCGAAAACCCTAAAAGTGTCTCGTCGCTTGACTCGTCCTCAGCCTCACCTGCCTCCACCTGCCACCGTGAAGGACAACCAACACCATCTCCTCCGCTCTGTTACTGCACATATCAAGTTTTGTATTCATTTGGTGAGTACAAACAGCATTTAATGGTTCACGGCAGTGAACGCCATTGTTTCTTTTAAATATGTTTACACTTTTTTTAACAAATATAACTGGTAAATGTCCATTGCTGTACATGATGACGATTTTTAGGTATGCCTGTGTTTTAAACGATTTAATGAAATTTAGGAAAATCTGTTGGGTTTTTTTTTTTTTTGGGGGGGGGGGGGGGTATGTTTTGCACATAATTAATCCCTTTTAAAATAATGGGAAATTGACTCCCTATTTGCATTTTCCCAGTTTAAGTCCCATTTCCAGGAACAGATTACAAACCCAAACTGTGCCATGACTGTACTTGCATTTTGTTGGTGTAGATGGCTTGCACAAAAGTAAAGCTGGACGCAGTCAGGTGGGCTCCAGATGGTTCACCACTCACTGTTGACTTCCAGGGTTGGGGAGGCCGTGCTCAGGTCGCTCAAGTTGCTCAAGTGGCTCTCAACACTGACCTTGTAACACACTGCTGTGGGATTTTATTAATCTGTCATCTGCTTGCTCTGATGACAGCATGCAACCTAGAGGTCCATCTCTGTAGGTCTGTTTCCGCAGCTGCGCGTTACCCTGATGCTATCTGTACAGCTAGACAGCACGACGCAGTCACTGCAATGCAAACAGTAGTGCCCATGCGCCACAGATTTTAACTGTTTCCAACAAATACTATTTTTAATGAGTTGACACAGTTTACAGTCAGCAGGATCTCCAAGGATTGCTGTGAAATAACAAAGATGCAATGTCAAAAAAAAAAATGTAAAAGCCTCCAGTGATGCATTTACTGAGCTATTTGGTAGGGGCCATCTTGCAAAAAGTAATTCAGTGAAAAGTGAACATTTTGCTCTCCATTTTGCTTTATCGGTGATGACTGTAGAGTGAGTTTCCTGGCCTGTTTCGCCTGTTTTCTGCTGTGTGGAAAAGGTTGGGTAACCAGTGCTTTACAGCAAATAAATTCGCTATGTACACACAAACACACACGCATGCTTACTCAAGGCCACAGATTCACCGCACTGTCTTTGCCTTTAAACATTTTAACTTCTACCCAAACCAAGCACACTGCAACTTTACAAATGCTCGTCTTAAAGGGGCTGCGATGTAAAGGCGGGCAGACACACACACCGACTGGCCCACTAGCTCGTCCCGGTGGAATCTGACCGGCCTGCACCTCAGTGGTGACTGCACCTCACACCCTGGCGAACGCCACCTCACTGGGATTTTGACCCCGTGGGACTCTCGCGCGTGTCTCATCTGTACATCTGGCCTCTAGGCTGCCTCTTCTCAGGGAGGCACTGAGTTTCAAAGCGCAGAAGAAGCTTAAAAAAATCAATAACTCATAATTTATTGATCACTTAAAATTGTCTTCATTAGCCCCCCCAAGTGTTTGTCAGCATTTAATGGGTGATCAAATGCCACCTCCCCACAGAAGTGGCTCCCATCCGCCAGTCACGCAAGTCATGCAGGCTGTCGTTGGTCTGAAAACATCTGCAAAGCGCACTTTTACTGCAAGGTGGTCCGTATCCGCTCCACTAGCTTGGCTGGGGGCCGCGGGCGGGTAGGTGGCTCGGCAGCCGCGGACCAGCGTCGGCTGCAGCTCCCGGTCAGCGTCGCGCAGCCCTGCTCCATTCGGTAGCTGCGAAAGCCCGGTCCTCCCAACTCTCCGGGTTGCGATCTTTTGTGAGGCACGTGTTGTCACGCATATGTTTTCTATAGCGTGAAAAATTAATTTGGGTGCATTCCGTTTATCATTTTAGAACATTTAAAACGTGTTTATTTTCTGGGGATTATGGCGCACAGAATGAATGCGTATAAGACGTACGCAAACACGCAGCCCCATTTAGTCTGCCATGCAGCTCTGTAATTGCCTCAAGGCCTCTGTGTGCAAGATCCGCTTTCCCGCATCCCAGCTGCTCGGCACGGCCTCCTGACTGGCTGGGACCGGCGCTCCTCTCCCTCCGTCTCCTCTCTAATAGAAGGGCATCTTCAGAACCCACAGTGGCGCATCTCATTTCCAGGAAACTTTCAAAACTGGTCAGCATCACTAAGTTAAATCGCTTCAGAAGTAGCATAAATTTATTCTCTCTACCCAGAACAGAGCAGGACACGCAGAGGAAAATGGGCCAAGATCAAATGTGTCTTTAATTAACTGTAGAAACTGCAATGAAACAACGCTTTAATGAACTCGAGGGTCAGGTTCACTGCAGCCCAAACTTCTCCCAATTACCATCCCAACTTAATGCTCCGCGTTTCTGTTGTACGAGCTCATAAGCCTGCGTCCTGTGCGCCGAGCGCGCTTCCAAAATGGGGTTGCAAGGCCGGCGCAGGTACCGTCTTCCGACCGCCGCCATCTGCCCCTAAGACCAGGACGTGCCAACAGTTGCCGCGATAGCACCTGACTTTCTGTTGAAATTCTGCGCGTGTCGTAGGAAGCGGCAACTGCCAGGAAGGCGCAGGTGGCTGCGGCGTGCCTTTTTCGGGCCTGTCTGAGCTCTGACAGGTAGCCTTCCTTTGTCCTTACCTACGGCGTGCGATCGCAGCCGACGCAGCGCGAGGCGAGCGTTATGTAACGCGCGCGACTTGGAGTTTATCGCGTCGGAGAAAGTGGGTGCGGCGTGCACGTCGGGTCGGGATCTCGTGGCTTTCGCTCTTCTCTTTGGATGCGGGCCAGCTCTGTCGTTAATGCGAATTATACGGTCCCCAAAAATCGTCCCCGAGATGTGACACACGCCGCAGCGCCATTAGTGTCTTTCTCACATCTGTCCACCAGTCTTCAGAGACAGCGGTTCTAAGTGTTGAATTCCACTTCGACTCCATTGTTGGGCTGCCAAGTTGTAAAAGCCTCGCTGACACACATCGTGCCACTTATTCTTGAGAGAAGTTTCTCTTTAATTACATCACATCAAAATCTACAAGAAAGGGCATTTGTTTTGTTTTCATGCCGACGGTTGCCGGAACGTTACAAATGCGGTACGGCACACTTTACCAATTAAAATGAAAAGGCGAAGCCTGTCGCACCGCCTCGAATGTCTCGAACGCGTTCGGCCCTGTTAGAACCCTTCTGCTGCACACTTCGGCGGAGTCGCACGTGCCGCGCAGAAGCAGATGCGGAGCCCGAGCGGTTCTCGGCGGGACCGACTGGGGTCATCGCTGGTCTGAGCGATGAGAACGCGGCAGCGGGGACGTCAGCTTTGAGGGTGACTTTGAATGAGAGGAGCGGTGCGTCGCGCAGAAGCCTTCTCCAGTGTGGTGAGGGGTGCAGGCAGAGCTATAACAGACAGCGCGCTGAGAAAGCCGGCCTGTTCATTGGCGGTGAACGGGGCCCAGGCCCAGCCAACGGCCCAGTGCTGCGGTCACCTGCTGCACCTTCTACAGGCAAAAGGCTGAAAATAGCACAACTGCAGACCCAGCAGGTGCACGCGGGGCGAGAGCCTGTCATGTGGTTTGTGCACACCGGTCCCCAAGCACAGTACAAGCTTGTACACATCCATTAGCATAAAGAGCTTTGCATATGATCAAGGTGCGTGTCAAAGCGTTCGCGACCAAAAAAAGCCGAGGCAAAAGCAGTGACATTCTTGCCGTTTTCTTGCAGCTTGGCTCATGTAACCACAGTGAAGCCTAATCTCCCTGGTCCCCACAGGTGAACCCTGCCACTGATAGCGCAGTGCGGCGGGCAGCGCACACTGGCGTGTGACGCCAAACAAGATTAGCACATGCATTAGCAATATTGAGGATACCAAGGCTGTGGAGACTTCTCACACCTGTCTGCTCGAATACCAGAGCGGCACAATTCTTGCTTTTGCGAAGAGACGCGGTTTCGTCTCCGAGACGAGAGCTGCGCGTCCGTTTTTTGCCCCCGCGAGACAGCAGTGCGGCTCATTTCGGCATCAGCGCGCACAAGTCCACGGTAGCTGTTAACCGCGCGTGCATTACTGCTAACAGGGTGGCCGTAACAAAACGGTAATATTTGTGCTTTTGCCCATTCAAAGCGTGCGCGTTAGTAGAAGCAGTGCCGAACAGAGGCCGCCGAGCTGACGGGGCGGCAGGGCTTTCGGCAGAACTCTGAGCTGACAGTGAGGCTGCGCCGTAAGCGAGGAGGTTTTTAAGTCGGTCTTTCCGTTGCTAACTCTGCTCCTCCTCCATTTCAGTCCCTCTCTCTCTCTCTCTCTCTCTCTCTCCATTCAAACATCTGCCAACCTTTTTTTTTTTTTAACTGTAATTGCAAATGGGTTTTTTTTTTTTTTTTTTTTTTTTTCCAGAAGTTTAGCCTGAAAAAAATAAATAATTCTTCCATATGGCGCTCTCTTGTTCCCCGGTACTTTTATCTGAGATCATCTATACGCATTTAGCCGACATACCTACGGAGTTGCATGCCGACGGATTAATTGATGTGGCGATTTCCTCCGGTATCGACTTTGTTTCCCCTTCTTGCAACTGACAAAATGCGGTGAAACGGCGCACCGCTCACAACCGCCGAAATGTGCTCGTGATTAATTCTTAGCGGCGAAGAATATGGTTTCACCTGTTAGCTCCAAAAATAGCGGCAAACTCGTGCCAAATGAAACTTACGGTCCACGTGTTTCTCATCACATCTGTGTCCGGCGGTCAAGGCTTCATTTCCGCCTGTTTTCAATAATCTCGTACGTACCTTCTAATTGTTCATATTTAGCAATGAAAAGGCTAATAAATTGCTTTTTCCCCCTCAGCAGTTTTCTGTACCTGCTGTGCACCTTGAAAATCAAATCATATTGCAGCTTGTCATGATAAGGCGCGGTCTTGCAAGTTGTGAAAGGAGTGCTTGGAGAGAGCGATGTCTGGGCCACCGGGA
Organism: Heterotis niloticus; assembly: GCA_018136845.1. Lineage (NCBI taxonomy): Eukaryota > Metazoa > Chordata > Actinopteri > Osteoglossiformes > Osteoglossidae > Heterotis > Heterotis niloticus. The sequence continues at coordinate 30,140,378 of CM030895.1, read as the reverse complement.
CAGGAACAGTTCCCGGCTCCCCATTTCCTCACTTTTAGCTTGTTTGCTTTCCGTACGATTTACCGAGGCCTAACGTCTTGCTGGAGGAGCTGCCTGCGTAGGAGCTCAAGCTGGCGTCCACAGCGCCGGCCCGACTGTCTTCGCTCGTCCTCTGCTGTGACTCGGCACCGTTCGTGCAGCCAACGCTCTGCGCGCCAAGTCAGAGGGCAGGCGCTTCTGTAGAGAAGCAGAATAGCTCGCAATCCATTTAGTTTCCATTTGATCTCATGCGCTGCTGATAAACCACACGTACGCGGGGTCTGGACCTGCTGAAGTGGAAGACGGTGAACGACAGACGAGCATGTAGTAAAGTACATTTGTGCGTGTTGTTCTCACACGCGGGTCATTGGGTCGCCTACGTCGATCGTGGCTGCGGTGCCATAGGGCATCCAGAGAGAAGTGGCTGCAGAGGGAAGGGGGGCCCACTTTTATGAAAAGAGAAATGTCAGGTAAGGCACGTGAACTCTGGGAGCCGGGGGCAGCAGGAAACGGGGAACCTCCGCCTCTCCTGTGCGCATGCTGTGGAAATGCCTCCGCCAGTTTAGCACTAAAGATAACACTGGTGAGCGGAAGCCTCTTCTCCGTTGTCCGTTATGAGAATCAATAATCCCTTTCTAAATATGCTCTTAATAAAGGAGTTAAGCCGTATATATATTTCATGCTGTACGAGGAGCTTCTCCCTTATGTGATTAGGTTTAGTCTGCATCTTTCATTCATAATTAATCTGGCCCTTTTGGGAGTACGTATTATGAATCCCTGTGCAGCCAGAACTTACCGCTACCCGCCTTTTCATCCACGGCTCCTCTCTGAAACAAGATGGGCTGGTCCAGTGGATCTGCTCAAAATCTGTGTCTGTGGGGGGTGGTTTCGTTTCGTAAATCTCCATGTGAGTAGCTGGGCATGGCTGGCGGAGTGCGTACCGCTCCTAAGGACCGCGGCGGACTGTACGCGTAGTGCGTGGCAGCTATGGTAAAATGTGGGTAGTGTGTGAAGGCTGTGTAATGAATGGGGAATACTTCCCTAGTGTGTGTATGCGCGTGCGCGTATGTGAGTAACGTATCAGCGTGTCATATGTAGCGTGGAAAGAAGATAGTGGATTGTGCATGATATGTGACAGTTGTGCTAGAATGTATGTGATGCACAGCAAAGTGTGTGTGTCTGCGTGCACGTGCGTGTGGGTGCGAGGAATGCAGCAGTTCTTTTAGGACCAGGCTCATCCACAAATGAACAATAATATCTGAGGTTTACATTCTTGGTGCCACAAGGCGCACCCCGAAGAAAGCTTTTAAAAAAAAAAAAGCGAGATATGAGAACCTTTATCGGTCCAGAATCTCCATGCAAAATTGTACAAATGGGTACAGTGTGCATTTGGAAAAGAGCCCAACACTGCTGACAGCTGCATTAATGACTTTATCAACTTAATTTTCCAATTAACCTCTTACAGCACCTCGCATGTCCAGTCCGCGTTGCGAGCCGGTCAGCGGAACAGAGAACACGCTTAAAAGAAAACAGAGGAGAAGACATGAATACAGATGAACAATCTAAAGACAGCGCCTGTCATTCATTTGAGCTCACAGTATAACTCGTGTGATTATAAAGCACAACAGCAGTTGGTTTAAATTAATTTTGCGTTTTACGTCCACGGCCTATTTGTTCAAGTGGCGCATTAACCGTTTTGGTTATCGGGTGGTTCGTTTTTTTTTTCTTTTTCCCCCCTTTCTTTCTTTCCGTGCTCCCATTTTCCGAGGTGTGCAGAAAAGGGTCTTCATTTAGCTGAAATAGACCACTTTAATGGACACTCAAAGGACAGTTACGTGCTGCGTAAGTGGGAAAAGAAAGGTAATTTGGCTAAGAGTGATTGTGGTGTCAATTTGTGACCCAGCCGAGTCTGCGATGAATCATCGCCCGCGTCTCCGTCTAGGCTGGTAGGGAGGACGCGTGGCCTGAACCGGGGGCGGTTTTAACGGAGCTCCTTTCACGTTCGAACTGGGCGGTTCGGATCGCGTCGCGTCGAAACAGAATGCGGGATTACTTTTATTGCATTGCGTTCGGAGCGAGATCAATCACTATAGCAGCCAAGTGGCTGCTTATGCTGTGTTTGGAGTAGATTACTAGGGAGGGCATCAACCGCGGTGTAATCTGTATCTTATGGATACATCTTATAAGATATAAGATAAATCTTATGGAAACAATTATGCAGATATTGTGCTCAGAGCTTGTCTCAGTACACAGCTTTGGAACTGGGAAACAGCTTGTAGTTAAGCACAAAACTCACAGGGGGGAAGCAGAATCTCTCTTGCCTGAGAGCTTGTGCAACCCCTACAGCGAAGTGGCCGGGCGGCTCCGATCGGCTAACTTCACTTCGGCGCGGCACAGCCGTCACCGCCTGGTTTATCTTTACAAATGATCCCGGCTCGATAATATAGAAAATATTACTCCGGGAACCGAACCGCGTACCCGTACGAGCGAGCCGCGATTTAATTTTCTTACACGCGCGTGTACGAAGGCCGCTTAAGTGTTTGCGCCTGAACGCTACGGGAACGCGTGTTTCCCACCTTGTGTGCGCGTTCCCTGAGAGTGCAAGCAAGCATTGGACTCTAGAAGTTTTCCAGAACAGGACTGTCAGGTATCATCGACTGTACAGTCGCTGATCCGTATGTGCGGAGGAGTTTCCAAAACAGATGAGATACAAGTAAAAAAAAAAAAAAAAAACCCTGTTGTGACCCCCAGTCATCTTGCCAGCCTTCCCAGGGGAGTCATCATATCCTCTGTTGCATAACATTTGTCAAAACATCTTTACTCGCGGAAAAAGGGTGAAATTTGACTTGGTGAAGGACGTGCGTAGCAGCTACTTACACTGCTAAGGTGGAAGTAGTGGTTCAGAAATGCTGAAGGAGGAAATGCGCTCGCTGCCAGTCATAACGCCGTGTCTGGATAAAATAAATCAGTACAAACTGCAATAAAGCTCTGCTGTTACGTTGTCCGCGGTGTTTTCTGCAGCAGAATCGGCGCGATTGTTTATATTCATGCATCTGGGAGCAAAAGAAGTCACATTTGAACAGCAAACAGATGTTGGGACAGAATTATAAAAGCTAATAATTTAAAAAAAAAAAAAAACCTCAAAATATATTTAAAATCTGCACACAACTGGGAATAATTCAAACGTACTGCAACACTCAATGCAGTGATGTGAGAATGAAATAAAAGTTTGTAAAAAAAAAAATTGAATGTGACCTCATTTAGAACTGCGTTATAAGCAGTCTGAAAATAAAAATGATTTGATAAAAATATTTAAAGTATAGATGAAATGCACACAAACCCTGAACACAGATTCGTATATATTTCACTTTTCTTGCTATGTAGCTGCTATTTTAAACGTTGGAACAAAACACAGGAAAACGCATATACATTTATGGACAGTCGTACAAATGGATAAAAACTTCAAGTTGCTTTCCATAAGAGGTGTGCAAAAATAAAAAAATAACGTCGGTGATGAAACATTAAACAGACACCTAGGAGAAGCAATTCGGGTGTCACTTGTTCTGTTTAGATGATGCTTTAATTATTCAGGAGTCCTCGAATTCCATTTACGGGCTTTAATCTTTTACCGTGGTGCTAAAACACAGTACTAATACCTGGGAACAAATGTGAACAAGAATGCGGAAGAATGCGGCGTGTAAAGCCAAAGCTTGGCAGCTCTTCCATCGAAGCGAGGCCGGACCAACCCCCCCGATGGAGACCCCCCCGGGTGTCCGGCCTCACGACTTTGATGCAGCAAACAGGCCAGCCCAGATCGAGAATGTTCTGGAAGTCATTAGCATCGGCGTTGTATTCAATGATGAGAGCAGAGTGGAACCGGCAGCTGAGGACCGCGTGATATCGCAGGTGACTGGTGCGCCGACTAAGCAAAAACGTACCTTTACGCCTGCGCCAGCGGCGCTACGCCTCCATCCGCGGTAACAACGTTCCCTGTTGGGGTTCGGCCCCCCGCTGTGGACCAACGCTAGGAAGGCAGCCATGACCGCACGCGCGAGCAACGCGCTTCTTGTTTGACCGAACGTCTCTCAGTTGTGTTTTCACGGCTGTAGGGCTGTTTGTTTGCAGCCCTGCCGGTTTCGAGCGTTCGCGTCACCCACGTACGGCTCATTGGCCCGTCGTCGCAAACTCGGGGAGGAAAGCGTTAAACTAATGTTTAATTATCCAACTCCGTCTTTCGCTCGCTAATTTTTATTGAAATAGTTTAGTCTGTTGGTGGCTTCTTAGAAAAAGCTGCTCTTTACCGCAAGCTGAAAAGTTAATTATGGTGCTGGCGGGAGAACTGAAACGCGAAGGTTTGGAGTGAATTTACTGGTAAATAAAAGCAGCTGTAGTGCGGCTGAGACCGAGCTGCCATTTCTCTAAGCCCCGCCTCCTCTCTCCAGCCCCGCCTCAAACGTCAAACTCTTTTTCTCTCCTTTTGGAAAGCGTTCAAAACATTAGGTGCTTCTGACAACTCCTCCAACTACCGAAATTGCGATTGTTGGCCAGCTGCTGTTTTCATTACGACTGCCATTAGTCGGTCGCTTAACCGTTTTTGTCTCATGAACGCCTTCAAAGTTCTCGCCGATTTATACAGCTGTATGTTTTGTTTCTGCATCCTTTCGCAGTCTCGCATTGTATTTTAGTTTTGGTTTGCTGACGACTCCTCCCAAAGCGCTGCGGATGCAGATGCGGGAAGTCATTTGTGTTAAAACACAGGATGGAGGGCAGTTACCCCTGAGCAAGAGAGAAGTAGCATTACCATCTCAAAGCAGTTTTTTGTTGAAGCTGCTTGAAGAAGTTGGGTCCATGTGAAACTGGGTTAAATAAGTGAAGCCTCAGACTGAGTCTGAGACGTGGATCCTCTACCTTGTGTGATGAGACTCAGTAAAGCAGAAACTACTGTACGTGTGTATCTCTCCGGGGAGCGAGTTATTATTTATTTTATTTTACTACAAGGATTTTGTGTCACTTGATGGATGTCTCCTACAACTAAAGCCGTGACTTAACTTTTATCATCCTGTTTAGACTTGGGAAGACTTCCTACACAAGAGGATTCTTGCGGCAACAAAAGGAGCTTTTTCAGACGTTGAGTTCAAGCATTCCCTTGGGGTTGCATTTGTTCCTGTTAGCAGCCTTCTCTCTGTGTGGCGTCTCCCTCTCTGAGTCACACAAATCAAGGTGGAGCCGGTGGCTCCTTCAGGCCCACGGTGGTTTGCTTCTTCATCAGCAAGTGGTCCGACCGTGTCGCAGGTTTTTTTCCTCTTCTCCGCACACGTGGTTCTGGCCACCGTAACCTGAACCGGGCCTGCACGCTCGTGGCCTGGGCTTTGCTGTTCTCACTCGGGTTCCGCCCCTGGGGATTTTCTACTTTGCAGTATCGCTTCGAATTCAGGGAGGATGATGCTTTCGATTGAGTCGAGTCCCCTCTTTCAGATGCTCAACCTCAGGTGTAGGGACTGCAGCAGGTAAACGTAGTGCCGAAGCAATAATATGCGTTTTAACTGCTTTGCCAATGCAAGGGCGGTGTTTTGATTGGTCAAAAAAAATTCTAAGACCCTTTTATTTTTACCTGGATTCTGGGGGTTCTTTAATGAGATTCCACCAGGTCTGCTGACGCACTGGGTCACCGTCTTTCCTTCGCGGCAGGAACATCCCGATGAAATCCTTCTCCCCGTATGTCGCTCACCGCACCCGAGGAAGGCGGAAAAAAATCCAAATGGGGACGCGTGTGACATGCACCCCGTGTGTCGTACCGCACCCCGCTGCGCCGGATGTTTCGAACATTCCCAGAAGGAGACCCTCCCCGCAGCAAGAGGGGGCCGGTTCCACCTGCCCAAATTTGCATAGGACAGAAAAATATTAGGTGAAAACAAAAAATGGCTATCATTTTCACAACAGGAACCTCTGAGCTCATGAGAATTGCTTTTTTTTTTTTTTGTTTTGTTTTTGAGGCAATTTGTGTGTTGCACAATATCGCGATGGATTGAAAAAAAAAAAAAAATAGCACGGTTCCAGATATTAATTTACAGGTGAGGAAACGTTGCTTTCGCCCGCAAGAATAAATGCAGGGAGAAACGTGCGGGGAAGGCAGAAGTAAGGGAAGCAAAGGGGACCCCAGAACGGCCGAAGGCAGCGACGTTCGGACTCGCAAAAAGCGGAGACGCATCTTTGCCGAACTGTCGCGGAGCCCAGTTTTTATTCCTGTTTATCTCCAGCGTCCCGGTCTCTCACGAAAACTGCAGCCTTGTCCCTCTTTTTGATGTGTTTGCCTTCACGGCTTCTGAGCGCACTCTGGTTCCATCTGGCCACAACAGAGGCGGCGGAACGGCGAGAAAAACCATTTCCATATGTGTGAATTAGGAGCCCGCCTCCCCGAAACGGCTCCGCGTCCCTCTGAAGTGGAGAGCAGGGGACGGCTGCCAAGCCCGCTAATGGCAATCAAGGACCGGTTTTTATTGGCCTGTTGCTCCCCTGTGCTGCTCCACTTCATATTTATCCTCCACTTTGAAAAGTGTAATTGAACCGTCTGACAAATTGCACGTCAAAACAGGTTTGACTATCAGCGTCTTTGCAGTGGTGGCAGCAAGAATATTTCTTATAATAATAGCAATAATAATAATGGTGCTCCTTAATCATTGCTGTAAAATACGCCACTTAGAGCGTTTATTAATCCTCCCGGAACGCCGCAGAACCGCCCGAACGTCTTCGAAATGTTCACCGGGACGTTGAGGAATGGCGAAGAAGATTGTAGGCAAAGTTGGGTTTTCGGTGCATTTTCCGGGGGGCGGATGTACGCGTCGACGTGTCTGCCCCGGCTCTTACGAGCAAATGACGACGAGTTGAGGATTTTTCCAGTCCCGCCTGCCCCGCTCGGAGTTCGTGTCTCGGCGCTGGCTTTTCCTGTGGCTGCTGTATGTTTCCTTTTTTGCCCTAAATGAAGCCCCGTTTTTTCGCACCTCTCAGACTTTACAAATCCACATATTTTGCTTGATGAAATCAAAGACGTTGCCTGCGGCAGAGTTCTAGCGCAACAATTACAGTCTGCCAAACTGGGTCTCCGAGGACCAAAAACACGCTTCCTTCTTTTGACACCCAACATGTTTATTGTTAGAGCATCCAGTAGCTTTAAAAATAGCATAGCATCCCTCCCAGACCAAGTAAGTAGAAGTATGCAGTAAGTCAATAAATAAAGTTAAAGCCAAGTTGTCGCCGTAAATGAGCGCTCTCGATCGACTCGGTTGGTTAAATTAAAAAAAGGAACCCACGGTCCAGTTTCAGTTAAATGTTAACCCGGGTTTTGCTACAGAATTTAGCTCGTAAATGATCATATCTCGCGTACGTTGGGGTTGCCCGGGTTACACCGCTGCGCGAGACGAACTGGATCCTTATTATTAAAAACCGTTCTACGTTAAGACAGCGTGCTGGGGAGAGAACTGTACAAAAATAAACCGAACTGAAGACACCGCTGCGTTTTTATACCTTTTTTTTAACTTTTTTTTTTTTTTACATTTGCCAACAGGCACTTAAACGGACGCGTTTTTCGCTTGCGGCACAGGGCAGTCGGAGAACAATCGGCCGCACTCGTTTCCTCCTCTAGCCCGACCCTGCAAGGAAGCGCTGCCCTCTGTGGCTCTGCAAACAAGTAAATACATTTCCCGACACCGACAGCCTGAATTTCCATAGCGGCGGGAGTCACGTTTTCTCTTGGACGCAGAGATTCGTCCCACGACAATTTGATTCGATGCAAATGGCAGAAACACATCGGCGTCCTGAATAAGAGCCCCTTAGGGTCCGGATGGCCTTGTCACGAGGGCCCCTGACCCAAACTGGTCTTAAACCCCTGATGCTCTGGCATCCGAGATACCGATTACCCCGCTTTCCACGTGCACGCTGAATTTGAGGTAAAGCCCAATATCTCTCCGGTCTGACGTACATTCGTGCCTTTGTCTAATGCTCTGCTAGGAGTGACGGGCAGGTGTACCGAGAACTGACACCTAGTCAGTGGAGGGGGCGGAAACGCTTTTCAACAGCTCCTTCATCTCCATCTGCCGAGCCAAGACGCTTCTCATCCTTTTGTCTCCAGGCTGTTTTGGGGGCTCAGCTCCGACGTGCCGCCCCCCCACCACCACCACCACCACCAACCACCCACCCACCCGCCCGCCCGCCCGCCCCAGCCTCAGCCTTCCCTCCCGTCAGGTAACGACATGCAGATAGCGACTGCCGAAGCAGACAGCCCAGTGAAGGGCGTGGGGAGTGGACCACAAAGGCCAGTTCAAACACCCGAGATTAAATTACTGCTTTCGTCTCTCCACACAGCTCCAGCTCAATAAAGATTACTTGAAAGGATTTGACATGCTTCACTTTTCCTGTTTGGTTGAAAGAAGGAGACGTTGCATACTCCCCAGGCAGCGACCCACAGCCCTCCTCCTCGACTGCTCCCCGCCCCTCCGCTCCTCACCATAGCTGGCCCGGGGCTGCTCCCGGGAACGACAGCAGCCTTCAATTCGCGCGTTGCCTTCTTCCGCTCTTTCACAGATAGTAATGTCCTGTACGGTCTTGACAGCATTTGAATCTTTGTGTTGTTGTTGTGAAAACAGCATGCAAAGGCTTCCTAATGCCCCCCACACACACCCCTACCTGGCATAAGTGGACACCATTCTCCTCTCATCCATTATTAATGGCCTGATGCTGCCAGTTCCTGTGTTTTGACAAAAGCAGGCAGCAAGGACTGGGATGCCACTCTTCCACCTTCCAGGGCTTTTTCTTCTCGTACTGGGGATGTTCTGGCAGTGTTGCCGCCACATCTGCATGGGAGAAGCGGGCTCCGAAGCACCGTGAATAGCACAGGTAAATTAGCACTCGGGTGCTTTTATGTTGCGCAGAGGAGGAGAATGCAATGATGGCCCGCGCCGAATTCGCTCGCAGGAGGCCGGCCCTGGCCTTGCCCGTGGCTCGCGTCGCTTTTTTGTCGCAGAAGACCTGAGTTTTCACGCTTGCTAAAATAAGAGTGAAATATTTACAAGAGCGATGAGGTAAAGGCTTTGAATGACTGGAAATCAAGGCCAAGATGGCACTGGAAAACCTCAGCCGGACTTCGGGTTTGTCCTAAGTGCTGTGGCCATGGCTCTGTGCTGCCACACGCCTCTGCGAAATCTGCCCACGTTGTGTTATAGTACGGCCGAGTGCAGCAAACCCTCCGCATTCGAACTCTCGACATCAGAGTTTTCGCTACAACGGCTCTTGAAATTTAATGCGCGTAGCTATAGCAAATTTTTTTCGAACGCTTTTCCGAAATAAAAACACGAACCGAAACGTAGCTAAAATTGTAAATAAATAAAAACAAATAAATGCTGTAAAAACATTGCAGATCCGTGCAGAAATTTAAAAAGTTATTAAAAACTGCGGCGCACGATGTTTCGAGCTCACCCAGAGTTGCAAAAGTGCGTGTGTGCATGCGTGCGCCAGGGTTTCGGCCCGCGACCCGCTATGCTTGAGCGCGTGTTTGCGCCATGAGCACCCAATAAAACCTCTTAGCCGTGTTTGTTTAAAGTTGTATGCACTTTATTCAAACTAAATTAATTTTTTCCCTGTTCATTCTGATGCCCGGGGCAGCACTAACTGTGCTGAAATGTCCTGTACCGTACGTTCTGCATCGTGCAGTATAAATATTCAAATGAACAGCAGCGTCAAACGGTTCCTTATTGGGTAACCGGTGTTTACTGTGTTTTACCGGGCCGAAATCTAGGGCTAATCGTTGCGTAGGTGTTTTCGGGTCGGCCGGGACATCGTCGTTCATTTATTTTTTCCCCGTTTGACAAAATGCGAATAGACATTCAGTATCTGAAAAATTGGGCATCCAATGCATTTTCGGGGATGAATTAGGTTCGGGTCCCGTGGGACCGCTGTATAAGACATTATTCCCTGTAAAATTCAACACTTTGAAACAACATGAAAGATCATTTCTCTAATGCCACTTAGATGTTGCGTGCTGCCGCGTTTTCGCCAGGAAAGCAAAGTTAGAGCAGCCGTGCAAATTCGGGTGCTGTTTTCCCACCTCCTGACGCTCTTTAGCGGTAATGGATAATATATGTGCCCACGTTGCAGAAGATGGCACTGAGGGGGTGAAGCTTGCACGTCTCCACGACAAGGACATTTCATCAGGGAGGATGTGGATCTGGGTTGTATGGCAGCAGAATTTTTCTCTCCTTAACCCACGATGGCCGTTCTTATATTTGGAAATGTAACAGCAGCCTTTGCAATCTGCTTTATCGTCTTAATCGCTGTATGCCGAGCTCACTGTTTTAAAACTCCCGTTGAACAGAGGGACCCTGAGAAGCACATGGGCTCTAAACATGAAAATTCACTCAAAGAGGGAAAAAAAAAAGCCCACACTTGATTGGTGACAAAAGATAACAAGAAGTGGCTGCAGGGTGCCACCAAACTCTTGGTGTCTCGGAGTGGTGTGAATAGACCCCATCTGGCTTGCTCGCACTTCCTCGTCCAAGAGGATGCCACTCTGGGGAGATGACGACAAGACATACATTCAGAAGGAGATGCTTGCCAAGGTCCTGGGTTAGTGTGCTGTCCCCAGAGGAGAAGTTTGGTCATGTACCACCTCCGCAGTGAACCACCCCCACCCCCCGCGAGTGGCTTGATCCCGGGGAACTGCCCCCAGGAGAGCAGCCTGGTGTCGGTCCACTTTCATTGTGCTTTCTCCCCAGGCATGTGGCTTGGTCCTCAGCCAGTCTTATTTCCCCAGGGGAAAAAATAAATAAATAAAAAAAACTTGGTCCTTGTCCACACCCCCTCCCCAGCATCCTGTCCCCAGATGAGAAGCTTTGTCACAGACCACCTCCACAGTGTGCTGTCCCCAGACACATGGCTTGGTTCTCGGCCATCTCTACAGTGCGCCGTCTCCAGACGAGGACCCTGGATCTGGGCGACATCCACAGTGTGACGTCCCCTCGCCAAGCAGCTTGATCTTGGGCTCTTGCCAGGTTGTACTGAACATTTTCAGTGTCGGTCCCCCCAGAAGAGCAGCATGGACCAGAGCTGTTTACACCTTCGGTCTCTGCGGTATTCTGTCCCCACGTGAGTATCTTGGTCTTGGATCCGTCCCCCACCCACAGTGTTCTGCCTCTCCTGTAGTGTCATTTTTAACTTCTTCATGAACTTTTATTCACGCATCTCTTTTCTTCAAGGTGGCATGTATCGCAGCATAAGCACACGTGTTTGACGCTGCCATGTTTGCTGGTGCACATTAAGCAGCGGCCTGCTCGTGAAAGTGAGTCTGATGGAAAATGCAAAGGTCATCATGACAGATGGCATAAGGCAAATTTATGGAGCTGTCGGGAGAGAACCGGAGCCAAAAGAGACGGGGTTTGAGGCACGTCTTGAATGTTGGAAGAGATTCAGCAGCTTTGAGGGAGAGAGGGAGCTCATGCCACCACGTTGAAGGCAAAACCAGGTCCTGTGCGTGAGACCGCCAGGCATGGCAAGTGATCGGGTCTCGAACGTGTCCGAACGCAGATCGTCTGACCGTCTTGCGGGCTGTCCACCAAGTATTGAACCTGATATGGGCTCCCGCTAGAAGCCAGCAGAGAGATTAGAAATACATGGGCGCACGAAAGGAGCATTTGGGCGTCCTGCACGCATCCATACCACAATTACGTATTAAACACAACTCTTAGAGCAGTAAGTGCTCTTTGAAGCTGAAATAAATTTGATTAGATGCAATCCGTAAAGACAGAAAAGATTCCTTTATAAGGGTATGAAACAGTTTTCCATTTAGCATTTGTTTCACAAGTGCAAATCAAAATAAGGCGGCGGCAATGCGAAAACCTCAGAACCCATTTTTATTTCCTTCTCAACTCGGAGGAAAGAAGCACTCGTGCGTTTGGGAAGAGGGACGCAACAATCCGGGCAGTGCATCTCGCCACGAAGGTGGCGGTGATCCACGCCGCCAGTTCTTGAGCTCACCTCCCACATATTTAGACGCTGCCATAAGATCCATGTTCGAAGTGTGGAGAGCTGGAAATCTGCATGGAGCTTCTGACTAATCAGGCTCATTGTTTTTGATGGCGGCCCACAATAGAGTTCTGATTGCAGGGATGTAAAATTAGCCGTGGACATTCCTGCAGTACGGCGGGAGCAGGGGAGGCTGGGTAATGAGGAACAGACCGTGCGGAGCGCGGGACGGCACGCCGGCGCGGGGTTTGAGGGGAGCGGAAGGGGCCGCCGAAAGAGCAAGGTGCCGAGAAGCTGCTCCTCTGAGGTATCCGCCACGCTTAAGGCCACAGGTTCGGGGCTGCAGTACAGTGGCCTGTGGTTTTCACACGGAAATGCTTTGGCGTCTACAGAGGCGTCAGCACTGACTGCCATATAGGTGTGCGCTTAAAAACGTGCACGCAGACAGACGCACAAAAATACACGCTGCTTATGCACTCGCCCGCACACACTTTCGCTCGCTGGCACCTTGTATGACCGTACGTTAGCGCTATTAATGGGGTTTGGGGATTTTAGTTTATGTTTCGAGCTGTGGAGAGCTGTGATATGTAACGCTCGCAGGGTAAAGGATCGTCTCCTTTAAAAGTCGCCGGATTTTAGGGGACCGAAGCCGACTTAACAGTTCGATAGCCGGCTTTTTAGGAGGAGTTGTTGGTAACCTCTGTCAATGGCGGGAAGAGGCCACGGTAGACAAGGGGTTAAATGCCCTTGGAAAGCTGCTTTCCCCTCCCCTGTTTGAAATGGGACCTGGGCTTTTAACAGCAGGAGAACTCGATCCGTGTCCGACCCATCCCCAGGGAGCGAACCCCCGTGTGTCGGGTTGTTTTGTCTAAACGCCGCAGTGCAGGAGCCAATGGGAGACCTTGGCTGGTTGGACCTCAGCCAGACAGTGGAGGAAATGGAAGAAATTCACCTGCCTGCTAGTAGCCAGAAGTGGTGGTGCTGGAGGGGGGGGGGTTGGACTTCTGCATTTGGACCCAGTGTGACAGACACGGATTTTGCCCATTGTGGCACCGTGGTGGGTGAGGAGATCCAGTTTTTTGTCCATTTATGACAGTGAATGCTGGTCAGCGCAGTGCGGTATCAGTGTCATTTTATTCTTGCTGCTGCTGTGTTTGCTGCCGTGCCTTACGCTCCACTACACTCCCTGTAGGCCTGTCTCCCTCCCCACTACACTCCCTGTAGACCTGTCTTGCTCCCTGCAGGTCCCCAGTGGCGTTCCAGGTGTCACCTACACACTGAACAGAGCGCCGGTTCCTCGCAGTCAGAATTAAATGGTGTGTTAATTGCTGGCAGCGGTAGAGCTCGTGATGTCTGTGGTCAGAAGCCCTGCCTGCCAACAGCCGCTTGCTTCCCACGAATTTTGCACTTCAATCCAGGCTGATGATGAGCTCCTGCTTTGGGGTCAAGTCCACACTGGTTGGGAGGTGCGTTCCTGGCACTGACTCTGTGCCAAACTGCTGGAAACTGGGCTTTTCAGAGACCCCGGATAAGCGCGGGTCCGTCTGCCTGTGTAGTTTCAAGTCGGATCCCTCAACTTTTGCACCGAGAGCCCCCGTTAAGCAGAGTTTCTTGATACAATGCGGTCCAGGCTAACAAATCGTCCAAAAAAAAATGATGATCCCCTCATATATGTGATGTTATTTACTTATTGCTATTCTACATTGGTGAATATGGAAGTTATCACCGAGGGTGAGAATAGAGTTCTAGGGGTCTTGTTTGTGTAAGAAAGTAGTATGTTTGCCATAACTGTTTTGTTTCACTTAAGTCTCCTTACGTTAAGTCTTTTCAACGCTACAGGGAACACAAGCTGCTGTTTTTTACTTGTAGAAACCGTTTTCTGCGTTACAGCGAAATTTGGGATAATTGTTTGGGGTTTTTGGCTTGGGCTGGAACACGTTATAATTTTCCCCATTAGAAATAATAGAAATACCATTTTCACTCAACATGGGCTTTTCGGGAACCGCAGGTGTGCAGATCGAGGTGTCCACATTTCTGCTGAAGAAGAGGGACTCTGAGGAACACAATGGGGATGGACTGGGCTGAAAGCGGTTGTGGTCAAGTGAGATGGACGGTGTGTGGTGAAACCACTTAGAATGAGACAGTGTAACTGTACCTGGTTTCACATAATTGCTACCACTGTATTGTCATAGGCACAAATGTATGGTTTTCATTCTGACTTTGTAGGTCACCTTGAACAAAGATCCCTAAATTCTAACAATTCTTTGCACATTTCCTGTATTGCTCTCGCTCTCTTTCTGTCTCCACGTTCTCTTCTTTGCAGTGCTGAGCAGAACCCTGAAAATATTTCATATAATGATAACAATAATGATGATATTATTAATAATAGCTGTGTATAACAGGCATTTCTGTCTCTCGGATGGGCGACTGCCCTTCACTATCAGGTCACAGAGGGCATCGGCGAGAGCAGCTCAGCTTTCCAAGGCCAGCAGCTGGAACCTGAACTCCCACCGTTCTTTTATTAGCGGCAGCACCCTGAGGGAGTTTCACAACACAGGGCCGTGTTCCCGAGCCGGCCTCCTGCACGGGATCCACACGGCTGGCCGGGAGCTCACCTGCTTCCTGGATCGCGCACGAGCCGCAGACCATCTCACAACTGCGGTGAAGCCTCCCGACAAAAAGTGAGCCCTAGCGAAAGAGCGTTTAACTTGCCGAAGGAGCGAATGTAGTTTGACATCGATATGACCAACCGGGGCACCATTTTTATTTATTAGTTGCATGAGTGATTCGAGTACGTATTTAAGCACGTAAATATTTTGCGTAAAAGCTGCATTAGGAATACGCTGCTAACATGAGAGCTCTCTGAGATAAAACGTCATTTGCAGACATTCATTAAAGGTTTCCAGCCACCGGCGGTGAAATCCACTCGTGTTAACAGTTTTGTTCCCTTTACGTTGTTCAAATGTGCATTTAGTCTTCAACGCAGCCTCAGAGAACTGCAAAGGATGCGACGATTTTATAAGGGCCGATTTCTCGAAACGCGCGCCCTAATTATTTGTGATCAAGCGCAAGTGGCATTTGTAATTTGAATCGATCACGCCAACTTATCACAGGCAATATATCTGTCTTCCGAAGCGGCGAGCGCGGAGCCGTTCAATGGAAACGTTGCTTTGAGGAGCAGCAGGAGAACATGTTTGTCAGTCAAGATCAGAAAATCGGGATGGAGGTTCATTCTTCTGCTGACACAGCTATAAAGAGGTGCCAATCACGGCTTTCGCGGACATCACGTGTTTCGTCTGGAAGTATCCAGGTAAGTTTGCTTGCTCGCCTCCTGTTTGTCACGGCTAATAAAACCGGGTTTAATTTGTCGGAGAAATTTGCATTGTCTTTTTTTTTTTTTTTCCGATGACTGAATGACGTTACAAGATTTCATTAAGTTAGGATTTTTTTTAAAAATGATTACAAAATGGAATTTAATTTGGGCCGAACACAGCAGACACATCTTTTGGCAAATGTTTCTATACGTACTGCCAAGCAGTTAGGCAGATATTTACTGTACATTTGTGCGTAATGCTTTAACCAATGTGTTAACTCTCCCTCCCCACCCTTGTAGTGTAAGTAGTTTCATTTATTTCATTTTTTTCCTGAGGAAAAGTATTTCTCACATCACAATGGCAATGTGTCCACGTCAGGTGGATGTACTACAGTACAGTACTGTGATATGTTAACACAGTTAAACCAGACACCAGAACCAAGTAGACAGCTTATTATTTAAATAAAAACAAGAATCTTTGAAGGGGCGACAATTATATAACTATATACACACACACACACACAATTTTTTTTTTTTACCTCTGTCTCTCTGCTTATTCAGAAATGAAACACATTTATTTCTGTTGTTTTGGGTGTAGGTCAGACTCTTTTTAACTAATTCCTCTCCGCCAAAGTGGTCCAAACACCGGCTGGAGACCACAGCACGGGGCAGCACAATGAAGACAGGCTGTAGATTTGTTATCCTATATTTAAATCTGGCCTTTTTTCCTGTCATCATTTACATTCTTAAATCTGCACTTTTCAGATAGATTGTGTCGTATTCTAATTTTAATATCAATGTTATTTCCCATGACACCTTTTGTTTTATTATATATAATGAATTTCTTTCCCTCTCTCCTTCCCTGCTCCTTTAATCCCTATGCCCACACCATGCTTATGAGCTGAAATATTTTATCAGGTGGAAGCTGCCGTCAAAGTTATCATTTTAATCTTATTTCAATAAAAAAAATAATCTCTCTTCTTCTGGGTTTGACAGCAGCTAATGGTTTTTCGTTATCATAAAGGAAACTTTGAGGACTGAGACTGCCAAAAAAATGCAAAGCAAGCTGGATATTTTTCTCAGCTTATTCATAATACATAAGATCCAGAAAGCATGTGAAATATGAGCTAACCTGGGCGTGTGCTGGAGATCCAGAGAGCATGTGATATATGAGTTAACTTGTGTGCGTTAGAGATCCAGAGAGCAGGCTAAATGCGCGCTAACTTGTATGCGTGCTGGAAGTCCAAAAAGCACATTAAACACGAGCGATCCTCAGTGTGTTTTAGACGTCTAGAGGGTCGGGGAGGTGCCGGCTAAACTGGGTGTTTCCTGGAGATGCATACAGCAGGCGAAATGTGAACGATCCTGGGATCCTGAACAGTTTTCATTGGCTGAGGCGTATGCCAACCACCCGTTCTCCCCAAAAAGCCAAACCGTGACCCACATCCCATTTTGCAAATCCAGTAAAGTTAATCTGTAATATCGAGTGAACTTCGTGTTTGTAATGAGTTCCAATTATTATTATTATTATTATTATTATTATTATTATTATTATTATCCCTTCAATTTTCATTAACTGCTTTTCCTGAGCAGGCGGTCTGGAGTCTCTCCAGGAATCATTTGGCACTAGGCTGTGAAACTGCCCCTGGATGGGATGTCAGACCACTGTAGGGTGGCCACTCATGCATGTAGTCACACATCATAGGCAATTTAGAGTGACAGGGTAACCTGAAACACGTGTCTTTGGACCGTGGGAGGAAATGCACATAAACAGGGAGAGTATGTCATAAGGGTAGAGCACAGTGTTTTTGCTGTTTCTATGATTCTGTTCTTCTGGATCAAGGCTGAGGTTATCATTCCTGGGATCTTCCAGCTTGAAGGTCACAGCCCCAAGTGCTCCTCTTACTAATGGGACTTCTTGGGTTTTCAGTCTCCACATTCTCTCCAGTTCCTCTCTCTATTTCTGCAACGTCTCATATTTGTTATATCACCACCTCTGTTAGCTCCCATTTAGTCTTAAGAGTGTACAAGCATCAGTTTCTTCATTCCATCAAGTCCATGTTGTCATCTCTTGTCCATCTGTGAAAGCTGCCAGTCATAAACTTATCATTGAACGGTCCTGGTGTGATTCAACCTGAACCTTGTTAATACGCTTCTCGAAACTCCGTATTAGGAGGTAAGCAGGTGTAGCTTTAGGAATCTCGCTTAAGGATGCTTACTGAACAGTGATGATAGCCCTGGACCAGGAATCAATCCCCACACACCAGGCCATGGTGCTAGCCACTATGCTACCCAGTCACTTCTGTATTATCTGTCATCTAAGCAGTTGAATATGCACGCATGTGTGTGTGCATGCACACTTAAAATGGTCAGTAATACTATTACTGCTGACAGCTGTACAAAAACATGTACAGTAGTAAGACACAACTGAGCATTTATACTTCCTACTGTAGATGAAGATGTTGTGAAAATGTGTTAAAACGTTGCATGTGTAGCTGCACTTTATGCATGCGTGACACCGTAGTGTAACAACTAGAATGCTGTGCGACGCTGTGTGCTACGACACGATGGCAACTCCCTGCCTCCACAGCCAGTCTCCTCACGTCTCACACAGTGTTATTTGTTCTCACAAGCAGTAAACATCTCGCATTTTTGGAAAGAAGAAGGTGATTGACTTGGATCTGAAGACGAAGGCCATCATCCAGCACAACAATAGCAAGAGAATACAGAAGTGTTATAAACATACTGTACTTTTTACCAAGAAACTTTGGTAAAGAATACAGTATTGCATGATTTAATAATGGTATTAAGAATGCCCTGTACTGTGGCCACAAATAAAATAAAATAGGTTAGAAAAATCAGCAAATGTTTGAAAGGAAGTTACTGCATGGCGGTCGACACACTTAGACGTAATCACACCGTCCCTGATCCTGTTGTAAATCGAGGACAGCCTGTATATAGGAATAGTGGATGCAGTGAGAGAATATGCCCCCCCACAAAAATAAAATAGTTAGTCGTTTTTGTGGGTTGTGGGTGCTGGGCCTGTAGAACTTTGTGCACTGTTTCCCCCCTCCGGCAGCGGTCCCGGCTGCGTAAAGCTGCTGTAAAAGAATTAAATGTGCCAAACAAGAAATACGGTCTCGGAACAGCGGTTACAAATCAAAGTTTACTGACAGACACACAGAGCACTAAACAGTACTGCTGCTGTAAACCGGACCTTAAAAATGACCAGCGAGTGACCGGTGGACCAAATTAACGTGTCAGTGACCGAGTGTTAATGAAATCGTGCACCGTAATCTTCACAAAGATGGTTTTTGTGGTCGCGCTGCCATGCAGAGGCATGCACGAAAAGCAAAGTGAACACACGAGGCTGCTGGGTGTCACCATTGCAGTATAGCTCTTTTGTTCCATTTCCTCGACCACATATTGAGGAACGGCTTGTTGTTTTGTGAACAGCACGGCCGCTGGCTTCACCAACTGAACAAATGTAAAAATTATTTAACCTTCGCTACAGGTTTATCTATTTTTGCGAAGGAACTCCTTTCCAAACAGCCGAAGGATTTTGATCCAACATCCTACTGCTCACAGTACAGGGTGGCAGCATCACGGGAAGGTCTGCCATTGCTCTGAAGGGATCCAGTGCATCTTCTGCAAACTTATAGTTTAATTTTTCCGTTTCCAATATTTCACCCACTCTCTTTTTTTTCTTTTTTTATTAATATTATACAGGTTAATTTAGTCTGTTGGCCCAAGTGGATGTAAATAATCGCGTCAGTTAGTAGAGACAAAACATTTGTGTGAAGGAACAAATCTCTAAATCTGCAGCAGTTCTTTCCAAGTATATTTTACGATATTAGTAGTGACATTAAAATTTAAATTCTGTGTTTTCCATGTCACATTTTAATTGCTGCAGATTGAAGATTAATCCTCCGCTCGTGGCGAGCGTTAAAGTTGTGCTATGTTTAGACGTCATTTTTTTCTCTTTTTTTTTTTTTTTTTTTTTTTTAATCACTGACAAAATATTATTTTTGTATTTTTCAAAATGGGCCAAAGCCTCCTGCGTGCCGACGGGAGGGTAAACGTTACCCCGCGTCTCTCACGTCTGCAAAACACATCAAAATCGCGCGCGCATTTCGCAAGGCAGGCGGCAGTCGATGCCCGGCGGTCCCGCCCACTTCCTGCAACCGTCGTCCTTTCCACTCCCGTTCTTGTTTTCCAGATAAATATAAAGATAAAATTTTAAAGCGGCAACGGAGGAGGAATTGCATTTTTAATTGAACTCTCCGGAGAGCAGCTTCAGTTCCTTAACCTGACATTTGTTTCCCCGCATAACCCAAACGCGGACCGACAACCTCGGCCTTCTGAATATGTGTTCCTGCTCATTATTAGCTGGCGTGGTGCTTCATCACTCTGCAAAAATTCCTATCTGCCGAACATAAGGGAGAGAAACAGTGGGGAATCAATCTTGTGCTCGGGCAGATAAACACAAGGCACCATCGGGGGGAGAGAGAGAGGGCTGGGGCTCGTCCGGGCCGTGATGGATGGCTGGAGTAAAAGTGTCAGGATGGTATTATGTAAATGACGGAGGCATCCGAGCTTCGCCTTGATGATTATGGGAGATGTGAGTGATGCTTGTGGTCCCCAGGCGCTCTGTGGGCCTTGTTATTTTGCTTCCCTGCAACCACCCCTCGGGGGTGCGCCGCGTGACCCCGGCCCCTCAGAGCGAGCTCTCCCGGGGACACAAGCCAGAAAGCCCAAGAAGACATCTGTTTCATTTACTAAACAAACGATGTGCCAGGCTGGCTCACCTCATGGGCATCGGGGACGGAGGCAGGGATCCAGCGCACTCTTCCTCCTCCTCACCCACGAGCTGTTAATCCCACACCAGGTTTTGCGAACATCCTGCCAACTGGACCCGCCGAGGGCACCGTCTCGTCCTGCCACCGCTCTGTAAATAATTACCGTTAAACCGCAATTGCTGATTTAAAAGTGCCCGCAAACAGTAATAATTTGTTAGCGTCCAACAAAGTGTGCGACGGGACTCGGGCACCGAGTTTATATCTTTGTGTCCATGTTCTGCCGAGAAGAGGCGCAAAAATCGGAAATGCACAGGTGTCACTTTTACTGTACGTTGAGGTGGTACCGTAGTCCAGGGCTGTTTATTGTTATTATTCATAATAATAATAATAATAACAAGACAAAACTTGCAAATAGCAAGTCGATAGATTAGCCTCAGAACAGAGGGAATGTGGTCAGCATGTCGATGACTCTTTACAAACTCAATCCTTAGATGTTGCAGGAGCTCATACAGCACAATCGTGACTGAAGCATCATTAGAAGATTCACTCAGCAGGGGCCAAGTCCGGGGTCGACTCAAAGTGCCTCTGAACCCGACCGGTTCTGCATTTCTCAAATCTGTGACTCCAGATGAAGACGGACAGCAGCGGACCGGGGCTCCAAAGACGGTTTCGGGTGCCGTTCCTGCCCTCGTCCTCTGGCTGCCCACAGAAGGGTATCGGCTCTCGCCATCGTACGCGGTTCGCCAGGGGGTTGGAGGGTCCCGTGTTTCTGCCTAGAGGATGGCGTGAGTGATGTCGCACAGCAGGATTATTCATCTTGCAGAAGGAGTTGGTCCTGTTGGTCCGTGTTGGGCTCGGGAGCCTCCCGTTTGCACACTGTGCCCCCCTGTATGCGGCTGCACTCTTGCCAAACACAGCGCCGTGCGCACACTCCTGGATTAGGCTCTCGCACGCCTGTGTGAAAATCTCACAGATTACAGAACTGCTCGCCCGCCGTTTTCTCGATTTCTGCAAACCGCCAAACTCGATAAGTATGTCATAAGCATGCAGCAAAAAGGCATTTCTAGCAAAACACACGAATATCACATGGGCGTGTTTGGCTCTTGGATCGCCGATGTAAATCTGAGCAGGTTCCAGCTGTGAAGAAGGTTAAGGGACTAATCGTCTTTAGAGAATTAGAACAGATTACACGTCCGATACTGGCGTTGCTGATACTGCCCCTGTTGTTTTGGTCATTCTCCCAGGCTACTGCAGATTGTGAAAAAACAAAAAAAATGTTGTTTCTGGGAGCGTGAATACGCAGAAAAACATTATCATCATAGCATATCATGAGTTATATTGTCAATATTTTGCTTCCCCCCCCCCCCCCCCCCAGTTGGGTTCTCAGACACTAGAGATGTGAGCGAGCAGCAGCAAACAGCTGTAGATGTAGCAGACCATGTCGTTTTCTCTCGCACCGGCGCCCCGGGACCACGCATTTCCACTCCTTGGCGTTGCTTCCCATTGACGCCTCCGAGTTCCGCCGTCCTCTTGGGCAAAATGTTTATAGGGAGAACTCCCGAATCCCACACCCCCACCCCGCAATTTAACGTATGCGCACGCAGCCGTGCTCGCCGACACCCGAACTTTGGCGCGGCCTCACCCGGGCACCCGAATACGAGCGAACGCGGCAACGCCGCCTTCGCTTGCAGGGATGGCGAAGAGCGCCGCGGCCCCTTCAAGCGCAGCATTGCTCGCGGCTCGAAAGAAAGACCCGGGAACAGGTGAAATTTTAATGGCAAGGCAGATTAGAATCGGCAATGTCAATTCGTCGCGTATCTGGCCAAAGCCGGGGAAGAAATTCCGCATTTCACGATGCTGTCAAGTAGCATTTTGAACAGACAACCCTTTAATAAGGACTCACGGTGAATAACAATTTTGCTAACCTAATGTCAGATAATAAGGCGGCGAGTGGGCAGACCTGTAGAACAAAATGCACGTTGCGCGAATTAGCGCGAGCCATAAATTGTCTCGATTCGCCATTTCGCCGAGCGCCGCCGGTCGCCTTTGCGCGACATCGCCGAACGCGAAGCATAAATCAGCGTTAAGCCGTACGGCGCACACCCTCCTCGTGGCTCCTGCGCGTCACGAAGGAGGACCCGCGCCGGAGACGGCGCTGCGGGTCTGCTGCAGGACCTCCAGGTGCTGGGCCGCTTTTCGGTTCCCTTTGTTTGATTTGTCTCCCAACTTTGCCAGCCGCGTCCCGGCGGAGCCGCAGACAAAGGCGTTGTCCGGTCACACGTGGGGCTCTAATAACCCCTTCTGCGCAACCCAGCTCTGCCCTTCCATGTTAACACACTGTGAACTGAGCACAAGTGACAAAATCAATCCATCACGCTGGCTGCGACACAAAGAGGGACAGAGCGGCTAACAGAAATTGATGACATCCCTGCTGGAATTTTACACCATTTCGGCCAGAGCTGCGATTGAAACAGACAGAGATTTATAGTCCCCCTGCAACCACTGCTCCCTGTGATTGCCTCTCTTCTCCCCGCTCCGCTTTTTTGCATATTCATTTGAGAGCTCATCGGGATCCTGCCGAAGCCGTTGAGCGACAGCCGGCCTCCGCCAATGGGGAGCGGCGTCCGGGGACACAAGGGCATCGCGGTTGCCGCCCCGCGTCGCGGTCGCTCACCTGTTAGGCGTCGCGTTCGGAAAGGCGCCGTTCTCCTGATTCCGCTCCTTTATTTGCGCCGACGCCGCCGTCTGCGTCGAGCGGCAAGGAGAGGAGGGTCGCGCCGCACGGACAAACGCCGACGCCGTCCGCTTGCTCTCCACGTAGACGATCACGTTTTTCCTTCCCTTTGTCACGCGCTTGCACAAGTGTTTCGTTCGCTATTTGCTCCGCAGCGGGTTTGTCTGTGTGTGTACGAATGTGCGTCTCGCCCCTCTCCGTTTCTGCCCCCGGACGCAAATCTTCAGTCATGTCTTGAAGGTTTTATGACTACTTATGGAAAATATAAATTTCATGGACATTACGGAGCAGAAACAAATGTTCCTCATCGCTGACATCATTTTAAGGAACATAGCAGTTAGTGTGACAGAAAATTGATTATTATAATTTAAATAAGATTAATGTAACGGCTAAAGTCATCCACAGCCGACCGGAGCATCTTTTGGCTTCAATTCAGCACCACTTTTGGATACTTATAACAAATGTGCCGTGCAATGGAGAGAAACAGGGACATGTGTCTTTTTGAAGTCACATGTATCCTGAACATGTACCGTGTGAAATGAAATTTTTCAATCTCCTTCATCTACAAGTGATACACATTCTCTGTGCAAATTACCATGAATGGCTAAATTAGTTTTAGTGCCAGGTACTGCTATGGGAGTATGAATCTCGTGTAAGATTTAATATTAGCTGCGGGAGTTTGGTCTTTTGAATCTCCTGTACAGTTTAGGTTTAGCTGCCCGGGTGTCTTCCTGAATTTGGGATTTGTGGTGAAAATGATGTGCCAGGTACTTCTAGCTGCGGGGCTGGGATCCATTGGGTCTCATTCGCAGCTTGGTACCTGCTTGGGGGATTGCGCTTGTTTAAGCATTAATCATTGAGATACCTTAATAATCCTTAATAAACTTACTTAATAAATGTGATTTTTGGAAAGCACCACATTCTCAAACAAAAAATGGCGAAACGTTTAACCCAGTTTGTCCTACTGAAAACTGAACTAGAACAAAATGTAAAGATTTTGCTACATGAAAGTGTTTGAACTTAATGGTTGCTTTTAACTGTAAACCCTAACATTTAGTTGCTTTTTTGCCTTTTAAATTTATTTTGAATGCGCTTTTTATGATGTACGCCATATTGGACACTTGTTTTATAAAACGTTATATTTTGTTGGTTTTATCGGATACTGTGTTGCGCACTGAGTTTAACATTGGGTCCCCTGGAAGACTTTGCACGAGCAGCACCTTTTTCCCACCGAAACTGCACTTTTGCTGCGGTTTGTTTGCACGTTGAGCGGTACAGTCGACCGTAGACCACAGCATAGCGAAGCTTTGTGATTAAACACGGAAAGTTCGAGTTAGCCGTAAATTTATTCCACCCCGAACATCTTTGAGTTTGGGTGCCGTCTCTTCTTCGCGAGTTGCTCAGCTGTAAACAAGAATCTAAAACTGCGCGTCTCTTCTCCTGCATTCCGTCACTTTAAACTGAATATTCCGCTCCGATTATAAGCCGTGTTAAGGAGCTAAAATGTTCCAAAAGAAACGTACCAGTAGGTTGAATAAACTTGAATAAAAGGAAGCCGGTCACGTGCGGGAGGAATATTTTGCCGCAGTGACGGCAGCTGAGTTCACAGCTTTTTGTATGTGTTTATTTGTCATATTACACTGCGTTTTCTCACAGTGACACCAATATCTCAGCAGCAAAGGAAGCAACAATGAGCTATGAGTAAACTCGGAGCACAGACATTATTAGATAACTCCATCTTGGTATGAAGTGATTACCACACACATTTTTACCAGCTAGCGGAGGAAGACGCCTGCAAACAGCAGACACAGGCACACAGGTGGTACTTTTTATGAAGTATGATTTTTACACACACAAAAAAAAATTATTTTATTTATTTATTTATTTATTTATTTATTTATTTATTTATTTTTACCAGTGGGGTAATGAAAGGAAAACTTTCTCGAAAAAATTCTTTACAGTTGCATGGTCCAGCCTACGTGTAGGTGCAAAATAGGAAAAGAGAGATCAGTAAAAAAAAAAGTAATTTTCTTGTTTTAATTGTGGCTTAAACCTTGCCCCCTGGCACCCCTGTTTTATTTTTCTGATTAAATAGTCTCAGCCAAAGTACCGGGTTAGAATGGGGACGGCTTCTTCACGTCAAACTGCCAAAAATCTCAATCTAAACGAAAACTTTAATTAACCGGCTATAATATTTGCTCATCCTCAGCGACCTGCGGAAGCAGCAAACCTTTTGTGTCAGAGGCTGCCGCTGCCTTATTAGTTTCTCCTGTGCTCTGGAAACATAGTTCTTTCCAGCTCGTGGTGTGAACGTACCACGGTCCCTGCCGAAAAAATGACCCTTTTACCTGGGTTCTCTCGGTCACCACAGTAAATCTGGGCTTGCAGCTGGTGAGCTTCTGCCTCCAGAGTTGCTCTCCCCGCGTCTGACTCTCTCACATCATCTCCCAGTCCTCTCCCATGTGGGTGCCAGTCAGACAAGTGGCACATCGTAACATCTGCATCGTATGCAATTTGTCATTGGCCGTCTTTGTGCTTCCATTGGCTGTTGCCTAGCAACCTGTCAGTCTCACAGACTATTTCCCATGATAAATTAGCTGGGCTGTTACTATGCCAACAGAATTTGTTACTTAATTAAAGTGATTCAAATCAGAACTGGCTTGAGGGAGAAGGAGTGTTCCACACTTTATGGATGGAGACCGGTCTGTCTGAGGGGACGGCGACGCGGCGACGCGCACAAATCATCGTGCCGGAGGTCCGAGTCGGCGGCGGCGCTTGACCGCGATCCCGGAAACTCTTTCGTTGTCTTCTCGTGCGAGGGAGTCGGTCCGGATTTAGCGGACCCACGGCGGGCCGTGTCCTGCGGATGACGCCCACCGGCGTGTGTGTTCTGTAGACCCGGGCCGTTCCCAGCGGTCAGAGAAGAACAAATCCGTGCTGACAATTCAGTCGCTCGAACGGTCCGGAGATTTTGCAGATATTGCAGCGGCTGGGACAGCACAGAGCGTTGTAGGACATCCCAACATGCAGTCTAATCATACAACAAACCGGACAAATCGGAGAGGACTAGAACAAGACCGTTTGATGCCATTATTAATGTTTACTCGATGTCGCGTACAGTAATACGGACGCTGCGTGCTCGTGCAAATAATTTATCGTGTGCAGCGTTGTATATATGCCCACACGTTAGTGTACGCGTGGTGTTTTTGCAGCTGTGATCCCCAAGGAGAGGCAGCTTTGTCATTTGGATATGTGTCAGCCTAGATCCCCTGCTTCACATCTACCTTGGGCTCTCCTCTTACTTCTAGAACATCCTGACAAACCCATTTTGTTCGGCCTGATTGGTTCCATTTGCATCAGACACCTCTTCTGCATATAGATTGATGGGTTTAATCAGCAAATCAGGAAAAGCTCTGAGACATCAATCAGTGTCAGCTGTCTTTTTTTCTCCAGGAGCCGATTCTTTGCTTACATTCATCACGAACGGCCGCCCGGCACAGGCGGCGGGGAGGAAAACGGGGTACGGAACAATGGCATCGCGCGCGCAGAGGAGAAACGGTCGGCGGAAAGAACAATGGCATCTCGGGCACCGAGGAGAAGCAAACAGCGTAAATAAATAATAAACAGATCAACCGTTGGCGGTAAAGCCTTCGGTTACGGAGGCCCCGGACTGCGCGACAGTCTAAGAGCCGGCGATAAAAATGCCCCCGCGGTGCGTTCAAATGTAGACACGGGTGCCGCTGCGTTCCGTTGAACGTACGCCGTACGCTCGTCCGTCACCTAATGGGTCCCTCCTTCGGCCAAATTTCCGTTATTTCTTTTGGGAGGAAACAATAATCATTCTCCCAAGCAAAGGACGTGTCAACTAAAATTAATTTTAAGAAAATAAATAAATTAAATAAATAAATAAATAAATGGAAGTTTATGCACAACAATACCGTAACACCACCGTATTTTATAATACTTTTCGTTTAACGTTTCATTTTCATTCACCATCAGTAACTGCTTAAATGGTACAGGGTTCTTATAGTTGAAAGTAAAGGCTGTGAAACACACACACACACACACCTGCATTATCCAGGTGTAAACGGTATTCCGGCCTCCATTCAGTCATATCCGCCTAAATGTCATTTGAGAATTATTTACAAGCGGCGTATAAATATGAATAAATTATTTTTATTAATTAAAGGCTGACGCCTGCATCACGGTGAAGGCGCAATGCATGCCGCCGCTTTGAGCACAAACTGACTGCCCTGTATGTATTTACACCTGCACCCCGCATCATACCTTAACTTTTCCGGCCAGCTTTTTAGATGCCGCGCATCCGGAAACGCAAACGCAAACCATGATTTTTTTTTTTTTTTGCGATTCTTTTTAAACTTTGGCCTACAAACTCCTTCTTTTCTTGTTCGCCGTAGATGAGCTACTACTGAGCTGGCATGCGTTTTTTTGCTCATCTTTGCTTTGTCGCATTTGGCTACAATTCCGCTTTGCACAGATGCACACTTGAAGGTCTGAAGGTGTTTCGCTGGGATAAGAAGCGGACGCAGGAGAATTGGGGCAGAACTCTGGCCTTCCTGCAAGCCGGCGAGCAGAACTCCGTGCGAGCGAATTAGTGAGGCAGAGTATTTTCCGGAACAGCAGCCTAACAGGCCGCGCCCCTGCCGCCCTCTTGCTTAGGCCTGTCTTTGCGTGGCTGTGTGTGACCTGTGGGGCTGTTGCTTCACTGCGGTTGGTATCAGCAGGCAGGTGTCATGGCAGACCTGGTGGGACCGTGCAGCAGTCGCGGTCCAGCCTCGCAGGGGGTCTGCTCTGCGAGTCAGTTAGATAAAACCAAGTATTAGCGCTTGCAGACGTTGCTTTCGTTGGGCCCCTAAACCACAAAGGAGCCTCAAAGTGAATCTTTGTTGTTTTGCAATAGGTCACCGCCTACCCAGACTCACGTCTGTTCAAATGACAACATTTCTCTGTCTTACAGAAGGTTTCCCTCAAAAAGCAGAACATCTGCGAACGTAACTCCGAAGAAGCACCTTCTGTGCAGCCGTCTTTACAGCAGCAGAAGAAATTGGCGCCAGCGGTGTGTGTTCAGACAGATGGGATTTGCGCTTCTTCCTGTCCCTGCGCCGAGAGGCCGTAGCGCTCGCGGTCCACCTCTGAAGAGGCACCCACAGTCCAAACGTGGTTTTCCGAGGGCCTCGGGGACGGTCAGCTGCGGTCGGGGTTGTTAGCCTGTGGCTTTTGACACCGGCCTAATCCATCCATTTGTGGTCTCGGCACAAAACGTGCTAGCAGCGGTCCGTTCGCAGAGCGGCCGTCGTGGTCAAACGTGCTCGTAAAGTGTTTTCGCGCATGATCCACTTGTGTCATCTTTAGCTTCCCTTCTTCTGACATTTCTTTCAGATATCAGAATCGGAGGGAACGGTCCCTATATGAGCTGCTCCCGGCAAACCCCCGCCCCCGTCTCCTGTTACTTTCTCTGCAGGCAGTGGTCATATGTTAAACCACAAAGCTCATTTCCATCAGTGCTCCTCAGCTTTGTCACAGACCCAGCTTCACACTCCAATTAAAACGCTCTTTGTTGTTGACGTGATGGTCTTCTCTCTGCTGAGAAGAACAGAGAACCTAAAAGGTAGAAACAGTGGGTCGTCCTCACGGAGAAGCGCCGCCGTTCACAACCCATCCACGTGTTGATGAAAACGTGACGATTGAGGTTTTGTCGCACCTTGTTGCTGCCTCCCAATATCACATGTATATTTAGACGGTGTTAATTTGCCCCATTGTATTGTGATGTCATTATGTTTCCGGACAGGTGTGACAAACCCCCACCCAGCCCACTTTACCTGCGCCGTATCGCTTAATGCCAAGTGGAAATTGTTTCAGCAGCGGTCCCGGCTGAAAGTCCGCAGGAGTCGTGCCAGGGCCGCCTTAGGTTTGCAGTAGGTGCTGCGCTTCGGAACGGAGGTCTGGCGGAGGAATAGAAACGATTCCTGCAGGTTAGGAGCGGTAAACCTCCAGTCTCGAGGCAAAGCAGCAGAACCGGCACGCTTATTCGGAACAGCTGTTTCCGTAAGCGCGGCTCTGACTGTTTGCCGAGTAGTAGCTTAGAAGAGAAATAAGAAACGGCGCTTTCAGAGGGAAAAAAACGGCTCCGTGCGGTCCGGAGAAAGACGGCGTCCAGTCAAGAGCAGGAGAACAAAGTCCCTTTTGTTTCGTGCCTCTATTTTGTTGCCGCGCTGAATTTCCATTTAAATGCTTAACTGCTGCTTTTAAACAAAGACTATCGTAATTTTATCCAATTATGCCGCCGGGTATTTTAACTGTAGCTTAGGTAAAATCCCTTACTCAGCAAAAGCAGCTCCTGAGACCGGAGCCAGCAACCTTCAGATTACAAGATGGCGTCCTTTCCTTACTTTGCTACCTGCTTCCCTTACTTCACCGGTTATTTTTCTAGCATTTTGTACCAAAACTAATTTAGGTGAGACGACCAAATGCTGCTGCAAATGATTCATAACTTTTTTTCTAAAACTGCGGGTGTATAAGTGGCTCCGTGAGGCGAACAGATTACCGGCCCGGTAGCTCGTGGATTCAGACTCACCGGTTCCGGTTGCTTCCGAGACTGGACTCCGCAGCGTGGCTGGTTCGCGCCTTTTCCGTGTTTGCGAGCCTGCGGAAGGTTTGCTTCGTCTTGATGGAACCCCAGAGCGACAGAGCGATGGCTGTCATCGAACATTGTGAAGCATCTGAATAAAACGCCAGCAACAGGAGCGTCGGCAAATAACCGGATTTGGTTGCTGTCGTGCTGGAGTGACGCGAGGGACATTTTCAGCTAAAGGTCCAACACAAAGGCAGAAGCCCCTTCCACAGGTCTCCCGAGACTAAGATACATCAACTCCTGAATATTTCAGAGCCATATGCATGTTGGAGGACATTTTTCATAGACTCCCCACCGTTCAGGGGTAATGAATATTGAGAGAGACATTTTCCTGTGGGCAAAGACTCCCTTTATTTATTCTCTTTATGGTTTTTAAGCAACTGATACAAAATTCCACAACCTTATTAATTTCGTTTCACTCGGCAAACTGGCACGGACTCAGCACAAACTGACCGAAGTGTAACGGAAGCGATCGAAGATCGGGCTAAGAAAGTGCAGTGACAACACGCCGATGAAGCTGTCTAACAGCAACATTTATCTTTCGTGCATTTTTGGAATTAGGCACTATTTGAAGTTTCACAACCCAATGGGAAGCCACCTCTCTGTACAGAATTCCTCGCAATTCATTTCTGCGGCTGAGGCTGTAAAGTTCTCATTCTGCTGCTTTTCGCTTCAGGTAGCAGCTGCGCAATGAGGGTAGCGGCCATATTGATGCGGGAAGGCTGTCGGCCGGACTAAAGCATAAACAGGAACATCTGTCTGAATATTCGAGTCGCCGTGTCATTAGCGTAGCCGCGCTCGCAAAGCACTTTTATTTATGTGACAATGTTTGTTCCCGAATCAGTGCCGCGCAGGTAACTATGGTATTGTTGAGGACACGGTGTCAGTGATGCCGAGGTGTTACTGTGGTAACAACGGTGCACTTTTACGGCTCTGCCAGTGCCGCTAATGTTAATAATGGCCTTTTCTCTGTGCGAATGCACTGGAAATAATTTTTTAAAATGTTTTTAAACCATTTTTTTCCATACCCGAATGTCCATTTATGTTTTTAACCAACAGCATCTCTCCTTTTCACTGTATAATAATTGTTGAGCGCTGGGGGCTCGGCAAAATTTAATTTCTTTACATAAATCTGTGAAATAGGAAAGGAAATTAAAGTTATCATTACTGTCGCAGCATTATCGGTGGCTCACTTAACCTGCCATTCATTGAAATGAAATATTTATATTCCCTGTTTTTGGGGGAATCACAGGAGCACTTCCTGGTGATATCGCAGTTATTACTGAAGACTTACAGTGGCCCCCATGTCAGGACGCGGCTGATCCGTTTCGCACCGAGGGGAGCCGCCGTTTCTGCGGTTCAGCATTTTAAACAAATGGCCTTTTGAAAGGAGGTTCATTTTTAAGTAAATGTACATTTTAAACGGTTCGTGCAGATGAGAGCATGATCCAGTATTGGGTTGCTCTTAGACTATGTCAGCGCTGTAGTTCCATGTAGGGTGAGGATAATCTGAAGATCACCGTCAAGACAAGAGCAGCAGAATAAGTGCTTCCTATAATCCTAAGCAATTATTTTTCTTTTTATTACAAACTTGCATCTCACTTCCTCAAAAATAAGGGGGAAAATGAAGAGGAGAGCTATTGCTATGAAGCGGTGTGCATTCTCTGACAGCCCATGATAGCTTTAATTTCCTCTTCTGTCCGTTTTTCACTTCATTTTAGGCCACGGCAAAGGTGGGTTTTTCGAGCAGAGCCGGCACATTTATAGCTGCATAGTTTGACAAACTTCACTTCGGCCCCGTGTCTTTTCAGCAATGAATAATTGATTTGGCCGTCATATCCTGAGAAAAAAAAAAAAAAATGGAAAAATAAATGGCAGCGCCTAAACCAGGGAGTCGCCTATGGCTACTGATGGTCTTCACTCTGTGCATCAGAGATGCTTTAGGGCCTCAAATCATTTATAAAACTCTCAGTTGTACTTCTCATAGCTGAATATTACCTTAGTGCCACATGATAGGAGAGCGCAGCACTCATAGCATGTATCATTACCCTGAAGTACTTCTATTTTTTCACCCTTTTTGTGTGTATTGCCACAGATGATGAGCTCTGCACATTTAACTTCTCATGTGAATAATTAATATAACATATTAGGCAAATAACAGCAGGAGAACAAAAGGTATAAAAAGAGAAAAATCATCTCATCTGTGAGGTGGAAAAAATATTGCCTGTAAATTGTCTCAGATATTTTTGCTGGTCAGTCCCAGTGTTTCTTCTCTTTATCGACCAGCCTAAACCCATTTTTTCTTGGGTTTTCTGGCTCATTTAAATCCAGACTGTAAGGCAGACTACAAAATTAATGGCTGTAATCCTGTGCGGCCAAACTGCTGACTTATTCACGTCAGGATGACCCAGTTACCTGCCAGGTTTTAGCCTTTCCCTGTCTTCTACTGACCTGTAATATATTCCACATTTACGGAGCATCTGATAGTGACAGTATGCTTCTGGCCTCTACAGTAGAAGTACACAAGGAGAGTCTTTTCTTTGACACTTTGCATATAAGGCCTGTATTCCCATATGGGGCACCACTATCCATTCTCACTCTCTCTCTCTCTCTCTCTCTCTCTCTCTCTCTCTCTCTCTCTCTCTCTCTCACACACACACACACACACACACACACACACACACACACACACACCACATAGTGTCCCTGCTCCATTCCACTCCTGTACCTCATTTTGCAAGAACCACATTCCAAATGTTCAAAGATACAAACATTTCCAAGTTTATTTAACTATAGCTGCGTTTTCTTCACCGGTGAATGTTTTTCAGAGTGTGAAGTGTTGCAGAATGTAAATTGCCTGCATTTCCATTTTCTGCCACTAGTTGGTAGTAAAGCACACTGAGCAATGGTATAGAAGGATCAAGGAGGAAAGGAAAAGAAAACACAGGAGCACAGAGGGTGGTCTGCAGCCTATTGTTAATTTAGCATATTTTTATTTATTATTGCTGCCTTATTCTCATGTGGCACCTGAAGTGCACTACACGGCACCATCTCACATGTGTAAAGCGCAGTCCAATGAAGAGAAAGGTTGTGGGCTCAATGTATTTTTTTTTATTTTCAGTCATTTTAATGTGGACTTCCCTTTAATATTGTTTCATTTTAATAACAGATAAATAAATAGATTAACATGCATCCTGCTCACATGTTCTCTGCTGCACACTTGATATTCTTAGTATAGAGGGACTCTGTGACCTGCATGACCTCGTCTGAGCGGTTGATGAAAACAGAACAGAATCATATAGTGAATTCCTTATAGCTGTATCTCAGTTTTCGGACAGAACCTTATTTTGACCAGATCAAGGGATTAAGCTGCGTTAACATTTCGTGGACTGAGATGGAGTTGTGGACTTACACACAATTGCAGGTTACAGACTTCCAATCTAATTGTGTTGGTAAGATGAGGTATAGGTACAAGTTGAAAGGAGCTTAAATTTGTTTGAAGAAAAACATCTTGTAAAAATGTGAAGAACATCTCTTTTTACTATAAAAGAAAACAGTGTACTGATACATATACCGTACAGTACGCAGGCGTATAGTGGTCCTGTTCACCATTCACACACACCGCACTGCTGACGTGCATTATCGACAGGTGGGACTGACACACCGTGACTCACACATCAGCAACGCTCGCTAAAATTCGCACACACCATCGGACACACACGTACACCACCAAACACAACACCGCTTGTCTTATCCAGCGCAGCACACACATCACAAATCTCACCGCTTGCAGCAATGGTGGCACCCCGGTGGGGAAGAGAAGGAGGAAGGGGGGGCTGTGGGATTGGACCTAACTTTCATCACCGTTCTGTGTGTGGAGTTTATATGTTCTCCTTTTGACCCCAGGGGTTTCCTCTGGGTGCTCCAGTTTCCTCCCATAATTCATGTGACTCCATTGTGGCTGTCATGCACGTGTGTGTGTGTGTGTGTGTGTGTGTGTGTGTGTGTGTGTGTGTGTGTGTGTGTGAGACATTGTTCTGCTGTG
Source organism: Heterotis niloticus (assembly GCA_018136845.1). Taxonomy (NCBI): domain Eukaryota; kingdom Metazoa; phylum Chordata; class Actinopteri; order Osteoglossiformes; family Osteoglossidae; genus Heterotis; species Heterotis niloticus. The sequence goes on along the minus strand of CM030895.1, from coordinate 30,106,808 downwards.
CGGATGGCTAGATTCTTCTGAGTTTTTCGAGCACCGTAAGTCTCAGTGGACACAGTCATCAGCTCAATACGATGGGGGGGATTTTGCGCCACTCCATGGTGACCTCAGCTTTTGGCCAGAACTGGCGAGGATGAGCTGAAGGCCATCGGCAGGCTGCGCTGAATCACGCGAGTGTCCAGGGTTGGAGCTTCTTCTGTGTTTTCATTTCAGCCTTTTTTCCTGCTTGTGAGCATCGAGTGCGTTATCGTTACCGAGGCCTTTACTGTTGTGTGACAGGTCAGGTGTAAGTGCTCGACAGGGAGCAGTAAAATGAGGTTTGTGTGGCTGGCAGGGAGCCGCAGCTTCTCTGGCTCCTCTACAAACTGTAGGAGCAGGAGCAGGACTCCAGCAGTGGCAGTAACATGACTTGGAATTTGGCGGTATGAGCAAGAGAAAACTGCAGGCCTCAAAATCCTTGTTTGGGTAAAAAAAAAAAAAAGAAAAAGAAATTATATGCTATTATTCTGTCCTCTGTGGCGAAAAAAGTCACCAAATCTACGGAGCCACCAGGACCTCATTCTCAGCGTCTTGGGGTCATGAAACCTTTGACTTGTGTCCATTTGACACAGCTGGAGTTTGTCATTTACACACAGTAGTCTTTAATTAAAGGCTTTTAAGCTGCTTGGTGAGACCCGGTCTGTGAAAGGTTCGGAGCCCCGCTCACGAGGAGCTGACAGCGATCGCTGGTAAAGAGGTGTAAGCGGGATTTCAACAGAGACCTACAAATTAGACGTCTCTCGCTTTCCACAGAAGTGTGTCGCTAAACCTTCAGGACACAGTGTCATGACACCTGCGCATCCTGTCTGGGCTGCCAGCGCGGGCCTCCTGCGAGGGCCGAGCCCTTCATCCAAGCCCGTGTAATTAGTGGGCTTTTCTGCGAAAGTCGAGCCGCGGCGTGAGACGGGGTTCTCCGGTGTCACCGCTGTTCTCGGAGCGAAGCAGCCCGGCTGTCTCCTTTGCTCGCTCGTGTGACAAGTCGCAGCTGGACCGGCGTCACTTCGGCAAACGCGGGCAAAACGGTGCCGTTTGTTAAGGATCTTCACGCCGATCCTGGCCAGCGGTGTGACTGATTATCGCCTATTTGCTGCGCTCCTGCGCTTTCCCTCCAGAACTTCGGAGAATGATGGTGAGAGACTTCGCTGTCTGCTCGGTAGCGACTTGAACAGAGATGCCAGTACAGACGCTGGGGCCTAATATGTATACCGTATGTGTACATATGTATTATTATTATTATTATTATTATTATTATTATTATTATTATTATTATAGGACAATCTGCCCTGTTTGCTTATCTCCTTCTTCCTTGATAATCATCTCATATTTATCCCCCAGAGATGCATGTGTTCGTCCTTGCTTTGCAGGACCAGTCACTGGGGATTACCCTAAGGTTTTGTCAGTATGATGTGTGAATTACTGCCGACTTTCCTGAACAGACGCTGCACTGCTACTGGCTGCTCTAAGAGAGGAAAAAATGCTACAGTGTTTGTCCCTCTTTTTTCTAATTTTGCCAATATCTTATTCTTCTGTGTCAGAATGAGCGTTTTCGTGGAATGGGAAGCAGTAGTACGGACAGGACTGTTGACCGCGTGCCCGCCAATGGCGCGCACACACTCGCGCGCGCACACACCAGCTCCAGTCTGGCCGGGTTTGCCGCTCCTCGCACCCGTGCGGTGATTCGGGTTTAATCACTCTGCCAGGGGCCGTCCGCAAAGGTCAGCCATGCTGATGAAGAGCGAAAAGGAGCCGTCGCCATCTTTCATCCAGGACGCTGATGATGCTGTAAATAATGCAGCCGCAACGCCGGCAGTCTGGGGGCTGGACAGGATGAGACCTGCGGGTTCCGATCTGCGGGTCCCCGTTTGTACCGCAACCGTGCGCCAACGTGGCAGAATACCCCGATGTCGGGCATTGCCTCCTTTGTTAAGATGAAATAAACACTTAATAGTGTTTTATGTTTAGTCGCTGTGATAAGTTTTGGCCAATTGATAGTCCACCTCCGGTTCTGTTCTCCTTCATGCTTTTTTATGGTTAAACACGCTTCACACATCCTAGCTTTCCAAAAGTGTATATATGTCACTGCAATTGATTCCTTTCAATATGATTATTATTTTTTTAAAGCTGTTACAAGGCTACTAAATTGTTCTTCTTCATTTCCTTTATAAAGCTCCCTGGAACCTGCTGACTTGCTCCTTTTAGGGGTGTCTGGCAATGCTGGCCCAGTCCCACCAGCTAAGTGGAGCTGCACTCCCTGGGTGGGGTTGACCCCCCCTTCCATCTTTGCCCCTCAGTCCCGCAGATGGGGACCAGCCTGGGGACAAAGGAAGCCTGAGACCTCAGGGGGAAAGACATCAGATATCTCAATATTGAAGTCACAAGGCATAAAGGTCAAAGGGCGACCAGCATTCGTGTTCCGTATCCATGGTGACAGACTATCCCAGGCTATAAAACAGCATGTGTCCTTACATGTCTGTCATATGAATCCTTATGTGTTGAATCAAATATGTGATGCATTCATTACTTAGATTTTTATCAATCTGTGCAATGTGTTGAAATTCTATCGTGCTCAGTCCTTCAAGAGACGCTTAGCTCATTTCAGTCGTCCGGCTCGTGCTTCTTTCTGAAGTGACTTACCGAGTTAAGCCGCTTACCCCGGTTTGCTCATTTGTGCAGCTGTGTCATTTTTACCAGGTAAGAAGTACCTTGCTGAAGGGGACTGCTGCAGGAGAAGGGATCTGAACCTTGGACCTTCAAGCAAAAGGTGACAGCTGGAACCATGAGGTGTACTGTGTAAAGATGCGGGTAAAGGGTGATGGGCCTGTCCAACAGATGGCCTCGTGCTCCTCGTGGAATAATACAGAGCGCTCCAGATACGGAGAAGCGCACTGTGACCATCTGGGAGATCGGGAGCTCCGTCGGACCCCGGCGCAGCGCAGGGTTGAGGACGGCGGGGACTGACACAGAGCAGCTCCTGTTCCAGCCGACCCGGACTCGACCTTCCTGTGACCCGCGGCCGTCTAGGCGTAAACGGAAGCACCCTGTCAATCTCAGCGAAGCCGACCACTGTTGATCCCCCCCTCCCGTCTCCATCCCCGTTCCCTCGATGCCGACCTTTTCGCAAGTAGTCGGGCGGTTAGCCTCATCGATCACACACTTCTGCCGGTCTGCAGCAGCTCTGCCAAATTAAACCCGGTTTACAAGCGGACGCGCCGCGAGCGCACACACCCGCGCGGTCGCGACATCCCCGTCGCGTCTTCGCGGGTCTCGCGGAGACACGGCCGAGCTCTGAGCTGGGGGTGTTAAAAAAGAGATAATGAACGCCACCGTAGATGCCTCCAGCTTGGTCCCCGGGGAAGACCCTGAGGAGAAATTCATTAGGAATGCAGTCACACTTTCAAGTGAATGACCATATCAGCTTACTAAATGCAAATACCAAAAATCTACTAAAGCAGGGAAGGGATTATTTGGTTGGTCTATTAACCTCCCGAAGAGATAGCTGACACCTTATCTCCCAGGAACGGCAGAAGGAGCTTGACTGCCAGCAACCGCAGCTTGACAAAAAGTTGGACAGTAATTAATGGGATCAGGTGCCATTTTAAACGGACCAACATGCTACCGCCGCAGCTTCACAAGGCTGCGAGGAGGCCTATAAAGGAGGCCTTTGTTGTTAAACATGGCACCTTCTTCTTCTATGGATAACTCTTATCCTCTCCTTTATAAAAGCTCTTTTCATAGAAACCCTGTATGATCAAGGTCAGGTTCGGCGTGATGTCATCTATAGACACGGGAGTTGCCTTGACGACAGTCTTATGACCCGGGGTCAATAAGGCTCTGCTCCGCTTGGATGAATAAGCGGGGTCAGATGTCAACAAGGTGCCGACGCCCCAGACTTCCTAAGCGTCAGCTGCCGCCCGGCTCTGGATGAGGTTGTGCTCACAGTCGACCTGGTTGTTTGTTTGTTTTATGGCCAGTTTAAAGCCATCTTTTATACCGATCGCGGGCAAAGGACTGTAAAATTCTCCTGCAGGCAACTGATACATCAGACAGGTCGACGAGGAGCTGAACAGAAGACGGTGTCGGTGCAGACAAGATGGGAGCTGAAGTCAGGCCCACTCACACGTGAACGTCTATGCACATGTATACTCATGTAAAATTACAAGAACACAAGTACGTACACGCAAAAGCAACAGCAAAACCGGTTTTCAATAAGCGGCGCAGGAGAACAAGACTGGTCTTTAAATCGGTTCTGTCAAAGTGACCTGCAGCATCATGGACTGTAATTTTCTGCCCAATTGGTTTACATGGAGGCTAAAGAGTCAATAAGCTTGAGTTTCGTCTTGGCGCAACAGATCGGTGTACGGCCTCATTTTATATCTGCTATCTTTGCAGCAGCTTCTGTTGGAATCCATCAGACGTGGTGGGATGGTGACTGCACATATGTGCCCTCGGTTCCTTCCCAGCCCTGCGGAAAGGAGCCAACCAGCCCAGCCCAATCATCTCAACGTACATCGAGTCAAATTTGTTTGCTTAGTATTTATGTTGTGCTGGATTCAGCCTCGGCAAGAACCTATATGACAACGGCCTTGCACAGTTTGTCTTGGCAGAGCTTCCTGCCAGTGGACTGCTGACTCCAGGCATTTGGTTTCTCGCATGGTTTGTGGGTTTAGGAAAGCTGAAGTCACTCCAACCTCAACACCATCTCCTGGTAGGAACATGGGCCTTCTTTAGGGCCTTTCAGGTCTGAACCTCATGTTTGCAAGTCTTCTGCATGCCACAAACCTTGGCTGGAGCCACCGTTGCCTTTTCTGAGAAGGAACTGGTAGGTTTCAATGCTTTGCAATTGTTATTACCATTATTGCATTAAATAAGTTGCACAATATTTGCCTCTGATCATATTTTGTGGGGCCATGTTTTTAATCGTGGCTCCTTTTCGTTGAATATTTATGGTAATGTTTGTCCGTTTGACAGGGTTGCCTTGACAAAAGCCTGAGGACCCCCCTCGGTCGCTGACCGACAGCAGCAACTTGCAAACTAACGCAGGTAATGAGTTCAACACGAGTCTGCTATGTGGGCTTTAATGTCCTCCGTATAACAGTGTGGCCAAGTCCGCCGTGTTTGTCGGCTTGTCTACTTTGGGTAATTTTAGTCCGGCCCAAGACTTGGCTGGTTGACCAGTCCACACCACGAGGTAGCTGAGCAGTCCACTGTGCGGGTTAGTTGACCGCTTTCCTCTTGGCTTGTACATATCATTGGTCCACCGCGAGCACAAGCAGAAACACATATTGCCGAAACTTTTACTTTGCTCCCTGGCTTCTGTTTGAGTTTGGATCCATTGGAAATAACCACAGAAATTAATTATTTCTGTACTCATCACTGATATTAATGCTGACATTTGCACTTCGAAAATTGTCAATATGCACATACTGCATAATTTTGGGATGGGCCTACAAGCTGAAACGAGGCGTCGCTTCGGCAACAATGGAATATTTGCGTAGCATCAGGTTCTGTTCTACTTCACACTGAATATGAATTTCTTATTAGAAATGCATTTTAGAGCAGTTTTTATCATCATGAGTATAATTATTACATTTTTCCAAAGCTACTGAGGATCTGCCAGTCTCATTTAGATGTTTTTTTTATGTTATGATGCTGCTTATGAATGCTGGGAAATTAACTGGCGTCCCTTAACCTGGGTTGAGTGAAACCCAAAATGTAAATGCCGTCCGCACATCACGCTGTATGTACATCCCACACATGAGCAGAGCCCAATGGCCTAACCATAACGCTAACCCTACCACACACAGAGTGCTTAATACCCTAACTCCAACCATAACCTTCTATCCTAACCCTAACCCAGCGCCTACCCTAATGGTAAACCTGGCTCACACCTGTATACCAGTTGAGCTTCGACTATGAGCGAAAGTCTGATTAATTTGTAGGAGAAACCACATTGCTGCACATTTCATTTGTTAACCCATCATTTCTCATTACTCCCCTGCTGTTACGCTTCTTCGCTTGGACTCATTCTCTCGTTTTGTTTAGCGAACAAAGCGGTATTTAGTGTGTCCTGCGCCCGGCCCTATAAATCACTCATAGCCGGGGTGCGTGCGGGGGAGAGAGCACCTGTAAGCACACAAGTCAGCTAATCAGTAGGAATTTAGGCCGGATGACATTCTGCCGAGTTCAAAGTCACCTAAAGCTCCATTATCTTATTATTTATGACATCTTTGCCTGGTTTGCTTTCCAGCTGCGGTGGGTCATTTGTAAAGAGAAATTGTAGCCAGAAGACACATCCGACCGAGCCCCCCCCACCTCCCCTGGGCACGTGGGGGCAGTTCAGCTCAAAGTTGCAGCTGCTGGCCAACGTCTCGGTTCTTTTGTCCTGCAGGCTGGGGGCAGGGGGGGTGCCTGATCCTTCAGAGCAAGCCAGAATAAAACATATTTTACCTTCAGCTCTTCACAAGCATATTAATAAGACGGGAATGCTCTCGAGTAAGTGCAGAAGTAATAATTTTGTTAAGACGCTTGAATCATTCTGCTGTCATTAATTGTTTTCAGCATGTTGTGTTCTTCTCTGCAGGGGTCTACAGCTGGTCTACACTGCCCTCGCTGGCAGTTGTGGAAATCCAGCTCCACGCAGAACGTTCGCACACCCGGCGCCGCGGTTGACAATGACCCCTGGCGCCGATCTCAGGCGCGTCGGCCTCCCCTTCCAGCTGAACTCTGCGCCACCTCATGCAAACATGTTGTCATTAGGAATGTAAGTCCCACATTACCATATTTCAGGCTGTTGGGCTGTCACCATGGCAATGGTTATCTGACACCTGGTCGTCCATCAATCCCACCCCGCTCCATTCCTCTTCATACATCCCGGCTCTCCGTCTCTGCCATTTCCTCTATCTCGGTGTTTAGACGTGCGTGAGTGAGCACACGCCTCCACTTACCCCAGTTTGATTGTGCACGTATGTAAGCGTGTGCTTGTGTGATGGTGGAAGACAGTCATCGTGCCGGTGTCAAAATGTCCGAAAAGCTCGAAGGACTAAACCGCACCTTTTTCCCCCAGGGAATGTTTGAAAGCTGAGGGTCCCGGTCAGCCCTGGTGCTCAACTCCCGCCAGGTCAGATCTGCTTGTTGAGTCTAGCAAGATGCAGGTGGCTCAGAAATAAGAGCAGCCCGCTTAAATCTAGGCTTAAATTAAGTCGAATGCAATGTTCACAATTATATTTATACATTATTGTTTACAGACAATAATTTTTTTAGATAAGTACAATACGTGTACAGCAATCGCTCCGCATCTCAACTGTCCATATCCAAATTTTTGCTATATGGCTCTTAAACATGAATGCCTAAATATCAGTACCTATATGGGCACTCCATGTAATGAATTTTTATCCAAAGCTTTTCAAAAGGAAAAAATTCAAACTCAAATAAAAATAAATCCACTTATTGTAATAAACTGTATTGTACACAGATACGAATGTATCTGAAGTGAAAGTTTGAGTTGAGTGTTTTATCAGGCTGAAATCATGGGTTGATACATAGGTGGGCCTGGAGCGCATTATTATTATTTTTTCCCCCATTTAAAATAATGAGAAATGGTCATTTGGAGTCCAAAAAATTTGGTATCTGGCGTGTTTTCAGGAACCAATTAGGTTCGGATACCGAGGGACCGCTGTACGAATGACCGGCGCCGATTCTGCTCTTTAATTTCCTCGCAGCTTCTCTTCTTATTCTCACCAGGGTTATAGGTGATGAATGAGTTTTTGTTTATAATTATTGATTTTGAATTCTTGTGTTCGGTTCGCCCAACTACCTCAGGACAGAGCTCTGATTCTTCTGGAAGGCAGTGACAACAGCGTTACTATGGACAGAAAGCTTCATTCGTTTGCCGTCGCATACCGGGAGGTTCAGACCATGGGTGCAGACGCCAAGCCCTAAAGCCAGGGTTGACGTGGGGCCTCGACGCAAGCGGCTCCGGTGCTCCAGATCCTGTCCCGCGCCCGCATTTATCAGTTGGCTATGCACTGCATCAGGAGAGATTCTCTGTGGGAGAGAACCTGACAGCAGCTTTCCCTCGCATCGATCGCGCCGCTCGTTCCGACTGCTCCAGTTTATGACAAAAGGGTTCACGACACCGCAGTCAGAAAGTCAATAATGTGATAAATACTCCTTCTGTTAGTCCCCTGTCCAGCTCTTTACCAGGCATTGGCCGTGACAGTTATTACTGCCGCAGTAAATTCTGCGGCCAGCAAAAAACTCTCTCCCAGTAAATTTATTAACCCTGGAACCCAGAGTTTACTTAATTTTAGAAGTGCTTATAAACAGAATGGGGTCATTTGTTACTGAGAATTTCCTGGTAAACGTATTGTTTTGTTTTGTTTTTTTTTTATAGCTCGAGGGAACCGTGTCTCGGAGCCGTAGCCCTCACACACATACAGATCAAGTGCACATCATACTTATTCTGGTAGCAATCTTGCTTTAGCACATAGCGTGGTGCTTGAGTTAAAGTCAATTACTATAATGGCCTGCATGGCCACCCCTTTACTGTGATTTTAAGCGAGGAAAAGACGCGGCAATAGGTGATGCGGACGGAGAGGCAAAGGGAAATTTGCTGCTGTAATAAGATGCACCGTTTAGTAAGTTCAGAAATGCACCGATACACTGAACGCGGCTTGTACAGGCCTCGCGCCTGCAGTGCACCGTGGGTAAAGGTGAAGCGTGACACCTGGTCGTGTGGTGTAGGTGCCAGCGGGTACCCCTGTACACTGCAAAGTATTTTCTCCTCTGCTACTGCAGGGCTAGCTCAGATGTTTGACATCAAAAGGTGGGTTCTGAGTCCAAAAGCAGCGATCGCAACCCTTACGCCACCCGCTTCCCGAAAAACACGGTCAGACCTGCGTGCGTTTCATCGCTGGGTTTGTCCGCTGACATACTGATAGTTCTGCTAACAAACGTGTTGCTACTCATTCCGGCTTTTATAAGGTTGCGCACGCGCGAGTAATTCTGTGTGAGTAATTCAAAAATGTTTATCCATCAGTTTATTCAGGAATTCGGTTCCCGTATTGGTCCAGGGTGCATCAGACAGCATAGCACTGGAGATGATGGCCCCGTAACCTGGAGATGATGCTGGAATCCGGCTCCTGCGTTACCCCTGAGGAACCCGCGAGCACCGAATTGCTCCAGTAAGAGCACCCTGCTGTCTAAATGAGTGAACATTTATGCATCATTTTTGATAAATATCTCACCTAATATCTCACCAGTTAATCGTAATGTTTATAGAGAGCACAGTCGGTTACAGTTAACAGGATGTATATACCTGTGAATATATATATATATATATATATATATACACACACACATACATACAGTTAACATTTGCTATCATTATATAAATCGTAAATATTAACTATTGTGTGTAGATTGCCGACTGGCTGAATGTATATGATTTATAATCTAATGTGATCTAGAATTTACAAGAATCTGTATAATCTAATGCTGCGTTTCGTACACACGGTATTTACAATTATTTGATCATTTAACAAAAAAACTAGACACCGGCTTCTGAAGCCTTCATTCTAATTTACGGTTTTAGATTCCATTTATAAAGAAGAGCTGTTAATCCAAAGTATTCAGTATGTCTCGGTCGCTTATCCATCTGCCATCAAACGCTATAAGAATAATGGCCCTACATTTCAGCTAAAACTTGCATCCACAGTCAATTACCTCCAACTGTTACTTTATTTTCACGTGGGAGGAAAAATTCAAGAATGTTCTCTGACTAATTGGAAAGTGACATGAATGTCTTGCACATTTTTTGGACAACAGTGAAATGTTTTTGGAATGCATTAATAATTTCAGCAGGCGAACGTTATAAATAAGAGTTAGTGTTGTGAGCCGCTAGCCGCGGTTGACCCGGAAGCCATGTTTCTGCAGTCGTCCAGGTGGACCTGGCTGCTCGGGATCATTTTGGTGCCCTGGGATCGGGCCGGTCCGCTCTCGCGTGGATTTGCTTCCTTCTAAAGAAACTCGAGTCGTTGTTTGTTGTTTGATATGAGTCGTATACACACATCCGTTCATTTGTTTTTTTTGTTAGCTGGTTAGGTGGTCGGTTGGTTCCTCATCCGTTTCATTCATTCATTCATTCATTCATTCATTCATTATCAGAAACAACTTATCCAGTGCAAGTTTGTGGTGCTCAGAATCCAATCCCAAAATGAATGAATGAATGAATGAATGAATGAATGAATGAACCTATAGTCAAATAATAAGATTACTAATCAAACCCATGGCCATACAGTGAGATCACATCCTTCCATAATATACATTCTTGTTGTTTATCTATGTCTAACAGACATTTGGCTACGCTCACGTACATTCTTCATCTACATGTTGTTCACCCATAATGCCTGCAGTTGCAGGGGTGAAGCAGTGAATCGCCATGAACAGTAGCAGTAGGTTCCCCGGCGTGTTCAGAACCTTCAAAGCTTCCTGAGGTCCTACAACAACAGCAACCCCTTGTAATTCTCCCACATTTCTCAGGGGATGGGGGTGCAGTAGAGCCACCCTCCCCTAAAAAGGAAATAGGAAACAGGCCAATAATAGCCCACAGGGACACTGCAAAGCCACAAGCTCTAAAGAACACAAATGCGTCTGACTTTAAAGGTACCATAGAAGAGATTAAGGAAAATACATGCTCTGGACAAAACTCCATTAGTTTCGACAGCAATGCAGAACTAATTCCAACATGATACTCACTGATGAAAATTTTAGCCCCCAGCCAACATGTTCCCCGTCTTAGAATTGCCTGTTAGCAACACTCCGCATTTTCTTGCTCTACATCTGCGGTTATCTTTTCGCTCGGAAAACGCAAAGTGCCGAACGTTGTGTTTTCTTAAAAGTCACTGATCGCTTTCGACGGCACCCATCGTTTCGTCAGGTTTCGGGGAGAGGTTTTTGCAAACGTTTTGTTGCATGAAGCAGCTTTGGCGACCAGACCCTTGACCCGTGTCTCAGGTCCCTGACCCGACTGGCGTGGACGCATCCTACGCCCGAGCAGACGACAGAGGACGCGTGTTGTTTCCTCCATACGATGTGCCGCCCACCATACGCAAATTCGCGTTAAGCGTGCAAATCGAGGAACCTACACGTCTTATGGGCGCAAGAATGAGCAAGTCCACTGTGATGGTCCACTGTGATATGTGATGGTGTTTGGGATGGAAGTCGACTGCTCGCATCGATATCTGGGATGGCGTTGGGGTTCCGCAGCTTTTACCCACCCGTGACAGGCAAGTCTCTGGCGCAACAGTCACACGTAAGCTGATGGAGGACAATAATTAGAAAAATGTAAAAAAAAAAAAAATCTTAAAACCAATTCTTTTGAAAAATAATAAATACACACACGTACGTAGCGGGTGTCGGTGGCGGTGGTGGTGATCCGGTCTGAGTTGACAGAGTTGAGCAGCTTGACAGCATGTAGCAGAAGCTTGTTCCCGAGCCTGGTGGTTCTCAGATGCAAGAAGTTTTGGAAAACAGCCACAGGCTCCCCTACAGCAGATGAACGCCTCATCCAGCTCTCTGCTCCCCTGCCATCGTGGCCCTGTGTGTTTACCCACAGCAGCTGCAGAAGTCCTGGGCTGGCCATCACCCTCGTTCTGCCCACGCTCGTGTTAAAGCTCCATTTAATCCGGCTAATCCTTCCAGCTGAGGACCTCACCTCAAGTCCAAGTAGGTTCTCCTGGAGAGCAACCCCACTCGTGCCTCTTCTTGTGCGTGCGTGCACGCACGCCGGAACACACGCGACACACTTGCGCGCACCGGACCACGCGCACGCAGACACGCGGCCGATGCTTTTCTCTGTTATTTTTGTTCGAAACGACAAGAAAATTCTCGCTCTGTTTGCTCTTCTTGCAAACCCAAATAAGCTTCTCCTTCTCCATTTATGCTGATCAGCTGCCACCGCCTCAGCAGGTAGCCGGGGGAGTTTTGATGGGAGCTGGCTGTGTTTTGCAGTCTGGCCGAGCCACTAATCTCACGGCTTGCTATTGTGTGCATGGACCCACATGCCTTAGCACAGGCCATCCCTGCGCTGCACGGAATTCATCTCCTCATGGTAATTACATGTTTTCCTCTCAGTTTAAGCAGCTTAAGAGTGTTATGCTACATGTAGGCCTTTATTTCAACAAGTGTGGTCTCGCCGCGGCTGGCTCGCTCGCTCCGCTGCGAGGAAGATGCTGCAGGGCCCGCGGCCCAACATCCGAGGTTGTCGGCGTCCCTCGGGGGGTCGCGTGCGCGCGCGCCACTTTTAATCTCTGGTCAGCGCTGTCTGCTTTCCTGTCCCACCTGAACACCGTTGTAAATCGCAGCAGGCCAGCGATTGAGTGCCGCTCTTCTCACGGCGTGGTGCCTCCCGCGCCGTACAAGTGAAGTCCTCCCCTGATAGCTGGGTGGGTACTTCTAAGGGACACGCTTCTTTTTGTGGTTTTCACATGGCAATTAAGACCGTCTCCAAACGCTGGGTGGCAGGAGGCGCTAAGACAGGTAAAATAGCAAAAGGAGTTTTTTGGCCAGAGGCAACAGCAGCAAATAGAAAAACACAATGAATTATTCCAGACAGGTATGCATTACGGGGCGTTCTGATCCGAACCTTGGAGGTCTTCGGTGCTAATAGAGCTGTTCAGACAAGCTCTGTCCAGCAGAGCGGCATGTATCAGCAGTGCGGCAAGCAGGGAGCTTAGATCAACCCTTTGTGTCGAATGCAACTCTTCGTACAACCGTCGCTGTATCCCTTTCGAAGGAGCCCTTTTTAATGGGTCCGCTGAACGACCCCTGTAGTACACGGCACAGCGTAATACGGCATATGTCGTAGGTATACCGACAAGGCCGTGTTGCGCAAAGACGTGTAAATCGAGATCCTATTTCTGTTTTTTCTAATGGAAAAAACTGAATGAGTTCTAGGACAACCTAAAAGTCTCTGAACAATTTTCCCAAAGTTCACTGTAACACAGAAAATAGCTCATATAAGTAAGAAACAATATTCTGTGCTCACGGTCAGTGAACTTACATCCTTACCGTATTCACCCACGTAAAGCAGCACTAAACAGACACCACCACATGCATGAGCCGAATGTGGATTTTTGTATTTATTATTTGTAGCTGCAGCACATTGTGTCAAGCCGATCGACATGCAGTTCGGGGCCTCGTATGAAAAATAAAATAACGCTGTAGCGAAAATGCGCTGTGCAAGCTTGTGCAAAAGGAGGGATGACTATATAATGCATGGAAATCGTGTCCTTTCTCCGTTGCACTGGAGCTGCAGTGCCCACTCAGACCTCGAAGGGTATCTAAGAGCTGTTAGGTACAGAAGCTGGAAGTCCATCTTGTGGAAAAAAGCACATGTCCCCATCTGCATGTGTGGCTTTGTCTCAGAGCTTCTGTTGTCACACTGCTGTTCACATGAAGAGACAGGCTTTCCTCCTAACCCTGCTCTCTGTAATCACCTCCTAATACCAACAACTTCTGGTGAGCTGACAGCTTCTAAATGACGACTTTTCATCTGTCACCATCTTCAGCCCCACCCGTCCCCCCCCCACCGCCGCTGCCGCTGCCGCCACCGCCGCCACTGCCGCTGCCCCATCACGCTGGCATACAGCACATAAGTGTGTCTTTTCCCCCAAATCTGTAATGACACTCGAACAAGAAACTATGGTGGGGGGGGAGAGGCAACAAAAAGATTCCAACGCATGAGGTCACTGTGGGAAAAAGTGTCTAGACGTTTATTTGTGTCTCTTTGAAAACGGGGGTGGCCTTGCCGCCAGGTGTGTCCTGGCAGGTATTGAGGCTGGATCAAGGTGTGACGTTCTTGCTTTGATGTGGGCCTGTCGCGCTCGGCTGCTTCTGGAGCCAGTCGGCGTCCGTGGTGTCCGCAATCCGGTGCCCACCGCGTCTGCCCTCACCCCCCGAATCCCTTCAATGGGAAGCGCTATGCCCACCCCCCCGTGGGGCTCCCACACACGGAGCCTGTTTGGACCAAGTGCTGCCGCTTTGCTGTCTCTGCAGTCATGTCTCGGTTATAGCGCCCCAGGGACCGGGACTCTAGCAACATGGGCGTGATCCAGGTAAAATGATCTATAACGTAGCTTTCAACTCCCCTAACCTGTCTGGTCACCTAGTCGGTGTGTCACCCTCGCTGGTCGGCGCCAGATCTTGACTCACCTGTCAGTGGCCGGTGCTCTAACCTCAACATCCCTAATCAGAAAGCGCCCTGTCCTCGTTCACCTTCACCTGGCCGCTTCAGAGTTGCCCAGTCCTCGCTGGCTAGAGCACCGTCCTCGCCTCGCAGTCTCTCACATGGGTGGACCCTAAGGTCTGGTAGGAACACTCATCCTCACCCGTTCTTTTATTCGGGCACAGCGGTCATAGCAGCAAGCAGCAGGAGCGTAGCCGCCGACTCCGCATTCGGCTGCGGCTCTCCGCTCGGTCCGGCTCGCGTTTGGAAATTGCGGTCCGAGGAGACCGGGTCCGTCCCCCCCGAGTGTGATGTTCATCAGGGGCTAATGAATTCCACCTTGATTTGTCTTCTCTTCTTCTTCCCTACAGATGCCTGTAAGATGAGAGCGCCGTGGTCCTGCCTTATCACTGCAGCCTGGCAGCCCGTCGCAGGAGAAATAGCGTTTGGGATTAGAGTTCTAAGGACAACCCTGACTATTCACACTTGGCATTAGCAAGACAGCCTTAGTACAAGAAGGATATTTTTTATTCCTTCAATTTAACTTTAATTACTCAAATCTCTGTGAGGGCACATAAGAAAAGCCCAGGCATTTGTGTCAAGAAGATTACCAGACTGCCCTGCCAAGTCCGTGCATAGCTGTGTCGTTAGATAGAATTCAAATTCAAATCCGGCTGAAGACAGTGCAGCTGTCACCCCCCTGGCCTGCAAAGCCCCCTTGGATCAAACATGAGCTGTCCTCCCTCTGCCTGCGTCTCATCTCCCTCGTCTTCCCCCCGAGGTTGCTAATCCTCCTCTCCCTGCTCACTGTGACAGCTAAAATAAAGCCATAAAACCTCCAAAATAATTACTAATTAAAAATAAAAAATGCCTTTTTCCCCCATCAGGTGCAGGGGGAGCCTAGGTGTCAGGGGTGTTGTTGTCCCTGCCAAAAGAAGACTGCGTTTCCTCCGTCGTTCCCGTCTTTCCGGCTGTGCCAGTATCAGCCCAGAGACTCATCCATCTGGAACTCTTTTTGGGAGCGGGCAAGCTCGGCGCCTGTAGGTTCCACACCACATGGAGCCCGTATGTTGTACACCACCCCACGCCAGTATCACACCAGGTCATAGGTTCTGCGCCACGTCACACCTGTTGGGTTGTGCACCACACGGTACCTCGAGGTACTTCGCTGTGCCGCGCGGTTCGACTACGCTGCCCCCGTGGATTCCTCGTACGGCTAATACTGTTTTTCAGCATAGTGCACCCACAGCGTCTGCTTACGCCTCCCCGGTCATTCCTGCGCCGCCTGGTCCTCGGTTCCGCTTCCACTTTGCCGTCTGAGGTTCTCAATGGCAGCCAAACGTTCTGCACCTCACCTCAGCCACCGGTTGTACGACTCACGGCATCCGTAAGTTTCTTGTTACACCCCACTTATGGATTCTTTACCACACCTGTAAACCCTGCACGTCACATTGTCTGGGTTAAGACCACACAGCAACACGTCTCGTTGGCAAGATCAAGGATGCCTTTGTGTTATTCCGTAATCTGTCCTAAATATGACCTTCGTTCATCCGCTAGCTTCGTGAAGCCTTGGCAAGAACCCTTTAGGGTGCTAAGACTCCTGTAGCGGTGAATATTTTTGAAACGTTTGCTTTCTGCCCACTTGCAGCATTTTAAATAAATGATCTCATCCCATTTGGGAGCAGACGCCCGTTACAGGAGGTTCAGGGGTTGCCGCCCTTCTGTGCTTTAGGCCAGCAGGGCAAATCCATGAGCGCCATTCCAGAAAGTCCAAAGATGTTAGCTTTGTTGGAATCGGGATCTGCAACTGAAAGTAACGTCCCGAGACACTTAATTCACGGTTCAAAACTTTACAGTCACACGTCACATAGGGTCCAACAAGGGGATTAGACCGCAGGTTCAGCAGCATCCTTGCTGCGGGTCCCGCTGGTTATTTTACTAATCGTGGAACATCAGGCTGCAGGTCCAGTCTGGGTTGGGCGTAAATACGCCAGGTTCAGGGGATGCCTCCCGTACCAGCCGTTAACAAGTAACCCAACTCAACCAGCCGGGGTGTGCGATCGGCCCCGAAGGCCCTGACTAGCAGCTAGCAACTCAGATAACCAGGTAACCAGCCACAGGTAATGATTCGCCGCGCCGATTAAGTAGCTTAGAAACGGGATGGAGCTGGCAGGTGACGAAAGGAAACCTCGCGCTCCTCCAAAGTGGGCAGGACAGGAGGAGATGAGTAGGGCTTCAGTGCGTGTTTGACACAATTTGTTGTAACATAAGTGAAAATATCTCTCTAAATAACACGGAAAATAATGTATGTAGAAAAAGCTATATATTTCCTCAAGGACTCTCCTTTCTGCCGGATTCTGACTTCTAACAAGCCGCAAGAGCTAACTTAATAACCCTTGTGTCTGTGGCCTGGGGGAGAGCAGGCCGATTAATATCTGCCTACCTTGTTACCTAATTCATTATGGAATAGCAGTTAATTTGATCTGATATTATTTTAATAAAATTCTGTAATATATTAGATTGTTTCAGGCTATCAAAATAATTTTCCAATTATTACGGTTACTCAACCAAAGCGTTTTTTCCTTTGCAAGCGGCAGTTGGTCTGGCTTGGAATACATTAGCTCGTACAACTCCATCCCAGCTGAAGGAATAAGAAATATATATGCATGATTACACCAGAAATGTCATTACTGGTAATGTGCAGCCTGCAGAAGCTAGGAAGAGGCCCACAGATTGATGTGTGATTGGCGCAACATGAAGCCTTAAATGCTTTTGATTATGTTCTTGTGGAAAAAATATATCAGATTTCTTTTATGCTAATAATCGAGGCCCCGATTTCAATAAATTAGCAGCACGGTTGAGCAACTTTGCCCTTCTTGTGGCATCGGGCCATCCGGACCGCTGCGTGGGTTTAATCTGCTTGTTATCCTCCGGGCTTTGATGTTGGCGTCGAACGCGGAGCTGCCGTCTTCGTGGGGATGTGTAGGGCATGGGGTCGAGGACGCGAAGGCCGGGCGGAGGTTTTCATGCGAAGCGGGACGTCGGTCCGTCGGTCGGGGCACCGTTTTAACACGCGTTACGCGCTGGGGTTGCTGCGATGGAGCCAATAATGTGCTTCGGGGTTTGGTTCTGGCCAAAAAAGGATGCGGTGAGATCCGGAAAGGACCCAAAGAAACATGCCGCTAAGGACGGCACGAGAAGTTCACACGATCTAAATTGTGCTGTCAGCTGTCTTCCGTTATACTCCGTATGGGCAAAAGTGTGTGGACATCTAAGCGTCACGCTCATGTGCTTGTTGGACCTCCCGTTCCAAACCCGTGGGCCTTGATGTGGAGTTGTCCCCGCTTAGCTGCTGTAAGAGCCCCCGTTCTTCTGGGAAGGCTCTCCTCCGGATTTTTGGGAATTTGTGCCAATTCGGCCACAAAAGCATCGGTGAGGTCGGGAGAGAAGGCCTGGCTCGCGGTTGGCATTATGGTTCATTCCCAAGGTGTTCGGTGAGGTTGAGGTCAGGGCTCTATGCAGCCATTCAAGTTCTTCCACTCCAGCCTGGGCAAACCATGCATTTATGGAGCTCGCTGGAGCAGAAAAGGAGCTTCCCCAGCCTATGGTCACAAAGCTGGAAGCACACAATTGTCTGCAATGTGTTTGTATGCTACATGGGTACAGCTGGAACTGTCATTAGAAGAGGGGGATGCACATACTTCTGGCCATATAGTATAGGTCTGAAATGACTGCGAGTTCATAGCAGTACAGCATGGGAGCCAGTCACCTGTTGGTAGTGTCATCTGCCCTCTTTCACCTCTGCAGGCAGTGGTGTCGGTAACATAACGCTGTGGACTACGCAGTGTGGACAGAGGTGTTACAGCGATTCTCTATCGAAGATTTGTTTTCAGTGGGTCAGCGTCTACTGGCTCCTATGAGTAACTGAGCTCGTAAGTTACCGTGCACATATCCACACTTACAATAATGTATTATTTTATATGTCAAATCATCAGGAAGGGGGTAGCTGCTGGCACTTGGACCCCACAGGGGTCCTCCCTTTTTTTTTCCTCTCCTCAGTTGTCAGCAGGTTTACTTTATTGCACTTTCACCCAGGGTACTTCCTCTTGTCATTAAACGTACAGCTAATCTCTTTGTGAGAAGCGTTGTGTAAAAATAAAGTGATCCGAATTAGTTTGAACAGCATGCGGACGTTGAATTTGTGCATGAAAAACAGGCAGACGAGTATTTAAAATCGTCACTTCGGAACACCACCGGGCGAACGTTTCGGGACCGCTTCTCACACCTTTTCCCTCGGAACGCTACCGAGACCGAGGAGACGGCGCCGCTCAGGCTTAATAAGGAGGTTCTCTCACCAGGGCACCTTCCTCTCCACCGGAGTGCAGACACAGACCACCGTGGAAAAAACGGGGGGGAAAAAACTTGACTTTTCAAAATAAAAAGAAAAGATGAAGCAAACCTGCGCCGTATGTTGTGTAAATAAAGCCCCTGTGTAGTTTTCCTTTGTCACCTGCCAGCTCAGTTTGGTGTTTTTCGGGCAGAACAGGGACAGGAGAGATGTCACCGCTTTCTGTACCGATCAGCCTTAGAGTTAAAATAAAATAAAAAAAATGTTCAAAATAAACTTCCCTAATGAGATGCAAACATGCACATTTCACTTCCATTGTGTTTTATAAGCCCACAGAGATCGCTTGGCTCCTAACTGGTCCTGCGTGTTTCACACAAGCTACACAGTTTTGTCACTTTGGTTGGTGCCGTTGGACCAGGACCAGCAGCCGAGCAGCGTATGATAGATGAAGGCCAATTAACACCCTCTACTTTCTGCTGCACCATGGGGCTCCAAGACAGAGCGATGCACCAAGCAGCTTCGACCAGCACTCCCCCGTCCCCAGGCTCTGAGGCCCGAGGAGGAGGGAGGTGACGGGGGTGATGATGAAGGAGGAGAGGGGAGAAGCCATGAGGAAGGAAACAAAGGAGGCGGTGTGTGTGTGTGGGGTGGGGGGTGGGGTTGTTGTTGGGGGAGACAAGGACGCGAGGAGGGAGAGGGCAGGTAAGGAGGGACAAAAAGAGGTGAAATGAGAGCGGGGATAGAGAACGTACAGGTGGGAGGTGATGGAAGAGGTGGGGGCAGGTAGGTGAGTTGGGCATGGGGAGGAGAAAGGGGTTGAGGGGACAAAGAAGGAGGTGAGGGCGAAGCAGGTAGAGGGTTGACGAGAGTTTGGCCGCCTCTGGGCCGCTTGTTTGCTTACTGTCACGTCGGTCCTGCTTCTGCTGCAGTAAAACAGTGTCACTGTCACATGTGTGGGCCTCCCTGCCCCCTGCCCCCTCTCAGTACCAAGCAAAATGGCTGCCCTCCACCGTCTATTCGGCACGTTTCAGCCGGAGCCTCAGATGTCTTGTGTGGGCTTCAGTTGCCACTCGCTCCTCCTTTGCAGACCTTAAATCTTATACATCTGTAAATGCCTATAAATCTATAATTGGGCCCCACATACCTAATTAAATTCTAGTGCAATAGCAGAACTTTTTGTTTTTTATTGAAGGGGGTAGTTTTTCACCACAGCAAGTCTGAAAGGTGATCCGACTTGTCCTGTGGCTCCGGGCCGCGTGCCAGACGGCTGGGGGCAGGCACACCGGTACTGGGCGGATCGCGTCTGGTCACTCCACTTCTTAAATGCCGTTCCGTGGAACTCAGCCTTTGGGCTTGACTGGGCTCCGATCCAAAATATACCTGCGTGCATTCAGACGGGTGTTAACCCACTGCTGGTCCCGGTGTCTCGGCTTTTGCGTTCTGGGTGTTTGGGGCATTTGTGATTTCTCGTTATTCGGAGTTCGGGCCGTTTTTACCTTTTCGGGTTGTGTAAAACTAAGAGAGCACCTTGGTTCTGAACAGCTCCGAGGGTAATTTGCTCCGGAGCGGCGGCTTTGGCGACACGGGGGCTCCGTGCGGCGTTCTGGAAGGGAGACCGAGCCGCGGCGGGCATGCGGCGGGAGGCCCGTCGCTGCTGCAAACCAGACCGAGTCAAGGTCCCGTCCCAGTATTCATACCTTCTGTGAAAACACACCATCTGCACGGCACTCACCCTTGTGGCTTGACATTTAATTAACATGTCAGGAATATTTTGGTCATCACTTGAAGTTTCCCAGGGCTGTTTGCCCACAAGACAAAAACGTTCCCATCACTTGAGCCACTCCCTCCCTTCCTCTCTCCTTCCCTCCTCCTTATCGAGATACACACCCATGTACGTACACACACACACACACACACACACACCTCTCTCGAGTGCACCCTAACACCAACTCACACGTTCAGGCCCACGCGTTGAAATGCTTGCGTCTTCATTCCATTCCATTCCGCTCACTTAATTGGTCCGGTTGCACAAGTGGTTAAATTTTATGTTAAATATTTATAGCGAAGGCGTTTGCCCCCCAAACGCTGCCAAAAAAATATGGTATCTTTTTTGAATCCACAGCACAAATAGCTGCCGTCCTTACACGTGGTTTATTAAGTAGAAAAAAAAATGCCAAAAATATTTAAATGATTGGCTAATAGTGTAATTAACACGAGGTGTTGGAGCTCAGACGTGCACAAACACGGCCCTTGACTTTCGAGTTTGGAATCCGCGCTGTAATTCCTGGGACCGCCTGAGGATAGCACCACATTCACACACACCTTTACACCCCTGCGCGCGCGCGAGAGAGTGAGCAGCTCGAGTCCGGCCTTTAGCCGCGTGCGTAAACTTTAGGGTTTCTCCTTTTTTTGAATGCCGATAATGAACCGCAGGCTTTATAAACATTTAGAAAACGGACGAATCATTCGCACAAACCCTGCAAATTACGACAGTAGCCGACTCGCTCGGCGTATTTATGTCACTTTTACACAGCGACCCCGAATTCATAACTCGACCGCTTGTTTTATCTCCTCGTGTTTCTGTTCTTCTTCGTCAGGCTGCCGGGCTGCCATTTTTGTGTGGCTTCGATGTTTAAAATGCGGAGGAACGCCTGGGCAGACAGTGGGACGATGGAAAGAAGTCCACCTGTACGGAAGCATAAATGCAGCTACCGGAGGCACACCTGTATGCATCTTCAGGTGCAACAGACAGGAAAACACCTGTCTACAGGTATTCAGGTATCATGGCCAGGGGTGTTCCTGTACAGGGATGTAGGCACAATGATCAGCAGTACACCTGTGCACAAATGCAGGTACAATGACTAAGGGTGCAGTATAAAGAAGTACACCTGTATGGGTGCACGAGTAGAAAACAAAGTGGCACAAATGTACAGGTACAGAAATATAGGTGCGGTGGGAATAGAGGCGTGGGCTGATCAAACACAGCTGTCTTGGCCTGTGGGGTGAAATCCAGCTGTACCTGCGTGGAGTTTGCATGTTAACCCCGTGTTCTCGTGGGTTCAAATCCCAGTAGTCTGATTTCCTCTCGATGAATGAAAGGAATTACACCGAGTGCAACCAAGAGGAGTTCCCCTGTGCAGGTACAATGTTGAGGGCTTCGCGTGCACACCCGCATGCGGCGATCGGGGTTTGGCCTTCGTGCAAAAGTGGCAAAGACTTGCTCTTTTTTATTTTTGCTAAAACAAGGGAACTAACAGTAATGTCTGTCTCAGAACCTACAAAACGGTTAATCGGTCAGTTTGCCTTTTGGGGGGCGTTACAGCGGCGGTGCCTCACAGCTCATAGGCAGCAGACCTGGACATGGGTTCAAATCCAGCTCAGGCTGTGTGGAGCTTACAGGGTGTTTCTGAGTTAGATGGGTTTTCTACTACAGTCCAAAGATGTGTTTCATGTTATCTTCAGTGTGATTTTGTCGTCCAGCGTGTGCACTGTGCCTCGAGGAGAGGCTCCACCGTTCCCTTGGCCACCACAGATGGCAGGAGCCACATAGCTCTTCAACACCTTCTGAGGAAAATCCCAGGGTGACCAGGAATCACCTTCACGGCAGGCACTGCCCCACCCTCGCGCAATATACAAACCTCGCGCCGCTTCCGTTTCCTCGACCACAGGTGAGCGGGGCGTTTGGCTTGGCGATCCCCTCCATTCCCCCCGCGTTTCGTCGAGCCGCCCGTCGCCTCGGTCCTCCTCCCATTCATTTTCCACCTCATTTTCAACGCCCACAGCATGCTGAGCGACAGGGTCCCTGGAGGCCAGCGCTTCCTCCGCACACCGATTGTAGTTTTGAGACGCCGGACACTAGAAGAACCAGCAATGTGCCTTTAAGAAACGGCTGTGCCAAAGTAAATTATTTTGATTGACGTCGCGAGGAAATTTCCAGTCTTGCTGCTTTAATTGCGAGCGCCAGGAGGTATCGTCGGGCCCAGGTAACTGTGCTTTTTGAGTGCTTTTTTGATCTCCCGTCTCCCGGTAGCAACGTCCGCACGGCCACTGGGGCCAGAGGCTACAGAAGAAAGGGAGGTTTTTTTTTTTTGTCTCTAAATTCCACTTCTGTGCCTTTGAAACGTGGCTTCTGGAATGGGCAATACAAGTGTGAAAATGGATTTCCAAGCTCATTTGATGTTAAGTCTTTAGTGTCAAGTGCAGTACATTCATTGATAAAAAAAAAAAAAAGGAGGAGGAGTGCGGCAGAATTTTCTGCCAGGTGGCGCTTGCCTGTCCAGACTGGGGTTCAGGTGGGGGGGGGGGAGGGTCGGTGCACCCCCACGTGCATCCGAACGGTTAAGGGGACGAATCCTGCTCAGAAGCCGGGCATCCCTCGCCCTGTCAGTTAAACAGCAGCATCTGCACCGCCTTCGCTGCTAATTCGTGCATGTTCATCGTTTTTACAGAAGCTCTAGTTTCCGCATCAACCGCCGTTGGCCCTCGGCCCGCAGCGTAACGCACCGAGCGAAGCCGCGTAGACGGGATGCTCGCTTGCGGCGCAGCACTGCGGCACGGCAGGTTATGTCCGAACAAGGCCGATCCTGAGCATCGCTGAGCTGCTTGGAATTGTTTCTTCGCTCAAGGAGAGGTCAACTTCCTGGGGCGAGAAGAGGGGGGTCGACGGCAGCGGGAAGCAAGAGGAGGAAACTGGGGGTATCGAGAAGAATCTGTGGTCGCGGGGGTAATAAGAACCTGCAGTCACTTTGATTTTAGTCAGAGGACGCTGGGCAAGCTTTGGAGGGCTGTGCTCATTGAAGTCAACAGGAGGTGTCTGCGGTCACTGGCGATATCTACAAGAATCTATGGTCGCTGGGACTATTGAGCCTGTGGTCACCTCAGGCAGTAGAGCGAACCTGTGGTGACCGAGGCACTTGCGTGAATCTGTGACCACTTGTAATCATCGAAGGCAGTGGGATGGTGGTCCGTGGTCAGCGGTGCTGTCAAGAACACCGTGGTCACTGGAGGCCGCCTGTCGTACGCGGTGGTCCGTGGGCGTCGGGGCGAGCGAGCGGTCGCTAGGGGGTAGTTGGCTACGTGCGCACGCTCCCCCGCTCACCCCTCTGCACAAAACTATTTGAAATGGGAAGACCGCCTTTGAACCGCTGTTTGCCCAACACGAGTTTTTCCCTTTGAAAGAAAGAGGAAAAGGTTGTTCCTTTGTTACGTTTTTATGTACCCGCTCTGGTTATATAAACAGAATGTATAATATGCTGTGATTTACCTCCAGAGGCTTCTTGGTGTCTTTGATAAAAGGCAGCTGAACATTAGCCCTAAGTATTGGCTTTAGGCTGCTCTTCCACTGGCTCGTATCTGTCAATCTGGCATGGATTAAATTTTAATTATGGCACGGCTGTCCTTACAGTGACTTTAATTACACACCAAATAGCCCAACCAAAGAATAATTAAAGAATAGTAAAACACACTCGGGAATCCGTGTCTTTCAGACGTTTTAACCAGTATTGCTGAATCAGGGGCCGAGGAAACTTGGAAACGGGGCGAAGGCCGTAAACTCTGGTACCGGCGCGCACGGTGGGGTGAAACGTATTACCGGACTCGTATGTGCTGCATACCGGACTGGACTGCGAGATAGAGCTGCACCGTAGCAATAAATCGAAGTCAGCCAAGCAAAATTACTAAGTATCGAGTGCAGCTCCTCCTCTTCCTCCTCCTCCTCCTCCTCCTGCAGCCCCCCCGCGTCCCATCGATTTGACTATTTCCGTCACACGGCTTCCCTAATTGTGACAAAACGCTGCTGGCGACACCTCGCCACCGAAGGAAACGTCCAGGTAAAAATGACCGTTGTAACAGAGTACGGAGGGTAAAGGTGAGCAAGAGGCGAGTAATCGACGAAGCCGAGTCCGGGGTGGTTTCCCGTGGGAAGCAGCGGTGCGGAGACCTGCAGCTCGGCGGCTCCGCGCGGCTTCGCGGCTCCACAGGTCCTCGGCCTCGCGGCTCCACGGCCCCGCGGTTCCGGAGTGCCGGCCCGGCTGACGCGAAGCGCGGCGCCGCATCGCGTTAAACAGACAAAACCGGCTCATCTGCAGCCCCCATTCTGAGCGAACTGCATCATTGTGTTTGCACAGAGAAGCTGTTAAATAGTCCAAAAATGAAAACCCCTCAGGCGAGGCATTTGTGAGCACAATAGACCTTTAATCCAATGACCCCCCTCCTCTTCCCCCTCTTTAAATTGCTCTCCATTTCCTATATCAGCCTCTATCACCTTTTTCCCTTTAAATACACCCCTTAGTTAAACTTATTTTCATTCTGCCTCCTTTTCTTTTATATCAATTTTATTGACGTGATTTATCGCCCGGGTGTTAAAATCATTCGTGCAATTTTACAAAAAAGATTAAAATGCAACACTCTTCATGAAGTTATTTCCCAGCCCAAAGACTAAAAATGCATTATTCTTCCTTTCTTAAGTAAGAAATAAAAAAGCAAAGGCGAGGCAGAGAGACTTCTTTGAACATATAAGAGACTTTGTCACTTCTGTCATTTTAATGGATTTTTCACTTATTAGCGGAAAATGTGCAATTAAATTGTGGTGGGGGGGCGTACTTGTGAATGAAAGGCAACAAAAGCGCTTTTAGATAATAAAGATTATTGGAAACAATTAGCCTCCGAAGGACAAACATTTCATTTAAATCACCTGCCTTCAGGTGCGGGCTGCGATACCATCCGAAGGCGCCGGCTGCGCAGTTGCGGCGTCCCGGCTTCGGCCCCGCGGAGGACGCGTGTCGCAATCTCCCTGAGCGGGATCGTGCGAGATTCAAACAAACAGGGAAGCTAGCGCGGCAGCTTGCCGCGCGCTGGGCCTCGACGGACTCGGGTCCGTCAAGGTCCGTTTTACCGTAGTAACTGCGTGCGCTGGCTTTGCCGCGGCTGAGCTCGTCGTTATTTGCGCTCGACCGAGCCGTCGATCGAAAACGTTCCTCCGTTTAAACAGCGGCGAAGGACTCCCCCCGGCGAACTTGCGCCGACGCCCGAACCGCCGAGAGGAACCGTCTACCGCGCGCCGCCTTCCCGCTGTCATGCGGCATTTAAACGGTTAAACGGTTACGACGACGATTACGGGCCGAGGCTTTCGTCGATAAAATAACCGATCGGTTAATTCAGATGAAATTCGCTGCTAATTCGTTCAGCTTTTCTTAGGTTTCGGCAAAGATCAAACGGAAACGTTTCGCGGGCTGAAACGCGCCTCTGACAATTTTTCGGGAACGTCGCCGGTTCGCTCTCGTCCTCGGCTCGGGCGTTCCGTCGAACCGCGTTATTCGAACCGGCCGCCCTTTCGCGGCGTGTTTTTTTTTCCTTTTCCAGCTAAAGCGCGGCAAATAAATGCGTCGCGCCGGAGCGGTAGGCCGGGTTTAGGCCCGGGCTGCTTGGGCGCCGGTCGTCCAGTAAGCGCAAATCGAGTGTTTTGGCGAATATTTCTAAACAGTTGTGATTCGGCGTGCAGAAACGCATTTTTAGAGACAAAAGCGGCCTCTCGCGCCCGCCGCGCCGAAAAGGGACCCCCGTCGAAGGGTCCCGCGTCCGCGGCGGGAAGCGGCGAAGGTTCGAGGGCGGCGTCTACCGCGCGCCGCCTTCCCGCTGTCAGCAGCCCGCGTGCGGCGCCGAGTCCCGCTCCCGGAGCAATCAAGGGAGGGGAAGAAAGCTTTTATGGTCCCTCATCAAATACGACGTCGAGGGCAACAAGGGGAGAAATAAACAGATTTGAAAAAGCAATCAACATTTCCCAAAAGCTCGGAAGCTGATTTGCATCCGATTCCGAGATCATGTTTTATTTATCAGTAATCACAACCAATCAGGGGAGAAATTAATCAATGAAGGCGCTAGCAGGAGCCATATCCGGCCATCTGGGGGTCGCGCCCCCCTCCCTCCCGCATCCCCTGTTTCCGCCAGGCTTGTCGTGGCTCTGTATTTAGGTGACTGATTTTTCCCTGTGAGCTCTAAGGAACTCCATATGGCCAGGATCAAAGGTGTTGCTGGGTGCATGGTTCTGCTTTATTGCCAGCCGCTGCTGTTAATTAGAAAACAAGATCAGAGGCAGTATTAAAATCCAATTAAATTGATATGAACAGATTGCCAAGTGATGTTCGCTAATGTATAATTGAGCACCATGCAAATTTCAGTGGCTGCCTTTTGTTTTTTGTGTCTCTCCTTCTATCTCTCCAGTGCAGAATGAGCAATGGAGCTTGAAAGTTTTTTTTTCTCTTCTCTTCCCCCCAACCGAAAGATAAACAAGCCAACGCCGTAAGACGGGGGGGGTCTTTTCTTTCGTCGGCTGAGTTAAGGCCGCGCCGTCGTCCCCCGCCCCTTCCCGCCGTCGAGTCCGCGGCGCAGCTGGCGGCGACCTGCCTGGATGCCCCGAGCCATTCCCCGAGGATGACCCAAGGAGGGGACCGGCGCAGACCGAGGCCTCGCCGTGCCGGCTCGGGAAGGCCGCGTCCTTCGCCGGCGGCGAAAAAGAAAAGGCGGTCGGACAAAAGCGGCCGCAGCAAGACCCGTCGAAAGGTTTGCCGCGGCGTCTCGCTCGTCCTTTTCGATTCTGTTGTTGGACGCCGCGCCGAAACCTCCGGAAGAGCTCGTGCTCGAGGAAAACCGGGAGTCAGACGAGCCTGCGAAATGGACTCAAGGTGCCGTGACGCCGGGCCTGCGTTTGAAGGATTAACGCGAGACGTCCTCGACAAGAGGCTGCCTGTTGTGTTTTTTTTTTTTTGGGGGGGCTTGTAGAATTAGGTTAGTTATTGCTTAGTTACCAAAAATATAAAATTTAATGTTTAGTCTGCAAATAACGACGACTGCAAAAAAGGGAGGGGGGGGGAGCACCGCCTTCACAATCCGCTACTTGCGCACACAGTGGAGATATCTGTGCATTCTGCATCAATGGAAAACAGTGTTTAACCTCATTTTATGCCAATTTACCCAAAGCCCCCCTCTAAATTTAGACTTTGACGGCGCAGCCGAGCACTTCCGTCAGCAACGATGTAGGCGTTTGCTCGTCGCGGAGCCGAAAAGGAAAAACGGACCCCACGCGGCGCCCGCGCCGCCATTTGGCTCCCGGAGATCTCGCTTTTGCCGATGCGAATAGAAGAAGAATTATTTCGGAAGAGGTGAAGAGGTGAGCCGGCGTTCTCTCCCGCTAGATTAAGCGTTGGGCGTTGCGACACAAGTGCGGGATCACGGGGAACAGCGAACGTAAGATTACTGTGCGTCTTGCACCCCAACACAGACGTTGTCAGCGCTTATTAAATAATGTCATGGCACCACAGTACATACATCCTGTAATAAACTGTCAGCTCTTATTAAATCCTATCTGATTTTCCAGTGTTTATTCCATCCCGCGTATGCGTCAAAGTAAAACAAAACTAAATAAAGCCGTTCTTCAGCGCGATCGCCCCGAAGGTCTCGCTAAATAACATATAATAATTCCCGCGTATAAAAATAGCCGGTGCGCTGCAGAAATGATCAGCGCTGCCGAGGAACACGAGTGTCGCGGCGATAAACACGCGGTCAGCACTTACACCTTTAGTCTAACCTGCGCTCCCTTCAACAAGCGAGCATCATTAATGGCGGGGATTTATTTTAAAAAGATAAACACGGATGGGAATTAGAATCAATGAGGGACCTCGGGAACTAAATTGCAGGTTTTTCGGAAGCAGCTTGTAATCAGATGGGTGCCCCGTGTCTCCGTTCCCCCAAAACGGCGGCAGAGCCAGCGCTGCCTGGGATGCGAGAAGAGTCTCCAGCTGGTGGCCTTTGTCTACACCCCCCTCCCTCCCCCAGCACTCCCAGTAAAAGGTCCTCCCATTTGCACGAAGGCAAGTTGTCAAGCCCCATAATGACATGCTAATGTGATTGTCAGGAAATAAAACTTAAGTATCGGAAATTGCACCAATGCTCAGCTGTAAAATTGCTTTAAAAAAAATGGGAGTTATGCTCGTCTTTATGAAAAGCGATAAAAAAAAAAATAAAAAAATACTCGCTAAATTGTGATGAAAAGAAAATGCTGGATTTGTTAAGCGTGCGGTAAAGCGCGGCAGGGACGGCGCCGAGGTGCGGTTCGGACGGGGGGATTTAAGAGCAGGCCGCCGACTGCCGACTGCCGAGGCCGAGCCCTCGGCCGCTGTTTGCGTCTGTGGAGCGGCGCTCGCCGCGGGGCCGCGGGGAAACGACTGTGCGAAATGGAGAGGGGCGTTCAAGTGGCGAAAGCTCCGTTTGTCAAACAACACGGTGCTCCTCTCTACGCAGTGACACCAATAATTACTTTTCTTCCCCTATAATTCGGAATAAAACGTCTAGCACGACCGCAGGACGTTGGGAGGCGGCTTACCACCGGGAACGGTTGAAGCCGCGCGACCGCTCGCATTTTCATGCAAATCGACCCCCCGACTTTCAGTTCCGCAATAGCCAATAGCGTGTTGGCCGTGGTCTGACGTTGCGTGTCGCGCCCGCCGTGCCGGACGCAGTCCTCCGCAAGGAGGACGGGAGCGTAAACCTGTGCGAGCACCCCGTGCGAGAGGTGCCGGGCCCGCGGACCCCATCCCGTGTCGCTGTGCTCCGCGGACACGCACGGCGTGTGTTTGAGCGACGTCCGTGCACGTTCGTGACACGAACACACGGATGCTGCTGCTACTAAAGGCCGTGTTGAAAATGGCCTCTTTATGAAAGCATCGTTCCACGATGCCAGATGGCAGAGCCCCGTGCAGGAGAGGAGAAGATGATTGAAGGCGACACCATCGTTTCCATTTCCGGCTCCACACCACGGAGCAGCGCAGTGTGTGCCCGCGTCTGCGTGTGAGAGCTTGTGTGCGCGTGTCAAACTCAACAACACGCAAACAGCAAGCCAAACTGCTCTAATCTATGCTTTAATTATACAGCGCAACCAAGAGTTTAACACAGTGGGAATCTGTATGGAGATTCGACCTCTTCTTGGCACGAAAGCCCCGATTAATAAGGTGGTGGAGTGTGGCGTACGGTAGTGGACCAGACCAACGAGAAGTCAGCATCCTGCAAACAGACCAATCAAAACAGGAGTACGACAAGTCCCGCCCACACCGGCAGGAGAGCTAGACAAAGAAGTAACTCGAGTGCTACAAAAGGTTATTTATAGTCAACGGGGGTTAGTGGACCACACCGTATAAGGGAACGAATTTCCACCAAATACCAAAAGATAAATTGTCCACCTTTTCACCGCAACAAATACGAAACGACAATAAAAATAGGAGTGTGTTTTTGGTTTAGCTAACCATTTTAATGCAAGACAGGTAAGATTTTTAGGGATTTTGTACAGGAGCCTGCGAAGCTTCCCAAAGGGCAATAAGCGCAAACCTTTCCTTGCCCTTAACCGCCGTCTTCCGAGCGTGAGGCTAACACTACTGCGTGAGCGTGAGTGAGTATGTGCGTTCTGACTTTGGAGAAGGGCATCCACAACACAACGCAAGCAAGACTGTAACCCAGCGGCCCGATGCAGTCTGGACCAGTTCCTATTTTCAGAAATATTTGCAACTTTTGCCCCACTCCAGAATATATTTCACACGCAGCGTAAAGGCAAGTAGCTGTAATTGCTCCATTCTGAGCATAATTTAGAAACTAATAAATTATAAATAAATAACCTAAACAAATTAGAGCAAATTATCCTCATTAAACCGCAAACACCCGCCACAGTATATTCCCCATATTTGTTCTACCTTTTAAAAATTGTTTGTAATAAAGGAATGCGGGGCTATTCCCACAGCGACGGTTCCCACGGGAATAAGCAACTTCTGCCAGATTTTACGCTTTGAACAATATTTTAAGATGTGTTAAAGTGTGCGCTCTCTGCCTAGGCGTCATTGTTTTATTACATTTGTCAGGGTTCTTGCGGGATTTCGGCCGCGCGTGGGAAACGGTGCAGCGGCCTTCTCGAAATCGCCCGATGCGGCCAAACACGAGACAGCCTTGCGGACACCATGGTGCCGCGTCCCCGGGTGTCTCATTTTCCTGCGAAAAAACCAAGTTCATTTTATTCCTGGATTGTTCGCTGTTTCTTCACGTGGCTATTTAAGTTCTGCCTCCGTCTCCTGCAGTAATAGCAAATTACATCCTTTCACCGATTCCTACACCCTTGTAGAGTCCGTGACCCGGAAAATCAGAAACCGGTCCCCATCTTAACAGCTGTTTCGATACTGAAGGAGACGAGCGCGTAAAAAACATAAATAAATAAATAAATAAAGTCCGCATCCTTCATCGCCTGTTTCGGCGACGGACGTATAGACGCGTCCTCGGCGCCTCCACCGCTGTACGTAATGTAATCCTGATAGCTTTGCACCTTAGGGCAGCCGCTGTAACTGATCACTTAGTGCAATTGCATTCCTTACAACATTAGTCAATATTTAAGCTGCAATATGAAGCTATTAGAACAAAAAGTGCCATATCATTATATTTATTTTTATGTAATTGTGTTTTGCCGAACAATAAGGTGTGATCAAATTCAACTGTCTTGTAATCGAATTCCGCGCAAGCTTTTTCCACGTGGCTGGGCAGGCGCCCGCCCTGCTCCGTCACATCGTTGGGAGGCTCTTCCACATGAAGATCCATCCACGTTCCCTCCACTGGAGGAGATAATAAAGGACGAGTCTCCCCTCCTTCCGCCGATTTCGGTGCCACCCTTTCCGGGTCACGGAGGACGTAAGGATGCGGGAATTAAGGAAACGATGGATTTTGGCGTTACTGGAACGCAGTTGCGCTTCCTACTTCCCCTGAGATAGTTTGGCTAAATGTCTTCCAATTACGGCGCCGTGCTCTTGCTTCCGTTTGGCCCGTTTCCTACTGTTGTTCGGCTTCTTCAAAAGTGAGCTCTAGATGCCTCGACAGAAGTTGAGATGCTGCAGAATGGTTGGTGCCACAACTTCCTGCGAGAGGAGCTCCACAAACAGGGTATTTTAGGCAGCGGGAGGGCAGGGGGATGGGAGTGTGTCACTCACTAATTCGGCTCGGAAAACTCGTTCACATTTTTCTCCCTGTCACATGCACTTGGGGACAAAATGGCTGATAAACTCCCACCTTCCTTTCACTTATTGCTTAAGCGAGCATGAAGCCCGCAGTGACAGTGCGGCTGGCGCCCCGGGTCTGCTGCCACGCACACAGGATGTACACTGACATGATCTGCTTAACCCCCCAGCCCTCGAACCGCCGCTCCGCTCGCAGCTCTGACAGGAGTGTGCCCTGGCGGAGTGTGTGTGCGCGCCCGTGCAGCAGGCCTCCGCCGACACACACCCCGGGGCTCGCGCTCATCTCTCACCTGACAGTGCATTCATCAATAACGGTGCTTTTGGACGCAGGTCTGGCTCACGGCCGCGTCTCTGCGGTTTAAATGACCGTGTTTTGGTGATGAAGCGGCGACGCGGAGGAGGACGTGACGTAGAAGCGTGTGTTGCAGCTCGGGTCGGCAGTGACCCGACAGTCACGCGGCAGAAGACAGCGCTCGCGTGTGGCTCCGGCCTCAGTCTTGCGGGAAACACGCTTGGTAACGCAAACACGCTGTCGTACTGGTAAGAAACGAAACCCCTTTGCCGTTTTTTTTTTTTTTTTTTTGATCCTCAGTTTGGCCACGGGGGGCGCTGGCAGTGTGACACCCCGAGGAGGGCGTGGCCTGGACCACATTTCGCATAGCTGGGGCACACACGTGACCTCTTCAGCATACGCTAAAGTCCCGCACCCCTACCCGTGCTCCCAAACACCTTCCTGGCCAAAGAGAACACGTAGCTGAACGATTGTCGCTTTTCCTGTTTTGTTTGCCATTTCCGAGTTTTTTTTTTTTTTTTTTAGCATTTATTAATACATTTGCATCTATCTATCTTTTGTGTACACAGATTTCCGAGCACAATTGTTAAAAAGTACGGTGTAAAAGTAGTCACAGATTCAAAGCAGAAAAAGGCCCCGAAATGGCAAGGGGAAAACAAATGTCTACAAATTGACCTAAGATTCATATCGAACGCGTATCCTCGGTTTTCCTGGCAGCCCTGATTTCTCTATTTTCTCTAACCCATCTACTATACTTCTCCTAAGCTCTTCCACCTGATCCACATCAGTTAGCTCCCTCGTATACCACCTCTCTAAACTCTTCATTGGCTTTTCCAACACTGATGGGATCTCTTCACTATCCACCAAAAAGCTAACCTTGTTTGCCGTCCCCTTAACCGGTGAGATGTTACGGACTTTGCCGGCTTAATCTTTAACCTAGCCCACTTCAAATTCCCATATAGCTTCCCTAACAGTCGTCTCGCACAAGCTACTGTTGTGGTCACCAGCGTCATCCATAAAGGCCCTAAATATTATTATAATTTGACATTGCCTTTGTCATTTAAGAGTCCCGATGACCAATGCCCCGTAAAGCCAAATTAAATCCACCGCGACTCGATGTTGTAGACCACAAAAAGGCCAAGGGGGCTGAATACTTTTTATAGGCGCTGAATTATTGACCTGCAGGTACCTGAAGCCTTGGTCCAGGGGAACTTGCAGTAATGTGCTCATTTGTCCAACAAGGTACCCCTACCGTAGTAGAAGCAGTGTTTTACTCAGAGCCGCAACGGTAGCTGACGGGTTTGAGGCGGGGACCTTCAGATTGGCGTGCAGCAGCCCTAACCTCTATGCAACGGGTTGCCCTCTTGTAACACACTCCCACTGCTGGAGATGTTTGCACAAAATCTCAAAAGTTTTTCTGGATTTATGACCGCTCGCATGATTTTACAGAAGTCGCATGAACTGACTTGACTTTAAAGGGTCTGTAGCCCAGGTTGGGCACTGAAGCCCTTTGCACCTGGCAGCATCTCCCCACCTGAGATTCAGGCTGCTCCCCGAGGTGATGAATAATGGAATAAGGAATCCATTCATTGCGGGAACGTGACAGAAGTCAGCCTTGTGGTGGCGCTGCCCCCGGGCCTGTTGGGAGGAGAGAGGAGCACGGAGGGCCGCACGAGAGAGGTTCTCCTGCAGATAGGGAGTCGTCCGAAGCGCCGACCGTGCCACCTTTGTGTGCAAATGGGTCCGTTAAATGGGTCTGTGTGGGGCCTGCTGAGCGAAAAGGTGGAGTTGCATAAAATCGCTGGGTTTACCTTGAAACGGCAAAAGCGGGGGCACATCGTACACGTCGGCCTCCGTCTCTCCAGCCCGTCCCTGGGCAGCGCCTCTCCGGAGGCAGCTCAAGTTCCGGGGTGGCGCTGTGTCATTCGAATTAGCTCCTGTCTCCCACCCCAGCTACCCACACCAGCCTACTCTCATTCACACCACAGAAGCAGATACAAAAGGCAGCAGCAGAGGGATTTGAATAATTCTGCATCTTAGACACATAACAAAAGGTAAACTGTTGAAGCAGAAATTCCGCAAGCATTGCCTTCGCTACATGGAGGCTTATACGACGCCTCACTTGAAGCAGGCACAATCTCACATGGAAAGGAAGGCTGAATACACACAGGGGATTATGCTTCATGACCAAAGCCATTCTTTCTCCTCTCCTAAATGGCATCTTTAACTTCCTCCTGTCAGCTCACCGTGGTAGAACTGCTCAAGCAGAATGGCTCCGCGTTTGATGTATAATTAGCTGGACATCATTCTCACCTTGCATCTCAAAGACCGACGTCTGTCAGCCCCCCATCCCTTACCCTAGCCACCCACCCCCTCACCCCCCCCCACCACCACCCCACCACTGTCTCATTTGAAAAGAGCGTCACATTTAAATAGAATAAATGACTCAATTAAGTCGACGTGCAGCATCTCCGCGGTTGCAGGCCTCTCCGTCACCGAAGGAATAAACAGGATGGGGAAGTGTTATCCAGTTTGGGGGAGGGACGCTGAGGCATGAATGGGGGGGGGGGGGGGTCATCGCAGCGGCGGATCACCAGGGCAGTTGGGCAGCAGCGTGCGTGGGTATTCACCCCATTTCCTCGGGCGCTTTCTGCGGCTTTCGCGTAGCTTTCGCTGCCCGTTCCTCTTCGGCTCAAACACCCATCCATCGTGGTGCCAGAAGCAGCGAACGCAACGAGGATAAAGACGTGTGTGTGGGAGTGCGCACCTTTACCTCACACAATTCCTCTGCCCCCGACCCAAACGGGCGCACAAAGAGGTGTTTGAAACACTCTGCGCGGCGGGGATAATCTTTAACGTAAAACAGATTTTCTCTCGGGTCCCTTCATTAACATGCATGTTGGAGAACAATGCGCAAACCTTCTCATCCAGCACGGAACACCTTGTCTGCTTAGACGGCATTTTGGATTTGTACCACATCGCTCCATGTTCCAGGCTCCCAGACCCATCGTGGCACCGAGACGCGTGCCTGAAGAAGAACCCCCCATTGTTACCTTTACCGTCTATTCGATTTTGGTCCTCTCGCATTCCTGGATGTTGGAGGCCGCCTCTCGTACGACTTGCGGTTGAAGACAGCCCGATTAAACATTAGCCCATGTCTTGGAAACAAAGGCTATAAACCCATTATGAAACATGTTTAAAATTCACATCTCCCATGAACTGATAATAAAAGAGAAACATGCCCCCCCCCACCCCTACGTCTTCCGTGGAACCAAAGCAGAACCGACTTGTGGGAGATTGACAGACAACCCGAGGCAGGATGGGACCAATCCCCCCCCCCCCCCCTTCCAAAGTGGTGAAGGAAGTAAAAGGGGGGTTGATGGCAGCATTTGGCAGAGGTAGTGGTGGTGGTGGTGGGG
The DNA here is from genome assembly GCA_018136845.1 of Heterotis niloticus. Classification (NCBI taxonomy): domain Eukaryota; kingdom Metazoa; phylum Chordata; class Actinopteri; order Osteoglossiformes; family Osteoglossidae; genus Heterotis; species Heterotis niloticus. Next base: position 30,071,455 of record CM030895.1, on the reverse strand, counting down.
GGGCACACAAAGCCAGCCCAATTCTCGCAACAAACCCCAGCAGAAAGCAAGGTAGTTTGATGGAGTCGTCTTAATGACAAAGAAGGATCCGCCTGCCTCAGTTCGACGCGCTTTCATTTATTCATTTACAGTCTTAATGTGGCGATGGGCTGAGGATCACACAGCAGCCGCTGCGTCCCCCCTTCTCGTGGAAGCCGGGCAACTGAACGGATCTAAAGCAAAAAGAGAAATACAGTCTGTCCTTGCAGAGCTCGGTATTAAAGAATATACTGGAAAATGTATGGGAATTAAGAATCGAGAGTCGTTTATTGTCCAACACTCCCATACAGCAGCTGTACAAGGGAGCAGGAAATGAAGCTCCTGGGGTTCGTGGTGCACAAAAAGAATATTTTGACAATGAATGAAAAGGTACTTTATACATAGATGAATCGAAATTAAAAAAAAACAAGATTTAGAAAAATCTGTATGCACAAAAGATAGATAAACGCAAACGCATAGGTAAATAATAAAAACAAAAATACACACACAGTGGATGTCAGTGGTCAAGTGCGGTGGCGGTGGTCAGAGATGGTGGTGGTGATCAGGCCAGAGAGGATGGAGTTAACCTTGAAGTTGAGGTTAACACCACAAAACCATTAGCTGTCTATAAATGTGGAATGAAAACACGAAGGATTAAGAACGCGGAGCAACGATAGGGCAGGACTCTAGAATTCAGATCTCGTCTTACAGAAAAATCCGTTTAATTAAAACCGAACCTGGCCTGGACTGGATGGGTATTGGAGTGATCAGTTGTTCCGTATTTATTATTAGGTATCTGTTTCCATCATTAATGGTGAATGCTGATGTGGCGCCGTGGCCACCAGCGGGCATCTGGGTGACTATCGGTGGGCGATAGGGTGGGGGCGGCAATGCACAGGTCAGACTCAGCCTGAACCAGAACCCAGCCCAGACATTTGGAATCGCACCAGCCTGTGCTTCGAAGGGCCCGTTTCCTCCTGCTCGTGTCCAGGTCTCCACTTGGCTCACCGGCCTCAGCTCCACGCTTGACCCACAGACTCCCGCGCTTAAAGAAAGACAACCCTCCAGACCAAATGGCACTCTTCGGTAGTGAATAAACACACTTATTTAAGTGACAGTAAAATATGAATCTCGCTTGTCAAGGGAAGGACATACCCGGTCAAAAGAAAATAATCCATTTATATGTGCAGAAATAAGTTGGCAAGATTGCGATGTGTCTTTTGCGCTACGCCACATTGTTATCAAGTGGCGTGTAGCTTTACAAATGAATGTCTGAATCCCCACTCCTGCTGTAGCACCCTTGAGCGAGGTACTTACCCTGAATGGCCCCAGTAAAAATAACCGTGCAGTATAATGGGTAAATACTTAACGTTATAAGTAGTTATGGCATAAAAAAAGGAATTAATACCAGAAATAGAGTGGAATCTGCTATTTTAGCTGTGATTTACTGTACAGTCACTGTAACTGGGGGCTGTGATTGGCGGAGGGTGACATCGTGGTGGGATGTTAGAAGCATTTAGTTGGTTTTGTTATAGATGAAGTGACAGTGTAAATAAACGGAAGGAATTTAACCTGGCCGACGACACGAGCATCCAATCCAGGTCGCTGTAGGGCATTGCATCTTTTATGCGCGTGGAAGCTGACTGAACATCGCGCAAAGCGCGACTACTGAGCGGCGAGCTCACAGTGTGAAAAAGTGCAGTTACCACCGTCCGTTTTGTTGGACGGAAACCCCCGTGTTATGGACCGCTGTTGCTTATTAAGCTTGGTTTATCATTAAAGGGAACCCCTGAACTTTCCTTGCGGACCAACCCCTCCGGCCGCTTGAATAGCTTTTCTCCTCTCTGATGTGTGCACTGGGTCAGCAAAAATTTGAGAAATAATTTTCTTATCACCCTTGTTTCGCTGTGCTTTAGTTTACAGTTCACAAGATATAAATGTTTGATATTTCTCGTTGCGAGCTTAACCGCTTTTTCGTGAAATTTCCAGCCCATGTCATTCATGATGGCGGTGCGGCATGATGGCCCAGAGCGCGGCACTGCAGTTTGGCTGTTCGCTCCATTTCAGTTTCCTCCGCACCCTTCCTCCCGCAGTTCAAACGCACATGTTTTTGGTGGACCGGCAACTTGCAGTCGCAAATTTGGGTGAACGGGTGCGTGTCTCTGCTGTCCCATCCTGGTGGCTCCGGTGCATCCGGGTAAGGTCCAGACCCCGCACAACCAAGATTTTTTCAAGCAGTTATAAACAGCAAAGGACCACGTTGCGAGATAAGTATGAAATTATTAATTATCAAAGCAAATATTAATGTGGATCCAGGCTGTCACAGGTGGATCAGGACTTCTTGTCCCCTCGCTGGTCAGCAGAGCCACTAGCCTCTGCGCTGCGACTCGACCACCCAATTCTTATTACGCCCGTCTAAGAGCGGCACCCATGCCAGCTCTGAAAGGATGAAGGTTATCTGTTTCCGAGCATTTTCATATCCCTAAACCGTAAAGATTTCATTGTCCTGCATATCTCTAGGAAAATGAGTTTCTGGTCCCGGAGAACACGGGCAGCCCCGCATGCAAGGAAAGTTTAAAAACGGATGAGGAGCTTAGCTTGTTCCGGTGACAGGTTACCATTTTGGCCTTTGAAGGTCCTTATTTTGAAATACAGAGCAATTTAATCGCTTCCTAGTGTAGTTGGCATGGTTACCAGTGGAGAAAACAGATACTTAAATCTCACGAGCGAATCTCCCTGAGCAGAGCGTAATCTCTGGCCCATCTCCGCATTACCATCCAAGTCCAGCGCCAGCCTGCTTTCATTCCCAGGCCTGCATCACACGGCACCTGCGCTGTCACACACAGGTGTAGACCAGGCTGGAGGGCGTAGAGCGCGGCGCCTCAATCATCCCGGATCAAACCTTTTATTGCCTCACGTACGGAATTTGTCTTTTTAATATAAAAAAGAAAATGTAAAAGTGCCCCGTGGTGACAACACAGCACGGCTGATTCCAGGAATAATAAAAATAATAAAGGAAGGCTCTCTGCGGCTTAGCGGCCCACGCAGATCTCCGGAGATTTGTCTGTGGAGAGCGTGTCACTAAAAGTGTCGCTCAGGAAGCGTGGCGACCCGAACGCTGATCCCACCCCCCACCCCACCCCCCAACGGGTGCAACGGTCTATTAAAACACGGGGCTGTCTGCTGCTCTTTACCAAACTCTGTTTATGACCGAGGCGCGTTAAAGAAAGTGCAGAATGCCACGTTACCGCGGTAGACAGCAGGTTCGCTGCGCGCGGATCTCGAATGGCGTCACCCTCCCGCAGAAGTAGGACTCCGCGCACTCCCGTGGCGCTGTGTGTAGGAGGGACCGCGTCGTGACCGTGCCCAGTCAGTCACAGACACGGCCTGCCCACTAATCCATTTAGCAAGTTGCGCTGGAGAGATGCGAGCCAGGAAATTATCCCTGTAGCGAGGTTACGGATCGAGTCACGTATCCAGGTTGCGCACCTCCGCGCACCTCGGCGCCTCCGTTGGCCGCCAGGTCTCTCTGCTAAAAACACGTTGACCTCGTAGGCCGTCCCCGCCGCCGGCGGAGGTGCCGCGCGAGCTCAAGTTCCGACTTTCCCGACCGCATCGCACCCGCTCTCAAAGCGGTCGGACGCCGCGCTCCCGTTTCCGCTCTCCGACCTTCAGCTTCCGAGAGGGGCCTTCTGGAAGAAACTCGGCGCTAAAGTCACTCCGCGGAGGGAGGAAAGGGCAGCGCGTGTCTCGGCGTCCCCCTCAATGCCACCATTTCCCCAGGATTGACACAATAATATGCACCCATCGCTTTCGCCGAGGCAAAAAACCGTACAAAGGACGTGAAGCGCATTTAGTTTTCTCCCTCTTTTTAATCAGTAAAGGAAGAATGACAAGTCCAATCATAACAAAACATCAGTTGTTAAATGGGCTTCGGCAAATCACTGTCAGGGCCGCTCCATTAAGGATCATCCCATCACGGACATCAATCAGTTTTTTTGTGCGTGATGTCGCGGGGGGCGGGGCCACTTATTTATTTATTTATCGAGTTATTTATTTATATGTCTGTTCTCCGGCAGCCGAATTGTACTCGTTCTCGCGGAGCTTTAATTAGTTTACAATACAGTCCTCCTTCGTACGGATTCGGGGTTTAGCCTGAGATTATTACGCACGTAATATTAACCCTTCGCTGCTGCTATTGGCTGTATACTGCGCGAAATGGACCGGCCTGGGTCTCGGATGCTCGTGCCAATTGCTGCGAGGCGCCGGCGGCACCCTCGCCCGGTCCGGCCCGCGCTCCGTACCCAGGCGTCACGCTCGGTTCCCTCGCGTTCGCTGGCGCCGTGCGCTTGGGAGAGAAGTACGCCGCCGTCTCACATTTCATAACAGACTGCGTGCCTGTAATCTTGTTGCCCTTTGTTGTTTTTCGGTGATATGCCTTGACGCCGTGTTCATCATTGTCTGAACTTCCTCCACGCGCGAGCGTAGCATTTAAAGGGCTCGTAAACATTGCGATTTAATAACCAGGACGCATGGCGGACTGTACTTTCAGAATTATCAAAGGCACCGCGCCAGCTGACTCGATTGGATTATAAGAGCTATTTAGTGGTGTCTCACATATTCTTCACAGTATTTTCTTGTAATTGTAACCCTTCAGATGTCACTACTGGGAGTGAGTCAAAGGCTGGAAATGTTTCGCAGAGGGGGGAGAGAAATTACAGTGCGAGAGCAATGAACTTTCCACTTTCACATAAATACAGGGGTGCTGAGTTATTTTATTATATACTGCTGCTTTTTGTGGTGGGGGATAAATGGTGTGTCATGTCTTGGCAACGCCATCGACGCGCTGCATGTTCCGCTGCGGTCAGCCGCTCGGCCCGGGGGAAAGCCGACACCGGCTCAGCTACAGCCCATAAGGCCGACTTCTGTCCGTGCAGTCTTCGCACTTGGTCGTTCCTCGCGAACCTTCGGCCTCGTCCCAAATTAAGACGCGGCACGAGAAGGCGAGTCGGGCTCTGGGGCCTGGGAGTGGGAGAGGGAGCCTTCGCCGCTGAACGTTTTTAGATGAAAACTGACGCGTGGAATTAGATACGTCTCGACGTGCGCAAATATTACATTAAAACTGCTGCGTTTCCTTGAATGAAGGACAGATTCAAGCAGTTGCTCGTTTCATTCTAGGGTTCGTCTTTTGGGGGGATCGTTTTCGGGGCAAAATAAGATTTTGTGCGTCGCTTAGAACGCGCGGCTCTTGAAAAGCTTGAACGGAAGCGGAGAACTTTTTCTTAAGCTTTTGTTATTAGGAGGTAAAACCGAGAGTCTACGTGTCGTGCCGTACTTGTGCAAAAGGCTGCATTTACTCGCAAGCGGGTCACTCTTCCTGGCACTTCCGCGGTGGCATAATGCTGGAGGTGCGACGTGAATTGAAGGGTGACCCTAAATACAGAGCAGCGGGGATGCTCGGTCGGCCGTCCAGCAGGTTATAATTAAACAGGTCCCTGCTGGACGAGGCAGGATTCCGGCGCGAAGCCAAACTTCTCGCAGCCCGTACGTTTTTATGGCATAATTATTGCCTGCATCGAATAAGAGGCGTAAGCGCTTTGCAGGGACGTTCCTCTGTCCGGTTTCACCCATTATAATGAGCGTGAGGGAGGCTTCTCCCCAAAGACAGTCGGCGACGGCCTATTCATCACCCTAATTATCGGAGGTAGACCCTGGCGTTGTGAGCCCTGGGACCGAGCGCCACAGCCACTGGGAAAGAGGGACTCTTAATAGACGTGGCTGCAGACACGAGATGTGGTTTATTATGAAGATGAATGGTGCGTTGGCTGAAGCCCCTCCCACCCTCTCATAGGGTCTAACCCCCCAAGGCCCGTTTAAAACGGAGCCCGGCCCACAGGGCACCGGTTTAGCGCGACCGCACGCAATCCCAACCGGAACCCGTTTCGTAAACCGCTTTCGGACGAGTAAAGCCGATGCCGTCGCCTCTTTTCTTCCATTTTTCTGCTTTATCGATTTGCTCCTTTATCGCCCCCCCCCTCCCAGAAAGGGGGGACCGCTCGTCCTCTGCAGAAAAACAGCCTCCGAATTGCCTCCAACCTGTCTTTAAAACAATGTCTCTTTTGGAAGTGAAAGTGTGTATTAAATCCGTGTGCGCTGTCTGGTCTTGTTGTCCTGGAATGTGGCTGCGCGCCGAGCAAACAGCCGAGCGAAGCCCCGCGCCGTCTGGGTGGGGCTCGGCAGGAGTGTCTACAGTAAGTACAAATGTCACCAAATACTCGCGAGCAGCCTTTTCTTTTAATCCGGCTACGTGGGAATAGCGCAGTAATCGTTCGATCTGATTGGGGGGTGAGATTTCCGAAAGGTCAACTTATCTCTCGGCCACATATGCAAGCAATGGAGAAAAAATAATAATAATGATGATGATAATTCGGTGCTCAGGCGATGAAAGCAAAAGATTTTTATCTTTGAATAATATATATATATATATATATATGCATAAAGGGACAGGTTTTCCGGACCGGTGAGCGCGGTGTGCTACTTATCGGGCCCGATCGGGAGCTGGAACAGCGTGTGTGGGCGCTCCTCTCGTCGCGCCGGTCTCCGGATGGGGGCGCCCCACCTTGGGGACCCGAGTCGTGGTGTGAGCAGCCAGCTCCGGGGCTGCAGGCGGTTAAGGTCGCATCACGGCGGAAAAGGGCCCCGCAGCCGGGGGGTCGGAGGCTAGGAGAGAGGAAAGCGGGGCGGTGTCACGGGGTAGGACAGAGGGAAGCGGGGCGGTGTCAGGGCTGTCTGGGAGACTTGGCAATGACCACACGACGAAAACAATAGCAAGCTCGATGCCAGGACCTCCGAGCTGTGGGTAAGAGATCTAAGATTTCCAGTGTACGCGGCCCCGCAGCGAGCGGACAGCCCCAGGGAAGCACGCACCCTCCGAACAGGTCTGAGCAGATCGGCTCAACACTCACCTTAACCCCTGTGTGCCCGGCCGCCGAGCTGCCCTCAATCCTGCCCGCTCCTCTGCCTCGCGAACGGGGCATCGGCGCTCGACTCGTTGCTCTCCGCAGGCCTGCGGAGCAGGGAGCGGCCGTCACGTTCCCCTCCGGGCCGATTCACCGTGCCGCCACGCCTCGGAACTGACGAGCCGAACCCGCGACGGACGGACAGGCAGCCAGACCCGTGCCAAAGTAGCCTCAGTCTCCGAATCTTAATCTCTGCCACAAACCTTCATTAGTCATCCGCTTTAAACTTCTCTCCAGCAACTGCATCTTCAACAGCCTCCTCAACTCCAGCCTTACTGTCTGCCTCTCCTCCTCTGCCGCCTCCAGTACAGATTTGGAGCCCGAGGGCCTTGGCAAGCTCCGGTACGGATGCCAAGCTTTAACTCAGTAACGGTGCAGTTCCAAGACCTGAAATACCCTCATTTTACCATGCATATGCAGTTTGGCACCTTCAGGCTGCGACTTGTGACTACGCTGCTCTCGGAGATACAGTACCTACCGCACGGAGGTTAGTCTTAGCGCTGAAATAACTTTCCTATTAGTCAACCTGCCAGAGCGTCTGCCAGAAGAAACGGTGGTAACGCGCAGCTGGTGGCTCCTACACTGCAAGGACCTGGTCTGCTCCACCAGACCTGTCTGTTTGCACTTCTCCCGATGCCCCTCTCCTCGGTCTCCCTCCCCCTCCTTCTCTCCTGGGGGCCGTCTGCCCCCGTTTTCCCAAACATGGCCGCTCTGCCTCTTCCCCGCAGAGTGCACCTGGCCCGGGACACTTCCGTACTAATAGAAGCAACCCCACTTGACCCTCGCTAACGTGGGCTCTTGCCGCCCCGCTTCTTGCCGTCCCACATATTGATCCACTTTCTTCTCGCTCCTCCTCCTTCCTCCGTTCCTTCTCCCATAGTTCCCTTTTGGCTTTGGATCTGCTCGGAATTAAGCACCTATTAGTAAGCATTTACCCATGAACTTATGAGCCAACTGTGTATGGCTGGTAATCTACTCAAGAAATTCAGATCTGATGCGTTCCTTCCAGGCACGGACCTACAGCTCAGCGGTTGCGAGCCCAACTCCTACGCCGGAACGGCGATTACCACACGCTAAGCCGTAACCCAGACAATGGAACATACATCATTTCTACCATTTAATACTAGCATTTAGCTTCTTGGGGTGTTTGGACGTAGTCTTCGCTACCAGCGGAACGTCCATGCGTCCATCAGCCCGCCATCGATAACCGCGCGCTCAGTGGAGGCTCGCGGTAGACAATCCGAGAAGCTGTTCGTTGAAAACAAAATTGGTCTTATTAGTCTCACCGTATTTACCGGTCTTATTCCTGAACTGGAACTGTTGAGCATTTCCATGGGACACAGCGAAAGAGGGGCATAGTTTAGCTTTAATGAGGATTACAGGGCTCCGTGTTTACTGGTGATGCCAGCACGTTGGAAGGGGGAATCCACAGCGAAACGCGCAGCTATAATTAGAGTCTGAGAGCCTTGAAACCGGGATCGCTGCAGAAAAATCACCGCGGGCTTCCTGTCGGACTCCGTAGAACCTCACGGACGCAGTCCGGGCCAGCCACCGGGCCTCTGCTCGCCACCTCGAGGCTGTCCGTGAGGAATCTCGCGACGAGCGCCAACCAACGTGTCGTGTCTCCGGGGCTTTTTTTTTCCCCCTTAAAATTCGGGTTCCTCCGATTCGTACGTGCGAGCTTTGCACCCCGGCGACCTGGAATCCAGTCGCAGCAAGAGCGGGTGACCGCAATGTAAGGTTCGGCAGAAGGAATTACCGAGTAATTACCAACAAGGCATTTTCCTTGACAAACACTGCAGACCACTGCTCAAAGCGGTCTTCTGGAATGAGCCAACACTTTTGTGTGGAATCCGCAGTATAAACGTCCTGGACACCGGCTCATTACTCTGTAAATTGGAGTCTAATTAAACCATGTTTATCGTCTCAAGGCCTCGGTGATGAAAAAGAAACCAAAGAACATATGGCCACGCATGCTTACGTGAGTGTCATGGAATGGAGCGAAACTGAGCTTTCCAGCCATGCTATGCGGATATGGCGTCCGCATTCGTCCCGGTGCGCCCGGAAATCGTACGCGATCGACCGAAAAAATGGTACACTCGCGAGCGTCTTCTTCCGAAAAGGCAAAGAAGGCGTCGATGAGACGGCGTAGGGCTGCTGACGAAATACCGCCACCGCGAAGACATTTCGGGACCGCACGGGTTTGTCGTCCCCGCTGCCGCGAGGTCCGACACGTGAGGGAAGACGCACAAATAGAGCCCTGATGGCGGCGAGCTGACACCGCGGCGGTGGCTGCGGGCTCCAAAGGACGCAAATTGAGTCTTAATGGAGTCTTGTCTCGCAACACGGTTAAACAAACTCTGCCTCTCTGCCACCTGGGTTTGCGGGAACAAAACGGCGGGTGAACGAGTGTGTAGCGCGAACGCACAAGGGCGTCAGAGGGGAGTGTGTCTCGCGCGTGCATGCGTGCGTGCGTGCGTGCGTGCTAGAGAAAGAATGATGAAATAGACTGAAAAAGAAGTAATTGATGCCCGATGCGAAATCAGAGTCGAGTAGATTGCCATCAGTCGATGCTGCAGCTTCTTTCCCCATTAAAACAACAGAGTAAATGAACAGAGATTTGCATTTTGTCTGCAAGACAGGTTTATCCTTATCAAGGCCATCTGCTCCTAATAGAACGTCAGTGGATGCGGACGTGAAAAGAGACTTTGCCGCTGTATCGGAGGGTGGTGGTGGTGGGGGGGGGGGCGCGATTCCCCCCACCGCCGCCGCCACCGTCCTCAAGGTATCCATCTGGGGTGTGGCGGCGTGCGCGCGCGCCACAACGGATCGGCGTGCAGGATGGGGGGAACTGTGAGCACGCGTTCGCCGAACGTGAGCGCGCGTGCGTAAACGTGTGCAAGTGAACCGTGAAGAATTTGTGCGTGTATGTTTGTGTGTGTGGGGGGGGGTAAACACCCAAAGCTGGCCAGCTGGCAGTCTCGGGCCTTTGTACAGCCTAGCTTTCATATTGTCTGCTTGGTTTACAAATAAACATGTCTGTAGAGAGGTCTAGGTAAACAGTTAGCCCCTCTCTGCTGGTGTGTGTAGAGCAGCGGGGTTTATCTAAGCACTCTTTTTTTACTCCTAAACCAACTAAGTACTTTCAGGCTATAGTTATCGCAACAATTTATCACCCGCAATAAATGAGCCGAACCGCATTCGGAAGCCCCCCTGCCCTGCCCTCACCCCCACACACACACACGGAGTGGCGTGCACGCTCACGCTCAAACACCCCCGAGCGCACGTGCATACGCGCGCGCGCCGCACAGTACGTATAGCTGTCGCACACGCACGCCCACCACCCGTGCACCTTCGCGCTCCATAGGTTCCGGGCTGACTCCGACTACGGCTGCACGTTTGCCCAAAGATAAAACGCGACAAAGGACCTTTTGAATGAGCGCGTCCTTTTTTTCTAAGCGCTCTCCGGCAAACCGTCCTTTCTTCCCCCTTTTTTTAAAAGAAATAATAGCTGCCTGGTTGCATAAACCCCAGCCCTGGGAGCTACTTTGTCTTAATTACCTTAGGACGAGCGAGTGGCCCCCGAAGCAATCATCTTTGTTTGTTAAAACAGCCGTTATCTGCTTCGGTTGGGTCCATAAATAAAACATGGCCGAGATTACAATGTCATGTTCCCGAGGACTCCAGACCCCGGGAGCCGATCGCAACAGAATGCACAAAAACATCCCGGAGCACGGGGCGGCGGGCCGGGGCGGGAGCCGGTCGGGAGCGGGGCGGAAGCGGGGCGGGAGCCGGGCAGCGGCGCTCCTCTTTGTGTTATCTGATGTCTGCTCTCCGGAGCTGTCGGGCCTGAATGATCTAGCGCCGCCCCATCATAACTTCCCGAGATGTAAATAACCTTTGCGGCAGTTCAAGGTGGGACGTCGGCCGCTGTCGTTTGTTTCCTTTATTGCGGGAGACACGGGGTGGCCAGACCCTCCGCGACGGGGGAGAGGCGGTAAATAAGGGACTTTCTATTGGAATTGTAAGCACCCAATAACTCGTCCCAGCAGGGGGTCGACCAGGCATATGCTGGACATATGGATTCTGCTCCGGATGAAGATGGGATATTCCAGGGACGGGGGAACGTACCGATTTAGCGGACAAATAGGCTCTGTGTACTGGGAGCCTTGCAACCCCCCCCCCCCATTTTTTTTTTTTTCGGGTATTGGGGAAAAAAAAGTTTAATTGGGGGGGGGTGATTTTAACCATCCCGCAGCTCCGTGGACTCTGCTTTCACGCACGCGCCGTTGACTTCATCCCCGTGACTCAGGGCCCTGTGAAAGGCAGTCGATAAATACCGAACCGCACGAGATTAGCGCAGGAAAACCATCTAAATATGGAAATTGCAATGAAAATAGAATTAGCGAGAATTTTGCCCTTAATATGTATGAAATCTTCAAGGCGTTCATCTCTGTTTTCCCTGTACTTAAATCGGACGGAAAAAAATTTAAGCAATAATAATAATAATAATAATAATAATAATAATAATAATAAAAGAAAGAAAGTTTAAATGTACGTGGAGTAAGCTCTTCCCCGGTTAACTGACGTTCTATTCATCATCTAACGGCATGATGAAGCGGCGCGATCCCGCGCGGGAGATGAGGAGACGCCGGGGCGCGGGTCTCCAAACTCGGGATGGGCCCGTTTGGCGGGACCCGCACCGGCGCCCACTCGGTTGGCCTCGGTGGTCGAGCCGCGTTCCAGCCCGCGGCGGTAACGCCATCCAATAAGCGGCGATGCGGGACGGATCCGATCGGTGCGGGAGGCACAACAATCTAGGTCAGTTTCCACAATGGCGGCTACCGGCAACGTGATTAAGGAGCGCAGCGATTCGGCGCGAATGCGACACTAAATCAGCTGTGAATGAGGCGCTTTGCACTGCCTGCTCTCCCGTACCGTACAGCTAATGCTTATTTCTCTTCTTCATCTTCCATGACAGGGACAGGAAAAGAGGGGCATAATGTATCTTTGTATCAACAGTACAGTGGGTGATTTAGAATAAAACTTTTCTCCCTCCACCCCTCCCCCACCGCACACCCATTTCTCCCCATTTCTAAAGCTTAACTTCATTGTCTCAAACCTTTCTTTCATCTTAAGACAAAGATTTATGTAAATCTTAGGCCCGGCGCTAATGCGAGGCGCAGTGTGAGAAATAGCATTCCTAAATCGCGGTATTGTTGTTGAAAATGACAAGCCAGCCTCTTAATCCCACAATGCGATCATCCAAATGTGTCATAATGCTGTGTGTAGGCAGGCCGATCTGAATATCAAAAAGGCGGCGGCACCTCCGGCACACCCTCCGCTGCTCTCGGCTCGCTCCTGCGAGCAGCCCCTTTGTCACGTAGCGGAAGCCTGCGATGTGGAGCCCGAGCGACTGCTGCTGTTTGGAGGCGCGGCGGCAGGGAAAATAACGCCATTTTCCCTTTCTGTTCTGCCAAAAAAGCGGCTCTGAATGGAGCAGGAGAGGCAAGGCGGTTGTCGGCATAATTGGCTCTCTGGGTTTCATTATAAAACAATAACGGAACATGAAAAACTACCCCGGTTTGGGGACGCGGTTTATTTTCTTCCTTTCTTTTTCCTTTCTTTTTTCACATATACATTCTCGGCTAATAAATGCGACGCTCGGCCGCGATTATTATTAGCGATAATTCCACGCAGGTAGACGCGTGCCGCTTTTCTCACATTTTGCCCTTGCTGGCAAGATGCTTTCCTGTCAATATGCCTAGATCCTGCTCCAGATGGGGAAGCTGCTCCGGGGTTGCCGCCCAAATCCGTACGGTTTACCCCTCGCTGAGGTGCGCGGCCTGGGCGAATTCGCGGAAACGTCTCTGCGGACGGCGTTAGGGCTGCGTGCTGCGAATTTGCAGGCAACTTCGCCGGCCAAGCGCGCTTTAGAACCCGGCCGAACGGGGCCTCCGCGGAAAGAAAAACTCATTTTTACGTGACGCGGCGCGTTTCGGCGTTATTCTCAACCGCGTGCGCGTTGTTCTCTTTTAAAGTCCGATCGGTTAAATACCGAATGATGCACTTCGCAGCGGTTACCTGCAAAAGAGGGGGCGGGGGGGGAGGGGCGATGAAACGGTTTCGTTCGGTACGAATTTGCGTCTTTTTTAACGTTTTTTGGGGCCGGGCTACAAATGGTTTGTTTCGCTAAAGCGGGGACACGTAAATAAACCTGTTTGCGCGTGCGGGCGTGTGCGCGTCTCCCTTTTTCTACAGCTCAAATTTGCTTTGTTAACATTTGTCAAGCTGTTGGGGGGGACACAAAAAAACAAGAAGACGCACAATAGTGCGAGAGCGAAATACAGAAAGAGGCGCCATATCAATCAATTAGATGAGGATAAGCCGGGGTGAGAATAACAGCGATAATTATGATGGAAGTCGGGGGAATCCTCTCATCCGCCATGACGCACTTCTCAAATGGCCCCGCTCTGTTGTGCTGGCGAGATGAAGCGCGGCCCCTGCTTTCCGCGGGCACCTTCGCCGCAGCACCGCCCTCGCGCCGACTCCAGCCTTTTATTTACGCTCCCGTCTCGGCCTCGAAATCGTGGCGCTTCTCCGACGGAGCCCGAGAGCCGACGGGCCGTCGCGCAGCCTCGCGAGGGACTTTCTCGCACAGAACAGCCACGTTGATCTTAGATCTTAAGTCCTCTCCTTGTCAGAGCTTGGGTCTTGAAGATAAGGACTATGGATTCAGTCATTTGAAGTGGGCTTTAATGAGAGAAGGCCTCCAAATTCTGACAGGCTTGAGGAAATGTTCGCACCTTTAAATCGCTCGCGCGTCTTTTTAATCCGGCGCGACTGATATCGGGACAAAAACTTGGTTCTGATAAAGGTTCGTATGATGATGCATTTTAGCTCATCTGCAAGTTACGCAGATCTTGCAATGATGTTTAAGGAAAATAGAAGCCGCGCGTGAGCCATCGCGAAGCCGAGACGGAGGCCGACTCCTTTTCCGTCGCTTTCGTCGGCGTCCGGTAGGTTGGGGCAAACGAGAAGAATAAAATATCGAACCTCTTCTGAACAGAGTGCAAGAGGGATTCGACCGTTAATTTGGGCCAAAGCATGGCTGACCCGGGAACGCTGGCCCAAAGGCGGCGTGCCGACCCGGCTGCGGCTCCTGCGCTCATCTGCAGCTGCGCGCCTTTAAATCTCTAACACGAGAAACCCTTGAACCAGACCGGCTTTTCTGCATAAAAAATATTGCTTGTTAAAATCATTTGTAGGTTTATTGCTAACAATATGTATCCAGTATTAGATTTGGAAATATTGAAATGTAAATTTATTGTAAAATCCAATACTTTATCAAGTTGTGCAGAGGAAAAACTGATTATTCTTACTAATGTTGGTCCTGAGATAGCAAAGCGTGTGTGTGTGTGTGTGTGTGTATAAAAGAATTCATGTTTTGGTCCCTTGTGTAATGAATTTAAATGTGAGGAAATTCCATCTGTTCGGGGATCATTTACGCATTAAGTTACCAAAAAGCCTTCATTGGTTAACCGACTAATTTGTTAAAGTATACAGCAAAATGTGAAATATTATAAAGAAAATGCACACTGTTGCGTTAAAACTATATTGCACATATAGTACATTTAATGATTCTGTTAAAAAGTAAGGCATTGGCTTATTTTCCGGTCCGAAAGAGTTAACCTCCGAAAGCGGTGTGTTTTTCCCGTCGTTTCCGACGGAATAACGGTCGACGGTGCCAACGCGGCCCATGTTCAGATGGACCGGCGAGCCGAGAAGTTCGGCGCCGCCTCTCTGCCCCCGAGGACAAGACGCCGGACCTGCCCTTGTCTTTAACCTCCTGCCCGCCTCCTTCCTGACAAGGAGCGGGCAAGCGCACGTGCGCCGCGCTTTGTTCTCGTGCAGGTAGAGGTGGCTCTTGCGGCCTCTCTCTCACCCTCTCGCCAAGGTGTCGCGCCGTGCCGAGCTGCGCTTCGCTCTCCCTCCGGGGGTAATTTCCCCTATGGGGCACTTCAAAGAGCAGGCTGGGCAGGGGCCGACTTCATTACCCCGTTGGTACCGATGCCAAGCCAAGACTGGACCGGGTCCCACTCAATTACGTCTGGCCAGGACTAATTGCGGGCCTGGGTTTTTCAGCATGGAAACAAAAAAGACAATTAAATGAGATTTGAAAAAGACGCATTTGGAAGCGGCCCGTTTTAATGACCTCTCTGCGTCTATGGGTTCGTTCCTCCGAACGCGGGCTCGGACGGTCGGAGGCGCGGGGTCCCACGGTGCCCACCTTGCACGCGCGACGCGACCGGAGATTTGTGCCGAACCCTTAAGCGGCGCCGGAGGAAGCGTCTGCGCTCGGCGAGATTCCGATAGGCGGATCTTTTAATTAAATTACTCTCATAAGGATGTCATTATTTCGCACAGGCCGCCCCGCGCTGGCTGCACTATGTTTATTTGTGCAGGCGCGCGTGTGTGCGGACTGATTTCGGGAGTTTACATGCCTTTGCAGAGTATGTGTTGGTAATGTTGGTGTGATTTAAACATTGCGTTTGTTTGGCTTTGCGAGGCGAGTGGAAGAGAGCCACTTAAACGGCACGGCGCGCGCACACGAGGTGCGCGGACCGCACTTGCCGCGCGCGCGCAAGGAGGTGCGCGCTGGCTGAGCCGGGTGCGAGGGTGTGCGCCCGCCGTGTGGCGTGTAACTGTAGAAATGCGCCGGCGTGCTGCCGACGTGCCGAAACCCGGTTCTCCTTCTCGCCGGTTTGCCGGAGGGCCCGCGCCAGGTTGCCGGGCTACAGCAAACGGGGAAACGGGTGGTGGAAAGGGAACGGGGGCGCAGGTGGGCGGTCGGCTGGGGTGATGAGCAGAAACGGGCCGCCGGACAGCGGCGAAGATGAGCCGAGCGTCTGGGCGTCTCGGTGTGCGGCGGCGCTGTCTTTGACGGTGCGGCAATAAAGAAAGCAGGCATTTCAGGCAAGGTCCAAATGCAATGTTTACTACAGTGACCGTGGCCCAAAGGCTCTCTGCAGCTGGGAATGACATAGACAACACAACTCATAACCTACGGAATCAGTTATGTATTTAAATAAAGTGACATCATCACACACAGCATGACACCCCCGCTCAAAGCCACTCCCCTTCCAACATTGGGACATGTGGAAAAAATGACAGCATTCGTGCCAGTCCAGCATCAGTAAATACAAACATTAAGAGGAACTCATAAAAAAACAGTGGAATGTGAGATGACGAGTGAACAGCAGCAATCGCTTTTATTGAAGACCCGCCGAGCAGAGCCGTCCTTCCTGAGCCGGGGCGCAAGACGCCGCGTTCCTAACGCTCTTTATCTCAGGAAGGAAAAACGAGAAGAGAAGCCCCAGCAGAGGGGAGCCGCTCCTCAGGGGCAAATACCTGCAGCAGTGCGGCTCAGAGCCATGCGGGGCAGCGGGGGGCACCTCGCAGAGCACCACAGTAAAGAACCCTGCGAGATGAGAGCCCCGGAGAGTCACAAGCAGCTTGTTTGTAAGTGCGGTCTTTCTGGACAGCACGGTGTGGACGGCTGTAGCCAGCGGCTAAACACAAGCAGAGGTCTGGTCAGACTAGGCCTGCGTCACGCTGGCGGTCCGGCTGGGGATGAATCGGACGTTTCGTTTCAGACAGGTGCTGCGGCTTCGTCGACGTGATTCTCAAATCAAATGTTTGCATTAATGCCACGATATGTGTTGGGTTACCTACGGTTGTCAGCCAGGTGCACATTTATTCTGGGGTAAATATCGCTGCGTCTTCCCGACCGGGCTGGACTCGCTAAAGGCTTCTGCTCCGTTTTTTTTAAGCGCTCAAACGGCACCGAACGGCCCCCGCCCCCGTGGGCTGGAGAAGGGGAACGGGGGTCTGAGCGGGACCCTGGGAACGGCTAACGTTTGCGTCGTGCGCTTCTCGCGCCGAGAGGAGCGACTGTGGGCCCGGTGACAGGAGGAGGGAAACTGCAAGCAGGCTTGCCCAAGGCAAGGAGAGCCGTCCGTATCAGTCGGAACACACAAACAAGCTCCAGTCATAAAAAATATTTACAACCAATATACTAGTAAACAAAACATTTACTTTTGTAATTTGTATAACTAAAAAGGCTGTCAAACAACCTTTTACACCTTACTGTACAATAAGATTCATTTAAGAATACAAATTCTTCAGAATTTTTTTTTTTTTTTGCAACTTTTTATCCTGCCAAATTAAAAAAATATATTGTGGCAGCCTGTGTGATGCATTTTGAAATTTGCTTTTTTTTTCTGTCTCTCTCTGAATTAGGTACCACCCACCCCGTCCCAAAAAGGAAATGACACAATAGTACTTACAGTACTGTCTTTCACCAAGGATGCGCATACAAGTTAAAAAATACAAGCTCCAGTAAAAAGACAGCAAGTGCCTACACAAGTATTTCAAACCAGCAATTAAGGATATCCATTCCAGAAGAAGAAAAAACAGGTACAGATCAGGAATGACACTCATCCCCTGCAAAGCAATGACAATATGCAATAGTTTCTACCAGGGAATCTCTCTACATTATGTAGCTGGTCCCAAAGCCCCCCGAAAACTGGTTTACAGTTCAGGATTTTTTATGCATTTATTTTACATTTTTTACACGTAAGGAAGAATAAAACTTTTACTAAAACTCAAGACTTTTACAGTTACAGTGACAAAACATCTTAATAGACCCACATTTTAAATTGGACTTCAAAAAAAAAACAAAGAAACAAAAAAAAAACAAAAAAATATTTTTTTTCTATTTTTGTAAAATGCCCAGGCATTCTGAAATATTACAAATACCAGTATACTTTTACAGTAAACAAGAAAAAATGTAATATAGATTTATATATATTTATATATATATATATTATATATATACTAAAACCCCGTCACCAAAAAAAAACCAATATACACATAGCCACTATGGCATTCAGAGAAACTTTATAAGCAAACTTGGAAAAAAAATACTTGTTTAAAACACACATACACACAAATATTATTTTACCCTTGTACTTGTTTCAATACTGTAAACGTATTTTAAGACAGAGTGCACTAAATTCTTTTGTTAAGTTTCTGCTGTTCCTGATTTTTGTCCAGTTCTCTTCATGGACTATTTGTGGTCTATTAATCCACTCCGCCGCTTTTCCTATCGAGGGACGCAGTCTTGTCCTGAAGTGAAGAATTTGATACAGTATAGATGTTTGTGCCTTTATATGTACATATGCACACATACAGTATCTACACACAGACACACAGGTGTTGTGCTGCATGCATCTCTCTGTTGCTTTGTTTAAATATAAATTTTTATATTGTGCTGGAATTTTAGAAGCACGTTAGAGCTATGGAGATTAACCGACACATTTTTTTTTTCCTTTTCGTTCTGTTGCATCACAAAAGTGTTGCATTGTCTCAGGAGACAATAAATCGGAAGATCAGTGTTGAAGGCACACTCACGTCAAATTGAATGGCAGTACACAACCTGTCCCAGTCAATGGATGGGGTGTTTATAGTGCCCGCTCCGCCTATGCAGGGCACTCTACTCTCAGGTGCTACAGTTCCCTACAGCCCTTCTGCAAGGCCAAGTATGTCCACCAAACGTAATTTCTTGCTCAGAAGCCGTTTCTCCCCCCCCCCCCTCTTTCCTTCTTGTGGTTTTCAGAAATTATTTTAGTGAAAACAAATCATAAAGTGCGGGTGATCTGAGAATAATTATTTGTTTTCCCCTCCCCCCCCCTCATGTTTACTGGTTGGCTTGGCCAGACCTGCTCACAGTTGTGATTTAGGGAAAGATGGTGCGTGCTTAAGACCAAAAAAAAAAAAAAGAAAAAAAGAAAAAAAAAAGAAAAAAGCACAAAACCCAAAAACCCAAAAAAAAAAAAAAAAAAAAAATGCTGTGCTTTCTTTATGTGAAAAAGTTGCTACTTCTTAGAATGTTCAACTACACATCACAGGAAGTCCTAAATGAAAAGAAGAAAGAAAGAAAAATAGTCTTACTGTTTAGTACATGCTCAACAGTTTGGTACAGACACTGCAGCTATGTGGTCCCGGAGGCGGCACGACCGAGATGCCGTCCAACAGGATGTAACCATCTTAACCGGTAGACTGGATGTTATTAGCCTTTCTGCTAATGCTTTTCTAATTCACGATATTCCTTTCGAGAATAATACCACAGTATTCTTTTCTTTTCACGTAACCTAAAGTCCACGCTAAAAAAATGTTTAAGAAAAATCGTATTCCACAAATACGACAGAGATGATTTCTAAATGGAAACTTCCTAATTTTATTCTGATCTTTAATAACCAAAACATCTGGTCAAAGAGGTAACATCCACGATGGCTAAAAATACAGATTCTATCTCAGAGAAGTAATCAGCCCCTTTCAAAAAAAAAAGGCAAAGCAAAACATGGACCGGCTGCAAACAATAATTTTAAATGTAAGGGGTGATGCGACAAAACAGACGGGATGTTTGCATCAATGTACATGACTGTGATGATGTCTGACTGGTGGACACGCTCCGCAGGTTAACCAGTTTGCTGTGCTTTGATTCGGGAATATTTATTTTCTATTTACTTGTTATTTTGTCTACGTGCCTACTCGTTTTTGAAAATGGCTTCATATTAAGAACGAAGCAACTTTAAGTTGCTCCGTGATACAGGCAGCCAGGGAAGTAAACAAAGCAGAAGAGATGGGCCGTGTTTGCAGGAGTGCCCGTCTCGGAGACGCACGCGCACGCGCGCACACGCACACGCGCGCACACACACACACACACACACACACACACACACACACACTCGTGTGCCAGGGCCAGGCTGCTCGTCCTGAGATGCTAAGGCTACGTACAGCTTGTGTGCCCAGTGTGTCCAACTTCCTGAACACTGGTGCCCAATCCAGTACAGTGCAGATGTCCCAGTGTCAGTATCTGCGCAGATTAAACAGGTACGAGCTTAAAGGACAGGGTGCGGGGGTGTTCCAGATCAAAGTAAATCGCTGGACCGTATTCTAATTAGGAGGCTTGTACGGCAACTTGCAAGCAAGCTTATGTTATAACAATGTCTGGCTCAGTACCTGGTACCTATAAGCAGCTGCCATGGTATTCATCCTCTTTTTAAAGTCATTTATTCCTAATTTATGCAATTTAGAGGAAATGAGACTTACGGACCCCAAATCCTATTTTTACTGTCAGAAACGGCATCCGGTTGTACAAACTCCGATTAGACCGATGTGCTTACGTGCTACTACTTTGAAGGATTGTTGTCCGCTCTTAAACACACAACAGCTTTCTCAGCTTCGCGTTTCAATTTGAACACAAAATTCGGCTTCTCTTCAAGAAATTACACGTGTAGTTCAAATATACAGTTTACTAGAAGCAGCGGCCTAAAAGTTAGTCAAAAAACAATGCATTCTGTTTGATTTTTTTCAAATCTCAGGATTTCATCTGGGTTTAAGAAATAGAATCCCAGCAATTAAAATGATAAAATTAAAATGTAAAACAAAACATTAAGTAAACAAAAATATACCTGCACAGGCTAAAAAACATTACAGACCCAATAAATACAGAACTTATTGCACAGTTAAAAGGCTTCACGAATTTGTAACTCTTTAATGTTTAATTCACCCTTTGATAGATTTGCTAAAACAAAGGCCAAATGAGGCAGTTTAGGCCAGCATTAATTTTAATTTCCTGTATTTTTTTTCTCAGTTGGCAGCTTCTTAGGCATTACATAAAACTAAAAATCAATATTTATGAAACAGAGTAACCAGCTACCCCTTTACTCAGTGGCGAGGAGGAATAGGCTTAGTTTCTCTCAGATTGTTCAATTTTTACCTCGTTCGTCATCAAATGTTCTCCATGCCACTTTTTCATGTGTTTCTCAAGGGTGCTGTACACGCTGAAGGGCATGTGGCAAATGTCGCAGCGGTACACTTCCTTACCGAGCTGGCCGTGCGTCTTCATGTGGCGGGTGAGCTTGCTGCTCTGGGCGCAGGCGTAGTTGCACAGCTCGCATTTGTAGGGCCGCTCGCCCGTGTGGCTGCGCCGGTGCACCGTCAGGTTGCTGCAGTTCTTGAACACCTTCCCGCAGAACTCGCACGTGTCGCTGCGGCGGCCGTCCTTGGAGCTAGGCCGGCCCGGGCCCAGGTGGGGCGTGCTGCCCCCGCTGGCCGTGCCGCTGCGGCCCGACAGGCCTCCGTCCAGCATGTCCCCCGGTGGCGTGGAGAAGCGCAGGCTGCCATTCTCAGAAGAGTGCTCCGAGGAGGTGGCAAAGGGCGATTGTCTGGAGTCGGTGAAGCCCAGGAAGGGATCTTTGATGAAGTGCCGTGAGGCGGCGTAGCCCACCAGCCACTGAGAGTAGACGTTCTCCGACGGGATGAGAGGGGTCTGGGGCATGTCCAAGTCCTTCTCAACCTTGATCCTCTTGGCTGAGGAGTTGGACAGGCTGGGGCTCGTGATGGGGGTGGGCTTGCGAGGAAACAGGCCCGAGAATGAGTCCCGCGAGCCACAGTTCCTACCGTTCACCGCGGTCCTCTCCACCGGCCCCATCTCCCCCTGCACGTCCCCCGCATCCTGCTGCCCCTCCAGGTCCCTTTTGGAGAAGGGCAGTGTTTTCCGATTGTCAACTATCAAGTTATTGTACTGCTGCAGAGTGTTCAAGGCTGCGCTCTCCACCATCTTGTCGAGGGAGAGGGTCTTGTCGTCCACCGGAGGCTTGGAGCCGTTCTCCTGATTGCGGCTAAACTCCGAGTCCATGCTGAAGTTGGACTCGCTTTCGTTTTCCAGCTCCTCCTCTTCGTCTTCCTCTTCCTCCTCCTCGTTGTCCGCACCCACACCCTCCCCCTGGAAATCTCCATCTCTGTTCTTCATGCCCTCGCCTGTGACGTCACTGGTGCCCGGCTCCGGGGAGCTGGTGGCGGACAGGCCGTCGTCGGAGCGGCCGGTGACAGAGCCGGCCTTGTGCATGTGCGTCTTCATGTGGCGCTTGAGCTTGCTGGCCTGGGAGCAGGCATGGTCGCACAGCTGGCATTTGTAGGGCTTCTCCCCTGTGTGACTACGCCGGTGCACCACCAGGTTGCTCTGGAACTTGAAGGTCTTCCCGCAGAACTCGCAGGACTTGGTCTTGCCCTGGGGTTGCGGCGGGGTGCTACTGCTGGGGGGCATCGGCGGCAGGGGAGGGGTACTTAGAAAGGGAGACTTGGGGCTGGGCTGGAAGGGATTGGGATTTAGCAGACGGTGCATAGGGTTGGCACGACTCGGCGACAGCGGAGGAGTGGAACTGTTGTTTCCGGCCAGCTCTCTGAGCCGCCGGGAAAAGTCCATGGACTGGGACTCGATGGCCATGGGCGTTAGCCGCATCACTCTCTCAAAGGCACTGGGGTGCTGGGAGATCAAGCCCATTTCCTCGGCACTAAGGCGCTCCAGGCGGTGGGGGTCCAGCTGGTGGCGGGGAGGGGGGCTCACAAAGGGCGGGGTACCGGGCAGGCGGTTCTCCACGAACCCCGGCGGTTCGCGGAGGAGCGGAGCGCTCATGCGGAGGAGGTGAAAAGGGTTGTTCTCCCCAAAGAAGTTTGTGAGGGGGGACTGTGGGATGGACTCGGCCCCCATGGGCGGGGGGATGGTGATCCGGGGGGTCAGGGAGCTACTGGAGGGACCGGTCTCCAGGTAGATGCGGATGCCGTGCGTGTTCTGGGCGTGCTGCAGCAGGAACCAGGCGCTGGAGAAGGGCTGTTTACAGGTGGTGCAGGTGTAGCTGGAGGGTTCGTCCCTTCCTGCAGGCACAAAGAGTGCACAGACATAATGCAAAAGTGAACCCGTGCTCTCCAAAGTCTTCTGGAACCAATACGTTTTGTAAAAGTGCATTTTTTTTTTGTTGTTGACACCACAGAAGTCACTTTCAAGTAAACAAGTTAAGCATAAACACAACATATAATATTTTAACAGCAGAACACAAACAGAATAATATCGCATGCAGAAGCACCAAATTGTTGGGCGGGGGAGAAAAGAAACCGTTTGATTAGGGAAGTAAGTCTGGAGTTTTGCGCGCTGTGTGAATTAATGAGACACATTAAAGGTCCCCTTGCTGTTCGGCGAGATCCCTCACATTTAAACCTTTTAAACATGGCTGCATGTTTCCGTCGTGCCTTCGGCCCTGTGAGGACCCCAGTCATTAGTCTGCACTTCCCGAAGTCTCTGACACAGTACGGAGGTGTGTGTGCGTGTGTAAGACAGACCAGCAGGTTGAGAGCCGCAGTGTGTTAGCACATGAGTGGAATTCCACAAGAGCGGTGCTCCGTCACCTCCCCACACCGCTGCGTTATTCGGCGGAAAAGCACGATCGCGTGCTGCAGCTCCCGGCTGCCCCGCTCCTAACTCCATAACACCCTGTAACACGCTGCTGTGAAGAAATACAGCGTGAACCCATAGTTAAGGCTTTGTTATCAGTAACACATACAGGACTTTCCCCTCCGGGAAACAAATAAAAACCGATAACGTGGTGAACATCAAGATAAATGGTTTCTAATAAAGAGTGAAAAAAATAAGAAAGCGAGGAGAAGCGTAGCCAGTGAATCACTCCTGGTCTTGCGCTGTTTTTTAGTCTTTAAGTTGCTTGGTATTTAAAACACAGCCTAGAGGCATCCTGTGTCACTCCAGCTACGCGGTGTGAATCCATTACAAGGGATGGTGGCACCACCTCTACATCTCTACACGCAGACTGGTCCCAAAAACCAAACTGAAAAATATCAGTCATTTTATAATTGTTTACAGTTATTGATCCTATATATGCCAGTTATAAATTATCCAGGGACAATGTTCTCCAAAGTGACTTGCTGTGCTAGGTTTTTTTTTTTTTTTTTTAATGCCGATTGACCTATTTATACAGCTGCGTACAACTCCAGATTTTCTGGAGCGTTTCGGGATAAGTTCCTTGCTCGTGCAGACAGATCGAACCTGGGTCCTTCGAGCGCAAGGTGTCAGCTGTTTTCTGCCACCTTATCGTTTCGGCATTACGCACACACGCGCTGTGCCCACCGCGTTATCGTCCGCGAAGGCAGAATTTCTTCTCGCCGACCGAACGGTACTGCCGTGCCTGCCGTGCCGCGTCATGCCGGATTACGCAGCGTTGCATTACGCGGTGTGCAAAGCGCAGCGTAAAAGGGCGCCGCCGACGCAGAGCGAGCGGCGAGACTTTCTAATAAAGGGGTCCGGTCGCTTCCCCGTCCGCGGCGCGGCTACGAGAAGCTGAAGTCGGTCAAAAGCCGCACGAAGCGACCTGCTGCCACCCGGCGCCCCGCCATGGCGAGACCGTGGGTTCGGCTGCAGGCCCTAATTGATGCCGCTGCGGTGGAACACGGGTTCCGCAATGCAAGGGGGACTCGTTACGGGCCACAAACAAGCAGTGGCGTGCAGGGAGTGCGGCGAGGAGACGCTTAGCAGGCCCTGCTGTGCTCCTTTGGGACCGGAGTGAAAAACACCCTGGAAGGGTAATTGTGTTCTTGGAAACGAATTGCATTTATTTATTAAATGAAAGCTTGCTGTTCTGACCTAATGCGGCAATTTAAGCGACGAAGGCAAACATATGCTGCGGTAATTGTTTGGGCGTCAGACGCCTTCCCCCCTTTGTGTGCTCACCGTAGGCTTGTAGGTGGTTGGGGGGGGGGCGTGCCTCACACCGGCCCGGTTTAGACGCGACGGCCGACAGAAACAGAAAACGCGTACGATTTCGTACCCTGTGCCGCGTAACGACAAAGCACCTACCGACCGTGCCTGACAGCAGACAACACGACCGATGGGGAACGCGCCGTGCGGTCCCGCAACAGCCGCGACGTCCCTCTGCGGCCGAGCGCAGTCCGCTTCACGAAGCGTCTATCCGAGCCTGGATTTTCCACCAGATACGGGTCTCCCCGGCGGCGTAAACCTGAGCCACGCCGAGGAGCAGGGAACGCTTAGTTTTGTCGTGTGAAACCGTTCGCGAACGTCTTGGCGGGGTCCCTCACAAGACACGTACGGGTTCACCCTTTACCCCGGCACGCGCAACTGATATTCCTCGCATCGTCCGTGCGCTTCCCAGATAAAGGAAGATACACAGCTAAACAAGGATAGCAGGAACGCATTACAAGATCTGCGGTGGAAGCGCTTCTTCCTAAGCATTTGTTTCGCTTTTTTGGCTGGACTCAAGCAGATGCTCGCATCTGCAGTGAGTTTTCGCCCCATAATCTTTGTGACTTAATTACAGTGGACAGAGCATACGCTGGCAGACAATGGCTTCGCCGCACCCTCCCCCCGCCCCCATCCTTTCGTGTGTCGCTTGGCGGCCGCAGCTTTTGACGGGCCCGCTGCCCCCTTGCAAACGGCGCGGCCCGGCCGTGCCGCTTCCCTCCGCTTCTTTCGTTCCACTTCCCGCAGGCCCACAGAAATCACGGGGGGCGAATGTTCATTTCTGCCCCGCGATTAAGGGGAATCGGCGTTTCCTGCCTAAGATGGTTTTCCTCTTTGCGACGGAGGGCCGCGGCCACGAGTTTATGGAGAGCTGCTCGGCGCCTGCCCTCTCGCGGGACAGCAGTCCGACGCAGATGGCAAATAAAGTATGCAGCCCGAGGCGAGAGCACATTATGCTAATTCTAATGTCAGCTGTGCTTTAATATACAGCTCTATTTAATCACCCCATTATTCTACATTTCCATATGAAAAAGGGAGCGAGAGGGAATAAAACCTACAGCTCTTGCCTGCCATTACCGCTGCCGTTCGGACTATGCCTCCCCGCTCTCTGGCTAAACACACGTGCAACACACAGTACTGACGCACATGACGATGCGCGCGCGTACTACACGCAGATGAATGCTCGAACTTTGCATGCGGCGCACCTGCGCAGACGCCGTACCGAAACCCGCGCGTGACACGAGCCGAGCGCGCGCAAACAGCATTCGTTTTCATACGAGCCCGATGCTCCCTCGCACAAGGTCGCGGATGGAAAGTGAACGCGCGCGCTTCACGCGGGAACGCTCGCAGATACTAATAAGCAAGCTCATACCGTTACGTGCACATGCTGCGTGCAAACACACGCATTCAGAGTCGAGGCGCACGCACCCATCCGCAAGCGGCCGTTTGGTCTGAGAAAGACACCGAAGCCCGCGCTCGGGAGAGTCGTACTCCAGCGAGGAAAACGCCGCGGCACCGCTGTCGGACGCCAACAGCTTCGCGCCACGAAGGACGTGATTCAATTAGCTGCAAATTATTGCTAATAACCATCCAAGGTTTCCAAATGGCAGGGTCAAACGCTGCACGCAGGAATCCAGGGTCTGACAGCGAATGGCAGGAGACACGCAAAAAAGGCTTTGAAAAAGTCCTTCCCAATACAGTAGCACTTGGCAAGGTGTCGGGGCCATTGGGACCGCGAGCCCCTGTCCGCTTGGCACCGCAGCGGGCAGGAAACCGAGGCGGATACCCGGCTCCCCAGTCGGCAGCCAGCCTGCCAGCCAAGCGGGTTCCACCGATCGCCGTGCTTTCATGCCCGTTGTTGTCGGAAAACTGATGAAGAAAATCCCTAAATTGGGCCTTTGTGCGTTTGTGCGCTAATCGTTTTGCCAAAAAACTGTAGCTGCATTGTGCTCCTGTTGGGATTGAGTCGTCATTGGTAGCATTTATGGGATTAAAACACCACCTCAGCATCATTACCCCACATCCTCCCATTTGCCAGGAAGGGAGAAAAGGCACGTCTATCGCATCCATTTGGCACATTGACGCATATTGTCATTATAAGCTTATAAGAGTTTGTTTGGTTCCTGTCTTAAAAGCAAAGATGCTCAGTGAAAGGAGGCGAACCAAAGCGCGATTGTGAGGACAAGGGGCTCAGGGTCTGCGTCTCTGATTCCCACACAATAAAAGCGCTCCTCCAGCGAAGGGATGGAGATCACATCCCTTAATGGGGAGCTCGTTTGCTGACATTGGTTTTTACTGTGGGGACTCCATTTAGGCTGTCATTAAGCTATTATCTAGCGTAAAGAATTCTGCCGTGCTGTAAGTAGTGTGTTAGGTCTGGAAGCCTCTCTCTCTATTAGTGGAAGTGTGCAGTGCCGCGCTGGCCGGCTGCCGCTGTTTAGTTTGGCTGCAGTTCACACACCGCTTGGCAGGAGAGCGCTTGGACAGCGCTCAGAGGAGAGCGGGCGGCGACGACGCAAGCGAGCGCGGTAGCAAGGGGCTCTGCCTCGCCTCCGGCTGCCGAGAGCGCAGCGGAGACCGGGACTGGTCTCCGGAAGAGTACTGCCACCGAGCGAGCGCCACTACACAGGGTTAACACGTCGCCACGATTTATCTTCCACCGGCACGCGTGTCTTTGGTCTCTTTTCGGGGAGAACGATTCACAACAAATTTTTTTTTTTTTTTTTTTTTTTCCATTTTTGTTTGCAAGATCAGGACAGGGGCACAAATTAAATGTGAAACATCACAACATCCGTATTTAGTTTCCAGAAAAAGGGTGCAGCTGTGTCGAGAGCTTTTTTCTACTTATGCAGGCAAGTTTCATGGTTCAGCACCAGCTGGTACAGATATGTACAGCACGAACGTGTGTATCTACCTGCAGCTTAATGTGTACGTTTCCGTCACCTTATGGATATACGTGGATACGTGCATTTCGTGTGCATACAGAGGTGTCGGTCACCGTGCGACAGACAATCTGGCACGAGAGGGCTACAAAAGTGAAGGGGGAGGTGACAAAACCCACCCGAGACACCCCGTCCCCCCAGGACACCAAGATCTGTGCTCTTCGAACGCGCTCCTTTCACTGCGTCTCCCCCCCGCGCCCATTTGCATCTCCCCACATCTCGCACTACGAGCCATATGTCATTAGAACACAGCGGGTAAAATTTAAACAGCTGCACCCC
Source organism: Heterotis niloticus (assembly GCA_018136845.1). Lineage (NCBI taxonomy): Eukaryota > Metazoa > Chordata > Actinopteri > Osteoglossiformes > Osteoglossidae > Heterotis > Heterotis niloticus. The sequence continues at coordinate 30,043,526 of CM030895.1, read as the reverse complement.
AAACAAAAAAGTTAGAAATGGATCGAGTGACCGTTTCAGCACGGTGAACCGCCTGCCTTTGCCAGCAAGCATTCGGAATACCGTCTGCGGTCTAAGGGTGCCCCGTTGAGTCTCGTGCGTGTGCCGCCGGCCCGTGTCCGGCGCGGCCGGTTAGCGGAGCTCCGCGGCCCTGTCTCGGCCTTCCCGCGAGCCACCGGGGCAGCCGGAGTCCGCGGACCTGCGCCCCGCACGCCCGCTTGCGAGCATGCCCGCAAAATGCAATAGCGAATAAAAATGCTCATTATGGAATGATTTCAGTTTTCACTATGATTCAATTTGCAGTAATTACTGTTGCCCGCGCTAATAAAAACTGCTACAAAATGCGAAGGTCAACTAGCAGTTAGGAGTGTTCATTTTCATCTCAATGTATTCATCCTCGGCGCCTAATGGCCCAATTTTCTCCCCTCGCTCTTCAATAAATATTGCTGGAATTACAGGTTAAATAGCTAAATTAAATCAGGGCTATTACGGTAGGCTGCGCCGCATTGCTAAAGAAACAGGTTAGCTCTCCATGTTCAATTATGCGGGGAAGCGCCGATAGCCGGGCAGCTTACTATTAATGTTACGAGTGCGGAGGCCGTCGAATAATAACACCGCTTTCTCAAAACAAGGCCGCTACAGCGTGGCGTCTCAGCCCTGCCGCAAGTCCCGGGAGGAACACTTGGCAGTATTATGCAGGACAGACAAATTCACGATCCCTTAGTCCCGCCTCGTCCGTGGCTCGCGTTAAATGTCGACGGCGCCGAGGGGTCAAATCCTTTCGCAACGCTTGGTCATCAGCCTGCGTGCTCCGTGAAACGTATCTTACCATTTGTCAGTTAACCGGTGCCATCTACGTCTCGGTACCTGTTACAAGTCGCGCGTCTTTTAAGCAATATTTCGGGCGCCGAAATACCTTTTGGCGGCTCTTTCTCTTCGCGCAGAGATCTGGTAAATGGGGGAGAAAAAGGTCACCGGGGGTTGCAAATCCGACTCGGACCGGACGTCCTGTTAACCAGGGCTTACTTGGGTAACCTTGGGATTTTCTGGGTGTTATAACCCTGCTTCTTTAAGCCTTGAACCATCTTCTTTCAACCGACTCAATTTCTCACACTAAGGTGCTTAAATTATTAAGACCAGGATTAAATTTCCTTCAGGTTCAATCCAAATTCATACTGATTTCCTTCCCTCCCCCACCTGTCTACCTTCCCAGGTCTCCTGTCCACTGTAGAGATACATCTGAAAACCAACTTTAAGCGTAAAGTCTGCTTCCTGGGAAAAGGCTCGGAGGGCCCTTGACTTGCCAGGTGTGCAGTCAGGTTATATATGAGGGCCCCTGGGGGGCTGTGGGTGTGTCTGAGCAATGTGCGCTTCATGCGAAGCGATTGCGGTTCTAACTAACAAATCTTGCCATTTGCTGCATTATTAAGCTAGGGCATCATTACCATGTGTGTGATCTGGAAGTCCCAGAAGCCACAGATTCCTCACCTTGAATTGCTAATATCTTGTTTATGACATTATCGTGGCAAATCGGAGGCCACAATTACATGCAAATCAGGCCGTCATACTGGGCTGCTGCTCACTGAGCCACGACACAGAGCCATAGGTGACATTCACCGACGGTGATTTTAAACCATCTTAAACGCCTGTCGACATTTCTACATTTGTGCACGCATACACACAGGCAGCCACAGGAAAGTGGCTTAAGAAGGCGAAGAAATGCTGCTGACCATTTATATCTCTTAGAGGGCTCTTGAATCTTGAGTAATGTCATCACGAAAAAGCTGCCATTAAAAGACAAGTAATTAAACAGTAGAGCTACGTGCACGTGTGTCACCATTTCATAGGGTACGTCACTGAAGATGTGACCGCTTTTTAGTAAGACGGTGATGTGAAGGATCAGCGGAGCGATGCTGGTAAATGAGGACACAATGGGTTGAGCTTGACAGGCCTAACTCCACCGCAGGCCGTCACTTGGGTAAAGGCCCACCGAACATCTGGTTCTGGATGGTATGTCCTTGTGCCGAAGGGTTCGCATTCTCGTCTGAACCCTGCTGTGATCCACCAACCCTTTCCCCCATATGCGCTGCAGAGAACGGAGGATTAACGTAGAGGCGAGTCTATCCTGCAAAAACCGTATGAATGAAAACGCGTAAGCGCGGTGAGCTTCAGCAGAATGACATCAATGGGGGATGTGTCATTCGCTCTTATGAACGAAGCTTTGTCCTTTTCCAAAGACTTGTCATTATGACAAACAAGGGGCACAAGAGTCAATAATTCTAAACTGCATGCAAATGTTTGAAGATGTGGTGTCAGAAAGGCACAGCCTAGGATAAAGGGGTGGGCTCTTCCTGATCAATCGCCAAGCAGTTATCTCACATTCACAATCACTACACACTTGGCCAATGAGTGGGAAGCCTTGCAAAGCAAATAAAAGTCATGCAAGAGCCTCGGCCAATGCAGAGATTTTAAAGACGCTTGTTATTAAAGCAACTGCATGTTTAAATAACGAAATGAGAAGGTGCTGCAAATATTAAAAACCAAACAGATCGCTGACCACCTGCTGCTTCTCTTGTCACAACCTGCCATCCTGCCTACAAGCTTGTCCAGGTGTCAAAACACATCCTTAGCTGCTAGGTTTGAAGAAGCATGAAAGTGTGAGTTACCACCCCCCCCATCTGTAGGCCCTTAGAGAGAGGCTTGTGGAGCACAAGGGAGGTGTTCCACTTCACACTCAGTGGTTACCTGAGCTCATTTGAGGAGTCCAGGGTACATAGCACAGTAGATTGAGTTCAGTTCAGCTGCAGGGTTTGCGCAGCACAGCGACTCCAGTTTACCTATAGTGTTTGCACAGCATGGAAAGTGACTCCGGTTCCCCTATAGTGTTTACACAAAACAGAGAGTGACTTTAGTTCCCCTCTATTGTTTACACAGCATGGAGAGTGACTCCAGGTTGCCTACATTGTTTACACAAAACAGAGAGTGACTCTGCTTTAACTACAGGTTTTACACAGCATGGAACGTGACTCCAGTTTGCTGATGGAAGTCCAGGTCACTGTACTGCACGCATTAGGAGACCAGAGGTAATTCCCGGTCTCATCCTGTATCCAGCAGCCTCGGTTATCCTTTTTGGCCAGATGTAGACAAGTGCAAAGCTCACATTAACAAGCACCTGTACCATCAGCAAGTTATGCGCTGAAATGTGAACGTTTCTGCTTAAAATCCCACTCCTGCTCTTGTAGACTTGGTCAAGGTACTTAGCCTGGCACTGAGACAGTAATGCCTACCTAGTCTTTGTACAGTTGTTTCTGTAGCACTGTAGGTTACCGTGGACACCGGCTTCAGCTAAATAAAAGCTAGTAATAATAAACAAAACGCATCCACGTGTATCTAAGTTGCGCGGTCACAGCTCATTCGCATTCCCTAAGCTAGAGGACAGTTGATGTTGGGAGTCTGTTCACATCATGACTGTACCCCTCCATGGCTTCTGATGAAAAATGCGCTCTCCTCAAATACCACAGAAAACAAATGCCTGCAGAAAGCATGTTTCAGACTGCATGAGACCCTTGACTGAAGACCGCAAAGAGGTGCTGACCACCGTGAAGGTATTTCAATTAATGCTCCTCCTAACAGCACTGGAAAGTGACGCCTCCGAGCTTTCCGGCATTGCTTCTGCGCCTGCTGGCCTATAACACCCCACGGCTATCAAACCTCCCCAGAATAAGCAACTTATCATTTTAACCACCAGAATGCATATGTTCTCAACAACTTAATGCATTATTTTTAGAAATCTCTTTACTTACACATGCACGTGAAACCATCTGACAGCGAGCCAAATTGCAAACGTCTATCCGTCTTGATTTTTACCGACGTCGCTTTTGAACGTGAACCAGCTGCTCTTCGATCCGCTCCAGTACTACGTGCAACCAGAAGAATATTTTTTTTCTTATTTGAACTCAAGTTTAAGGAGACAAACAGCGAGCAGTTACAGTTAACATAGTAAAAAAAAAAAAAATACAAGCTGTCTAACATCTTCGAAACAAGTCTAAATCAGTGTGCATTTTAAGCTTTTTTTTAAGGAGACTGTACTTTGCTCTGTAAATGTGAGCATTACGTTTACCCAGCGAGCCAGTCGCCACTGTTTCTTAATGTCAAACTCTAAAATTGACAAGGATTTGCATGAAGAACATATTTCTCCAGTTTAATTCTTGGTCACACAAGATGGAAGAAAGCAGCACTGTGACAAGCATGTTAAAGACTGCCAAGCAAGCAGAGGCAGGCCATAGTGGGGGGTGCGGGTTCATGCGGCACGGCTGGCTCCAGCCTAACTGAAACCAGGCCGTCTCTTATAACCACTCCAAGCTGTTTCCATTTGCAAGAAGCTCTACTCTTTAGTCCTAACAGAAGAACATTCTTTACAGGACGGTCCTTTAAAGATGTAATAAATAATCTTTTTTCTTTGATAAATATAAAGAGTCGAATGCTAGCTAGCATTTTGGGTCTGGAAAGCCACAAAGGTCAGAAATTCCCTGGAAATTCAGTGGAATCGCTTCAAGTGCGCGAGCCATGAGAACCGGCCTTGTCCCCCGTTCACGGGAACACTGGACCTCAAACTAAAGCATTTCATTTGTAAATCTTGAAAACTTAATACCCCGGACTCCGGTTGCCCCAAACCGTCCTCCTCTCCAGGCAGAACAGGTTTTGCCGAGGGTATCGGGGAATTGTGCTGGCAAAGGTGGTAAAGTACACGACTACGTGAAGCTAAAAACAGGAGGAAGGGTAATTTGATTATCGCCGGTAGCCGTAAATTCACTTCTCAGATCTTCCTACGTGGGCTAAAATTCTCCGGCTACGAGTCTCTTTTGCAGATCCCACAGGTGCGTCTCACTGTAGTTCTAGGAAGAGTCTTTCTGCGAACCTCTCGTGATGGTGCTCCACGCATTTCCTGGCTGCAGTTTAAGAGCTGCTCTTCATCAGCGTGTGTGGACCCGCGTGCCACAGGAGAGGCCTGAGAGCCATGCTGGATGGGGAGCAATTTCACTTGCGTTTATAACAGAGACCCTAACAAGGCCCAGCTGTGGCCAGGCATCCAGCTCCCTTCAAATGGCGCTATAAAAAGCTGGGCATTCAGCAAGCCCCTGGAGGAAAATAAGGCGATATAAAGCCGGCCTCCCCCCGACATGCGCATCCACGGGAGCCGGCGACTGTGGTGGCAGGAAACGCCATCGTGCAAATGAATGAGGAGCCGTCGCTGGTGCGGCCTCCGTGTCGCACACGCAGGCCGCGAGTCTTACAACTGGGTTGTTCGTTCCTCTTTAAAAATAGCCGCAGCGTAAACCGTTCGCCAGCCTTGCTTTCATCGTGCTGAAACTCCCTCGGTCTAAATGCCAAAACGGGGCCGTGCACCGTGACGGCAATTCGCGCCGCTGCCGTCCGCAGCCCACGCCGCACCTCCCCTGTACCTCCTCGCAACCTCTGTCAGCCCTTAGCAGGAGCAAGGGTGGTGATTCTCGCCCTGAAAGGGTTACTATCTTTCCTGCCTGTAATGAGAGCGACACGTATTGAAGTTCAATAGACGGCTGCGTTTGACTCGGCTCCAGTTGCACTCACAGTTAGCAGTTCTAATGGCTACTGAAGGCATTGGCTCCTGCCCCAGAAAGAGAGTTCAGCCAATCAACAGGTTGGAACAAGAACCGCTCGCATGAAAAAATTATGTGATGTGGCTCTATTGTACTTCGGTCTTTATAGCAAGATTATAGCGGTGATTCTTTTCCGTTTTTGTAATCTCAGAGTCCGGTTTTCTTCCCTTCTTCTTTTTACCTGTTGCACTGCACATCCAATTTACGCCCGTCGCAGGGCAAGCTCATTTCTGCCCGGGTGAGTCAGCACATAAATCCGTGCACTGTACACCGATTTTTAAAAAAAAAATTTTTTATAAATTGAAACGCACAAGTACGACAAACAGCTAGATGGAACCCCCCCCCAGACAAAATACTTAATGAAATACTCGAATTAAACCAGATGAAATAGTTTAATTAAATCTGCTTGCTGATAAAATGAAATGTGCGGTCCCATTTTTACAGGTCTGCCACCCAGAATGTCTGCGTATAAACAAAATTAAAAAATGTCCCTCAGCTAAATAAAAATGACACAAAAGCCCACGATGTACTCCCACCAAAGAGGAAAACAAACATTGTAAGTTATATTTGGAGGCTAAACCATTGCTCCTGCAGAAGGTTTAATCAGCTCCATGCCGACCCACGGGTAAGGAACGGGTCCGCAGCCCCGAGGGAGCGGCGCCGCGGGTACCCCGGGCCCGAGTGGCCCCTCCGGCCCGCGCCTCGACAAAATGCTTTCTCTGAGCTCCGCAGACGAGAGCAATTACTGTAAGAGAGCCGTGATTATAGGTCTGCTGTATCCACGGTGGGATGGCAGCGGCCTCTTGCATGCGCGGGCTTCTCGGCGCACAGGAGGGACAAGGACCTTGAGGAGGACAAATGTCGGCGTCGCAGGACGCGTGCGCTGCGACCCACGGAGAAATCGGCGTGACGCAGAGGGCTCGATCGCCCTACTACCGGGAGGAATCCGCCTGGCGTCGGCAGACGGCCCCCCGGTCCCCGTAAGTGCAGTTTAAATCCCCTTCCCCCTCCTCTCCCCCTTCCCTCCAAAAAAGTGTTTGCATTATTCCAGCGCCAGCGCCTAATCCTCCCAGCCAACCGAGTGAAGAATGAGCTTTTGTTAAGTGGTGATTTCTCCCGCTAAACGGCAGCACCCTTCTGTCAGCAAGACTCTGGGCTGAGAGGCCTCATTAGACAGTGGGATGTGAGAAGTAAACGGCGAGATGGACTGTTTCAGAGGAGAGGCCCACGGCGGCTCAGACCCTGTGCTAGCCCGATAATCCCATCCTGTCTGCTGGGTCTTACAGCGGTCTCGTGCGGCCCAGTCGCGGAGTCGCAACAGAGCGCGCGCTCGCGACAAACTATACGCGCCGCCTATAGAGACACCGTACGCTTACGGTGCGCACCGCAAACATATCATCCACGCTCCTTACCCGCACAACAGAAGGCCCGAAAAGGAAAACATAGAAAACTAGCTGCATGTGGAAATATCCTTTGCAGTGTCCAAATTAGTGCCATATTAACTGCCTGATGTGGTAGGAAAATATCAAACTGTCTGCCATGCGAGGTCCCCAGAGCAGCGTGCGGAATGTCGGCTGTTTCATGTGGGTCTCCAACGGCACGCTGCCAAGGTCAGTGCTGCAGCGGGGCAGATCTTAGCTGATAAAAACACTGTGGGGAGGCTGTTCTGCTCGCAGTGCCCCTTGGCCGCCCCACAGCTACCACACCTAGCCAGGCAGCACCAGCCCGCTGAAGAACAGGGAGGGCGTTTCAAGAAAGAGAACAGTGCGGGCATGCAGACATTAATCTGCTCCGATTTCCTGGCCCTGTCACCGGTTCACCACACTCACGCTTCCCAGACAACCCAAAGAGCAACAGCACACAGAAACAGGGGAAGCCAAAGCTGCAGTAAGATTGGCAGGGATCAGCGTGTTGAGTTGTTTCATTTCTTTCTGCAACAGGCGCACCTTTTCAGAGGAGGTCAAGGCACTAATGTGATTATGTGCAGTATGCTTTACAGGACTCTTGCTCTGGTATTAGCTGCAGCGATTCTGTTGTGCGTCCGCGAATGGCCCGCGGTGACGCGATGGTGTAGACTGCCATGTGCTCGCAACGCAAAGTCCACCCACGAGCACAAAACAATGCAGCAAACGCTTGAAAAAGGAGGGATCCGCGAGCCTGGTTTTTCAAGCAAACAAGCCCACGGAAACGCGGCCGCAGCCATTTGTCTAAAACGAGTAAGAGTTTGTGCTCCGGTCGGTGCTTTTTTCCAGAAATAACCAGCGACAGAACCCGGGAAGAGCGCAGTTACTGAACAACTGTGGATGCCACAGGTTGGCACTCTGGACACGTCGCTCTGGTGTGTGACACCTGTGCAGAGAAATGCTCTCTTTGATTCGCTTCATTCACATTCCTGTTGAGAAAAGTGCAGCGACTGCTGCTTCAGAAGTCCCGCTCCTGCACTTCCCGCTTGCAGCGGGACCCTCTGGCCCGACCCATAACTGCACGCTCTCCAGCTGCACGGCACTTCATCCTCAGCTACACCGGATTCCTTGCTGGGCTTTTATTTGTCCATTTAATAACGGTTCTTTAAATTTTTTCATTTTGTTTTTAATTGACTCTTTTCTCCAAAGCATCTTAAAATGTTTAGTTTATACTTACAGTGAGATATCCATTCGTACATCTGACGATTATTTAAATTCAGGGTACCTTCCTCGGGGGCACCGCAGCACGATTTTAACCCGGGTATTTTTACTGCTAGCCATCGATTCTAACAACTGCGCCCTGACAGCCCTCTAGGTCTAACATTGGAAAATAAGTTCTATAAACAGCCCTGCGCACTCATAGCCACAAACACACACGTGTGTACCTGTACATGTACACGGGAGCACGGAAAATGAACATTCGCAGACACGAGAAGCCTCAGGAAAAACCACAGTTGTGTGGTTTTCACAGTGCAACTACTCAGCTTGAAACCGAATTCGCCGGAATGCCGCGTTTGTGAATGCGAGATGCATTTTGCCGCAGTCTTGCCTGACAGCCCCCGTTGGGCATGGGAAAGGCAGCCAACATATAGAAAACCGTGCAAGAGGACAGGTGAAAAGGCTACCGAACGTAAAGGCCGAAAGGCTAAAGCTACGCTGGCGAGCGAGGATGTAAAACGCGACGAGGAGCTAAAACAAGTGAGTACCTGACTCAAGAGAAACCACTCCTGCAGGTTTGTACTGTCATACGAAGCGCGCGAGGAAAACGAAAGACAAAACAGCGATGCTTAAATGGATGAAAACATTCCCGCTGCGTTACTCCTCCGATTCGAAATGAGAAGTGCGAGAAACGGCTCGCGAAGGAGGACATTTTTTTTCGGGCCCGTCCGCATTGTGTTTCACCGCGGCGAACGCTGTTGCGCCATTTCTGCTTTTCCTTCGTCGATGAAAGGCGGCGTAAGAGAGCGATGTCATAAAGAGCCACAAACAGAGGAGCGTAGCCCCTGCCCCCACCCAAGAACCCCCCAACGCCAACAGCCACTGCCAATTAATCACAGCTGACGCCAGGACATCAATTCTCGCAAGTCGCACAAAATTACCATGCATGAATGCAAAAAAGCCTGATCAGGAGTAATTAACACGGCTTCATATGCAAATTTTATTAATGCAGAACTACAAAGTCATTATGCAAATGAAACTTTCGTCAAGCCTCTTGACAAATATTCAGCGCTCCAGCCAGAGAACAGGTTTTCTCCCTCCCCGTGTCTCGCTCTCTCTCCCCTCTTTTCCATAGCAGAGGGAATGTATAACAAGTACGTAAAGTTATTTTAAACTTGAGAAATGAGTTTTCTCTATTCTTACGGAAGGTGAAATGTTAGCGGCGAGGCGATGATGGCCAGGCACCCATAATTAAAGCACTGGCTGTGGGTAATGACTGTTTGGCTTCGGAGCGAGGTAATGAACCTGTAATGCCGGGGAAAGGGAGGGGGGGGGCGATATGAATATGCATGAGGTTCACTGCCTTTGATGATTAAAGAAAATTTTAATATTTAAATGAGTGCATGCAAAGTGATTAACAAAAAAAAGCAACGAGGCAAAAATGTAAAAAGGATTTGAAGATGCTAAGAAGTACATGCGGGCATCTTTCCTTCTTTACGGCCTATTAATGAGTGAAGCTGCCTCCATCGCTCTCTCTCTCTCTCTCTCTCTCTCAGAAGCTGGACTTGGCCCAAGAAGCAGGATTTGGAAACGATTTCAAACGCAGCATAAAGGTAGCAGTTTCCTGGATTTGGAAGAGGTGGATTAAGCGAAGCAAAAGTACGCTTCTCACCAAAGGGACTTCTTCAGCTACGCGTTAGACGCCCTAAATTGCTGCAGGGGATGTTCTTGACGCGAACGTAGGTCGGGCCACGGCCGGCGTCGCACCAACAGCGGCCTTCCCGCACGTCTCGCCAAGCGCCGGGGACGTGCAGCGCTCGGGGAGGATTTCCAGGCCAAGCGCCGCTTCGCACACGCTGCCGCGTGGAGCCGCTACTAACAAGGCGAGCGCAGAACATCGCTAGCGAGGCCGTGGCGGCACGGCAGCCGCGCAGGCGACGCGCGGGCCTTTCCGCAGCCGAAGCGGAATACCTCTGCGGTTCGCATCCTCCGGACAGGCTTGGATGAAGCGCAAAGGCGGTGGGTTCGGCAGGACAAACGCAACCAAGAGATGAGGGCCCAACACCAGGAGAGCAAACGCCTTACGCTGGATTTACATCTGGAAACAACATCACGACGACTACGGGACCAAAGGGCATCTGTTACAACAAAATATCATACATCATTGCAGGATTCATTTATTACAAAGCGCTGCTTTACTTTTGCGGCAGTAAGATAGCGTACCAACATAGATGTATCAGATAAAAGCTGAACACATAAAATGCACAAAGATAAAATTGTATCTCTATCAGACTTAGCGCTGCAAATTACCCGTGAGCATGTAAGTTGGTGCAGAGAGGAAAATGCCGCATTCCTCAGGCATGTCGTGTTGCGCACACCACACTCCAACTCCCACATAGTGCGGCGCGGCAGTCCTCCAGCACCGCTGCGTCAACGCTGCTGAAATGCCTTGAACGCATACGACAGTCCTCCAGCGCCGCATGCTCCGGAAGCACGCCGCACACATTCGCTCCTCGGAGCAAAACACCAAGGCTCTGCCAACAAATGCATACTCGGACAGCTGTGGAAAAAGCGCAGAGGTCACGAGCGGCCACCCCGCGACTGCCGCTTCACTGTTGACCCCTTGGTTCTGCTGTAGCGCAACACCAGGAGCCTTTGCCGAAAAGCAGCACATGGTGTCAGATGCACATCACTTGGCTACATCATCGACCATCAGATGAATTCTGGCAGCGCCTCCATGTTGGAGCTTCTCCAGCCGCTGTACATTTTAATTGGTAAAAACTAACATATGTGAAGTAATAAGGACACTAATTTTTAACATTCCTCTGCCTGTTTTGTATCATTATACTACTAGTAAATGGCGTCTGTGCGCAAGTGTGTGGGGTCTGCGCACGTGTGGCATGTGCAGCCGTGTCTCTGCCCAGCTTGGTTGCCGAGGGAGCGTCTTTATCACCGCGCTCCGGCCCTGCCCTCCTTTTGAAGTGGGTTAAGCAAACAGCGCCCTCCCGAAACCTTCCCGGTGGAGTGACGGCGGGATTCGGCGTTCTGGCGTGAGCTCGTAAAAGGGCCACGTTAGAAAAGCTTTTTGACTTTCTTCTGCCTTCCGGGGGTGAAGCTCTGAGACCAATGTGTGCATGCGTGAGCACACGAGTGACTGCGCGAGCGCAAACCCACCAAATAAAAAGCCACAGACACACTTTACAGAAAGAAGAGGGCGGCAGAGTGGAAACCCCCGGCTCACAGATGAAAATAAATCAATACACATTGCAAATGGAAAAAAAAAACAAAAAAAAAAAAGACACAGAACTCACAACTCACAGAAGCTAAGTCTGGCAGCTCAACACAGAAAAGGCCTTTGCCTGAAACACATGTTTCTGGGAAAATACTCGAAAACAGGTAGGACATGGGGGGGGGAGGAAATTGAATTGGCCAGAATGTTCCTTCACAGCAGGAACCAAGGCCAAAATAAGGTTATCTAATACGATTATTCAAAATGATACCAGGCTAGTCCTGCCACAGCAAGAAAGTTTTCATTACTGACCAGAGACCCAGACCCGCTAGGAATTTTTTTGGTGTTGATGTTTTTAAGAATCGAATTACAAAAATCTAATAACGAAATTACGAAATGTAATTATAAATTGTTAGGGTTTCCTGGAATTCCTACATGTGTTATGGCTTCAATGTCATGCAAACAATAATGATTCAAAACCTGCTCTGGTCCGATCAATCTCCGAGTCCAGCAATCCAAATTACAGAGGCGACCGCCTGTGTCTGCCAGTCATGCGCCCTTAGTGCGGCGAAAAGTTGCTTTTTTTTTTTTTTTTTTGTACGGCAGGAAAAAATTTTGTCTGCTAGCTAAAAATTCACGTAGGTCCGCAAAGAACCTGACCCAAAGCTGGCTGTGCTGTGGAACTGGCCTGTGAGATCAAACACTGTATGTAAGGAAGGGAAACACATGTCTGAGGTTAATATCACTATAAATATAGAATATCTTTTGAATTATTCACAGTTTTAGCGTGGGGTCAGAACACCTTGCCATCACAAGCTTCCACAGTGGATAAAGGCTAGCTAACATCTTCCAGGCAGCAGATGCACATGCCCTACACAGCAGGAAGACATATTTCCATTCTTTCAATTCACTAATTCCCTGACCTGTCGTGCTGCTATATTACGTATGATAAAAGGCGACATTCTTATATCATGGACAAGGGCAGTCTGAGAGCAAATACGCTCCGTCTCAAAACAACGCCCAAGTTCTAACCGCCAATTATTAGGGACTATCATCGTATCAAGCAAACTGTATTGCGCGGCATCATTTCAGCAGTCAGGCAGTGTATGTGCAGCAGGGAAGCAGTCGTGGTCCCATAGTGGCCAGTGGAGCCCACTTAGTGCAGCGGGCCTAACAAAGGCAGCCAGCCCAGGTCTACTGCTCCTCTCGCCTTGGGGAATGAACAATGTCATATTTCACTTAATTAGGTCTACTGAATACAGTCACATTTTGCTGAAAGCGATGATATAAATGGCACTTTTTCACAGTGTGTGCAAGCCAATGTCCTGCTGCTATTAAAGGAAGCAAGCAGTACTAAGCTGAGCCTTCAAAAGCCGCCTTACACATTCCTGGATAACAGTGATATGGTCTTGTGTCAATATAAGAAAATTAACAATGCCAGCGAGTAAAATTATAGCCTAATGGGGTTGCCTGCCTGACCCTTTTTTAATATGCTAACCAAACATTTTCCGTATTGTCTTAATACCCCAAAGCACAAAGAGACATATAATCCACTGCCTTATATTCTGATGTCGAGAGTCTAGAATTGGTTCTCTTACACATTGTAGAAGTGGCCCATTGGTGTTCCAGAATAGACACATCCAGTTATTCACCTCTTTGAACCGCACATGCTGGGCTTTCATGAAAATCAGACTAAATGCAGCCTACATGCAATCTGGTTTCAGCATACGTACCATTTTTTCCTTATATTCCAGTAATTTTTTGTACAGCTCCTGAAAATGACCTCTGCCGTACCTGTCATCTTATCCAGGAGGAACCTTTGCCCCCCCCCCCCATCCTGTCTGAGGCTGACTTTCACAGGCAGCAGGAAACTCTTAACTACCTATCCTTATAGAGAATGACAAGTAAATGAAGTGATCAAGTTTAGGGCTGAAAAATATTTGCCATCCTCCTGGGCTAAGAGAAGGGAGATCAAAGCATTGTTTTCTAGAACAGGGTTTGAGAGGCATTTCTGTATATACAACTTAAAGCTCAAGCAACGATAGGGCTCTGCTCAGAATCAGCTTTGTGATTTTGTCTGGGCTGCAAAACTCCATCTTCCTCATCTTATTTCTTCACTACAAAGTGACAGATGGATATATGAAAAAAACACATTTATGAAGAATGATGGCTACTGTGAGAGCCAGGGTAGCAGCTCTATTTTTAAACCCAGCTCTGAGTTTATTTATGATTTTTCATTTCACGTCAGGAACAAATGGAACTGGAAAGGTTTAGCATAAAAGAATACTTTAACCTGCTGGGAGGCAATTATGAATGTGCGTCGTCGAGCGAGTGTTTAGTTGAGTGCACAAACTGACATTTAAGCTGCTTAATCACCCTCCACGGACGTTTCATCTTGCCGTCTTTCTCCGTGACACCAGATTCTCCTACTGTCCAAACCTTCATTTACGAAAAGCGTAAAATTCACATATAATGACTATTATCTGAATTACAAAGGCATATTTTACTTGTCAGATTTGTATCCCCAATTACTCAAAGGGTGACGTCAATATCTGTTGTCGGTTTAAGTTAAAACCTTTAATGTTTGCGCTAACCCTAAACTGCAAAAAAATACTTGGTCAGGGACAGAGAAAACAGTCTGTGCAATAATGACTCTCCGCTGGTCTCCACCGTGATATTATATTACAGTTAGCCTTTTTCGTGCAGTGTTTGTGCAGATATTACACATTTGACGTGCAGTTATTTTGGTATTTATTTTTCATTACTTTGGATAAAAAGTGTTATGTTTATCCAGATAATTTGCTGAAATCATAAAATATATGAGAATAACTTTCAAAGAAAAAAATTATATAAGAATAAATATTCATTATTAGTATTGCATTTACACTCTTCATTAATATTAAAAATTGTGCACGATGGTTAAAAATATAAAATCCTTATATAATCTCTTTATGTGCACGCATTTTATCATTTATTCGACTAAATGAATAATAAGCAAATACACCAAGCTGCTCATTACACACTATACCTCTCCCAAAAAGTATTGACAATTCCATCCTGGCATCGCTAACAGTAAAACACACACCGTTCAGTGTGGAAAAAGTGTGTACAGTGAGACTAAATTATATTGCATTTCTCAGTAATAAGTAAATTAGGCAGGTTTTTCTAATGTTGGACAGGAAGTGGAACACAAGATGAGGTGCTCAACTGTACTGTCTCTGGCCTACATGCTTTACTCATCTGAATCATTTTGTACTGTTTGTATTAATTGCAACTACTTTTTGATTTTGCTACTTACACTAAATGAGTCATTATACACACATATATTATATATATATATATATATATATATATATATATACACACACACACATATATATGTCATCTGTTTACAGCCTCCTTTTTACTGAAAGGTCTTCGCAAATTCTACTAACTTGGGAATTTACTGTACTAAAATTCTCAGATCTACAACTTCTTCTTAGATCGGCTTCTACTGAAAACAACTCATGAAATAATTGAGATATGTAAAATGTTTCTTAACCACCAAAGGCTCTCATTTCAAGTATAGTCAACATGGACCTTGTGTTCAAAACCATGTTTAATCTGAACACTTATGTGCCACTGCCTCGAACCACTTTGCGTTACGCAGTGCTGGGTGACTAAATCTTGCCTGGGTGCAAATGTTTAAATATATGCAGTACTGGTTACCACTGAATAAAGTGCATCTGCTGCTGCAAGTTATCCACATGAATCAGAGTTCTGGAGCAGCAACAGAGTTAGACCATATCCAGACCACTCCCCCTGTACAATTCTTTTAGATTTATTTAGCCGATGTTTAATGCTAAGCTACTTACACTGATTTACCCGTTTATACTGTTGAGTAATTTCTGGCTGGAGTAACTGAGGGTAAGCACCTCGCTCAAGGGCACTAAAGCAGGAAGACGCATTCAAACAAAGGTTCTTCAAGGAAACGGTGGCAGCCCCAACCGCTGCGCTACCTACACCTCACGACCACATTTGTCAACCCGGGTCCGTGTGGATCCCTGTGCGTGCTGGTTCTTGAGCTCTTAATGAATTTGTCTTGGTTGAGCTGTTCATTCAATAACTTGCACCATTCAAATCTCATTATCTCATTAAACTAAGCATGTTAAGTGAGAAATTGTGTACAAGTTTTAAACATTGTTTTTACTTCTCAGTGAAGCCAAAGAGAAATTTCATGGAAAATACAAATAAAGGGAAAATAGTTTACACTATTCTGCTGAACTATAGTCTGTTTTGAAGGAGAATCCAGGGCGTAACAGTAAAGATGGGTGAAAACTCGTAGGTCCATTTGCGCTAATAACAAATTCTCTTTATGAAACGTGGAGCAAAACAAATAAGTGCCGAGCCTAAATAAAGAAGAGGGAAATTATGTAACCGATCAAAGCCAAATAATTTACGATGTACATATTCCCTGTAACCGTCGCGTAACACAAATCGCAGACATAGCGTTTTTTGCATGCATTTCACAAACCAAAGCAGACGTATCTTTTTCACTGCGGTGGTATTCTGAACCAATGCAAATCGGGACAAATCGCGAGTTAACTCTTTAAGCCCACAATGGTTTGAACTGCGCCGTTCGTTCAACGAACAGCTCGATGAAGGCTAATTACCTGCGAGATCGGTTCCGACCGAAAGCAGCACAAACGCAGGGGCCTGACAGAATCGGCACGGGGAACGGCAGCCCGAGACCTCACAAAGCCCCCGGCGCGGCACCCAGCTGGAACGCACCCGAGCCCGTGCCCAGGATGTGCCACAGCCCCTGCGCCAGTCTGCATCCCGCTTGTGTGACCCCAGCAGCCCTTTCCCTCCGAGCTCCAGATGAAGGGCTCCACTGCACTGGTTTCCAAGATAACTAAGAAACGTTTTTTTTCCTTGCAGCAGGTCTACACTAAACTGCCTCTTTACCCCACTGAATGCAAAACTAGCCTTTTAATCCCTTTTTTGGAGTATTTGAATTTTAATAAGCTTTTCAACCTTTTAAGCCTGTGGCTCAGGCCGGATTTCCTCATGAAAGTAAGGTGAGCTCGCTGTCACGTTTTGCACAGTTTGGTAAGTCCTTCGGGGGGTTTGGGCATTGCATCTGTAATGTGATGTTTCACACTGAAGAGCACAGACTGCGCTAATGAAACAGGCACAAGAAAACAATCTTTCTCCAGGTTGTCCCACAGAGGCTGCTGTGTGTTTAGCGTGTTTCTGGCGCATGTCACAGGAGTAACTGTGTGGGGGCGCGTGCACACAGAAGACTACTAACCTGGTGCACAAAGAATGGCTGAGGGTCAGACTGGCTAGGGTGCGGGTGTTTGTATGGCGTCTTCCCTGTTTTTCAGGTGGGGGTGGGGAAGGTTTTTCCAGAAGGCCAAGAAAAAAAAAAAAAGACCTACCTGCCGAGACACTCTCCTGCTTGGGGCAAATTCCTTTTGTGGGCGTCAACCGTCTGTCGTCCTCGTCTTCGGGTGTCACCTGGATCCCAATTTCAACCGGTTCCACCACTTTCCTCCCTTCAGGTCGCGGCGGCGATGGACTGCTGCGCTCCACCATCTTGTCGTAGCAGCCGAGGCCGGCCCCCAGGGTCTGGCACTGCTTCTTCTTGTGCTCGATGAAAACCAGGATGTCCCCCAGGGGGAAGTTCATCTGGCACTGCCCGCAAGTGAGGAGGTCGTGGTCGCCGGCCCCACCTGGCAGCGGGCAAGGAAAGCCAAGGGCGGCCTCATCCAGCAAGGGGGCCTTGGCCACAGGCCCGGAGTCCACATGGTCAGCTTCTGCTGCTGATGAGAGGGCCACATGGAGAAGCTGTCATTTACAATGACCACCATTTCACTTCATCAGCATGGTTAACATCCTCTAAGACACCGGCTAATATCACCGGGCTGATTTTATCTCCAGTTCAGCGGTCAGACATTATATTAATAATATTTTCAATTATGCGTGTTTGATTTCTCTACCAGGCCAGGTATGTTAGCGGTGGGAGTACAGCAAGCAGTGTGAAAAGGTGGCACCGTGTGGCTAGAGTCTTTGGGTCCATCTTCACTATGGCTCTCTCCTTTCACCCCTTTTCCCAAAACCAGCATCTCCTGGGCAACAGTGTGCCCCATCATCCTACTATTCTCCCATTTTAGCCTGATAATATTCCATCACTGGCAGCAATATCGTCTGTCTTCACTCACTGAAACATTGAAAGAAATCGAGATACATATTCATCCTTCACTTATTTACTCGGATAGTTCACACAGCGTTAAGTTTTCCCTTCCTCTGTGTTTACTCTGATAAATTTTAGACATCGGTTTAAATTTTCAGCGCAAATCAGAAAACACAAAACACTGTAAATGATGGATGGGACAGCCTCCTCAGTCTGGCCTGATTTACCTCGTAAGGCTGGTGACTCACCATGCTCTAATAGGATTTCCATCGCTGGTATGGAGAACAAAGAATCCGCAAATTGAACATCTAAAAATGAGCACTCCGAACTCACTTTCTGAGGCAAAACGTTTTTTTAACTTTGGAAAAATGCATATAGAAAGAGGGCCGTATCATGGTTGAAATCATGCAGTCAGAGTCCAAGAGTTTTTTTTTTTTTTTTTAAACCCAAGGCAGTGCAGTTGACCTGGTGTGAATGAGGAGGTAACCAGGTGTGTATGCTGCAGTCTGCGGAACTACAGACCCCATTTGCACACCGTGGGCTACATTTAACTGCACTCGAGGCAGCAAAAACATCAACATTTCCCACCAGCAAAGGCAAGATAACTGCTCTTACTCAGACAAAATCGAAGGAAATTAAAATGTCATTATTTTGTAGCTGTCCGATTCTTGACGATACATTGTTCTCAAAGCGCGACTTTAAATTTCACCATTTAAACCTTGGAAGCCTATTATAATTTTATCCTGATATAAAAATCTATCGAGCATCAGTTAAATCCACACATTAAGCGGAGGCAGGAGGCAGGAGGCAGGCATTGAAAGAAAAGTCAAATGCTAACTGTGCATTTACCACCAACTGGAAAAGAATTTCTCTGGGCCCCCTGCAGTCCGGCGCTGCTGGGAGAGGCCAACGCGGGTATCGCCAGCACACACCAGAGCTCCTCTGACCACTACCACATCTTGCCTGGTTGTGTCGATGCTCCTGAAGCCCAAGCTGCAAGCCCCTCTTCAGCGAGGCCCTGCTCTGACAGCGCATTCATAGGAACTCGAAGGACTAAACACAAGCGGCTACGCTTACTTTAATCGGCATGGCAATTTGGAAAACAGTGTGCTCCGTGAAGCCGAGAAACACGGCGCGATTCAGATGACACGCGGCGATCCCCTGAACGCACGAGGGATGCCATCCCACAACTCTGCTTGGCTTCCTCTTGTGCTTCCTCGCAGCCAGAATCGGAACCACCGTGCCAGAAGCCACCCAACACCGGCTTGTCCCAACGTTCCTCTATTCCTCTCAGCGAAGCTTCTCTTGGTAGTCATTTAAAATCCAAGCTGGTAGCCTGACTGAACTGGCTAAAGATGCTGACAAAAAGAGATTAAAAGTTTAAGCGATCCGGCAACACGCCATCGCGTGTGTATTTAAAAGTAATCGCATATTCACATCCATACATACGCAAGTTTATGATTCGTGCGTGTCAAAAAGACAAAGTGTAAATAAAGCTATTAAGAGGGGAAAGCCTAGATCAGTTTCCAGCAAACTATTGGATTCCCCATCACTGGGTTCCTCTGTGAACTGCTCGCACTGTAATTAAAAAAAGGAGGAAAATTAGGCTGCTGGCAGGTAAAATGAGGTTAACATGCAGACATCCGCTGAGAGAGAGTGCGGGTACCACTACGCCTCGGTCTCAGGCGCTCACCAGGGAATCCTTGGGCAGACCACGAGCACTGCTGCTGGATAATCTCATCTCGGGCCCAACGTCGCCGCTATACCAGGTACCCGTCTCCAGTCAAAATCAAACACATCTATGCAGCCGCTCAGCCGCTCCCGTTTTAACACAGACTCGGGGCCCAGGAATCCTCTTCCGGCTTGGAGATTCACCCCGTATCCTTTTGGCAGACAAAGGAGAGGTTTCCCCGCTTTTAAGGCCCATAATCTCCCGAATGAAACTTGAAAAAATGTTACGTGCCGCAGATGTTAAGAAAACACATCCAGGTTTTTGAGAATATCCAACTGCTTTTTACATTCCTTCAGAGCAAGGGAATCCACGGAGCGTACAGGGAACAGGCAAGCGAATTAATCACACTCATGGGCACACATTTTGTCAAGGTGCTCTTGGGAGAAGCAGGTTGTCTCACTCGTGCCTACCCATCCACCCAAGACAGCATGAGCTTCCTGACACGCTCGTTGCACTTCAGCGTCTACACTTATTTCACACACGCCAGACACGTCACCGCTAACATCAAAGACCACAACCACACATTTGTTAATTACAGTCACATCTTTCCATTTCACCCGCTGAGACGAAACGTTACCCGACAGACGTCGAAGCGTCTCAGGAAAAATTGTATTTTAACATGATAACTTTCAGCTTCTTTAAAGTAAAGAACACCTGAAACAACAATGAGTGCTGTTAAAGTGTCGGTTCGGTGGCATGAAAGTCTTAAATTATGTCAATAAATGAGGCGTATTATGAGGCTGGAGATCACCTCCATGTGCGAAGCAGCTAAACCCTCAACAAATTCATGTGTGCGCGCGCATGTGTGTCTGTCTGTCTGTATGAGAGAGAGGGGATACTACTTGGAGGCAAACTGCGGTGCAAGTATTCTGCGTAGGCAGTTGCAGTCCTACAGCTTCCGGCAGAGGCCGGACAACAGCTGCAGCACGGGGTGCCAGGACAGGTTTCTGCATGGGGTGTGTTCGCTGTCATATCAGCAGAAACATCTCCGCAGACAGTGGTCAAAAGCAACTTACAAGTTTCTCCGCCCAACCCCCATACCAACAGAGATTTAGGAAACGTGTCTGTGCACCTTTACAACAACAGAAGCCTGACGCACAGACTCAGAGCTCCCCCTAGCAGGACAAACAGAGAAGAGCAGCTGTGGAGGAGCTCACCGGCTGCCCCCGGCCAGGCAAGGTTGGCACCTGGGAGTGCAGAAAGGCGTCGAAATAATATGCAATATCTAGCAACAAATTATCACAGATATGCACCTCTTGAAAAATACGAAGAAGAAATGATACGGCGGTGTTTTCACCCTGGACAGAATCGGGGTCTCACTGTTTGTTTTCATTGTCTCAGCTTACATTATTCACCTGGTTAACATGGCTTTCGTAGAGCAGCTTCACTCGGCAGCGGGCTGGCGGCACACCTTGCCGAGGAGACACACCTTCGGGCTTAGCACAAACACAATTCGGGAGACACAGTTCTTCTTAAAAAAAAAAAAAAACTGAAAAAATATATATAATATCTAGCAGAATAAGAGCGTTCGCAAAAAAAAAAAAAAAACAAGGGTATGTAGGTCAAAAATTATCCTCGGCAATAGAAAAATTAAAAACAGTTCCATCATTAAATCCTCCATTATAATAACGCCACGGCTTTAATGACATAACTCTCTTTTGTGACACAAGAGGTCTTTTAACAGACTCCAGCTGAACATTTCACTTCTACATTTATGGCGTCTTACAAATGAGTTTAGTCCCTCTGCAATAAAGACAGCTTCCATGCCATCGCTTTAATTTCAAAAGCTATATTCCGCGTCATTTATTCAGTTCATCGCATTTTTCTTTTAATAAGGAATAAGACAAGGCAAAAATGAGTCTTATTTTGGGAAAAAGTGAAAGCAAACAAACAGATCATTAAATCATTACCGGAACTTCTGCAAAAATCTTTAGAATTTTATAGGGAAAATTTATTTCACACAAGAGGAAAAAACATTTTGCAGCAAAAAAAAAAAATATTTTCTAACAAAATACCACAATTTCTTGATAAAGGAAACAAACTTCATGTTAAATTTCATCCACACACAAACCAGCGCGTCTTTCATGACTACGAGATCCCTTGGTGGCCTGCAGATGCCGCCCACCCTGCAGACGGCCTGTTTCTGCCCCTGAGGTAGCGAAGGTGCACCGCACACTGCAGCGTGGGATTCTACACCAACACCATTCCTAACACAGCAAAAATACACGTGCGCTCGCGCAAACTGCAGCTAAAAAGGTGCGCCGAAAACACCTCTGTTAAACAGAGTGATATTTAGCAACGGTGCTGCCACCGGGCTGCAGTGAGTGCAGAACAGCGCAACACAGCCGACGTACTGAAATGAATTTGTGCATCTGAGCCCCTTCATCCGACTGAGCTAATCCAACAAGAACAACACACCGCACCTGGAATGCTGACTTGCGGACTGCCTTCACGGGACCTGCCCGACACATGACGTCAAATTCGAACTGAAATAAGAGGCGCTAAAAAAACAAGCACCTTCAGACATTCATTTTGACAGGCCTTCAACGTACACGGTAATCAGTTCATCTGCAGCAAAGGCACCTTTGTGTTTTAAACGTTCTTTAGATGCATTCTCCACGACGTCTCAGTTGCCACACGTATGAATTAGGTTGCACGTCTGCTTGACAAATTTAATGGAGCCTCTGCAGTCTTGCGTGTTTCAGAGTTGACCTCGAGCTGCACAGCCTCCGATCAGCGCACAGGAACCTGACTGAGGCCCAGTGAATCCAAGTGGGCCCTGCACACTCTGGATTCCGGGTTCAGGTTAAGCAGCACCATGGAATGAACTTGTCCCACCGAACCCCTCGGCAGACCCCGTTCGCCGCAAGCCTTTCCTGTTTCTGCCGCGTGCTTCAGCACCACAACTTCCTGTTTCCTGTCGAGGCGAGTACTGACACTGCCGGGTGTACCTGAGGCTTCACGTCTGTGCTCCCGTGCCTCCGTCCATTGCTGCACGCCCACTCGTTCGCTGAGAACACCTGTAACCGTGCGGTGACGGTATTATCGTAACTAGCGTGGTGTAATGAGCGAGCACCTGCCAGCCTACTCATTACTTAACAATTTGCTGTGGGCCTCTGAGGTTGTTATGCAGGTACACAGAGGATGACACGGGCCCTTGTCTCCATTGCTGCTCTAGAATGGGCTTCAGAATGGCCCCACCATCCACCGGGTTGTGCTTCCGCAGCCTGCTGCTGAACGCAATCGGACCCGGGCTCAGAACGGTTTGGGGTCCCTACAACCCAAATCGCGTCGCTCTCTACGAGCCACTGTCACTCGC
The DNA here is from genome assembly GCA_018136845.1 of Heterotis niloticus. Lineage (NCBI taxonomy): Eukaryota > Metazoa > Chordata > Actinopteri > Osteoglossiformes > Osteoglossidae > Heterotis > Heterotis niloticus. The sequence continues at coordinate 30,020,790 of CM030895.1, read as the reverse complement.
CGTGCAACTGGTCAGAGGTACGGCAGACCTGACTGCTGGACCAGGACCCGTACATGCTGAAACCATAGGGATGGATACTTCTGCACCGCTGGGACGACACACACACCGCAGGAAAGCAGCCAAGTGTGATTCTTGCAGACATTCTGCACGTTCTCCGCAGTTTCTAACACACAGCGGTGGGAATGTACATTTACAGATGACACAGAAACACGCTTAGTGCAGTCTGCAAAAAGGCGGCCGCCCCCAGGTATGCGAGTTAGCTCTGTGGCGCAGAAAAGGAGGGAGGGAACCCGTTTTACGGCGTCTCTGTTTCAGGCCTGCCGTGTGCTCCTACCTGCATCCCTTCAGGTCCAGACCAGCAGAGAAACTGTTCATGTAAAAAGATAAATAACAGGCAGCAGATCTTCCCCCTGCAAAGGCCACCATGTGTCGCGAACAGGAGTGTAGGTCGGCTAAAAACACGCCAAAAAATCATTAGCGTACGACTGAAAGAGCAGAGGGCAAGAAAGAATGCGAAGAATACAAAGATCTAACCGAGCACAACACAAAACAGACTGGAAAGGCATTACATCATACTCGACTGTTATGAATTAGCTGGATTAGACCACAATAAAAAATGCATATAAGCACTGGAAAAACTTTAGAAGCACTTGGAAAATAGAGAAGCAATTGAATTGATTTTATCTTAGCTTTTTTTTTTAGCTAGATTCTCTATAGCTTTTTCTGTTATTTCTTGGCTACATATGTGACTGAAAGCTGAACCGGCAACCCACTGCGTGGAATGTAATATATATATATACATATCTATTTAAATAAACAAAAGAAATTACTTGAAATTACGAGTATTTACACGTGCCTAAAAAGATATTTTAAACTGAATGCTTTTTTGAGATACAGTCAAGCAGTGCTGTTCAAAAACATTGGTGTGAACTTTGACAATTTGATAATATCAACAGAGATAAAGATTTTCATAAAATGTCTGCATTTCCTGCCACCTTCCTTGATACCTACTCGTGTAATCGGTGTTCACCTAACCCTAAATCATAAATAGATTGAACATTATTGAAAAACATTTACTAGCAAACCTCTTTCCACACAGCAAGCTACATTATTTTTCTAAAGTAGGTTATATAATTTTCAATAAAAGATGTTCAGTGTTTGCAGGGTTGGGCCTCCTTTTTCAAGTAAAACTGTAAGTAAACGATGCAAAATCTGCTCGGTAAGAAGCTGTCACAAATGTTACGAGATCAAGCACATGTGGAAAAAATATGCAGCAATTTAAAATACATCTATTCCCTTCAGAGGGAGCACGCAATAGAAATGCAAATAAACTCCCATCCTCGGCACTTCATGAAGTTTAAAAAAAATTAAACATCAGGTGACGTTGCAGCTCACGGTTTAAACATAATTGCGGGAATTTCATAATAAAAAATTGCGCCAAGCAGACCCCGGAAGACGGACAGCGGTTTCCCCCCAACGACAGTAAATTGGAGCGACGATGGGACACTTTGCGTGCGTGCGTGCGTGCGTGTAAAAGTGTGCTGAAATAAAATGCTATTGTGCGTTGGCCTCTACTTGCCAACACGTCCCTCTGCCTCCTGTATTTCTCTCGTTCAGTTTCACTTAATTTAACCATTACTCTCTTCTTTAAATGTATTTCTTTTTAAAGAAATCCTCTTGACATAATTTAATATCAAGCAGCTTAGCGGCGATTTTAAAGTAGTCGAGAAGTGCGAGCGGTATGCGCGGTGAACTAGGATATCGGATGTAAACTTTTCTTTATCGGCTGACATGGGCCTTTTTGGTGTGTGTGTGTGTGTGTGTGTGTGTGTGTGTGTGTGTGCGGACACGGTGGTCATGCACCATGAGAAAACGCGGCTGACACATCGCACGCTCATGCCGTGCACCTTGAATGTGGGACGAGGTACAACACACACGCACACGCACGCACACACACGCTTACTGAGGAGCTCCCATCCAGCGGTACCACAGTAATGGGCCTGAGCCCCCGGTCCGTGCGCTGGGCTACATTCACACCTCCCGGTGCTGTACAGAGGCCCAATACCCACAGCGCTTTTCACTTTATTTGGTTATTAAACATTTGCACCGTCTTTTTCTCCTTCTTTCCCTTTCGTTTTGAGATGTTTATAAATTATTACCCCTTACTACTAAATTTAAATAAACTGCAGTAAAGAAAAGTGATGCTGCTGATTTTTTTTTTTTAGTAAAAGCATCCGTTTGACAATTATGATTTTTTTCCCTTTGCATATCGATATTCCCCGTGGTCACGACGACACATTTCGCTATAAAAATAAAAAGTTGTACTCTCGCCTTCCTTGTCCTGCAGCTTGTTGGCGTTGCAGAGCAATTCAGCAGAGCGCAGTACTTTGTAACAGAAAGTAAGCAGAACCACGGTGACAAACGCACATGCTCGCGCCCGGCCCGGTGCCCGGTGGCCGGTCCGCATACTCACGCGCTATGGTCTCTCTTTGCGACAGATGCTGCGGGTTCCCCTGCTTGCGGCGGGACATTGCCCTGCATCTACACTGGCATTGCCCGGAGACCTGCACTCGGGAGGGTGGCTTCTTCCCGCTTGGCTCTTCCGAAGGTTTCTCCTTCTTTCTGCAACTTTTTTGCTTTTGTTTTTCTTTCCCCCCGGCACCTCCTGGACCCCGGTCCCTGGCTCCTGCCGCCGGTGTGCCGAGCTGCGGCGCTCCCTCGTTCCCGTGGGCAGGAGTAAAGGGGTCCCTGCGTACGGTGACGCTCCGAGGACCCGGACCTCCGCTCTTCTCCCACTCAAACCATGTAGCAAAGCGGGGTGGCGGTGGTGGTGGTGGCGGCGGCGGCGGCGGCGGCGGGGGGGGGGCGTGGGGGGTCAGAAAAAGAGGGTGAGCGGCGCGTGCGGAGCGCGGGTGCGGCGGATATCCCGGATGCTGCACGCTCGCGCCGACTGACAGACCCGCGCGGATGCGCCTCTACCTTTTGTGCGCGCGCGCGCCGCCCCGCACCGCGGTGCTGACAGCCGTGTGGCGCGCGCGCTCCCGCAAAGCCCGCGACTGTCGCTCTCTTTCGAGAAGGAAGAAAACAAAAAAAAAAAGAAAAATTTGGAATTTAAAAAAAAAAAAAAAAGACGGAAAAATAGCAGGATGCTTAATAAAATAAAGCGGACGGGAGGGGAAGAATCCAAAGTGCCCCCTCAAGGTTCGTGAAGCGGGCGCGCGGCGTTCCCCGGCGCGTCCTGGTCACTAACTCTCCGCGCACTTGCTTCCTCGACACTGTCTGCCGCCCCCTTTTTCCCCCCTCGCACAACTAGACCTGCCGCCTCTTCCCCTCCTTTCTTCTCCTCCTTTTTCTTTTCCTTTTTTTTGTCCTCTCCCCTCTTTCACTGTGAAGATGGCGGAGTCCTGCCTCTCCGGGCGCTCGCTGCCTCTCTGTGTCTGGGGTTCACTCCGTACAATGGGATAAAATTCAAGTTCAAGTGCGGACGTGACGTTAAGTCTACAGTGAGAAAGGGAAAAAAAAAAAAAAAAAAAAGAGAGAGAAAAAAAATGGAAGCGGCGCGCGAGCGCAAGAGCACTGGGGGCGACTAGCGGCCGCTTGCCACATCTCGCGGATGGCGCGCGAGCGCAGCCGCTCGCGGACCCGCGCGCGCGTCCCGCCCGAGGTGTCGCTGAGGCGAGGCGCCCGACGCGCGTCGCTTGTCCCCGCGAAGTGGCGGCGACCGCGAACGGTTCCGCGTTTTAATTCCTCTCCAGCACTTTTTAAGCAAAACGACTCTTGCACTTTGCGGGAGACCTGAACGCGAGCGACACGAAAAGAAGGGTCACGCACCCCCGTGACGGCGAAAGACCCCGTGCGTCCCCGGGCAAAGCCGGCCACACTTTACCTCAGCGACAGTCGTTTGTTGGCAGGCGAGCTCAGACTGAACGTCTGCTTAAATTTCGTCTTCGACTCACGAGTGTTCGCTTGTTGTTGCACCGAAATTTTCTTTTCGCCGCTCTTTTGTGCCACTTTGCCTGCAGTTTTCGCGCTGGAGGCCGGTGACACTTGACGGGGCTGAAATGAGAAGCGCTCCCACAAGAAACCGTCCATGTTCTGCTTCACTTCTTATATTTCTGTACACGCGATAAATGTAGGGGGGGCAAAAAAAAATCAGCTTCGTAACTTCAGACTTTACAGTGGCTGGAAATTGGGTTTCTGAGAATGCCGTAGAAATACTGTAAATCGCCAGGTTAGGCAAACATTTTTTACTGTTCATGTTGCGCATTCGGGCGACCGGGGTTTGACTGAATTTGTCACCATTGAAAACACGGAACTTTGGTGGCGGCGCAGAAATGGACTAACAGATAAATTGTTGTGCTTTAGTGAACGTCTCTCTGCAAAAGTACCGCGGTACAAACCAGTTTATGTACAACACGATTCCCCTCATTTCACAGATTTTGGAGCAAAGGTACAGCATCCCCGACAGCGCTGAAAATCGCAGGTAAGAAATCACATTTACACGTAAAAATTATAACGTCAAATAAATTACGTTTAACTTTGCAAACAAGTCCTTGTTACGGATGTGATTCACCCCAAACTCTCGGAAATTCAAACTGGCAAAAAAACATAAATTATTTTCTCAGTGTAAAAAAAAAATAGCTGCCGCCCGTCTGTCCTCGGCGGCAGTTAAGTTCCGTTCCCCCTAAACGAAACCTTTCGACAATAATAAGGCCGCACGATGGCGAGCAGATGTTTTTAAAACGCTTTTTAATTGTTCTCTGCTCTGCTACAGGCACCTCAACCAGTTCTCGCATATTCCCTCCTTTGTGTTTTATTCACGCTTCGCCCAAGTGCGTCGATGCAACATTTTTTCTTAAAACGCAGAGGTGGGTGGAGGGGAGGGGAGGGGGGCTGAACCGCACTTTGCGGGAAAAGTGTGCGCGCCGCTGCGCGCCTCGCCACGCGTGACCAAGGCGCGGGGCAGCTGCGCGACAGCCGGACATCGTGACGTCATTTGGACGCAGGGATTGAGATTTTTTGCCCTTATTGCCCCGTGGTTTTCACCGATGACAAGACACCCGCAACACCTTGGGCTCCTTCTGTCCTTCATTTGTGACCGCCTCTCCTGTGGCCACGATGGCTGCGGAAGTCTCCCAACGTTTGCGCTTTTGATGCTTCAGCTGAGGTTCATTTGTACTCATTAGTATTTCAGCACAGTGCATGCGGGCTGGCTCATCGTGGTGCTGATGCTGATGGAGATGCTGGAGGTCTCTTAGGAGCGCCGGAAGGTGAGCGCGAGGGCAGGGTTCGGGCTTCCCTCAGCTCGACTCCCAGCACTCCGCAGGGCTGCGCCGTCAGGCCTCTCTGCTCCTCTCTACACAACTTCGGCTGCAAATGCGCCGCGGAACAACAGACCGAGCCCGTATTTCACGGAGCATCTCTGCGTCAGGCAGAGCAGCCTGTGTGTCACTGCTGGGTTTGTGTGGGACACCACAGCTGATGTGACCTGTCACCTGCTCAATCCACAAGATGAGAGAGGCCATGGTCAAAGGTAAAAAAAAAAAAAAAAATGTGACACAAACATAAATGCTTTGAGGGTTTTCACTACATATTCCTATTTATTTCCCTAGCCCAAGAGAAACACTGGAAAACATTTTTCAAATAATATTCAATATATATATATTTTTAACATAATTTCTCTTGCAGCGCTTCCAAGCACCAAGCAGGCCATCGCAGTTACTACCAATAATCAGGTGGGGCAAATAAACATAAAAACGTTACCTCTGATACCGCTATTATGTGTGTCGTTTCCTGTATAATTGGTAGGGAAATGTTCCTATCACTTTTCAGAAATTTCTTTTGTTCCAGCCAGATTTATTTCAATTTAAGCAGACAATGTAAAATGAGACGCAAAACACAGGATGCAGCTCTAGGACCGTGCACAAGTGTAGCTAAAACAAATCACGTTGAGCTCCTTTTCTCCGCTCCAGCTTATTCTCGTCTTTATATTCCACTACAATAGCAGAGGCTTATTATAAGTGTTTGGAAATGCAAGAATTCAGTTTGGCACATCAAACCCCACCCCACACACACACACACACACTTTCAGAAATGCTTCCACACCCTTTCCCTGATTAAGAAAAGAAAGACTGGTGATTTCCAGTTTATATACATAATAGCTTCTATTATAATTAATGGTTATAATACAATCAACACTTTTTTTAGAAGAGGGTCCATTTATCCCTTAAAAAAAATAAAATGAAAAATTCCGTGCATAACACCGCACTAGAATGAGATGTGTAACACATTTTCAAGCAAATAGTAAACAATAACTTAATTGTGGCTGTTTAAATATATCCATTTCCGATATTACTAAACAAGTTTTTAGAGTTAAGTTTTCCTTTATAATCGAAAATAACACAACTGATAATTCTTTACTTATTCATATGCACTCCGATATTTTCAGTTTGCACCAAAATTCGCAACAGTACCAAATGCTGCTGTGTATAATATACAGTACATGTATACTATAAATTTGGAAATAAAGTGTTCCAGATTAGGATAATTCTTACTTAATTATTTGTGAATAGTATTAACCAAGACCAAAAAAAAATAAAAAATGGAACGGATTATTTATATCACAGAGTGCCATATTTTAGTGACATCTCTATGGAATTTATCATTCACAATCAGGAATAATATTCTTTCGGTACCTACAAGCAGATGGTACTTTGCAATAAACTGCATCTGAAACATTTGATCAAATTCTTGCACACACAGAGCTTCATCAGATCTAAGGAACAAATTAAAAGCCAAACCAAACGAATCTAAGATTCATTAGCGAATATGAGGTTGTGTCAGTTTGCCATGACATATGAGGGCTTTTTAATGACTCTGCACCGCATACAAATGCATGTGTACGCAGCTGAAAAATGTTGTCTACTTGCGCACAACTAATAAATAATAGTTTTTCACTGCTGCGGTGGGAACCCTGCCTTCAGAACGAAGCGATTTCACTCTCAGCTTGGCTGTTTTTTTGCCATTATTTGTGACGGTTAAATTTAGACGCGCGGCACAGCGACCGACGTTCGGTCTGTAATTTGTACATTTACAGACACTATTGTCCACTTTATTTTCTTTGAACGGGTCAGGTTCTTCGCAAAGGTGAGGCCTTTCTTTGGCGTTCTCGATAAAGGCAGAACGATGTTTGCTCTTTATTCTTCTCAGCAATGCATTTGCATCGCTTTGTGAGAACTTACTTGTGAAATGCGTGGCCTTAAATGGAGTTTGTTTCGGTGACCCAAGGTCCGGCTTTCTGACGATCAGAGATCAGATGCGGCAAAATTGAATGCTTTTATGCAATGCCAATAATGAATAATTTTGTATTTCAAACATTTCCCTGACCAAAAAAAAAAAAAAAACAGGTAGGATGAAGGTGTTTTTTTCAGATGGTCTGCAGCATTTCTGAGGCGAATTACCGTGGTACCGTTGTTCATCTTTGTCCCCCTTATATTGTGACAGACGTCTGCCCTCACGGGGGGCGGCGGGCCACCCCGTCCCCTGCTGTCATCAGAAAGCTAACGTGGGCCTTTTGTGCACTTTTAGGGTCAGTCGGTTGGACTTGGGGACAGAGCCCCAGCGGAGCCACTTGCTGCACCGGCAGCCTCAGCACTCCGAAGGCCCGGCACCGAAAGGCAGGAGCGAGAGCGCCTCCTACATGTAAGCAGCATGCGTGCAGACAGCCTGCTCACACATGTGGCTCTGATGGTTCATTTGGACGCGCTAATTCCTCAGCCCTCCGGTCCCTCAGATTGTAATACAACAGTACCCTCTGTTGGCCAGCATCTGACACATGTAAATCACATTGCTGCCACCATCACCCCTCCCCCATGGACCCCCGTGATCAGTCACATGCAAGCTCCCACAGATCATTGCTGCCGGGGGCGCCGGGGGAGGGCGGGATCTGCTTAAAATCATCACTCCGCTCACTTAGTTTTGGTCTCAGCAGAAGCCCAGCTTTCAAATGCCGACGCCGTCTTTCATTTCGCCAAACGAAAATGGAACACGCGACTGATCCGAGCAGGCTTAACGCCGCCACGAGCGTACTACAGCATTACAAAAACAGGGCGACTGACGCAGAAAAGGCCCGGCCGCATGTCCGAAAGCAAGCCGCATTTAGGCAAGACCACCTATTTATGCTCACCATTGTCACATTAAAATGGCTCTCCATACCAAACCTTAACATTTATGTTCGAATCAAACTTCGAGCGCCGAAAAGTAAGTTCTCCTAAGATGGTCTCTGCATGCGTTCAAGAGCTGGTAAGCCCTTAAGCGCAATTAAAAATATCAAAGTTTAAATTATTCCTTTAAAGAGGAAAATGCTAATGATAGGTTTATTCAGGAGCTGTTAAGGCATTTCGGCAGCTCAGCCGCGTTCATAATTAACTCTAGAATTTACTTATTCCCGTCTGCAGTGTTTAATCGGGCCGCATTTTTCCAAAGAGACCGCAGTTCAGAATAATAATTCACGGCACCAGAATGAGGAGGTGCCGGTGGCTAATGTGTACATTGGTCATTATCACATGAACAACATATAATGAGGTTACATTTTTTAAAAATGCTAAAGTACTGCACCGATTCAGCTTTAACTCAAAGAAGTTAATGCGTTTCAAATGATTTCCATATGCATTCAATTACAAAGACATTAATGAAGAAGAATGTGCAGCTATGAATGACCTGTTATAAAGAAGTATTGTGCAATATTATATATTATAATTTGACAGTGTCAAACAGGTCTTTAATATGGAGGCGGCTTTGACAGCGGGAATTTATTCCTGATTTATTGATTGTTTGGGTGTCTTCCCTTGCTGGGTGCTGTGGAAATATTTGACGCGGTTCATTTTAGCTTTCCGTTACGGAACACCCGGTATCCGGTCGTCCCCAGAGGTGACGTCAGGCTGGACACGCGTCCAGGGGCGGGGGCGGCGATGAGCATCGTACCCCGGCGCAGGATTAGCTGTAGAGGATTTTTCAGCGGGAAATTAAGCATTTTTTTCTTCTGCGGGAAGCTCTTAGTCACTTCGCGAGCAGCATGTTGGGAAATTAATAGAATTTTTTTTCCACGACATCGTTTCAACTTAAGCCCAAAAACAATACGTAAGCACGCAGTCGATATACGTTGGTGTTGGCGCTGCGATCCCAAATTCTCAAAGTATTCGTAGTTGTTCAGAGAAAATTGCCCGCAGTCTGTGGCCTTGTCAGGGGTGAAGGATGCAGGCAGTAAAGGGCCATGATGCTCAATGCTTCAGCTGCGCGCCAATATCCGGTCTGGCTCACCCCCCCCCCAACAGCCCTCTGGGAGCCTAACCTGCTTGAAGATGCCAGGGGTGCCGGGATCTGTTTAGGAACACCATCCTGCACCCCCATCACACAGGCCGCCCTGTGCCTCACAAATGCAGCCACAAATGGGATTGTTTAAGAAGAAAAATGGCAGTGAAGTGTGACTAAACCCGTTTGCTTGGCAGGCGACGCAGGTCCAATTGTGCGACTCCCGGGAGAGCGTGCGGCCAACTGGTCCGAGCCAACAGAAAAGGCGGCCATTCCTGAGGGAGTCCGGCAGCCAGTCCCGCAAGGCCGGCTAGCAGACAGGAAAGGCAGATGTTCCCCAGAGAGCTCCGAACCAACCCCTACCTGGGTCTCGCCTGGCATCCTGCCCGGACCCTTTCCTGCGTCTGTAAGGCCCAGCTGTCATACATTCGGCACCCAGAGCCGCCCTTCCTGTGCCGCGCGTGCAAGTCGGCAGCCTCCTTCCCATGCTGACACTGAACGATTCTGAATGATAAAGCTCAAATAAAAATTCCAAATATTTTTAACATTCTATCATCATTCACACACCCTAACATTAAGTAAAAGCGCAATCCGCTTTGTTAATCTTCAGCTTTGTCCGAGGCTTCTACTCGTCGTGAGCAAATAAACCGAGTCGGGTCGCTATTGCTAAACTTTTATTGATTGTGAGCAAGCGGTGGAAGCGACTTTGGATTTATGAATAAATCGAGTTACAGACAGACGTCCGGTTTCAGCTGGGTTCTGTAAGTTGATCCAAATCAATAATCATGCGAAATGCAGAATCAGCAAAAGCATGAAGCCACATTTCAAACTATTTTATCGAATATTAGGCCCACGGCACCTAAATATCCAAGTAAAATACACTACGCTTAAACTGTAATGTATGTACGGCTTTTCCACGAACGTGTTAAATCTTTAAACATCAAACATCTCTTTAACGCCCTTTCAAAATAGAAAAATTCTCAGCCTTAGTGTGCTTAATGTGGCAAGAGAGCAAAGTAAAACGGTACGAGCAGGAGGTCGTGCATGGCCTGCGATAGTGACCAGGTGAAGAGGTGCGCAACAGCGTAATGGTGTTACATAAACGCATTACACTGCACACTTTGGGCAAAACCGCTTCGCTCAGCTTCTCCACGCCACTTGAGCTGACCCGTTTCCACAGCAGAGAAGACGACGTTTTCACCGCTGTACCGAATTCAGGCCCAAAAACACCCAACCAGCTGTGTCTAAACGCACAAAACAATAGAAACGATAGCAATAAACGCACAAGAGAAATTTCAGCATCTCTGTTGCGTTCGGAGTAACAGACATGCTGCAGTCTATAGGATTTTGCGGTGTGAACGTACCTCCTTTCTCCCACGATGCTTTGCAGGTTGCATCTAAGCGGACAACACGAACAAAACCATCAATGTTAGTGGAATTAACAGTTGTAGCTGCAACAGACAACATTTTTACGCAATATAAAGACAGCTGAAGGCATCGCACGCCGAACAAGGTCCGGGATGGAGGAGGAAACTTGACAAAGCTCGAAACATCAGAGCCATTTCACTATTGAAATGTAAAAATTCTCTTTAAACAAACGTAATCCAAGATGCGTGCTACAGTGACAATGAAAGACGGCACGCAAGTTTAAATGTCGCTTCCGCAACGTCGGGATTGTGGAGAAACGCTAGCGCAACACGGACGGCGGCGATGAACGATCCCCACCTGGCCGATTAGAGAGTCTCGGTGTCAATATTCTGCCCCTGCTGAAGTGCACCCAAGTCTGATGACTTACTTCCACCCGACAGGATGAGGTAGGCTGTCATCATTTTTAATAAAGTTGCCTCATTATGAGCAGGAATTCTCCATTTCGTGAGGACACTTGGGTAGTTTTGCCCAAGATCCCAGAGCACCTCTTTGCGCGTTTGGCACGATAAGGAGAAGTCATGGGTTTGTGCTGATTTTCAGGCTAACGTGAGTCTAGCTGTGACAGATGTGCAGTGCAGTAGAGGACGCGGGTGTCGGCCGCGTTCGTCCCGAGGGCCCGGCGACAGCTCCCCAAGGGCCGGAGAAGCCTTGCGGAGTGGCCTTTGTTGATTTGCTTTCACCGGTTTGTCGGTGTTTACATGCTAAGGATAAAAAAATTCACATAAAAGTCGGGCAAAATTAAGCTGAGAAGGTGGACCGAACGATCGATGCTAGACGGTGCTGAAAGTAAACATTAATGTGCGTGTATGTCAGTTTATCGCAGAATTGTCATCTTTTGGTAACATTTGAGGGTTTTTTTTTTGAGGGGTTACACACAAGGCCGCACGTTTACGGTCTGTGGGTCACCTCCTTCAATTCCACTTCACATCCATGGCATCGCAGGGCAAGTCGGAATTATTTGTATCCGATTGTTTTACTTTATTTACAAATTTTACAAAGAGGGATCAGAGGAGACCGTTGTGACTTTGCAACTTTTGTGGGACCTGATCTTTACGTGCCGGCCACAAGAATGATTTGCCTCAATTTTGGTCTTCCTTTGAGGAGTTTTTTCAACGTTCTTTTCTACGCTTAAAGCCGAACTCGAGCGTCACTCCAAAAGCTGAACCTTTATAGCTAAGTAGCTATAAATGGAAACTGCGATGGGCATTCTGGTTTTATTTAGATCCTCTGGGAAAAATGCAACAAAACAGCTCATAATTAAACATTTTGATGGTTTCTACTTCATCAAATGGCAGTTTTGTGAAAATAAAATTTCAGGTGGGAAGGGTTAGACCAATACCCTTGTGCCTCTCTCTCTCTCTTTCACTCACACACACCCCTCCATCTCTCTTTTGTCCAGAAAGTCCCCCAAATGCCCCAAGAAAGGGGGGGGGCAGTCTCAGCAACCTCACTTCATGGCACATTTTAAGCTAAAATGGAGTGAACGATAAGCACCCGCCTTAACACACAGTCGCAGCCTTGAGGTTCCACCTTTCGTCAGAAGACTTGGAAAAAGCTGCTCAAATGTTCTGCTCACATCTGGTACCATCACGAGCAACTGCAGGACCTCCCGCTGTCTTCATAACGTTACCAAGACGAGTTTTCACGATTTGCTCACAGCATTCATACCTTCTTATTCATAAGGTAAAGAACATGCAAAAAAAAAAAAAAAATCTGGCCTTCAAAGACGCTCTGGATGTTTCCATTTCGCATTTTTCACGTGAGCTGGTTGTTTGGTGAAAACACACAACATTCCTCCTCCCTTAGTTTCTTTGTTGTTTCTTCCTTGAACTTTTAGAAGAGTTACGATTGACTTTGAAGGACCACTGGTGAGACCCTCAGAGGGAAACCGATATCTGCTTAGTGTGATGGATTTGGCCACTGGATTCTTAGAGGCTGCTCCTCCGAGGACGATTACAGCTCACTGTGAGCTTCACTCTTTACCCGTTTTTGCCCACAGCGGGAAATTTACTCTGCTCAAGGGTCAGATTTTTAAGCATGGGCCATTGCGAAAACGTCATGCACAAATATTAATACAGACGAGCGACGTCCGTTTGGTGGCCTTGGACACGGATATTTGGAAGGACAACACTGAGCTCCTGTTGCCAGTGTCTGTCTTTAAAATATCCTAGAGACGGCAGTAAAAGAATTCATCCCTCTGCTGCTTTGCGACGTTTCGAGCGAATCGACGCAATTCAGTCTGAGATGATGTATGGGTGCAAGGTCAACGGGTAAAAGCGGGGAACGCGAATTTGGGGCAAGCTTCTGTTAGCTTGTTAAACTGCCCAGCATCAAACGCATGAGCTTTGAGGAAACCAACACTGGGATTCCACATTCAGAATTCAGCCATGAGAAGACCCATTTAACAGCAAATTGCGGAGATCAGATTTAAACAGCAGACATCAGGGATCGACATGAGCAGCAGCGGAGCTGCGTCTCAGACAGCAACGTTCGTCCGATTGGTTTTCTCCCATTTGAATGACACTTTGGACAAAACTATCTGTTTAACGGATGAACGTGAATGCGGTCCTGTTGACCAGGTGAGTTGCTGATGAACCTCCATCACGCGGCTGAATTCTGTACATCGTAGAGCTGCTACGCTGCAACCAGGAACTGATGCGCTTCTGGTTTGGGTGGATTTTAAACAAGGTTAAGTTCTGCGTTAAGCTGCAGGACATTGGGTTCGGAATGACCGAATCATGTCGACTAAGCTATCTTACTACTTATTAACCTGAACTGTAGGTGACCGTTTACAGATGCTACACATTTTGCTTTAGCTAAATGCTTTGGAAAAGCATGCCGCTAAGAGGAAAGAGGCCTCATTTCAGCAGTTCCACCTTTTCACAACCTTGCGTCTAATGAAGTGACTGATGGACTATGAGGCTTCGCTGTGCTGATGGGAACGTGGACGCATTTTGATGGAATTAAACGCAGATGTTATGTGACAACACATTATTGGGAAAGATAAAATCATGTGAGATGCTTTGTCCACCTTGCCACCTTGCTCCTGCGATGTATTAAAAATAACTTTTGGACATCCTGTATATGCATGTCTTTGCATACTCGTACCTATGGAGGAAAAGTAGTTTGTGGATACTTGGTAGAGCAAGTGTGTGTGTGTGTGTGTGTGTGTGTGTGTGTGCACGCGCAGGAGAAAATTGAGGCCCGCAGGAATGTGGAGAAGACTGACCCATCCGGAAAGAAACCAAACCTCTACACCTTACGCACTTATGCATTTCTCCGTTTTCTCTCATTAGCATAACCGAATAACTGAGCCCATTTCTCAGGGGTGAGTAAAGCCATTAAACAGACAAATATCCGTGCCAAACTAACTACCCTAGCAAACAGAAATACACGATTCCACCCTGACTACCAAACCAAAGTACGGCGCAGGAGAAAACCGTACACAAAAAACGGCCCTCGGCCCTGTCCGGCAGTTGCTCCGTATTTACAAAAGCCGCTTTGAAAGGCCATTCACACACGTTCAACAGCACCTACGCCGGGGGCAAAAGAGAACGACGCTACAGCTGGACGGTTTTATTAACTAGCACTAATCATCGCCATGGCAACCACAATTAGAATGACAACGACGAGGACAACAAGAAACAACAGCAGCGCCTCTCCGTGGCACAGGCCTCCTATTTCCTCTCCTTCACTTCAGCTGCACTTGCTTCTTAAATGCCTTCACCGCTACTGGCTGGCCAATGGGATTCTGCCTCCAATTAGACTGCAGAGCGCCACCTGTTGGTGGGAGTCAGAGAAACACATGCTCAATACCAGAGGTCACAACAAGCCCACAAGCACATTGCCCTTCTAGTCATCCTCTTTTGCCAGCCTGCTGTTTGGTGATGCTGACCGCTGACCAGGAGCACTGACACTAACAAGCCTCTTCACCTTGTCAACCGCCCACCGCTGTGCTCTCCCGGTTCACGCCACGACCTGCCTGCCAACCGGCCACAACACGCACCTTTGGTAAGTGTGTAACGCCACCCGGTCTCCGACCGACTCCAACAACGAGGGAAGGCGTATACGCGCGGGTGAAAGCTGTGCGTGTCGCAGACGCTATAATTAATAACAGCAGAGGTGATACATTCAGCTGTAAAAGGCTGTAATGCGACCAATATGAAAGCACAATGAAATATTAATCATACGCTGAATAAAACATAAGTGGCATCTGTGTACAGTTGAATAGCGTAATTCCTGTTCAAGTACAAGTTTTTAATCGGGTGTCGCGGTGCGATACGACAGCGGAAACTGTGCTGTGTGTGTGTGTGAGTCGCCGCCATGCTTGGCGGTGACCTGGGGTTGTAACCGTGTTTGGTGCTATTTTCAAAGAAGCGGCGAGGAAAGCGCGGTCCCCCTCGTTCGCGTTTTCCTCCGAGGGACCCGGGATCGAGGCTGATGGCTGTACTTCCAGCAGGCCGCATGCGTGGGATGGGAAAGTTGTCGAGCTTCATCTGCATCACAGCCTGACCTAGAAATAGGCCACTGACCGGCAGGAGGGACAGACACTCAGGTGGCCAGATGAGATGGCTTGTGGCACGGCGGCCCTCTACCGACCGCGGCTGCCTGTCACCCCGGATGCTGGGCCGTCACTGCAGGGACGAGGCGATGCAGCGGCATCCTCTCTCTATCTCTGCCGGGTGATCGGCGAGTGAGGTTGCGCCAGGTGTGGGAACGTCTCCCGCACAGCGGAAATTCCCCGCTCGGCTCGGCCGCGCCGAAGGAGGCCGAAGAACAACTTTCAAAGCGGCCCGAGCTGCACCACGACGCCGGAACGGCAGCACATATTGCAAAGCGGAGTCTCCACGAACCGCCTGAATATTGATCTCCAGACCCAGGCGAAATTCATTCTCCACAATCTCCGTCCTCGTTCTCTATATAAGGGGAGATAACACTTTTGTTATTAAAAACCCACAATGTAAAAACACTTCTGTACGCTTCCACACGGCGCAATTCCATTACTGCAAGCCGGCATCAGATACAATGAAGAGTTTCTAGGGATTTTCAGGCAACAAAGTATATAAAATGCCATAAATAAAAGATGGCAGACAATTTTAAGAGCATTAGAAGTTTGATCTCCTCCAGGCAAGGCCGCCGGGGGACTTTTGGGGCAGTAATTATTTATAGAAATGAAATGTCATATTAGTTTGTCTCAGTCCAATTCAATTTTAGCTCTATACATGGCCCCCTTCAATATTTCTAGTTGAACAATTGCGAAGATATTTAAATAATTTGTAATATAATTCCAGCGAATAATAAAAGATGAAGGAACCAGAAGTCGTTCAGTGATGAGGAAGTGTTTTAATCTACTTGTGCTCTTCAGTCGTAGACTCATACCCCAGCGCAAGGTAAACTCGGGCACCGTTTCCTCACCTGACCCCCGACACCGCGCCCCACCTGGCAGCCCCACCCACTCCGCCGAACATCAGGTGCGGTCGCACGGCAGCCGAGCTCCTTGGCAAAGGAAGAGCGCAGAGCTCCTGCAGCCGCAGCCAAGTGCACGTAGAGGAGGAAACGCGCAGCAGGACGAGCGCAGGGAGACGTCCTTCAAGGAGCGGGCGCGTCTTGTTAAGGCATCGACGTCGTGATTGATCGGCTCCTGGGCGGCGCGTAGCAGGGACGGACTGAAGGTCCATCCTGCCGAGCGGGGTTTCCGACTGACCGCCGAGCGGAGCCGCAACAGAACCACTTCGCACCAACGGCTCACGTGGTGCGGGGCGTCGAATAAAAATACAGCGGACATCACATCTGACGCCCCCCTACACACCACCACAGAGCAACCATCTCATGACCTTGTGACCGAACAATGAAAAGGCTGTGCTCGCTCACTGGGCCTTAAGGGAGGAACCGTGTGCTTTCGGTGTGTTCACTGCTTGGGACACACCTGCCCTCCCACACGAGTCTATTTGGAGGCAATTCTTTGCAGTCGAGGGTTGCGCGGCAGCAAATAGAGAAATCGTGGACAAACTCGCTGTGATTAATGTGGGACTGGCCTGGACGTCACCCTGCCTATTAAACCGCTATTATTAGCCTAATGGCGTTGCGCTGGATGTGTGTTGCACCGCAGCCACAGGTTGCCTCGCGCTTGTATTAACACCCCTTCGCACGTAAAAGTGCTGGCCGATGCCCCCCGCCACTAGAGGACAAAACCAGTGTGGAAGGCAGCTCCGGTAAGACTCCACAGCATCGGCTCTGCTTCAGGATGGCGTGAGTGCCCCCTCCACCACAGCAGACTGTGTCCGCAGAAGGTGCGGAAGGGGTTAAATTCCTGCTTGGCCGACCCTGACTCCCGCTCCCTCTCTCTGCTTCTGTCTCCCTACATCCATTTGCAAATGATCTCGCTTGTCTGCATATTGTCACTTGCAGCCTGCCCACACATTCATCAACTGTCGGCCGGCCGCTCCGCGCCTCCATGCCCTCCACACTTAATTGTTCCCACTCTGACCTGGAGAATGGAGAATGATGTGGCTCTCTCCCGGCCGCGAGTGGAGGGTTTGCAAGCAGGGAGCAGAATTAACAACCCTGTGGGGATGGCTGTGGCAGAGCGGTCACGCTACCCCACCTTCCGCTCCCCCCCTACAGCTTCAGCCCCAGAACCGGCGCCCACCCCGGTGCACTGCTAACATGGAGATGGAGGGAAGGTGGGAGTGCAGGAGAGGCTCCGCGGTGTGGGGAAAGGAGCACGTCACCCTCAGTCACTCGTCTGTGCTGAAGGGTGGAGTAGGACCCCAGGTGTGCAGACTGAAGTGCAACTACAGGGGTGACTGTGCTGCGGCTACAGCAACGCTTACCGAGTTGTTCTCTCCTTGTACCAGGCTCCTCCTTGGGCCCGTCGCCATCTCCTCCCGCGGTGCCCAAGAGCCTGCTTGCCAGACATCTCTGCATACGTGGCACAGAACTGCAGACTTGTTGGCTTAAAAATCTCTGTTCAAGAGAAATAACAAAAGGCTGTCCGGTGTGACAAGGACCTGCAACCACAGCTGACACTTTAGGTCACACTCTTGAAAGTCAGAGTGTTAGAAACACCACAGGTGCTAAACGCTCACACTTCGGGACCACGTAGGGTGCACAGCTTGTTTCGCTGCGCACCGTTCTCGACTTACAACTTGCTTGACACACAATGGACAATCGATCGATCGCAAATGACAGTAATTTAAATAAATGAAAAGTATGAAAATCAAAAATATTAATAATTTTCAGAAATTCTGGTAAGCGAATGAGCATGTTGTGGATAAAACTTATATACATGAACATGCTGTAATGTACAGTATACAGTACCTGTATGATGTTGTAGTGTAATGACAGCGGTACATTAACTCATAGAGTAGTAGGACACGACTGAGCATTTGTAGCTCCTACTGCAGATGGAGATGTTATCGAAATGCATTAAAGCGCTGCACATGTAGCTGCACTGTATGCGTCACATTGTAGTGCAACGACCGAGTTGAACGTCGCACGACACCACGTGCTATGACACGATGGCAGCTCCCCGCCGACACAGCCAGCATCCGTCTTCTCACATCTCCAAGTGTTGTTCTGCAAGTGTTGTTCTCACGAGGTGTAAACATCTTGCTTTTTTTTTTTTGAAAGAAGGTAACTGACTTGGATTTTAAGATGAAGAGCATCGTCCAGCACAGGAAGAGCAAGAGAATATTGCATTATTTATAGAAAAAAGAAAAAAAAAATTCAACATACTGTACTTTTTACAAATAAACTTGGTAAAGAATACAGTACTGGATTATTTATAACACCATACTGTGGTGACAAATAAATTAGGTCATAAACATCAGCAAATGTTTGAAGTTACCGTATGGTAGACAACACGTAGAAATAATCTCGCCGTTACCAATACGATCCGACTTAAGACCAACATGACTTACAACCAGGCCGTCGGTCCCCAACCTGGCCGCAAATCCTGAACAGCCTGTAGTCCAGTGCGTAAACACACTAAAGCAGTTCCTTTCCAGGGCATCAGCCGCACAGTGATGCCGGCACTTTGGTGCATAACAGGATCTCCACTCAGAGGCAAGCGGAAGCTGGGCTCTTGTTTATTAATGGAATTGCGCATTATTCATACGGCCGGGTCTTAGGACCGGCCCCTAGGCCCAGCCACTCCCCCCCCGCCCCTCAGTGCACAATGCATGCCAACCACAACGGACACGCAAGGCCTTGGCCCATGGAACCACTGCCCATTACTCTAATGTATTCAACAATTAAAGGGCTTTATCCTGGAACATATGAATAATAAATAAAGAATTTCAAAATTTAATTGCTCCGAATTAAATGATTCAAGATAATGTTTCTTTTATAAATTTGTAATGGGCTGGGGGGGTGGTAAAGAAGAAGAAAAAAAATACATTAAAAAAAAAAAAAACAATAAGGAAATTAGGTTGCAGTTTCCCAGAAGTCTCCGTTCAAAGAAACTGCGGGGGTGGGAAGACATCACGACAGAAGCACTAGAAAAGACGACAGCGCACAGGATTGAGGTGAAAACGTTTAACTTTAATCTCCAACTTGACCCGGGAGCAGGACTCAAATGCTCAGTACGGACGGACATGAGCGATTCGGATCAATTCAGACCGGTTTGTGGCACAATCTCGGCCGTGCCCGCACAACTCGATCCGGCGACAGGTGACACCAACTTCACAACGACCATTTTGTTGGTTCAACAATGAGTCTTTATTGTTAAATCTCTAGGCTCTCGCTCACTGTAAATGTTATGTACAAAGCAGTAATTACATCAAGGCTGTTGCAGGGCAGAGGGTCACACCATCATTAAAACGTAACGTAACGCAAAGCTTCTCGGCCCTCCGAGGGGTCACGGGTTCGAAGTGAAGTACAGAGCAGAGTGCAGGAGCTCACAGAAGAGAAAACTATTGTGTGGAGAGGCGGACTCTTTCTTCGGTGAACGCAAAAATCCATGTTAAGGCTTTCAGAGACAAAATCTATTTAATCTGTATATAAATGTATATACACCACGATGGATCAACACAAAGAATACCAAGAACAGTCATCGCTCTTCTAAGGTAAATAAACATTTTACAGAGGTCTCCATGGTTACATCCACAATGTCAACTTCCTTTTTAATTTGCAATGACCTCAGCAGAAAGACAATTTGTATGACTAGATAAATAAAATCCTGAATTACATTCAAAAATAGGTTTTAGACAAAAGTATTAACTGTTACCCTCATCACTGCAGTAACGTGTCCAACATAGAGCACGAAGGATTGAAAGTCCACACGTTTCACAAGACTGGGTCTCTGGTCAGCAGAGACACATCAGTGACCCGGTCGAGAACTGGTGAGCGACATCTCGGTGAGGAACAGCCACGCAAGCCGGATCCCTCCCACTGACCTTGCAGGGGAGACGACAAACAACTGAGAAGATCAGGTACTGCTGTCCGACCCCGAACCGTCCTGCAATTTAGACAACACAAGACTGCGCACAACATGCTGCTCTGGAGCCATAAATGTGCACTTGACCAAAACCGTTTACCAGCACACAATCGCCAAAACATACTGCCATTTCTCTTTTGATGGTTCCTCACTTCTGAGCCACCAAAATAGTTTTCAAACGGTTCTTCCTTTTAAGCAATGAAACATAAGTGAGCATGGCGCTGCTACGCTCCTAACAGAACCAGATGTCAGAAAGAAGAGCTGTGAGACTGAGGGCTGCTTATGACCTACTGGTGGCACAACGTGCTTCGCGTTCCTCAGGCAGCGCGCAAGAAATGAAAGGCCCACGTGAGACCCACAGAACATGAAAAGTTCTGCCTTTTTAATTTGGATGCTTTTGTTCCGCTTATTCTTTTAAGTCACTTGGAGAAACCAAAATAAATAAATAATGAGGGAGCTAGGATTGCCATTCTGCCTGGGCGACTTATTTACTGTTCTCTGCGGCCTCGTCTCCAGTTCGTTTGGCACTCGGCTCGACCTCGTGCGGAGTGCCGTCCCCGTTCTCCATGGCGACGGCGCCATTGAGGAGCATGCCATCACCAGATTCCGCCCCCACCAAACCTTCCATTGCCCCATCAGCCTCGTCCAGCTGGTGGAGGTTCAGGGGCAGCCCCGACTCTGGATGGGAGTTCTCCAACAGCGAGATGCTGCTCTCCTGGCACCGCGGTAGTGGGGCGCCCTCCTCCAGCTGCCTCTGGAAGTGCTCTCGCCTCGCTCTCCCATAGCGCACAGCATGCTCCAGGATTTGCTTCTCCGCCAGTCGCAGCTGGACAGCCACCCGAGCCCGGAATGAGAGCTCCGGCTGCCCCAGCAGGGACCGGTCATTCTTGGGAGACAAGAGGGACAGTGGTCAACGGTGCTGTCCGGTACCTTGGAGCTCCCATTAGCTTGAAACGCAAAGTAAACTTGGAAAAGTGTGCAAAAACGTAAATATCTAGGGAAATGTTCTGTTTTTAATTTAGCTCGTGCTTTTCTCCAAGCAGCTTACAATGATTTACTCACTTAGCTGTGTAATTTTTGAGGAGCAACATGTGGCAAGTACGTTGCTCAAGGGTGCTACAGCAGGAGGTGGGATTCGAACGTGAGCCTTACGAGTCCAAAAAGCAGCAGCTCTTAATCACTAGAACATGTTACAGAGCAGCAAATGAGTAACAAATGGAGGTTGAAACCTGCTGCCCAAAGAGACATCGGAAAGACAGAGGGCCATTTGAGATGAGGCTTAAAATGATCCGATTAGAGGACTTTAGCCCTCTTAACTGCCTACCTCTGAGGTGGACCGGTAGGTTTTGAGAAGCAGGGCTGCTCTCGTCTCCAAGAACGTCCACAATTTGATCTCATTCTCCCAGCTGACAGGAAGCTCTGCATTGCCCAGTGTAAAGATCTTGTTGATGGCGTGGTCACCCACCAGGTAGTCCTTGAGCTCCTCTGTGGTCACAGGTAGGGGAATAGAAGCAAAAACATGGGAACCACACAACAACAAACTGCACTGAAGATGTTGATCGGTTTACAATAATTTACCTACATATCGAATCAGCTTGGTCATTTTTACTGTATCAGCTCAGAGTACCTTGCTCAGAGGCAGCTGAATATTAGTGCTTTGAGTACAACACTGGCTCTAACCACTATGCAATCTATCAGCCTGTCCTGGAGTTGCTTAGAGAGGATGCAGCCTTCCATCCCAAGTGCTCCATGTGCATCCTTTATTCTTGTTCATAAACGTTACTAATTACATTTTTGCCATTCTGTGGGACCGTCTTCATAAATGAATCGCCTGGAAGGTTCTGGACGCCATGTTGGCCACTGCTGTGGAGCGGATGGCCCTGTAGGGTGCCAAGCGAACCAACCCTCTGGGACAGCGCCTTACCTTCAGTCATGCAGAAGACGCGCAGGAAGGCCAGCAGCTGGGCCGACATGGGGGGGTCGGCGCCGTGTAGCGCGAAGATGCTGGACCTGTGGGGAAGTGTTTCGGCACATCAGCCATCTGTACAGACAGATTCTGTCCTCACCCATCCAGTGGGCAACCATCGCTCACCATCATCCGTGGGAAGATGAGCCGAGTCTGTCCTTAAGAGCTGGACTGATGCATATTTGATTGGTCAAAGACACAGGCTATCCCAACCTCCCTACAGGAATGCGAAAATGATGTGGGGAGTAATACTGAAACGGGGCGTGTCACTCTGTGAACATAAACATGCAAGCATTCACTTTAATTTGGAATCTCAATTTTTCATCTCTAATTCCTTGACCCAATACCAATTATAAAAAGCAGTTCATTAAAAAAGCATCAATTTCAGACGAGCGGGTTTCTGGACAGGGTTTGTGAAGGATGGCCGGCAGCCAATCCCACATCAGTTTGTCCTTTTCCCTCCCAAATTAAATCCCAATTTGAGTGGCCCAGCAGTGCAGTCATGCAGGATCTGGTTAGTGAACCAACA
Source organism: Heterotis niloticus (assembly GCA_018136845.1). Lineage (NCBI taxonomy): Eukaryota > Metazoa > Chordata > Actinopteri > Osteoglossiformes > Osteoglossidae > Heterotis > Heterotis niloticus. The sequence goes on along the minus strand of CM030895.1, from coordinate 29,998,119 downwards.
GTAGTGATAACCAGTGAGGGGCCAGCAGCCCTACCCCACCCTGCCCCACCCTCACGCTCCACATCTGATTGATCTGATGTGATGAGAGGCCAGTGAACCCAATGCATTTTTAAACACATTCAATCATTTATAATTCACCATTTACTGATGACATTCCTAAGCTGATACGTTTCTTTTTAACACAAGTTACCACTAAAATGTATGAACAAAAAAGCTATTTTAAAAGGACAATATTTCCCTGCAATTCAGCGTATTGATCCAAGTAACAAAAGGCAAGACACGGCTGAAGTTACTACACTGAAAACACATTATAGAGATGGCAATGGACTGATGCCAGGCCTTTTCAAAGGCCACAGTGAAAGCTGCAGATTTTCCCTATGATGCTCAGCACAGCAATGGGTCGGGCGAATGTTGATAACAATTAACATGTTCAAAAAATATTTCTCCATGATTCTTTTTTTTTTTTTTTTTTAAATCCTAAACAGAAGCTTAGGCTGAGTTGTCTGAAACGGTCAGGCCACTGCAGAACAACACACTTACGAGGGAATGCCGGCCCGTGCCAGGACTTCGGCCTTCATGGCGTACAGGCGCTCACTTTTGCTCACGCCAAGCTTGATCTTCACCCGGTCATGGGCGTTGGCCTCGTAGAAGAATCCATTGTGAATCACAAACTCCGCATTGGATCTTGTGCCATAGAAGATATAAATCTGGAGAGGAAAGGAACAGCTAAAACTGAGGGAATTTGATAGCGTGTTCAATTTTAACAAACAGAACTCGGCTTTCTCTTTGCCATGAGAAGGTGAATCAACTTTTGCTCACATGGCAGACCCAGTAAGGACACTGCTCCTCCTACCTATCTCCAAAGTGAATGCATCACCAAAGCAACTGTCCCCTCATTCAATAAGAAAAATTGATAACCTGGACCTGTTCCCATTTTTGAAAGCAACAAAAAGAATTTTTCCCTGATCCTAACTTTATTTCCACACCAAATATCACTTCTATGCTGTAGATACGTGCCATACTTTTCCCTCACGTAGATTCTCACAAGTTTTCCTGATCAAAAGGATATCATCTCACTGTTTCAGCACATTTATATGTTTATAGCATGTACTCCATAATTCTGCTTTAGTGCAAATCAGCATCTCACTGAACTTCACCATCTAACATTTAAACGCTCAACATCTGGCATTTTGCACTGAAAGCAAAGACGCTGCTTTTCGTTTTCAGGGAGAGCAGCTCTATGAGCCTAATTAGCAAGTGCTGAAAGCTCTGGACAAACGTGTGAAACTGGAGGTAGGCACCGGGTATCAAAAAGCCTGTTGAGGCGCTGCTCCTGAGCGTATGCCCCCCCCCCCCCCGCTGCAAAAGGGCCGTCCTTCCAACTGTCACCCCAAATCTTATCAAATAATTCCCGCTGCGGAGAGGGAGGTGCTGTCTGGCCTGAACATGGCCGCGTTCTACACCCCTTAGACGGCTCCGCAGAGCATCAGCTGTAGCGCGAGCTCATCCTTCTGATGTTATGGAAATATGAACCTCACTGAGTTTTAGAAGCTCGCAGGATGAAAATGTCTGGGGGAAAAAGGCCACAGATTATTTTCATCCAGCAGAGGAAGGCATGGATACCATGCAAAAATGAAGGAGCCATTCACACCACTCACCTGCTCATCTTTCTTGTAGTCCTGTAAGGCGACACACTCACACCTGTCATCTTCCAGGTTGTATCCGGTTGTAATCTAAAACAGGAAAAATGGAAAAACAACATACACTCATGTTAGAATATCGCAACCTTTTATACAATTTACATTCTGTGGCAAAATGGAAATTTTCACCTCGTTTTGTATTCAGATTGTGTCGAACACTAAATGTAAATTGCATGGTTCACTGGAGCTCCTGCAGCAGGACCAACGCAGCAGTCTTGCTGAAGGTTTACCCAAAATTAATCTATCACAAATCAGACCTCTTTGGGCGCTATTATGTTCATTTGTTGATTTTACCCCCAGGGTGTAAACCCAAAAAAAAAAAAAAAAAAAAAAAAAAAAAAACCTCACATATCCTGCAATTAAGTGCTATATCAATATATGAAGGTTAAAATTAAGTTAACAAGAATTTTACAAATGAGTTGAAATGTATAAAATTGAATAAAACTACAGATTGGTGCATGATTTCTCGATGGAGAGCAATATACTAAGGCATTACATCAATAAAGTAGGGAGTGGAACTGGGAAAACCATAACTTATTACATTAAACTAAAACCAGGGGGACATGGAGGACTGCATTTCATTAAATTTCTTAATGACTGATTTTTTTCATTTTATTCAGCATTTTAAAATACAATCTCACGGTACAACAGGACGTGCTTTCTGAACATATGCAATATGGATAGCGGAGTTAATATTGGCTTACCTACTAAAACTACTAAAGCCAAGTAAGGGTTTTGCAGCATTCTGGTCTAAAGCATGTTAAAAAGACAAATCTTAATGTTTTTAATATTTCATGACCAAGGAAAGAGCGTGGAAAAAAAAATGAGTAAACAGTTCAACCGCCTTCTTGTTCAGAGAGCAGAAACACTCGTATGCCGCCCCACTGCGCGATCGGACCGCACAAAACCCAGACTGTGGCTGAGCCTCAACTTACCAGGCCATTGGTATGATTGCACATGTCCCAGAGCGGGATCAGGGCCAGGGTCACCCGGCTGCCGTCCTCCGTGGGGATCTGGTTCTGGCGGGTCATAACAGACGACACGGCCCATCTGCGGGGGGAATCACAGAACCACATGAGGGGAGTTGGCCTCCCATTTTGGCGAAGCTCATACGCTCAGCTGATGCTCATTGCCTGACAGCCAAAGAGACTTACATCAGCTGCAACAATGCACACATGAAAGGAAGCCCCCTCCCAAATTAATTATTCTCTCAAAGATAAGCTTGTGTTAATGAAAGAACAACAAGTGCGAAAAGCCCATTTTAGGTAGTGTTCCACAAACAGCAGTCCTGCATGGAGTGCTTTCTGCAGAGACCCCAGTCTATAGTACCTGTAGTCGTCAAAGGTAAAGGCATCCTTTAAGGGAAGCTTGCTGGCACTGGGATGAGTCTAGAGAAGGAACAGCAGGAAAGAGGTGGAGAAAGACAGGGAAAAAAACACAAATCAGTCAGCGGAATTTCATTATCCAGCTGCCTAACGGATCCTAACAAGAGTGCAGTGAGGCGGGAGCGTCCAGCGGCCCAACAGTGGGATCATGGTGGCATTAGCCTCCCATACATCACTGTCAACTTAATTTGTTGTGCCCAGCAGCCGTCATAAATCTGCTTCATCAATTTGGGAGACGGAGGGCCGGAGAGCCACAGAAATCTACATGGGAAGCCACCGCGTTGTGGCCTCCCCGGGCTCATTTACACCATGTGTCAGCCAGGGCCACACTCCCGCCAAACACGGTGGTGCCTAATGCTGCCTCCTCAACATGCAAAATGAGCTGTAAAAATAGACTGCGTCGAAAACCTGGCGACAGGCATGAAGCCGTTTTCATAAATGTGCTGTATGGATAGTCCTGTGTTTCAGCTGTGCCATCAAACTGGAGCATTCACTGCCAGCTTCCGGGCTTTGTTTCTGAGTGCACAGTATAGCCTCATATTGGAACAAGAGCAATGCATTCATTGCTAAAAACAGATTGTAAAATAAAAACTAATTTGGAAAAACAATACATCAAATACATGGGGGTGGGGATTTCCTTTTCACAATATTTAAATCCAAATTAAAACTTTTTTTGAATCAGCGCATTCCTTTCTGCATTACTCATTTGTGGTGCTGACTGTTTACTGGTCAGGCTTTTACTTTGCTTGTTGGGTTCATGTACCCCATACTTGCAAGTGTAAGCAATCTCACTATCAGTAACCAACACACTTGGGCTATATCTGTGGCACTTGCATTGGTCACTGTTGAACTGTCTTGATCTACAGTGAAATATACTATTGTTTACTCTTAAGTCGCAACTTGGTGTGGAAAAGTGTCCACTAAATTGTTACATGCAAATGCGTGGAAGTTGAAGAAAATGTGAAACAAAGTAAATTCCTCAAAATTACAAGCATGTGCTTTTATATTTTGACCACACAAAGTATTCTGACCCTATATCAGAGCTCCATGTGTGCATGTCTTGTTCTGGAAATAAAGGTACGAAAAAAAAACCCAAGCAATGACTGAGCGCCAAATATAACACATTTGTAAGTTTATTAAATCACAGCATTGCTGTTAGTTATGATTTTTGAGAAAAGCACTGTTCAACAGTCATTCAGGATTCAGCAATGACTGCATTAATAGGCATACACAGTAAGTGGAATTTAGAGAGCAGTCTTGCTGGGTTTTGCAGTGTTGCCAGCTCTTCCTCAGATAAGGGGTGGCAAAGTTGCAGCTCCATTATGGAAATGCTCTCAGTGTGGTGATGTACACCTCTCCAGTCTATGTGAAAATCATTATCCAGTGAGAGTTTTTGAAATCTACCACTTAAATTGTTCAACAAGGAAATCGTACAGCTACATGCGATTCCATATAAAAACACTAGACTTAACGCCACCCAGCACAGCACTTACGGAGGACATACGAAATCAAGAAAGTGGGTCAAAATTTCCTCATTTACGAGGGCAGATACTTCTGCACTGGATGTATTTGGTGGGTGCAGGCTTCTTCATTCTGACCTAGCACTTGGTTCATTACTGCTAACAAGCTACAGTTTGCTAGTGCTGTTCTAATGGCCTGAAATAGAGGTACAGCATTCAGTGACCAAAACAGGTACAGCAGAGGCACCGACCAAAAAGAGTTTTAAAAAAAGTTCAGTTTTGACCAATAAAAGTGTTGCTTACAGTTACATGAACTAACAAGTAAAAGCCTGACCAGTAAAATAAAGAAACCTGCAGAAAAAAAATGCATATAACCAACTATTCCTTGTACACAGGAATTTGCTGGATTCACCCCCCCCCAAAAAAACCTAATTTGCATATAAATGCATGTGTTTTTACAGTTTATCAATACATTGATTTTCTTTATTTGATGCATTGTTTTTCAAAATTCATTTCTTTTTACAATTTGTTTTAATGATTTATGTATTACTTGTTTGGATTTCACTAAAGCACAACATAAAGATCAGAACCACAAAACCAATTCTGAGTTACTGACTAAAACTATCCCTGGTGTTTCTTTACAGCCATCTCACAAACCCAAAAATCAATTAAAATATTACACTAATAACACACACACACACACACACACACACACACACACACACACACACACACACACACACACACACACACACACTAGACTATATACTAGCCAAGGAAATTACCCTGCATGTGTGGATTAAAACAATTAGAAACAAATAACCAACTGCCAGCATGATTTACAAGCGCACAGGAAGCTGCAGTCAGGTGGAAGGAGACCGTCTCAGTGGCAGGTTCTGCAGCAGCAGCTCCGACAGTGGCAGCAGGCTCATTCACCCAGTGTTCATTTCATTCAAGGACATGGGGTGACAAGGTGGCACAGCAGGTACAACCGGTGCCTCACCAGGAACCTCCTGGTTAGTGGGCTTGAACATGCGTTTGAATCCAGCTCAGTGTGCGTACTTTTTGCATGCAATCCCCATGTTTGCGTCAGTTTCCTCATGTAGTCCCCACGTTTCAGGCGAACTGGTGACTCCAGTTTGCCTGCTCTGTGTGTGTCCCATTGCCCTGCTCTGAGTGGAACCTGCATGCTGCTGCTTACAGCTAGGACAAATTTCCGCCGTATCTACAACTTTCTCTTTTTATTTGTCTTAACACTTTACCAGCATCTGCCTGAACTTCTCAAGCTCCAGCTCTACATCTGAGTTTGAGAGCCCTTGTAAACAGTTTCCAGAGGCCCGACCAACACAGTACGGTCCAACCGCTGCTCTACATTTACGCTTTGCTGCAATCAGGTCAGTCCTGTTCAAACCAATGCGACAGGCTCGTTCTCCAGCCTGGTCATCTGCGGCCAACTCTTGGAGCTTGACATTGACAGTAGTCATTACAGTGACATGGGCGCCAACCTGGGGAAAGGACCTCTTTCAAATACCTTCTACCACACACACACAAACTGACTTGCTCTCCCAAGTATCCACAAACTTCTTTTCCTCCATAGGTACAGGTATGCAAAGACATGCATATACAGGAGGTCCAAAAGTCAACCACAGCTCTCAGTTGACCATACTGGGTCTCTGATGACCCAAACTTAAAAAGCACACAGTAACATGCATAGCTCATTTTCCATTCTCCTAGCATATGCCTGCCACCTAGTGGAACATCCATCTAAAATTCAGACCTCATACACATGGTCCTTCTGCACCATTGTTCTAGCAAGGTGATTCCTGCAAACATGCAACATGGAACTCTGACCTTCTGATATACACAGTGAATGAATAACCCAGTAACCATCCTGAGCAACAGCACAAGCGTAACCGTTTTCGTACAGCTTGCAATAAACATACGGCTAAACAAAAGCTGATCCCCAAACCTGACAACTCTTAATCAAGCTCTCCAGAAAGGGCTAAATTTAATAAAATATCTACAAAAACAGATCCCCTAGATTAATGATACATCTTCTGATTAAAAAGACACATTTAATTTTTTTTTTTTTTTTTTTTTTTTTAAACTGAACATTTCATAAAACACATCAATACATCTGCTGAGAAGGAAAATTACTAATGCATTAAGTATTAAATATCACAGAATAATTCTGACTGTGATAAATATTTGATGCCTTATCAAACTGTACATTTTGATGCCTTGACAGAACTGTTGAATGTTCATATTTGTAATTGACAGTTATGTAATGAAAAAAGCCAAATAACATCAACAATGATTTGAGGGAGGGGATGAGTTCAAGTAAAAATGCAGATGTAAAGACAACTTCATGGAGTACTGGAAAGGAAACCACATAGATTTTGTTTTACCACAGAACCATTATCAGTTATATTGCTCCCTCTTGTGGACACACACAAGCTGCAAATGTTTGCAGGGTCAATTTTGGCTTACTCTAGCCTCTGAATCCAAGATGGCATCACGGGCATAATATTCCCCCATCTTAAAATGTACTGTTGGAAACCAACTAAAAAATAATTCCTTTCAGACACAAGTGAAACAGACTATAGCAAAGAAGGTGAACAGCTTATCCAAACACTCCTGAAACAGTCTATAAAGGCTTTTAAATCTGACAGGAGTGTAAAGTGGTAGGTAATGCTTGCAAGCACTGAATGAAAAAGGAAACTATGTGCTGTTTCAAAATCAAGCCTTCATTAGACATTCAAAACCTTCCCATGTAAAACCCAGATGTGTAAATGATGGTGTTTTCATTATTGAAGCGATTTCAACCAGGTTTTGTATGCATTAAAAAGGAACAGACCGAAATGTACAACACACCCACACACCTGCTGTGCTGTCTTACCAGCAGCAGCTCTGTGCATACAGATGGGAAGAAAGAAGACCTGGGGGTGATACACAAGCAAACAAAGAGCACTCTGTGTAGCCAAGGTATAGAACAATCTGGAACTACCCCTTATCCACTGTATGGGAAGTCAAAGCACTGCAGGGTAGTCAAATACACTCATACACTAATTCACACACAAACTAAGAGCAATTTCGAGTCACCACTTCATCTGAATCATGTCATTGGACTGTGGGAGGAAACCCATATGAACATGGGGTGAACATAATTATGCCTAGACTGAGTTCAATTCAAATCCATATTCATATTTAGAAGCAGTGAGGCATCAGTGCTACTTAGTCCACCATCTTGCTGCCCCTCAATCAATAGCTTAAGCATTCGTCATCTATGAAAAAGTATTGAACAGTTAGAGCACTGGTGAGCAAACAATATGAAACACTGACCACTGAACATAAACGGGTTTTCATAAATTAGTCCATGCTGGCGTTCCGTGTAAAACACTTTCAAAGCTTCACTGGGCTGAGGAAGCCAATTATGAGGCTGTGATCATGACTGGCTGCTCTGTACTGGCCCTACAGGTGCTCTGCCCACACAGGAAACCCCCCCCACCAACTCCAACTGTCACTCTGAAAAAGGGCCAGACGCACCTGAATGACTTTGTAGAAGTAGGCATACTGCCGAGCCGTGTTCTTGTACTGGCTGAAGACATCTTGGATAGCCTGTGTGGCTTGCAGGTAGCGCACTTCCTCCTCCTCGTAGTAGAGTGGTGTATCGTACTCACTGGGCAAGGTCTTGATGTACGGCTGCCAGAAGGAGTTGGGGTTGGCACGTTCGCACAGAAGGTGGAAAGCTAGCGTCACATTGCCCATGGCCTGTAAGATGCGATCCTGGCTGTACAGGGGACCTGGGGAGAGAGCTGGTCTGTAAGCCAAACTCTTAACCAGCTCACATATTGCTTCCATCATCATTTGGAGGGACTCACCAAGTACAGAGCTCTTGGCTGATTCCACAGTCATCAGCATCTTCCTGGGAACCCAGAGAAACAGCTCCTCTGCCTACAAAAATTGGGCACACTCTCCTGTGATATCCTTCCCCAAAGAGGTCCCCACTGTTCCCAAACAGAGGCCTTGTGAGAACTCACCTTGATGTCTCGTGTGGCCTTTAGGCCATATCCTTCTTCTGCAAAATTACAAATTTCAAAGCCTTCACAAGATGCTTCGTTTTCTGCAGCCCAAGCCATCAACTCTGAGAAGTAGTCCTCTCTTGTTCCTTCAAACACCACAGAAAGACCTGCCAAAATGGCAAACAGGTCAAGCCTCCATTTCTTTACAAGGTAGGGGTTAAACAGTTGATGCTACATTAATGAGCAGATAACCCAAAATAGACCAACTTAAATTTTCTCAGGCACCACAAAGTGGAACTTCAGGTGGCTTCTGGCACGAAGGCCGTTTACCTTTCTGCTTTTTCCGGATCTTTTCCACAAGGCCCCTGATTTGAATATACTCTGCCCACTCCTGTCCTGGGGGCGGAGCTGCACTGCTGCATTCTGTAACAAAAAAAAACAAAGATATCAGTTAAGATTCCACAGCAAACTCATTGTCCTGGTTGCAACGTCAGAAACTGTGCTGACTACACACTTCCCATCATGTTCCACTTGAGAAAAAGATGGAGGCTTATAATAACCTCAACTGGCAGACATTTTCTGACAGACCTTTAGGGGGGACACTGACAGCAGGAGTCTGTCCAACCAGCAGGCACTTACTCTGCAGAAGCTCTGAGATCAAACTCAGCATCTCTTTGGGTGTCGCCATGGCTGTGGCTCCCGTACCCCATTTCTGGGTCTTCACTCTGCTCTTCTTCCCCATATTCAGGCTGGACCACAGGCACAGACTGCTGGAGTTCAACCACAGAGAAGGGAAAAAATCGTAAAGTCATGGTACAACTATAACGTAGGTAGTGGCTTAAGAGACTTTTTCCTGAAACACTGTTCATTCGTGCATGCAAACATACACATACAGTACGCAGTATAAAGCCCATGTGTAGTCAGTTATCTTGACCACTAGAGGCTGCACTTTGCTATTCCTATATATTGTATTAGTACAATGCAAAAACACAAGAATATTGTTAAAATACTACCACCAAGACAGTATGGAACCAAAAGTATAAATATTTTCTTTCCCAGTTCAGTGTACACACAACTTTCAAACCTTGCTATGCTGTCCGTGAACAAACTGTATCTTCCTAGCATCAAATGGCCAGCACTCCCACACAGGAAACCATACTAACACCAGTCAATGAGTCAGTAAGAGAATTAAAAGCAGTGCTGTGTATATTGTAGACAAACACACCATCTGTACAGTATTGATGTAGATATATGGACCTGCAAGTTCAGACAGCTGTACCTGCAGACACACCACTAGTGTATAAAACACCAGATGCATCACCAAGACAACAGTCCAGCTAAAGAACACAAAATGCAAATACCTCAGGATTTTATCCATTTCTCTTACACTGCTTTTTTAAAATTTTTTAAGATGTGTTACTATTTGCACTTTGGGATCCTCATATCCTTCTACAGCTGATGCCATCTCTCCTTGCAGGTATTTCTCCTAAATATATCAGGACTCTGGCATTCCAGCCATATTGGAGAACACATGACCCATCAAAAAAACCGTATTCAGCCCAAAAAACATTGGTATCTGTGACTGAAACCGTGGCAGTAAAATGGCATCTAGATGAATGACAGTTAATACAGCTCATGCTGTGGGTCTTCCACAACTGATGTGGACTTACCCAGTTCAAAGATCATGCAGCAACCCCCCCCCCCCCCAAAAAAAAAAGAAATATACAATCCAGAGTAATAAGTTATATTTCCAGCTAAGTAAAATCCATTTTAAAAACAATTTTTAACAACCAATCATCAAATACTCAGCAATGCCAGTTAGTTAGTGCTTGTATAACTAGCAGAACAACTAAGTTTGTCAGCTACAGCAATTCTTCCCCAGTCAGACAACACTACAATCCCCTTTAAGCAAGTTTTGCCATTAGAGGCCCACAGATCAGTCACACTAACACCAGCACAGTGTGGGGTCAGCTGCCAGAAGGCTGGTAGACATTCCAACCAACAACATCACCAACCACTGAAAAGCGGTTCTCAGAGCAAGAAAAGCACACACACAACCCAGTGTCTACACCTGTACATACAGCCTTTCGCAGTTTAAGTTTAGTGGACGTGCTTCAGAGGTAACCAAAGTTCAGTGAAGAATTATAAACAGCATGATGCATACATTATGAAACCATACCCAATCTGGAATTTATAACATTAATATATTTTCAGACAGGACCGCCCCGGTAGCATTAAAAAACCCCAGAGGCAGCAACATGTTGATAAAAAGAGAGAGGCCGACGTCGGAGGAACTGCTGAGCGATGCAGGCTTCGGGTTCACTCCACTTTCACAGGTAACAGTACAGCCCTGCGTGACTCAAAATGGACAGCAAATCACGCCCGTCGGACCAAAACCAGCAGCCCAGGCTGTAAAATCGCCAACAACACTAACATGCATTCACCTTAACGCAGGCCTAACGATGAGAAAGGAAGAATTCGCCTGGCTGTAATCGCAGGTCCACAGACAGCACATAAACTTTAAGAAGGGGGGCAGCTAGCCAGTTAGCCAGTTAGCATTTCCACACACACGGGAACTGCAGCGTCCACAGGAAACACAGCGCGTGTGGCTGTGCAGCAGTGCAGCTTCGACGGAATAAAATAAGTAGAAACGGGTGTTGTTGCAATGTTTTTCTAACGTTTTAGCCAACTACCTTCCAATTGACAGCAGCAGAGGGTCCTCCTGACAGCCTGGAATTCAATCCTCTTCAGCAGCTAGAGCGCAACCTAACCTACTGCGCAACTACACTACCACGCCTGCGACACCCTTCCCCAAAGTGATGCCTGGGACAGGGACGATCTTCCCCGATTTCTGGATTTACAACCGTCCGTAAAATACCCACCATAAGATCCAAATTACCAACGCTAAACCTGTTTTTAAACACTTTCGTAAAACAATTCAACCTAAAATATTTTTTCGCCTCTCGCAGCGATTGGTTAAAAAGAAGAACACACGCCCCAGTATCCTTTGAACCTGATTGGCCAGCGCTACCGTCTACTCCGTGTTTCGCAAGTGGCGAGTTTGTTTGCACCACAGAAACGGTCCGCGACCCCGGCGTCTCCTGATTGGACGGACTCGTCGGGGGGGAAATCAAATTACCGTAAAAGGTCACGACTCGCGTTTTGATTTGTTTCGTGAGCCGCCAATCGTCTTGCGCTGCGCTGCGCGTTTCGTTGAAATGCGAGCCACCCTGTTTACTGACTTTAGACGTTAACTCGCATCATCGGTGCTGTTATGTATAAAATAAGAAAATAAATGCTTTTTTGCCATTTATCCCGAATTTTAATAAAATAGTAAAAGATTTGTGCCAGTGGTATACAAAACTGTTAACCAGTACTCTCTATGCTGAGCTTGACTTTTTTAAAATAACTTTTAATTTTGCCAGCCAATAAACCTTAACATTTTTGCGGCAAAATGCACCAGGGTGACCTTCTCATTTTCCAGCAGAGGTACATTTTGAAATTCAGTTAAAATAACTATAAGTAAGGGTTTCACCACCCAAATAGTATAACAACTGTGCACTTACGTGAATGGTGACAAATGTGTGTCCCGCTGCAGGGAGGACAGCTGGCCTTGCAGTCCGCCTCAGTATCCTGTAGGTGGTGGCCCAGAGAGCAGACAGGGTGGCCCACAGCAGGCCCGGTCGGGTGCCTTGGCTGCCACCCCACGCTCCTGTTCGCAGCGGTCGCACCGCAGGCCAGTTACAGGAAAGCTACTGCAGATAAACATTCACTTCCCCCAGAGATCATGTCCTTCCAAGGTTTACATTGGGGGCCAGTAGTACAGTGTCACTTCACCTGCTGTTATGTAAGTGTTGGAGTGAATGAAGTCCACTGAGCTGCACACCACCACCAACCTGTTGCTTCCCGCAGAGCAGAATCCCATTTGACCTTTACGTAAAGCTGCTAATGGCTTTATATGGCCATTACTAAGCTTCACGGAAAACCTGGGCTTAGTTCACCTAACTATCGAGGATCTCCGTTGTTTCCGCAGGTTTTCTTGCTGATCCGGGTTTCCGCTTTGCATTTTGGCACACTCTTTATGATTAATCTTTGATATTTGAACTTTAAAACTCAAAAATGTATAGTATGAGACCTGTAAACAAATGTTTTGCTATATGTGCAGAATTTCCCTGTTTTTTTTCCAATATGTGCTCATTTAAATACATTTGCAAGAGATAATCAGTCAAGATTTAAGAAACATAACAGATATTTCATAATAAATCCTTTAATTTGAAAGATTTTATGATTTTAAGTTATCAAAAGGAAAATGTAGGGACTGAATTGTAGGTATTTGCTTTCTGCTTGTTGTTTGGTAAATAAACTTTTGTTACACCTATAAAACCCAGATACTGTAGTGCTGTAACACTCCTGAAGGGGAGATTCTGTTTTCACCTACATGCATTTACTATTCTTAAAGGTCTCATCAAATGTAATTTGTTGAACTTCACATTTATATACATGAAATGTGCCCAAGATAAGGTCGATTTCTACGCTGACCCAGGTTTACAGTGCGATGTTCCTGCAGCTTCTCCCACAAGTGGTGGAGATTCTCGCCATGACGACAGACAAAATTCCAATTTCACCCACCTGCTGCTCTCAAGTCCCAAAATACTCTGCCATCTGTTTTAGTTTTGTAAATTCCCTAGAAGTCCCAAGTACAAATCCTGCTTTAATTCTGACCTTTGATATCCAGTTGTTCTGCATGAATACGTGGGCTAGGGTCCAGTGCAGCAGAGATGGTTCCGGGCATCCTTTTCTTGTACTTATTCTTCAGGCTCCATGGCAGGAGGCAAAACCAGAACCGAAAGCAGCAAAGGAAGCTGAACATACTTTTATGCAAAGGAAAATAGGATGTAACACCTGACACATTGTACTTATTGAAACCAATTTTTATTTTTTTTTTCCAAAGTCATGAAAAAGTAACCTATTCCATATATGTATTGTCTTTTCAGATGCTAAAATATCCATCCATATTTAGCTACATCTTGCTAGTAGCAAAATAGGTTTAAAATCCATATTGCTAGTTCCACGTAATCTACAGTAATCCGTATTCTCAGAGCTCTTTAAATCCCAGGGTTCCTATGTTCCTGTATTACAATATTCAGAGAACAGAACCGAACACTGGAGGAAACCACTGGTTCCACAGAGAACCTTGAACAATGAAAGAAAACGGTTTCAATTTCACATTGTAGAAATGGTCAGGCTTTACAACAAATTTGTAAACAAACCAGCTGATATAAAAGCCAATAGTTTATATAACTAAACGTGTACAAACGTTGCATTTTCATTAACAATTTGATTTTTTTTTGAAGGCTCATATGATTGTACTTTGGTTGACCCTGTTTGTGCTCTCGTGTTCTTTGCTGCTGTAGAGCCACACTGTAGAACCTGTCTGGAGAAAACAAGAGCACCTACACCTGGTTTAAGGGAGAATATTTTACTTTACAGGTCTGCCAGGTACAATGACAGCTCTTTTCTACGTTACTATCTGACCAAATCATCTGACTCAAACCACAAGCAGATAATCTAGGTTTTGGTCAGAGAGGATTTTGTGAAATTTTTACCTCCACTTTAAGTTAACCAATAGTTCTAGAATTATATATGAAATGCATGTTGAATGCAGCACATAACCCTTCACTCACATGTTCTTCGTACATATCCAGAACAGCCTCTCCTCGCAGTCCAGTCCTGCATCTACGTGTCCCAAACCGAGTCTCCTTTGAGAACAATCTTGGGCATCTATATACGTAGATCCATCTCTGCTCTCAAACCAGTGATGAGCCTCTACATATTCATAACCCTCTCTTCTCTCAGACCAGTCTTGCCTTTATGCATTCAGAACCACCTACTTACTCAGACCAATCCTGACCCGCCATCTATCTAGAACCATCTCTCCACTCAGACCACTCTTAAACCTCTACATATCCAGAACCACCTCTACACTCAGAGACTGCTCTTGAGCTTCTATTCATTCAGAACCATCTATCCACTGAGACTGATCTTGCCTCTCTGCGTATATAAAACCAGCTCTCTTCTCAGCTTGCCTACTTCTAGCTTTTCATGCTTGTCCTCTGGCCAACATTAATTCTCCATATTTTCAGCCATGTGTTGGACCGCTCCTTGCCAGCCTGTCAGTCTTGCTTGACTGACGTGCACACTGCCATATTCACCTCAAACCTCCAAGGAAGTATTCAGACCTTGGCAGAAATCAAAATGCACAGGTTCAACAGCGTCGGAAGCAAAATTACGTAATAGTATTGCTCTGGATTTATAGACACTCTGAATACCACTTCTGCTTTTCTCTAGTTTCTTAAATTCTACATTGTATAAACCCCCTTTCTCTCATGCAGTAGTTTCTCACAGCCCACTGACATATTGTGTCCTCAAGGAAATGGAAGACGTCTCATGACGGGATGGTGACGAATAGGCTTGGGGAGGGTATTCTGAGGGTCAAGAGTCTGAGGGAGTACATATGGCATAAGGAACATCAAACATGCAGGTCTCTAGTTAGAAAAAGTCACATACAAGAGTTTAGCACTGTGCTCCTTTAGTCAGCACTTGTAGGGTAAAAAGTCAAAACTAGCTGCCAGTCACACTTGATTGGTACAAAAAGACAATATGGTTTGGTCTAGTCAGGACTTTTAAAGTCCGCTAAAATTAAAGGCTGGCAGAGTCTGTGGGCATTAGGCAGTGAGTGCAGAGAGAAACAGTTTCAGTCCCGGGTCTCATTCCCACTTCTCATGGTTGTGATGTGGTTACTGGGGTCCTTTGAGCTGGTTTCCTGCCAGGTGGTGGCGGATTGACGGCTTTGAGTTGGCAGCATCCTCCAGCTTGCGCCAAACCACCTGCATGGCAAAACCAACCAAGGTGTTATGCACAGGAGGCTGAAATGTGAACTGCAAAGTAAAAAATGGGTTGCACACAACACAAGTGGCTTGGCTTATGCTTAACATTATAGTGCTGCTCACATTGTGCCTTTCTGGAAACAGATTTGTAAACAAAAAAATAAACACTAAACATCTTTGAGGATGAACCATGCTGTGTTAAACTGGCCTCTCTGGCAAGATGTCCAGCTATGTTTCTGTGTAAGTCCTTAGAATACCTGGAAGCTAAGCCAGCTGGACACACTATCAAACCCATTAGATAGGAAGCTTTCCTCTCCACAGTATGGTTAACTTTGGTCCCCAGTAAAATGGTGGAATAAGTAACACTTTAGACCTTGGACAGGTTTCTACATACGTTGCACATCTCCCGGACAATGGCCTTCTCTTTTTCACTGAGGTCTTCCTCGTAATCCTCAGGAACCTGCCTGTCCAGGTTTTCATGGACCTCAAGGACCTAAGATGTCAAGCAGTATCAAAAAAGTTAAATCTTGCAAACTGTGATCATACAATATAGTTATGTGGGGCAAACCTACCTAGAAGACTGCCGGTGAATAGCCAAACAGTTACCACAGCACGTTTAAGATATACGTACATACACCTCATACCCCAGTATCTGAGTTCCCATTTGCCAAGTTCCTGATATAACAAGCAGAATTTACGTTAATACCCGCCTCGATATCAGAGTACATTCCCAGCAGGATGACTTCCATCCGAACAAAGTCGACAAAACATCAGAAAAGTATTTGAAATGAGCACAAGTACAACTGTACCACTGGGTGGCATCACTGCGCCCAGCATCTGTATTCTCAGTCTCTGCCTCGTGCGGTACGTGTTCAAACAGTTTGCGCTTCATCATTTTGGTACTCTCTGTTTGGCTCCCAGTAACAGCTCATTACAGTAACAGCCAAATGCAGCAGGTACATTTTATATTTTTTTTTCTATTTTATACCATTTTCATTTCTTAATTTTTATAAAAAAATTGGCTACTAAATGTTCGCTGCTATCCTTACTTATAAAGAGAGAAACAATGTATGAGGCTAAATAAAAAAAAACATCTAAAAACACAAATGGATACCTCATAAACTGTTTAGTAATTAGGTAATGTTGTACCTCACTCTGAAATACAAATATTTTGGTAAAATTAATTTGGGTTTCTCAGACAAACCTGGAACGATCATAATTGTCCTCATAAGAAATAATGGAAACTATTAAGTGCAGTATTTCTAGTATTTCAAGCACCATTTCTAGGAACCATTTACACTCAAGATACCAGGGTACAGGTGTACTTGGTAGTGGTCCAATGGTCCGGGTAATGGGATGGTGAATTAGAAGAACCGAACCTTACTTTAGCATGGAAAACTGTCTGTTTAAAACACAGCATGCAGTGCAGCGCTCCACTTCACCGGGGCTGAGGTGGTGCCATGTTTGTGAAGGATGAGCGTACCTTCATAGCATGGACCACTGCCTCAGGCTTCTGTGCTGCTGGGAGGTAGCTGGGCTTCGCAGAGGCACTAGCTGGGAGTCTGGCATTGCCCTGCAGGAGAAAACAATGCAGGTCGCACATATATTTCAAGCACTTTAAGGACAATGGGGTTCTGTGAAGCCACGCTTCCTTTACTCACATTCTGTAGGCCATCCTGGGTCTGGGACAGGGAAGAGAGCTGCGACTCGGAGTGACACAGCGGCAGGCCCTTCCGCAGAGGCCGCAGGCTGGTAGCACCACTCTGCTGGATGACAGAAATAGAGAATCAGTAAAAAACCCCAGGACTTTGTCCACTGTGGTGCATCATCTCACCGCACAGCCTGATGCAGTCAGAGAAACGGGCACGGAAACGGTGGCAGGTATTCCTGCTGGGAAGACCACTCATTGTGACGACCATAAATGCGCTCCTAAAATGCGCTTTTGCTGCAAGGCTCCACGCTTTCTGTTTTTTTTAATCATCAACAAAACAGCACTGGGTCACAGCAGCATAGAGACAGAAAAACATAAAGCAAAGGCGAATGTTCAAAAGATTATAATATTTCACAGATGTCATCGCGGATTCCCATCTAGTAAGTTCCAAAATGGTGTCCGGACGTTCCAGAATTCCTTTGAATTGTCACATAGATCAAATTGTTGGTTTTTCTAATGGAAGAAAGTTAAAACACTTTGGTCATGCACATATCTACAGAACTTCCTTGCCAAGTATGTAGTACTAATCGGCCTACGTTCCATAACTTGATCAAAAAAAGAATTTTGGTCGCGGTTTGACCAGAAAATAGAGGGGGACAGATCAAGTTCTCTGTTGTATGCGTTTCCACTTCCATGCATCCTGCCCTCATTATTCCTGGTCCCAGGGAATAACCAGCCAGCTCACTCTGCTTGTATGTGTGTGTGTGCGCAGATGGTGGCTGATGAAGAAAGCCATTCAAGGTTACGGAAACTTTGTTTGCCAACAACTTTGCTTAGCTGAAACTCCCAAACTCCCACTCGAAATGCCAGCGTTAGCAAAAGGCTACTGTTTACTATTCTGCAAATGCAGTATCACAAACAATGAAAGCCTGTGCTGTTATGTAACACGATGCTGCAAATTTATCTTTGCAGGGTTTTTAAAATTTTTTTTTTACAAACCCAAAGGACACTGGAACACAAATAAACCTTTAATCTAAGTTTTGAGCACAATCTTCCTTTTCGTTTCACAGGTAACACAGTACATTAGCTCCCGCATCCACAAAGCAGTTGCACAAGCATGCCATAGAGCATCCACCCTTCAACACACCACGCACCACTTTCAAGCCAGCAGAGGGGGAAAGAGGAGGAAACCCCATGCCCCAAAAGAGCCACAGCAGAAGAGCTTCAGAAGGTTTCAGGAGGTTACCTTTGTTGGCATCTTTGGTAAACTATACCGGCTACGAGGCTGAGAGGGAAAACAAGAGGACACTGTGAGTTACAGCTCAGTATGTATGATGCTCAGGTCAATCCACGATGCCCCTGGATGCTGCATTTTGACCACCTCTGCTCTACATCCAACAACTTTCTACTAAAGGTGATGCAACCAGTTCTGTCTGACCGGCAGCTGGCCACCAGATTTAATGACAGATTTACCCATATGTTTCCAAATCTGGGCTTTTCCTAACTTTTCCTGTAATCTTATATCTTATCCCAAATTTCAGGCTCAGTCAGACAAAACCAGATTGTTTTTCTCCCGTCACACTATCAAATCTTCTTTCCAGTTATTCAGGACCACAGCAGTAAGTTGTTTTAGAAAATATAAATATTTACACCATTCTTGCACAGTGTGATAAAAAACTAAAAAACACTTAATTTCAGATATTTATCTCTGGCCTTGACAAATAATACAGTTAATATAAAGCAGGAGACATTTACAGGATAAATATGTTCTGTCTATGATTGTTTATGAGTGTTTGTGTGTGTGTGTGTGTGTGTATGCGTGTGTGCGCGTGTGTGCGTGTGTGCGTGTCAGTGTCACCAGTTTGGCAGATGTATGGTATTTATTAATAGGCCCTTATCTGTGATCTTACCCAATATAAGACGCAGACTATTGGGTTTTACCTGTGACAGGAGCTTCTTGTTGTCGTCCTCCAAAATGCGAACCTTGGTTTCTAGTTGCCTGATGTAGTTAGAAGATGGATCTGGAAAAAAGGTACACAAGAAGGACTATCAATCTGACAAAGTTAGGCAGCATGTGTTTGTATGAGAGAGTGTGTTTGAGACAGCCACTGAGAGCGCTCTTTAGCAATTTGGACTGTGATGCTCCCTTTGTTTCATGTTTACATCCAAGAAACACTGAGGCACTTTTCATGGTTTGGGCAAAATTTCTATTTCTGTCTCCAGCTGCAGCCTTGGTACCCCCACAGTCCCCACCCCCAACTCAACACCTTTGGCATACTAGATCTAAGAAACAGACCCATTCGAGGGCGCATCTTCCAGGAACGTAGCTGAGCGGTGAGCTACACTTTAATAAAGCCACCAAGCCACTGACTCTCTACACTAACTCGCCTTGTCTTCAGGGAAGCACTTCCCTCGGCAGACCCCATCGCAGTACCATACAGCTACTGACTCTGCTCCTGGATTCCCTGCACACAGCCCACGCACTGTGGTACTATGAATCTTTGCATCTTCGTTTTGAGACGGAGGCGTGAGGACGTCACGTTAATCCTTTTCTACGCTCAGACCGAAAATGATCCACCTTAAAGCATTACTTGCGATTTCACTCGGTCCAATGCAGCCACCGGGCGTCACTGTTGCACTTTAAATAACTCAGACTCACAGGTAGGGAAATTGTTATATTTTAATATGGCTGGCTATTAATTTGGTTGGCACTCCCAAGGTGGTGAATATTGTAGTAAGTGCTGTTGCAACAATGGATCATTATTAAATTTATTGCTTAGCCACACAAATGGGTTCTCAGTAAATCGGCAGCCCTCTTTCATGCCTCTAGGTACCGTTGGTGACTCAGAATCGGGTGGTCTGATGGACGCCAAGCCGATTCACCAACCTCTATACAACTCCTCCTCTTCGCTGCCACCTTCCCTTTGACTTCCTTTAGGTCTGATAATAAATAAACTTTAAGAAAAAATTTATTTGCCACTCAAAAATGCAGCGTCGTGGCATCCTGAAGGTGCTGTTATGGGCAGCTTGAGTCCATCGGCAAATACAGTGTCTGTAGCTGGGCGAACTGTGACATAAAATGAAACACTTAAGGATATGAGCATGTAACCAGAAGACTGTTGGTTCAGACTCCACTCCCTGTTATGGCACTAGGATCCTTCATTGAATTACCAAGGCTGAAGTGTTGAGGTAAGAATACCCAGCTATTTAGATCTGTGAGTTACTATAAGTCTTACTCAATAAATGTGTCAATGAAGCAACTAAATAATAGTTACTGGCAAACAGAGGTGGTCCAGACATGGCAGTAATCATTAACAGCGTTGCATAAACAGAACCCGCACTGCCCTTGGAACCCCGTAAAAAAGGTCAGCAACATGGCGTGTGGCTGGATATCGAAGGCCAGGCAGAAGGCAAGAGAGAAATTCCTGTCCAGATATTCTCCAGAACCACTTATAAAAATGACTTTCTTTCTTACAACCAGCAAGCACAGAAAGCGAAGACATAAAGCAGCCCTTAAACACGACGCGTGCAGCATTCAGCATTTCGGCAAAGCCGAGAACTTGGTTCGCTGGCAAAAGTACAGTAAGTGGGTAAGGATTATGCAAACCGCGTTGCCATTGTGGTCCAGTGGGATTATGTCACTTTCCGCCAGACAGGAATGTTGATTTGTGTTGACAGAATTTTTAGGACTCCCTGAGCGCAGCAATGCAGCGTGACTCTCCCACCACAATGCGGCCTTCCACAGAGGGGCAGAGTAATGAAACGCAGCCCACGTAGCACCCCAGAGTTTGGGTGGGGGGCACATCCAGCTGCACGCCGTTCGCTCGGTGAGGCTCCCCCTCTTTCCGAAAACATTCCATCGATCGAAAACACAAGCGAGCCACTCGGCTCTCCCGCATGCTACCTCCCGCAGGACTGGCACCGCCATACAACTCCAGACCCAATTTCCGCTGCATGAGCAGGCTGAGCCATGCTCAAAACAAACAAGTTTTTTTTATTCGAGTAAAGAGCCCAGAGAAGTAGGATCTTTAGTTATGAATGCATAACCAGCCAAACCCAGTTGGCTAAGAGCAGACAGAGCCCTCGAGCGCTGGGCTTCACCAAGCAAGGAGGAAGGCAGGAAACGGAGCAAGCTGAACCTGTCTGGGTCTAATCCTAACCCTGTGTCATGTTCTCCTCTCCAGGCCCCACCTAAATGACTCACACTGCGTGCTTTGTGGCCTACACGCAACATAAATAGTCTGGATAGTTTACTGCAACAAGTCACTTTGAATAACCTGTTCAGGATCTACTGACAACTACTCAACCCCACACTGAGGTCCACAACAAAAAGGCTATTTGATTTGCCCAAGTTTTGTGAGTTTCCACCTTCTTTTGCATTCCAGATCAGTCTGAAACACACCCCTCACCTATTGTATGCCCCACAACAAAATATTCAAATATGTCTTTAGTCTGCGCTCGAAATTTCTTTCATTGCTTCCAAACACTGCGCTTACACACCCAACCGGGTGAGAAATCGCATATCCTTTGAAACAAGCGTTCTACCATGGAGCTGGAGCCGAGCCGCACTCCCCGTATGACGAAGTCAGGCACGTCATGTCACGCTTCAGCTCGAACGCCTTTTTTCGGCAGCAACGTTCCGTCACGCAGACCTTCCCCTTGACCACGAGATACGGAATCAGGCTCCAATCTGCACATCGCACTGTCGCGATTTCCATCGGACACCTGGCTGAAAATCAGCACGCGGTCCAACATACAAAAGTAAGATGTGGGAAAAATTCACCTTTGACTTTCAAAGGAGAGTACATGATAACATAGAGATCCCAGGCTTTCAAGCCTACATTTGCAGCTTGCCTTGACATGCTGTTCTCAGCTAAGATGCCATAATGTCTAGGAGAAATTTCTGCACGTCTGCAGTTTCATCAGAGTACGAGAAGATGAGGCAGTAATTCCCAGATGTCCTGAGTTTCCAAATGAGATTTTAAAAAGATGGAATTGCAAAATCAAACTGCAAATAAACCGCAGATTAGAACGATATTATACTTAGTATTTCAATGTTGGAATTGCACCCTGACAAGTGAAAATGACCTTGAACATCGCACCCACCCCTTTGCACGAACAACCCGAGTCGAGTCGGTTACTTTCCATTTTCATGCAAGATCCGTGATTCCTACCTCTGCCCTTCCCTGCAGGAGCTTTAAACTCCAGCTTTTCCTTGACTTTGTGCTGTGAATGTGACCCCCTGCCTTCCCTACGGCTGCACCGCAGTAACCTCCCATTACAGAGGCATTATAGGGCTGTTTCGGCTCGCGTCTTTGTAAAGCATGGTTGCGGGGGGGTTGTCATGCGGAAGAGGTCTTACAGTGTGCAGACCAGTGTAAACACCGCTGTTACCCAGCTTGGGATGAGCTTGTAGCCTTTACATTTGCAAGCTGTACACTAATGCTGTAATCATCTTACTGTACAAAGCTGCAGACTTGTGCTCATTCTTAAGTTTCCCTCACTCTCCCTCCCTGTGCCCTTCCTGATGCTCCCAGCAGTCAAACATGGTAGCAACTTGAACAAACTTGGCTCCTCTTGCAACTGCAGACAACCGCGTCCCTTAATATTTGCACAAGAACTTTTTTTTTTTTAAACACTCCCGAGGCCAATGCACGAGAAAACATTTGTCATTTCCCCCCCCCCATTTTGTGGCTCTTTGTGACACAAGGCAATGAAACTGATATATGGAAGTGCACTTCTTTCTTGGTAAGAAAGCACATGATCTAGTGTGAAAATACTTTAGATTGCACTAAATCAAGTCTTCCCCCTTGTTGCAGGAAGAAATTATTTCAGCTTTCTCTTTCTATAACTTATATGAAGTGTCAGAAGATACAAAACTCATATTTCATATCATCATGAGTTCATTTTTCAGTCTGACTCAGTATAATACACCAGCTGCATTACTTGGCACTGCTCAGGATGAAAAGGTGCAGTGGTGGAAAGGTAATAACACATTACATAACCACCAAACTGCTTTACCATCAAAGTGGTAGCATTTATTACAGTAAAGAATAAATATTATTAGTGCTGTTGGACAGGTAAATGCAACAAAGTTTGATGTGTGTTCCAGTCGTAGTCAAGTGGAACGGGAAAAAAAAGTATATATTACCAAACTTTACTACGACCTACTGTGTGTGGCAGCATGTGTGAGATAGATACATAGTTTATTAATTTTTACATTTTTATTTCATCATATATAAATAGCTACTGTCACCTTTGATCGAATACATAGATGGCACTGATAGCAACGCACACAGTGGCCATAGTGACATGCATGCAATATCTTTTGTGCTTGTGGGATGACAAAATGCACCAGTGTGACACACGTAGACTGTGCATATGAGAAGTTACTACCCTTGCTTCTCTGGATAGTAAATGATTTTTTCAGTGTTTATTGAACTTGACTACGCAAAAACCCCAGTGTGACAAGTACCCATGTGCCAAATAGACAAGCAGACGAACAGCCGGATAAACAGAGATTGAGCTTAATAGGTTTACGGATTATTGCTGCAATGGAGGGAGAGGGAACACAGCAACGCCTGCAGCTGGTTAACACACCGCGCTAACACACACCCCACTTTACAACAAGGAAGAACCTGTGAAATGTCATGAGAATGTCAGGGAAACTCCTCCTCACTCTGATGGTACTACAACAGTCTTTAGAGTTCTGCACATTGCATGACACTGGTTGTGGGGCTTCTCCGAAAAGGTGGCAGCTTTAGGCCCCAAGGCCACCAGGGAGCTTGATGTGACATAATACTGTTTCCATTAATATCGCTGTCTCATGCCTCTACTTTATTTACTCTACACAGCAAACACAGTAGGTGCCCTGCACGGGAGGGGTGAAATAAGACATAAAGAAGAGGTAAGTAATGAGGGATGAGTCCTGATGGTTCGCACATAACTGCTGCGGAGGGCGATAAATGCGAGTATGTTTTGTAAATAACCGGCTGGATCATTTGCGCCGTGTTTGTGTACAATTTACTGCCGAACAAAAACACACCGAATGAAACCCTACTGCCATTTAAGAGGGAGTTTTAACTTTAGCCTTTTCTAAAAATCCATTTTTGGCTCCTAGGTCAGCTTCTAATTTATTTACTGGCTGTGTGTTGACCAGTTTTACTACCTAATGTTTATTAACCTACTAAGATTCTTTTGGCTAACAGAAGTACAGAGCAAGCAATGACCTCTCACTTGTAGCAACTGGCTTGTAAAAATTGACTTCCAACTGCAACAATCTTTCCAGAATTACAAAACAAGGTGGCCATTTAATTTCTCATTAAACAGACTGGCAATGAAGCTGCTCGCTGTTAACATGTAATCGATTTTCAATTTTACATGTAGTATCTGGCCAGCTGCTTACGTACTTTTAACTCGATCTTTTAACTATTTGTCCATTTATCAAGAAAAAAAACCCATCGCTAAACTGATGCGTTACATTTTTTAACACGAAATAGATGAAGACCGCAGCAAAACTGTCTGGATGATCTGGTTTTTCCTTTAGCATTAAACTGTATTTTACTTCAATAAATCATTGTGCTGCTTAAACTGTTTCGGTTCCAGTTTATAGCATAAAACAGGTAAAACAGAAGTACGTACATATTTTTATGTACAAAAAGGACTGTTTCGGTGGGTGTTTTATCGGGATCATGTGTTGCGATGAGCCAGAAGGTATCGTGTGATGCTGCAGTTGTTGACTTTGCCTCCAGGAAATCTACATGGATCAAGTTATGTAACTGTTTGGGTTAGGTGAAGCTTCCTTTTCTGCTGAGCACTGCACGGCTCACCTTTCTTTTCTGCACGCTGTTTTCACTGAGCGCAACTAGTTTTTAATTTGTGGATTAGTTGCAGCTACTGGTAGTGTAGTCTGGAAGTGTCCTGTTCTAATGTTATACCAATACAAAACACCCTTTGAACATTTTTATTCACAGCATCCTTCCAAACTAAATTGTTAATCCGGCACATTTTGAGAACGAGAACTTAGCTGTTTCGTACATCTCCTTGTACACAACGTGAGTGAAAGAAGCACCGAGTTGCACTTTCCCAGGGCTCTGCCCAAGCTGCCACTTCTGATGGGGCCCCAGGAGTTCCCAAGGCAAAAGCAGTTTCCTGGTTCCAGTATCACAGCTGAAACCACAGACGAACTGAGGACACATTTTCCACTTATTAGAGCATCTACTGGGTTTTGAAGCAAAAATCATGCTGTAGATTTAGTGTAAAACCTGCCCTAATCCCATGGAAACCTGAATGTACCATGCACTGGATGCCAATGCCGAAAGAACCGCAAATATTTTAAAAATACACTCCTGACTACAAGAACGATGATTCTTCCCTTCTTCACTTTTAATAAAATTGTAATTCTTAAAATGACAAATTTAGATGTTCTAATCGTCTTTATACGGTGTTTGGAAAAAGCCAGATTTGTATGTAAGAACACAGAATTGGAGGAATTTGGTTTCCCACTGTTCATGGGGGATGGGCACCAAACCCGAAGCAAAAAAAAAAAAAAAAAAAAAAATTTAAAATAAAATAAAACAACCCCCCCTTCCCCACTTTTGAACACATTTCTTATTCTCTTGGCTCCGGCTGCAGCTCCGTACTTCGGCACGGCGAGGAATGCCGGTCTGCTGGCTTACTTCACACAAGATGGGAGTTAAAAACAAATGAGCTCATTAGAACGTGACAGAGCGGCGCTTGGAGCCCCAGAGACGGGACCGCATGCCAGTGCACAGATAAGACTGTTTCCTAGCAACGACTTTCTGAAGGTACTGCTGCTCCCATGCTGAAGCTGGGGCCTCCCTTCTCCTCCTCCCTCTCCTCCTCCTCCTCCTTCCGAGACAGATACCTGAAGCATGGTGCTGGACATCTTGAGAACATTGTGCTCAATTCACTGTGTTCTTCCTGTTGGCTAAAATAACCGACTGAAAACGATTTGATATTTCTATACTGTATATCTATATCCACACATCTTCAGCGCTTCTGCATCTGGGAAATGCACAGACCATTCCGCGGGAAAACACTAAATGCTAGAAACGTGTCTTTAATTTTGCTCCTGCTGTATCCAAGGCACCCTGGGCGAAGGAGCCAGTAAAGGACAGCACTTAGTTTAATTTTGAGCGGAGGGAATAGGCCTAGAGGAGTTTGTCCTGCATAGAAGAAAAAAGTAGCCTTTACTGCTCATCCGGCAAATGCAAATGAACAAGACATTCCCTTCAGCGACGTCTTCTGCATCAACTAGATTCAATGTGATAGCATTGTCGGAGTGAGCGGTCCTCCTCACTACGCGGTCAAATCAAGTAGACTGCACAAAGGGGGGGGGGGGGAGAGAAGCTGAGAAAACACCAGATTTCCAAGATAATATATACATATTTTTATCATTTAACAGGCAACCACAGACATAACCTTTCATAAACAGAAATGCAATGTTATGCATTTTTCTTGGAATAAACAGAATTAAGTACGTGGCTGCAGCACCTTTCCTGAATTCTTCTCTAGGAAGTAGATGGTTGGTTACTAACTGAATACTTGGGGTGACTGACATTTGGCCTTAACCGTGGTAGCCCCGGTGGAGTGACTTGGTTGCGGTGCACTCCTCCTGTCTGCCGGTCAGGTTGGAAAGCCACAACTTGTTGCACGATTTATGTTCATGTTTATATTTATTTGCGTGTATTTATTAGCTAATGCTACCCAGGTCAGGAAAAGTGCTGCATATTGTAATTTATGCTAGTAAGCTGTTGCTTTAACCGTGAGCTCTACGCATAGCTTTGTTTCGCACTGCCCATTTACGCTGTCGGATATATTTTTATCTGGACGACACAGAGGTACGGAACCAGAGCCTCTCCTGGGACAGATCACAGCTCCAGGTTCTGAATCCTGGCGCTTCCGCCACTCTGCCATCCTGCGTGCGTTTCCGTCGCCGTGCTCTGCCGTGCCGTATCTGCGTGGCCGTCTTTGTCATTTGCTCTGCTGCAGTTCCGCTCCCGTCTCGACGCTTCATCGAGGTTTGATGGTGCTAAAGCGCGTGTGTATCTTTCCCAACATCCTTTGGGACCTGAGCTCAACTGAGGAGAAACACTTCCCCAGCATCACAAACACAAAGAGTGTGTGTGAGGACATACTCCTAACGCCGTCGAGTGCCGCTTTCATTCCCCCGCGCGAGTCTCAGCCGCAGCTTCGCGGCGTGTTCTGGAGTCTAAATGGCTCCCATAAAACTTTAATGCGGAGAAGATAAAAGGATGCTGTAAACTTGTTTCATCTATTGCAGCTAAGAGCTCCGGAGTGCAATTCTGCACACGTCTCATGACCGTCCTTCTTTCCATATGATGCGGGAGCTGAGCATTGCGGCTCCCTCGCCATGTTTATCGTACAGGAGTATGAAGCCACGGCGCTCTCGATGTTTCTCACGCCAGATCTGGGTTTTTCAACTCCCTGTTTTTCATTATGGAGTGGGAAATGAGTGCTCTCACGCCCCGTTTCCCCTGCAGGATCAAGGTGTTACAGCTCCATCACCCTTCTTGTCAATAAGAACTGGGAATTTACCATTTTGCCACTCTACCCATCGTGCAGGATCAAGGTGCTAGAGTCCTCGTCCTGTATATGACACAGGGGCAGGACATGGTAGCTCCAACCCTGTCTACCACGCAGAAGCTGAGTTTTACAGCCAGGCTCTGCTCAGAGAAATGACAGCCTGGGACAGGGTCTTGGAGAGGAAGCTGGCTAGAGCACGGCAAGGGGTGGCAATAGAAGGTTTTTGCTTCTTTGTCTGGAGAACAATAGCATCAGACAGACAGTTAGGGCGCTGGAGATGAATGCCCCCCTGCAGAGACAGCACAGGAATGCAGGACAGCAGCAGGCTGTACTGCTGGGCAATGCCTGGAAAACAGCCACATCTTCTCCACAAGTCTGTCCTACCAGGGCACATCGTTCATACAATTTTTTTTTTTGCCAAACAACTGTACTTTTCGTTCTGCCGTTCTAATAACTTAGTGGAAATGGCAGTTCAAGAGACCACAGGGCAGGTCAAACATCTTAATACAGTAGAACAAGAGTCCGAGCCATGGGACCTCTGAGTAAAACAGAATTCGTACAGAAAGACCAACTGTTCAGTTTTATTGGCCTTCATATTTCACACGAATCATGAGCCTTTATATAAGGACTTAAAATTACTCTTGACAGAGATGTGGATTATTGTAGTTGTGCAATTAAATTAATCCTCTGCTTAGTTTAATCCCAAATCCCGCTGCAATTGTAAACCTTAGTCCTGCTTCACTGCAGGCACATGAAGTATAGCCACAGATGTGTGAAGCGTGTCTGGAACAGTCCATATATTATTAAATCCATCAGTTATAACATTACGGCTCGTTTCTGTTTTTGTTGATGCCGAGCATCCTACGCGGTGAATGTGTCTGAGAGAAAAGTATGTGCCCTTTGAAGTGGGAAGTCTCTGCCATCCATCACTGCAGAAGTTCTATTCTGGAGACATGGGGCAGAGTACTTGTGACTGACAAGCGGTCTGTGCAGGGATGCCCTCGCTCTCTATTCTGCAGGGGGTGCTCCTGCCGAGGGTTTGCATCCCATCGTTCGACATATTGGACGCTCCAGTCTTCCCATCTCTTTAGATTTACTGAGAAAAGCCTGGATGGATTCATGAGCAATTAATTGGTAAGCAGATCCACGTGTGGGCTTGACAGCTCCCCTGAAACCCCTGGCTCCAGCATTCCTTAATGCACTCCGTCCTTGGGAAGGACTCAGCTCAATCCCACCTCTTTTGCTACTGCTGTGCTGCAAAGTGACCTCCATCTGCAAGCGTTCTGCTATATGGTAATCGCTGTAGGCACGGTGGTGCACCATCTCCAACTCTCCATCCCTGCTTAAACACATGCCTGAAGAGCAGCTGGTGTGGGCCATTCTCCAGCTGACCTTTTTCTTGCAGTCATTTTATGCTTCCCATAAGAAAGTGAAACTATTAAACCCCAGGAGTTCCCGGAAGCCATGTGGGGAGGTAATTAGTTCAACCTGGACCCAAATGCCACAGCAAAGGATCGACTTGCGTTCCACACTCTGTTCTATAGCGCCGTTCTCTCATCTCATCCTGCCCCTACATACGGTTTGTGCAGGGACCCAGCAGTCAGAAGCATGGCTGCAGCACAAGTCCTGTGGGAGGGATGTCCTAAAATTGGCCGAGGCCCAGCTGCACGACGCCGTGTGACGTCTCCCACCAGGGCTAAATCCCCGGAGCCGCAGAGACGCAGCCGTAATCCACTCATTGAAGTGGAACACCTGCCTAATTGGGCCAAACTTTTACTGAGAAATAACTTTTTTTTGGCTTGACACAACTTCCTAAAAATACTTCTTAAAGCTATTATTTCCGCCACACTAAGTACATCATAGTAAACAAAGATGCTGTTTATTTATAATAAGATTTGTCCACTGCATCGAAATTGTGGGCAAATTATTTTTCAGATTTTTTTTTTTTTTCCACAGCATAAGAATGGCTTTAAAAGTGGATCAGCGTGTGCCCGAGAGAGTCTGCCTCAACCCTGGTCCTTTCCAACATTAGGGGGAAGTGATTATACTACCACTCTAAGAGGACTTTAAGGGGTCACGCTCCAGGTCAGCCTTTGTATCGCAGGATTATCAACGGTTCCTCCACAGATAGCCTTCCACCTACACAGTGCCCAGGCGGTCCTTCATTCAGCTAACCCCACTGTGTGCTGCCATGCTTAAACGTATGCCGTTTCCTATCGTTGCTAACGCAGAGGCTGAAAAACAAGCAGCCCAAAAAGAAAAGTTATGCTGGTCACATCTTTTGTCTAAGGCGAGCTAAAGGTCCGCGGTTCCTCCCCGTTTTTCCAGCAAAACTGGACCCACAGACCGCAAAAGACGCATCCTCCGGAGGGGCTCAGCGCCGTCTGCCACCCCAGGAGAGCAGATGCCACCAGACCGGCACGTCCACTGATCCCTGATCCAGTTACAAGCCAGAGCCAGATACAGGAGACAAATGGGAGCAACATGGAAAGTGCATGAGCAGATAACTTACACAGCATGCAGTTTTAAGACACTAATTTATATCTGGAGGTCTGCCATTTGCAAAAAGATGTTTAAACTCTATTGCACCATTGAAACAGACCAAGTTATACTGACTAAAATCATAAATATGTGTTTAAATAGTTTTAACTCAATATGGAGCTACACTGGCAATATGGAGGCCTCTATTATGCTAGAGAATGGGGAGAACATTGATTTGGTCATTCCTCCCCTAAGGCAGCAGCTGTCTCTCAGAACTGAATGGGGGAGCAAAAGCAGTTGGAGGAAGGCCGGGCCTTTCAGGAATGCAATCCCTCTTGTTCAAGTCTTCATTCATTCTGCGTGGCAGCATTATCATAACAAAGCGGCAACTCTCCTCCCCCTGCGCAATAAACCCTTTGAGACGAGCCGAGCGCTAAAACAGACAGGGCAAGTAGTGGTGTGTGACATAAATAAGCCTCAGACTGAGAACTCAGTCATTCGGGTGTAGAGCAAAACAACTTTTGAGCGAAAACCAATCACTCAATTTTAAAAATTACGCACACACACACAAAAAAAAAAATAAATAAAAAATAAATAAAAAAAACACATCAAAAATGGTCGGTCCGAGCAGTAGGAATGAAAACCGGGTGATGGTTGAAGCCCGCTGGGTTTGCAGTAAAACCGTCAGACAGACAGCAGCATTTACTGCCTCCTACTCCCTAGAGTGCAGTTTGTGTGGGTTCAGTGGGACAAGCCTATTACAAGCTTATTTGGAAACCCTCGCAGGCTTATATATAAAAGCAAGCCATGTTTGCAGGACTTTTCTTGTGTAATAGAACTAATTGCTGTAAATAACCACGCAATACAGGACAGACGCTTCCCTCCTGCATGGACACCTGCTCCCTGGCCACCAGTCTGCTACAGCCACAGTGACATCAGGACTCGATCACACACCATATTGGGAAAGCAGAAAAGTGAGTTTTTCAGCAGAGATGGGGGGGGGAGTGGGACAGAAAATCCAGAACATTTAAATGAGCTGGGTATCTTCAACTAGGTGTGATATAATTAAAGAAATGAATACAAAATGAGCAGAAAGACATCAGAAAGCTTGTTATAAGGTAAGCATTTTGTTTAAAATTTTTTTTTTTTTTTTAATTTAAAAAAAAAAAATTTAAAAAAAAAAAAATTGTGAGCTCTTTGCAGGACTTCAGTCACAACATTTGAGCTTGCTGAAACCCCCCCGTGAGGCCTGGCAATTCCTCTGAAACATAGTTGACCGCTTTAAGTGGAAAAATGCCACAACACCTCAACAACACAAATAAATGTGCATGTAAGGTTATCCTGTGTATATCTTTCAGAGGGAGAGCATCAGGAGATGTTTTTTGACCAGTCTCCTCAAGGGACAGAAACAGATATGTATGGTAATTACAATCTGCATCCCAAGCGCGGAGGCAGTCAAACTGCCGTATGGCAGCTCCTCTGGAAGCAGGGACTCTGTTTAGCTGATGCATGCTCCTGACCAGCACAATGTGATCCTCTTCTCTTTGACCGTGGGAAGAGAGAGCAGCCATGTTACCTGACCCTGTAACGGGAGTCCAGTCTGTGACCCATTTGGTCCCCTGGTGCTCCGCTGGGGGATCCAAAGGAGGTCAGCTCCTTTGTGGCAAACAGACCCCCATCAGTGCTCCCCCAACCCTGGCTCCAGCAGAGTTATTCTACACCAGAGAGGTGGCACCACAGCACAGAAGAGCTTTTGGCAAAAACAGAACATAAATATAGATACATAAAAACCAAAGATGGCTCCACAGCCATTTCAGCTTTTATGTGAAACAACTTAAGAGTTCTAACTAATAATTAGCTCTATACCTGCACCCCAGTATCTGACTGTAATTGTTTTCTAAAAATGGCTCAAATATCACAAACTCAAATATCAGGAAGCTACTTCTATTATTTAAGAGGACAATTATGATTTATTCCAGGTTCACATGAGAAACCCCTATTAACTTCCTCAAAATATCCCTAAAATTCTAAAATATCTATTTTATTGTGGGGGAAAAACATTTTAAACAATAACTTAATTACCAAACCATTAATGAAGTAACTAATATGGATTTGCTTCAATATTTTCATTTATTTTCTAATATCGTACATTATGCTTCTTTCCTTAGTAGCAATAGCAACAAATATCTAAAATTCAAATATGTGTCTAAAATGCAGAAATAAAAACAAGTTAAAATAAAAAAAATATACTAGGAGTAACAAGCTGTTATCATAATGAACTGGTGTATTAACTGACTGAGCAAAAGGGGTCGAAATGACGAAACGAAAGCTGCGTTTGACCCTGGGCCACACGAAGCAAAGACTGGGAACACAGATGCTGGGCACAGTGACCCCACCTAGCGTCACACTTGTACTCACACCCCTTTCCTGCAATTCTCTGATGTGGTTCTGCAACCCTCAGATAGAACTCCTTACGCTAAGACGTTTCAACTCTGATACCAAGATGGGTATTAATAGATACTGCTCATTATTTCAGGAACTCGAAAACCGGGAGCTCAAATACTAAGGTAGAGGTGTATATTTTAACAGGCTAATTTCAGGTGAAGTACTGTGATTAGGGGTTCAGTAACAGAGCCCCATCCTGGAACCTGAGTTATCAGGCTTCGGGTTACAGGCCCATTAACCTTCATACTACCTACCGCGCAACTGCAACTGTCACCATAATAGGTTAACTCTGGCAGGGCATGAAACCGCAAGGGTGATGATGCCTGGTGTTCCCAGGTGAGGAGGTCGGTCTGTATGGGAAACTGGAGAGGGGTCTTCCTACTGGTCCTGCCCACTGACCACCTCAAAGAAGCCTTTTTCTTAGGGGCTGCATTTCTGTTTACTCAGTTGGTGTTCGGGGAGGGGGGGGGGGACAAAAGCTCAACAAGCAAACCATGACCAGAATTAACCCACTGAGTGTGAGCTAAGAGAGGGGTCTTGTGTCCTGAGACAGACCCTCAGGGCCAAGGAACTGGACAGTCTAGACAGCAACATTAAAAATCCACACATCCATACTGATGGGGTACATTCAGGTTTGATGTTTCAGACACAAGTCCACTTCTTTTGCTCCCAAAATGCTGCAGAATGTCTGGGAACTGCAAAGAATGGACCGGACCACAATGAACCGTATTTCTTTATATTCACATTCATAAACACACACACTTGAATCTAAATCCAAAAACAAAAATTTGCAGCTGTGTACTCTACCCTGCTATACTGTTTCTGACTGATTCACACCTTTATTTCCCAAGCTTGGAGGGGTGGCAGTAGTAATGCTCTTTGACTACATATCTTTAAAGTCTCACTTCAGGGAGGGCTCTGCCCTGTGCTCTGGGTGACCCTTTTACAACCCATGACCCGACCCCCCCCCTTCCCCCAGCAAGAGCCGAAGCTACTACCATGCCTGTAAAACAGCCATTGTTTGCAGTGCTTTCTATTACCTTGTTACCAGGATATAAATTACAAAAAAATTCATGGATACAACAGAACACCATGGAACATGAAGAGGCATAAAAAGTAAGAGTAAGATAAGCAAAGAAAAGTGATGAGAAAGTCAAGGAGATGAAGCAGTAAGTGAGGGGGGAAAAAAAAGTTTGGGAGTGGCGCAGTAAAGAGGAGGGAGGGAGTGAGAGACATTAAGAGTGACCAAGAGCTGATGAATTGGGACACCGAACAAAGAAAAGCACACTTTAATGCAGCATCCAACACAACACACACACACTAACCCAGGTAAGTACAAATGTCACAGTTTAAGTAAACCTGTTCGGATGGATAAGTGTCTTATGATTTTAGTTCTACTTTCATCTACACCAGAAAGAGTTAGGACTCAGTACGCAAGATACATTTGCTTTTCACTCTTTGTGTGGACTTCACACTAAGCTTAATCTTTTAATCTTTTATCTTTAAACTTTAATCTCTATATCTAAAAATCTGAATCTCCGTTTGTCTCTTTGTTTGTTCTTTATGCATGGCTTTGTTTTTCAAGCCATACACTTGAAATGTGGTACACAGGTCCGAGTGAGGTTTTTGTGTAGTAAAGTTCATTAAACAGCAAAAAAGGTTACCTTGTATTTTGAAATTTTCAATCTGGGCTCTCAAGGCTCGGCGAGGTGGGAGTAATGGCATCGCACGCAGCCCACAGTAAAGTCATATGTAGAGTATGTAGTCACGCAGGCAGATTTTCTCCACACACACACACACACACACACACACACACACACACACACACACGTTGGCTGAGACACTACACATGCTTTAGCATGCAAAATGCAGACGTATTTTCTCGCTTAACACAAACACACACGCACGCAAGGATCGGACACCATACACACTACATACCACACGCGTAAGGATTTTTACATTGCATGTGTTGAAATGAAAAAATATGCATGTTAAAAAACACACGATACCCTCAGTGCTGCACACATTAATGATGTATAGGTAGTAAAGCTTGGTGATGTATATTTTGTTTTTTTCTTTTGCATTTGCTTAGGCCTGTACTAAATACAACCACTTTAATGGTAAATGTCACATTTTAGTATTATATTAATAATATTATTATTTATATAATGTTATTCCTTTTCACCGTTCCTACATCTTTTTGACCCAATCGGTGCCAGCACTACCGACACAGCACAGTTAGTCAAATAAAAGCTCCAAAGTTCATGTTAAAAAAAAAAAAAAAAACCACGGACACCTCAAAGCTGACAAACAAACTTTGGTAATCTTAGGGAAACTCCAAGATACGCATTGTGCTTGACCCCAAATGTCACCAAATAAATCAGTGACAAATTAAAAACTAAACCAGTAAGTTTTCCACAACCCATTACCAATGAAACAAAGCCTGACTAACACACACTGTTACCCAACCTAAAGACACGCTGACCACCAGGCTGTTCCCGAACTTCTCCGCTGTGTGACCAAACACCAACCGCAAGCGGTCATGTGCGGTTAAACAAATATCACAAGCCACCCTGGCAAGACGAGCTGGTCTTCTCACACCTGTGGTTTCTCCGGTGTTTCTTTAATGTTTGTATGCATCCAAAAATAATCACATTTGTTGGGTCACGTGAATAAATGTTGACATGTTGTCAAGATTATCTAGTATGTCAGCACTGATCCACTAAATCCATCCCAAATCTATGATACCCAACAGGATTTGTGATTCGTGATGGTTCCTCATTGTAAGAGGATCACAATAATGGCAAACCGCTGAGGCGTGTCAGTGGTTAAGGTGACAATGTATCCCATTTCCTCCCCAAAAACATTCGCTTTCAGTAAGCAAGACTCACCATCGAGTCCATTAGGGATGCTCTGGTGGTGGGGAGGACCACAAACGTCCTCCATGGACCTTCTTTCACTCCCCACCTTGGGGTCCTCCGGTTTGTGCGTGTGGCTGTGATGATGGTCAGGGCTGCCCGTGCTGCCCGTGCTGGAGGTACTGCTCCCATCCCCGACATCCCGAACCGTGCCGGAGCCCCCGTTCAGGTTGGTGAGGCTGGACTGGCTGTCGATGGAGCTTCTGGAGCCAGCTCCGCTCCTCTGCTCATCCAGCATGAGGATGATCTCCTTCAGTTCCATGTTCTCCTGCACCATGCTCTCCTGATTGGCCTCCAGCTCCGTCAGCTTCTGCTGGTACAAAGCCATCTCCTGCCACATCACGGTGGCCGTGTAGCGCCCAAACCGCTGCCACTCCCTGGACAGCTTCTTGCCCTTCTGCCTGTCATCGTCGAGGAAGCAGCACAGCTCCCTCAGCTCCTGGTTGTCCTCCTGCAGCTTCTGGTTGACCTCCTTCAACCCTCGGATTTCATGGAGGTGCACCTGCAGCCTGCGGTTCACGTCCTTCATCATGTTGCCGTGCTCCACCATGAGGCTCATCTTCTCATGCTCCGTCTTCCTCAGCCTTTTGATCAAGTCCTCCTTGCTCCATTTGAACAGTTCCGAGTCGCTCACTTTGCTCAGGTCATCCTTGACAGCATCAGCCTTGTTCGCAGCCATCATTCATCCGGATGCGTGTACAGTTCACAGCGCGACCACAGCGACGACTTCAGTGCGCCCCAACCGTGTCATTTAACGCATTCGCATGCGTGACCCAAAAAACAAACGGCACCGATAACGCAGTGGGGAAAAGCAACGAACCGGCGACCATTATTAGAACAAAAAGCCCCGTGCGTTGAATCAGGTGTGACCCAAAGAGGCATGAACCGAAATGCAGAAAAATGCGAGTTTGAAAGCCCGAAGAGCCCGGAGACGCCCCGTCCCCTCGCCTCACGTTACAGCACACGGCGCGCTTCACACCGCGGTACTGTACCTGGTAGGTGCAGTAAATATCGGACCGCACGGTGTTCGCCAGCAGCAAGGGCGGGTGTCGGCGCACTCCTTCACCTGCCGCAGCACTCTTAAGTCACCCGCATGAATCACGGTCACCCCCGGCCGCGGGCTGAACACGAAGCCCGAGTCCCCTCAGACGCAAAGGTCGTACGAAAGCCCGCGCGAAGACGCAGCCCTCGTCTCTCCGCGACGGCCTCTCCCAGGTCACAACATCCAAGTTTTGCGCGACGAACAAGTGCGGCCGAGCCACTGTCCGCTGTCACGCCGCCACACCGCGGTTCTTGTCACTCCTGTCACCGCCGCCCTCCCCGCGCAGAAGCTCCGCTCGCGTCGCGTCGCGTCGCGTCGCCCCGGGGGATTCAGTCCGGCAGCCAATCGGGGCGCGGACGGGCAGCGCGTGCAGGTTGAATCCTATTGTGAGCGAGGCTCCGCCTTCTTAAAGGGCCAGCGACGCCGATGCGCGACACGTGCGCTCGGCCCACAAAGGGCTGGCAGAAACTTGCGGCGTGGCAAAAAATAAACGTTTACGTTGCTAGGTAATGCAAATTCTTTCAGCATAATAAATGTTGACAGTAAATGGAAACATGCGTGCTGATTTCTTTGCTGGCTTAGTTATAACTTGCATATAAGTTGTGTAGGCCTCTTGGTAGCAAAGCAAGTCTAACAATGCTGAACCTGTTCTGAGCTGAGCTGAGTACCCCATGCCGTGATGGATGAGATCAGCGCCTGCACCCGGACCTCAACTTATTTCGCTTCTACTGTCTGAAATAATATTATATATGGCAGTGTAGTCTTTCCTAGCTGTAACTTGTGG
Organism: Heterotis niloticus; assembly: GCA_018136845.1. Lineage (NCBI taxonomy): Eukaryota > Metazoa > Chordata > Actinopteri > Osteoglossiformes > Osteoglossidae > Heterotis > Heterotis niloticus. The sequence continues at coordinate 29,960,775 of CM030895.1, read as the reverse complement.
AACTATTTTTATACCTAAAATGCTCAGGAGGCAGGCAGCTGGTGGCACTCACCTTTTTCGTTGGAAGGTTTTGTTTTCCTCTCCTCATTTTTCGGCAGGTTTACGTTATTGCTTTTCTAGTCAATGTAGTTGTTAATGTCATTAAATGAACGGCTAATCTTTTATTTGTAGGGTTACTTTATATCTATGACTTCTGTTCTGCTTTTTAATCTGTTGTTCAGCACTCTGGATCTCTGTTTGAGCAAAAATGCTCTATAAAAATAAACTGAACTGAATGTAGGAAATGTGCAAACTGTGAAATATTTCAACTGAAAAATTATATAATCATTCACCCATAATTTATAACTGCTGTGTCCAGGTTAGGGAATCACAACCGCTTCCCGAATGGGCACCAGTCCTTCGCAGGGTGACCACACACATTTGCAGTTATGCACACCTTATAGGCTGTTCAAAGTGACCAATTAAGCCAAAACACATGCAGACAAAGGAAGAACATGCAAACACCCCACAAACTGAGATGGATTGAAACCCACCGACACACTGGCTGTACCTCCCTGCCAGCCAAAAATCATATTTCCCCTGGTCAAAACAAAACTCACATAATTTAAATGTACAGCACATAAATCAGTTTATTTAAAAAATTTCATGTAACATTAAATTTTATTTTTATTCCACCAGAACAGCCCGTTGCTGTTTAAAAATGTTTAGTAAATGAAGGAAATGTGGTTTTTCCCAGGCTATTTTCTATAAATACTGAACGTTCCGACAGTAATCTCTGACGGAATTAAAATTTGACTTTAATCCATTTAATACGATCGGTATTTGAAAATATTTTAATTTGTATATAAAAGCTAAACCAATACAATGAATTAAAGAAAGTAAACAGCAGTTTTGATTTTTTTCTGTTTTAAGTGCGCCTTTCAGCTTCTAAACCGCACCAGACGGCCTAGGCGCGCTACAGCGTTTGTGTGAATGGAGCGCCACCTCGTGGTCACAATATTAATTTACCCGTGGGCCTTTCCCCTCTAAATGCAGCAACTTCTAAATTCCGGCCCTACGTCGGAGCAGCTTTTCATTTCTGTTATTTATATTTTATTTACTTTAATGATGTAATAAAAAGTAAAACTTACTATACTGGGGTAATAATTAAGATGCTGTATTTAGTAAAGCGACAGCAAGGGGCTACAACTGACGCCTGGTCTTTTTTTATTGTGTTTTATGCTTAATATTTTTACAAGGCGTCTACCAACTTCCGTCGCTTTAAGCGGGATTCCTCTCTCACTTAGTGGGCGGCAACCACGCCCTCTCCTTCCCACAGCACTGGTGTTCGATCCATAACATTTGTTTTTTATAACTTTTGTCATCTTCTGGGAGTCTTGCGAAAACCCCAGCAGAGACCCAACTATTTCGAAATCAAATAAATAACTGCCCTATTTATGTAGTCTAACATAAATTTTGTCATTGAGTTAACATGAAACGCCTGATTTTTACTCTGACAAAATGAAGAGGAAATTCAAGGAAGTTATCATTTACACAAACATAACAATGATGGTTCCTTTTTTTAATAAATATGTTTATATCGTTCACTTCTTGCAGTTCTTTTGAAACGAAATTCCTTCCCATTGTTTTATTTCCAAGTCAGCTTTTTCTTAGAAATGTACACGGTGTGAAAATTATCTATCGCCGTTCTAGTAGTTTTACAATAATTCAGTCAGTATAAGGACTTTTAATTTGTACAAAGACAATGAAAATAAAAATCATCATCGCCATCATCCTGTAAGGCCTCTTTGTTGTAATGGTGTTCTGTAGTGAAGTTGTGTGAAAGGCAAGCAAGCAGGCAGACAGGCAAGAAGGCAGCCAGACAGGCAAGCAGGCAGGCAGGCAGACAGGCAGGCAGGCAGGCAGACAGACAGGCAGGCAGGCAAGCAGGCAGACAGACAGGCAAGCAGACAGGCAGGCAAGCAGACAGACAGACAGACAGACAGGCATGCAGGCAGACAGGCAGGCAGGCAGGCAGGCAAGCAGACAGGCATGCAGGCAAGCAGACAGGCAGGCAGGCTGGCAGGCATGCAGGCAGGCAGACAGACGCCGCGCACATCTGGCCGCTGCACACACGCTGCCATGGTGACGACATCTGCACGGAAGTCCTGAGGCTGCCTAATGTGTCTGATTCATGTCTGCGGTCCAGAAGCAGAACTCGGCGCAAGAACTTCTCCGGCGCCGGCACAAAACACCAAAATGGCTTCTAAATTCCGAAACGCGGAATTAAAGTCGGCAAACGCGTGACATGGACGCGACTCGGACGGAATCCAGCGTCGCAAAGAAGTCCGCTCGAAAGCGTGGATGATTTGCGCGTTTTTTAACGACGCACACGCACGCTGCGGGTTTTTTTTTTTCCCTCACCCCCCCCCCCCCCGTTTGCGTAACTCCTCGGAGGAGGAGACCCTTCCGCTCCCGCAAGCCTGCCGACGGCAAAATGCGGGACGTCGGGGGCCGCCGGGCTGCTGGGCTCCCGCCGAGCCTCGCGCTGCTCGCGCTGGGGCTCGCGGCGGCGCCGGCGCGCGCGCACCCACAGTGCCTGGACTTCAAGCCGCCGTTCAGACCGCTCGAGGGGCTCGAGTTCTGCGCGATGTACCGGGACCTGGGCTGCTGCGACTCGGCCAAGGACCGGGAGCTCATGGCCACCTTCTACGCGATCATGGACCACTTCTCGTACCACGCCTACTCGAGCTGCGCGGGATACGTCCAGGATCTGTTGTGTCAGGTAAAACATGGTGACGGCCAGTCTGCTCCCTTCGATAAGTCGCGCAAAGTCGCTCACCGGAACCGCCATTCCATCGGGTCACTTTCACGTCACATTTTTTTAAAAAATTGTTGTTCGACTGGAATTCATCCGTGTGAGCGAATGACCCGAACACCAGGCAAAGTTTCGCGGTGTCATCTGTGTACATGGCCGCCCCGTCACCGAAGAAGTTGGGTCCCTCTCCACCTGTGCGTGTCCCTGAGGGGAAAAAAACTATTTCAAAATGAGCCAAAAAGTACAGGACACGCTATGTGGTAAAGCTGCGTTGCACTGTGTTTTTGGGCGCGGAACCTACATTTACATTTCTTTGCAAACACATTGTTACATCCGTCCATCCGTCTGTCCGGGTTCCTTAGCCATTTTGGTTCGCGGACATAATTCCATGTGCTTTCGACCATTGTTGCCTACATCGCGTATGTCCGCTCTCTTGCCTTGTTTGGCGTCCACAGGAGTGCTCCCCTTACGCGGCCCACCTGTTCGACGCCGAGGACCCCAGCACACCTATGCGGACCGTGCCGGGCCTGTGCCCGGACTATTGCTCGCGGTTCTGGTCGACGTGCCGCTCGGTCATCACCTTCCTCTCCAACGACACCGTTCTGGCAGACCTGGAGGAGGACCAGCGTCGCTTCTGCGAGTACCTGAAGCTGGATGATGCAGACTACTGTTATCCACGCCTGCTGAGCAATGAGCGGTTAACCAAAAACCTGGGGAGGGTGACGGCCGATGCGGAGGGCTGCCTGCAGCTGTGCGTGGAGGAAGTGGCCAACGGGCTGCGCAACCCTCTGGCGATGGTGCACGCCGGTGACGGTACACACAGGTTCTTTGTGGCAGAGCAGGTGGGCGTCGTGTGGGTTTACCTGCCTGATCGCTCCAGGCTGGAGAAACCCTTTTTGAACATAACCAAGGCAGTCCTGACCTCCCACTGGGAGGGGGACGAAAGGGGTTTCCTGGGTCTCGCCTTTCACCCCAATCATAAATGGAACGGGAAGCTGTACGTCTATTACTCGGTGGAGGTGGGTGTCCATGAGAGGATCAGAATCAGCGAATTCCATGTTTCTTCCAGTGACATGAACGTGGTGGACCACGGCTCCGAAAGGTACGTGCGTGCATCGTTGTCTGGTGACGATCTGCTCGGATACATCTTGAGGAGACATCTGACAAAGTTTAAAAGATGAGGGAAGGGTGTAGAGGCTACAACGGAAGTGTCTGTAATGCTCTTTCAATGTTGATCTCTCTTCTTTCTTCAGACATTTTAAAACGTCCTACCGATGTTTTCGATCCTTTTCAGGATTATTTTGGAAATCGATGAACCGGCATCCAATCACAATGGAGGCCAGCTGCTGTTCGCCGATGACGGCTACTTGTACATCTTCACTGGTGATGGTGGCATGGCTGGGGATCCTTTTGGGAAATTTGGCAACTCGCAAAACAAGTAGGAGCCAAAGGGGACCTTCAAACTCTTACTCCCTCTGCCTGGATTGCAGCTTTGCCCATTGATTCCGAGAACAGACGTTGCAAATGACTGTGCATCAACCTCGGCGACGTGCCATTTTCATACACGGCATTTCTCCATCTCTTTGCTTCCAAAGGTCAGCGCTGTTGGGTAAGGTCCTTCGCATTGATGTGGATGACAATGACAGGGGTCCACCATACAGGATCCCCCCAGATAATCCCTTCCTGCGAGAACCAGCGGCCCGGCCTGAAGTGTTTGCCTATGGGGTGCGGAACATGTGGCGGTGCTCTGTGGACCGAGGCGATCGTGTCACAAGGGAGGGAAAGGGCAGGATCTTCTGCGGAGATGTGGGACAGAACAAATACGAAGAAGTCGATATCATCGAGTGGGGGAAGAACTACGGCTGGCGAGCCAAGGAGGGCTTTGCCTGCTACGACAAGAAGCTATGCGCAAACAGCTCATTAGGTAGGCGTCCTTCGACGGGCCGTGTCCGTCTTGTGTCGCCTATCGCACGTTACGCACCGGGCTCTTCATCCTGTCGTTGCTGGAAGGTCACTGTGGCCAATCGGATTTCCGGAACGCAAAGTCGCACTGTGTGTTTACTGTGTGCTCTTTTTCAGACGATGTTCTACCTATATTTGCCTACCCTCACAAACTGGGCAAATCTGTTACTGGGGGATACGTGTACCGTGGCTGCGAATACCCCAATCTCAATGGGATGTATATATTTGGAGACTTCATGAGTGGGTAAGGCTTGGCCGCTTCTTTTAGTTTCTGCCCGGGAGTTGAGAGGACACGGTTTGACTGCCGAAGCGCTTCTCTTGCACAGACGCATGATGGCCCTGCAGGAGGACAAAAAGTCCGGCCAGTGGGACTACCATGAGATCTGCATGGGCCGTGGGCTGACCTGCGCCTTCCCTGGCCTCATCAACAACTACTACCAGTACATCATCTCCTTTGGCGAGGACGAAGCAGGTGGGACGCAGCCCTGTCCAAGGGAGCCATCCCAAATTCCCTATATCAGACCATTCTAGTCACATGCCAGTGACTTTCTGATCTGCACATCTGGCTTATCAACACACCTTTTGGCTTCAGTTTATTTTCCTTTAAAGTCATTAAGTCCATCAACTCTTGTTGGAAGCATCATTCTGTTTCATACACAGTTTAAGCTTTGCCTCCGTTTTATGTGCTGATGAAAACAGGAGAGCTGTACTTCATGTCAACGGGAGTCCCGAGCGCCACATCAGCTTCAGGCATTGTGTACAAACTTGTCGATCCCTCACGGTAAGAAACGGAAACGTTTCTGCGCATTCTTCCGAGCCCAGCCCCCGTTTTACGCTGAGGAGGATCCGATTCACTTACAGCAATAACATCCGTCCATTTTCTACTTTGTTTTAACAAAAGACTTTGTTTCCAGACAGTTAAAATTCTTCTTGCATGACTGTTACTTCTCAGCGTTGAGAGTTAAACATAGTACCTTGCTGAAAAAGCAGTAAAACGAGCACAAGGTAAAATGTAGCTTGAAATTTTAGCTGCCGTTTCAAGTGCGGCTTTTATTTTACCAGAACTGGTGATAGTGAACAGGTTTGAGATATTTTTTTATTCCGAGATTATTAAGTTTAAATGATTCTAGCATGTAGGAATGTGCACGATGACCATGATCATCAGGTTTAACCTTATTGTCTTGCTTGAAATTATAAGGAGTGCTGTTGTGCAGCGTTTGTTGTTTTCTTTTTGGCTTTGCAGACGTGCACCGCCGGGAAAATGTCATTATGAACCTTTGGCCGTCAAATTGAAAAGCAAATTGATTAAATTCAAGCCAAAAGAAAGTAAGTATGGTGGCCACATAGAACATACAGCTCTTACTTGCAAACGTTAACCCGCTATCATTTTTTGAGTTGTGTTTTGCCTTATGCTTCGCTCATGGCTGAATTACATGCCGCGTCCCATTCCACTTTTAAGTTCTAACAAAAAATAAAATTGCATTGCACAGCACTGATTGGTGTAGAAATCCCAACAAAGCGCTCCATGCTACCCGGTGAGGAGAGACCTTCAGTGGCCCCGACACAGACCACTTCAGCGGACTGGCTCCTGGAGCTGATGAACCTGTTTTTGGAAGAAGGTGCTGCCTTTGAGAAGACAACCCCCATGCCAAAAACAACTCCAAGGGTTGCGGCTACCACCAAAATGATCAGCACCACCACTACCGCTAAAGCTCCCAGATCCGCCAACCCTCGGAAAGGTCGTCGGAAGAAAAAGAAATACAAAAACGGGGCCTTGCGTCTCGCCGGTAACACGGAGGGGAAGAGGGACCGCGGGAGGGTGGAGATATTCATAGGCGGGGAGTGGGGTACGGTGTGCGATGACCTGTGGGACACCCAGAGCGCCACGGTGGTGTGCAGGCAGCTGGGGTTCCGTTACGCGACCAGGGCCATGAAGCAAGCCTGGTTTGGGGAGGGCAGGCAGCTAAGGATCCTGCTGGACGATATCCAGTGTAAGGGGACAGAGGGGCGGCTGCTAGACTGCAAACACGCCGGCGTGGGTAAACACAACTGCGGGCACCACGAGGATGCAGGCGTCGTGTGTGCCAACACAGACCCCACAGATTAAGGTGCACCCTGCCTGACAAAGCCTAACAGATGGCTTTGGCACATAGGTCTACCTCTTTCGGTCACTCACCATTGGTAACTGCTTGTCCGAGTCAGGGTCGCGGAGGTCCGGAGTCTATCCCAGAGGCGCGGGATGCGAGGCTAGGCTGGATGCAGGCCCCTCTCAGACTTGTTTTTAGCCCTCAGTGTGGTCTTTCAGAGACTTTTCAGTGAAATCTGTTGATTCAAGTAACTTTGGCCATGAACTATTTGGGATGCTTTCACTCCACTTGTATGTGCAAGTTACCTTTTATACACTAGTATCCGTGTACTCTGCATACCACTGCAAACAATGTATTTCCTTCTAATATATTGCTTTCTAACTGAATGTATAACACACTTAATACTTTATTATTTCCAAATTCTGAGCAGAAGGAACCCTTAAGAGAAATCCTTGGGTGCTGGTTAGGAGCAGCCTGCGTTGATTCGCAGCGCTGAACGGTTTTTAGATATTAGTTGGCAGTCAAATATTAAGCACTTGTTTTGTCCCCATGTAGCAGTAAGACCCCATGTCCCACAAAGCAGGTGGCCGGATGCAAAAAAATAAAGGTTTTCTTAAAATTCGGACAACTAATACCGAGGGCACAGGTAAGAGACCCGCAAACTTTTCCTCCCGTGGTTTCCACAACCGTGTGGTTCATGCTTTACCGATAACCTGGTATTACCGCGAATACCGCATTTACGCTGAGGGCACCAATAATCGGCAGGTGGCCCAAAGCAGAAGCCTGCAGGTTCCACTTGAGCGGGGTTCGGGATCGTTTAGGCGGTTCTCTTGCAGCATCTCTGCCCTCTTTCGTTCCCCCGTTCAACTGTAAAACGCGCGCCGCGCCAGCGGAACCGCAGCGAAAGAAGTTTGGTGCGGTTCCGCGACGTCACGGGGTGCACGCGCCGGCTCGCGCCGGGCGCGAGGTCCACGTCTCCCCACCCACCTTCCGGCCTCGTGCAGCCTCCCCGCAACATGAAGTTGTTTGTCTGTTTGTTATGACATCATGTATTGTTGAACTCATGCGGGATGATATTCTGTAACGGCTAATAAAAGCATCGCCGGCGCATTTCACCGATTCTCATGCTTAAGCGTCGATCAATAAATGTAGTAAAAGACGCGTTGCTGTCACCTTACATTTTTTGAACCGTCGAGCTGGGGGGAATACTTTGATTATAATATTCAGCAAATTGGCTTTGTGTGCTGCTGGAAAATTTATTAACATTAATTTTAATATTATTAATCGTTTAACATCCTGAATTGATTCTTGCCCGAGCATTCTTTAACAGCAGTTAGGTGGAAAGGCGATGTAATGTAGGCTCCATAGCTCAGTGGTTAGAGCACTGGTCTTGTAAACCAGGGGTCGCGAGTTCGATCCTCGCTGGGGCCTGATCTTCCCTTGTTTTTACTTTTGATCCGCGTTTCGTTTCATTTTTCTTTAACCTGTGTCTGCTTTTAAAAACTGGACGACGCAATCCAGCTGAAATATTAACGCGTCAACAAATTCTTTATTAAACTAGATTTGAGCGCTCGGACTGTGACGAGACGCACGTCTTGTTGTGATTCGTTGATTCAAGCATCGCGAGGAGGACGGGAAATCGCAGCGATTGGCTGGTTTTCAATCTTTTTTGTACGTGAACCCAATATTAAAAAAAAAAAAAAAAACGAGTGCACGTAAACGGGAATAAAACACAGCACTGGGGAAATTTGTGTACAAATTACAAAGCTGCAAACGTTTGACAGGTGATATTGGACCATATACACATAAACATTATAGAATTAAACTCTAAGAGTAAAATATAGTAAAGTACAGCCTTTTTAGAGGAGGCTCGAGGCCCGGGTTGAATTTGAAACTTCCCGCGATGGCCACGAGGGGGCAGTGTTGCAGAAGAAAGTTTATTAACTTGACTTCGCTGGAAGAAAGGAGCGCTTTTTCAATTTGTTTCCCAAGATCAGAATCAATCTTTACCCAGGTCTGTGTTATATTTATAATCTGGTTTTCCAAATTTAAAAAAAAAAAATTGCATGTTTTGAGTCGCAGGTAAGCTGGAAAATGAGATTTCCCCGCAGTTTGGGTCGAGTTCTGCAGCCGGCGTGGTGGTCCTCAAACACCTGAGATGGGAATGAATGGTTTAGGGTTTAACAGGCAAATAGCTTGATTCATGGCCAACAAAACAAAACAAAACAGGACTAAAAGTGTTTGCAAGCCACAGATTCTGCCGTTAGATCAGCCAGATTTGTAAACACCCTTTCGTTTAACTGGTCAACTTGTGGCAAAACTGAACTGCTCTCTCTGTTCTGTCACCCCTGGATCGCTGGGTAAGTGGTGTGAATTTACTGTAGGTGCTGAAATGGCAATAAAACTGTTAACACCAACACCCCTAAGTGAAGCGCATACACTTACCTGCACTTCCATTTATGGAACGTCAACCAATTCCGGATGTACAATCGTAACCCAAGAAACACGTTCGAATTCGGAGATTCATTGCAGACCCTACTTTGGTTCCGGTTTATCTTTGGGAGGAAACCCCATCGAATGCAGGAAGAACAGACAGGCTGCACCCAACTGGAGTGGGGACTGAACCCATGTCCAAACGCTTGGCCCACCAGGCACCAGGACACGCAGTCAACGTGAATCCATCTTCACTGCTTTTGCTCTCTTTGCAGTTCTGGTTCACCTTCCTGTATTAAAAGTTGAACGCATTAACATTTAGCCAGATGTATTATTTCCGAGCGTTTCTTAGGTGTGTAATACGTGGCGAACCAGCGCAGGTAAACAGTCAAACCGTGTTAAAAAGTAAAACAGCCTTAACATTGTATCATCATAACAGACTGAAGCAACTGTGTGCGTTTAAGTGGGATTTGGGGACATTTTGCCATAACCGGTGGTTCTCGTTCGAATGCATAACCTGCATTTACAGTTCACCGATGCATACAAATTGTAGCTCTGAAGCTCCGAGTTATGAGAATTCACCTAGAAGGGGTTCTTGGGGCCTGCATTGCATTAGCAAGGCAGCGGAAGGCTAGAAATACAGTAAAGTCTGCATGCAGAAGTGAGACTTCTGCTCACCAAGGCTGGTACGGGCAGCACTTCCCATCATGCTTTGTTACAGCATTTTATTGACATTCAGGACTATCCCTGCCGCCCTCTGAGTAGCTGCTGCTCCTCGGGTAAACGTTTGCGAGAAATTTACACAGTAAAGGAGTCATCTAAAGAAAGAATGAAAAGCAAGCATTAGGACGAGCAGAGAGAAGCCCTGGTCCACGTAGGGTTGTTGGCCCAAGCTGTAGCAGATGGGCTCACTATCAGATTAAGCAAATCTCCAAGAGAGCCGTCACTAAACTACTCTGTGCTTTAGAAGGATCTGACTGTCACTGTGCTTGTGATAACATTGAAGAACCTCAGAAGATAGTGGGCTCAGGTCTGACCCTGAGGATGACCTCCAGCTGCTTAAACAAGTTCTGCAGTCCTGGGTCTCCTCTCTCCCCTCCATTTGATGTTCTCACTTCAGGTGGTCCATTTGAGATGTTTGCTTATTCCATTCCCATTTCTCTTGAGTATGCAGGTGCATGTTTAGGGCAGTTTGTGGTGCATTTGGCCACAGCGGAGGTGAACAAGGACACAGACCGCAGGTCCTGCGGTCTTTTAGAGCTTCTGCAAGGTGTGTGTTGGGACGGGAGCGGAAGCGAGCACAGGAGAGTGTGGGACAACCTAATGTGCCGTTCAGTTTCTGACATCAAGCAGCAGTGCGGCATAATGATGTTTTGCCGCACGTCAGTTTGGAGTTTTTCTGTTTTCTAGAAAAAGCTACTTCAAAGTCTACTTCTTTATTGTAAGATAAAGACCTGAGTCTCACGTGAAGGGGAGGGTCTATGCTGTTTGCTGTTTCCGGTGTTGAGCTGCTGTTCAGCACGAGATGGAGGGCTAAGAGGACCCCGACAGCAGCTGGCCGGAGGAGGGAGAACTCCTTTCCAAATGCTCGAAAGGCTGGCAGCTCAGCTTTGAGAAGGTCCAGCTAAGCCTGGTTCGTGAACCGTGCTCCCTCCTCTGCTCGTGCAAAGCGGAGGAGGGAGATGGTACCTGTTAACAAGGAGCCAAGAAGAGCAGCAGCAGCATTCCTGCGGTTGCAGGATTCACGGTCAAACTCCGGGGCTCTTTGATCCGAGGGAGCTGCAGGATCTCAGCAGGACATGGGCTCTGCGTCCTGTTTATGCTATTACACGTGGAGGCTCAGTCAAACTATGCTTTAAATAATCCGTTCGGAATCAAAACATCATAGCCCACATAGTTCCAAGGAAGAGCACAACACAACATTTCTGGGGGGTGACATCATCAGTGTTCTTTACACTGCCGTGGAAGCGGAGACTCCTGGTGCTGCTGGCTGGCGCTGGCTAAATGAGACCCAGCTGTGCTCGCCCCTTCTACTGTGGCCAGAGGACCAAGGGAGCAGCACCTCCGCTGGGGGGGGGGGATGATATTCTCTGTGGGTTGGCTGGCTTTCTGGAAGGGACGCTGCTAACCTCAGGCCATCGGGCTGCTCCCTGGGCTGCGGTTCTGCCCCCTCCCGGCCAGCTTGGGGAATGCAGTGCCATGTGGATTGCGCACGTAGCCACAAGGGGGTAAAGGTGTGTGCGCACGCGTCCGAGTGCCCAGTGCGTCCGCACGAACTTTTAATAACAACCGGGTTCTCTCCACACCTGTACTCCCGTATCCGAGTGTAACTGTTTCGTAGAAATGGCTCAAAATCGCACGGACAGGAAGTCATTTCCATTATTTCTTATGAGAAAAATTACAGTTCATTCCAGGTTCATCCAAGAAACCCCAGTCAATTTCCCTCAAATATCCCTGATACTCTAAAATCCCCATTTCGCTGTGATAAAGAACACTTTACCAAATTACCAAACAGATAGAGGTCATTAATATGTGTGTGTGTATACGCAGTTACTTTTTTCTTTTTACAATTAATAGTTAAAATGAAGATATTAAAGAAATATAAAATAAAAACAATAAAATGTACCCACAGTAATGGTTGTTACTGTAATTAACTCCTACTGGGGTCCTGACCCACTGAACAGAAGGGATTGAAATGTTGAAGCGCAAACTGAGTTTGACTCCGGCCAACACGAGGCAAAGTCTGACAACACAGATGCTGGGCACAGCGATGGCACCGAACGTCACACTCGTACTTGCACCCCTTTACTGCATTTATCTGATGTGGTTCTGCTTCCCTCAGACAGAACTCCTTATGCCGAGACGTTTCAAGTCTGATACCAAGACGGTATTAACAGATACTACTCATTGTATGGAGAACTTGGGAACTAGGGGCTTGAATAACAGAGTACAGCTGTATATGTAAATGCTAGCCGGTTGCATCTGCTCTCACTGGAGTTGTCTTTCTGGCATCCTTGCTCAGATTTAATGCTGGTGTTAGCAGAATATCACGACGCTGTTACAGAACCAGCGTCAACACCTTTAGCCTCCTGCTTTAGTGCCCGAGGCTGTGAGGTTTTGCTGCCATCAGACCGCCCTCTCTCAGCTACAAGGTTCTGCACAGGGGTCTCTGTGAAAGCAGGAAGTGGTTAAAGCGTGAGCTCTGGGGCTCAAGCTAAACTGTCAAGTCCCGCCTCTGAGAAACACCCCCTACTTTTACATGTGTTGGACCGATTTGGGGACTGACCTTTATTTAGTTTCAGTGTAAAAACGTACCCAATAATTTGTCCCCTGGAAGACGGCTTTGAAAGGCAGAAAAAAATGCATCTCCGTCTCCATTTATGACCCAGTGAAATGAGTCCCAAAAGATCTGCTGTGCAGTTAACTGCACGCAGAGACACGAGGTGAATGAAAAGGCATTACAGCGGCCTCGTCCTTTGTGTCCAAAGCAGAACTTCTGGGGAAACTTTAAACTTCACCACCTCGTGTAGATGGACTAATGGCCGTGTGCCAGATTCGTACCTGCATTTAGGCGTTGCTCATCGACGGCGCTGTTACGAGTGGAAACAGGTTTTCAGCAGCGACATGAAGGCGATAGCATAGTTGGTGATGACAGATGCTGTTTTAGGGGTGAGCATAGCTGGATAAGCCCCCCACCACCACCACCGCTCAAATTTTTTCATTGCTGAAGATGGTCAGCGAGCTTTTCGATATCTGACTGCCTGCCTCTGATGTCTATTCATTTATTTATAATAAAAACGGGTTGTTGACCATCTTATTTGGCCCATCTCCGTCTAGCTGCGTGGTCGGCCGAGCGTCGAATAAACAAACGGTGACGTAGTGTTTTGAGTGCAAATGCAGGTAAGGGTTCAGCACTGCAGACTCTGTTACCTTCCCATCAGTTGCACGGTTGGTTCTTGATTCGTAGGCACATGCGCTCACTGGTCATTTTATTAAGTACATCAAGCCAGTGCAAATTGGCAGAGATGAAATGATGTTTTAGGGAATGTTTTCTCTGCACAGATTAGGTTTTTTAGGGCCAAATAAGTGTTGTGTGAATCACATGAAGGATCAAAACATTGCTGCTGACCCAGTGCATCTTCTCGCAGTCAGCCTAGCCACATTCAGACTGATAACCTCAGGCAGGTTTATATGCCGTGCCACAAAGCCGCATTGTCTAAGGACGACTCCACAAACACAGCGCAACAAACTCTACTCCGGTGCCTTTCGCCATCCCCACTTCACAGGCCAGCTTTTTGGGATGAGATGTAAACGCAACGTCAGCAGAACAAACTTGACGGCAAAAAATGCACAGAAGCTACATGAAGCAGTCAAGCCAGGACCGGACCTTGGAATGGTTCTGAAGGCAAAGCAAAGGTCCCACCCAGCACCTGACAGGTGTACCTAATAAAATGGCTCGTGGTTGTATACATTTTTTAAACTGCTGTTATGCCTGCAAGACGGTAACATTGGAATTTGCTTTGGATAAATGAGTCTGTTAAACCCAGTGCCTGAAACAGGAGAATGGTCAGAATTTTTCTCATGAAAATGTAAACACAGAGCTGAGGCTCAACATCAGATATTAACAAATCTTTACTTTTAATATTTACTCAAAAGAATGATGTAGAGTTAAAATACATGTCACCGAGCTGCTGTGAAAATCGAGTTTTTAGGAGCTGTGCACATTCCGTATCACACAATCGTCTCAATACAATAATTATTATACCTTTGATAATAAATACTGTACAAGAATATAGCTGAGATTTTTAAAGCACTTAACATACTACAGTATATATAAAAATATTCTCAAAAATTTTTTTAAATGCAGCAGAATTAGTTTGTAATTGTCCATTATCAACAGTAAAACAGAAAGATTAATAAAGTGCTTTTGTATGAATGTGACAAATCCTGCGTATGATGCTTTAGTCAGAAATAAGGCAGACTGGGACAAAGACACGCGTTTGGGTGGGCAGGGTCCCGTTCCACAACATCAACAGACCGGATACGTGTTTGATGGACATTTCTGTGCATGTTTTGTGCCGTGCGGAGAAGATCTTCCTGTGTAAGACAGTCCTCCATCAACCATCGCATGCCTTTCAGAGCCCAACTGCAACTTTACACATCCACACCTTTTAGAGCCCCAAAATCAGAGGATTTAAGCCTTAAAACAACACCCCAAAGTATTGCTCCTTTATTGCAGTCCAGGTTTCAAACACCCACGTCTGATTTTCTGTAGGCACCACTTTCCAGGTTGAAAAGGTCTGTTTGAATCCAACAGGTACCTTGGACGCTCTTTTGCGTCCGTCGATACTTAAGCCACAGAAGCAAGATGGGACCACAAGGCCGAAGGCCGAACAGTTTAGACCGTGTCAGGCCGGGTCACGCAGCTTCTGCACTGATAACCTCCGTGTCCTTCTCTTATCTCTTGATACCTTCCGTCATTCAACGAAGTTTAGCTGTCTTGTCTACACTTTTAAGGGACAAAAGTGTTTGGTAGATTTACACCGTCAACATCAAACAGCTGTGATCCTAAGGCTTTATAAAAAAAATAAAACATTCCTCTTTTATTTTAAAGCATTATGGTGTCTCCCTTTCTTTCACACTGGTGGCTGAAACAGTCTGAAATGCAGCATGTTGAAATATTTCAGGCCGGAGTGTGAATGGTTCTCCTGTGACGCTGTTGGTGCGCGAGCTGGGAACATCTGGTGTGATCTCGCTCCGGCTGGAGGGCAGGAGCCGCTGAGATTTAACCCTGGGAAAGACGAATCCCGCAGCATTTGGAGCTCACGGCTGCTCCAGCCGCCCAAGCTGAATCCCATTCGTGAAATATGAGTCTGTAAGAAATGAAGTTTGCATGAGTTAAGCACAGCAGTTCAGATGCAGCACATTAGCTCGGTCCCCCCTCGGGGTTTCTCTCATCTTGTGGAAACACGGTCATCTGCGAGGAGGTTTCGGCCACAGAGTCGCCCGCATGTGCATGTTGGTTCAGGCTTCGGTCCCGCGCCGCTTGCATCTCTTCAAGCTTGCACTGCTGCTACCCCAGGCCAAAGTCTGCTTTTCGCACCTCTGCTTCCTCCAGGGTGGCGCTTTGATTTATGACTGCGGATGGGGGAGACTGGGCTCCAAGCTGAATGCTGAAGATCTTGTCTGGAGAGGTGTGTGCTTCACGCTCACTGGAGGCAGAGTCACCACAGGAGGAGGGGATGCTGGAGTGGGTGAAGCGCCTCAGTACTCTCTGGCCTCCTCCAGCTGCCGGATGTATGCCTCCTCCGGTGGGTTCTCCGCACACTGCAGACCATTGTTGGGCGGGCGGGCCGTGTGGAAGCGGCTCCAGTCGCCTTTGCACAAAACCCAGGGCAACACGTCCACCTTGTGGTGCAGCTCAGGCGAGAAGTCCACGCTGATGAGATCCGGCGTTCCAGCACCGCTGCCCCGTGTCAGCAGCCGCATGCTCTGGTCATAGCAACAGTGCTGAGAGGCCAGTGTGGAGCTGTCTAGCGACAGCATGGATCGCACACACACCCGCGCCGTGGCCTTGTACACCGCCAGCTGCTCCTTGGGCCCGCTGGCGTCTCGCCACCGGAATGTCTTCTGCAGCTTCTCGTCGAAGATACTCACAGCGCTGTAGACCACCTCTGAGGGGTATCGGCAGGGGCAGCTGGGCAGCTCTGTGAGAACCTGGTGCAGATACTTCTGCAGGAAGTCATTCTTGCAGTTCAGCCACTGCTCACAGCTGTCCACATCTGTGGAGGACGAAGCCGAAGAGAAACAGAGGTCGGCAGGCTGATGGAAAGGATTTGAGATTGTAGCTGTGACCCGGACCTTCCCAGGCTCACACCGGCACCACAGTCAGAAGCCCGAAAATAAGCTCTTGCCTTTATTCGCAATCTCATGAGCTCACATACACTGAACATGCCAGAATTTTTTTGCAAATTAATAACTTTTAAACCTAACAAATGCTGCCTAAAAGAAATTAATCTCCGTTACGTTTATTACGCATAAAATGTGTACAGGTTCAAATGGTTTTGGCTCTTCTACTCTTCTGTACACATTTCTTGGAAATTTTAGGGGGCTTTACCAACAACGCTGATACAATACAGATGAAATATGATGAACGTAATAGACATAATATATTAATACATGAAATGGTATTAAAATAATAAAGCTCAGGGGCATTTGTCCATAGGAGAAGTAAATCCCTTTTTATGAGAAGGGTTTTGCCATAGAAATTGTTAAAAACGGGTCTCACTTTGTACAGTATTTTTGGAGTACATTCTTTCATATTACTGTAGCAGAAGAGCTTTGCTTTCTGGATTCTCTGCCAGGGGTGAGGGACTAATAAAAAGAGCAAAGGCAAATAAAGTGTTTCCTGAAAGAAAAGAGCTGACGATATTTCATAGTGTCTGCAACCCTGTGTGGAGGAGTGCTTAATATCACAGACACAGAGTATTTCACACTGTGCTAGCTGCACACGTGCACGCACGCACACACACACACAGAGGACCCCTCAGTGGTCTTCATGTTTACCTCTCAATGCATACAACCCCTTTTCCGCCCAATACAGGGCACACACACTCATCTGTGCGTGACCTAAACAGGAGCCTCTCACATTAACACAGATTCCCAAAAAAATAACATTTAATCTTCCCCATAATTCAAGCAAATACCGCAACGTCAGGAAATCTCATTCATACGTGACCGGATTTTTCAAGTATTCGTAACTTCTTGCCTTCGCTTTATGGATGTGGCCATGCTTGCGATTTCTGTTTACCATATTTGCCTGCATGTTGCTGTGAACCTTTGCTTTTCTGTTGTTAACTTTTAAAAACACACACATGCACGTACATTTTCACAAACACTCAGTAGCCGGGTTCAGGTGTCATGCAACGTGCGTGTAACCAACAGGTTTGCGGACTGACCTGTGGAGAGGGGTTGGGCGGTGCTCCGTGGCATGAGAGGCGTGAGGTCCGTCACAGAATCCACGTCACCTACGTGGCAGTTGACAAAAAAGGTCACAGGTCACCAGGGGATAAATAGCACATTATAAGGGAGACGAGTAGAGACTCAGCACATTTAAAAAGCAACGTGAATAGAAAATATATGCAGAAATAGCTATATTGTACATTTTTAAACAAAAACATAATTTCCATCACTCAAATTTTCATTCATTCTCCCACTGTCAATAACTGCAAAGTGAAGTGGGAACATCTAACCTGGACAATGGTTAAGATCACAGGTCCTGGTTTCCGTTGCTGAGCAAGCATATCCACAGGACCGCGTCCTCTTCTGGTTGCCGTTGCCACATGTGACGCTGCAGGGTGACCAGGAGCTCCACTCCTGCTCATCGTACTCTATTGGGTGTGACATCGTACATGATGTGAGGGAAGGGACAGATGCAGGTTAAGGCTGGGCCAGCGGTATTTAAGTGCGAGGGAGAGCTGTTTGTCTTTCATTACCAGTAGAAAATTCCTCTGATGGTGGGTGTGATGTTCAATAAAACTGCTGTCACTAATCAGTTGCAGGCATAAGCACTTACTGACACCTTCAGACCTACCAAGTAGTTCAGCATTATATAGACTGTCCTCAGTGCACAACAGCCTCAGACTTATAACAGTCAATAATAATAATTAATAAATAAATAAATAAATAAATAAAACATGGTTAAAATTGTCAAAAAATAAAAAGATTTTTAATAATTTACAGCAATTCTGGCAAGCAAATGAGCATCTTACCGCTACTTAAAACATGCATAGCTGAACATCTTATAATGTACAATATACACCAGCTGTACAGTGCATGTGCCACGTTGTGGTGTCGGACAGATGTACGAAAATGTAAACGGCACAACAACACAATTTGGTGCTTATAGCTTATACTGTGTGAAAATTTATGAAAATACATGCATGTGTGACACTGTAGCGCAAAGTTTATGTGACGTGAACGTTGCACAGGACTGTGTTACGATACCAAGTCAGCACCCCACCCACACAGCCAGCAATCATCTCACCTTTCACAGAGTGTTAGTCAAGATCTTCCTGCTGAATTATTTAATAATGGTACAGATAATATGTTATGCTGTGCCCAGAAATAAAACATAATGGGTCAAAACCATCAGCAAATGTTTGAAAAGAAATTACCGTGTGGTGGACTACACGCTTATAATCACTTTGTTACAAGCGTGATCCGACTTACGACCAACGTTTGTCCCCAACCCGGTCGTAAGCTTAAGACGGTCTTCACTGATACTGATGTGGCCATGACATCAGATGAAAGATTAGTTGAAACACCCGTGTGAATTGGTGTGGAGCAACATTATCAAAGTGAGCAGAAAAACTCTAAAGCTAGTTAGCAGGCAAAAGGTTGCAGTGTCAGGGTCAGTGTTGTTTTAGCGAGTACAACTGGTCATAGTTGATGGAGTAAAAATATTGGACACATGTCTTGGGACCAGCTAGATGCTATAATGATGGCTCCCTGCTTGCGCTGCCTCGCACTCACCATACTCCTCAGTCGAATCCCATCCTTGGCTCCAGCGGCTGCCCCAGTCTCCACCAACGCCACTTGTTATCGGCTCCTCGCTGCCATACTCTAACCCCAAGTCCTCAGATGAGTCCTCCGAGCTTCCATGGCTTGGTCCGTCTTCATTTGGATCGGGATACTTCCAGAACAGAGGCCAGAAGAGCTTCCTGTTGCCCAACCAGTCCAAGGTGGAGAGCGACCAGTCATTGCGACCCTCCTTTGCCAGATCCATCTCCACCTCTGTCTGATGGCTTTCCACAACCTCGATGGTCACCTGCAGGACAGGCCAGGCCTTAACACACCCCCCGCTGTACCAACAGCCACAGTAACGCAGTGAAAACTCCAAATCACACAGAGTCTAACTTACTGCACATCTTTCTCATAAGTATTTTCAGAAATTTCAACAAATGCTATGTACCGCCTTTTGCAAATACAAATGAATCAGCAATTAAATATTTCACATTCATCCCGCTCTATAATCCTTTTCCTGTAGGTACTGCTCAACCGCAGCAGGGTAAATACACCCAAATTTTTCCCTGTGTAGGGGCAGGTTACACAATCTCACATCTTCCTCTGTCTATGCCCACATCCTCCCACACCTGGTGTAACTTTCGGAGATACCAAATACCATACCCTCTGCTGGCATGTCAGATGGGCAGACAGACAGCCTCTTTAAAGTACGTTCTCAACCGGCATGAGCAAGCTTGTTATCCCAAAGCATAGTAGAACCATAGCCTTGCTCAGTCTGCAGGTAGAAACAAAAAGCTGCCTGTTTGTTTCCAACACGGCACACCAATCTGATGACTCCCACAACTGTTTACACAGACTTGCTCCACAATCAGTGGTTATACAACTTGAAGCTGAGGGCTTTCACATTAACGCGGCGTTCTTAAGACCATCTGCCCTGCCCCAAGGGTTGCAGACCATTGCCCCCCTGTCAGCTACTGTGCTGCCTCTCAAACCCCATGGACTGAGTGCCAAGCACTAATTCATTATGAAAGCGCTTTACAAGGTGCACCCTTCTAGAAGCAGGACTGGTAGGAGGGCAGAAGAGAAACACCACCGTGAATCAACCCAACGCTTGCCGGACCCTGGCGCAAAGGGCAACGTCCAGCCTCTACTCGCTGAAGCGGTCAAAATGCCCAGCCAGGAGTCAGTGTCCCACAAGAGGGCCAAAGAGAAGGTGAAAAGCTGCCCTCTGGATACCTTCCATATTTCTACTAATCTGCCATTAAATTCGGCAGTGTATTGGTTCCCAGTCTCCGCTGCAGCTCTGCTCCAAGGGTAGTTCAGACGGTCCGCACTTCCTGCCATTATGTGCTATTATTCTAATCATCAGACAACATTTACCAAAGCTCTCCATTGCGCAATCTGATATGAATTTCTATTATGTGAGCCTGAAAAAATGTGTATTACACCTATAAATGGGCCCGATTGAAAAACATTTTGAAATCTGTTCCTTTTTAGCGACAGGGTGTTTGCAATAAGCAGGAAACAAGCCGTGAAGAACGAACTCCACAAGCGTTTCTTTCACAGGATCAGCTGACGGTGAGCGTGGAACTGTACAGAAGATCATCGGCCACTCGGTGAGATGAAGCGCAGGTGAAGCGCTGTGAATGTAACTTTGGTACAGTGTTTGTGGTGATCTGTGCATCTCATCAAAATCACTGAACTTGGCGAGGAACAGTAGTTTTACCTGAATATTTGGGTTCATGGAGCTGAGTTCAGCATTGGCAAGGTCAGGGAAGTTCTTCAGATCAAGGACAAATGGCTTTGTCTCTTCTTCTGGCCTGGGTTTGTCGAACGCTCCGCCAGACTTGAGGGAGGACCATCGTCTTGGACGGTGATGCTGGGAGGACCAGTCATTCTGGACCTGGTTAGGCTGTAGATTTCCCAGAAAATGACCGAGGTCCTCAGAAGCTGTCTGTGATGTCACCTGTTCAACATAAATCATAACGTCAGTCTATAAATCCGTCCGCACAACAAAGTGACTGGTGGTACTGAACATTTTAAACACTTGGCACTTTGACAGCATTACTTTTATTATTAAAATTACATTTTCTTTTCTTCTCTTCTAATTTACTATTCTACTGTATAAGTTAACATTTCCCTGAAGATAAATTGGTGCTTTGAATTATGAAGTGCAAAGAATGGCCTAAAGGATAAGTGGGAAAATGATAAAAATACTGTGTGAAAAGGAACTTCGAATAAGAAGAAACTACACCACAGCAACAGGGCAGGGCTGCTACGTGGTTAAGACATAAAAGAGATCAAATGATTCCTACGCAAACCGCATTGGTCACAAGCTTCAAGGCCGGACAGCGAAGAAAGCCAGCTCACGAAAGCACTTGCCCAGCAAGAAGCTGCCGCCCCGCATCCTTAGCGGCTGAAAGTCAATGCTCCTTGTCAAGATGGCCACTTAATTACACCAAAACCGGATGCAAGGCTGGGATCTGCAGCAGGGCCATGGGTTGCAAACCGCTTGCATTCGAGGGCGAAGTGCAAGAACACAAATGAATCGCCGCAGTATTGTTCTCCGTATTTTCTGAACACTCCTGAGCAACGGGGTGGAAGTAACTTGGTGTGACGGGTTTGTCACTTACTTTGTCACATATTCAACCAAAGGCTGTCGGGCTGCTGAGACCTGATCACCACCCCCGATCATTGAATGTCTGCACATCCACCATATACATTGTGTGTACTGTACATATAAATGTGTATTTATTTATTTACACACTTGTATTTAACTATCCTTTACATATATATTTTTTAAACCTTATATTCCTTTCTCTGAAACTTGTGTATATCATATCTTTTTATTGATTTAGTCTCTAAATTTTCTTTCTCCTTGTTCCATGCAACGTGAAGCAGAGGAAATTCATTTGCACTCCCCTGCGCACGTGCCGCGCAAGGGGGCCCGACAACAAACCCTCGATTCTTGACGCACCCGAATGAGTCTGGGGAAAGCCAAAGGACACTTTTAATCTACATGTTGTCGCCGCCTTTTAAACATGCCGGATGATCTGAAGTCTCACTTGAGTTGTTGAGTCCGGCGTCTGTGCCGCAGGCTATCACGACCAAGAAAGCCAGGCTTGTTTAAATTACCAGGAGCGTCACCGTACCCCCCCAGTGTTTCCATATCCTAGACAATAATGACCCACGCACCTGGGGAACAGACTCAGGTGTTTAGCGAACAAACCCCTTGCAGGATTTCCCAGTCACCCGATCTAAACTCTGCCACTTTTCGGGAAGCTCTGAAATGCACTGTATAGCTCATTTCCACCTCTTTTCAGGCCTTCCCTTCAAATAAAGGTCCAGTACCCTGCTACACCCAGCTTAGGACTTGTGTGACAGCATTCCAGGAGGGATTGAAGTTGCTCCAAAGAGCTGCCCTACTCTGTGTTCGTTACTCGATATTCGCGCATTGTTTCCATCATTCTGTCTGCTCCCTGTAGGTCTCAGATGTTTTACACACTGCTGTGTAACCAAAAACTAAAAGGCAGGGGGACTGCTGGTAGAACACAATAAGAGAGTAGCGGTTCACACACCCCTACCCCTGTTCATACAGCAAACAAAGGCCCCCCGCGCAGTCCTGCCTCCATCCCAGGCCGGGTACAGGGCCCGTCTGAGCGACTCTGGTTACAGGTCACATTTTCCAGCTTGCAAACAGTCAACGTGTGGAAGCAGGAGGACGGGTAGAGTTCCCCTACTATTCAGTTAGGCCATCAAGGAGACTTCCCATTAACCCCATGCTAATACTGCTGCACCCCAACATAAAAATAAACAAACTGTCTAAATGAAACCATCGCATTCATACAAATGTATCCCTGGCCTTTTTCCAAGCTGCGTATTTACTCATTTTTGTTTCCAGAAAGAGCGGATTGCGCGCCGGAGGTCGGTGCTGAGCACGATTTTTCCGAATGATTAGCGTTGCGGTGCCCGTAAGGTTCGAGAATTGGGGTTTTGTGGGGAGCCGCAGGTAGCGGAGCAGCGAGCGCCGCTGACGGATGCCTACCGAATCGCGTGTGAATCGGACGCTCCCAGTGGCAGCGGGCCGCACATCTGGAGCTCTGCTTTCAGCCCCGGAGGCTCAGGAGGAGCTCTGATCAAAGCTGCCGTGGCTTCTGGATTTGGCCAGGACTGGCTTCTCCACGCACACGCAAAACAGATGTTCCGCCTCAACGCCCTTGTCAGTTCTGTCAGGAAACCCACACAACCCGCTCGGCTGCACCTGAGCAAGGCCGAAGAGCGGCGGATCACGCGGGGGTGGGGGGGATGAATCGTGTACACAGGTAAATGGCGATGTGCGGTGTGTTGCCACGTAACTGTCGAAACATTTACAACTGTTCCACGTGACGCAAGTTCTCTGCGCTTAACTGCATCTTTCAGAGACAGAATTAAACCCCTGCTGTACTCTCTTTCTACCTGAGGGTGCAACAGAGGTGCACCAACACCTGCGTTTTCCAGATTTATCCTAGCTGAGCTCAGCCTAGAGGTTCACCTACAAGAGCTGAACAGGGCAGCCAGGGAAGACCAGACGCAAAGCACGAGCAGATCCTTCACCAGACACGAAGTGGGGGAAGATCCTTCACAATGACATTATTCTCCAGGCCAGGAACACAAGACCACTAGCTGCCGTGACAAACTGGGACACTTTTCAGAGCTCCTCAAAATGTATGGCTTAGATTATTCGACAAAAGCAGAACATCTGATTTCCTCTAGCTTAACTTTATATGATCCGGCGCATACTTTCTGCATGCCGAGATGTGTTCTGCTCCCATCGCACACGTCTGGATTTCTTCAGAAGGAGAGAAGCCGGGTGTGAGCGTCAGGTCTGCACAACCGGGTCCACTGTTCACCTCAGCCAGGAAAATGTACCAAGACACTTGATAACTGATCAAATAAAAGTGCTAATTTGCTTTCCAGGCGAATGACGGCGCGATCCCAGCGCAGCGCAGAAATCGGTATTGGGTGCATACTCTCCCGAATTCTTTCTGTCACTCGATCTTGAGCAAACACCTCCTGCGCCGAGCGCGTAGGTGCGCACGTGCCCCATGCGTGGGTACATGTGCGAGCGTTTCAGTCACACATGTGGCGCTGCTGAAATGTTAGCTGCCGTTTCTTCATTAAAACCAGAGATTAAATTGCACAGAATAACATTTGACGTAGATTTTTTCAATCTTATGTCATGGCCACGTACGTGTTGCCTGTAGAATTTGGTATAGGGTTTCGGCTGAGCCTCGGCCACCGCCCGGGACATCTGAGAGCACAATAGGCGTCGGCCATCCACACCAAGAGGTCCGGTCACTTGAACTTTGGAAAGGGCTGAAGAATTTAGCACCCTATCACTGTGTGTCGCGGCTCCGTCCCGTGTCATTATTCCGGGACCTCCGAGGGTGGGGGAAGCACAGCTGAAGACAGGAAAGTATTTTATAGCATTTTTATTTATCGCTCCTACTCAAATCGGAGTTCTCAGGCTCTGGATTTCGTCGTCCTGCGGTCCATGCTCCCGACTCCCTCAAACGCTGTTTGCACCCCATCGCTGGAAGCAGTGCTGCCACTACACTGCATTCTCAATCGCACCGACAGTCATCTTTTTATGTCGGCAGTTATTTAATACAGCAGGATGTTTAATCGAGATAAAGGTAAACTGCATCACAAGCTGCCCGGCCAGAAAAAAGCCACACACACTAATATTCAGTTGGACCGCCTTTAGCTTTCATCATTTGGCATGGCTTCGATAAGCTTATGCAATGTCGCAACATTTATTTCCGCCCAGAGTCGGATCCATTTTTCGCCAAGATCTCATATTGAGGACGGGAGAGTCGGGCCACCGCGTAAAGTCTTCTCCGGCACATCGCAGAGATTCTCAATGGGGTTGAGGTGTGGCCGACCCACGTGTGAAAATGATGTCTCCCCGAAGCACTCTTTCACAATTCGAGCCCCACGAATCCTGCCATTGTCATCTTGGAACATGAAGAAAAAATCCATTGATGGAAAAAGCTGCTCGTCCGGTACATTCGGGTAGTCGGCTCACCCCATTTTTTAGGCACAAAATGTTGCCGAAGCCAGACCTGACCGACTGAAGCAACCCCACATCACAAGAGCTAAATCCAGGCGGTGCCTTTTTTTTGGCCGGCAGTGTATATCCAGTACTTTGAGCGGGTCGGTACGCAGCAGCACGCAGTAAACTACCCTTCACCTGCACCTTTCGCTCTTTTTGGAGAACCTGGACCTTTCCTAACCTGCTCACACCTTCCGTAATCCCACAATCGCACAACCGGCGTGCTTTCCTGCCCCTGGACACCCAGGTTCCCCCAGCAAAGCACAGAAACTACGGCGCACGAACACGATCCATAGCCGCCTCGTAGCTACAAGTCACCGTGAGCCAAGGTGCACTAAGCTACCCCGCAAGGCGGCTCACGCTGCTTTCCAACAATTTGTCCAAAATTTGCGTCCATTTTACGAAATGCTCACCCATTGCGACCGTCGGTGTTTCCATCCCACTTCGCGCGTGTAAAGGGAGCCGTGAGGCGAAATTTTTATAACTTACCGTGCAAAAAAAAAATTTACCTCAGGAACGTGTTCCGTGAGGCGGGGAAAGGGAAACGACGCCACTAAAGCTTCGCTTTTTTTTTTTTTTAATAAAAAAGGTTTTTTAAAGCGTTCAGCAGCCGCCCGGACTAAAGATCCGTGGGTTGCGAGTCGAACAGTTGGGTCAGACGAGACCGTGGACCCGAAACGATCATCTCATGCACGAACAGACCGGCACCGTCGTCGGTTGCGATTCATCCGTTCGCCCGGGATGCGGTCTCACCTTGGGGACCCCGCCGTCGCGCGTCTTCGCCGGGACCCCTCCAGCCGAGGGTGCGAGCAGCGTGAGGAAGACCCACCAGAGCAAGGGCGCCTTTGCCCGAGGGGTGCGCATGTCTGCGGGCGGGCGAGCGTGAGGGTCCTCAGGGGGTGCGGGACGTCGCTGCGGGGTGATGCTTGCGTGCGCCGGAGGTGGCGATGTGGCCTCCCGCGGGGACGTCCTCAGCACCCGGCTGTCAGCAGTCCCATCCCTCCAGCCTGCGCGGTGTTTCGATGCGGTCCTCTGCAAAGCACCGACACTCACACGTGGTTCCAACTCCGCATTTCACCGCGCAGCTCCAGTTTCGCTAACTCGGCTGGGAGTCTTCGGCTGCCGGTTCGACTCCGAGTCGAGTCTCCCCCCCGCACCGTGTGCTTCCAATGCGGGAGGCTCGTGTGCCACCGCTGCTTCTGCATGCGGGGGTCGCTCTTGTGCACCGAGGAGCCCCACCTTCCCGGCCCCGGTGACGTGGAGAGGAGGGTCCCGCACCTCGGACCGACAGCCCCCCCCGGGAGCGTCCAGGCGAATGGATGAATATTTATTTATTGGTACAAACTGACCTCATTTATACACTCAAACTGTTTTTTCAGACAATACATCAACATTTCAGTGTTTTATTTTATTTTTGGAGTTCTTTTCCAATTCTTGAAACAACTTTATTACAAACTTGGGTTTGGTGGGTAATAACATTTTTGATGTGAAAAAATATATATACTGTGTGTGTATGTATATAATATGTACAAAGACAGATGAGGCCATAAAACAATGTGCTGTGAGACTGTGGCCCACAGAGCCAACACTTGCAGCCCAGCACCTTTCTGGGACCCTGGTCCCTCCCCGAGCTGCCTTAGGCCCCAGAGACTGGACCGCGGTTCCAGCCACACATCTGGCCTGGACTCCTTGCAGCCAGAAATGGGGGCAAAGTCTGGACGGAACTGAAGTTTAACTTATTTCAGAAGAAACCATCTGTTAAATAGTTATTGTGAGTTGTGAGAATACATGAGCGGTCCTGGGGAGGAAATCATGGCACGAACACTTCCAAGTTCTGCACACGTAACCAACAAACTGGGTTGGCCTCACAACACAGATTTAGTGAGAAAGAACAGCGCAGTCTTCTTTCAAAGTTAAGGTCTTTTATGTGCAACAGCATCCTTCACATGTTCTTCCAGACTGGTGGGATCTCTTGTTCTGTGCTGGGGGGCACCACTTCTGAGAAGCACAGACTGAACAAACTCATAAGGAAAGTGGGTTGGATGAGAACCCCAAGTTGGTGGAAGCCATGCCAGGAGCCAGGATGAGGTGGAAGCTATAGCCTTTCCCAAACATCGGCTCACATCCCCTAAATGATCACCATGAGCTCTTACAGGCACCAGGTTATTCAACTTCGGTGCAGTAAGAAGCACCTCTGGAGAGCCTTCTCACCAGCAGCCATTTCCTTGCATGATGCCACACTAGGACCTGTTAACAACTACACTGTATTTATCACTATTACTTTAGTCTTTTGTACTTTTGGTAAGTTTATGTAAGAAATATTCAAAAGCTTTTTTGGGGAAATTTTTCCTTGATCAAAAGTCAAAAAGTCAAAAGAGTTTATTTGTCAAGCACATGGTTCGGTTCAATATGTAACATGCAGATGTGGCCCCAAACACTCACTGCTATGGGACCATCATACAAACAATCCTGTATGCATAGGCAAACATAGAAAGCACCTAACATCAGTCATTGTTTAATACATTACAAATATTGTTACAATATTGTTAAAAAAAATTGTAAAACTACACTGTATGGCCAAAAGTGTGTGGACATATGAGCGTCACCCCCATATATGCCTGTTTAACTTTTCATTCCAAACTCATGGGCATTCATATGAGCCTTCCCTTGCCTCGGGAAGGCTTTCCACCGGATTCTGGGAATTTGTGTTCATTCAGCTACAAGAGCATCAGTGAGGTTGGACACCAATGTTGGGCAAGAAGGCCTTCCCCAAACTGTGGTGGCCACAAAGCTGGAAGCACACAGTTGTCCAGCATGAGTTTGCTGTGTGGATGTGGCCAAAACAGCTCAAGTCATTACAAGGAAGGTCCGCATACTTTTGGCCATATAGTAGCCAAGGTACAGGTAAATTACACCACTGGTTAACAGCATGAACTTTTAACCCTGCGGTTGTTGGTCTGCACTGCACTACCCTTGGGCAACGCACTTAGCTGGGATTTCTCCGGCAAAAATACCCATTTAGGAGCAAAGTGCAAGTAGCTCTAGATCAAAGTGTCAGCAGAGTATAGCAGTAACTTAATAGGGAGTTCATTTTAAGTGAAGTATACTATACAAAATGTAATACTGCGTAAATGCACCCAATTACTACATAGACATGAAGTTATGCAGTATGTCTGAACATGTATTTTAATGCTTACAGTGGAAAAAGCCAATCCAGCATCCTGTGCGATACTGTAACTGTTACTGTGCACATATCCTCCTTGTGAATGGCAGGATGTAACACAAGGTTTAGTCAGCATGTTTTAAGGTTCCATAGGAAGATATGCGATACAAGGGGAAGAGGGGGACTAGAGCTGTAGACCACTTGTCACTGGTGGGTTAAGACTGCCTACTCAGGGCACTGAAGGGTGTCAGTCCAGGCACCACTGGAACACTACAGCAGGCTGGAGCCAACACAGCATCCACAAGAAGCCCTGGTACCACTCTGGATCCACACTGTCCTGCACAGGAACATTTCAGCCACATGGATGCAGTATTAACTGTGTTTACATTCATCAGCAGTGGAAAGTATCTACTTTCTACAGACTGCCATATATCACAGACGGGAAAAGAAATTCAAATGTTATCTAAAATATCAAACGTGGCTGATAATGGGGTAAATCCGAAATGTAAATTGGGCTCCTGATCACAAACTCAAACATGGAATGTCATCTCATTAAGATAAGCCACAAGACAAATTTGTCCAAAATCTCTCACCTTCAAGACAAACCAGCTGCTTCAGGGCACATATTCTAACAAGACACTGAAAAATATAAAACAACCAGTAAGCACTCACACAGGTAAGCATTTTAGTATATGTAAAGCCCTTAAGACAGAAGCCGATACAACCTTTTACACAGGACCGAAAAATACAGGTAAACCCGGCACGCGCAGTCCCGGTTTATGCGATTTCACTATAATGCAGCTCCCGGTTTGAGCAAAAGGCATCCCGCTATAACGCAGAGTCATAATACCGGGCAAGAATCTTGTTTCTGTATAGTGCCTAGCAGCGTAATACAGCAATCTGTAAGGGACATACTATGCAAATATCGTGTTTCACATTTGCTTTATGTGCGTTTGTGCAATGTCTCAATTTTTCCTCTCATAAATAAGGTATAATTCAGCCAAATGGGGCCAAAAGGGTAGAAAAGTTGCAAAAAAGGTAATGAGGCTTGAAAAGTACACAAGACAGAACAATGTTTGGAGTAACTGCAAAAATAGAAAGAGGTGAGTTACCCATTACAACTAATCAACTGTTCTCACTCTTGAGTACAGTAACAGTTCATTGTAGTAAACTGTCTTATTTTAAGTTGCTCGCTTTTCTTCCCCTTATATAAATTTTGCACTGAGCAGCACAATTCCCGCACAAGTACAAGGCGCTCTGCTGAGCAGGGTGATCACTATACTGTGTGGGGCAGTACTGCGTGTGATGCAAGGTGTTTTTATAGTGTTTTATCAATACCCAGAAGTGCTGGTTTTGGGGTTTTCGAGTGGGCTGGGAACACCGCCCCCATTTAAAATAGCATAATAATAGCATCCTGGTATAAACAATTTTGATATGCATTGTTTTCAGGAATGAATTTAGCGCATAAATCTGGGTTAACCTGTAACCATGACAATGTGTATGGCAACATACAAAAGTATTGGTAAGCAGGAACCCTTACAAGGTAAGGCAGCATCAAAACAAGTTTCCTTTCAGCCCACAATGGTCAAGCTGGTGCTAAATCCCTGACAGTAATGAGCAGTTATGCTGAAAAGTGCATACTTTGGTTTAGCAAGTGGACAAATAGCTGCTTCGCACAAGTGACAGTCTGGACTAGGAAAGGTTATGGAAAACACATCAAGTATGAAACTTAAATCACATGAAAAGATAAAAGAACAGAAATTCTTTGGGGTTTATGGGGACTGTCCTGTACCATTTGGTCTTGTGCTAAAACCTAAGTCCCCATTTACTCACCAGGTTGCACTGTTCTTTCTTCCATAAAATCTCCATAGCTGTAGACGGTGTTCCGCAACACGTTAATTTTTTATCTGATCTAAAAATATCTCCTTCAACAGTAAAAAAAAAAAAAAAAACACAGAAACCCACAATAAGTTAAAAACAAAAACAACATTATTGTTCAAAACAATGACTCATTCACTCTGGACATTACGTGCCATCATGAGCTTAAAGTAATAAAAGTGAAATAGGACTTTGCTCTAGAAGTTTCATGGCCTTTTCTGAGAGCTTCAGATGAGCAGTGCATACTGGGTTCCCAGCGAAGGTGTTCACTCTTCGGTCTCCTCATATGTAGTCTCATCAAAAGCCCTGTCCAAGGAGGGCACCGTTCTGTGCCGCGAGTACTTTAGCTGCAGCAAGTCGCCCACCTCGCTGATGGCGCTTAGTGCCTAACAACAGAGATCAGAGATGCTAAAGCTCTTATGGCTCAATGTTGCACCGTAGACCAAGCATGATGGGAAAAACTATCAGCTAAAATGGCCAACGTTGAACTAAAAACATTCTCAAGGCATGACTCTATGGAAAGCAGAAAGTTGCATTTTATTCATATCATTTAGTCAGATATCAGCATATAAACCAAAGCATTTCCACCAGAATGTGCTGCAGGTTCTTAGGTTCTCACCGTGTCCAGCATGGCTTTGGTGTGGGCGGCAGACAAGCAGAAACGTGCGCGTGACTCTATGATGGGGGTGGCGGGGAAACCTACCACCACCACAGCGATGTTCCGTTGCAGCATCTCCCTGCCAAAAGCCCTAGTAAACAGGAAACACAGTAGTAAGTGGCAGGGGCCTGGGGGGGGTCCACACAAAACAGCAGCAGGACATCACAAACCCACCCAATTTTAGCTGGCATATACAGCATCAAAGGAACCACCGGTGAGTCATGGTTCCCATAGATGATGAAGCCCATATCCTGGAGATGTCTGCGGAAATAGGTTGTGTTTGCCGCCAGCTGCTGAATACGATCACGTCCTGAAGAGGCAAAACCCAACACTCCGTGTCACTGCTGAGGTTTTTTTTTATGGTCCTACAGACAAGCATTACATTTAAATTTTCAACAATTCAATATTTAGTGACAAATGTGCTAGTTTGTTCAATCTGGAAAAAGTGAAAAACAGGGAGCTTAAGAGTGTAGTACATTTGCTCCCTGTGTGCACACGAAATGTATATTTTGGAGTGGAATGTAACACCGTGTTATCTTTTATGTTCGAAGCAGTTATGTCAAATTCACAACTGCCTCCGAGTCCGGATATCTGTGTTAACAAGGTCTTTATCAGCTGATGAAACCAACACGGTTGCAGATACAACAGCCTGACACCAGCTTGAGAGTAACACTTATGCGGAGCGGTCCAGACCACTTCCTTCAGCAAGAGAGACCTTGAAAAGAGAGCCACCATGTAATGGGCTCCACATCTGTACCTCCGCCGATTAGCGTCATGATAAATGCTGATGCATCATAAAGCAACACAGTTCTCAAAAAATTGAACTGGTCCACTCCAAGAACTAGGCAGGGCCATCTCCCCAGGGCGGGAGAGTTTTCGGGGTCTGCTTTCCATAGCGAGGGTCCCATACGCACGCTTAACTCCTTCCAGACCCTATCCGGGGCGTAAAGAGCTTCCAGATGTGGGGACTGTATCCTTTTCACATGGAAGTTTCTGCTCACTTCCTTTGCATCTAGTCGGAGAGAATTACAAAGGGCCATGTCCCACCTAGGCCACTGACCTGGGGCAGACTGGAGCCGACTGAGGCCCAGCTCCCAGCAAAAGAGGAACACAGACGGTCGCGTTTTTCTAACGGGAGGTGTATCTACTGTCTGGCCTTTCACCAGGCTAATGGCATGCGTGCAGACTGGGTGTTGCGGCCATGATGCCCGAGCCTTGTATCCTTTCACGCTCCTGCAAACACATTCCTTTTCCTGCAGGAGCATCAAATGAGCAAGGCTGGCTAAAAATACCTTGCAGATCCTCGCCCCACGGGGGCTGCATGTGAGTAAACGGAGCAGAATCTAACACACGTATTGTTGCGCACCACAAACCAGTCCAACTCAGTCATGCAGACGTGGGTGCCCACAGTAACTCCGTCTTCCCTGAGGCCGCTGAGGTGTAAAAACGGAAAGCAACCTAGTTTACTGAACAAACCAGTTGTGCCTTAGGCACACTGCCGAACGGAACCAGCAGAGCGGGGGAAGCCAAGCCACAAAGGAGAACCTGCATGCAGTGAACATACCAGGCTTGCGTATGAATTACTCGATCTGTACCCGCACCGTCTGTCAGTATGGATATACCCCATATGCTAGCGGTGCATGTGGAATTACACATTCCAAAATAACACGTTATATAGAAAAGGAAGCCCGTCGTGCGGACAACAAAGTAGAGGAAAGCACTAATCCACCCCTTCACACTGAATCCTCTTTCTGTTTCTCTTGGATCCGGCAACTGTGCAGTGACACACAAGGCACCCTAAGCTGCCCTGATAAGTTACAGCTTTCCTGCCAAAGCGCTGAAATTAATGTACAGTGAGCAAAGTGGAGAAAACTTTATAAAAACGCGTAACAAAAACATGGACTGAAACTCGATTCCAGCTGGGCTGTAGGCTCAGTAACTCTCCTCTTAATGCAGATCAGGTCATCAATGACGGAAGACTGAACCGAGTGTGAGCAGCAGCTTCCTCTGGCCCCTCAGTGAACCCACGTCTCTGTGTTCTGGGTCTACTGTGGAAAAGAGGGCAACCCAGGTTCGAGTTAAAGCATCACCAAGGTGACTGCCATCGGTGCAAAACCCGTTAAACATATCGAGGAAAACAGGAGCCATAAATACCTGTGAAACGCAGTGGAAAACCACTGCAACACATGACAGTCCTTTTACTGCCGATTGACCCAACCGTGAAGCAGCTCAGCAAACAACTCCATGTATATTAGATTGAACCCCATGGCGCTTCTGCCCCGAATGTAAACAAACAAGGTCACAGGGGGGACCGTGGAGCTGTCGCCCCCCTGGAGAGCCCTCAGGAAGTCTCCATCATCAATTGTCCTGTGTCCCTTCTCACCCTTGGAGATGAGTTTTCCTTTGTGTCCCCATTAATGACACCGCATTCCTGCAGTCCCCTAGTGATAGCACGTAGCCATTAGCGCCACATCTCACCCTCTTCCCCTTCTCCAAACGGACCCCCGTGGGCCCCGGGCCCAACAGATGTGGAGCACATTGCTACTCCACACACATCATAGCAGTATTCTGACCTTTCCTCTACCATGTAATTTCACGTTTAATGGATTGAGTACCAGGAAAGGAGCACTTTTTAAATATATTTTGTGCGGTATTTACCCTCCTGTTATACGTATTGTTATTTAAACAATAAAAAAAATGGATTCTGGAAATTACATGCTGAAATAGCTTGAAAAGCCATCAGTACAATGTGCACATAGGTTTTTTAAAAAAAAAAAAAAAACAGTAGTAACTGCTTAACATAACAGAACAGGTGCTTCATCACAATGTGTCTGCATAACCCCTCACCCTGTGGGAAAATTGTTTGCACGGGTTAAAGCCAGGCAGTACGGTGACGGTAGGGCTGTTGCCTCTCAGCAGCGGAGCTGCTTGGTTGTACGTTCAAGTCCAGCTCGGTCGGCGTGGAGTGTTAGGGAATTGCGGAGGCTTTAAATTACACAATTGCACTCGGTGTTCGCGTGCGCGTGTCCGTGTGGCTACCCTGCAACGGACTGGCATCCTGCAACCCTGACCAAGACAAGCAGCAAATGGCTGTGAGTGAGCAGGGATGTCACCCATGGGATGAATGGGGGTGATGATGACTCTAGGGGCTCACAGGTGCCCCGTAATTCCTAGCTGCTCCACTGTTAGTGCGAGAGTGTGTGTGTTAAAGACCAAATGAATTTGCTCCCTAGGTCAGTTTGCTTAACCATCTTGACATCTATGTTTATACTGCCACCTTGTGGAAGGGACACCAGTACACAGTATCATCTGAGAAACTGACCAATCGTTCTACAACCCCAGGAAGCCAAAGTCACTTTTTCAACTTTGAACTTCACATCTGCAACTACTGCCGATCACCATGTAGGTTAATGATGGAGTGCTTAGTTTGACAAAAACATACAGTGCTTCTCGAGTAGAAGTGAAGCTCTTGACTGGTTGGTTATGAGACACTGAACTGGAGATCGCATCTGTTAAGTGCGACATGTTGCACATCCAAATAACTGTAATGCACTGATGCTACTCGGCTTAACTTAGCAATAGAGTCTATTAAATACAAATTAACCACAGCATCCTTGCTGAGCAATATACTTACTACTTATATATTAGGGTTAATTCTTTCCGTGAAAGGAAACTTCTACTATGGGGAAGATGCGATTACTATTTATTCTTAAGGAGCAGGGGAAAAAGACTGCATTCTGATCCCATCATCACTGTGTTGCCTCCGAAAAAGCCATTTATCCAGAGCTGCTCTACTAGAAACACCTTGCTGTTTAAATTTGTAGAGTTGCAAATCGCTTTGGATAAAGACATAAGTGAAGATTTCTGTCCAAAAACATCTGATGCAGGCCTTTGTACAGAATAAAATACCTATTGCAGAGGTATAATTACCACACAAACTGTTGTTTTGAATAAGCGCGTTGTCTGACAAAATGAAAACGAAAAAACAATAAAGAACAAAGTGGTCTTCACTGTAGAGAAACCAGTTACATGAGGTCTGAGTGTATTCATTTCTCTGCATAGACATCTGCTAAAGTCACAGACAAAGCTTCAAATGAGATTCTTGTAAGAGTTCTGATAGAAATGACTGCTCAAGAGTGAGAACTACTGCTTTAACTCACCCACTGTGGTTCCATCCTCTCCCATGATGCACTTCATAGAAGTGATTATTTGCTCCACCACGGGGGGTGACATAGACGTGGCGTAGACAGCACTGTGGGAATGTGTCCGCAGGTAGTCCATCAGCTCCTGGGGACAAATCCGGTCATTGCTTCAGTACCATCCTTCACATCGGCACCAGAGCACTGTTAAGAGTCCCTGGCACATCATTTCTAATAAATATGTCCCTCACTGTCTGGATATTTGTTATAATATGTACATGGATCCCTGCTTAGGGGCATCATTCAGCCCTGGGAGAACTGGTTAAGTTATAAGTGGGAATTCTCCTGGAGTGATAACTCCGGCTCTGGAATTTTCAGAGCAAAACTCCAAAATGATTTCTGACCATGGTCAAAAACAAGCCAGGAAAGATAACAAGAATGTGCTGCAGTCGTATCTCTGCTGTTCTCCTGGTAGGACCGTGTCTTGTGCTGCCATTGTTTAAACGTGTAATACTGCTATCATTATTTAATGAAAATTCTGACCAAGAAAGTTAGAAAAGCTTGTGAAGAAATCCTTGGTGGACTGCTATGTAGGTATTTAACAGTGTTTCAATGATATTTGGGGAAATTGGTGGAGAGGAGGGTTTAAGATGGGTTAGGAAGACATTACTATTTTTCCCCATTTATAATAATAGGTTTCTGCTATCGAAACATTTTCTATTTGAGAGTTTCTGGAACAGCTTAGATTTGGATAATGAACGATGCCTATACTTGGATTCTGTGTGAAAGCGGTAAAAATTGAACATCTTCACCTTACGCCCACCAATGTAGCCTCCCGCTGCACCAAAGCTCTTGGTGAAGGTGCCCATCATGATGTCAACGTCGCTGGGATTCAGCCCAAAGTAATCGACCACGCCCCGGGCCCTGGGTCCCAGAGCGCCAATGCTGTGCGCTTCGTCCAGATACAGGTAGGCCTTGTACTTCTTTTTCAGAGCAATTATCTCGGGCAGCCGCACAATGGAACCCTCCATGCTGGCAGAGAATTATGGCAAAAGTGACGCAAGTCAAAGCCTCTATTACTGTTGTGAAGGATTCTCTACTGCAGGCTGTGAGGATGCAAGGTGTTACCTGTAGATGCCCTCGACCAGGATCAGGATCTTTCTCCAAGGACGGCGTATACGGGGCTGACCATGGGCTATGGCCTCCCTCAGAAGCTTCTCCAGGCTCTGCATGTCTGAAAGACACATGCCACAGAGCTCAGTCCACAGTATCATCTCCCTTAGGCTTCAGAAAATTCCCAATAGTTAACTTGCAAATACATTACATTCCAGTTTTACTACATGAAAAAGTAATATTCAGGTGACCACCAGGCAGTATGAATGGACATCAGCAAGGCAGAAAGCGAACAGAGGAAACCTACTCACTGTTGTGCTTGAATACACGAATGGTAGAGCCTGACAGTCTGGCCCCCAGAACTAAAGAGGCATGGTTCAGCTCATCGCTCAGGATCAGGCAGCCCTGTGAGATGAGACACTTCAGAAACCACGTGACATGAACAAGTCAGAACGCTTGAACCCAGGATGCATTACCCTGCGGCAACCGATCATGAGGCCTCATGACTGGGCCCAGTGGTCGCTGCTGTCCACTATGCACAGCACCAAATAAACCAAAATAAGAAGAGAAATCACGGTAAGAAGACACCTGGTGAACCACAGCATTTGAGTCGTGGCTTATAATGTAGTTTAGTATTATTATTATTATTGTCTTGGAACTTTTTTGCATGTTATCATAGGAGAAATGTGTCAATTTACCTAGGTTGGTGCAGATTTTGGTTAACAGCTTAGTTCTTTCAAGTTTGACAGTTTTTTTTAAAAATTTGACTTTATGCATTTTATGTTTGTGCTTTATTAAACATTTTGTATTCCTCAGAAGCAGGTGTGTGCCAGAGCTGTTCACCTTGCCAGTTAGAGCTGGGATGTTCATGGAGTTGGTGGCAAAGCCCATGCCAAAAGCCATAGCAGACTCCACTCCCAGGAATTTGGCCACCAGCTTCTCCAGCTCCTCATGCCTGCTTAGGTTACCTTGGCAATGATAATTACAATGAATGAAAAAATAATTCACAAATCTGCTTCTAAAAAAAAAAAAAAAAATCAAAGTGGCGACTGGCCCTTTTCTACCAAACCATCACTCTTTATTAACTGCTCTTCTTGGTCAGGGATACTGCTTCAAGCCATCGGGAAGATGGATCTATGCTACTGTGAAGTTAACTCGGGCCTTTCTCTGATCACAGCACCTCTGGTGGAAAAAGACCTACCCATCTCCTGCCTGGTGCTGCTAACCCCAACTCCATACTTCATGGCCGCCCCAGCAGCTGCTTCTGCACACGCTCCCATGTTCTCCGCAAAGCCAAGGTAGTTGTAGGATCCCATGTTAATGACTTCTCTCACCACCTTGCCCGTGTAGCTGGGAGAACATTCACAGAACAGTAATGGGCCTGAAAGTTTTCTGTCCTTACACTCTGCTCTGAAGTTGGACTTCTTCAGCTTGGCATTAAATTGTTCCTCAATGTTATTAACCATCTTGTACAAGAAATAAATTGAGAAACCAAAACAGAGTACAAAATTCGTGTTATGGATTATATAGCCACATAAAAACTATGCATCGCATAAATATATGAGAGATGATGAAGAAAAGTATCTTCATAAATTGCCAGGCAAGGCCATGCTGCTGTTTAGTTTTGCTTTTTGTTTGGAGCACCGAGAGATGTGGTAGACCAATAGTCTGACCCGCTCTTGGTCAACAGTCTGCTGCGTTTTTGAATCTGCCACCTTGAAATCTGGCAACAAATGTCTAAACTGCTTATCTTCCTCGCCATTCTCCCAGCGGGCATGAAACGTATCCCCTGTTTAAAGGAATTCCCTTGTTTCGCACTGTTGACATTTGACCACTGTAAACCATGTGTATTTGTTATCAGATTTCCCCCTGGCCTTATCTTTGTACAGCAGTGAAATACACTGGCATGTTCTACCCGACGCAAAAAAAGATTTGGCTCTATTAAGGTGTTCAGGGACTCACGTACTCAAAGGTCCAGTTGTAATTGTGGGACACACGCTCCACAATGTCCACCTTTGCCCCCGGCACACTGCAAACCGGCCTGTTCCAACTGTCCCGAATTCGCATGTACAGATTTCTAGTGTAGAAGTTCTCAAAATCCTGATAAAGGGGTACAAAGTCCTGCAGAGAAAGACCAACAACTGCACATGAACCTTTCCCAAATCCCCCTCCCCAAGACCATCAACATTTCATTTTTCCCCACACTCTTTGCTCAGAATACCCCGAGAGGTCTTACAATAAGCTCTTATTTCTTCTTCTATATTCACTCAAGTGACAATAAACACGCTTTTGTGCAAAGGAGAACGACAGATTACCTTCTGCTCCTCCCTCTCCCTTGCAATGTGGCATTTTTCTATTTTCCATTCTCTTAAGAAGTCTCTCAAGTAGCCAAAGATGGTAAGGATGCCATAGCCCAAGTAGGTGAAGACCGCCACCAACATTGGTGTCTCCTCAAATGACTCCTTGAAAGGCCTGCTATACAAACCTCCATTGCATGTTCCATGATGCACCTGAAACACACAAGAATTGAGACTACACTGACCACAGAATCTCAAAACCTCCCTGCCACAGCAGATAAAGCTTGCCACAGTGGTCACAGATGTTGGAGAGAAGTCTTCAAAATAAAAACCAATAAGATATTGACAGGAATATCAAAATTCTGATAACATTTAGAACAAAAAAGGCCAAGAGAAAATAATAATCCATAATAATCCACCGCTGGTCTTTACAGTGAGGTGTTTTCTTCCAAGAAATGTAAGAAGTTTCCAGAAGCTTAAACCTCATTAAGAAATTTGAAAAATGTGTATGCACTGTGTAGAAATAAAGTATTGCTTCCAGTGTCAAAGCACTAAAAGAATTTAAATCTAAAGACTCTAAAGAATTGTTGTAAATTTTTTTTACTTGTGCCTTACTGTCTCAGATACGAAGCTACGGTGACAAAGAAGTCAGAGTAGCAACACAAATAGCTCCATTATAGTACACGGCATTAGAGTGCCACGGGTTCCTAGAAATGACTTGAGTACCACAAAGTCATATATGGAATAATGGAAGGAATTTCCAATATATCTTATGTGGAAAATTATGATTTGTTCTAGGGTCATCTGAGAAACCTCAATTAATTTCCACCCAATATCCTTAATACTCTGAAATTCTCATTTCAGTCCTGATAAAGATCATTTTAAATCCAGTTAATGAGGTAATTTGTATTTGTGCGATTACGTATAGCTTCTTTTTTCATTTAATACCAAACATTATGCTTTATTTCTTATAAGTAATAATAGCAACAAACATTTAGTCAATTTTATATTAAAAAATTAAGAAAAGGAAAAAATATAAAAAAATTTTAAAAATTTAAAAAAAAAAAAAAAAACAATAAAATGCAGATACACCAATGGTTGTTGCTGTAATGAACTCTTACTGGGGTGCTGACCCACTGAACAGAGGGGACCGAAACGGCGACGCACAAACCGCGTCTGACCCCGGGCAACACGAGGCAAAGACTGACAACACAGATGCTGGGCACAGTGATGGCACACAGCGTCACACTCATACTCGCACCCCTTTCCTGCATTTCTTCGATGTGGTTCTGCTTCCCTCAGACAAAACTCCTTATGCCGAGATGTTTCTACTCCGATATCGTGACAGATACCGGTCATTATACGGGAAACTCGGAAACCAGGAGCTCACCGAGGTATAGGTGCATACGCTATAGTTTTCGGTATGGTCCAGAACTCAGCTTGTTTGTCCTACTTTCCGAATCAGGCCAAGGCATTCCAAGCCTGCTACTTTGCAGTTCATGTGACTGCTCACACCCCGCTCGGAAACGATGGCACGGCATGCAGCTCATTACCCGCAGTTAGAGGTAAATGAAGTAAAATGACAAAACTTACCAGTAGTCTCCAGTTACGGCCTGGTTGCTCATCGGTTACAAAATGAGGACCACAATTTGAACATACAGCTCTTACTTGCTAAGAACCCACTGTGTCGCCTTAGAGAAAAGCCATAATAAACAAACAGACAAGGAAACAGACGCAACTGATGGAACGCGCTAGGCCTGAGGTCTCCGAAAAGGCGCCGCTCCAGTGCATTGCAGCAGGCTGCAAAGAACCAGCGTTCTCCTCTGTGGGTCCGCGCGCAACAAGAAAAAACAAACTCGCTCACACGGAAGCCGGCAGATCAATATAATACCTGAAACACAATCTATCGGTGCGTTTGGGATACATACAAAGTAACACAAAAGTTATTGGAAGGACAGAGGGATGTGATTTTGAGTTTATTTTTCTTTCGAAGAAAAAAAGGAAATATCGGGTAAACTGAAACGCGACAACCTGCGGTTATTCTTAAGTGGAAAAGCCTATGTGACCGAGTACGACACCGGTGAACCCCGGTCACAGAGCACCAATAACCTGTTACTTTGCTGCGCGGCGGTCCAGCTCTCCCGATGGTTACAATGTGGTCCAGGTCTCAGAATACAGAAGGAAAACCGTTACAAAGTCCTCATAAACACACAAAACACTAAGTTAGAAGCTGGAAGGTGGTTACTTGGCTATTTTATCCGACTGATGGAACAAGACAAACTACCCGGTCAGCAGCAGAACGCCGTACAATAGTGACTGACTGTACTGCGCCCCTAAGTGACCGACAGTAAAACCAAACCGTACCAACTGACCAAGCGTACAAGTAAACTACGGCACTAACTGACAGTTAACCCAAGTTGCACGACTAACCGACCAAGTGTGAAACCGCTCCGCACTTCCACGCAGGTGTCCGTTACTGTTCTCGCCTCCGTCTTTCTCAAAAACTCTGCAAATATTAACTTTGTTTGTTCACGCAGAACCTGTCACCTGTTACCTGTCGCTCACCTGTTCGTCCGGGAAGCAACAATCGGGATTATTTGCCACAAAGGCGTTTTTCGACGCGCAGCAACGAGCTTCACCGTTCGCCCACTTAGCTGCTGAGCTCCCGGGCATCGTTCCGGCCGTCCGGCATGTACGAGTCCGAGTCCTGGGAAGGGCAGCCCCACAACCTCGGCAGCAACCTGCGCGCAGAACCGAAGGAAGACGCCCGATGGCCGCAAGTCTCCTGAGAGGCGGAGCGTCCTCGGAAGGAGAACAGCGCCGTCGCGTCGCGTCGCGCCCCGCCGCCTCCTCCTCCGCAGGAAATGGAGGAGCGGCCGGCGGGTCCTCGCAGATGCGCCGCGCTAAAGTTGCCGAGGGCGGCTTAAAGCTGCAGGGCCGTCGGGAAGAGATTCTAAGCGACGCCGGCAATGGAGACGGGGTTAAACGCAGCGGAACCAAGCGTGGAAACGCTGCCGCGGCGCGAAGATGGCGGTGCTTCTTGCAGCTTAAAAGACATTTTGGGAAGAGCCGCCCTCTCAACGCGCTTAGAGATGTTGAAAGGACTTATAAAGTCACTCTTAAATGTATTACAAAAGGAAAGACTATATACACTGCCCGGCCAAAAAAAGTCACACACACTAATATTCGGTTGGACCGCCTTTAGCTTTCATCATTTGGCATGGCTTCGATAAGCTTATGCAATGTCGCAACTTTTATTTCCATCCAGGGTTGCATTCATTTTTCGCCAAGATCTCATATCGATGATGGGAGAGTCGGACGGCTGCGTAAAGTCTTCTCCAAAGATTCTCAACGGGGTTAAGGTCTGGACTCTGTGGTGGCCAACCCACGTGTGAGAATGATGTCTCCCCGAAGCACTCTTTCACAATTCGAGCCCCACGAATCCTGGCATTGTCATCTTGGAAGAATAAAATCCATCGATGGAAAAACCCGCTCATTCGGTATATTCAGGTAGTCGGCTGAGCTCACTTTTTGGGCACATAACGTTGCCGAAGCCAGACCCGACCGACTGAAGCAACCCCACATCATAACACCAAGTTCAATCCAGGCGGTGACTTTTTTGGCCAGACAGTGTATGTTCTCGAGTACATTTCTTGTTAGAATTATGAGCAGCTTTAGGTCATTGCACCTCCATCTCCGTAGACCAGGGGTAATAAAACAAAAAACACAGATGTGTAAAGACAGCTCTACTAGGTAGTCCAAATTTAATTCGTAGATGTTCAAAGTTGACCGCTGTCTGATCTGAAAATAAGCGTGACGTCCACCAAACGGTTTAGACAGCTGTTTCCAAAGTAGGCTGATGTTTGTGAGGAGATCTGGGTTGAGAGCAGCAGGAGACCACCTGGGATCCACAGGAATTTCCTAACATCTCTCCGGTTTGGGAGAGTGTTTGTGTGACAAAGTTCTCGGAAAGCCCCTTCTTGTGAAATTTCTCATTAAAAGGCAGGGATCTTAGCAGTTTTGGGTAACACCCGAAAAAATATTATCGCTTGTTCATTTATGCCAAATTTTATGTACGTGAACAAAAATGAAACAACTCGATGCTGCTATGCTTTCTTGTAGAAATAATTTGTATAACTTATTCATTTGCAAAGTTAAACTGCAACAAAAAGTATTGTTAAAAACATTAAGAATTATTTGCTGATATTGGTGTCTTCTGTATATGTGTGAGTATATAGATATGCAGATTTTGCACTATTTTGCTGACAGCAGCTCGATATGTTTCTTATTCTTCATGTATAGCTATGGATTGAAAATATTGAGAAATTTCTACACGGTCACAGTTGCTGCGTTCGCTCCTGTTTGTTTATAGATTTGCGTTAAATGAAAAAACTTTGGAAGTAGTTTTCACTCAGGAGGAGAACAACTGCGTGGAAGAAATCGCTGGCATATCCACGGAATAGGCTGTATGGCGCAAGTGTGCACAAAACAAGCTGTATGTTTACAAAAAAGGCTGCAAAAATTCATAGGCGCAACAAGGCAAACCTCACATCTCCCCGGTACGTGCGTAATTCCATGACTAATATTTTTAATTCCTTGAACGCATGAGAGGTTGCTACTCCATTGCATGAAATTAACTTCTGGAAAGGTCCATTAATTCAAACTGCATGACTGCAATAACCGCATGGCTTTAGCGCCCAGTGATTCTGAGATCGACTCTGCATTTCCGTGACCCTGACCAGAAAAAAGCGATGAAGGAAAATGGATGGAATCATCATTTCTGACTGTGCATATTGTTGGTTTAAGCAAACTTTCATACATTTTTCTGCAGTTTTGTGCAGCTGCTTGTGCTCAGTTCATCTTATTGGGTTTTCAAATTCTCTTAAAACTCCAGGTTGGGCTTGCCAGACAATATGAAGGGGATTAGAGGTGTAATCGCATGATTTACACCTGGCAACCCAACTGTCTTTGTCACCCTGCTGAGGGTAAGAAGCAAGGAGAACAGCGACATGTGAGGTAAAGACCTGGACAACACCAGATGCACAACTTGAGCTCATGGAAGACCGGATCATTGTGAGGCCACGTGCTCCGGGACCACCCCTGAAAATCCAGCTAAAAAATAACGAAAAAGAAAATGTTGCAGATCACCCAGTAGGAGCTGTCGCCTCAGGCCCGGTCACAACCACTACAACCACTGCTCGTAACCATTAACCGCAATTCACACTATGTAGACATACATAAACATAGATTTTCACACTTATATTTGTATATGTTTAATCTTATATTTATTCATCTTTACCTTTGTTCATAATATCTTTTTATTTTCTAGTTTTTTTTCTCTATTCTGTGCACCGTGGCTCTGGAAGTTCATTTCATCCTCCCTTGTATACCTGCAGCGTGAGGGCTTTCAACAATAAACAACTTGATTATTGATTCCCAAGGAAGATGTAGGATGCAGCTTGCGACAAGCATCCCTAAGGCATCCATCAAAAAGAAATGGGACAGAAAGAGGAGCACCACACGTTGCGATGCACAATACATCATGGACGCAAAACCAGGCAAGAGCTGGAGGGGATGCAACAAAGTGCAAGGCCATAACCACCCCAACAGAGCACCGTTTAGAATTTTGGGAATTTCTGCTCAAGTTTGGCCTGAAATGTGATCAAATCTTCATCTAAAAATAAAGAGAACCCAGCACAAAATGCAATGTTTTTTTTATTAATTTGTTGATCAAACCGATCCAACATTTAATGTGCGGTGGAAAAAGTATGCGAACCTTTAGGATTGTCAGTTCGGTTAAGGGGGTCAATGGAGTGCCAGTCAGCCATGCGTTTGGGTGGCTCTGTTTGAGTGGAAAACGTACATCTGAAGCTTCACTAGCAAATTTTGGTCTCCTCCACACAGGTATGTGAACGGCAGCAACGCTTAAGTACTGAATGCACCACTTTAAGGGTCATACAGTTTGCTGGTTATGTTTTATTACTATTCAAATTTCCACTTTCTGACCTCGGCAGCACCGAGTACCTCCGCTAGTAGATTACACGAGTGCTTTCAGAAGCATTCGTATCAAGGTTACGAATTTAAAGATGGTGTTAGGGTTATAAATAAAGAAACCATATGAGGGCAGCGGGTAGCGTATCAGTTACAGCCACTGTCTGATACTCCAAGGATTTAGGGTTGAATCCCAGCCCCTGCTGTACTACTACTGAG
This sequence comes from Heterotis niloticus, assembly GCA_018136845.1. Taxonomy (NCBI): domain Eukaryota; kingdom Metazoa; phylum Chordata; class Actinopteri; order Osteoglossiformes; family Osteoglossidae; genus Heterotis; species Heterotis niloticus. Next base: position 29,916,419 of record CM030895.1, on the reverse strand, counting down.
CAAGGTATTTACCCTGAATTCCTCCTGTAAAAAATATCTACCTTAATCAATAGCTGTATATAAGTTCGTCTACGAACATGACACCGTTGCTTTGACAAATGGCATCAGCTAAATGAAAATGATATCGATGCAGAAAAAATAAAAATCTTTACAAGAAAACTATAGATCAATTTATAAATACTTTTTTAAAAGTTTGTCACAATGATTTAAAACAGCAAACCAACTGTAAAGACTAGTATCTCAGGAAAATAATACAAATAGTTGGCAATTTTCGTGACGCTATCGAGTCATTTAAGGTCAAATGCTGAAATATTTTAGACATTTTGCTTTCCAGATTGCCAGAATCCAGCAGTCATGATCTGTGCCAGTTATTTTAAGTTCCACATTATGAATTCATACAGAAATTAAACATTACCTGCAGTTCTACAACCCGTCTCCCATCCATCAGTTTCACAGTTAAGGCAGGCAGATTCTTAAAAGTGACCCACACTTAATTCACCTTTAAATAAAACGGTTAAATAAGTAAAGCGAAGCTGTCAGAAAGTCAAAATTCCTCTTATTACTTTTTAAAATTAAATATGCCCCTGGAAGCTCCGAACCTTATCATTTAAAAAAGATTTTTAGAGGTGCTACTTTAAATTCAGTTTTGTCAGTCTAGTGTAGAAATTTGGGTTAAGCTAAAATATGAGCTAAAATACCAGGGTTGTTGTTTTAAGATCTGCCTGCTCACACTTCGAGGAAACAGCACCCAACCGTTTATACGCTGCAAATTTTCGGTAAGGAAGCCTTTTGTCTGTGAATTATCTTGAGTGCCTGCAGATGGACAGCGCCAGGGGGAGCCCGGTGCCGAGGGGTCGCTTAGCTGCCGGGTCTTAAGCCTTTGTTGGACCAAAAAACTGCAGCGCGTGCCGTGTGCCTGGTGGGGTCCCTCTAACATCGTCTATCCCGCAACTTGGGCTGTTCCTCACGGGCGGAGGCGTCAGCCATGCCAGAGGAATAGCTGTCTTTCTGCAGCCTCTGTGCCCTATACTCATCTGGAAGTATAGATTTGCCCCCCCTTCCTCTCCCAACACACACACACGCCACCCATACCGTCAGTTTAAATGGTGTGACTTCATTGTCAGCATGAGCTTGCTGGAGGACAAGCACGTGATGTGACAAAAGCAAAGCTCCCTGCAGAGAGGAGATAAGCTGCTGTTTAACTCTGCATGTGTTCAATAATTGCCGCCGTTGTTCTCTTTCAGCCCCTCATAATGGATCGCTCTCTCAGCACTTTTCCTGCAAGTCCCTCCCACATTAAACACAGTTGTATGGAAGCGCGCACTTCCGCGGAAGGTGGCCTTTGGCTTCGGACTCCGCAAAAACTAGACATTTTAAAGACCTTGGGAGTTTTCCTTGAAAAGCCTCTTTTTTTTAATCCGGTACCTAGGCCACCTTTTGGGGACTTGGCCTACATGACTCGCCGTGCCATGTGACTTGCCCCAGGTTGTGGCACGTTGCAGGGATTCACGGTGGCATTTCTGGCAAGGAGGTGGAAGGAAGACTCAAAAAATGGAGGAAGAACACCAGTGTGACATCGGGCTTTAAGCCCAAGGGCACGCCGGGTAGCAGGCCGTCTCAAAGTGTTGGCGAGGGTCAGGGTGACGTTGGGAAACTAATTTTATCACAGTCACGCATTGACTTAATAGGATCTTGTTCGGTTCATTTTTTTTTTCAAGTAAAAGTAGAAGTCCTTTTTTTTAACGTTAAAACGATAAGCCGAACAGCAGGATTTCCTTATTACTTTAGGCGAGCTGTCAAGTAGGAGGTGTATCTGAGCTTGTTTCTACCTAAGAGCCACAATGTTCTGCTGCGTGAATCACCTAAAACCTCGGAGCGATGCAGCGGGTATCTGCTGGCGCTCATTACAACAGGATGTCTAAACACATTACCTAGTCACCCAGAGCTGTCAGCTGTGAAGCTTTCTGTTTGTTCTGCACTTCAAAATCAGGTCTGTGAGCTTCTGCTTCGGCATACATCACGTGTGTGCGTGCGTGATGGATGTGACTGATAAAGAAGCTACACACATTGTGACAGCTTTCTGTAAACACCATTTACAAATGACAGGACACTGACACATTTGGCTTCTGGATGAATAACATAAGTTTGAAACAAAGTTTATAAAGGTTGCAGAAAGAATGTTGGCCAAACAGCTCATTCAGGCGAACGTCTTGTGTTTTTCATCTTTAGCTACTAGGAAAAAAATCACCGCTGTGTTCCTTGTCTTTCTTCACAGGTCTTTCAGTTGCTAGTATTTGCATTAACATGAAGTTGTGTCTTTTTATTGTTTTGTCAAGGATAAACTCTCTTTTGTTGGAACCGGATAGATGAGACCGGCTGTGAGACCCGCACTCCGCCGAGAGCTGAGAACCTCATGCCGTGATGGATAAGATCAGCACCTACACCTAAATGTCAGTTTATTTAGCTTCTAGCGTCTAAAACTATGTCATATACAGCAGTGTAGTCTTTCATAGCTGTAAGTACCAGCATTATTTTTATATGTAAAATGCCCAGGAGGGGTGGGCGGCCGCTAGCACTTAGGTCCCCGGATGTTTATTTTTGAGAGATTTTTTTTTTTTCCTCTCCTCGGTTGCCAGCAGGTTCGGTTTACTACTTTGCAGTCAGAGTAATTCTTTTTGTCATTAAACGTACAGCTAATCTTTTATCTGTAGGCTTATTCAATATATCTGTTATATCTGTACTGTTTTTTTTAATTTATTGTCCAAGACACTGGGTCACTGTGTGAGAAGCGCCATATAAAAATAAATTAAATTGAAATGAACCGAATGAATGAATATAATTTGTTCCACTTCCAATCATTCCACTTTTGTCTTTTAACAAAAACAAAAGAATGACACTTCCTACTCCTATCCAAAGAAGATGAGCTTTACTCCAATTTTGTATAATCTGTCCACACAGACAAGCGCAGTTGAACGAAAGTGTGGGGAAATGATGCGGACCGCCAGTCCAGGAATCCGTCGTGCTCCCTCGGCCTTTAGGATACCACCAGCCCAGATAGTCAGAAGGGGCTTTCTTCAGCCAAGGTCAGATGCCTCCTCGGGACTTTGCAAGAGTCCTGCATCTGCTCTACAAGCTGAAGCAAAAATTGTGAAAAAGCCAGCTCAGTCCACCCATGTAGCACAGTGCACTGAAGCCTGGGAAAACAATTTGATGCACTTCGCAGTTTTCTCATGTACCTCTGGTTCACAGGCTATCTCCTCCTGCTGCGCCATGCACTCTTGGATTTCAGTAGGCTGGCCAAGGATCTCTGGCAAAGCATTAAAAATAAACCCTTTTATCTGTTTTTTTTTTTTTTTAAACTTGCCTCTCTTTTTAATTAAATAAAGACAAAAAGGAGAGAAAAGAAAAACAGTTGCCCTTAGCGTAGGGCCGTTCTAAATCTTTGCTTCCTTCATCTTGCTGCATTGACTTTCTGCACAGATCCCAGGCCGGTTTATAGAATTGTTCGGGTGGAATGTCACTCAAGGAGATTGGTGTCAGGGCCGATAAGCTGCCACGGCGATCGCAGTCTGAGATCTCGCCACCTAATTACGGAGGCTCTCGCCAGGCACATCTGGCTGGGAGTGATAAGCGGCACGAGGCTGATGGGAAGAAAGCAAGCGAGCGCGGGCAAGGGATCCAGGGCTGCCTTCCCTCTGCTGCCGCTGCTGCCGGGTGCCATGGAAACGGAAAGGGAGGGTGGCGGTCCGTGAGATGCACCAGGCGCCGAGGCTCTGAAGGGAAATACGGCAGCTTGGATTGAGACCATTTTTGTGGGGGTTGAGGGGTACGGGGAAGGGAAACTTTTTGCTCTTTTGTTTAACAAATTGGTGGCTGTCAGTGGAGCTGCACTGAAGACAGCGAGAGGCTCGTCTTTTTAAATAAGTTTGAAGCGTTAACGGCATCTTTTGTTTTCACGTCACTGCTAGACTGCAGAAAGGCTTCTGTGCTGATCATGGGGGAAGGGATGGTTTCTCCTACTTCGGGATCCAGCGTGGCACCCAGCGACAGGGGCGCTGCTGAATCGTGTGCGTTCTGAACATGAAGGCCCCCTCAGCGGACTTCACGCGGTTTGGCCACATCTCAGCACAGGGCTGCTGGTGTTGTGCTGCTCCGGGCATCCAGATTTCATTTCCTTCGGCCTTAGGTGCTTGTTCTGTGACCTGTGGCAGCCAAGGGGAGGTCTGAAACCTTGCAAAATAGTTGAGGGCCCATCCTTACACGGTACCACCATTCCGTCTGCCACGCTTCATTCTCTGTACTCTAAAATCAGCACTCCGCAGGCTAAGGGGTTGCCAGGCGACCTCATCCAGACAGCCAAACCTGCCAAACAGGCTGGATTTTTCTTTTTTCTGTAAGCTGCTGAAGCACTGCTTTTTAACTCCGTATTTGAAGGAATGCTGTGATCATGCGAATATTGTTTGGAAGGCTCTCAATATTACTAGTACTACTAATACCTGGAATTCAGTAGTGAGAAGTTAAGAGCATCTCTGAAGCAGGTTAGATTCTGCCAATGATTCTCTCTATGCCGCATAACATGCTGCAGAGAGCGCAACAGAGACGGGCACTGCAGTCAGCCTATGCATCGCAGATTCGTTGCGATGCCCTTGACCAAGGTTGTTGCTGTTGTCAGGTGCTGTAGAGTTTTTTTCGACTCACGGAGACCCTTTGGACGGTTGTCCGATATGGCGAGTGGTGTTTGGTTAGGCGGCTTAGAGTTGCTAATCTGGTATTCGTACCCATCGTGTTGCGTCAATCTACCTCATTGCCAGGCTTCCCCTTTTCTGTCGACCTTATGTCTTGCCAAACACGGTACTTAAGCAGAATTATTGATGTAGTGATGATGAAAATATACAACAGCGGGGACGCGACGTTCTGTGCATTTACTTAGTTCCAGTAACTCCCAGAATGCACCTGGATAATGATGAGCTTATGCTCATTCAGTTTTCATCTGGGAGTTTCCAGCGTCTTCTTATTTAGAGGCAATAAGCAGTCTGTTAATTAGTGCCACCACCTTACAATGAGAATGACATTGGGTCAAATCCCCTCTTTCGCTTGGGGCCAAGGTAGATAGGACAGGGAAAGTGCCAACGCTGGACTGCTATCTGCATGGTTTTCACTGTAAGGAAGGGTATGAAAGTAGTCCTGCGAAGTAGCATTTCCTTATTTCAAACAAGTGCTTGGATGTGGGACCAAACTGAAGTACCCAGAGAAAAGTGGGCAGAACATGCACGGGTAAACCAGGTCTGAACCCACAGACCGGGAGCTATGAAGCATCAGCATTGTTCCCCACCATCACGCCGCTGTCGGCACAGCACCGACTCCGAATTACCCCGGCAGAGGTACCCAGCTGTAAAACTTTAGTAATCGTGAGTACTGTAGCTTAGCATACAAGCCTAATATTTCAAGTATTTGACAAGGGGATACTTTAAACAAATGAATTAAAGAACGGAGTGTTGACTTGAGAAAAGATCTTCCCGGGCGAAACGAACATAGCGATGTCCTTCTTTAACGCCAAAGAGAAAATTCCCTCTATATGAAACAGCAGCAGTCCCGTTTCAGTGAAACAAAGCTATGAGACGTTAAGGCATTAACCTGAGGGTTGGAGCCTCCACAGGGCTAGAACCGAGCACGTATATTATGTGTCTACCTCACATTTGGGTTTGGCTCGGCCTGGCCATTTCCTCAGCACACCGCATTGCTGCACAACTCCTGCATCGCGTTCAGAGCTTGCGTTTCATCCTGGAGGCTTATAGGGGGCACTGTTGGACTGCAGCACACAGAGGGCTGAAAAATGGCTTGAACCAACCTGCGCTAGCAGTGGAAAGGACTTGCCTCAGTCATGGATGGACTGGTAATGAACTAGTCAGTCATTTGACTGACCCTAAGGCAAGAATATACTATTTCTCATTAGGGAAAAAAGGGAAGTTGCTGCAAACATGGCTGTTTTCCAAGTCAAATATGGAAAATATGTGTATCAGAGAACCATTGTCATCCTTGTTATTGGAGACGGTGACTGTTCACATCCAGGAGGTATCTTTGGGCTCCTGTGGCAGGTATGTGAATGGCAGCAATGCTTAAGTACTGGTTTGGATAGCAAGGCTAGAGCGTGTCTTGTGGGATGGGTTCCTTAGGGCTCTCTGGGGCAGGCGTGGGGCGGGGTGGTCACAGATTCTATATCCACTCAGGACGAGCCCCTTCCAGCCAACAGTCATCAGCAGACCGCTGCCAGCTGGAGACGCAGATAAGCACGTGGCTGGAAGGGTGGAGCTCGCCGCATTACCTGAGATGGGTTTTATACTCTCCGAGGTACTCCAGCGTGGCCAGCAGAAGACCCCTCCCCCTTGTTTCTGCTTGGGGAGCTCATTACTATTCCAACAATGATGTGAAGCCTCTTTCTTAGCTCGCTTTTTAAATTCAGCTGGATTCCCTCATATTTACTGCTGGAGATAACATACTCTCAGCTTTTGTTTATTGTGGCATAGCTATGCCCATCCCCTGGATTATTTATTCATCCATTATTTATCTGAAAAATACAATGGTTGCACCTGACTGAGTGATGAGGGTACAAGTGTGAAGGATTTGAATGGACTATCAGAGAAGAGGAGTTCTTTGCACTGGGAAGCTCAGGCTGGTGTGGACACAGATACTGTCCAAAGCTCCTGTTTTGCCGTCTGTTTTTTTTTTGTCTGTCTTTAATGGAAACACCCAATAAATCCAGCCTCCGCCACGTATAGCTTCATGCCCGATCACTCCCTGAACCTGGCACACCACGTTCGTCTTTATTAAACTCTTTCGGCAGCACCAAACCTATTAGGCAGGGTGTATTTTGTTTTGCAACAAGATGCGCAACGTTTATTGATCATTGTTACTGACCTTATCAATATCGCGGTCCAGCAATGACGCAGTTTAACAGGTACGTGTCAATGCAAATACGGTGCAAGGGGCAAACCCTTCTTGCCTCTCCATTGCACCGTCTTCCTCCAGAGATGCTCCGCTGCTGCAGCCAACCGTTCCTGGAGCCCATTTACTCAGGCTAACCTGGAGCAATTACAGAAGCCCTTGAACAATTTCAGAAGGCTCGTCTGGCTACTCAGCAGATACAGTTGCCATGGGAGCCAGCATGATTGAAAAGGAAAAATTATAGACTGCCAAAAAGCGGTGTGCACTGTGAGACAGCCCCCCTCCTCCCGCCTGCGCTCATGCAGGGAGATTGTGTTACATGGAAACAAAAGTCCCTTCACCACCCTTCCCCAGCCCACACAGCTGCCCCTTCGCAGCTTATGGTGTCCAGCAGCCTGCCGCTGCACTTGTGACACCCAGTCCTTCCCCTGAACCCAGTGTGAACTTGCAGGTTTGCGGTAAGTTTAAACCTGGGGACACATTTTTGTTGGAGGCACAAATAAACATTAGATAGCACCATGCAGATATACCTTACAAAGCAGGACAGAGTCCTCGATCTGGATGCTGCATTCCCAGGAGCCCTATTGGAGCATAACTAAAGAGAGCAGCGGAGCTGGTGCTCGTGGGTAAGGAAATGGGTGACGCCTCCTGAAGATGCACGGAGCAAAAACCATTGTGCTGCCAACCTGATCTGTTCAAACAGCCCAGCAAGGCACAGAGAGGGTGCAAACAGCCGCCATCGGGCCCCGGAACGAGAAGCATCTTTCACCCACGCTGCCATGGCAACAGGCTCACACACATTAAAACAATAATGTCTGAGCAAATAACATAATAGCCCATAATCAACCCACCAGGAAGCCATTGATTCTCTTGCAAGTGCTCGTCACTATAACAACAGCAGCTGGTGCTGCTTCCTGGGCAAGCCGCATAACTAGCCTCCTTGCGGCTTTCACGGGGCCCCTGAAAGTGACCCGTCAAGGGCATTCGCGGTGCTCACCGGACCCGGCTGATTTCGCTCACCCAGCTGCGTGCCGGAGCAAATTATTGCAAGTAGTTGAATATACAAACTCAAATTGGTAAGGACAAAGGAAAAAGCTAAATTAATCATAGTGAATCCTGCAAAATGCATGTTGTATCTCAGTCGTGTCAGTAGCTGTACTGAAAGCAGCATCTTATTCATAATTAAAAAGCGGATGACAGCGTGTAGCGCCAGCTGAGGTTTTAAAAGTAAGCAGAGCACTTAACACGGAACATTTCTTTGTTATTTAGTGTTCCAGCAGTTGGTATGAAGGATGTATTGTTACCACAATATCTGGGGTACATAAAGCTATGATTAAGTCCAAAGTAAAAAGTGAAGCGGTATAATTCTGTAGTTCTGGAAAAATGCAGTTAGAACGGATTGTATGTGTGGACTCTGGTGAGGGTCTGATTTAACCCAAAGGCATCTAACCTGAGATATAAAATGATATGACACTCCGTACCATTTTAGCCAAAAATCCCTGCAAAAAAAGACTAAATGTTATTTGCTGTTTGGGTCCTTACTCCAAGCACACAAGGGTGCAACCTTTACAGCGGTTTGAATTTGAAACTTTTTAAAACGTCCAAGTCTTTTACTGCTACTCCCACGGTGACAGCATCTCACGAGTGTTCACTGCGCCTAGCCAGCTTTCTCCATCCAAGCAGTCCTTCCGCTATCTGGTGGGAATTAAATTTGTGTTATATCCTCAAGGAGCCAACAGCACACTGCTTCACATGGGAGGTACTGCTGCAGACCATAACAGCCTGTGGAACCAGTATCATCCCACAATGCAGAACGCCGCTTCAGCTGTGATTCTTATGTTGCTGGCTTCAGTAAGATGCACGTTGTTAAGCAAGAGGACAAAGCTCTGCATCAGTGTGTGAAAGACCCCTGGCAGCCGATTTCATCGGAGCAGGAACCGTGCACGGCCGACAACTAGCTAGGAAATGTCACCGGTGTGTTCGTCGGGGCAGGAGTGCTTTTTGTCCCTATAGTTGCTAATCACATAACAGATCCTCCAACACGAGCAATATTATCCTTTGGTACAAACCCAAAGTACAAGCCCAGGCAAAAGCAGAGAGGATCGTAGGTCCACCAGCTGTCCCTCACCTTCTGCACGGTGCACGGCCGCTTGTCACAGGGGCATTTGCACAAAGAGCACGGAGAACGCGGGCAATTCATCACTGCTGACTGACAGATATTTAATAACAATAAACACAGAATGCAAATGGCCCGGTTGCTCAGCAATACATCACAGGAAAGTTTTAGCCCTATGAATCACCATGATTCAAGCCCAAACAGGCGAATCAATTACCCCCTCTAAATGCGTCACTATGCAGAGAAACTGTAATCTCTGCTTTCCTACCAAAGGACATATATTCAGGTTGTTTACGACGCAGGAGTTTTATAGCGACGTGCGGAATGTCAGTTCATTTTGCGGCAGAGCGCAATAAACGTGACGCTGGGCTGATCTGAGCACACTAATGTTTCTCTCTATTCCAGGGATGTTTGTTTTAGCCTTCAGATACCTCACAGGCAGCTGTTACCCTTACCAGCCGGTAGTGATCTGATGTGTGCTAATCTGTGCTGATTTACGCCAGGCTGCACTGACCCTTACCGGTCTGGACTCGTCCCTTATCACTCTATTCTCCCGCAGTGACGGCGAGGAACAGCGAGAACAAATGAAGGGAATCTGCCCTCCGGTTCGATGGCTTTTGCTGTCAGAACTTCTTTGCGGATGTAGGCCATGCCGATTTCCCCAAAAGTGCAACTTGACATTATCGTTCCGATTTTCCCTATGAAAAAAATGTTTCTCTTTTCTCATGACTCAACACAATAGCGGCTTTCCCCATGACTGCGCAGAACCTGAGCTGAAGAATGTTGGGAAGCGGTCCTAAAGGAAACGAGAAGACCGGCCTCTGATGGAGGGTCTGACATTGCCACACTTAGGTCCCAGGAGTGTTGATACAATCGCTCAGTTTCCTGACTTTTGGAAACCCAAACCATGGGAGGAAGGGAAAGTGACTATGCTTCTTATTCCTTCATAGACCAGACAGAGGACTAAATCAGCTCCCAACAAAATGACATGGAGTACTTTTTGGTGGCACCGTCTGAAGCAACGTTTCTTGACGCCACATTCCGATCAGGCAGTCGGTGCATTTTCCACCCATCGCAAGGACTGCGCTTGCTGGCCCACAGCCTTCCTTCACACTTCAGCCTGAGGAATCCAACCAGCTGTGACTACTGCCAGCTTCAGTGTCACTGCTGTTCAGTAGGTAGCTGTGTCACCGCACAACCGGTTTATTTATCCATGTTTTCTTATGGCTACACTGCAGAAAAGTTGCCCTTAGTGACCGTGTGAGTGCCCTGCAATGGAGTGACATCTCATTGTTTACCCCAGCTTAAGATCTTTGCTTCCTAAAACGGGATCTGGGATTATGGAAACCACAATTAAGCAAATAATAACTTAGAGAGGATGGATGGATGGATGGACGGATGGATGAGGCACCCAACGGGCTACCATATCTGTAATGTGTGGCACAGTGTAGCATTCTGATTGTGATGTGGCAAATTTTTCATGAAAATGCTGATGAAAATTGTGGTGGGAATCTGTCCATTTGTATACTGACTATAAATGTCAAGCTTCTCTCTTTGAGATGATCAGATAAACAGATCCACAGATAGGGTGGCGGATACCAGCACGGTCCCCAAAGACAGAAATGTTTTGCGTTTACGAATATGGTCAAAGCCATTTTACTTTGCATTTTATGTTTATGAAAAAAAGAAAAATTGCGATAGCATCACTCTAGAAAGCTAGTGGAGTAAAGCAAAAGGCTAATATTGCCAGCACCGTCTAAATACTAAACTAACAACCTCATGTCAGTAAACCGGCAGCTTTTCTGCCTTTATAGTTAATATCTGTGGCTGCACACAGGGGGACCGTCACCTCCTGCAAAAACCCCGGAAAATCACACCTAGCAAACCAGGGATGCCCGCCAAAAAGGCAAGGATAATGGCGCGTAGTTTAGGTGCGGCTTTCCGACTCAAGACTCAAGGACAAACCGAGAATATCTAACGCTATGGTGCTCGATAAAGTGTTTGCGTGAGTGTGTGGAAGTGAGCGAGAGCTGCGTAGGCGGCGGTGCTGCTCCTGCCTGCGCGAGCCTCTAGGAGGAGTGCTTTAGCCAGGGACCTCGGCACTACAGCAAGGGGACCGCCCCATTTCCCCCAGCCTTTTCAGCATCCTGCATTTCAACGTAACTGCAGCAATTATTGTTAATGGCAGTTTATAAAAATGACACAGCAACCGCAATTTTGCCCCAATTTGCAAAGCTAATGTTCCCTCATTTTCTCCCATAATGGGAGCTGTGAAGGTAAAATCAACAAAGCAGGTGAAAGCTATCTTTCTCCCAATGACACATTGCCCTCCCCAAGAAAATTCAGAATTAGGTGGTCTACATACAAAATAATGTGCCAGAAAAGAGTACAGGGACGTCGGGTGGGTGACTGCTGAATTTCTCTCTATCCCGCCGGCGTTCTTGGGTGCTGCTCCTGCAGCCTGATGGGATTTCACAGCGCGTCACTTTAAACAAGCGCTCGGTCACCGAGTGACCCGCGTTAAGCACAGTCAGAATACTGATGCTCTTTCTGTTATTCACTACCCGCATTGACGCATTTCACCACACGATGTTCTCCACACGACAGTATCGATGTTCAGCGCGTTGGCAGTGGCCACGTGCGGATGACTTGACCCCGAGGCTGCTCGCCCGGACAGGCTGAGAGAGCCCAGGCTCGGAGCGAACGTCAAGACGTCGCGGCTGCTTGTCCGCGTGCCTCGGGCGTTCCTAGTCCAGGCGCTGGGAAGGGAACCACTTGGGAGCAAGCTGGGCTAAACACAGAACCACCAGCAAGAGCAGATAAAGCGGCAGCTATAAAAATTCTATGACTGCATGCATCATCCTGACACCGTATAATTTTATCAGAGAACACAAGGCCTCTGGCTGCATGCAAATGGATGTGTCCTAAAGGTGTCAGGGGAAATGTGATAACAAGTGTGGAGGTGCTCTGTGTGTGTGTGTGTGTGTGTGTGTGTGTGTGTGTGTGTGTGTGTGTGTGTGTGTGTGTGTGTGTGTTTCACTTGCAGGTTGTTTGTATGTATGACTGTACTGTACGTTACATTTTGCCAGCCCCACATACACAATTCCCCACCCCCCCTTCACACAAGTGAATTACATAATTCCATTACCGAGAAGTGAAGAGCACCTTCCATAAAGGTGCGCGTTTGAATGCCTGACCTGATGAAAAGGTTACCGTCGCAGTTAATAATGCTGATTTCAGGCCGGGAGGAGAATGTGGCTCACCTGCACCTGTTTTCTTCACGACTTCACTGCTGCTACAACACCGGGCAGCGTCGGAAGAGGAGAATTTAGTGAAAGTTCAGTATAACTCAGAAATGCACTTAGCCCCCATATAATAGGGCCCTGTTGAATCAGAAAACGCAAGCAGGGCCAATAAAAATATATTCTCTTTCTCACACCATGGAGCTTTATTCATTTCAGCATCATTTTTGTGCATCATTCTACTTTCACAACAGGTATTTTTTCTGTACAAGCTTATGTCCGAAGTTTTGGGGCAAAGATACACGCTTAATGTCTCAACCGGAAATGGTTTTTGTGGTTCCATGTGTCAGTGTGGATAGTTTCTGGCTGTTGTAACCTCCACGCCACCCTGCGGTCATCACCAATGCCAACTGGTTTGAATCTAAGGGCTGGCTGGAGACAGACATTCCTTACAGCTGTTAAAACAGGCACTTCAGCCATAACAAAACTAACTAAATGCTTCCTATACTGCATCACGCTGACAACTCCAGCCAAACAACAGCCACTGATTTGTGTAAATTGCAGCTGAAATGGCAGATACAGCACCAATATTATTTTTAATCCATTTTCCTGACTCTTTTGGCGACTTTCAGTGTTAAGCTTCTTACAATTACTAATGCATTAATACAGCTGGGTAATTTTTACTGCATCAAATCAGTGTAAGAGCCTGGCTCAGGGGTACTACAGAAGGAGCGGAGATGAGACATATGTTAGTGATGCTGCACGGTGCTACTAAACAGCTTGCCTGTGCTTTGCAGAGTGAAAGGCAGCCAGCGATCTCATGAACTTAATTTCTTTATATCATTCGCTTCTCTGGGCCAAACTATCAAACCGTCGCTGTCTCACACCCTGTTTCCCAGACCTCTGCCACTCTGCGTTGGACAAGCTGTTATTGATAATAAATCAGTGCAGGACTAAACTAAAAAATATTACAGCAGAAGGTAAACTAGAGATAATATCTGTTGCAAATATAAAATACCGCAAGTTGGTGTTATCGCTCTCGGGCATTCAATACCTTTTATTTTAAATAATTTTTGATTGTATAAAAACAAAGATTTTTAATAAAAACTCTCATATTAAATATAAGAAAAAAAATTTCAGTTGTATATTTATCTTTATTTTATTCCTGTTAATGTTATCTTTTTATTGCTTATTCTCCTGCTTTTTGTTCTCCTGTTCATTTTGTGCTCCCCTGTGTACCTGCTGTATGAAGCTGTTTGACAGTAAACGATTCTTGATTCTTGTTTTTTGCCTCTGCGGTTCTAATACATTTTAGGCGACAAATTTTTTTGTGGGTGGCATGGTGGCTCAGTTATGGATGAAAAGTCCATTCTCCACCGAGCTGCATTTTATTTACAACATTTGGGTATAATGTGATGAATAAACAGGGGGATGTAATTTACAAAAACAAACTTTTTTGAGTGCGCTTAGGGGTAAAAGGCGATCAAATTCGAAACGGCGCATAAGAAGACACACAGGTCAGACCTGGGATGCTCAGTCAGGTTCTTGCATAGGTTTGTGGGATTTCTAGCATTGTGTTTGAGCTCCTATATTAAAGCCAGATGGCCAAGGCGACTGTAAAGAAGCATCCGGTGGAGGTCCAAGTGGAGACGGGAAAGGAAAGGCAAGCATTATATTTCTATTCATTTAGCAAACGCTTTTCCTCCAAAATGGCAAACAGCGATTACTAACTACCATTTAACCAACACAATTTTTAAAGTTGGCTTTACAATGTAGGATATATTGCACTAAAGGCCCCACAGTAACAGTAACGGTCACTCACTCACACACACACACAGACACACAGACACATAGATGCAAGCTATGATCAATTTAGCGTCAGTACTTAATCTAAAACACACATCTTTGGACTGTGAAAACCAGAGCACTGAAAGAAGCGCAGATGAACATGCAAACCCTACACAGAGGCTTCACTGTGCTTTATCCGCTCTGCCCCAACTCCATTTTCCCCATTGAAACTGTTACTTCTATTAAGTGAATTAGCATGACGCAAATTGTCATAGGAACTTAACTATCACGTTACAGCAGAACAGACCCGTTTCTCCGAGAGAGACCAGATGGTTTATTGCTTACTATTACTGCCTGCCAGGACAGAGGATAAAGACAGATCAAATGGGGGAAAAGGAGAAAGCAAGCATAATATTCCATCTACCCATGCTATCTCTTGTATTGTGTTTTGAAACGGAGTAAGCGAAATACGAAATGAATTTAGAAAATCAAATAACCTGGCTGAAATAAGCAAGGCTGGTGTTCATCAACAGCAGCTGTGTCTTCCTGGTCTCTTTTTGCTTGACTATAATATCATCGAGGCAGCCAGATGCAAGGGTTGATGGAAAAGTTCTCGTCATTGTATTAGAAGGAGCGGTGAAAAGGCCCGAAATCAGATGGCAGATCAGAATTCAAAAGGCTTAATTATACAAAAGGCAAGAAATGAAGAATGTGAGAGGAACCCGGTGGTTACAAATGAAAATGCCTTTATCGAGAGCCAGAACAAAGTATTAGCCGCAGACTTGATGAGTATTCCGTAAATGTGTGGGTGTGTAAAAATTGTAGGAGGACTTAATATAATAAATTCAGCACTTTTATTGCCGGTCGTCGCATCAAGGTTGGAATTTATTCCGTGGTTTTATTAGCAATTGCTGTTGTGACAATGTGCTAACCAGTTCTCAGCTGTAATAAATGGGAAAAGCTTCGCTGCAGTGTTTTCTCCACACAGGTCTCAGACTTCAGTATTGATCTCACATGCGTGAGGTCATTCATCAAGGTTCCATTTTTCGAGGTTGAAGCCACAGACGAATACACACGTGCCCGTTCATAAATCAGCGCAAAAGAAATTCACTGTAGCTGTCAGCTATTTCATTACCATTATTTATCTGACCGCAATTGAACAAACAAACACCGGTTAGTATATCAAGCGGGGCATCCCCATTACTAAATTATTAAACTCACAATCCCCACTTAGTTATCATGCAGTGTGATGATTTTAATAATAATAATAATAATAATAATAATAATAATAATAATGCTCACAGGCTTCCTGAACATTTGAAATCTCTGCAGCAGTCAGCGTGTACGTGCCAGTTGCTTACGCATGTCGGGTTCACGAATTCATGTTTACAAACATGATGCATGTTTGCGCATGAAGAAACAAGGTCCAGGAGCCATTTACAGTATTAAAAAAGCACAGATCAAAGACTCGTTGTGTCCGACAAATAAAGGAAACGGCGGCTACGTCGTTCGGGGTTCTATCGAGATCAGGGTGGCGTAGATGCTGTGATAAGTGATGTTCTGGGCCCAAGAAGGGAGTGCATGGAGCGAATGGGCAGTGTTGATGGATGTGTTCAGCTCATGGCTCCCAACAGCTAATGAAGGAGCTTCACGCTCTTTGAGAAAATCAATGTGGCCGTCTGCCAGGAGACAAAGAGAACAACATTGTCTTTGAATAAATGCAAAAGAGGATCACTGTTGCTTGAAAGAGAGATAAGCAGGGGGACGACACTCTGTTGCTGCTGCTTCCCATCTTTCCCTTAGTGGGGAGGAAAAAAGAGAATAAACACCACGTTGCGAATAAACAACGGCGCTTCTACTTTTAAACATACTGGCCACAGTACACACGAGGGTATGCCTTTGTTCTTGGTTTTCTGAACTTGTTCTTCTGTTGAACCTGCTTAAGCGGAAACGCTGATTCCGTTCTGGGAAAACAGATCATTGTCTCAAAGCGCCGAAACAGCTCTTTGTCCTTGCTAATTAGTTTAGTAAAATCTTCCAAAGCTTGCTCAGAACTAACCTTTGTTTACCGCGGTAGAACGCGGCTTGTGTTTACCGCGGCACACAAAGCCGCACAAAAGCGCACAATATAACCAATTTATTTCCCCTTCGTGTTTCCAGCACGCGGCAAATTATTCCGATGTTATTCTCCATTTAGGCGCCTCTAAAAGGGCAGCGCTGGAAATGACTGACTCGCATCGGCACGTATCAGGATTCCATCGGTGCCGAGAAGCTAATACCTTTGCTTCTTGCTTTTCTAGACGGTTTGGCGTTTTACGTACAGTTGAAATTTGTTTTCTTGCTGCTACTGAAGGAGAAAGGGCCCATTGTTGCTCCTGCAAGGTTGTATCTGCTGCACAACACAGATAAAACTCGAATCACATGCTTTCACTTGCATGGATACACGGAAGTGGAACTGCGTTACAAAACTGGATGAAGTCAAATAGTATTTTTGTTTTCTAAATGCTCAAAGGAAGAGTGTTCTCTAGGTTTTTTTTTTTGGTATAAAAGGGCGAAAAAGCACCGAGATGCAGCAGCGGCCTTTCACTGAGCTGTAGAAGTTGGGTGCTGCTGGGGGTAACTATGATGGAGAAGTTGGCTAGAAGTAGATGGCTAGCACTGTTGAACAAAAGAGATGGAGCAGTAGAAAATATCCAGGCAGAACTAAGTCTGAGAGTGATAATGGAGATGGAGTAGTGGGCCATGCCCATGAAAAACTAAGACAGAAGTAAGCTATCACAACAGATAATTGAAGTGGACCACGAGTATGTTGCCAGCAAGTTCACAAGTGCACATCATTTCCAAGAAAAACTCAGCCAAGCAGAAAGGTCCGTTCCTGAATCCTGGGTTGGTGCAAGCAGGGAGAGACTTTCCCGACAAGGTGCAATTACAGCGGCCCGAACACGGGTCCGAAGGACTGAACGCGTTGCTGTTTTTTCACTCCATTTGCCACATATCTCCGGACCTCGTCGCCGCAGCCGGGATCAGCGGAAAAGTTGGGCGGAACAAAGATCACCTCTTACCTTTTCGTGCTCCTCAGATGAAACATAAACTTGCAGGTCTCGTGTCAGAAATAACTGCGAACCAATTACGGATGCAGAGACTTCACGAAGTGGTCAGGCGTCGTCGCCCTTAGATATCAGCTGCTGTGCGGAGAAACGTGTAATGAGTGACTGTAGTCATGTTGACATTTCTGCCGGAGTGTCCCCGAGGCCACATACTACAGCCACCCTCATCCCAAGTTGACATGTCTGATATCACTTAAGCAGATTAAAAAGATTACAGGAAGAATCCCTGCCCTTTCACTTAAATATCATCACTGTTTAGCATTACTGCTCAAAAACAGCTGGGTCCACTGGGCAAGACTTTGATCCACGGCATAGGAACCCGGTGCTGCTTACAAAGAGAAATTTCAAATAACGCGTAAGGTGGAGTAACAGACAGGATTTCAGCTAAATAAAAATAGGAGGATTATGTGGAATTTGAAGGAAGAAGAGTAAAAACCTGAGTCCAAAGATATTTTCCAGCAACCTTAACTGCCATGTTCAATACCTCTTCTCCACGGTGCTGTAAAGTGCATCTGTGTGACTGTAGTTCCCACTATTGTGAAACCTGCAATATTGAGAAGGGTGCTGCAGAAAAGCACGAGCATCTGTAGTCACAAACATTTCAGCCTCTTAAGCCTAAGCAGGGGAGCCAAAAGATAACATAATGCAGGTATAGCTGAAAATCGCAACAGTCAGCCCAGAGAGAACCATATTATTATGGTCAAAATTGCTCAGAAGCCCACATTTTTATGAATTATAATTATTCTTGTTTGTGACCCTTCTTTGATGGTTTTTTTTTTCTGCAGTGTTGGTGGTTAGGCAGGGATGTATAAACAGAGGGTGAGGGTGCCTCAGCAAAGCAGGCGTCCAGCTAGAAACGAACCTCCAACTTCTCTCCGAAACAGATCCGCGACTACTTTTTTCCCCCCTGCGGAAACGCTGCCGGCAGAGTAACGTTCGCGTCCCTTTTTCGCGCTCGCACAAACGTGGGCGCGTCTCACACCTTCTGCAGAAACGTGCGTGCAGCTCCTTTCTCCCGCACGCACTCGGCATTCTGCAGTTCTTGTCAGACATTTGGCTGCGTCAACCTGAGATCACGGCAAATGAGGCCGGCGTACAGTTCCTGACTGATTTAATATGACACGAGACTAAACACTTATACAGTTCGCATACAAACAAGACAGGCGCTATTGCTATGCCTGTAAAATTAAAGATGAACCATTCTGAAGGGTGGCATTAGCCCTATGCAGTGAAGGAGAATGAAAAATGCAACTGATTCTCAATAAAGAAAATTCATTTGCTTATCTAATGCGCCAATAAGTAAACCCAAGACGTCGGAAATGTGAGCATAAACGTCCCCGCCTCTACTGATGCGGACAAGCTCCTATTGCCTCGTGACCCTATGGAGCTCTAGTGTAGATATGCAGGCCGCAAATAATTGCAAGCGTATATTTGGCTGAGGAAGGCGGTGGAGAGGTGAAGCCGAGTGTGACGTCTGACATTTGACCTTGACTCTATAGATGCTCTTTGTGGGGCACAGTTAGGCCGGAGCTCCTCCACTCAGTGGGCTGCACACCTGCTGGGTTCCATTTGCGAATCCATTGTGAGGCTGTCAGGAGGAAAGGGGGCTTTTTTGCCGTCTCCTGCATGCGCTGACGTCAGCGCGTCATACATTTGTCACGTCTTGCAATCGTGAGATAAAGTACAAGTGGGAAAGCAGCAGTGTAGGCGAGAATAAAGACTTCTCTGTTTCTGTCATGATGTATGTTGTAGCCGTAGCACCGGAAACCTTTTATCTGTATTTGTACATTTAAACTTTTGCGGAGAACTTCATGAGCTCTGGGATTAGAAAGATGTCAGTGTAATATGAAACTTTGATATTACTGAATATTAAGTAAATAATAATTTAAATGATTGTGTAGCTGGGGTGTTGTAAATTCAGTAAGTACATTTCAAGACAAAGGTAAAGTGTTATGTTTCAACTCAGTAAATGTATAAATGAAAGTCTTTGGCCTCCTTTTTTGTGAATCAGATGGATTTCATTCTTGGAAAATGAACATCAAGTGCAAAAACTGGCCTTTTTTCCTTGAGTGCTTATAGTGAACTTATTGAATATTTGTGGTAGTCCTGGACTGGGAATTTGTATGAATTTGTATTTTTGTCTCTTCTTGTTTTTGCATTTTATATTCAATGAATTTTAAAAAAAAAACACTTTTTTAACGTAACACCGACATGAGAACTCATTACTAATGCTTTCTAAAAAAAATGTAACTTGAGCGCAACAGCAAACTTAAAATACTATTATATACGCTGCCCGGGCAAAAAAAAAAAAGTTATGCACTACCCGTCGGTTTTAAAGCACATTTAGCTTTGAATACGGCATGCATTCGCCGTGGCATTGTTTCAATAAACTTGTGCAATATGTCACAACATTTATTTTCCGTCCAGAGTTGCATTAATTTTTCGCCAAGGTCTTGTATTTATGATGAGAGAGTCGGACCACTGCGTAAAGTCTTCTCCGGCACATCCCAAAGATTCTCAGCGGGGTTAAGATCTGGACTCTGTGGTGGCCAAAATGATGTCTCATGCTCCCTGAAGCACTCTTTTATGATTTGAACCTGATGAATCCTGGCATTGTCATCTTGGGATATGAAGAAAAAATCCATGGATGGAAAATCCTGGTCACTCAGTATATTGAGGTAGTCAGCTGAGCTCAATTTTTGGGCACATAATGTTGCCGAACCTAGACCTGAGCAACTGAAGCAACCCTACATCATAACACCAAGTTCACTCCAGGTGGTGACTTTTTTTTTTGGCCAGGCAGTGTATGTTCACATTAACAAAAAAATCAATGTATGAAATGTGTACACAATTGTCAAGACATTACAAGGCAAAACCAGACAAATAAAAAAGCAAAAACGGCAGGGTTTACAGTTACATAAAACAGTAAGGATACAGTTCAAATTTTTTGACTTTGCCTCTTGGTTTCCTATTCTTTATATGTAATAAAGTCTTTACGTATCTTTCAATTTGCAGCAGTTGATGGGTTTAGCTTTTCAGCACGTTTCTGAATATGGGATTTTAACAAAAACTATGCAGTTTGCGACTCCACTAAGGCGCGCAACATGACGACATCGCTCGAAACCACTGTCGTTGGGAGGGTGACGTCATCCAACTGTGGCGTCACGTGATCCAGGGGTCAGGGGTGAACCTCTGTCAGCGTGAGACAACATGGCGACTTCGTCGAGGAAGGTGTTCGAGCTGTTTGTCACCAAGATTCCGTGGACCGTCGCTAGCAGTACGTGGCATTCAGATGTGTAGCAATGGTTAGAAACGATAACAATTGCTCGGTGGTTTCTGTGGGCGTTTTTCCGTTTTCGACAGTGGCGAATTTTGAATGTGACATTGCTAAGCATGCGTGATCAATGGCTTCGTGTCTGAATTGCATAGAATTACACGTGTGAAGTGTCTGAATTTAATCTTACAATCTCCTGTCTACCCGTCGGTTTTAACATGTTGTATATAACGGGGGTGGCTTTAAAAGCTGGGGAGTCCTGTAAGCACGTGTGTTTTAGGAGTGTGAAGGACGCTGGTACTGACCTCCCCGCCTGTTTTGCAGGGGAAATGAGAGAATATTTCGGGCAGTTTGGGCCAGTAAGAAGCTGCATCCTCCCTTTCGTAAGTAGACACGTATTTCGGGTAAATTTGTGACTAAATAGCTTGCGGTGTGTGAATATGTGAGCGAATGAGTGTGTGTGACATTGAATACTTGGGTGGAAGGAATTACATGGTGTGTCTACCACTGTAAATCACCTTGGACAAAGTTGTCAGGTAAGTAAATAAGAATAATAATAGGAGGCAGCAGATGGCATGATGGTTAGAGCTGCTGCCTTCTGCTCAAGGGACCTGTGTTCAAATCCCAGCTCCTGCTGTGGTACCTTTGAGCAAGGTAGTTGTCAAATTGGGTAAATCACCAAGCAGGATAACACTTTGTCACTATAGAGAAAACTGCAAGTAAATTCACATGTGTCAATATAATCATAGAGTTTAACATGGTAAATGAATAAATATAAATGTAGCATCTTTAGGTACAATTAAATCTGCTAATCTAATTGTGGCTTGTGTTGTGAATCTTACAGGATAGAGACACTGGCTTTCACAAAGGCTTCTGCTGGATTAGTTTCAACAGCGAAGAGGGGCTTCTCAACACTCTGCAAAAAGACTCACACATTATAGAAGGAGCAAAGGTACTGCCTTGTCTATCTGTCTGGTTTGATATGTTATGCTGATGGTTATGCAAAATAAAGTAAGTGTCATGAGGTTTATGAAAGCCATTCTCTTCTACAGCTCCATATAGCCAAAAATAAAGAACCTGTGCCCAGAAGACTGACCAGAGAAGCAGAAGACTGAATGACAAGCACATCTAGTATGTTGTTTAGTTGTGTGAACTATTAAAAAATATGATACATCCTATAAACACCTGTGTAGTGCAAAGTAAAATAAACAAATATAACAATTTTTCAATTAAGAGAATGTTTTGTGGGGGGAAACCTTGTCCTTTTACTTCTGGTTGTTGTTCTTTAAACAACCTTTGCATGTGTGAATGCTGGGTCTGCCCATCTGCTTCACTGGTGTTAAAGCCTAAACAAGAGGTGGGGACTGTAATGAACCACATGGATAACTGTGTCCTGTCTTGTCTACTTTCATTATTCTTTGAGACAGAGCTATGAATGAGCAGATGCCCCAAGATGACCTTTCAGTCTGTGTTGCGCAGGGCCTCGGCCAGCTTGGTAGCGATCCTATTGATATGCACAATGTGTAGGCCCTGCCCAGGGACAGTTGAGTATTTGTTCATCAGAATGTTACAGCGCTGAAAAAGTGAAGATCAAAACACTTACTGCTAGTTATTTGTACATTAACTATTTTGTAGAAGCAACAGTGAATGACTCATTTTCTCTTCTCTTTGAAGATTTCCCTTTGCATTTTTCCAATCTGTGTAGGCTCCTTTAAGGGAGATTTGCAGTAAACAGTGTGTAACAATCACAACTGAACAGCTCCTTCTGTTGTCCTGTTTGTGGGTGGCCTGTACCATGCTTTTCAATCTGCAAAGGTGGGTTAAAAAATGTGTTCCATGACCAGATGAAAGTGGAGAAAGCTAGTCACAATTTTTCTCATTTAACCTCTATATAGAGCAACGCTGTACTTGTTCGCAAGTGGAAATGTGTCAAAAAATCGTATTGATCCTGCAGGGCAAGGGTACTCAATCTTTGTTACACTCCACATAGAGGGTAGCTTCTCCAGCCCCGAGTACTCTGGTCTGCAAAGCTTGTGTTGTAGTTCATGTTTGAATCAAGGTAAATCTTTAGATCCACACCCTATAAACAGCTGACCGTCTGCTTGACTCTTAGGGTAAACACTACCCAGATGTGAAAACTGATACTTTAAAACACGTGTCTACACATCTTTTTTGGATTGAGTTATCATTAAGCTTAATTTATGTCAAGATGATTTTATTGGCATGTAGCTGAATTTCCACAAACCTTTCAAAGTGTCTGCTCATGTCTGAAGCAGAAATGATGCAGCTAGAGGACAAAAGGACTTCACCAAAATTATGTATGTTTGGATTTTTGAACAACTGGAATGACATGGCAACAAACTGGGTCAATGTTTGAAATTCTGATTCTCATAAGAACCATAAACTATCCTCTGTAAAACTAGCTTCATTCAGTCCCTTCATAAAAAATCTTAACACAGCATAACCCTGTTAAAAATATAATTAATTCACTACTTTAATGCAGAGAAATAATATGCAAAGAGCACTGATTTGAAAATATTATAAAATAAACTTTATTTAGGTGACAGCTCAAGGTGTCTTCTATAGCTTCCTTAGTGGAGGATATTTTTTGAAGAGCATCGTCTAATTCCCTGTTGCCATCTCAGCAGATTAAGAAGTATCGTACAGTTAAGGATGTTAATACAGTAGAAAATTTTTTAAAAAGCTATAGCAATTTGGTCTCAGAAGTACTCACAGCCTGGGGGGAAAGCAGAAAAGATGAATGATAGTTTCATCTTCACATGCACATCCTGCTCTCGCATCCCAAAACATTTAACTTCCTGGTTTACGTCTTGCGTCACGAGATGTCAAGACGTCATCCGGATGAGCATTCAGAATTATACGCAATCTAATAAAAGAAACTCGTGTCCTGTTAAAGTGTCTTATTACGTTGTCAGGTATAATCGCACACGCGCAGTATTTACAGTATATTTACAGGTATTTATTTTCACCTCGCCGACACGTAGCGACTGATCGGCCGCGTTCATCTGTTTCGAACGGACTACATTACCCACAAGGCCGTGCGCGGGTCGTGCGGACCGGCCGGCACGGAAAGCGGTGAGTGAGCTGAGGCGCTAGTTTGGCGGTTCGCAGTGGTGCTGCCGTTGAAGCGAAGTACGTTTTAAATTAAACTTTGCAAGTGTGTCACAAAAATGGGGTTTGTAATGTCGGCAGCGTGAGCGTTTGCTGTGTTGAATGGCGGACCGGAATGCTTGAGGTTACCGTGTTTTTTACTCGCTTCGCATGCCTCAGTGCTGAGCTCGGGCCGTGAAGAAGACAGGTGTTGCGGCCTGCAGGTGACCAAGCGGTGTGTTTTGCTGTTACACGACTCTTGTGCCACGTTTGGTGTGCTGAGGTGAAGGAGTGACCCGCTAAGGTACAGTCCTGTGCACCTTGGTAAGGCCTTCAGGCTAAATGAAGGTCAACGGGGCTCTTTCACCCTCAGTCTAAGGCTGCAGCCCCCAGAAGTGGCACCAGGTGGTGCAGTGGTTAGAGTGGCTGCGTTTCACTTGAGTTCAGCTTTCAGTCCCTACTGCAGTACCTTTGAGCAAAGTATCTACCCTGATTTGTTCCAGTAAGTTATCTACTTATGTACCATAGGAAATAGTCAGGTCCATAAGTATTTGGACAATGATACAGTTTTCAGTATTTTGCCACTGTGCACAACCACAATGAATGTGAAACAAAGCAATGAAGATGTGATTGAAGTGTAGACTTTCAGCTTTAATTTAAGGAGTTTAACAAAAGTATCGCATTAACCGTTTAGGAATTACAGCCGTTCATATACATCGTCCCCCATTTTCAGAGGCTCAAAAGTAATTGAACCAACTAAAATAAAAATAAATATAATACTTGCATGCATATCCTTTGCAGTCAACGACTGCCTGAAGTCTGGAACCCATGGACATCACCAAATGCTGAGTTTCCTACCTTCAGATGGTATGCCAGGCCTTTGCTGCAGCAGTCCTCAGTTGCTACTTGTTTGTGGGCCTTTCTACCTTCAGTTTTGTCTTCAGTAAGTGAAAAACATGTTTAGTTCGGTTGAGGTCAGGTGACTGACTTGTTCATTGAAGAATATTGCATTTCTTAGCCTTGAGAAGCTCTTGGGTTGCTTTCACTGTATGTTTTGGGTCATTATCCATCTGTAATGTGAAGTGCCTTCCTATCAGTTTTGCAGCATTTGGCGGAGTCTGAGTAGATAGTATAGCTCTAGATACTTCAGAATTTATCCTGCTACTTCTGTCAGCAGTCATCAGCAAGAAACAACAGTGACCCAGTTCCATTGGCAGCCATATATGCCCGTGGCATAACACTGCCTCCACCATGTTTGACAGGTGATGTAGTATTCTTTGGGAGCCCTTTCTTTCCTTCTCCATACTCTTCTCTTTCCATCATTCTCATACAAGTTAATCTTGGTTTCATCTGTCCAAAGAATCTGGTTCTGGCACTGGGCAGCTTTTTGAGATGTTTTCTAGTAAAGTCTAATCCAGCCTTTCTGTTTTTGAGTGTTACCAGTGGTTTGCACCTTGCGGTAAACCCTCTGTATTTACATTCATGAAGGCACCTCTTGATTGTAGACTTTGACAATGATATGTCAACTTCTTCGAGAGTGTTCTTGACTTAGCTAGATGTTGTGAATGGGTTTTTCTTTCACCAGGGAAAGAATTCTCCGATCATCCACTTTAGTTGTCTTCCGTGGTCTTCCAGGCCTTTTGGTGTTGCCGAGTTTGCTGGTGCATTCCTTCTTTGTAAGAATGTACCAAATTGTTGATTTGGCTGCTTCTAAAGTTTTTGCTGTTTTTCTGATAGGTTTTTTTTTTTTATTTTTTATTTTTTAAAGCCTAATGGTGGCCTCCTTCACTTGTATCAATACTTCTTTGGGCTGCATATTCCCATAGACCGCATAGTTCCCATGGACAGCTACCAAATTCAACACCTGGAATCAACTCCAGACCTTTTATCAGCTTAATTTTGTCATGAAATAATGAGGGAAGAGGCCACTTCTGGCAATAAAACTGCTTGTCAATCAATTGTCCCCAATTACTTTTGAGCATCTGAAAATGGCAGATAATGTATATGAACGGCTGTAATTCCTAAATGGTTAATGCGATACTTTTGTTAAACCCCTTAAAGCTGAAAGTCTACACTTCAATCACATCTTCATTGCTTTGTTTCACATTCGTTGTGGTTGTGCACAGTGGCAAAATACTGAAAATTGTATCATTGTCCAAATACTTTTGGACCTGACTGTATGCATCATGTAACTTAGTATATGAAACTTGTAAGTTACTTTGAAGAAGTGACAAATGGCACTACTACTACTAGTGTAAAATAATAACAGTAACCTTAGCACACGTATACCAAGGTTTCTGAGTGTAATTTGTTCCCAGATATACCTCAAATATCATGAAGTCTGATATCAGGAAGCTATTTTCATTATTTTTTATGAGGACAGTTATACAGTAATTCATCCCAGAGTCAAATGAAACCTCAGTTATTTTCCCCAAAATATCCCTAACACTAAAGCACCCATTTCATTTCGGTAAAGAACACTTTAAACACCAATTACCAATTTTCCAAGAAATTTCTAAGGACACTATTATGCATTTGTGTGTTTATTTGCAGTTGCTTTTATTTTATCTCGTATCATACATTGTTTCTTTACAAGTAATAATAGGAACAAACATTCAGTTGTCAAAATTATTTAAAAACATTGAAATTGAAACAGTATAAAATAGAAAAAAACATGAAATGTACCTCCTGTTATAATAGGCAGTTAATATAATCAGTTACTGGGGTTCTTAGCAATTGAATAAAAGTGAGTGAAGTGAATGAAATGAAAAAAGTGCAAACTGCATTTGAACCCGGGCCACACGAGGCAGAGACTAAGAACACAGTTGCTGAATACAGTAATGCCACCCGATAGCATGGTTATATTTGTGTCAGTTTTCAATATTTCTCTCGAGGTTCTGCTTCACTCAGATAGAACTCTTTATGCCGGTATGTCTGCATTCCACTACGCTGATACTGAGACGGATGATGATGATGATGATGATAATAATAATAAAAAATCATTTTTCTCTTGTTAAGGGGGCTTTTAAGTCTGCTGGTCTTCAGCCTTCTTGTTTGTCTACCCATTAGCTGTATTTTCCCCCTGGTGCTTCAAACTTGTTTCCATAATTTTTTTTTTTACTTGTATTTTGTAGAAAAGGTACCATGAGTTAGACATTTAGGAGACAATAGTTCAGACAATTGGACCTAACGTGTTTTGTTTTTTGCATTCAAAAACATCTATTTCCAAGTTTCAAAGCAACATTACTCTTACCTGTTTATACAGCAGGGTATTTTATTTTTTTCTGTATGAGTGGCTTCATCAAGGGTTCCTCAGCAGGAGGGCAAGAACCTTCAGACTTTGCCACCTGCTGTTCCAACATGGGCTGAGCATTAGATCCCCCATGCTGAGCTTCTCTAGCAAGAAGATGCCTCCTGGGATTTGGGCCGGTGAAGATGGACTGCGTGTCTGCTGGTTATTTTATGGTTTCCTGGGTGCTGGTGAAGAAAACCCTCACTCTGCTCTCGGTGCCATAGGGCCCCCATGGCTGGTCGGCTGCTGAAAGTATCCTCCATTGCTACGGCTGTGTTTGCCTCCTCCAGCTTCTATCTGTATGGCCAGTGCGTGGACCCCAGTGACGTCAGCATTGTCAGGTTCGGCCGAGCAGCGCTGACGGTAAATTGTCATCTTTTTCATAGTGTGTCTTTTACTGTGCATTATAAAGTAAACAAATTTCTTTCTATGTTGTTTATGAACACAAATAATGTATTTTTTCTTACACATTTTGATGTTTCAAGTATTTAGAATCACATTTGTCCATGTTTTTTTATTTTTTTTTATTTTTATTTTTAAAATGGACTCAGAATTGCTTATCAAACCAAACTGCCTATTGCTTCTCAAAGCTCATTGATTGGTGACTCAATAATGCGGTGAAGTGATGATACCAAGTAAAGTAGAAGCTGAGGTATTTTCAAAGTAAATTCTTAATTTCCTGCCTCAATGGCTCTGTTATTCTGTTATCGTCATCTGACAAGGTGGTGTGCCCTTAATTTAGTGTGTGTCCAGGCTGATTTGCAGACACACCCAAGAAATTTTGTGCATGCGTATTTTTCTCAGTATTTATGTTTGTGTGTGTTTGAGCACTTGTGCCTGTACATCTGAGACCTTTTCTCATTTCCTATTCTGGTGTATGTAAAATGAAGCCAAATACGGAGGAATTTGTTCTATAAAATGAAAATTTGAGCCACAGCCATTTCTCCCACTGCAAATAACTTTAGTGGTGCTTTATGTTAATGGATATCCTGTTATTCTGTTTTTTTCCCTTTTGGTTTTTAGACTGCAGTCATCAGTTATGACTACATCACATCGCTGCAAAGTGTGCAGTATGGAACAGAGGAGTACTGGGCTCTCAAATCCCAGGTAAGGCAGGTTATGATGTTATTTGGTTCTACATCAGCCAGATTAATTTGAGCAAATGGTCCATCTGTTTGGCCACTGTTGCGCAGTGAAACATTGAGGTGAAAATCAGAGATAAGCGCTAAAGGACAAGAAGATCCACATGCACATTGCAATCACCATGTCTGTTCATTTTTTCAGGGTTTATTTTAAATTGTGCAGTACATCATGGGTAATTGCAAACAATAATTTAGTTTTCTTTGTTACATTAATGTTCACATGTCAGAAGCTGAGGGGCTCTTTAAGATCAATTGGATGTAAATGAACTTTTTACTAATGTCACAGTTCATCCGGCTCATTGCCTTCCCAGCCTGCAGCGCTGGCCTAGCACCATAACCACAGTCTGCTGCTTTCGAACTTCTCATTATAAATGCTGAAAATGTTTTAAATTCCTCTGCATAGATTACAGGTAATCCTGTGATTATTCAATTTCTGAAGTATTGAGTGTTGTATAGTCAGTTTAGCTGACTTCTGCGTAGACACCTTTCCCAGCATGCTCCTGCATGGTGTGTGACACAGGACTGTGCAGAATACAGAATGACTCGGGTGCCATAGGTGTCATCTGTAATAATGACATGTCATTAAAAAATGCAAGAGAGGGTGGGGGCTGCAAAAGAGGGGAGGATGGCTGCTATAGGAGGAAAATAAACCTTTGGGGTCCTGACTGTCCACCCCTGCTGGGCAAAGGAACATCACACAACTGATGGAAAATGTCAGCATTTCATAATCTGTTTTTGCCGCAGTCACGCGGGGATCTGGATGTCTGATGTCTTCGTAGTGTCGGCACGCCAATGTAACATGATGCTGTGCGTTAGTAATTATAATGGTTTTTACAGTATTTTCAGTAGTTTGTTTTAGCTTGTTCAGGCTTAGAGTCAGGCACTGTAACAGTCTAGTTTCATAGTAGATAAGTATGTGGCTATTTTTCTTTGTCTTGAACAGGAGGACTTTGCCTTAATTTTGTAGTATCTAAATCAGTTGTAAATATTTCAGGGAGGGGGTGCCACAGCATTGCTGTGGGTAACAAAAGTGGTTTTACAGCTTTAGAGGTCTTGGTTCAAATTTGAGTTCAAATCTAGCTCAGTCGCTGTGGAATTTGCATGTTTGCACCAGAGTCCCCCCCCCCCCACACACACACACAATCCAACAATATGTGGTTCAGGTGAAGTTGACACTCTAGATTGCCCACAATGTTTGTATGTGGGACTGCCCTTTGGACAGGCCTACAATCCATGTTGTACTGTGCCTTATGCACTGTATTTCTGAAATAGGCTCTGGATGTCTGTGATGTTGTATCACAACAAAAAAGGGTTTTCAGCAATGGATTAATATGTCAGGGAATAATTTTTGTTGTGTTCTCTATGTACGTACCTGTGCCTCTTTCACACACTGCCCTTTATCGATGTGAGGCTCTAGCTGCAAGAACAAGTAACGTGTTTTTGCACTTGTGCCGTCGGAAAGAGCAGCGTGAGCCGGGAGAGGCAGGAGCGCATTGGGGTGGGCCTCGGGTCGCCGCAGGAAACTCGCAAAGCCTGAAGATCAGCGACGAACCGGACTGATCTGGGGCCGCAGAGCCACATTCACGCCTGGCTGCTCGCGCTGATTAGAATTAATGGCCCTGATTTAATCCAGGCAGCTGATTTGTTTCAGAATGGTTATAAAGTTGTCGGTATGATGCAGCTCAACTTGTTGTATAAAATGTTTTTAGATAATTACAGTTTACAATTGTAAGTAATGTTATCATTTTTTGTTAATTTTACACCAGACAAATTAAGCAGTATCAATTGTTATGTAAAGTGGAATTTGTTGTATTGTCTTCAGCTTTGCAGTCCAGTTACTGTACAATGGATAGGGTGCACACATTTTGAAATTATATTTCATAATTATGCAATGTAAAAGTAAAAATGAAACCTGCGTGTGAAGGAAATTCATGTTACTGTTAAGCTTGGTTTTCAAGCTGGCCAGTGCTGAGTGCGGTTTGTGAACGTGTCATTAGTACATGACATTATTTTGTTTGTCACCATGGAAAAGTGTGTTTCCGTCGTCGTAAATCCTTGTGTCTCGGTGCATCTGTTCCACGCTTCCTTGGCCTGTGGAAAGGCACCAGCATCCCATTGGGGCTTCAACTGAACTTTGTCATTCACTGTGTGTATTCTCTTAACAGAGGTGTGAACACAGTTCAGCACAGGTGCAGTGAAACTGGACACTTGTGCATTTTTGAGTACAACAAAGATAATGTGCATTCTGGCTGGAGAGGAACTTCTGCAAGGAGAGTAGAACTGAACAGGGTGGGTTTATGCCCCTGATGATGCTGCTGCAGGTGCAGCTGGGAATGTTCTGCTTGGTTTGTTACTTCTAGGCTCAGGGCCAGCTCTCCTCCTGGGCTCGGTATGTTTTGAAGCTTGACTTGATGTTTTGAAGCTTGACTTGTGAGAAATTAACTCACAGCGCATGGAAGTACCGTGTTCTTCTCGGGTATCAGAAGATAGTGAGAGCTTTTTTGAGCTAATTCTTCTTCTTCTTCTTCTTCTTTCGGCCGCTCCCGTTAGGGGTCGCCACAGCGGATCAAAAACTTCCACTTCCTCCTGTCCTCTGCATCTCTCTCCGTCACCCCCGCCACTTGCATGTCCTCCTTCACCACATCGATAAATCTCCTCTTAGGCCTTCCTCTCTTCCTCTTGCCTGGCAGCTCCATCCCTAGCATCCTTCTCCCGATATATCCAGAATCTCTCCTCCGTACATGTCCAAACCAACGCAATCTCGCCTCTCTGACTTTGTCTCCAAACCGTCCAACCTGTGCTGACCCTCTAATATACTCATTTCTAATCCTGTCCATCCTCGTCACACCCAATGCAAACCTTAACATCTTTAACTCTGCCACCTCTAGCTCTGCCTCCTGTCTTTTGGTCAGTGCCACCGTCTCCAACCCATAAAGCATAGCTGGTCTCACTACCATCTTATAGACCTTCCCTTTCACTCTTGCTGGTACTCTTCTGTCACAAATCACTCCTGACATTCTTCTCCACCCACTCCACCCTGCCTGCACTCTCTTCTTCACCTCTCTTCCACACTCCCCATTACTCTGGACTGTTGATCCTAAGTATTTAAATTCACCCACCTTCGCCAACTCTATTCCCTGCATCCTCACCATTCCTCTGTCCTCCCTCTCATTTATGCCCATGTATTCTGTCTTAGTCCTACTGACCTTCATTCCTCTTCTCTCTAGAGCATATCTCCACCTCTCCAGGGTCTCTTCAACCTGCTCCCTACTCTCACTACAGATCACAATGTCATCTGCAAACATCATAGTCCACTTTTTTGAGCTAATTAATATAGCTAAATAAATCCTTCTCAATGATGTACTTTGTTTCCGGTTTTACTTCTGTTGGTTGATATAGAGAGGTAAGCAGTGAGTGATAGCTGACTGACTGCTGACAGCTGTAGGAGTGAAAAATGACTTCCTACATGGTCTTGGCCTCCAGAATTACCCCCTCCCTTGCCTGTTAACCTCTGGCAGGCAGCCTATGAGCGTTTATTGATTTATGTGGAAGCTGAAGGTTCTACAGCTTCTTTGTAAAGAAGTGCTCAGCAGATTAAGCTGGGAAGACAGAGCTAATTATCACCTGTCAAATGGTCACCAGGAAGGGGTGCGCAGGCCTCCAGCCCATCACGCTCCCATGTCTCTGGTCTCCCAGCCGTCAGTTCCCTTTTAAACCAGCTATTCTGGTTATTGGTGTTGAAGTACTGCTTTGATCATGTGCTGTGGTACACAGATAAATCTCACTTCGAGGTCTGGCCATCTTAACCTTTGTACATTCTTATTTTCATGCTGGACGATGAAAGGATTGTACAGCTCACTGCTACAAAATTATTAAGAAGGTATCACAGATGTTTTACGTTTGAGGAAAGGTACAGTAATGGGCAAGTGCCTGTTTGCTGGCATCCATCCTATGAAGAGGGTAAGGGGGTGATGATGGTGTTGCTAGGCAGCAGGCAGGTATAGAGGGAATTTGGAGGAATAGCACTGCTGCCTGGTCCATAGTGAAGAGGACATTGCACATTTCAGTGGTAAGATGTTGCAACCGGGCTTTGTCCTCCCACTAGGGTTCCAGTAGGTCCTGTGACCAGGGTCTGTTGAATTATTCATTCGAACAAAGCAAGAAGTTAACTGTGTTACTCCCTGACATAATCTCAGCTTGGCACATATGGAAGAAGAAAGCAGCCTCCCATGTGCAATCCAAGGGCCTAGTTTTTATTTATTGAATTACTAATTGTGGGTGTTTGAATTCTTTTTGGCTAAATGAACATTTCTGTTCTCATTGATGGATGAAGAGTGTCACTGTGGGGAGAATGGTCTTAAACAACCTGAGGCTGTCGTGTCATATGTGACAGTGTGTTGCCCTCATTAGAGAAGAACTGTTATTACCATGTAAGAGAGTGAAAGAACATGTCAGATTAGATTAGTCATCTTCCTGGGCGTAGAAAAGAAAATATAATAATTAATAAGAGAGTAATAAAGCCAGGTTGCGATGACATATAGTATTCTGACTCACTTGTGTGTGAAGTTCTCTGCCTGTAGTTGTGAGCTTCTGAGCCAATGTGTCCGGCAGGCCAGTTGCAACTGGGGTGGCAGATGATGTTCCTTTTTTTTTTTTTTTTTTTTTTCTCCTCCTGGTTAACTCACAAGTCTGTTGAGCTCGGGCTCCTATCTCCTCTCTTCTAGTTACTCACCAGTCATGGGTTCAGAAACCAGACTGGAACCAGTCACAGGCCTTTCCCCTCTCTGTCCAGTCCTAGCTCCACCCTCTCTTAATTGGTTAATCATTGTGCAATTTTTTAGTTTATTAATTACTGCAATTCTGTAGTAAAAGCACAGGAGCCAGATCGTAAAATTGCTTCTATGCCTAATCTTGATTAATGGGTAAAGTTGCTCAAAAGCAAATGAAGGTCAGAAGGCATTTTTTATTTCCTTTTTGATGATTATTAATATAGACCCATTCTGGGACAACTCATTTGTCACGGGTCTTTAGACCTTTCCACTTCATTGCTGTTTTTTGAAATTTGGAGCACATGTGGAAGGGGTTCAGAAATACTTATTTTAAAGAGTTGTGCTTTGTGCTGTAAACTGTGCTGAGGCTGTGCTTATGCACAGATGATACTGGGTGGCAGTGTGGCTCATGTAAAGAAGAGGTCATAGTATTAGCAGTGCTTTTTTCCCTTGTATCTGCACATTTTTATCTTGCATAGTCATCTTTTTACAGAACTTAAACCGATAATAGTATGGCTTGGGGCCCTCTTATCGTCATACTTTCAATTCCAGAATTCTTCAGCACCACTGGAATTATAGCTGTGTTCATGGTGGAGTTTTTTTCTCCATATAAGCAGCAAAAGCTCAGCTGTAGACAGCATTTCTGTGGCTTGTAGTCTCTGCATCCTATGTATGGAGTGAGCAGTTAGAGCTGGGCCCATTTGTCACCTCAAGCTAACAGATGGCTGCATTCAGAACAATTTGCACCAGCAGGAGGTGGAGGGCCTTCATTGGGCCGCCTTGCAGGGTTACAAGCCCTCCTCGCAGAGCCGTTGTGATGCGCGGCGGCCCACGCGGCACCCCGGCACCGCCGTTGAAGCAGTATCCTCATCTCCGGCGTGTTGCCTTGCGTGGGACCTTGCCTGCTAGTGATCGATGCATCGCAAAGGAGCTCTACGGATGAATGTGCTGTGGAATTGCCAGCAAGTGTTGTCATTTTTACTGGGAGCCATCGACTATGACTACTTGTTCTCTGGCATGCAATGGTGTGTCAGAATCAGTCTCTAATTGAAACTGATGAGCATGTCAATGCAAAATTCTTCTTGTGTTGATACTCATTAAAAGATCAAAGAGCACGTGTTGTAGGTGGGGCACCAGCCATCCGTCAGACATGGATTTCTGATTTATGGCAATAAGGAAGATTATGCTAAAGCTGAAAATTCTGGTCCGTTTGTATGTTATTAAAGCATAGGTTTGGAGCGCATGCCTTTGGTAGCTGTGCTTTAACTTCAGTGCTGTATGGGTTGAAATTGAGCTGAGGGTGAAACTTTGCCGTACTACCAAGGTTCATCTAAATGAATTAAAACAAATTTCATGGCCTGGCAGGTGTTTTACAAGCTCGCAAGTGGAAATCGATACTGAATGTGAGCCAAAAGCAGGGTGTTGGAACAGTGCTCTGTGGCCATCCCTGATGGCAAGCTGCAGCCCTGGCTGAGAGACTTGGCTGGGGCAGCTTCGTGGCTGTGAACCTTGCATGACCGGGACAGGAGCTAGAGCCCTAGCAGTCATGCAGCAGGCGAAGAGGTGTGAACTTTGCTGTGGTTACACAGCCTGGAGACCATCCAGGGATTGGGGAACATCTGCATGGCTCCGCCAGTGGACACGGGGTTGTTGGAAGGAGCACAGCGCAGCCAGAGTGTCGGCCAGCGAGTGTCAGCCCTGTGGTCAGCTTGACCAGCCAGATGGCAGTGCTTCTGGGAAGCCCAGCATGAGGGGTGAAATGCCTTATGTTCCCTCTGTGGCCTGTGCCATTGTCTGTGGTAGAAGGAAGATTTCTATAGTCTCGGTCCTCTTTTAGTATTTTGTATTGCACCTTTTTTCCCTGGTGTTTAATTTACACATTTATTCACTTAGAAGGCACTTTTTTTTTCTAAAGGAACTTTGTATGCCTTTGGGAACTTGTGAGGGTGAGCATCAATTTATCTGTTTTTCCATCCATGCATTAAGTTTGTCTTTGTCCTCTATCATCTTGCTGTTTAGTGTATTGTGCACCATAGTCCAAGAGAAGCTACATTTGTTTGTCTTGTAAATTTGTATAAAGGAAGAATGAGGAAGTGAACCTTGAAGAAACTGAGCCATGACATGGTCTGCATGGTCTTCAAACATCACAAAACAAATATTCTAATGACTGCTCACTCTGGGGCATTCAGCATGTGCATTTATGCCCTTACATTATCTCATGGTCATGGAAGTAAGTCTGTGTGCAGAAGTCAAAATGTTACCTTTTTTTCTTTTTACCAAATTTGTTAAATTATAAGATTGAAGAATTTTGAGTATTTAGTTAAAGTGTTTATTCATTTAGCTGACTTTTGTCTCTAAAGTGTATACTATGCTGCTTACAATGATTAAACCATTTATATCGCTGGGAAGTGGTAGCTATTACACCACCTAGTAAGTATTTGGAGGGTAGCTTCTACGCAACCAAAAACTTTTAAAAGGTGTAAATACTACATCATCCAACTATTAGGTTTGGTTAACTTTTACACTGTCTATTACTGCACTACAAGAAGTCACTACTATACCAGCTGCTCATCCAGTTAGGCTTGGTGTCAAGAGTCTAAAAAGTTCTTCTTGTAGTTCTCTCCTAAGGTCCAAAAACGAGCAGATTTTTCAGCTACAGTCCACCTTGAGGAGTTTTCTGGATATGGCAAGAGTAAAAAAAAAAAAAAAAGTGAAAGGATAATTTAAACTATTTAGTATTGTATGTGGAAAAAATGGTAATAAATGTTACATTTTTTTACCTTCACGCTGTTCTAGTAACTGTGGAGTGAGTGACTTGTAAGTTGAATTTAAGGTAAAATTATTGCTTGTTGTAAAATAGAATTGACATAAAGTGAGGTCTAGTAACCTGTGGCAAGACTGCTGAATGAATGGGTGCGGGTGCTGGATTGCCAGCTGAGCAAGTTGCGTAGCATGAAAGACTTTTGTACACAAGTAGAGTGTAATAGCACAGAGTTATCACATGGACGATTCTGCCATTTTCAAAGCTGAGATAAAAGAGCACAAATGTAAGCCTTTCTCTGATATAAAAAATTACATTTATGAATTTCAGAAGTCTTTGATTTCTACCACTTAAGGGTTGTATTAACATGTTAGCAACAATTTAACGCTATATGCCGTTTGTTTTCGGCAAGAAGAAACATTTGTGCTGTGTTTAAAGGGAAGTAAGATTTTCTTTGAAGACAAAAATGTAAGCGTGTCTTTGATGTGACTGTGTGTCTTAAGTTTTTTTTTCTCTGTCCTCAGAAGAGCCTGGGGCCCATATTTGCAAGGGGTATTGTTGAAAAAGTATCTGCTGTGAATTTATGAAACATATTGCAAAACAAATGTTTAATGATGTCCTTCTGAGTGATTTCAATGACAAGAATGGGATAATTGAGCGAAAGAGGTGTTTTTCCTGCACTCCTGTGTCCTGTCCAGCCTGGCAGTGGGGCTGAAAGCTGCCTGTCTCCTCTGTTGCCAGAAGGCCACTGCATAGAAACTCTATGGAGAGCTCACCTGGACGAGAAGATTCTGAATAATAGCCATTTATCCCTTTTGGCTCTGAACATCCTCCACGGTGCCTCCAGATGCCTGAGGAGATATTGATTCCGGGGAAGATTGTGTCTATAATCGCCTTTGAGGGAATGTGCGGCTTTTGTAGCCCTATTTCCAAATACTTCATGGTCTAGTTTTCATTCAGTGTCGCATTTAAAGTCCGTAGCTATACTAGGTATAGCCTGAGTAGGTTGGTGTTGCTCTAGCAGCACCTGTGTACAGTAGCTGTCTAATACACTGGTGCTTTAAAGAAAGCGGTTGCATGTCTGTGGCACCAGTTTGCATGCCATGTACAGTACATTGGGTATGAAAGGGGTTCTTTACAGTTGATCCCTCTGACACTAGATGGCAGCACTGACTAAAGTCCTCCTGTGACTGCATTTCCAGATTTCTTCTGTGTAGAACCTACTGCTCATTTGTTAAGTACTTTTTCTGCTTTTAATTTAAAAGATTCAGAAACGTCAAAGTTAATGCCATGCTTTAAGTTTGTTTAGGGTTAAACTGTAGGTGTCTGTATTACATAGCAGTTTCTTCTCTTAGTTGTTCACAGCTGCTCGCATAGTTCAGACAAGAGGCACTGCACTGGTTGTGTGGAAGGAGCTTATGTGAGGGACTTCTGGAGGGCCGAGCAGGGGGTTGTCAGCCTGAGGAGAGAAGCATGGTCCCAGGATAAAGCGCTTAAATGAACAAACAAAGCAGTTGGAAGAAAACAAGTTTTAACCTCATCTCAAAAACATTGTATCCTCAATTTTTGAGAGTCTGAAGGATAACAAAGTAGGAGACATGGAAATGCAGCCAGATACTGGGTGCAGAATTTGCCATTATTTAAAAACTAGGTGAATGAGCGATCACGTTTCATCCCAATAATTAACATGATAATATGGATAATTGTATGTTCAGCTGTGCCATTGCCAAGCATTTCTGTGTGATGTCTCCCTGTCTATGTTTAAAAAAATAATGTTGCATGTAGAATTGAAATTGTTAGGCTCAACTGCAAACAGATTGCAAAAATAAATCACAAGATTCCAGAATTTCCATTTTACAAACTGCTTGTTCAGTACAGGCTGGGGCCTTTCCTTAAAAACAGAGGAAGTGAAACGGTACAGCCTAGGTGAGGCACCAGTCCGTAGTGTCATGGACATAAACACATTAACGCAACTTAGTGATAAATGTACCTGAAACGTCTGTTTTTGGACTGTGGGAGGAATCTGGAGCGTCTGAAAGAAACCAGCGCAAACGGGAGGACGTGCAGATTTAAATCCATAATCCAAAAGCATTGAGATGCCAGTCCTACCTTCTATACTATTGTGGCAATAATAATGATTATAATGATAATAATAACAAAAATAATAATACGTTCTATTTTAAAGTTGTATTGTTTAAACAACTCATTACTTTGCAATGATCAAGTAGCTGTCAACGCAGCGTAACTGTTTTTGTTTTTAATAGCTGTTATTTTACCCGAGAAGTTCTCTGCAGAAATTCTCTGTTTGCTGTATTGGGTCTGATTTTCTATCATAATTCAAAGAGGCAGGTAAAGCAATTCCTTCATAATAGCAGCTGAAAACACAATAATTGAAGTGAACAATTTTTTTTTTTTTTTTTTTTTTTAATTTATAAATCTTTGTTTATAAATGAGAGATGTGCATTTACAATGGAGAAAACCAATAGGAAGTTCTGTATTTTTTTTGTCGGTTTTGTTACGTCGGCTGGTGTACCTCGCTCTCCATGCAGGCTATTCCTGTCTGAAAGGGAAATCTAGGGTCACAGGAAGCCTCATCCATGTGTAATTACTGCAGGGGAGCTGCTTAAATTAAATATGTAAATGGTTCCCATACTATTTTAAATGCCAATAATAAAATATAAGCCCACAGTTTATAGTGCTTATTACAAATATACAAATCCTGTGTGTTATATACATCTCTTACGTATGTGGTGATCCAACTCATTTGTTATACTCCTTATGTTTCCCAGTATTTTATTTAATAAAGTTGCAGACAGCATGAACGCAACGTAGCATTTTGGCAACTTCTAACGGTTAATTCATGGGAAGGCAGTACGTTTATGGCAGAAGTGGCTGGGGCCATGATGTTAAACAGTACAAGCAGCCAGCCAGCTGGAGAGAAAATGACATGGTTGCGTCGCCATCTGGATCCGCCTGGTGCACTCTCATCTGAGGTCAGAGGTTACTGCTCGGGATGCAGCGGGTTCTGTATAGCAGAGAGGCACCATTGTTTACTTCTGAGGCTGTCTCATGGCTGCCAGTTAGGGTTGCTGTGTTTTAACCTACTACATGCACCAAATCTGGAACAAACTGGCATGCTGGCTTATTGATTGAGAAATCGATGGTGGTGTGAGCGATCCTAGTGATGGTGCCCGGTGGACAAATTTGTCCAAGACCTGAATGTGGGTAAGCTTCTTTATTAAGTTTGTCTCGTGTGTGTGAAATATGGCTTTTCAGGTAGCAGTTGTCCAGTGGATGAATATCTTGTTACTGGTTTGGTCACCTTTCTTTCCGTGATTTAGAAGCTGGGCCTTGGATGCTCCTCTCCATCATGAACAGAAACAGGAAAAAAAAATCTGATTCCCTTTGCCTTGTATAGATGCATTTAAGAGCTACCTGACCCAGTTCTGGCCCGCTTACACAGATGCGGTGCTGTCTAAAACTGTTGGGTGGGGGGCCGATGGGGGGTGGAGCGACGGGGGCTGTCTGTGGAGGCTGAGGGTAGCACAGTAGGAGCGTTTTGCTGCTGAGCTAAAGTGGCCTGAAGTAACTGATGCATGACAGTAAAATGCAGAGCATGAAATTAACTGTGGCTGAGAGCTAAATTGCCACTGTTCAGGCCCCCCCCACCACCATTTTTTTCCCCTCCTTGCTCTCTCCCGTGATTCTCACATTTGACATTCAGCTATGCATTCATGTGTAGTTTCCCCTCCCTGCTACTGTGGGAGAACAGTGCTGCTAGAAAAAAAAGACTTATGCATCTTGGAGAGGTTTTTAAATCTGTGTAAAATACAGCCTTGAACAGAAATGATTTAATAGTGCACATGTCATACTGACCTGCAGGGCCACCAGAGGAGACTGCATCCTCACCATTGTCACGCAGGCAGAGATATAATTGAGTTGGATTTACATCATGTGTGGTGAACGCTGCCCCTGGCCCTCGTGTGACACACAGTTGGTGTGATAGTCGAATCACTGGGTGAACTGCATAGGTGGGTTAGTAGAACAAGAGTTTAACCTGGTGGACCATGTTAGAATGGCCCTTGGCTCTTATGGAGAGTGAAAACGCATCATGCATGTACCTCTTTTCTCCACATATAGTACTGTAGACTGTGTGTGTGCGCACGTGCGCTTTATGTGTGT
Source organism: Heterotis niloticus (assembly GCA_018136845.1). NCBI lineage: Eukaryota > Metazoa > Chordata > Actinopteri > Osteoglossiformes > Osteoglossidae > Heterotis > Heterotis niloticus. Next base: position 29,876,693 of record CM030895.1, on the reverse strand, counting down.
TTTTAGGGGTCCAGTCCTCATTTTTTGTGGTGGACAGGATGGCTAATGACAGTCCATTTTGATAAAGACTCGGAAAGAACTGAAATTTTTTGTGTATTTATTTAACATTTGCTTAAGGTGATATACAAAGATTTTTCACATGTATTTAGCACATATATTTAGGCAAGAAAGATCATATTTATTTTCATTTAAATATATCCATATAGCAAATGTTTTTTTCCCCAAAGTATCATACAACGCAGAGAAAATCAAAGTGTAACATCTGGTATAGTTCAGACTTACAGTTCTAGATAAACTACCGTAACCTCCGTACAATCCATCACCTGTTCATACAGCAGAACAATTTTACTATGCCCAATTGCTGAATTACCACATGTCTTTGGACTGTGAAATGTAACACTGATAGAACACACAAACTCTATGCAGACTGAGCTAGATTCAACCTGATGTCCAAACCCATAGCCCAGGAACTGCATTAGCACTTACCAGTATTTAAACAAAATCTACGGGAAGAAAGCTCATAGTAATATGTTGTTTCTGAGAGAGCTTTCAAAAAATGTAGACAGTTGCTGTAGTGTTTGGAGTGAAAATGTTGTTCAGTTCTGCTCTGTCTTTGTTCTGGAATAGTAAGAAGAAGAAATTTTAGATCTGCGTCTGAACATGGTGGTAAAACGTCTTTCCTGAGTACCTTCTAGAGTTTGTGAGCCCACACTTGGCCACAGGACCGTAAGCACAGCAGCACATTTACTGATGGTCAGGCACACCTTTGAATTCACAGCGGGCATCGGAGGGCAACGAAAGTGAAATGATTTGTCTGTTTGGGATGCAGAGCCTTTTTTCTTAATATGGCGCAGGCAGAACTGCAGCCAAGTCCATTTCTCCAACATCTGCTAACAGAGAGACCTGGCACTCTTCAGTGGCGCTCTTCCAAGGGTTCATTTGCCAAAACTTAGTGCCCACATGTGGGCACACATGCGTTTTTACCCATTCTGGCCGAGGCGCCACCTTTCAGACAGCACCACGCTTGAGGCCGGACAGGGTGTGGAGCCGATGCTGTTTGTTGTACGTGAGCTTCTGAAATATTGCTCGTTGATTTATCTGTTGAGGGGTTACATTGCACTCATCGTATCGCAGACCCCAGCTGGGAGGACCTTTGGAGACCTTGAAATCTGCTTTAATTTCAGGCACACAAGGTTGTTTTTGCATTGAAGGACAGTTTATTGAATGGAATATTTGCCCTGACACAGATCATTGCATTTAATCACATTATGGTTATACAATTATGCGTTGTACACCTGAAAGCTGTTGTGTTATGATGTTTTTCCCCCAGAATAAACTCCTTCCTTCCCATTATGAGGATTGCAGTGAAGGTTCCCATGTTTATCCAGCACGCATTTCTCTTCAAAGTGCAGGATGTCTACATTAGAACCTTACTTAAACGGAAACATTGAAATTACAGGCTAGTGTTATGTGATTTGGACGGTGTTGGCCTTTACCATTATTTCTCAGTGCTTTTTGCATGGTATGAATTTGTCTGAGGTTCTATGGCGGTAGAGAAGGAGAAAACCTCACTACTTTTTGCTACTTGTTCATTTGTGAGTAAAGAGTGCTATATAAAACCACCCTTCAGCATCCATATATCCCTCTCATGCACAATAGTGACATAAGCTGTCCTCTCCCCTCAGTCTGTCTAACTAACCTGCATCCACCTCTTCCTTCTGTTATATAACCCTGGCCTGTAAGTTCAGGCGTGAGTTTGAATCTGGCTCAGGCTGTGCGGTGTTTGCCTGTTCCTCTCTTTTCCTGTGAATCTGAAATATGAAATGCCTTTAGTGGGGGTATGTGTAAGGATGTGTCTGAGTTTTGTTGTAAATATATTGTAGCTAGTTTTCTACAACATATTTGGGATTCTAAGTTGCCTTGAACAAAGGTACGATTTAAATACTTAGAATAATAATAATACCTTTAAAAAAAAATGTTTTCATGCTACTAGAGAGGTGTGCCTAATAAACTGGCAAATCAGTGTGTATAAAAGGCGGTAACATAATGCCACTGAAAGCTTGAATATGTGTAATATGAAACAAAGTTCTGTTTAGAAGTACGTTGTCTCCATGGGATACATGCGCAGGCCTGACGTTCCCACACAAGTTCCAGAAGTGTCTTTGCTTCAGAGACCTTAGGAGACAAACAGCAGCTCAGTGCTAATATTTGATTTTGTCTTCTTCCACTCTGAGTAAATGTCAGATTGATAGGCTCCCCATGGCCCTGCTCTTGTGTTTGTCAAGTAAAGCTGTGGCCTCCTGCCTTACAGGTGTGAATCTCCTCAGCACCAAAAACAGACTCAGTTCAGACCACCTGGGATCGCAAAGATGTTTAGAAAAAGTTGCCGGAGGGACAGTGCGGACTTAGGCTGGGCGGTGATGTCAAGGTGCGAAGGACAAACTTTGCAGAATATCGCTCGGTATTTGTGAACCTTTCTGAGGAAAGGCCTTGGTGAGTGTGGTATTTGAATGTTTTTGTTGGATGTCAGCATCTATTGCTTATCTGAAGATCGATACCTGGTTGGTGCTGCACGATAAGCACAGGAAAAAGGTGAAAAGAGATGACAGCAATAGAGTGTGTGTGTGTGTGTGTGTGTGTGTGTGTGTGTGTGTGTGTGTGTGTGTGTGTGTGTGTGTGTGTGTGTGTGAGGGGGTACCACAATAAGCTAAACAACTTAAGGTCTGGTAAAGGAGCTTCAATAAAAAGACAAATGCTTTATGAATTTATTCACAACATAAATACGTGCGGAAATGCATTTAAAATGGCTTAAGTGCTAGATGCTCCTTTCCTCTGGGATGAAGGTCCCGTTACGGTATGCTGGGGCTGTTATCAAGCACAACGCATGGCTTTCACTTCATGTTATAACTCAGAAGTGTTGCCCACATGCCTTTTTGTGTTATCACTTGACAGGGGAAGCGATGGAATGTTTATCAGTTTCAATAAGCTGATTGTTTTCCGATCCAGTCCTCTGACTGCAGCTCCTGCCCCCGGTCTCCAGGGTTCTGCTTGGCTGTTCACAGTCTTATTGAAAGGCAGTCTTCATCTTTCCTAAAATACCAAATCTGACAGTCGACTATTTCTGTGGAGTGCATGTACCGCGTTGAACAGTGTAAAACACAGTTATGTAATTGAAGACTTCCAGGAAAGACCCTCTATTACTGGATTTGTTTGAAATAATGAATAAAAAGCCAGATCTTTAATGCCGAAGCACAACTGCTTTTATGGCCCTTCATTGTAACAAGATGTTCAGATCTCCTGACCCCAATTAAGTCGGTGGCGTCGATGAACAGTTGATATTCAACATTATCGCTTTTCTTAGATTTTAAAGGACAGTATAATGGATTTGACTGTAGCCCATGAAGTGCTCATTGCCAGTCTTGCAGATTTCCAGGTCTTTTCAAGTAGCCAAATAGCTGCAATAGCGCAGGCCCAGTGGTGCCCCACAGTGCAACTGCGAGCACACTTTCCATTCGCTGAGGGCACTGCTTTGAGCACCAACTGCTTCACATTGTAATATAACAAAATATAAGGAACAGTATAATAGCCAAGCCCATGTAAATCACATTCATAACTTGATTTAAGCATTACCTTAAATCATGTGTTTTGTAAATTTTAAAAGAATACACGATGAGGGTTAGCGGGGCCGACAAAGGTAGCACAACGGACCGACGGGGAAGCACTCTTTGATTTGCTCAAGAGTTTAACATCTTCTTAGGGCATTTGCAAGGTTCCCTGATTTTAGAAGGTCAGCTAATTCTTTCGATCATCTCAGTTATAAGTGTTTCTGCACATTAGAGAACCTACTGTGGGAGTGTAGTCTTGAGAATATTTTTCCACTAGTGCAAATAGCGTGAAATGACTGTAATCGACAATTTTGTAAGTAGGCTAAATGATTAATTGTGCTACAATGGGACACTTCATCAGCCAGTAAAATGATGAATATGCTGTTCTTGTTTGAGAGGGAAAAAACTTTGACATTGTGTAGAATTCAAGGTAACTCACAACATTGCTATCTTCCCCCCCCCCGCACACCTTACCGGACCCCTTCCCATGCCGTTTCAAAGGCAGCGAACAAGAAGTGATCGGTGGGAGAATCATGCATGGTTGTTTCTGCTGAAGAGGTTTTTCAGACAGCAACATCGCTGTATTTTCCATTATAGTGTATTTAGGTAGGTTCAGTTATACAGTAATGCCTCAGTTAGCACTTTAGATGCGTTCTTGAGGAGTGAAACTGCTATAACGGGTCATTAGTATAGCATATAAAAGGAGCTTGAGAACTATGCATGTGCAACATAGTATAAAATATCTATACCTTTAATAGAAGACAATTTATTATATGAATAACAAATTTAAAAAAGCTTTTGGAATATTTTACAACTTTTTAAAAATATTGTTAATTATAGGGTTGACATAAAAAAAAAAAAAAATAATAAAACACTATTCTGAAACAGGACAATATGAAGTAGCACTAGTTGAGAGATTTTGCTGCATTGGCCAAAGCTGTAGACCTTTAGTGTGCCTAGCCAGACCCCCCTAAAAATGAGGATAGGAGGAGGAAGCATTAGTATGTTGTTTTACCTGCTGAAACAGATCATTATTGTTTTTTTTCCCACACATTTAACCAGGATATTGCAGGTTAATACAAGAAACCTGCACTTGATACAGATTCATTGTGGAATACAGCTGGGGAAAGGAATCTCTCACTTTATTTCTCACTCCTGTCTTGTTTTTCTGAGCTGTTGACTTCTCCATTGCAGGGATTTCAGAAAGTGTTTTGCCTTTTTGTGTACCCCTGGAGTGTGAAAGCACTGTCTATTGATCAGCAGAGCCTTGGTTTGTGTGCAGAGTAAAACAGCCATAGCAAGTCATTGATTAGCCTTCTCACCTTCAGCACATTCAGCATATGAATAGAAAGTCAATAGAAACATCACTTAAAATGAGTGGTTCTTTATGGAGTGACAACATGCCAGGAGCAAGCTGTTACTGCAGCCCATAAAGTCCTCTGGCAGAGGGTGTCGTGGCACTCCAGGGAGTGCTAGTGGAGCAGGTCTCCTGCTCACACTCTCTACTTCTCCCAGGAATTCTGCTCATGATGGTGTTCTATCCTGCCACTGGGCATGAGACAGTACAAATCCTAATGTCTGTAAAGCTTCTGTCACAAGAGCAATGTTGCCTCACCTGCTTGTGTTAAATCACAAATAAGTCAATGGATTTTTTTTGGCTGTTTACTCTTAGAGATAATATTTCTTATTTTTTTGTATACTGATTTAGTTTTTTGCATGTATAGTTTTTACTTCATATTTTACAAGTGAGGATTTTTATTTGTGATAAAAAAGTGTCTGTCTGGTAATCATTTATTTTATTGCATAGGCTGCACATTTTAAGCATTTGACTTGTTAAAAATGTGTGATCGTACCTGATACTTTACATGCGAAAATGGCTTCTCCACAGCCAAGGACCTGGTCTAAGTAACTATGTGGTTGTTTCTTCAGTTTTTTTGTTTGGGCTGTCTGCAACTGGAAACTGCTGTGGAACTTGGCAGTCGCTTGCCAGACTGACCCTGCCTCCCCCAACCCTGTATTTTGGGATTTTAGAATAAAACCCAGTGTCCTCAGAATGACAGTCCATGGTTTCTCTCTGCGTTTGAACCGCTAATATATTCACAGTGTTGAAAAGCCAGGGTTTTTGTTCCACAATTTCTGCTTTGTAAATAAATCTCCAACCCAATTTTGGGTTCCCTTTTTTTCTTTTTTTTTTTTTTCTGGTGACTTTTTTAATGGTGACTTTTATTCGTCCCACTCAGTTATTCTGTGTATTGTACTTGAAAAGGCACAGCATTCAGGCGACCTTTGTTCCTCCTATTAGTCAACTCACAATAATACGTTTTGATTATGGCCCTGCATAGCGCTTTTCAAAGGCCATCTAATGGCTTCTGCCTGCTGCTCAAATATGTCATTAATGTCCCTGGCAATTATTAGCCTTGTCAGAGCCGAGGCTTTCTGCTGCTCCCAGCTGGGGGAGTGGTGGTGGTGGGGGGGGTGTATAGGGTGCACCTCCGCCCTCCTTCCCCACCGTTTTGTTTAACCTGGGGAACCAGGAGCATGAGAGACCATTACTGGGCAGATGGTGTGTGATACTGCACAAAGACAGAAGAAACAGGCCTTTCTGAATGCGCACGCGCGCGCGCACACAGAAATACAAATGAGCAAACACAAATCCCTTGAACCCACAGGTATACAGATGAACACACCTGTAACAGGACTATGAGGCTAACAAACTAAATGTGACCAGAGGACAGGCTTTGACAATAGGGGTAGTTTTGACACAATAAATAAATACATGAGTCATTTTCAATTAGCTGGCAGCTGTGCAGGATGGACCGTGCTGAGTTCAGTCACAGCCAGCATTGCCCTGGAACACAGATCAGCTCTTTAGTTACACCATGTCCTGAAATAGTGCGCGCACGCACACACAAACACACACTGCCAGTTTTTTCGCTGCACATTTCCGTCGGCGTGTTGGGTGTGGGAGAGCCACACGCTGCACACTGAGCTCAAACCCTCGCACCCGCTGGCGTTGACGTCACATAGGCACGATTGGGCCAGAGCGGTACACACTGAACCGTTACTTCTGTGGCTTTATTTGTATCACGCTTTGCAGTTACAGCTTTTGGCCACTAGGCAACAGTGTCTGTCAAGAGAAGCCAAATATCCCCACCTCACTGATATTTTCATGTTGTTTGATGAGAAGGAGAAATGCATTTCAAACGGAAATGGTTGTGCTGCTTCTGGCCCCCTCCTTTTCTGATGAGCAGCGTTACACAGTGCACTGTTCACGTGATGTCATTTCAGCGTTAATGTTCTGTTCTTTACAAGAGTCCACGTAAAGCTTGTTCATCACCAGAATGGAATGAGGAGCACAAAGAGAGCTTTTAGACAGGAGAGTTTGCGAAATCACTCACCGGCATGCTTAGGAATGGGCACTAGGCATTTTGGGCTTGGTGGCTGGTAGCTCTTCTGCTTTTGAGGATGTGCATCCAAGTGCAGCTCTTCACGGTTTGTGAAACCAGCTGGGTCATGCAGCCTCCCTCAGTTTGATGCCTGCATTGCCTGGAGGCCACAGGGGAGAAGAAAAGTGGCCCACCAGGACTGCCTGAGTGATGGCAGGGGCCATCCCCAAATCCTTTCCCTGGAGAACGGTGAGGAGAAAGCCCCCAATACCCTAGCTCAGATGAATCAGTGCGGTGTTGTTCTGTATTCCTCCATTCTGTGTCCATCCTGAGAGCTTTGAGTCAGCAGTGAATTGTTTTTTGTGAGTATTTGCCGAGCGGTACGGTAGGAAGCTGGTACACACTAATGGTTTATGGATGTGCTGTCACCCCATGTCGCCCAGGTGCACCGCCGGTCCGCTGAACGCCTTAGAGACCTGTGCTGTGCAAACCGGGGTACCTTCATCAAGGTGGGCCAGCACCTGGGCGCCCTGGACTACCTGCTGCCAGAAGAGTACACGAGCACACTGAAGGTACTGCACAGCCGTGCGCCGCAGAGCTCCATGGCTGAAGTCCGGCAGGCCATCCGGGAGGACTTGGGCAAGGAGGTACGCAGGACCATTCTGTTCACCTGCATGCATGTTCACTGTTGCAGCCAGAACCAGATGTGTTCACTGCCACACCTGACACCCGTGCCTCTGCAAGTTTACCACCCCTTGACCCAGTGCAGTGTGAAGACATCCGGATCTGCTACACGATGCAAAATTTTGAGCTTCGCAAACTGTGCTGCTTTGCATACTGGCACTGCTTTGATCATTAACAGGTTTAACCTTGAACTGAAACACGGCAAACATTCGTAATCCCATAAAGCAGTCAAATGTCTCCAGCATCTCTGCAGTTTTTGCTACAAGCCATTTTAATGGCGCTATTATTTAAATGATTAGGCCTAATAAAGCCTTGCCGCTGTGTCCACGTAGACACGTAGCCCTTGAAAGGAGCCGAAAGAGGCTGGCCCCCGAAGCGGCAGCATTACGTAATTCATTGCTGTGACCTGTCATGATTGGTTTACGGAGAAGGTCTTTTTGTGCAGAGGAGAAAAGGCATTTTCAGATGGCGATCCTGGGCGCTGCACAGGGAGCTGGAGATGGACCTGTCACGCCTGGCTGGCTGTGGCGCAGCCGGAGAATACGCCGCCTTTTGCACTTCACAATAAGAGTCCCCTCGCTCGCCATCTGTGCACCACCACAGAACGCAGCGGCAGTACCTGGTGGGGTCCGGCGATTTCTCATCTGCAGTATAGACAATGCCGTCGCTGTCAACCTCCATTCATATTCCCTACCTTGAGTTACATGAACATTAGAGTGGCGATCAGGCTATACTGGGTGTTTTATTCTCATGTTTTTGCGACCTGGCATGGGCTGAAGCAAACCTAAGGTAGCACTGACAGGTCTGGATCACCCAGTAGAAGTTATAAATACCACAGTAGTGCTGGGTGGGCTACGACCCAGGTAACTGTTCTGTTCCTGCCTTTGCAGGTGGCATTAAAATTAAGGTGAAGCGAATGCTAATAAAACAGTTTATTTACCAGTGTCCTCTTTGTCTTGAGCATAAGCAGAGGTTGGGGTTGGTGATGATGCCATTTCTGTTTTTGGTAGACGTGGGATGGTTGGGGGGGCAGTGCCAGTTACAGCCGTGACTTGGCATTTGCTGCAGGTCTTTGTGACTATGAGGCACACAAGGGGGTGTGCACAGAACAAAGGGCTTACGTCACTCCGCATCAGCCTGCCGTCTTCCACTTTTCAGCTGAGTTGGGTGAATCTGTGGCAGACATCCAGGGCCGGCAAAGTAGGTTTTGCTCTAATGGCTTTTTTGTGTGTTGGATTTTTTTGGAAATTCTGGTTATTAAGGGTGACCATCTAGACACGGTTAATCAATGGCAGAGGAGAACCCTGGCATCACATTAATGTGGTGGAAAGCCACTATGTCAAACTTCTTATTACTAACTCTGATATTCCACATCGCTGCATTGTTCATATTTCTCTTCTGATGGACATGTTGGATTTAGAACATGTTATTGCAAAATATTTTAAGAACACTGAAAAGTTATTTGTTTCCAAGAATACCTGTAATCTGCATTTCAGAAAGAGATGTGGTGTTCAGCCATAAGTTTGCATGTACAATGTGACCCTCATTTCACAGTTATTGCACATTTGTTGCGTCCTTTCTTATGTTTACCGCCTACAGTTACTTTGTCTGAAATGAAGAATACAACACCATCACCTTGTGTTTGACCATGTGAAATTTTAATTTTGGATTGATTTTATTTGTGTCATGATTTTTCTAAATGAAAGCTAAAAAATTTGTCTAAATTGGGAGTAACTTGTGAATTTTGAACAAGGCAACACATGAAAGCAGCAACATTTTACGTTCTGCTGTTTCAGATGTTGCTACAAAATGGCAGCCTCACATTTCCAGAGTAACTTAGCTGAAAACTCATCTGTGTTAAACACAAGAGGGCACCAGACGTGTTCCAGAGGAGTGCAGTAAAGCGGGAAAACAGGGTAACTAAGAACTAATCCTATGTATGAGGTCTGAATCGATATTATATAGTATTTATTGTGCAAATGTCTGCAAGTGACAGGAGGCATCTCTGAAGCACGTGCAATGTTTGGCTGTGGTGCTGGAGTTTGTCTGTTGCGTTGCAATGCTCCCAGTGGGTCCCATGGAGGTCAAATGCGCCGAGAGCTCCTCATTCTTCATGCGGGACCATGAAGACCACCGCTAGGACAACACAGCTTGTTAGTCTGTTGGCTGCGGTGCCTAACAAGGTGTGAAGTGTGGGCACAAGACACGCGGACTGCATCTTTACAGACATGCAAAAACACACTTAGACCGCACTCAGTCTCTCTCTCTCTCTCTCACACACACACACACACACACACACACACACACACACACACACACACACACACACACACACACACACACACACACACACACACACACACACACACACACACACACACACACACACAAAAAAGGGACTGCCAGGCTGAAGAGCTTTAGAAAAGGTCACCTGCTGGCCAGCGGGCTGAAAGTACGCTAAACGACTGAGGTTCACCGAACTGGGTGCCTGCCATCCATTAATGAAACAAAACTCAATTAACCTTTAGTGAGGCAGTGGGGCCAGTTCACAGAGCCATGGGACGTTTATGATCTTTGGCACGTTCCCTCCACCGTGGCACCTGAGCATGTGCTTGCAGAGCATTTGCTGAGGTTGTCCAGGCCCGAATGAGTCTTGCTGCTGTCCAGAGTTCTGAATTCGCCTTCAGCTGGGTGCTAGTGACCTGTGCACCACTGTACTTCGCTCTTTCTCAGTGCTCTCATCTGCTGTGTCAACAGCATGCTTCATATTCAACATACCTCTCTCACCTTTGACCTTTCAGCAGTGGATGTAAGCATCTGCAGCTTTATCTCCTAACTTCAAGACTTTTTTAAAAAATTTTTTATTTTTTTTTTTAAACAAATGGGGCAGCAGATTTGAGTTGTTGCCTTGCATTTTTAAGACTTAGGTTCAAATCCCATCTCCAACTGCTGTACCCTTCAATATGGTTACTGACCCTTAACTTAGCTTAGTGTATAAAACTGAAAAATAAGTTGCTTTGCAGTAAATGTTCAGCTAAATCATGTAATAATAATAATAATAATAGTAGTAGTAGTAGTAGTAGTAATAACAACAAGAAGCTATACCTACATCTGTAACCAAATTCTGTATTGTGAATAAATGTGAGGTTAAAGGGAAATGTTTCTGAATTTGGATTGAATTCTTTAGTTAGATTTTTTCAGATCAAAGAAAAGTAAGATTACAGAGATCTAAAGTGGAACACACAGGTCAATATAACACAGTGTATATACACATCAATATGTAGTACATGGTTCTAGCTGACATGTTAAAGACAACTTGGTGCAATGCGGGATGCTTTGCTGCAGACAGAGGAGCACCAAGGTTTGCAGTGGTGGATATGTAAATGTTAGGTAAGAACCATGCAACACTCTTGGCAAACTGTTTGGTGGCCATTGGTGCATTGATAGACCCCTTGGGTTGGTGGTTTTGCCTGATGAAAGTTGGATTTAATTTCCCAGCCCACCACACATATGCAACCATGTTCAGGTTGTTTGTTGTCTTTTATCAGGACATCAGCTTTTGCAGTTTAGGTCACAATGCTCTTCACTCTGTGCTTATTTCCTGCCATGCTGCAGTATATAGTGTAATCTCAGCATAATAAACACATATTCCTCCACTTAATCCCTTTAGCTGAAATAACATGCTTTCTTAACTGGAAGCTCAGGCCTTAACCATGGATGGCGCTTGCTATTTATAGATCCCTTCGTCGTGTTCCAGGCCTTCATCTCTTCTACTCTCTTTTTTTTTCTTGAAAGCTTTGGTCCTCACCTCTGAAACACCGTTGAAAAGGACATGTATCAAGAAACCTGCTTGCGTTCCAGTTCATTCCAAAGCATTTCTACATCAAAGACGGCCTGTCATTGTTGGAGACTGACAGCAAGGCTGTCACTAGTGCTAATGTAGAGCTTATAAACTTTGGGATAATGAAGCTTACAGAGTGCTTCTTGAATCCAGGCATGATGAACGTGTATTTACTACACAGAGCTGACAAACTCTGTTGCTCGTTGAAACCTGGCATGATGCACTCCAGTGTATGCTGAATGGAGACCTAAAATCTCAATGCAATGAGGCCCATCAGTGACCTCATTACACACTTTGTCACCTTATTGATATAAAAAGCGTTTCATGATGATATGGTAGTTGCGCCCCCCCCAAAACAGGCAACATCCAGGTCCCGAGGGGCTCTATGTGTTGGCCACATCTGCTCAGTCAGGTCAGCAGAGAACAGAATGAGGATCATGCTGCTTTGTGTAAAGGGGGGACTGTTATTGTAACCACCCCTGCATTTTCAATTACATACCATCCAGCTGAGTATATAAACGTGCGTGATTTCTCTGATGGTGTGCAGAATGCGTGTCCATGTGCAAGCTGGTCTCACCGAACTGACTTTCTCATTTTCGGGTCCGGTGGCTGACTGGAGAGTGGGAGGCGATGCGTTTGGTAGAGGGGCAGCTGTGATTTATCTCTCCCTGTGTACGTTCACTGGGGCGCTGTGGCACTGACTGCAACGCGTTCACAGGGGTGCTTCAGCATGGCCAGTTGGAAGGGCTCGCTGTGGCTCTGTGCTTGTGTCATGTGAGTAAACAGTGGGTCTGACAAAAGGCTTGTTTTTGAAAACGCATGAGTGGAACTGGCTTAGGGCCACAGGCTTGCCCCGGGTCTGCTGTGAACTGTTTCAGAGTGAAGTGTTTACTTGAAAAACTTGTTAAGATTCGTGTTTGTTTCTTGTATGGAATGTAGTAGAGTTATAGTATAGAGTTTGAGAGCAGGATGCACAGTTGGTTTTCATGAGCAGGTCAGCTTGTTGTGTGCGGTCGTGGTTTGTTTGAAGGCTGGTCTGCTGGTTTGGAGCCGTGCTCTGCTTCAAACGGCTGGGTAAGCATACAGCCAAAACAACTCAGCACCTTCAGCACCCATCTTCAGGCAATACCCCCCCCCCCCCCAGGCTTTGGTACAAGAAATGCAGTGTCTCCCTGAGTTGTTCCCCATCTGGCAAAGGCTTGTGTGTGACAGCCTGAACATGGCCCTGCATGTGTGCGTGTGTCAGCCTTTTCACATTTATCAAAAAGTGCATTATAGAGCTCATTTGATCTACTGATGTTCTGCTTGCATGCTCAGTTTGATGTTATTCAGTAGTGGAGGATGACTCTCAGCTGATGCAGATGCTGTTGTGTTTAACGTGTATCATTCACTGGTGCTGGAACTGGAGTTGTTTCCCTCTTGCTATATAGAATGTATAATAATGTACTTATGGAGTGAATGCCTTTCTGATTAGAAGGCGTGAGTGAGGAGGGCTGTAATAAAAGATATTAGCCGCTTTTAAACGGGAGGCAAAGTGCTGCATCTCTGGCTAGCAAAGCTGTTGAAGGGAAGCATGTGTAGTGGCATATGCTGCCCTGCAGTGTGTATCTGGCCTGCGCTCATAGAGCGCTTCCACAAGCTGCTGCTTCCGCTCTCTTGTGGAAGCGTGGAGGAGCACGTTGGTGTCCTGGGGGTGGAGTGTGCCTGTCTCCCCGGGGAGGAGCACGCCTGTTCCCCAGCATAGAGGTGTTCCTCTTCTCCTGCATTGCCAAGTCTGGGTACTTTTACTTCTAGGTTTTTTTTTTTTATTTTTTTAAATACCTGGTTAAGTTCATTTGAGTTTAAATTTTCAGAAATGAGAGTTATTCAGCTACATTTGGTGGGTGTGGTTTATTAGTTAACTTTAATTGTTTGGTCATTTGTGTGTGTGGGTGTGTGTGGGGTTTTCTGTCAGTACTGTTGGGCTGAGCCATATATAATATTTTACTGTTTGACAGAACAGCAGCATAGGCAGGGTCTGTCAGTGCTGGTTGTCAGTAGATAAGTAACTTTAGAAAAACGGGTCTGCTGCGCAGGTAAATAATCTAATTTGCTCCAGAAAAGTGCATAAATTAAACGAATGAATGTAATGGAAATGTTGTACAGCAAGTCATTTAAATAAGTAATTCAAGTTTCATATTTCTGCTGTTGGCACCACCTCTAGGGTTATGACCAGATTGTATATTTTTGCATATTAATTGGGAAAATTTGAATAAATGATGTGACTCATCTCATTAAAACAATGAACTAATGACAGAAAACATAAAACAGAAAAATGCATTTTGTGTCAAGGTGAAATCCCAAAGCCCTTTTGTCCAAATCTGTTTTCACAAGCATCTCGAGATTTCTGTTCATGTTACATGGAGATGTTATGGGATATTAGTAGTGCTGGAAAAGAGAGTGTTGTGATTTCTGATAGTCTCTTCTGTGTGGATGTTCTGGTCAGGGTGCAAGGCTGCAGTGTACAGGCTGATACTGAGCGATGCTTTATCATACCGAGTCACTCGCTCATTCACAGTGGGTCAGTTTACACATCTCAGTATATAAGTGTGTTTCACACCACTGTGGGAAACTGGATGGTTTAAGGCTGGTTTGTGCTGTGAATCAACTGGAAGTGGATTTACAGCACCGCTGTGATATACTCCCTTGCATTCCCCTTATGGCTTCAAGGTCTTCCTTGAGGTGATCAACATCAGAAAGGAAAAGGGGAGACAGGTGACAAAGAATTTGACAGCAAACATTTTTCTTCTCAGTACTGCTATAAATTAATGGTATCTTAAATGTGGTTGATTTATTTTGTATGGCAAAAAGATAATGTTTAATCTTTACGACACTAATCTGTTTTTTATGTTGATTATGAGCTGTCCAGCTGGGCCTGTTTTCCTATTCATAGATTTTAGTCCTCTTGCCTGTTTTACAGCCACTTCAAAGCGTGATTTACATCCCAAGCAGAAGGTGGTCTTGTGCAGGCTGTGGGAGGCTCTATATCTGTCATCCTACCCACAGGTCAAAGGCTTTCCCCATTGCTACACACACTTCACTAACCTGTTGATCTCTGAGCTTTCTGTACAGGACTAGGAATGTGACTGGACAGAAAAGCTAGGGGACAAGGAAAGGTTCACATACTGTGGTCACCTCTGCAGAATGACCTTCCTGTAATGGTGGACATGCTGGAATCACAAACGGATTGATCGTATGAGAACACATCATTTAGTCTGGGGCAGGGTTCCTTTGTCTCCACTCCCAGTCTTACTACAGCTGTGAATGACTTAGTGTGTGAGTCTGGTCTCTTAAGGCAGCATTACTGGATTTGTTTGTTACTCAGTGCAGTATTTTGTTTTAGTTGTTTGTGCCGGACCAGGCAGTGACTTCGCTGGACTCATTCTCTGTGGTTCACATACTCCGGTTTGGTTTTTGTTTATTTTATTTAAAGCCTTTGGCTTTGATTTACTGTGGCATTGCATTAGTTTTTTTCACCAAAATCTACTATAATTCAAGATGGTGCCAACACGATGGCTGAAAATATAGTGAAATCTACTCAAATTGTACTCTATGAAGTCTGACTGTCTGACTGTTTCTTTTGTTGTTCTTTACTTGTAAATTTTTTCAAGTTGTTCTGTACTCGTACATTTTCTTCTTTCTGGAATGTAACCACGCACAGTCTCCTGTTGAATCAGGACGCATTTTGTTGCATGGTATACTCGGTTGCTATGTACTTGACAAACTTACTTGTTCTTCTCCTACATTCCCTTTGTCATAAGAGCTCTGTAACATCGAAATTTCTAATTCGTGGGATAATAAAGGTTTATTCTATTCTATTCTATTCTATAGCTGCTTTGTTGGACTCTGCACTTCTCTAAAAGTAAGACTGCCTTTGGCGGACGCAAGGCTTGTCAGGAAACTTCCACACCCCGGCATCCTTTCCAAACCCAGTTTTGTTCAGCTCAAAATCACTAACGCCCCTGGTCTTGCCTGGCCGATGAGTGTCAGCCATCCGGTTCTTGTAGGAGGACATAGTGCTTCTTTCGTTGCACATGCTTTCCATCTAGTCAGTCACTGTAATACTTTGTGTGCTGCTGTGCATGTGACCAGGTGAGACCCATGGTTGAGTTCACTGCTGGTGTCACAACTGTGCATCCTCCAAGAAGAGTCACTGGTAAAGAGCAGTGCAAGGCCCAAAGGTTCCATGCCGACATGGCCTCCCAACGAGAGTCCGCATTACCTCACGGGAAGCACTTGTCACCCGAGCCGACTAGAGCGCCTGCTGTTAGGGCTCTGCTGAAAGGACTGTTTTTACAGCTGCTCTCTGCTTGAAGAGCAGCGTGGCGAGCTCTTTGTCTGGATTCCTGTGCTTTTACAGTCCTCTATGACTGTGTGTATGAATCAGACATCAAACATATCTGCTCTCTTATCACCGTATAATGTGGCTCTTCTCGTTCACACAGAGGCACAAGGACATCTTCTCCGGGAAGAATAGCTTTAGAAACATGTCAAGTGCTACAGAACGTAACGCGTCTTTTTACTGCTTTTTGATTAGAGCATTAAGAACAAAAACCTTCTGTGTAAAATCCCGTTTTGACTAATAAATTCTTTGTTGAAACACAACCTTGTTTGTTAAGCCAGCAAACATCAATTTGATAAATATTCCTTTCGGTGTCCTTCAAACTGAGATTTAAACCTGCAAGTACTTTAGTGTTATGTCAGACCTTCAGGGTTAAATGCACCCCTGTAATTAAGACTGTGGAACCGAAGCCGGTTCTGCAGGTTTTCCCGTGATGCCCAGGAAGAAGGAAACCCAAGGAGAGGCTGATTCTGCATGAACATTAACAGGCAAAGGGTGGTTATGGCATATGATAATTACACTGTGGCAGTACACAAAGAGCGTTATACAATACCCAGACCATAACCATTATGGTGTCAGTTACTTCAGCACAGCCCCTTTTCTCATTTTGCTCGGTGGAGAAGAACCCAGCTGCTGTGTCCCCTACAGTGTTTTTGTGGTCCTGATTTATTGAGCTTGTGGTACACAAAGATGTAGACTGTGGGCAGTTGAGGAGGTGTTTAAAGCAGCAGTCTGTTGAGGTATAACCATGGCAGATACTGTACTATCTTTCACTTCCTTTTGGTCACTGTACTCTGTCAGGTGTGAAATCATCTGCTCCTATCATGTTGAGGAACAGATGCCAGATGCCTGTGTCTTTGGTAGCGTTTCTCTTCACAGTTGCTTTCACAGTTGCTTCTGTGTATGTGTAAAGTCCGTGGGCGAAATGTAATCAGCATGTAACACAACGTCACCTTTGGCACTTGCTATACTTGAGATGTCATAGGGTTATGCATGTGGTACCAGGAGCATAGATGAACACCTGCAACCACCCAGAGGTCATAGCTTGGCAGGGACCCAACAGTTTCTCATAGCTTATGGCTGCCAAGATGTTTTGAACATCTTATACTCATGTGCATATAAGCACTGTTCTGATCTTACCGTGTCTGTTGTTGAATGGAGCAAGACTTTCTACAGATCTGCTACCTCCTTTCTTGCTGATGCTAAGCCAGTTGTCACTCACAGAGCCTGATGCTGGAGGCTGCGCCTCTGTCAGGGAGGGGTCCGGAGCTCTGTCCTCCTAAAGGGGCCAAGAGATGAGAACAGGCTGCACTGTGGATGACTGTGGCTTGATTGGATAGTCCACAAATCAGATTTTAGTCTTCTGAGAGTTTGAGGAAGGGCTTTGAGAAGATTTGCCAAAAGATTTTCAAACCAAATGTCCCTTAGAGAAAACAGATTTGCAAACTACTGGCACAGTGATTGTGATGATTAAAGTGTTTCTGGAGCTGATATTGGATGGAACTTTTTTCCACGAGTTCTTGAAAAACAGATGCCAGAAGTTGTTTGGTCATTGTTTTCTAACAGTTTTGCCGGAGGGTTAAGTTTTGCCTGAGCTCATTTCTGCCATGTGCTCATGAAGAAGGGCTGCTGGGTTCTAACTGAAGCTTTGGACTAGGCAGGGTCAGCACATCCTAATCTGACCTTTGTCTTTTCATGCTGAATTCTGGCTGTGGAGCCAACTGGGAGTATAACATGCGGATAAAGATGATCAGTTGGTTATGGGGTCATGAGAAAATTAATAACTCATAGTTTCAGCCAGCTGGCAGTCTTTTGTGGAGTTACATGACTCTTGCTGTCATAACGGTTGTAAATGTTTTGACAGTTTTAGCATTATGATTTGCGAAGGTTATTTTTCAGCCATTCACAACACATTGTGTCTGAAGGTTTTAGGATATGTAAATGTCCAAAAGTGTGAAATATTGCCAAGTTTCATTTCTTGTGTTTTTGTTTTTTTTTATGTATGAGATTTTTTTTCTGCTGTCTTTAATGAACAGAATAATCTCCATAAAAGGAAGGTTGAACCGTGGCAAGAGTTGGTCTTCCATACGTCAACTTCTCGCTCCCGTCATCTAATTGCTTTTTGCCCCCCATTGCTGGCTTATTTTCCCCAGGCCATGCCTGCAGACGGGCAGTGGGTTTCTGACAGATTCTGTGTTGATAAAACCCTTCGGCAGTTTTGCTGCCACTCACAGCTACTGACGCTTTCCCACGGCTGACAGACAGCGTGTCATCAACCGTGTTCTTCAGAATTGGTTTAGAGTGCGAAGGCACTCGTACTTAAATAGCTTACATGTTGCCATTCTTTAGGGACACATTTACACAGACATATGTGTTCCATTTACTTTAAGGTGTTTCTGGGCATCACTATGAATATTCAGAAGGTGTTCCCTCAAAATGTGTGCTCATTAATTGGTGCAATTTGAAAAATGAAGGTTTAAAGGACTCGCACTCACATGAAATTAAATCACAGTCCTGCCTGGGGGCCAGACATCTAACTCAATTCGCATGTTTCAACATCCCAGCCGAAACATTTGCTCCTAAAACGTTTTGCATAAAAGATTTCCGCTTGTGTCCCTGCTGCCCTGAGGACAGTAAGGGCAGAAGGCCCATTTCACGTGCTGCCTTCCCGCTTTACCCCGTGTGTCTGCTCTATGCACCGCTTGCAGTTCCCGCTGCGAGTCCCCGTTCTTTGTAAAAACCCATTAGGGCTGAAAGTTCCGCTAAAAAATGCTGGATATTGCTGTGCAGTTTTGACACTTGCTTTCTGTGTACGTGGTGAATGAGTGCACATAATGGGAAAGTGAGGATTTATTTTGGTGACCCAACAAAATGTCACCTCTGTTAATATCCAATATATGCAGATTCTTTATTCATTTTAAAGTTGAAATTGTGTACATACATCAATAAGTGCAGCTTATTTACCTTGTAGTCACAACCGCAACACCTTTATTTTTCCTACATTGCTTGCACAGTCACTGTATTGTTATGACACTTAATGGATTGTGGCAGCTTCATAATAGGATCAGTGCTCACAACTCATGAGTTATTGAGGCTGGCACTTTAAGTTCTTAATGGTATCAGAAGTGCTGCATTTTGTTTCTGAAAATCAGCATTTATGAAAAAAGTTTAAGTAATGTTCTTCAGTAAAAGCCATTGTTCACAAGACAAGAATTATGAAATAATTTATAAATATGATAAAGGTTTCATTTAGCTATTGTTCATTTTAGGGTAATTGTTATACTTTATTGTTCATTTTAGGGTTGAAGATAAAAACATTACTAATGATTTTTACTATTCGCTATCAGTTGACTTATTGGTGTGGTCGATAGAATTGTTCTCATAGTGCTTGGGCTGTGGGTTCAGACATGGGTTTGAATCAGACAAATCAGTCTGTGTAACATTTGCACGTTCTCTCCATGTTCTTGAGTGTTTCCTCTAGGTGCTCCAATTTCCTCCCAGCATCTGCACACATTTTTCAGGTGCATGATGGTGCGTATTGCTATGGAACAGGTTCGTGTTTCATCCACAGAGTTCCTTGTCTTGTGCCCTATACCTCAGCGATAGGCTTCAGACCACCATGATCCTGCGCAAAGGAGAAAGTGTCGTTTAAAATGGAAAAAATTGAAAACTATTGGAATACATTTATTCCACCACTTAATATTTTGATCATTTTTTTAAGGTGATCAGCCACAAAGTTAGACATGGTTTTCTTTTGAAACTGAACAAAGCTGTAGCAGCTATATCAGTTTTACAGTTCTTTTCCAGGAGATCCCATGTTAGCATTTGCTCTCCCACATAGCACATGGATGAATGGAATTTAGAGTTGTGGTTGGAGCAGGAATTTTTAATGGACAGGTGCCCATCCTAATGTAATGACCAGCACTGACAAACCAGTGGCTGGCTAGACAAACACAGTCACTCACTACATGCAACCAATGAATCTGAAACGCATACCTTTCGACTCTTAGAGGAAGGAAACCCATACAGATATGGGGAGGACAAACAAACTCCATGCTACTGAGTTGGTTTTGAACCCACACCCAAATAAACCTGGCACTGTGGAATGGCAGCATTTGGGTCTCACTGCATGGGGACTAGGGACTATCTGGTGTCAAGTCTTCACAGAAGAGAACAGTGGGAACATGCCTTCCAATACTACTACAATACTGTAAGGATGGCAAATAATTCATTTAAGATCTTTCAAGCTTTGCAAGTATTAGTAGACAAATTAGTCCAAAAAAGGGCAAGGTGAATCACATTCATAGTGTTGCTGAAATTTTAAAAAACAGGAGGTCTCTGTGGAAGAAATATGGAAAGTATTAGCTTCTGCCCCAATACATTTTAATATATTGCATCTGGGAAAAACAATTTATATGGGAAGATAAAACAAGAGCAATTTAATACTGAATGGCATTGGATTTTGGTTTTTTTCTTTCAAATTTAGATAACATCTTCAAGCAATTTCAGAAAGAGAAGTTATGTGTTTTTCAGTGTGGGACCAAGATGTCCTTCTGAAAAGAATTGAAAAGCTTGTGTTTTACTAGAAAAATGTTAAAGACCAGCCATTGCTGCTCTTAGAATTTCAATTGCATGTAGCGAGAGGAGAGTGGCTGCCATCTCTGCCGGGCTGCTGTCCGCAATAGGAAAAAGACAGAAGCACAGTCTAACAGTGTACACGAGATGCAGAGATCTACAGGCCATTTCAAATCTCTCGTGCCTGCTTTTTTGTTTGTGGTTGAACTTTTATTGAATCTTTAATGAGGTACTTGTTTTTAAGAAACCAACGCTGTATGACTGTAAACAGAGAGGCTGTTTTTATCCATAGATTGCACATCAGTTTCTAAAATGCATTTGGTATCCATCAGCTTCATTTGAAAATGATTTCAGCAGCTGTGGTGTTGAGATAAGATGGCAATGTCTTTCCCTATTTGTCAGGTGTACAGTGGTACGTGTACAGTACAGTGACTGTACCTGTACCAGGCACTCTGTACAGTGCAGGTTTCAGTCATGCAGAGATCACTGGAATGAAAGTTATGTATTCGTTCTCTCATACTCTTCAGCAAAAGTGCAGTTTTTATTACTTGGACTGTCATTATTGTAGCAGTGTTTATGATAAGGGTATGACGCTGAAAATGATCCGGCCATCATCGATAATTGTTTGTCCAGTGTATTGTTGTGGTCTTGAGCCTCTCCTGGGAGAACAGTGTATGATCCGAGCACATCCAGCATGGGATTCCAGCACATTAACCAGAGCAGTCAAAAGCAGTGCATAGACTAAGCGCAATTTAGATTAACTTTTTAGATTTCCTTTTTTTTTTTTTTTTTTTTTTTTGACTGACCTCAAACATGTCTTTGGACTGTGGGAAGAAACCAGAACATCTGGAGGAAATAGATGGAGAACCTGCAAACTGTAAACAGGCTGAGCTGAAGTTAAATCCACGATATAGGAGCTATGAAACAGCAGCATTACCCACTTCCCCATTGTGGCACTCTGAAACTGATCTATTAAAATATTAATTTGTATCAAGTGGTAAAATTTTAAATTGTCTTAGACAAAAATGCTCGCTGGGTAATGAAATTGTTTTAAAAATGGCAACAGAAACGCGCCGTTTCCCACCAGAGCTTTTGGCTCTTTGTAGTTACTTTTGTCTTGAGGAGTGGGAACAGAACTCTGTTTGGGTACATTCAGCTCTTATTCTGGAGTTCCTCTGAGGATCCTGCCTGGTACTAGCAGTTGGCCCTTAGGTAAGTGTTCACTTATGCTGATTGATTTTCCAACTCTGTAGGGAATGGTGATTTATGGATTTTTTCCCTGCGCGATTAGAGTTACGTTTGATCAAATGCCAATGAAGACTCTAATATTGTCAGTAGAAACAACATACCGGGGATAATTTTTGTTTTCTTTTCTCATGCTCACTTTGTTAGTCTCCTCCCACGTACTGTAGCTTCTCTATTGTGTTTCGAATGAGATCGTGCCATATGCTAGAGCCTCCGCAGTAAGAGGTCAGGAATCAAAAGGCATTAGCTGAACTGTTGCGGGGGTTTATCGGGCCGTACAACAGGTTATATGTGGCTTTACGGCACTGCAGGTAAATGGGTGATGGACAGGATCGTGAAGATTCTGCATGTGGTAGAGGAATAGTGCAATAAAACAAACAGCATACAGCAATGCTGAAGACTAACAGTGTTTTTTTTTTTAATGCTTTTGTGGAAGGTGAGGCGAGCTTTTGTAGCTATACTGAGTGAAATGGAAGTGAAATGCACTCTGCTTGCATCACAATAGCTGCAGATAGGATTCATTACCGCACGGTACAGGAACATCCTGTATGTATCAGTCCTTGGCCAACTCATCCTGAGTACGACCGTATCTGCACAAGGAAATCATGCTGGCGTTGGTCATCCAGCAGACAGCTGTAACGTCACAGTCGTCATAGCTGCAACAGTAATGGATGGCTGAAAGTAGGAGTCCTCATCTTTCAAACCATTTCAGCTGGCATGTGTGACTAAAAGTGGCAGTAGCATGCGGAATGAGTGACATATGGGAATGCAGTGGTTCCAACTGGTAGCTGTCAGGTGTAACACACATGGACATAAAATGGGTATATAATGTGTGTCCTGTCACTGGAAGGAACCTGAGAGCACTGTGCTTTTATGTGATTTGAACAGATGGAATAATGTGGTGAGAAAGATGGATCTGACTGCATTGTGCTGCCTTTGGCTGCAGACTGCATGGGTTTACTGCCCAGACAGAACAGCATGAAGTCAGGACCATGTGAGATACTAAGAGTAACGTTTGTGTTCAAACACCAGTGTGCTGAAACCAGTCTGCAGACAGCACCGGCCAAGCCTTGTCCTAATGAATAGAGCATACGTATTATATAAGCTCAGGCACTGAAGCAACAAACCAGAGTTGTGTGGCATTTTTAAAATGTTAATTTATCTCTTTGTGATGAAGTGCTAATTTTGTCACAGTAGACACAAGGCCAGCAGCAACAGCAATTACACTGCCTCCGCTCTTGTTCAGACGCTTATACACGCTTGTTGGCTGAATACAGTGCCTTACAGTTGGAGAGCCCGAACATCTCCTCCTTTGCTAGTGCAGGAGAGCAGGTGACTGTTGTAGGTGGGCAGGAAAATACTGCAAATGACCTCATCGCCCAGCTGACTTCTGACCTCTGGTTCACCTGGGCCACCCCAGTGGTGCAGCAAATACATGATTGTGAAACAAGCTGATGAGACCCGCAGTCTGTAGTCTGATCCTGCTTCAAGGTCAGACTCTTTCCTGATGTTCCTTTATCAAGTTTTCCACATGAACTTGACCGCTGTCAAATGAGGATTGTCTCTTATCAACAACTTGCATTTCAGGGTCTCATTCAGCTCCATTTGTCCTCTCCTATTAGAAAAGCCCTTTAGAGGGCAATTACGGGGAGCGTGTTGTGCGTGGAGAGTGTCTGCAAAGAGCCAGCACCTCCCGCACTCTCAATCTCCAACCTGTCGCCGGACTTACTTTACGTCCTTGTAGAGACACCACAGCCGATGCAGAACCGCTTTATATCCAAAGCACATCTAAACCGATTTAGTCCTCCTGCCTATTTTTATCTTTTTGTTTGCAAAGATTTTTTCCCTTACCTGGGGCATATAAGTAAGATCCAATTCTCTATAAAAATGATAAACAGTCCCACTCTCTGACTGTACATACACTGAGAAAAATGTTATTCTTTAACTCTCTTGACCAGAGAAATGCAAAATTCACAGAGATAGATTTCACTACACTCTTGTAGCCCTGTTGAGATTGAGTGTAAGAATAAAGACCACAATTAATTAAAAATCAAGTAATATAATATGATCTTCACAGAGTGGCACGTGCCTGAGCTCGGATTTGATGGGAGCAGGGCGGTTGATGTGTTTTGTAGGACTAACTAACTAACTGGTTTCTCATCTGAGTCTCAGCTGGATTTGGAAGCACAGCAGATCGATAGATCCAATGACCCTGTTTCCAGCAACAGCTTGGTGGCCGACCATAACTTTTTTCTGCTTGAGGTTTGGATGAGAATCCTATCCCAGCAAGCCTGGAAGCGGCGAACCAAATTCTGTCACTTCCTCTCAGCCGTGGTCCACCAGTCATGCTATTGCGGGGTATTCAGCCAAGGAAGATCCTAATATGCCAATTTTGTATTTATATCCCTCACGATTGCTCGTTTTAATCAGAAAGCTGTTATAGAAATATTTTTGAATCTGTTTCTAAAGGTGGATATTTAATAAAATAATTAAGGCACAGTAAAGGTTAGGTGCTTTTCTTAAGGGTACAGTGTTTCTAGCCTACAATCTTTCCATTTCAGAACTTCAAAGATGGTCTTTAACCGTCAGTGTTTTCAGTTTCTTGCTCTGTGCCTGTTTATATTATCAGTAGGTTTAAGAAAACATCCTGTACTCTTATCTGCCCCAGCATCCAGGGTACAACATGCAGCTCCCACCCAGTAGGGCCCTGGTCTCTCATGGAGAATGGCAATGAACGGTCTGCACACACTGGCAGACAGGGGGAGCCGCTGAGTTAGGAAAGGATGGGTAGAGTAGCAGATGGTAGGCCGAAGTACCCCCTGCAGACGTGGCAAAGAGGCAGCCCTGGGCCAAAACTGGGTAGCAATGAGGCAGTCTGCAAGAAGCTGCTGCTATTTCAAATGGTGCTTGTAGTGCTGCTCAGTGTTATTACACAGAAAAGAAACACACAGTCTGGGAAAAGATATCTGATCAGATATAGCTTGTGCTGGGATGCTGAGCATCCCATAAGGGCCATTCACACAGAGGTATGTTAAACATTGAGAAGATAGACAGAGCATAGGAAACAGCTCAGTTACACACCTCATATTCCTTAACATGCATAGAGTTCAGGTCACAGAAACACACTACTGTGTGATGATGTGAAGCTCTTTAGGAGGCCACTGTGGTTGTGTCCTGAAAACAGCCCTTGAAGAAACCACTTGTTGAAGGCACATAGACACAGAGCTCACAGTATATGTTTCACTGTTGAGAAGAGTGCTTCACCGCAGACTGTAGAGTACATGGACCCAGTAGACTGATTTCCTAGAATTACCTTTTAGACTGAGAAGTCATGTGTATAATGTACACAATAACCGGATACACAGTCATGTGTGTAACATGAAATTTACTGTATGACTGGATGAGCATCAACCTGCTGTAGAATTCAAAGAACAACGCTTGTCACTAAAATAGTTCACGCAGAAGCACTTTTAAATAACATTTTGCATATGGTGTGGTTTTTCCTCTCATCTGATTGTCTGTCTGTCTTTGTTTTCCATCATTCCCGGACAGTCCAGCATCTGCTCATCTGAAAATGAGGGTGTTTGGGTTACCTCTAATGTCCGTTAGCAGACTGTGTGGAAATTTTCGGCAAAATAAGCAATGTCAGCATATAAATGGCCATATTAGCCTTTTGCATTCTGACTGTTGACACTGCTGACGTGTGCTGATGTTAACTTTTGAGTTGATTCAAATGAATTTTGTCATTTTTCATATGCATAAAACGTAGATATAAACACAGCGTGTAACTTTATAATACTTCATTTGTATGAATCATGTACCTGAAAATGGCCTCTGACTTTTTCCTGTTTTGTCAAAGATAAAAAACGCACCTCTTCCCCCCCTTCCTAGATTGAGCAGCTATTTACCAGCTTTGAAGAAACTCCTCAAGGGGCGGCTTCTCTGGCCCAGGTCCACAAGGCAACATTGCCTGATGGAAAGATAGTGGCGGTCAAAGTGCAGCATCCCAGAGTGCAGAGGCAGAGCTCCCGGGACATCATGGTCATGGAGGTAATCATAAGCCATTGCAACAGTTCAACACTCTTACTGTACCATTGATGTTAGTCTTTGGAGCCATCTGATTGACTAATACATTAGCATGGATTTACACGATCAGTGCTGTCGGTATCTTTAGTTAATAAACAAAGACCTTACCTGTGTTCCAGGTGATAATCTTCCATTGACAGTGCACATATGTTGTTTTGTAAGCAACTATTGGGCTATGCTATGTCACTGCCATGGCTGTATGTTTTCTTCAGTGCCTTCTCCGGGCTGTGCACTGGCTCTTCCCTGATTTTTCCTTCATGTGGCTGGTGGAGGAGGCCAAGAAGAACATGCCGCTGGAGCTGGACTTCCTGAATGAAGGCCGCAACGCTGAAAAGGTGGCGGAGATGCTCAAGGACTTTGAGTTCCTGAAGGTACCTGTGGATGTAGCATATCAGTCTCTGTGGAGGGTCTCGCTTCCTGACCAGAGGGGATCTTGTATAGACAAACGGGTTATGCTGTGAGAAGCCCTGCTGCTCCTGTACTTTAGAACCCAGCAAACCTTAATGAATCCTCACATGTGTGATTAAGTGGAACTGACGAAGCAAGCTGAGTTGCCTTGATAATTACCCCTAATCCTCTCAGAAAAGACAATGCCACGGAAATAGCTACATTACTGTAGTAGACGACAAGATAAATACGAAGATGGGCCTTTTCTGCCTTTCAAGATTAAATTGCTGTTCAGGACCACTGCCGACCTCATGTACCGGCGAGGAGGCCAAGACCAGCAGCAATGCTCAAGATCACTATCCTTACGCCAATACCATGGCAAGTACGTAATTCAAAGTACTGTGATCCTTTAATGCGTTTCTGCAAAATCATTCTTAACCCAAAAATTTCTAAATCGGAGGCCTAAACTCAGTTGCTTGCTTACTTAACCCATTTATTTAGTGGTACCAATGCTTAAGAGTTTCGACATCCTAGGAAATTATGGGGGACAAGGAAGGCCACGTGAAATTCATTAAAAAGGAACATGGCAAGCCCCACATCCTTTCCTATCATCCTTTGCTGCATTTTCTCTGTGTGCTTTGGTGTAAGTTATGATATCTATAGTTTAGCTACTAGAGTGGGTTATGTATCTACGGATGTGTTTGTAATATTTGGTTGCCCATGCCCAGTATGGGTTTGACTGCATTTGGCATCCTCTGTATATATTGTGTCAGGGCAAGAACTTTTTGGGGTTTGTGTCTCTGCTGCACTTTGTGGATATGAGCAAAAATAGCCATGCGGTTCACCCGTGAAATCTGAGTCTTTATTTCAGGGAAATGTTTGTAAGTTGAAATGGTGGATCTAAATGACATTTCACTATAGCAGGTTTTTGTAAATGAGGGGATGATTGTATATCTGAAGGGAATGAAAAATAAAGAGATCAGCAGTGTCCTCTGTATATCCTCCCCTCTAGACTTCACTAATCCTTAGTATTTTTCTTTGGCAAAGTTGAATACAAAGCAGAAGCTAGGATGCTGCCCTAGAACTCCATCCATAGTAGTTCAACTTAAGGCAGCTTTACACTTGGTAAGCATTTTAAGCAATAGGACTGACAGAAGGGTGGCTGTGTGTGTGTGTGGGTGGGGGGGGCTGCTTGGGAAGAGTGTGGCTCTTCTTTCCTTGTACGTTGAAGGGACATTTTTTCAGCAACTATTCCAAGTGGATATCAAATCCAAGAAAATTGCTGTTGTGGGTACATTCCCACAACACAAAGTGCCATTTTTGTTGTTTAGTCAGGTTTTTTTTTTTGTATTGGTGTTTGTATTTACTTTCATATGTTTTTATTTGGGAAGGAGATGCTGATTTCTTTAATGATTGCGAAATTGCGATAAAGATAGGAAAACATGTGTGTGTGTGTGTGTGTGTGTATATGATGGTTCTTCTATCTGAACCTCTCCTTGTGTGTACAATTGTTTTTCTGCGTATGCAAATGAGTGTGATGAATGCAGGCTCCTAATAAACACACAGGTGATACAGGTGCAAGGCTGCAGGTGTCATATAGTTAAGCCGACTCCTTGTTTCCCTGAAAGAAAAGTTTACGCTAAATAAGGACTTCTGGCAAATGCTCCTTGAAAAATCCGTTTTTATTTTTAACAAATAACAAAAGACTTGAATGACCTCAGCGGATAAGTGGGTGTTACCTGGAGATCTGTGGCATCAATGTGTCCTGTTAGCTTTTTTAAATCACCCCACCAAAGTTGAGCCAAAGTAAAGCTGTGATCCATGGGTAATAAACATCTGCTTTGTGACTCAGCCTCAGATTGCGAAAAGCTTTTCTCTGGGTTGTTCAGTGACCGACATCAGCAGGACGGCAGCTGGTATCTGTAGAATTGAGTTGTGGCACAGCTGCTTACAGTTAATTTGCTTTCTGTCTGTACTCTCTGGCATGTTGTGTGTTATGCAGAATAAATATTTCATGCCATTTACACTGTCCTCCACTTAGTATTTGAAACCTCAGGCTTAATAGCTTCATACTGAAGTGGTCTGTGTCCCCAGTGTTTCTGCTTTTGTGTGTGAATCACACTGCAGTCCAGTTTAGAGATTAGTAAATACAGTGATGTTGAAGGTACCTGTTCAGCAGGTGGTTGCCACAGGTATCACAGAAAAAAAAGACATACTGAGAGATCTACAAAGCGGCATTGAGAGGGGGGCCTCAGTGTGGAATATGTCCACAAAAGGGGAGAGATGGTCACTGTTCATGGGTCTGAGGTCAGTACAGCATTCCAGCTGTGTGAATGTAGAGGATTTTTTTCAAAAATCTGGTGTGTAGTGTTTCGTGTACAACATATACTTTTGTAGACTAGTGTATTTACTGTACAGTGTATTGTTGATATAGAGGGCATTTTGTGAGTCTTGGTTAAATTAGATTAATCTCTGCATTGGTCTTGTTGGCTCAGTGTGCCTACACTCCTAATGAGTACCTGTTGTGAAAATGTGGGCAGTGGTTGAGGCCCTATAGATGCCGTGCAGCCTAGGAAATGGGACACCTCAGTAATGTCAAAGTGTTAT
This sequence comes from Heterotis niloticus, assembly GCA_018136845.1. NCBI lineage: Eukaryota > Metazoa > Chordata > Actinopteri > Osteoglossiformes > Osteoglossidae > Heterotis > Heterotis niloticus. Next base: position 29,847,896 of record CM030895.1, on the reverse strand, counting down.
AGAAACAGTGGAAGCTGAACCGGTGGTCAGTGGGACTTTCTTTCTGCAGGTTCCCAAGATCCACTGGGACCTGTCAACCAAGCGCATTCTGACCATGGACTTCGCAGAGGGGGGGCAGGTCAACGACAGAGACTACATGACACGGCATGGCATCGACGTCGATGAGGTGAGAGATGCTGCGGACACGTGTGCGCCCTTGGACGACTTAATGCTGGTGCTGCGCGCTCCTACGTTCTGCCTGTCTCCCCCTGTTGATGGAGCTTTCTGATTTGATTACATATTTAGCTTTTTGCAGATGAGTGCTGATGAGCAGGTTTTCACTGATAATCATTTTTCCTCTCTGCTGCGCCTACCCAACCAATTACCTCTATCAGCACAAGGTGCCGTGTAGAACAGTTTGCTTCTGTCATTGTGGCAAGTCCAGATTTATGCAGAATTATTGGCATTCAACAGTACCGATCAGCACAGCTCATCATAATTATTTTATTAACGCTAAGCCATATTAGACATATTAATCTCTGCAGATCAGCTTAATCCCTGGCTGAGAAAGGTGTTTCATTGTAGGAGCCTGGGTTTTTGAAGCTGTTTGGTAAACACAGATTTTGCAGACAGAGAAGTCAGTCCTTCTGTGACCCAAGCAAAAGAGGATAAGATGCTAATGGGTTATTGATTGGTCAACATCTCTTTTTGCAGCAAGGTTCTATTCTGTGGTGGTCCTGGCCTCAGATGAGTGGATGGTTGGCAGAAGCAGTGTGACCGTGTGTGTGAGTGTTTGAATCGTGGTCAAATGGCCCACCCAGCAGTTGGCCCGTACTAGGATAGCCTGAGTGCGTGTTTGCCTTAAGCGGACGGGCAGCAGCTGTGCATTTGCGTCGTCAAACATTCACCATGGTGTCAGGAATCCATGCCGCACTGCTGCAGGGGTGCTGGGAGCTGGCAGTAGATGTTTGTGTTTGCTTGTGTTTGTGTTATGTGTAGTACCACTGGGAGAGTGAAACACTTTGCCTTCCTGGTCTAGCTCAGGCTTATTGGCTCTTCAGCTCTGTATTGCTGGAGTCGTGCCTCGCATGACGCATTGGTCATTTTAAGAAATGCGCAGCTGTCTTTTACAGGTACATAATTTTAACTCAGTGACGGTGATGTATAACTAAACAGTATCACCGTGAAGCTGTGTTGTTACCAGATTTGTTGTGGTCAAAATGACACTCCACGAATTCTTGAGCTACAATCTTGCCGTAAACAAATTAAATTAATATTTAGCATGTACTTGTCCTTCAGTGTAGAGTGGATTCATCGCAGGTGTGCAGAAGTCAGGCAGGAGGTCTGAGTGATGCATCCAGCCCGAAACAATCTCAGTTGAATGTCAGCGTTACACGTCGACAGATCGCACATGCGTTCAAGGGCTTAGTCATCCTTAAATAAAATCATTAATATAAAATCAGTGCAGAAATGGTGAATGCAGCAACATGTTTGCCCTTTAAATCCCTCTGCTGGTGCACTGAAACGTTTAAAACGCCATGGATTTCGAGCTCTCCTCGGCACAATCAGAAACGTGCAATGAGAGTGCCATCAGTGTTTCTGTCATTAAGACTTTTGTCTTCCCAGCTGGCATTTCCCCCACAACTACAGTTGTGTTCTACACTCGCATGTGTCTGTGGTCTTGCGAGCGCAAAGAGGCCATTAGTCTTTATAGCGGCTCATTTCATGCATCGCGCTGCAGAGCGTGAGCTGCTCCACTGCTCTTAAAAGCCTCCCAGGGTTTCGCCTTTGTTAGGGGATGAATGGGCTCATTTTAGCACCTGCTCCACTTATTTCACCCCAACACAATTTTCATCATTCTCTCTGAATGAATATGCACATACTTCTGGTGGTTTTAAGAACAGGACTTAAAACACCAGCTTTTCTTTGCCATTTTACACCTAGGTGTTGATGTGTTGGGCAGACAGGTAAATACAATTAACTGGTGACTTCGTGTGCCAGCCCCGTACCGGGTCGGACTGGATGGAGCAGCCGAGTCTGTCTCCTTTCTCTCCCCGATGCAGTCTTAATTCTGTACCTAAGTCATGTTCGTTGCTATTTTAGCTTAAAATAATTCCCCTTCCAAACCATCACTCTTAGTAAACGCCAGATGTCTTTAATGGAGGTTTTTATAGGTAGCCGTTTGCTGTTAGGATGAACACACTGAATTGCTCAGCATCTGTGTATCAAGTCTGATCAGACAGTCGTCAGGATGCGTGGAGAATGGGGTAGATTGCGGTATTCAGTGTAATGTAAAGGAGAATCCGATGTGCCGTGGCTCTTTAGTGCCTGAGGTCGGGGCTAATATAAAGGCAGACAAGCGCCCTCTGATTTTTTGGTGCTTCATAGATCCAGATTTTAGTGCCTTCAGAGTAGCTTCCCTCTTTGGATATATTCAAGGCAATTAGATGTGCATTTGAACTGTTTATTCCCCTTTGACACACGTTGCTGTTAGAAGTTACACGTTAAATTCATCGTTTGCTTGGCAGTTTTTTGAGCTCTGGATTGCTGAGAAAGGGAACAGTGTGGAGTGGCGCTGATGGAAAGCAACCAGCACCTGGCAGGTGAATGAAGATGTTTCCTGTAAGGTTGTTCGTGTAGGGTGGGGAGGTGTATCTGTTCATATATTTGTACATCATTTCACCAGTGAAAGATTGCACAGCAGAGGAATTGTTTCTAAGGACATTTTTCCTGCATATGTCTGTGTCTGTAATTTTATGCCTGACATAGCTTTGATTTGTTCGGCGGTCTCCACTGCAGTGTTCATAACCTCTGACGGGTCTGCATGGTGTAAAGGTAATGAGAAGCAAACTACAGTAGTCAATAATCACATTTCGGAAGAGGAGCTTCCAGCCAGTACGTACTGGTGTGAAAATGGCTAAGTTGTGTGTTTTTCGAATGCTCGGTCTGCATGATACCGTACCACGGCCACTGTGGCTGTTAAGTAGCTCACATTTCAGCACAAAACAGGAAAAACTCATCTGGGAAATTTGTTCTGTGAAATTTCAATTAATTTTAATTTCAAACTGGCAAAGGCTGTACTAATCCCAAAGCATATGTTTAGACAAATGTTATTAGAAAGGACCAATGAAACAGTTTAGGCTGCTCTGTGAGGCTGTGAGTGGGGAGAAAGAGCAAACACTGCACAGCGCCACTCCAACTGAGGACATGCAATGGAGTGTGTTTCCTGTTGGATAAGATGCTGTGTGGCATTATACTTCATGGAACCTGAAAGCAGGGTGCTTTACCTGGCTTCATCTAAGAAAAGGTGATGCTGCACTTCTAGGCTAGCTTGGACCTTAAGAACTCTTAAAATATTAACCAGTGTTGGTTGTTCCGAGGTGAGCAGACAGATAAACATTACTTTTCTCAGGAAAAAAAAACACTTAGCTTCAATTTGAAATCCTATTTTAATGGCAGCCTATTTCCTGCCCCTTGTTTTCCAAATTAATATGCAAACAGATTTTTTTTTTTTTTTTTTTTTTTTTTTTAGACTCATGTATTTTGGGCCCTTATTCACCAGATAGGAAGTGGTGCCCTGCTTGCATGGCTTGGATGAATCAGAGTCCATTCTATTTAAGGTCCCTACCACAGAGGCAGTAGCTCTAAGCTCTCCATAGACAACAGTCAGCGCTGAATCACTGGGGCTATGAATAAGTGCTAATGGTCTGATTGACTGGTTCTCTGGATGCTGTGTGATGTCATGGTGCTGTGATTCACTTTCAGCCCAGTTCATTGCTGTTCAGATGGACCAAATGCAACATTACATGACCGACTCAATGCAAAATGTCACTGCTGTTTCTCATGTGCTCAAGGCGTCAGTCTGTGGGGGCTACTTGCCCCATTTGACCTCACACCTCTTCTTCACTGATCGTGCAGTCCTTCCCAGCTACTGCTTGTCTGGCTCCTTGGCTGCAGGTCAAGGACCTCAGAAGGATGTCAGTGAAGGTAGGTTTGCAGCCTTGAGTCTAGTGCACATCTCAGGCATTTCATTCTCCGTTCTTTCTGCCTTCCTGCTGTTGCACTGCTGCGTGTGCCGGCCATTTGTATTCAGACAGTGCATCCATATTCATTGTACTTTTCTTTCTGCTTTAGAGAGTGCATTACAGAAACTCTGTTTGTGACATGTACAAATGTGATTACTATAAGTCAGTATGATTAAAGTGCAGTCGGTACGGAGCATCACAGGAGAGGAGGCTGGCCTCTGCTACCCTGACTGATCTCCCTGCAGTTTTCATTTGTAACAGCCAGCATTACAGTACTGTTTACTCCCAAAGCAAATAAACGGACGCGCCATGTCAGCCTTTTATCTGGGAGAGAGATTGGCCTCAGCATTAGCCAATGATGATGAGAGTTATTAGACAGCTGATGAGATAGATATCGAACATAATAAATGATGGAGTCCTCCCCAGAAAATGGATAGAATTATTAAGCAACGGTGGCATCTCCAAGGTTCTTTGTGGGAACTGGCGTGTAAGTAATCAAAAGATTGATGATGGCCAAAATGGACTTTTCTGTGGACTGGAGGACGTGCATGAAATCCATAAACAAACACCGGTGGCCCCTTTTCACGCCTGCTGGCAATGGATCTGAAAAGGCAAAATGGACATTTCCTTAGAAGTTATGGGCCTTAATATAGTTTGTCAGTTACGGTTACTTAAAAAATGTTTTAACAACACATTTGAAAATAAGTAGGATCTCTGGTCAGCCATCCATTTTCTTTTCTTACACTCATGTTACAGGCTGTTAGCACAAACAGAAAAAAATGCCCATTTCAGTGCTCTCAGCAGGATAGCCCATATTATGCATATCATTAAAGTTTTATATTTAATTGATAACTAGGCAAATATTTGTACCTGTATGTGATAAACTCAGAAATCAATATTACAGCAGTTATCAGACCCTGGCAGACAGTTTTTTTGGATATTTATGGAAGAAATGTGTCTACTTCCTTTGATGGAATAAACATGCATGTATCTTCTTGTACAGTATAGTTCTTTAATCCATAACCATATGAACTGTCTGAAAATGGTTCAGAAAAATCACAATATTTGGTGAACATACCATTTGTGTCCGTACTCTAGTAACTTTTTAATGTTTAAATTAACTTGTGCCTTAATTTTTTTTCATCTATATGTGCTTTACTTTGACAATGAAAGTTCAGTATGAACAGTTGTATGGTTGACAATAACTGAACTGGTGGGATGAGGTAAGGTCTGCAGCTGTTGATGCCAGCAGTGAATTTACTGAGTTTAGGGAGTACGTGAGCAAAGCTCTTCTTTTGCTGAAAATGTGCTGTAGTGCAGAGAGCTGGTCCTCCTCAGGAACTGAATTTCTACCATCTCATGCAGTCAAGCACAAAAAGTGCCAAGGTAAGATTTTGCTTAGGCTTCTCCTGATGTATGTACTGCTGTCCTGTCCTGCTTTTCTAAGTCGTAGGGAAAGATTCAGAGTCATTTGAGTGAGGTCCAACCAATGCGAACATGAGGGATCGCAAGTGATGAGACAGGGGTCTCATATATGATCATGACCAAGCGAGAGTGGTCAATGAATGACTATGACGTAACCATGAACTGAGGATTCCATATGAAAATGAGCCACGAGAAAGGATGTTAGAGCCCTCTGTGTTAGACCTTCATTTGACAATTTTAAAGCCTCATTGTTGTTGTTCTTCAGAGAAGAAATGGATATGATAACATAACTGAGGTGTCCCTCTGAACTCCACCTGTGTGTGGCCCACCTGTAGTACACAAACCCTGTGTTATCCTTGCTGTGTGATGGGGGTGGGAGTCTTGATCTCAGCTGCACATCTGCCCCTTCATGCTTAGATAGGGACTCAACATGGACCAGACACACACTCATACACATTTTATAGTCACCAGTCCACCTGAAACACATCTTTGCACTGTGGGAGGAAACAAGAGCTCCCTGGGGAAATGAGAAGCAACCATGCTTTACATAGACAGACTTGGATTCAAATCCAAGTCCAAACCCCCAGCTCAGGAGCTATGAGGTACCCTTATTATGTTCTAGCTATTCCTACTTTAATTCTGCACTTGTTTTACACTTTTTGCATTCTGAATTATGTAGTATTCCATTATATGTCTAAATTGTTCTTTTTTTGTGTTTGTCTGTAATGTTATCTCAGTGGTCCGATGTTTACATTTACAGCGTCAGTTACAGTTAGAATTGGTTTTAGGTCATATCGGCTGTTTGTAATGTGAAAAGAATTGGCGATTTAAGATTTGACACATTTCTGTGCAAGTGGTGACTACGCAGGATTTTTTTCACTGAAATGCTGAGTAAGGTACTGGTGAATGAATTGTTGCAAATGCCTCAGAGAGGAATCGGTAGGATTCCACTACAGCCAGTACACATTCACACAGAACAAAAGAATTTGACTCTTGGAAATTAGCTCCCCCTCAGACAGAGGCCAAGTCAACCAGGACAGCTCTCTCCCTGCCCTGTTTTGCAGTAACGGAGCGCACGTGTCACTGTGGCGCAGGACGGGTTCTTCTCGAGCAGCTTGCTGTCCCACTTCTTCGGCCCATCTGGCAGCATGTCAGTCTGGCGTTGTTGTTATTTATGTGATTATTATGAGGGATATGATGATGATGTTAGTAACACAGCTGTCACTGGAACGCCTGCCAGCCCTGGAGAGCGGCCCACAAGGCTGAGTGCTCGCAGCCCAGTCAGGCACTTATTAAAAGCCTCAAACTCGGTTATATTCCTTAAGGAATGACTCTCCTCTCCAGAGTACTACCGTAATACAATTAGCTCACTTAAGGAATTATTGCCTCGGGAGTTTTTGTGAAAAATATCATTGCCTCTGCATTGATAACATCAAGTGGGGTAGCTTGTTTCCTAGCCAGGGTGATCTGTTGTCACAGGAATTTGTCAAGGGCGTACGTGCTTTGCTCTCTTCTCTTTTAAATACACACCCACATACACCCACAGCCCTGCCAGCCCTCTCTAGCTCCACAGAATATGGGCTTTCCATGGTTGTGCTTGTGAGTGTTAGAGAAGTAAGTCCTGTCCCAGAGAAGCCACCAGCATCCACAGAGCATAAGCAAACAGCTCTGTGTATAACTGGTGGGGTTGTGTTTGTGTGAGAGTGGCAGTGGATCAGGTCCCTGTGGCCCAGAGCTGCTGTGTCTGACAGCAGAATGACTTATCTCTGTATGCCTCAGTGTCCCACTCAGGGTAGGGTTTGCTGAACAAGTCCAGTGTCACAGCAAGAGCAAGGGACAGGAGTCCAGTTGTAACTAAATGTTTACCATTTCCTTCTGATTTGGAGGTATTCTTGGAGTAACTAGAGCACACAGTGTCACTCAGCAGACTCCGTAGCACACTCATGAGCGACATCTGGGCAGCACGGTGGTGCAGCAGGTAGCATTGGGCTGTGTGAGTCCAGGTGGCTTCAATCCATACTCAGTCTGTGCAGAGTTTGTGTTCTCCCTGTGTTTGTGTGTGTTTGTTCCAGGTGCTCTAGTTTTCTCCCATAGCCCAAAGACGTATGTTTCAGGTGAATTTTCTCTCTAAATGGCTTCTAGTTTATGTTTGTGTGCATGTTACTTTTCTGTGCTGTATGATGGCTGAATGGCCGTAGGAGATTATTGCAGTATGTCCAGCATTTGAAATCACCTTGGACAAAGGTATCAGCTAAATACTAAATATTGGTTGTATGTCACTTTAGAGAAAAGAGCCTGCTAAATGAAATAATGCAAATGTAAATACAGATGAAGTGCTGTGGTGTCAGTGAAGTTATTACATGCATGCACACAGAAATTTGCCCCAGTGCTGCCGTGACCCTCAACGCTCTGTACGGGATCATGTTTTGCAACATAATGGAGATGGATTTAACCCCCTGAGTGATGCTGGAGGGGTGACTGTCCTGCCACCGAATCTGCTGGCTTCTGTCATACAGTGCACCAAAGTTTTTCTATATTTTTGTCATATTTCATATGGAAATATTTTGGGAAAATTTCAGATACATGTCTTCACTTTGCTTTATCACTTTGTAATATGTAATTTCCTGATCATTCACCGCAAAAATACAGCACAGTACAGTGAATCGATGCGGCACATTTATTAAGTTGTCTGCATGAAAAATGTCTCGACCTTTCTTCTCAAATTGTACAGAGATGCTGTAAGTGTGGCTGTTTCACTCCTGCGAGAACTGGGAGTGTAAGTGTTTGACCTTCTGGTTGTGTGGCGTCACCTGAAGTGCATAGGGCTGCTACAGTGAGTGGAAAGGAAGAAGAAAAGAGTGACTGTAAGGAGCTGACAGTATTTGATCAAGGTTTTCTTGTATAACATTCTCTTCAGATATGGCGTTTGTCATAATTGGTGGCAGTTATATAAGCAGTAGAAAATTGTAAATAGATGGAAGGCTACAGTATGAGTGGTTGTTATCTCACAGTAGAAACTCACTCTCTTTGAAAAATTATTTCTTTACTGTATGGCGTTAAAGTATTTTATAGGTATATCCAGGGCATATTGAGCTAAGACCTCTAAATGTGGTCATTTTGAAACCAAACCAAAGGAAAGATTTTACTTACTCCTAACAAGAGTGAGGTGAATAAATAGCCCAGTTAAGAATGATTTAACCAGTCTAACGTTTCCCATAACTACATGGGCGCAGCACTATTAAATAATTTTCTCTCAGTCATTTTGTCTTTTTTTTGCCATGGTACTCACCAGCGTTTGATTTGGTGTTAAGAGGAGAGACCACTTCAGGGGGTTGGTATGAAGCATCAAAGCTGCTCAGCATTCAACAAAGGCTTTTAGTTCTTGCCATCCTCCTACCTACTTGCAGTGATCATCCAGAACTTTATTTAGCCTGCATGTTTCCTCGGGAAATAGTAAAAAAAAAAAAAAAAGTCATGGAATGCTTCTGCATAGTAACCTTTCATTGTGGACAGTACGCTGGCAGTGATGAGGATGTGGAAACCATCTCTGAAGGGCAGTGCAGGACTCAAAAATTTTTTATTTTTTTTTCCCCCCTGGCACAGTAACAAAACAATCAGTGTCACACAAACACATTTACGCTGTCCAAAGTTGTTCTGATTTAAATGTGCCAACAAAGAACAGCACGGTAAATCTTGTGTGGCTTCAGTACAGCAGGGAGATCTCCTAGAAAGGACATCAGATGATTTGATCAGGGATTAAAAAGAGTGCCCCTTTCAGGGCCCGAATTGTGTCCAGCACGGTAAAAACACCTTCCAGATGTGGTCTGCCAACGGTTCTATCATGCCGTGTTTTTGCGATCTTATTAATCGGAGTCTAAGGTTGTCCTGGGAGGCAATGTTTGAAGGAAGTCTTCTCTGTGAGAAGCAGCAGCAGGGCCACAAGCCTTCAATTGCAGATCACCTTACAGTGGGAATGGCGCGGGTCTGGCAGGCAAAGGAAAGCTGTTGTTGGACGTGCTGGTAGGAACAGCAGTGTTCATGGAGCTAGAAGAGCTCTAGCAGCTGGTGCACAGTGTCATCATGAAAATCTGCTTGTTCAGCCACCCACGTGTCACTCTCTGAATAGAGATTCTTAGATTTATTGCTGCTCCAAGTTTAAAAGGGTTTCTTTTTGTCTTGCCCAGTATTGATTAGCAAAGAGGCTTAGACTGAAGCAGAATACAGGGAAGTTTAAATAAATTTGCTTTTCTGCAGGTTTATACCGTTTGCTTATGTTAAAATGAATTAAGGAAGTCAGACTGTTGTGTGTTATTGTATGGTGTTGGCAGGCTGTCACATAGTAGGCCGTTCTCTGCCAGCACGCACATTATTACCGGTCCTTTCACAAGATGCCCTTAGTCAGATCACTGACGGCTGTTATGAATCAAGCAGTGGAAAAAGATGTTGATAACATTCCTTGTTACTTAGCTTATTTGCCTTTTCATTACCCCAGAGAGGTTTTCATTCCAGGCCCCAATATGGTTTATAATAAATGGTTTTGTTACAGAAGTTTGAGACGGGGATTCATTGGATCATTCAGAAATTCTCATTGCAGGTCATGACTAAATTACATGCTTTCATTCATCACTGTTGAAAAAATATGCAAAATAACATTAGTAATATCTGAATATGTTGAAGATTTGCTCATTCTTCTATAAATGTAAAAAAAAAAAAAAGAAAAAAAAAGATATAAGTCCGAGTAAGTAATCATTTGTACAGTACGTTGTTGGTGATGTTGAGCTGATGATGTAATTTTCTGATTGGCTGTCAGCACTTCCCAGAATGCAGTGGTGAACATCAATCTGGCCTAGCAGGTAACACCCAGATGTAGTTAGCCTGATTTATTTATATAAACTACATACACGGTGGTTGTAGTGACATGCAGACAGTAATAACCAATTATACAGCAATAAACTTTATTACCTTTAAATTTGTTGAATTTAAAATATTTGTGTGCGTAGAGTGAGAAAATCTGTCAATGTCTTTATCTGTGCTCTATGTAACTTTACTATTTGCTGTATGTGATGCTACTGCACCTTGTCAGACACTGGTTTTTTGTCTGTCAAAATAGTAAGTGGCCAAATTTTTTGAGTATCTGAGGATTCAAAAACACAGCTGGTATTAAAACTTAGCTGCATCATAGCAATGTAACATTTGCGTATGCCGCGGCTGCATATATAAAATATGTATTTTTTGTGTGCAGCCTAGGCTTTCCGTAGAGAGCTGGTTTTCAGTTGGCAGCCTGGTGTGTGTCAGTTCATTCTCTCACTCACACACACACACACACACACACACACACACACACACACGCACGCAAGCCATTGGGGCGAGAGGCCTGCGGAAAGCACTGGAGCTGCAATGCTGTATTTTAGTCTTATCTATCCTGGATCAAGCACTTTCTCGATTGGTTTCAGCCTTCTGCTGCACCCCTGGTGCACAGTCAGGCCTGATTATCCACGAGCAGAAGGCCGATGCAGTGAAGAAAGCGACGGCCACAAGCATTTAGTTGGTCTGCAGCTCAGTGTGTGTTGGCCCAGGAAGATGGAGCCTTCATCTTCTCTAGACCTCTTTACCCGCATCCTGGATCCTTCTTGGCAGTGCCTGTCAAAGTTGCTTTTGGTGATTGGTGGCGTGACCCACATCCTGCCACCTATTCCCCCCCATTGTGCTGCAGCTGTTTTTAGCATGCTTGTGGGGGAACTGTCTAGAGCTGATCTATATATGTTCCGGGAGACAGACAGCGGGAGGAAGAGTTACAGTGATAAAGAGTTCCTCTGCAGGCGTGTTAATCGGCCCCACTGCAGGGTCTAGGTGTGTCACTTCTCCGTGAGTGAGGGACAGAGAAGCTCTTGCCCTTCCCCGCAACGTCCTGCTTTCCATTCCGCTACAGCAATCGTGTCGGTGCACAGACACTCTATATTCCTTCATTCCTTGGCGCCGCTGCCGGGGAAGCGCTCTCATCAGCTTGGTGAAATGGGACAGAAAATCTGATTTATTTTGTGCGTGCAGCCCGCCGTGGCGGGAAGCGAAGAGGGACAGAGCAGACCGGGGAGAGCCAGGACCCTCCACACTCTGCAAACTCATTTTACACTTCATTGCCGTGGCCCTAATCAGTTACAAATATTTGTTGTTACGCTGCTTCTGGCAAGTGAGTAGGGGATGGATGTGAACACAGAGCGATCTCAGGGTTTAAAGAGCATTAAAGTGGCAGAAAGGGATGCTGATGTGTTCTAGTAGTGGTCCTAGTCCATGTAGTGATCATTGATATCGGCCAGGCCATAATTACCCTAATTTGTGTTGTCGATCCTCAGAGTTGTGCCGTTGATTTGGGCTGGTGGTTCTGGTGCACTGCAGTTTATGAACACCATTGCCACTGTATTATCCTGCTGTTTTGGGCAAGTAGACTGGAGGAAGAGGACAGACAAGGGCTCATGAGGACTTGTGATAGGTGACCCTGTGCTGTCACGGAGCGTCCCTTTGTGTACGTCTGCAGTGATCCATTGCGGCTGCAATCTCCCGCACAGCCCGAGTACTGTCTCGAAGGCTGCAATGATGAATGCATGCTCCCCAGAAGCTGGGCCTCATCACAACTTTTCAAGGATTGCTTTTCCTGGATCTAACTGGGTCACAGATATTGTAGTAAGAAGCCCACATACATACACACGCACATGTGCTCCACGGTATTTGCTCTGTAGTTGACACGAGTCTTTTTGGAAGTAAATGAGTTGTTGATGCAAGTAGAATACAGTTTATAATTGCTTTAAACACACTGCACACCTTTAAGGGAGGGTACGATGGATGCTGGATAATCGGGGTTAGAACAGTTAACCTGACCAACTGATTGTTTAGCAGATAGGTCTTTCCGAAACTGGCTGTTTCTATGATCAGCTCATTTTGTAAGCTTTTTTTTTAATGTACTGCCCAGATTTTACCACCAAGCTCAAAATCGCTAAATTCTCTTAAGTGTGTTTGTTGACCCAGCAAATAGTTAGCGAGAAACATCTGCGGGGGTTTGTTATGAGGATACTGAAGACTGCTCGTACTTTGCACATATAAACTCCTTATTTCCATTGTCCTTGGGCGAGACGGTATCCTAACTGGTCGACGCCAATCCCACTTGGTAGTTTGGCTCGGTTTGTGTTTCTTCTCCAAAAAGCAACTCAAGCTGCTCCATAAAGGAATTTTTTTATTTTTTTTTTATTTTATATAAATATAGTTTAGTTATGTCTTATTAGTATTCTCTTTTGTGCTCACTATATAAAATTTAGTACGCTCTATTTTTGTCCTTTATTTGTGAAGCTTTAACAGAATAATAATACATAAATGAAGGAAGTTTGATTTATGGTGCCTGTGGTGTTACAATAATCGTTTTTGAAAATGATTACACATTAGGACTCACCAGGATGAGATTTGGGAAACTGAAAAGCTGATATTAAACATTTTTCCAAAATGTAATAGTTTAATAATGCAGTGTCAGTTTGATCGCAAAGAACAAAGCTGCATTATGTGGCCTACATGTACCTAACAATGCGGTACTGCTCATTAAACCCAGAACAAATCATAATACTTTTACAGGTTCCGCACCACATGGATTGTGGTGATCTCTATTTTATACATTATTATTATTATTCAGTTTAAAGCACAGTGTTAGTGTTCTTAAATATCCAGTTTCCAATAACTCTAGTGATGATATTGATATTTGTTCTTTGTGAGAAAACTGTCTACTTGTGCCACCTACTTAACAAACCTTGTTATATGCCTATAGTAGGCAACTGTTTTTATTTCATTTTTATGTCATTTAAAGTGTTTTCATAATGACACTGTGTTATATAGTTGTGTAGAAATTGCTGCAGTGCTCTGTTAAAAGTTGGCAGCCCAGGTAACTCATTCTGAAGTGTTTTGGCACGGTGTGGTGTGACAGCAGACTCTTAGATTTAAATTATACTGCAGTTTTGGAGGAAAATATTATTTTCGCAGAAGTAAATAGAAAAATTGGTTGTGGCTTGTAACTGTTGCTTTTTCTTTTCTTCTGGAACTCACAGTTTTACATAACACACCCCGTATGAAATGGATGCTTTTTTTTTTTCCTCGTCCTTCATTGCTCAGCCTTTACTGAAGGAAGGTGGTGCTCTGCAGTGAGTGTAAGCGTGCTGTGCATAGGTGATGTGTTGACATCCAACGGGTTCCATTCTCTTGTTCCTTTAGATATCCAGGAACCTGGGGAAGATGTACAGCGAGATGATTTTTGTCCATGGTTTTGTGCACTGCGACCCCCACCCTGGCAATGTGCTGGTCCGGAAGAGCCCGAGAGGCAATAAGGCCGAAATTGTGCTGCTCGATCATGGCCTGTATCAGGTGAGACATCTCTGCAGCTTGCGCTGGCCTTGCAGAAAGCAAATTCATCCCCAGTATGCTCCTGTACCTTGCAGTCCTATGTAGTTCTTAGAAGAACTTTGCACACTACAGTCCTTATCCTTATCACAGTCCTTGACCCTGTGAGTGTGGCCAGAAGAGCTGAAGACAAACACATGCATATCATCTCATGTATATTTTGTTTGTAAACAGTTTATGGATAATGAAAAATTGCCACTATTTGTGTGGCTACTTGAGTTCCAAACATCATTTCTTCCTAGCCAGCAGGTTCGTTTTAAACATTCAACTTTTAAACATTCACTGTTCAACTCACTGGTTTGTCTGTCTGTATATCTGTTTGTATGTCTGTTTTGCTTTATTCCTGTTTATGCAAGTGTGACTGCTTTCTTTGCCACTAATTCTAGGTGGACCGCATCTTGGTAGTATCCATCCAATTATGTGTTGGAACTATGGTGCAGCTGGTTAAAACTAGGGGCAGACATGCTTAGCAGTTTCTTGGGAATAGCACCGGCTCTTCAGAACCACGGTTATACAAGGTCACAGCCTTAAGGGACCATAGGACTTTGCATTTGGCCTCAGGTTAGCCCTTCGGCTACAGTGTGTGCTGGTGTTGTGGCCTTTGTGACTAAGAAGATGACTCTGTGTTCTCCTCTTGTCAGACCTTGAAAAAGGACTTCTGTCTGGACTACTGTCGGCTGTGGCAGGCCCTGATAAAGGCAGACATGAAGGGCGTTGAGAAGTACAGTCGACGTCTAGGGGCTGGGGACATGTTCCCCCTGTTTGCCTGTGTTCTCACGGCCCGCTCCTGGACCTCCGTCAATGCTGGCATCAGCCAGACTCCCGTCGCCAGCTCGGAGGTAACTCCTGATGGGCAGCCGTTCTGCCGCTCCTTCACCTACACTAATCTACCATACTTACTCTTATCTTTAGCTATACATCGTCCAGAACATGTGTCTGTAATGCTCACATGCACTGTCAATTCTATTCTGAATTCACACGTTATACGAGCCTGGGGTCACTGTAACGTGATAAAGCATTGGAATCTTAAATGCTGACATTTACTGTTTCTGTCTGCTAGTTAGGGTTGTATAAGGAGCGCTCTGCATGTATAGCACACACAGTCTCCACTGTCACTCCCCAGTTGCACCTGTTCACCGTACCTATCTGCTTGAAGCACAGGAAACTCTGCCTCAGTGAGCTTCTCCTTGATGACAATGTGGGGGTGTAGCTGCAGACCCCCTCTAGAGCCAGTTATCTCTGCCAGGGTAGGAAGGGTGGGGTGGGAAGGCTTTATGTGACTAAGGCACACGCGTGAGTAGTGCCGGCACCGGTCTGGAAGCAACCTGTGTGTGGGAGGCTGGCCATCTGTGGGCCCACAGCATGGCTATTTTTAAACACATTGCGTAACCCACGGGCTTCTTGTTGTGCACGGCCACGGAAACGCATTACATCACTGTGTTAGGCCTGCACGGTCTTCTCCTGTACAGGCCACATATTACATATACCTACAAAGCAAAAATCCGAAATCTCCTCTATGAATTCTTCGCTGGGTTATACATCATGCCCAGTCGCTTCAGTGGAACTGGGCATAATGTTGGCATCTGTTCACTGGAGCTGTGGCTGCAAGGAGTCACTGGTACAGACTGGGAATGTGGCTCTAGATTTCAGCAACCAGTCTAGGTTAAGTCAAAAATTGCATAGGTGGAAAGGTAAATAATAGTAATATAGGATATATGACTAAACTGTATGGTATTACCCTTAACAGTCATTGTATCCCTTACCCCCTTCATCTCTTCCCGTCGCCACTTTGCATCCCCGTTCTTCTTTGGCATAGAAAACAAAAAAGGGACTGATGTATATGTCGTGTCTGTGTGTGTGTAACACAACTTTTTACCTTTAAATTTGTTCAGTTGTTCGGTACATTAATGTGTGTGCTTTAAGAGAAAAAGTGCGTTATCGTGCATTGTCTGTGCTTGTGTGTGTAGAGCATTACATATCACCATGCTTTATTACCTTTAAAGTTAATGCAGTACATTAGTGTGTGTGTGTGTGTGTGTGTGTGTGTGTGTGTGTGTGTGTTTGTGCGGGTCTTTTTTCAGTGAGAAAGTGTGTCTGTGGGTGTGTATACAGCAAGAAAATCTGTCAACATGACGGTTTTGACACCAGTGCTCACTGCTTCTCCAAGCCTTGTCAGAGACCGAATTTGAAATTTTCCAAATAGTTAGTAGGCTTTTCAGAGTTTAATGAACTTGAGCATGCAAAAACTTCACTTAGGGTGAGAAGTACCTGTGTGCCAAATTTCCAGTCTGTGGCTTGAAAAACAAAGCCATGCCTGGAGAATAAAGAGACAAAAGATTGAGCTTTATAGATGTAGATGAAGCTGGAAAAGTTGCACTGAAGCATGCACACTGAGCTGTGAGGGACACATGGTCAGCCACGAGTCCAAGCCTTAGTGTCTGTTGCCTCTCTACCCTCTGAACTGCTGCTAACTCTACCCTTTTTCACATTATATTAACCATCCAGAGATTTTGTATAATATTTCCATTTGGCTAGGGAAACTTGTTTTGCAGCATTGACCTTGTCTTTGATTATAGCAGGGGTCCATGTGTCTGCAGTCCTGTGAAACCCTTGAAAGTTAAGATGCTGCCTTGAGGAGAACCACGCAGGGATGGTGAAATAGAGAAAATGGCCTGCTGACTACCTTAGTTCGTGTACACCTTGTAAGACCTGGGCTAATCTAAGATACTAGCTGCTGTCCTTAATGTGGGATTGGTGTTTTATGGTATCAGTCGGCTGCTAGAACTCTGCCAAATGTACCTCCTGGATACGACCCGCTATTAGCTATTTGCTTTGTGTCACCTCAAGTCACCAGTCTGTTTAGAAGTTGTCTGGTCTAAGATAATTATAGGTAATTATAATGCCTGTTTCTTAATGTACAGCTGTGACATTCTTAAGGAAACAGGCTAATTTGCATAAGAAAGAGATGATAAGGACATATTGTAATGTGAGTGCAGAATAATGGGAGTGGAAAGCAGAGCAACAACAGAAGGAAAGTGCACTGCTGAATTTAATGCACGTTAGGACCAGAGACGCAGAATTCTTGTCACAATGCATAACAATACAGAGACGCTAAAAAGTTTGTCAGCATAAAGGCCCATTTTCCTCTCTGCACCCCAATGATTGACATTTCAAACAGTACTCTTTGTTCCACAGGGCTAGAACCAATTACAGTGGTTTAACTCTCCAGCTGAGTCTTGGCAGGAGTCAGACTTTGTTGGGGTAGAGAGTGGAGTGAAGTGGAGTTCTGTTGCTGACTGGGCGGTTCTGCTGGTAGGGAGGGTGGCCCTTGTACTAGAGTGGGCAGCCCATGTGGCATATGGGGCAGCATCTTTGGCAGTGTAGTTGTTCCTGTGAAGAGTGGGTGTTCTCTGCAGTGTCATGTACAATCCCCAGTAAGCCTGATCTATCACTTCACTTGACAGCGAACATGGCTCACACATTAGCAGATTCTCATCGTTTTTAACTAGATGTAACCTGTTCAAAGGCGGGGGCTACCTGTGCAATGCACCGTATCGCACCAGATCACTGCTGTGTCCACCCCATCAACTGTGGTATAACTAGAGTTTAATGTAAAATAGGTGCTCAGTAAGAATTAATAGCGTTTGAGGAATAAAGGGTTGTGGTTCTCCTCGAGTGTTTGAACATTGTTTATTCCCACTGAACTTTTCAGTCTCATAAACGAATAAAAGAAAAAAAAACAGCATTTCCGAAATGAAGATTTATGTGAAAAATAAATACATTTTAATGTATGTCTTTTTTTGTCTGATGGCATAAAATAGTGGTTTTATTCTATTTATGATTTAGCCTTTTTCCCTATGACAGTTAAATGTTTAATATACTGTTTAATCAGGATAAAACTCTTGAGTCACCATATAAATATTTAAACATCAGTAAGGAGGCTTAAGGAACACATTAGAGAAACTACAGTAGGCCTTATTAAGAAGTCTGGTTCATGTAAAAGTGCAAACAGCAAGTAAAAGGATGGGATTTTGTGGCATCTCACACATCCGTCCATCCACCATCATTATCCGGTTCATCTTGAGTAGGATCGCGGTGGTCTGGAGCGTGTGCTGAAGTATTTGGACGTTGGGCTATGAAACTACACCTGGATGGGATGCCAGCTGCATCGCATACATTTTATTCATAGTTTAGAGGCTGCAGTTGTTACATTTGCACTGGTGATGCATCTTGCGTTGTTGCTAAGGCTGCTTTTTCTGATTCATCTGTTTACTCACCTGACTTTTGTCAGGGTTTCTGTGCTGCAGCAACTGCTTGCCTGGTGTTGCTATAAGTTTTCTTGGTATGGTCAAGGGGGGCTGGTATGTAGTGTATGCAACGTGGGTGTTCCCCCTTAGATCGAGTTGCTCTGGCCTCCTTGGTGCTGCACTTGGGAAAAGTCAAGCTGTGAGGATGATTGTTCAGCTCATCCCTGGCTTTGTCCAACAGAACATTTACTGCTGGGCTGTGAACATCTGATTACTTCCAGCTGAAGCAGGGATGACTCTGATCAGGTTGGGCCTTGATGGATAAAGTAATTCATAACAGCATACACAATTATTGCTAATGCTTTTGCCGTCATCTTTTCAATTACACTTGCCATGGGATTTTCTGGGGCAGAGGAGCTTTAATTTGCTGTAGGTTCAGCACTCAGGCTGTTGCGAAGGTTAGGAGGTAATTTATGTTATTGCTTTTAGTTGTGGCCCACTTACGGCTGTGTATGAAGTCTACTTTAAAGCTTGACATCGAAAATGGTTGTTCAGTCCTTCATCCCTCCAGACAGAGTAGTCCTTTATACCCTACAGCAAGCTTAATAAGGGGCGAACAGTATATACTAACGTGTACACTTTGGCATCATAAGTTTCCATCACTGCTACAGCAGGCCTTAATTTCCATTCCTTACCATTGAAGGACTCAAGATCTTTCTCCTCTGCTTCATGTTGTGGTGTTCTTGGGCTGCCTTTTTTGTGTATTAGGACCGTTTTGTGCATCTTGAGATCTGCTCACCTGTGTCAGACATGCAACTGATCGTTTTGGCTGTGCATGCGTTGTGGGCAAATGTGTAACTTTGGAACACTGCTGCCTAACTCCCAGGATCTCCTCGTTGGATCTGTTGTTATAGAGAGGTCCTTATCCTTTGGATAGGAGAGCTCTTGGTGTCATTTCACAATCATATCACACCATTAGGATTCATTACTGCATAGAACATAGCATTAGCGTTTAAATATTCCACTTTCATGATTTTAGAAGATCAGCAGGATACTTAGTGAGCTCATTTTGTCACTTCAAGTACCTGTGCAAGGCTACTCAGTCTGAATCAAGTTCTATTTCAGACATACTCTGGCACAATGAAGCAGAGACATGTGCTTTGAGTGTACGAGACTCCCTTGGAATTTTTGCTTACAAAAACAGCAGTACACTGGGTGAAATGAGAATTAAGACGGTGGGTTTAATCTTTTCTATAAATCTTGGAAACCTTTCCAAGTCTTGGCTTCAGAGACATGCTCATTCTGTTATTCAAGTGTCATAATTTTTGATGCTGTTTGGTGTGTACCCTAATATTTATGGTTGTGCTGAGTGAATGAGAAATGCTAGTGGGCAGGTGTCAGACATCACAGTTAGATGCTAATGGAATTTGGTTGTGTTAGGCCCAGATTTCAATGTGTTGAGTGTAGTGAAAAAGTGCACTCTGTGCTTATGCTTTCACTCTCATCTCTTACTGTGTGTGACAGCATGTTCGCACTCTCAGCGGAGTAGATATCATAGCAAACACGAAAAAAAAAAAAACATGCTGTTAATCCTCTCTGGGCTGGAGTGGTGAATTTGGTGGCTGCTCCCTTTCAGTGGGGAAAAGACTGCATGTAAACAACACACAACTCTGCTGGGTAGACATGCAGGCCCCCTGGGTGCAGGGGAGAAGCCATGACCTGCCGCCCACACATCAGAGGTGAGCTTGTGGAAACGTTGGTCGGCTCGAGTGCACCCTCAAATTACCCGGAGAGTGGCCTCGCTCCTGAAGCCTCTCCGCCAGACCCATTGCCCTACTGGCGCATTTACTGGAGCTGCGACCTTCGGTAAGGAAAGCCGTGCACAACTCAGCCTTTTATCTTCGGCTGCCTCCTGCCATGGTCAGTGTGTCCTCCCAGGTGTGCAGAGGGCTATGCAGGTGTGTTCTGTTACACCTCTGTTTTCCCTCTCTTTGTGTCTGTAGTATGCACAGTGCATAACAGAGCACAGTTTGTGTCAGTTGCGCTAAGGAAATGGGCTGCAGCAACTTAAAAATTTGACCCCATTTAAGATGAATAGTGAATATATATATATACTTCTATATATTAGATTATTACCTACGCTATGAATGAACTACTTAAGTTCTGTAAAGTCTACATTATTCAGTTAAAACACAGGAAAAGTAATGAAATCTTCATGCAAAAATTGTCTTTTGCTTAGCTCTATGGTGTGAATTTTTTTTTTGTTGTTTTCAATCACCATTGACACACTGCTTGATAGAAAACACCCGCAGTGTTTGCATAAGGTGTGGGTGAAAATTTCCAAATCTTTATTCATGTATGAAGAGATTTTATTGAAGCTACATAACAGAGAGTTAAGTGCTATTGTGGATGCATAGGATTGGAAATATTCCCTCTCAGGTATGTTGAGTAGCTCTGGTGGTTCACTCCTCTGGTAAAAGCCAATATGCACAAACACTTGTGCCTTTGCAGCAAGATGCTGTGGAAGCCTGTGTGATGTTATGATACTGTTCTGTCCTGCTTTTGCACATGTAGAATAAAGCCCTTGGATTCAGTGTTGGCTCAGCTTGGGCATCACCCGTCATCCACAAAGTCTCAGTACAGGCTGCTTTGTTTGTTGTACACTACAGACACGACATTCAAGACAGCTCTGAAGAGCCGTTTCCATTTGTCGTAGCAGGGGGGTTAGTGTTTGTGAGAGTGGAACGTATGATAGGATCCCTGCTGTCTGGAGGCTGGTGGAAAGGGGGTCTGCCGTTTGAGGAGATTGACATCCTTAGCAAAGTGATTGAAGCGTTTCTCCGAACACTACATCCAGGTGCGACAAACGGGAGCGCAGGTGAGCCTAGTCCATCATTCTGGGCAGAACGAGAAAACGTTTAGACCTGCAAAAAGTCATCCTTCATGGGTTTCAGACCCACGGAGGATGCGTTTGACTACGCGTATGATTGTTTGCTCGGTTTCTTTTATATTTCCAAACACAGTGATATATTTTTAATAGATAAGTTAGATATATGGTGTAGTTTTTGGAAGCTTATTTCCTTCATATTCTTAGGACCATGTGATAGTTTTAAAAGCAATGCTGAGCACAGGAGGAAGCTACCAGCTGGCCGCTTTCCTCTTCAGGCTTTCACACAACTGCACTGCCAGCAAAGCAGGCCTGTGACGGGGGGCCAGTTCACCATGTCCCTGGGGTGCACCCGCCGCCTGCTGCCTCATTGCGCCACCCCGTCGCGTCCACACCGCAGTTTCCTTTTAAACTTATCTCCCTGCGTGTGATGGAGAAGAAAGGGAATGTTCTATTGAGCAAACACCTTTGCCTCTGGAGGTACCTTTAGACTCACAATCACATTCGCATTGTTAGCGCTACGTCAGTTATCTAAAATTGAGTTTATTCTAAAATGAAAAAGTAGCCACTGCGCTTTGAACCTAAGAATGCCGAGTGGAAATGAAGACCCTCCAGGCTTGGCAAGGTAATGAATGTGAAGACGTTTGGACTTAACCCTTTCTCCCCCGACCCATCTCCTTTGGTTCCAGAAGCCACAATTTACTCATTCTCAATTAATGTTGTGTAATCTGTTGAAAGTGGCCTATCAGTTCTTTAACCGAGTTATCCCGATCGGCAGGGAGGGCCCACCGGATCTTGAGGTGTGCATCTCCTGTCATGCTGGTCTTCTCCCTGATGTCTCAGCTGCAATGTAGATTGACGTGATGATTGTTCTCCCCTAATGGGATCAAGTTTTCATAATAAAAGAGGAACATGTGTGATGTTTAGACTTTCAAACAGCATTTAATCAAGCAGGCAATCTCTGCTTCTGCTATACAGATGGTCCCCACTACAGGGCACGCCGCCGTACGTCAGTTTCCGTATTGTTGCAAGGCCGTCCTCACAAATATGTTACTAGACCTAGAGACATGCTTTTCAGCTCAATATCAAAAGTTAAAAACAAAAATAACTCTGTTCTAGTATTTTTACTTAGAGAATGGGTTTTTAATTATTTTATTTATTGTGAAAAATGTACTGATGCATATCATAGTAGTGTTCTGTTTTACATATTTCAGGTTTAATTTTTTTTTTTTTTTTTTACTGTAGTTTAATAAATTAAGCAGAAACCAAGGAGAAAGTTTTTGTGTTATTTTTTTGTGTTTGTTTTATTGTTGTTTGTTTTTTAACCAAATATGACAAAACTGGAACGGACCATTTAGCACCAGACCATGGAAAATTAGCTGCGCTCACCCTGAACTGACAACATTTTCCATTGGTTTTTTTTAGGAACAATAGCCTCAGTCCATTACATGCATTTTTTTTTTGTCTAGATTAGTGTTGTACCGTAGACATCCTTTGTACTGCATTTTATAACCACAGGTCACAATGAACAGGTCTAGATAAAAGGGTTTAAACTGGCTCACTGCTGTAATTCTGTTTGCCCTGCTGCCATTAAGGTCTGGGACCTACACCATAGTCAAGTCTTTTTCCACAGGTATCTTTTACAGCATAACAATAGATATTATTATTGTTCATTACAAGGCCTCCACACCACTATGGGACTGTAGATGTCCTGATGTTGACACGCACGTGCAGATGGGCAGACCTGCGTGAATGCCTGGACTGTTCTTTGCCATACCCTCTTTTGGCTGGAGGATAAATGAGAATGGGGGGACAGCCGGGCTGTGTACCATAGGACAAGTGGGCACTTTTTCCTGCTGCGAGTTTGCGAAGAGCCTCGTGTCTGACGACTGGTCACAGTTGTACTCTACACCTATAGCTGATTCCTGGAGATCTGTGTTTCTTTATAAGGTTCCCTACGTGTCGTCCCAGGCCTCAGTGACACTGCAGACATTGATTCATGAGGTTTCATGAGGCTTTGATTCTTCTCGCTTCTTCACCGGACAGATTTACCAAGACAGCAAAATAATTACAAGATACATTGTGACACCATAACTATTTTGAAAATATATTTACTGTTTTTATTGTGTTTTGTGTGATTGCTTACATTTGTGGTTGATATGTCTTTGTTATAGCCTAAATATATTTTAATTTTTAAAGTGCCATTGGTCTCCAGGCTGCTAGCCAGTAAGACTCAGGCCCAGACCCCTCCTTCCCCCATAGCTGAAGGCTGGTTGGCGGTCCCACAGGCCTTTGTGAATGGTAATGGGGCCACCATGGTGGATGAATAGACTGTCTACTTTCTAACAGAGCTTCTGTCTGTCCCAGGGGAGGGATTATTTTGGGTCGTTTGCTGCAGTGTCCGTGTTGATCAAGTCCCTGTTTTTAATGGTCCCTTGAGGAGGAGAAATAGAGTGATCTGCACTGCTGGGAGCAGCGAGCGCAGGGCACACACATACAGTATGCATTCAGTCTTAGAAAATGTGATTCACTGCAAGGAGACAGTGTATCTTGAAGAACAAATAGGTGGCAGACTGTAGACTTCACATGCTCTATAATTGAAACCAATAAAATATATGTAATGTCAGTGATTTTCCATTTCTAACTACCAATTATTACTTTTGCAAATGACCATTTTGCGACGTGATCATAATTGTTATTGACTATTACCATAATTGTGTGTATTTATTACATGATGTTCCATGTATTATGGGCTATTATTTCTGTTCATATTCCTATACCTCCTTTTTAATGTGGCTTTGTAAAACGATACTGATTAACAGAAGTTGTTTGTACAAATGCAGCATGATGGTTGTGCCAGTTTTCTATGTTAGGCCCAACTTTTATGTGTAGAGTATAGTGAAAAAGCTCCTTAGCCCTGCATGCAGTCATAGCACCATGACGGAAATCCTATGTGTCAGTAATCCCTCGCCTACCTCTCCCTGCACACCCCTCTGTCACATCCAGAAATAGCACAGCAGCAGAGGTTTTGATAAGTGTGTGTTTGTGTCTGATGAAGGGGCATTCTGCCTCTGTTCCTCTGATGGCTGCAAAGCCATTTCCCTCTCCGTGTTTCTAGACAACAGGCTTGAGCAGATGCTAGCCTCCTGGCTCACCAGTCAGCACACCAGTGTTAAGAGTGCGGTCAGCCGTAGACACCCCCCCCCCCCCCAGTGCCCGGCCCCTGGTGTGACGTGCTCGTTCAAATGCGACCCAGACAGAACTCAGATGTGATTTATGAAGATGATGGTAGACGGGTGGATATTCTGCCATCCTGAACAATATCATCACCGTTCCTTAAGAAATTGAATTGAAGCTGATTGGACATTTGCCTTTATGTTAAATACCAGGTGAGGTCCTGAATGTAGTCCAAAAAAAAGGGGTAAAATTTATGGTAGCGATATTTTCACTTCTGTAAGCAGGTTTGCTTCCTTGGGTGGGTGGGTTGGGGGTCTTCAGCTGTAAAGGTACTCAGTGGGTCTTGGGGTTTTGCTCGCTGAAACAGAATATGTAACCTGCCTCTTCAAATGATGTGAATGAAGCTTTACGGATTACCCGATAAACATATCAAAATGAAAAATGTAGTTTTTACATGTTTTTTCGATGCACAAGTTATAGGGTATCAAGGCATCAAGCACAGTTATTGAAAAGTTGGCAGAAACCAAGGAAAATGTTTATTTTATTGTTATTTGTATTTTAGCCAAATATGATGAAACTGGAACAGACCAGCTTTGGTTAGCCATAATTATCATGCATGTCAATAATAATTAAATACCACTTCATGCCAGAGTGTTAATTTTGGTCTTGAATAACAATGGCCGATAGGCCTGAATGATTGTATGTGCCCGTTTGAAGAGATACACTTGCTTTAGTCTGGATATGGCAGCGCTGGCTTTATCCCAGGTTTCTGCAGGATTATTGATGCTTTGTCTACAGTTGACCACCTCCCCGGTCTTTGGCCCTTTCTGCAGTGTTGTCATCCCCTCCTTAACCATTATCTTTGTGGGGAAGCTTATTTCCTGAATACTAATGATGTGCCACCTTTTATTTTCATCTGGTAGAAAAATCAATGGGTAGTTTGCTGGCTCTTTTTATAAATACATTTTAGCTGTTGAATTCGGTTAAAAGGAAAACAGCATGAAAATACTATTTACAGTGCGGTGGCATTTGTTCCTCCTTTGTCCTTTCCCTCAGACAGTGGCTGCTACTGCTCCTAGTGTTGTTGCTTTTATTCCAGTGGCTTGTGTAACAGTGTGGATGCTAGAGATGCCCCTTCAAAAACACACACGTTCAAGGTCTGCTACCCAACCTGTGTCTGTCAGGGCCTGTCAAAGTATCGGGTTTGGGTCCCTGTTCAGGTCAATATTTCATGTGCAATTTCTAGCTGGGGTTGGGTTCAAGTCTACTTCCAACTAGCTGAGGTATCCAACACTGTCCGGGTCAAAAACGGTGAACTAGTGAAGAGGTAAAAAGTGATATAATTATAATTACACACATTATATAATCATCAAACTGTTTTACCATTAAAGTGGCTGTGTTTAGTACACAAGCATTGTTAGTGCTGCTGGACAGCTGAATGCCACAGACAATGATGTGCCAGTTGTATTCGCGTAGAAAGGAAAATGTATACATATATAGCCTAACTTATTTACTTTTACATCACTAATCTGAAGAGCGTATGTGTATTGTATAGTTTCTTCTGTTCAGTTGTATGTTTTCATTTGCGCAGCTGTAACAGCTAATGGTTCCTGTGGTCGAACACGAGGATGGCACAGACAGCATGTTTGAGTGAAGAAGTGTGTCAGTAGATGTCTGGAAGGCACGTGAGGTGGTTGTGCTACAACTTTATGTGTGTTCCAAAGTGTGTGTGTGTGGGGGGGTAGAAAATCCATCAGCGCCTAGACTTATGCTCACGTGTGAAGACCGAATTTTAAATTTTCAAAGTAGTAAGTAGCATTTTTGGAGTTTAATGAATTTGAGTATGCCAAAACCTTACCTAGGGTGAAAAGTACCCGAGTGCCAAATTTCAACATTGTTATTTGAAAAACAAAGCCGTGTATAAAGAACAAGCAATCAAGCGAACAGACAGAGACTAAGCTTTATAGATATAGAAAATAAGTGACAATTAATTATTATTACTTTGTGTTTTTAATTTTATTTTTATTAACAGAAATTTGTAAATTATTTTTTCTTACTAATTCTCTCATTCTCATCCATGTGTAAAAGAGCCCAAACAGCTGACTGTTTATAGTTAAGGAAATAAAACAAAAATTTATAAAGAGAGAATTACTCAAAGTGGCAAATGCTTTGGGGACAGTGGAAACTTTATGACTCAATGGTAACAACAAAAAACAAGCTCACCGTGGCAAACAACAGCAGCAGCAGCATGAGGAAATTGGTCGCAGTGGGGCTAATGGTTGACCAAAGCAGGACAACATTGAAATCAGTGAAGGTGGTGGAGAACATCATGGCTGTAAACCGTTTTGGTTTGCAGAGTGCAAGAGAGTTAGTGTGTTTTGTACAGTCAAGTTTAGTTCATTTGATTTGTTCAGTCTTGTTCATTTGGTAAAGATAACTGGCAACTAATGTTCCAGTGTCAAGTCCTCCAGTGCTCGATTGCCACTAACCGGTAAGACAAATGGTTTATTATAATACCTTGCTGTGCTGTTCTCACAAAGTCCCGTGCCTTGTCAAGCTGTGTAGGTAGGCTGCTGTTTATGCTTCCATAAGGAAATACAGCCTATTATAGTATGATAATTATTGCCTGTAAGATATAATAGGTTCCATAAAAATGTGTAATCGGTGCTTGTGTGCCAGTGTGTTGCATATAATGGAAAAAGTAGCTAAAACCAGTAAAACCTGGACACATAATCACTTTGCTTATACTGGTAGCTTTTTTAGTAGACTTATTATGTTTATCAACTGTTTCCCACTTTCAAGAACACCACAGATTTTATTACACTCAGCATTTTCTGTCTATAAACTCTAGCACACAGTGAAGGAGCAAAGCTCTGTAAAAACATATCTATGAGAAAATGCATCTATGTATTTTGGTCATCTCTTCTTTATATTCAGAGTGTGCATGCTGTGATGGGTTCTTTATTATATTAATACAGTGAGGACAACACACCTGCTTCTAGCAAGACTTTGCATTTATGTATGTCTCTTGTCTCGGGTTCGACCTCAAAGGCTTGGGTGTGGGTCAGGTACGGGCTTCAGTTTCATTCCAGTGCAGACCTCTGACACACACATATACTCACGCACACACAGTTAAACACCCTGCTGGCTCTTTCCCCGGAGCTGTCCTATCTAATTCACACCCTGCACACACACTTTAAAATGTCATGTCTCTTTGGTAACCAATGGAACGGTAGTGCAAACCAGGTGAGATGCACCAGTTCCAGCACACCAGCAGCAGATTGTGACTCTAGTGGAATCCTGCAGACATGACTAATTTAGGTTTCATGGGACTGTCCTCACTACGAGTCCTCATTTTACCCTTCAAATGTTTTCCCTGTAAATTTTTCCTAGTATTGTGGACACCTTTAATAATTTACTTCTTAAACAATTTTTAAAAGGGCTCATACCTTTTATGAAAGTTGTCGTGTGCTTAGTGACCTGCTGTCTGTGAAGATCAGCCAGAAATCACCACAAAATCCTTCCTCATGTACATGCACTGGAGATGTAACAATTTCCTTTATGAAATCCATCATTTTCCCTGCTGTAAATTCCCTTTGTGCCTCTGGGACAAAATGTGTAAGAAATTCAGTGCATTGCCAGTTTTTTTTTTTTTTTTTTTTGCTCTGTCTCCCCCCATTTTAAGCTCAGGAAGCAAGACAGTCCTTTGTTTTCTTAGCTCTGTTTACAGTACTTTCCACTGCAGTGCTTGTTTCCATAGATGTCACGACGCTGTCCTACTAAAAGGGTTATCAGTTGACACAGACTGTTTGATGTTCCTGTCTCTCGAGGCTTGTGCCAATGCCACACTGTCCATCATAGGCCCAAAGGTAGATGGGGTGGTGGTCTCTGTTTCCTCTTACCAATGGGGATCCATTCGCCCACAGTGGGAGGTTTTCTACTGCCATTTGCTATTCTGCGCTGGGTGTTGCACCACTACCAGTGAGAATCCATTCTGCCAAAGTGGGCAGTTAATCAACCTAAGAGATAAACCACCAAGTGCATGTAATCTTAATCCGCTTTTGGTGGGTTCATTGCGCAAGATACAGGGCAGGTAGGTTTGACCAACCAGATATATTGAGGAAGGGCATGATGTCAAGAAAACCGTCTGTTTTAATGAATGTGTTGAGATGAAATTTGCATACAAAAGAAAAATGACATTTTACAATAGCAAAATTAAAACAGCTACCTGTGTTCCTACATGTGAGCAAGATTGTGGATGCATGTGTGATATCTTATGGGATGTTGATGTAGTCCAGACTTGTGCTGTGTGCTGCTGAGGTCAAGCCAAGCAGTTAATGTCCTGTGAAGCAATGCTAGGCTCTATACATCGCCAATGTCTATTAAACACACCAGTGCTGCTGTCTGGCTCTTTACGAGGGACAGTAACCAACACAGCAAATGAGCCAGTGGTGTCAGAAAGAGCAGGAGACTCGTGCTGTGTTACTGGGAGAAGGTGGTTTCCCTGAGAGATACGGCGCAGTCTTCTTGGCTGACAGCTGCTTGACAGGACGGGCACATAGTCCTGCATGTTTTAAATGTAAGGTGACAGGGATCGCCCAGCTGAGAGATTATACTATTGTCTGCATCTAAACCAATGATAGTGAGAAATTAAACACGTTCATAGGAACTTAAATAAAATTTGTGCTTCTTATGCTCAAATCTCTTCTTTAGATTCGGCCTCCTGGACCTAAATATTGAACCTGCATTACATTGCATGAGCTTTAGCTATTCTAGATGTGCTGCGACTGAATTGTGTGAGGAACACCAAGCAGTATGGGGCATTGCTGGCACTGGATCACAGGGCTCACAACTCTGAGGTTAAAGGGAGTCCTCAGATCCAAACCAAAGAAAGCTATCCTAGCTCATGATGCTAATACTCGAGTGTGAAAGTCATACTACACACAGCTATTATACACGGTTGCTTAAAGGATTGTGCAGGCTCTTATGGCAACTTGAAGCTGTGTGTTTGAATGTGTGTGCTTTCAGAAGGTCTGGCTCTGACGACTTTGCTCTTGTGACATTCTATAGGATGTGGAGATCCGGAACAACGCCGCCCTCTATCTGCCTCAAATCAGTGATCTCCTGAACAAGGTTCCTCGGCAGATGCTTCTCCTGCTGAAGACCAACGATCTGCTGCGTGGCATTGAGACAACCCTGCAGACACGAGCCAGTGCCAGCTCCTTTCTCAACATGTCCCGCTGCTGTGTGCGTGCTATTGCCAGGTGAGCGGGAGACACATTTTGTGTGGAGAACGACTTGTATGACACCACACGTCTGATACATGTGCAATATATCATTGTATGTTTGTCTATAATGGGGTCTGAGCTTCTTCATCTCTGTTGAGCACAGACATCTTGTGTCAATCCACAGGAGGCCCAGGATGTATTGCAGAAATATGTAGAGATGATATGAAGTATTCTTGAGATGAAACCTCTTCTTTTGTGTAAATGTTGTTTGACTACCTTCCTGTTCCCCCATGTAACTGGGTGAATGAATTTTGTGATTATATTATACATTTTATAGCAGTCACAGTGATCATATTGATTCATCCTTACCGTTTTAATAAAGTGCACCAGGATTGTGCCTGAAAAATCATTATGACCCAAAGTGATGGGGGGTTTAGGGGGGTGCTGGTGCAGAACTTGAAGGGGAAACGCTGAGATATGAAGGCCAATGGCACCCACTTCTTTATTAAGACCAATGCTAAGGAGTACACAGATGACGAAGGCGTTACCCTGTGCTGAACCGAATGGCTAAGATTGGCACGCTGCCCCCCCCTCAGCCTCAAGGCATCAGAAATGGTACACTTATCTTATTTCATGTATGTGAAAAGTGTCAAAATTTTTCAGTTTCAGACCACAAACATAGGCCATGCCACCAAGGCTAAGCTCCCTTTAATATGAAATTATTAAATTTACTCAGTCTGAAAACAACCAAGTCTTTTCCAGAGCCAGAATGTCCTTCCTCTTTGCACGGAGTAGCTCTGTAGATGTTTTTCCTCCCATGATCTCTAGTACTTTTGAACATTTTATGAGAAACACCTACACTCAGCTGATCTTTTGAGTGAGCACTTTAATGTGTTTTCTCTCCTGCACTTTTTCAAAATATTCAATAGTAGTAAACTTTTTAATAGCCCCCTGTTCGACACTGCCCCCCCCCCCCAGATAGGAGCCGTTTGTGAGCCTCGATGTTCTGCTCTCTCCTCAGTCATTAGTGTGCACTTCCTTTCAATGCTAATAGCTTTTCACAAGTTTCCTCAGGCTTGTATGCAGGCTCATACCCATATATGCCCGAACGACACTGCGGATCACCACAAAGCCATCATCCCTGTAGAAGTAACCTGAGGAAAACCTTGGGTTAAATGTCACTCCAAAATGGCCCATTGTGCTCATACTTACTGTTTTCCTCACAGCTGTTTATTGTGTAACCGAAAGGCAAAGGTTGAATATTTCTGGGGCTTTTCAATGTCTGCCAGCCCCGTTGGTTATCATCTCAGTTAAATGTCTATAGGCCCATGATCGACCATCTCTGTTCTACTGGCTGTCTCATCATCTTGGATGCTTTTCCTAAAAATTCCCAGCAGGTCTAGAGTGCGCATATATATATATGCAAACCAGATTCAGATTTCCTTAACTGCTCCACATTGCTGCATTCCAGAGTGTGTGGCCCTTGTGTTGAGCGAGCTGTGTTACATCTACATGAGAAAGGACCACGGAATGTACTGGCAGGGAGTAACCAGCCGTTGCGCGTGTCCTGTCATGCCAGGGAAATTCTGTGTCTGTGTAATCGAGTGTAATGAGAAGCTGAAGGAGCTGGTGGAGTCATTGTCCGCTGACTTTCCCCACATGCTGGAAAAGGAATTCTTTATGGAGCGAAAGATGTTTGTACTTCTGTCAGCCAGAGAGCTCTGCTAGTGAAACCTGACTGTTTCCTCTTGTTAGGGTTTAGGAGAGGAAGTCGCACAGCGCTTGTGACAATGTGCATTTTCCGTTGCTTTAACAGGCTGTACAATCTGATGTAGCCTTGTGCTTCAGGCTGGGTACATCAAACAGCACGGAGGATCACAGCGTTTTTCTTGGTTCTCCATAGGTTAAATACAGTGCATTTACAAAATGGCAGAGCGCTGCATTTGTGTATGTGCTCCGTTACTGTGCCTTGCTATCTCCAAAATCATCCCCGTCTTTAAAGGTAGCCTGTTTTCTTACTTCCTCTTGGTTTCCCCGAAAGATACGGATATACACAGATTCACATTTACATAATCTCACAGTTTCTACAGGCGGTGAGCTTTTTGAAAATTAGCAGAGATAAACACGATTGCTTATGCCGTTCAGCAGTTCAAAGCCGTGCAGAAAGCCACCTCGCAATGCATTATGGAGCGTTTCAGTGTTCCCCAGCAACCACCCCCTCAGCCAAAATGAATGCATTCGGCTGTCATGCTCATTTACCTCATTATACACTGCTTTTACTGCATATTCAAGGGGAATTTTGGAAACACTCTTGTGTGTCGCATGTTCAAATATCCAAGCTCTCGACGCTTTTACCTTGTTGGATTGCACTTCAAAATAAATTACATTTTACGATGAACTGTTGCAATGATGGATGTATGTAATTTACAGTTGATCATTCTGAATTTGTCCAGAAATATAGTAAAGCAAGACCATCTCAGGTGTTTCGCAGAACGTTTTCTGTCCAGCAACGCCCAGAGTTGAAAGTCACCAACGTCCTCCTTCCTCTGCAGAGATGGTACATTAGTGATTATGCTCACAGTTTCCTAACATCATCATCCTCTTTCTAGCAAGACAGGGGGTTAGTGACGCTAAAGGATAGTTAAATGTCACTTACCTGGTCCTCTCTTGTGACATGGTGACATCGAGGGGCTAACACGTTGCAGACCTCCCCCTTTATTTTGTGACACGGTGAAACGGTATCAGTAGCTACCCAATGTTAACTGCTCCTCTCTATCTGCTGTGCTGTTAGACACCTTGGGGACTTACCAGTCACAGACCTTTTACTTTTCTCTCACAGGCATAAGAGGAGCAAAGCCAGGTCTTGGTCCCGAAAGCTGCAGATCACCCTGTCAGAGAGCTTCACGCTGTGGCAGATCAACATATATGAGCTCTTTCTCCGGATGAAGGCCTCGGTGCTCGGCAGCTGGCTGCTGAGTTTGGTGAACTTCTTGCATTACGCACACTGAGCCTCAGACCTGGCTGCTTGCAGTGGCTCCATCCACTGAACTGACCAATATGTTCCATTCTGGGATCGACTGGGATAGTCGCTCGACTAGCTGTTGTAATGAACTGAAGTTGCAATGCACGTTACTTCATGAACACCACCCTCCTTCACTGGGTGCTTCATCTGGGATGTGGCCATGGTGTGGACATACAGAGATGTTCCATATTCAGTCCATAGCGTCACAACATTCAACGGTCAGGAGCTTTGTTTGGCCACTTTTTTTTTCTCAAGAGGGGTTTTATGGAGGAATTTCCTGACACAACCATATTACCTCTGGGAGTGGTGGGTTTTGGGTGTAAGAGGACCATTTGCAGTGTGTATTCACTGCTCATTTATGGCACTCTCTTCTGCATTCAGTGGAAACAAGCAGCAGTGAGGTTTCCACATGCTCTTTGACTGCAGTATTCAGTGATAATGGGTTTTTAAAAAAAATTATACCACATTTGCACTCAATCGCCACTGTAATGTGTTTTTAATCTTTTGTTGTTTGAATTTACCTGTGTTAGACCTCAATTGTGATTTTATTATTGTGGATATCATTCAGACTATGAGCAAAGAAGATAAAGACCATCATGTTTATAATGTTTGCATCTTGAAATGAAAAATATTGAAACGTGCCGAAATACAGAAACATGCTCAATGCGCACAAAAAAAATCATGTTTTTGTTTGCATTTCTTTCTGACAGGGTGGGTGTATAGAGTCACTGTGTTCCTTATAGGTAGGTGAGTTTCCCAACTTCGGTATCCTTCCTGTGAACGTCAGAAATGATTCGGTATTCAGTTTCCAGGATGTGCAATTCATTCACCTTCCAATGACACCACCTCTTCAGGATTCACTGACCTTACTGAAGCTAATACTTGAACCCTGTGCTCCGTTATAAAAACCCTGCAGCAGCTACTTCAGCCAAGCACTTTGTCAGGTGAATGAATCTGCTGAACCAAAAGTACTTCTAATGGCAGGTTCTCCTCTACAGAGTCCATAGCTCTTTTTCGAATGATGACGTGCCTTTCGTTCTGCCCAAAGTGTCTCTTTATTTGTCTTCCAGAACAAATAGGATACCCTCTTCCCCAGCCGACCTCTCCCATGTCCCTCCTTGCGCTGATCCTCATTCAAGACAAGAAGGACAAGAGGGATGGGGTGCAGTCCCACCCCCCCAGTGACTACACTGTGCTCTCTGGTCAGGCAGCAGTTAATGCGCAGCACTGTCTGGTCAACAGGTTCCTTCAAAGTCATTTTAAATACGGCTACAGCTCTGAAATGGACCTGAAATGAAATTGCGGGATCCTTGCTTCACGCTTCCTAATAACATATCATTTAATGTGACAAAATTGCAGCCTGTCGGGGCGAATTTCTACTAATGCATTTGCAAGAAATAGATTTGTAATTAACATTTTATAAGCATGGGATGCACTTAAACTCTGGAATTACAGAAGAGCATCTGCTGGCCTTGATATGTACACAGCTCCAGTGATAGCTGCATAACCAAAGGCATAGCTGAAACCTAATTAGCTTTACAACACTAAAGTGCTGCAATGTAAATATACTGCCTGCTAAAGGACATTGTGGATTTTCAGGTTTTTGGGTGTGCAAAAAAAATTGCATAAAAGCGAGCTTGCCAAGATTGACAGTTTGTCACGGTGCACCTTACACATAAAAGTACAAATGTAGGCCTTAGTTTGCACAAAAATAAATTTCGCATCAGATACTTCGCACCGATGCATAGGAACAATCCAAAGGCAGGATTACCGATGCCAGTGTTGGATTAACAAAATTAGTTCTTAAAGTAGTGCATCGTGCTGGTGTGGATGGTGATGGCGAATGGAGATCTGACAGGAGAGAGGGGTAAGGCAGAGGTTTGCTTTCGTGCTGCCAGCCATGAGTTATCTGCGTTGAGCAGTACAGTGACTCCCATTTAAAAATAATTTTATAACTCACTAAAATTCAATGCAACTCATCTCCGTAGAAGTCACTTTAAACAATGAGTGAAAAATGCACATTTTCCATGGCCCTTAGGGTCTAGTTTTTTTCTAGTCTAGAAAGCTCTTTTAAGTTTTTAGTTAAAACATTAGTGCTCTGTAATGGTTTTTTTGTTATGTGTTGATACTCGTGTTTTGATTTTTTTTTTTTTTTTTCTCTTTCCCTGGGGACTGAAACGGTTAATAAGAACTCAGTCTGGCTTTGGCTTATCTTAGTGTATAACTGAGCTGTATAATTTATGTTCGAGCAGAGATTGGATGCTTATGACCCCGTGCTCGAGGAAAGGCTGCACGCATTCACCATTTTGTGCTACACAAAGAGGAGAGATTAAAAATGCAACGCGGCATCTTTTGCCTTATCCCAAAATACAGTTCTCTGCATTTTCTCCGTTTGTCTCTCTTACGTTACAGTCCCCAGAGTCGCAGTCTGAATCCTGGCGATCAGGAGAATGCTCTTTGTATCTGAGCCCACCACGGTTTGGCTAAGAAGCGGAAGCAGCATCTTGCATTTGACAGGCAGACCGGGTCACCCCGTGATCGAACCGGTCCTCAGCTTCCCAGCATCATCAGATGTGGGTCTGTTCCTGGGTTTCTGGGGCTGTCAGACCCCGTTGTTTCTCCAACCACGGAGAGCGATAAAACTGGGTTCTCTGTCCAGCCGCCCGGCATCATCACGCTGGTTTTGTCCCGGCGTCCTGGCTTCATCAAGCATGGTTCCGTCCTGGCCTTCTGACATTGTCGAGCCAAGTTCTTTCCGAACATCAGCATCATTGGGCCTGGCTCGAGAGGGGCCTTATCGCTGTCTCCTCCTCTTAATTAGACTCGACCTCTGTAGGCAAACGCGGCGGGACGGCTGGACCCATGTCTGAGTGTAATAAAAAACCCATCCATCTTGATCAAAGTGCAGGCCCCAGAGCTGCCAAATGTAATCATCTAAGTAATGGTGCCTTTTTCTGGCTGGGAATTTTGCTGGCTCCCCCAGCTCTGAAGTTAGCCGATGGTGTGTGTCGCTGCGTGTCACGGACGCTGCCGTTTTGTTTGGGATTTATTTGCAGATTCACACGGTTGATTTCATAGAATGCCATCTGATTACACAAGGACAAGGGCTCTATTTTGGCAAATGTCAAGCATATTCAGAAAGACCTTTTAGTAGAAACAAAGCCACGCTGAATAGAAAACATTTGTGATTGCATAAGCTGTGTAAACGTAACCACAAAAATAAAACTCTTGCATGTCACTGTAAGGCTCAGGTGTAGATAATCCCGGGTGGACACGGGCACGTGTGGCCGTAAGTTATCTGTGCGAGTGCTGCTTGCGTGAGAATACTGGTCTAGATGTAAAGGAAGTAGATAAACGCAGGAATTTTATTTAATATGTTTAAATTGATCATTGCCTGTATGCGAAACAAGTGAATTACAGGTTTGTTTCTTTATCATAAAGCACAAATTGTCAGTAATAGCACACAAGGTCATCTGTCACCGTGTAAAATGATACTTGTCAAAAATGTGTTTAGAGATAGCTTTATGTTTATAAATAATTTTAAAAAAAATGTTGAATGCGTCAGAATGTTTAAACCCTTGAACTCTTTTGTCTCTTATCTCTTGAGCCCGAACATACGATATTTGGATGAATGGCGGTGCTCAGTTTTTTAGTGGTTGATAGCGTTTTCGGTTCACCAGCAGTTACATTGGCACCGGTCATACCGCAGGCTGCAAAGTGAAATTATTTTGAGGTAATGTCCTGTCAGGTCCACAAAGAGCACTCGGTACTGATAAATTCACATCAAAATCCACTACTCTTTGTGGGCCTGAGAGCATTCCTCCAAAATCAACATGTGTTGCGAACCTCCGGTGAAGTCCAGTGATGGTCATGCTTTTGAGATACTTTGATCGTAGTGCTTCCTGGCTATATGTTCAGTTACGCGCTTATCTTGTTCCCACCACAGCGTGATGTTGCTGGGGTTAATCTCTTTACAGCTGCACTGGAGCTGAGCAGCCACAGCAACTGCGAGTGTGTTTCTCCAAGGTAATACGGGCCCGCCTATGAAGCACGGCTAACTCTGTTACATAGACACTGCTCGTAAATCAGGCTATGATAAATAAAATGATGTGGACTGTAATGATGTTAGGCTCTTATCGCCAATTGCTGCTCTATTAGGGCTCCACCACCACGGAAGGACTTGGAGGCTAAAATGAGGACAGAGAAAGAAGGATGAGCTTGGCCCATGTTCAGAATCCTTGGCTCCACAGCAAGGCTCCAATACAGTGGTGTAGATTCCTGAAGGACCCCCATGCGTGGCAGCAGGGACGACGGAGAAGATGCTAACCACGTGCAGTGCGGTACAATGTTTATGTCTCCTCACTTGAGCCGTTGAAAGGGAGTTAGGAGTTAACCCTAGCTGTTGCTCATTCTCACACAATTAGCCTTGCTCTCAAGCGGCGGTCTACCATCAAGTTGGAATGCTTCTCAGCAAGGTCTACGATGAGATCTGTCCCAGCAACATTTGAAGCATCTTTTTTGTCAATTTTACGGGCAATTAGTTTCCAACACATGCCTTTTCACGCACCTTTTGCTCTGCTAATAGCAAAAAAGCTGTCTTGTCAATGATCATGAATATGCTTGATGCTTTGGTTATACTGCCACATGCATATGTGTTAATGACACAGCTACTAGGAGGCCTCATATCACATAAAGCCTCTGAATATCTATAGCATTAGCATTCTCTGTCGAGCGCTGGGCATTATTTACAGAATGCACTTTTATTGCTACCTTGTTTAGATATTATGAAGTGAGAGCTGTTATTGATTTTGAAAATTTTACTTTGACAACACAATCCGGCAGCCTCGGAGAGATCTCTCGGGCTCAGTTAGAAAGATGATACATCTGAGCGTTTGGTCTGCATGTGTTTAAAGGAAAAGAATACCTGCATCAATAATGCATGGCAATAATAGCAGACAGGAATACCTAATTGCAATGGGGCATAATGGCAGAGGAAACTGGAGAGCAGAGATAGGAGAATGAATAGGTCTGCTCAGCGTGGCGCTATTGCCCTCTCCCCCTCTCCTGAAGCCCAGAAATGGGAAAACAAAAAGAGGTGGAGGGAGCAGGGAGCCTGAGGCTTGGTGCTTGAGGGCTGTTGCTTCTCCTTTGGGGACATCCAGAGCGGGGCGTTGCCCTCTGCGCCGCCCCAAAGCTAGGCATTTCGGGCCATGGATGACAGACTGTCTGCAGTGTGGGTGAAGATGGGGGAGGATGTGGGATAGCCCAGCAGCAGCAGCATTTCCCTGTGGCATCGCGCTCCTTTAAAAGTCTCTTCGTGTCTCTGTGGGCCTTCAGCTTGGCAGATCGTGGAAATCTGCTTCCGTTGCTCTGGAGGGGAAATGCATTTTTCAGTCACCTGAGATGAAAAATTCACATGGGCACTCAAACACAAGTTGTACATTTCCAGCCTAGGCCTCTCTGGAGGTGGGGAACATGGTCATGTCCTCACTTTAGTTGCTGTACGCATCCATTACAAGCCAGAGTCTTGAAAAAGATTTCCATCATTACTGTGATGCGATGTGCGATGTGACAAAGGCTTAATAACGGATTTGTTTCTGCAAGGTTTGCTGCCACAATGTTGCGGGCCTGCCGCTATTGCATTCTTCTCCTCGGATAAGAGTGAGAACTGGGAATAAAAGAAAGACAGAGAGATCAATGCAGAACCATTTTTTACGCTCGCCCTACCTCAGTCTTTCAGCCCAGGCTTAGTCTGAGTTTATTGATTGCGTGTTTCTCACTGTTTTTTCCTCACTATTTTTCCCTCACCAAACTTCACGACTTTTTGACTATTTTCTCATGAGGGCTGAGCAGGAAGCCACCAGGTTTAACCCGCGCATGCAAACAGTGAAGTGAGCGTACGTGACGGAACTACATACCGCGCTGGTTGTTTATAGAGGTTAACCCTCTACCGACATCTTGTATCTTCACTTCATCCCACCCGCTTTTAAACAGGGAGATTCTGCGGGCCGTGGAAGCAAAGGATGAAAGGCAATAAAAGGACTAGAAGATTCAGAGTCGTTTTCCTGCGCTTAAGCCAACAACAAAGATGAGCCCCCCCTCCCGCTGGAACTTAAATGTCGGCATCTTACTCGGGATCTGGCTAAACCAGGTTAGTCCAACATGGTTTATATGTGGTTGATGAGACCAGAAGTCTCATGTAGATATGACATTCCCTGTTTGGAAATGAGGATCTTCGTTTAATAGACTGGAAGACTCGATGGGCTCCTGCTTTGCAATTGCGGAGCTGCTCTTCCTTGGGGATTCAGCTCAGGTGAGCCGGCCAGCGGGAGCCCAGGCTCGGCGCTGGGCTACAGTGAAGCTGACAGTCCCATTACGCTGCTCGTGCGCAGCGCTAAGCAAACCCTACATGCTACAGTTCCAACAGCAAAACCAATTTAAACTCACGCCAGGTCCAATTTGAATCTTTTGCTGTGCAAAATGATGAGTTGTTTGAATAAAACTTACCCTCAGCTTTGGTCATAAGCACTGCAGGGTCCCGCTCCTGGTCCTGGACACCGAGGGGAGAGCATTTGTTGGTGTGTTCTTCACAAGCTAATGTCCTTGTTATCTTTCGTTTCCTTTTTTGAATTCACCACATTAACGCTTAAGCAAAATAAGGAAAAATGTTACGATGGGTCCGCAACTTTCGAGCACAGTAGAAGCAGAGGTCTAACTTGATTTGACCGTCACTCCGAGGTCACGTTTGCCCTTTAGCGACAGTTGAATATACGCACGTTTCTCAGCCTATTAATGAGTTCCGGGTCTGTGAAAACCTCAGACGATACTAAAATAAACAAACAAAAACTCTTGGCCACCTCCATCCATTCCTCATCTGTAACCACTTGTCTTGCGAATGGTTCTGATGGTTGAGACTCTACCATGGAAGCACAGCTTGTGAGCCTGGATATCTCTTACACCCTTCGATGTTTTTTATCTTCAAGCCAAAAATGAAATTTTACGTCCTTGCCCGATCCTCCCATTCAATGTCAATGACCGATTAATTCCATAAGAATGTCTGGGTTGGGGCCATTTTCAACTTTCTTCCTTATCTATACAATAAATAAAAGGTTAATAAAACATTAGTCCCTGGCTTTTTATGTACAGGTAAGGTTATTTAAAAATCATGGATTAACACTTTAATTTTTATTTTAACATTAACGTTTAACATTTTTATCAGCCCTGAGCTACGCAGGTATCCTTGCAGGTACAAAGAAAGAAGTCTTTGACTTACGAGATTTTGCACATGAGTGAAATTATTTAATACCTTTTATCGAGTTACAACCGGATATGAGGGTGAATTTTTACATTTACGAGTGACAAGAGCCAAGTGTGGGGGAAGTTTGCACCATAATTATATTTACATCTTCAACTTGGGAAATTCCACCTTATGAGCTGATCTCCAGGAATCTATTAGACTTGTATATTGATTAAATTAAAATTAATACTTATTTAAAATTAGTCAATTCATATGGATATATTCACATGGCCGAGGACTTTCCACCAGTGTGCAGTCCAAGGGGCCATCCCGGTTACTGTGTTTATCACTCTTGCTCCCATGATGCTCACTTCACATCGAGCAGCATCTTGAGTCCGGCTGACTCGACACAGTTTTCCCATGGCCGCCTGCATGTTTATTATTCCTCTGTGACTCAGTCTTTTCATTAATGTGTGTATAAAAAAGTCTGAAAATGTATTTTTAGCAAAAACCTCAGTCTTCAATTAGGAATTAAGTCTGAGTGGTAGTCCATTTTATTCAATAATGTTTAAAGGTCAACCTTCGGTAGATCGATGAGCAGCGAGCTTCGCGGGGAGAGTTTTGCGCGAAAGGGACTTGTTCTAATTCCACAGAGACACTTGCATAACAGAACATCCCGCCGCAATGTAGAGCTCAAAAATAATCACCTTCAGCATGTTTATTGGAAGGGTTTGAGTTTCTTCTTGGGTGCGAGATTGCTATTGATCGCATTGTCAGGAGAGCCAGCCCGGCTTTGCCGCAAGAGGCGAGCTGCGCTCTTTATCAACTGGGACCGTCCCGACAGGCCGGGGTCCGCGCTCACACACTTGTCTTTAGTTACCCCTGCCGGTCAATGCAGGACAGCGGGTCGGGCCGAGGCCCGAGCGACCCCAAAGACGCGCAGCTCCTCACAGCAGGCCTTCCTTCTTGGCTGCAATGGCGTTGACGCAGATAAATACCCGTCAGAGAGACAAATGTGTGATGGAAAATGCCGGTATGCGGGGAACTTGTATGCTCGCAGGCTGCTTATGAATGCTCTTTAGCCCTGATGCGTT
This sequence comes from Heterotis niloticus, assembly GCA_018136845.1. Classification (NCBI taxonomy): domain Eukaryota; kingdom Metazoa; phylum Chordata; class Actinopteri; order Osteoglossiformes; family Osteoglossidae; genus Heterotis; species Heterotis niloticus. The sequence goes on along the minus strand of CM030895.1, from coordinate 29,807,145 downwards.
GGGGTTTGCAGTAGAAGCTTATGAAACTACACGGGTGATTTATTGCATTTGTCTATAAACTCTGGCCCGTCATAAAGCTTGGCCCTGCTTTGAAGACGGAGAAAAAGATGCCGGTACAAACCTGTTTATTGAGTCAAACAAGATGGATCCGTGGGGTGATGCATGCGCCTGTTATTCCGGCGGCAACCGTTGGCTCTGATTTTCACCGATGTTATTCCTACTCTGTGCTCCTCATAATTTAATGGAGCGATGCGATAGCTGAGACTGAATTAAGATCTTGTGATAGAAGCTGAAATGTACAACTGAGCTCTGATGTGAGAGCATGTTATTAGGCATGAAAAAGATGACACCTTTTAATAAATGAGTGGGATAAAATACATCCTTACACATTAACAGTACTTTGTTCTTGTATAAGTGACAGTCAACACCAGCCCTACAGGCGTCCGCGTGCGGGAAATAACTGAACCCGTCGGTTCAAACGCTTCGACGGCTGTGGCGAAACCCATGTCTTAATAATTGCGGAGATGGCATAAAAAAAGGAACTGCCTCAGTGTGAAGACGCTTGTTGGTTTGGGGTTTATTTGTGGAACAGACATCCCCCGCCTTGGACTGTCGTGGGAGGACGTGGCTCCGTTTTGTTGCTGTGGTGCCAGAACGAACTCTGGAAGCAGCTCCGCGCTTGCGCGTTTGTCCGCCTCACCTCGTGCGCTATACCCTCTCCGGCGGAGAAGACGGGAGAGGCTCGGGTCAGAGGTCACGCGGGGTAACGGAGCAACAGGATCCAGGGGCTCCGCAGTACGCTGGGGCCCGGTTTGCGCTCTGCTGACTCACAGGCGAGGGTCCGCTGACAGCGACCCGCAATCCTGCAAGCGCCAGGGCAGGTGGGGTGTAAGGGTCACGTAGGATTATTACCCTGGAGATGTTGAAGGTTATTAAACTGTGCGCGCGTGCACTCAACCCCAGACACGTACGCGGCAGCAGACGCGCCAAAGTACAGGCGCAGCTCGTCCGCATCGCAGCGAAGTGGTGCAGGTTTAGGGTCAGCCGCGTTGTGTCACTCAGTCAGCTGCTCTTCTGGTTTCCAAGGTGACAGGAGAGCTGTGCGCTTAGAAAGATTAGAAACGATTTTCCCAAACAACGTACGCTCGTCCTCCTCGGGAATAACAAGCAGGGGAGCTACGAGAACACCACGTTGTTAAGTTAATCTCAGCACATTAACAGAGCTCGCTTTTAATTCCTCTCCGAGTTAAGGGGACAGATTTTTGCATTTGGTGTCTTGTCCTCTGCGTTGGCGTCCATCTGAAACCCCGGGACTTTGCGGCGCTGTCCGATTCAGCTGAGGACGAGCCATCGCCGCTGCCTGCAGCTCACCGCACAAGCGCAATTCGTGACGACAGTCCTCCTGGCCGCTGCCTAATATTAGCAGACAGGCCGCTCCGGACCTGTTGCTGGTCCACACGGGTGTGAGAGCAGCAGGGTCCAAACGTGCCGGCAACAGCATCTGCATCGCCTTCTGGGTACTCCGTTTCTCCGTGTCTCTCTCTCTCTCTCTTTTTTTTTTTTTTCCCCCCGCTTCCTCCCTCCCTCCCTCTCTCTTTCTGAACGGCGTGAAAACGCTTAACCTGTCGGTCCGGGGGAGAGGAGTGACCACTGAAACACAGCACAGGTTCCCACGTGAAGCACACATCTACCTGCTCCGCTCCCACTGAGGGCTCGGCAGCTGCTTTTTCCTTCGGCGTAAAACCTTACGTTCGCCACATGCATTTTTGTATTTGTTGCTTGATGCGCGATACTAATCGCAGTTCATTTGCTTCAGTGAAGTCTTTTTTCACCAATATTTACGTTTCAAAGTGTAATCGGGCCCGTATGATTTTTATTAAAATAAGCGACTACAATTTTGTTTTAATCAACCGGCCGATCCGTGCACGGCAAAGAATTATTTGGCCTTCGGCATTTTAATCCGTATTTTTTGGCCAGCATTAAAGTCGATGCTCCGCGGGCCGGAGATGTTTTGCTTCGGCAGATCTGCCTCGTCCTGCTGGAGGACGTTGAAGTGGCAGAGATGAACAGGAAGGCCAAATGAGGACAATTGAAGATAATCCTACTGGAAAATTCCTCATTGGAAAAAGTAATCTCCGTCTCAAATGCAGGGCTTTAGCATTAGGAAATGTGTGGACAGTCAGAAAAGCACTTCTGACCAAGTGTCCACACGTTCCCCGCCTGTGATGTTTCTTCAGCACCGAGGAACACAGTGAAATTGGCGAAGCATAATGGGATTTTTCATTAGCCGATTAAAAACATCTTTCATGGCTGCCTTTCCCTTAAATCAAGAGCTAAGCTTACGCTACCGTTTTGCTGCACCTAACCCCAAAATGTCAAGGGGTTCACAACAACGCCACGCGCGTGCAATCTGTGTTTCGATAGTCGCAGAGTCGGCTCCACGGCGACCGCGTCACCGTGGCGGTGGAGGAGCAACCAGAGAGCGGCAGGATGGAATTGCTGCAGACGGGGACCATAACCCACTTTCTGGGTTGGCCTCATCTTCTCCTGACAGCAGGACATAATGGGATATCCAGCAGGACGAGTGGGACGCCTCCCTCAACTTCTTACTGTTTTGACAGTCAAGGTGTGTTCAGGTATAGCGTTCAGTAAAACCTCGATGTGCAGCGAACGTGAAATTCCTGAATGTGGCGGAAAATAAATGAAATGTCAAATAATGTGTCGTTTGAAACCGATTTAATGCACATCGCAAACCCGAGGACATTTACAAAATATATACTTTATATTGTCATAGGTGTTGAAAGTACAGATTTTTTTTTATTTACATTTTGTTCATATATAAGACCACGATTGTCATTATGTTGTGCACAAAACACCAGTTTCACAATTAATATATCAATGTTATGTTCCAAATAAATCCCTTAAACAAGTTTCATTGAAGAGATGTCACAGAAAACCGTTTTTTAAAGTTAGTGTTTGAAAAGTCTAAACGCATAGTATCATAGCGGTATGGTATGCGTGTTTGAAATTAATTTTTATATACGGTAAACACAGTTTTATAATATATAATATTACTGCATGTGCCGTTACAGTTCCTCATGCTTAGACGTCAGGAACTCTGTGTACGGCACTCTTGCTTGAGGAGCTCAGCTGAACACGAACTGCAGCTCAGCCTGAAGGAGCTCAGAGGAGAAAATCGTCCTGTAAATCATCCTGTTTGTAAGTCCTCAGAACTGCTCTTGCTAATTACACATATTTTCTGCTTGGGTTCACTTGAAATAAAATGGAAAGTCAATTTTCAGTTCAAAGTTTTCACCGAGGAGAACCACAGGCTGATGGGTTTTCCCCCCACCTGACTCTAATAAACGACGGTTGAACTGACTTACAGAGGATGTTGCTCTCCAAGCCACATTTCTGTTCCTGCTCTAGAACAGAATCGACTTGGTTTAGTTTGTAAAAAATTTCGTATTTAAAAGCACTCCAGCAAATGTAAAAAAAAAAAAAAAACAAAGAAAAGCACTCTAGTCTTTGAATTCTATTTTTTAAGTGGTCAGACCTTAAATTGGTAGGTAATAGCTAGTCCTTTCACTGAATTATGAAATTGCGGTCAGCGCTCAGTGGTTTTCAGAGATGGGGCTTTTTACTGGCCAGCCAGAGATGTGTTGAAATACACCATCGACTACGAGAGAAGGTCAACATGAAGACGGGAGTAATTACTGTGACTGACACAGCTCATGATTTTGATGTCTGTGGTTTAACTTTGCCTTATTACCATTTATAACAGTTGTTTTTTCACCGAGTTGTGTGCTGTGTAAAAATGAAGTAAACAGGCAGAGTCCCGAGCTCCTTATTCCACCTGAAGCATGAGAGATACTGAGGAGCGGCACAAGAGTGCTTGGGCCTAAGATCACAGGTGCACGTAAGGTAAAGATGACGTAAATCACAGTGAATGCGCTGGCTGAGGAGGCGATAAGATGGCTGTGTTGAACGCTGGCATGCAGCATGGGACTAAACCTGGAATGAGTCCCTGTTTTGGAACCGAAAGCTGGAAAAGTACTGCCAACACCAGACCTAAAACTTATAAATTCCAAATGATACATTTTCTTACAAATCATGCTGGCCAGAATGGTTCAAGTAGCTCAAGAAGATCTTTAAATAGTTTTGTTTTTTGTCTTTACTCTGTGAATTTAATTGAGATCCATTTCTTTTGATGATTGTAATAATAATCTTTTCTTTTACCAGCAAAGAACCTGATATACACTGCCCAGCTAAAAAAAAAAAAAAAAAAAAAGTCACACACAAATATTTGGTCGAACAGCCTTTAGCTTTAGCACGGCATGCATTCTCTGTGGCATCATTTTGATAAGCTTATGCAATGTGACAACATTTATTTCCGTCCAGAGTCACATTCATTTTTCGCCAAGATCTCGTATCGATGATGGGAGAGTCGGAGTTCTGCGTAAAGTCTTCTCCAGCACATCCCAATGATTCTTTTTCAATGGGGTTAAGGTCTGCACTCTGTGGTGGCCAATCCATGTGTGAAAATGATGTCTCCCTGAAGCACTCCCACATCATAACTTTTTTTTTTTGGCCAGGCAGTGTATTTCATATTACTGGGTTGACTATTTGGAATTTTGATAGCGCTTACAGTCAGTGTACGTTCACAGACCACATTTCACAACTACACTTTGAGCAAAACACTGCTGATCGTTTATAGACAACGCCTGTATATCTGCCTGCAGACCAGTTGTCAGCTTCTCCACAATAACTACATTAATTTACTACAATTTCCATGAATAACCTTCTGAAAGTACTCTTTTAAATATTGGTGACAATACCTTTTTTGTTCAGTCAGTCTACGCTGCTTTGAAGAAACACCTCTGCCAAAAAACAAACTAAATTTTGCTCTATAAAAGCCAAATCTTAATCCGTATATGCCAAACCCTGTCCCTTGCTGTGGCTTCATCAATACGTCACAGCCCTTCGACGCTCCAACCCTAAATGTACACCTGTATGTGTCGTGATACAAACAAAACATCTTAGGTGCAGTACTTTTTGTTTATAGTGCTGCTTGTCGTAACATGAAAAATGTTTCTCATTGTAAGTGGAGATTTCAGCCTATGAACTGATTCACAGTTTCAGCGTGGTCATCGTTGACCATAAAAGTGTGAAGAATGAAAAGGCAAAATGTCTTTTTTTTACTTTTACTGTACCAATGCGAAGCCACATGCTGCTTGTCAGGGTTTCCACGCCTGTCCCCCAGCTGTGGCTCCCGAGTTGCACGGCGTTGAAACGCTTGTAGAAAATCCTTTTAATGATCCATCTTGTGCCTTTTATGATCCTGAAATTGACTGAAGAAGAGGCGCCTTTGTTTCGTGCTGCACTCGGCTGTCCCTTGCCTGCGTGACCAACATGGGGATCAAATGTTCAAACGTCACTGGGACACAGGAGAGTCCTCCTCAAATTTGGCCACATTTGCTGTGTCAACAGGCAGTGTCGTGACCGCGTGCCACAGGGCCCTCGAGGTAACGCTTTCCCCTCCTTTGCTCTCTATATACTTAATCCAGGGGGGATTAGGCCTCTGAATTCATTACCCACCCCACCCCCCACCTCCAAGGGAAGAACACTTTAAAAGGCAAATGTGATACAAGGCTGTTGGAGAAGCAGCGAACTTGTTACTGTCACCCTGCGCTGGGTGTGATTGCTTTGGCAGCATCTCCTCTTACCCACACGTCCCTGCTGCTCTGCGGGCTGGTGGGCTGCCTTGGCAGAGAAGGCCAATGGCTGACGCGGCGCGGGACGGGGTACACGGGGTGCTCCGGTGCCGGTCCGGTCGGAACACGTTGGCCGCATCGCATGCATGATTAAACGCAGCCTGTTTCTCTCAGCGGCCAAAGCGGCTGTTGCTGGATGGCTGTCGTGACAATGAGCAGGATCCTCACAACCCAGCGTGATCCCTGACCGCGCTCTTACTAGAGTCAGTGCCTGAGACTGACCTCTCTGAGCTCAGTAGCTGGTGGGGATACATTTGTGTTCTAATATTTAATGCTATTCTACGTAGATGAATACAATAATATTTAGTGCTATTCTACACGGGTGGATACAATGATACTATTTAGTGCTATTCTGCATGGGTAATAACAGTAAGGAAATAAGTTACCAGTGACTGAGAATAGAAATCTAGGGTCGTGTTTGTGTAAGAAATGTTGTTAATAAAACGTTTGTTTCAGTTATGTCTGGCGAATCCTTTGAAAGGCTACACTGAACACAAAGTGTTGTTTCTTACTTACATAAGGTGTTTTCTGTGTCCTAGTTTAACGTTGGGAAATTTTAGGGTTGTTAAGTCGGGCTGGAACACAAAATAACTTCCCCGTAAGAAATAATGGAAATAGCGTCTACTTTTTCACACAACGCAAGCCTTTTCGGGGAAGAATTAGATGTGTATATCGAGGAATGACTGCATTTCGGGCTACGGATCTGTTTATTCGTACATCTTGTAGTGGCGGTGTTTTCCGGACTCATCCGTTTGCTCAGTGGCCTGACAACTGCATCCATACGGGCACAGGAAAATCGCATTAACCGCTCCACAACTCGCAGACCAGTGTTTGTACAAAGCAAATTTTGCGGGACTCGGAAAAACGAAGTAGCGCCGAATTTGTCACCGAGACATATCGGCTGTTATAAGCACACTTGATAAAGTCCTCGCTTTACAGCCTTATTACAGTATCAAATATGCCAATATCGGTTCCACATGAGCATTGATGTGCATTTATCTGCTTTATTAGTTATTTGAAGACCACGGCTTAGTAATGGTTAACAGGGATTCTCTTCGAAGCTGCCACTTGGCCACAAGTCATTGTTGCAGATCATCGCTTAAGAACAAAAAGGTGTACACAGAAATGGCTCCCTTTTTCCTACAGAGGAAGGGAAATGTTTTTTTTGTTTTTTTTTTTTTAAAGAAAAGCCTTTTTCACACTGACGGCACTTTTTTGTTTGACTTACATGGCCGCAGTGAGTGCGAGTTGTGCTCGGCTTGAGGGAAAATGAAGAATCCAGGGAGACGGTAGAAGATGGCAGCTTAATGATAACAGTTAACGCGGAGGTGGGAGGATGGCAGGGCAGGGCAGGGCAGGGCGAACCCAGGGCGAGAAGGAGTGAAGCGGCTGTCGGCGCCGGAGGAAGGTGCAGCTCCTTAAGACGGACAGCGGCGTTACGGCTATGGGGGCGTCAGGGAGCTCCGGCACCGGGCGCCACCCGGCAGCGTCCTTACAAGCAACCGCAGTCTTCCAGACGCCGAATGGACGTGAGGTGTTTCCAGGCGAAAGAGTGGGGTCGGGGGCGGTGTCACGCACCGCTCACGCAGTATTCACGCGTGGTCACTTTTAAAAAATAATAATAAAAAAAAAAGTCAGCGTTTTTCCGCGCCCGCTAAACTGACCGCAGAAAGCGCGCGGACGGGAAACTGAGGCGGGCGGGCACAGAAGCAAAGCGGTCACGTGCTCGGAGTGCCGCTCGAGCGCCGGGCGGCTCGAAGCGACTGGAAACTTCGAGTCCCGTCGGGAAGTTCAGTGCCGGCTTCCCAAACTGCGAAAGTGTTTCGAAAAATGTGTTAAAATGGCATTTTATGTGGCGAGGCACTTCAGGTGAAGAAAATGTTGGGACAGTTAGGGGGAGAGGCCAGTCGTCGTTAACCCTCGGGGTGTCCACACACCGACTGAGGCGTTATTTTAAGGTAAAACGCGCGTCGGAGCCGACTTTTCACACGGGGTGAAATTGACATTTTCGTGGAAAGCTTCCCTTTTCTGTGAGATTCAATAATTTATGTTGGGGGGAGTTCTTCTTTGGCTGGTACACGCATTTCTAAGCTTTATTTCCGCAGCCTTTAGACGGCTGACACTGACTGACGTAAAGCCACGTAAAACATTTAATTCTGGAATTAACACATTTGGGTAATTGCGCTATAAAAATATATATTTCCAAAATTACCGTCTTTCAAGGGTTTTTAAAAAAAAAAAATAAAAATAACACTTTGTTTTGAGTAGCACATTCTTTAGAAAACAAATAGTTTTTTGTTTGTGATGCATACTGGTAAAAAAATAAAATAAATTATGTGGTAGAAAGTGCTAATAATTGTTAAATGTTTATGTGGCCAAAAGAACTTAGTAAATTAAATGTGCAGCTTTTTCATTCCTTTGTTTAGGCCAACGTACTGTGCTGTGTAATGCAATTCAGGGTCTTCTGACTCCAGTTTGGTGGGTGGCACTGCAGTTTCTCTTAAATTTTAAGGCCTTAATATTGTTTTTTTTTTTTTTTTTTTTTTTAATAAACATATTTCTTAATTTTCCCAGCTTTTCTAGCTGATTGCTAAAGATTCAAAAATGTAAGTGCAACTTTTAAAATCACCTCATAAAGCAGAAGCATTTTTTCTTTGTGTTTCTTTGACCTTTCCTTGTACTAGATTTATGCTTTACAGGGGCAAGATATGTAAGTTGGAAAAATTACGCCATGCCCTTGAATTGTGCTGATTTTTAAAATTTTTTTTTACACTTAATGTTATACATATATAATCTGCAGTATTTACTGCTACATGTGTACACCTCGTATTTAAAATGGGTTTTTTTTTTGACCGAAGAAAATCTAGTTCGTGCCCATTTTTGCTGTTCTGGATGCAGAGTTATTTGTCTGTGTACACGTCTGAACAAATGTGTATTGTAGAAATACCAAATGACCTATTATGTTCAAAATCAGCTGCAAGTTTTAAAGATAACTAAATGTTTGTGCTTTTTTACCATTCTTCCATCATGCGGGCTTATTTTGCCCTCAGAGCATCATTTTATTGTTCAAATGTAAAGGGGGTTGGAAATGAGGTGCGATCACAGGGTCGGCCTCAAGTGAATTGCGCTCGCACCGTCATCAAGCATTTTCATTTTTTTTTCCCTTTGGGGGTAAAGAAACGTTGCTACAGGCGCTATAACTGCAGCAATGTTTTGAAAGGAGGCTTGAATGATGCTTTCGCTCAAGTCATCTCACCACAGAGATGAGATGTGACATTCCGTATGCAAAGTGGTAGCGGTGAGTTGGCCTAGTGGGTACGGAATAGAAAATACCTCAACTGGTTACCGTGGAAGGAGTCGTAATGACTCGGAAATGCTTCGGTATGTACCGTATGCAACACATTTTGAATTCATTTATTACCGAAGCATATTTTTTTCCAGTAGCCCATCTGCTTGTGTTTGTAGTGTAGCACTTTGTAAGATGGCAGGGAATTTGAGGACTCAGTAAAAGTGAGGAAGATTTTAAACTGAGCCATGTGAAAAGTTAGTTGCGTCACGTAAATATTAGTTTTGAGATTATGATGTTTTAAGCGGGCACAAATATTGTATGGTGTAAGGCACGTTCTGGTTCTTAGCTTCAGTTGGAAATAAGGGCTTCAGCATTTATTTTAGAAATGCGGGAAAACAGACACACTTGGAGCCAAAGCGGTTGGCTGATAAAGCAGGAGATGACCCAGGTCCCATGAGTTGCTTGTACGCTGCTCTCCACATTATGTTTAAAATGCATCTGGGTTGGGTCCTCGAGCACAACCAGTAGGTACTTTGTTCTACCCATTATTTGAAGGAGAAGGGCCGGTGGGACACACGGAAGTTCTCTTTTACCAGTTGGCACATTCAGCAGCAATCACACTGGTTTGGTAATCCTGTTTTCCTGTATTGAATCCCTCACTGGTTCTTGCTCCACTGTGCCCTAAAACTGTATTCAGAAATATGGGAAGGAATTAATCGGGTTGTTTATCCTTACAAATGTATATGCAGAGGATAAGCACAGTTTAATTTTCTCTTTGGGAAAGAATATGAAGTAACTCCACACTGTTTGTAGACCTCTTTTCTGTACTTGTATCTTCAACACTGGAATTCACATTTCAACAATTAAATCTGCATGTGAAGTTGAGTAAAGCTTTGCAAGAAAAGTTTTGTTTTGTGGTTGTAGCTGTCGAAATTGTATTAATCTGCAGTATTGTTGAGGTAATAGTAAACGTCACCTTTGTTAATTGCTCTAAAAATGTCTAATCATATTTTCTGTGTTTTTAAGAACAGATTTGGTTTTTCCTAAAATCTTGACTTTTCCTGTCAAATTTTCCTGGTTTTGTTAAGTTCTTTTTATTGTGCTGGGAATAATGATCTTGTACAAAATTGATCTAGTGTTTGCTGCAGCACATTTTATCCCGGGTTATCGTGTAGTAACCTTGTTAGCGCTCCTGCTTTGTTGAAATCTAAGCCTTTTAAGTCACCTTGGATAAAGATGTCAGCTTGTTTTATTTATTTTTTTTATATTGTCATCACTGTAATAATTCTTAATGTTTATTAAGGAGAGCTCTACTCTGAATGCAGTTTATATGGCTCCCAGAGTGAGCTATGTTTTCATTTGTGTCTGTTTTATCTGTAGTTGCTGTAGTATGCAGTTTAAATGCTTTGTAAGAGCAAACGGCCTTTTGTTGGCAGCCAAATGAGCCCGGGCAGTGGATGCTATGGGGAATACTGAACAGCCATCATATAAAATCAGCTGGACTGAACCAGCTGGATTCCCAAACTTAACTTAAAACCATCAATCTTCCCTTCAGGAAAGATCCATGAGGTGCCTCGGAGAGAAGGTCTGCTGAGGTTTGTCAAGGATCCAAGGCCCCACACGATCACCCCCCCAGGCCTTCGCTGCCCTTGTCACAGACAAAAGCCTGAAAAACAATCCTGCTGTCAAGCAGCAGGTAAATGTGGTCATCTTCACCAGACCCCATGTGTGAATAAATATGTCTGCAGCAGAATCGGTAGGAGCTCGTCTCATGAATTATGGCTGTCTTGGATGTGTGGGAATGCAGGTGTTAAAAATGTGTTGCTTAAGGTTATCCCAGCACCTCAGTCTACAGCCTGCCAGCTCTGACTGATAGATGGAGTGTCTTTAGCATGAAAAGCTTTATATCTCCTTTAGTACTGCCTTAGTATTCCAAGTAAAACAGGTAGCGGAAAGCATATTAATAAGCATTTCCTCTTATGAATGGCGAAATATTTGCTGTATTTTGATCTATGCGATACGGAACATGTATACTGTAATTGCTTTTAGTATTTACGGAATTTCTCTAAATACAGGTGAGATACTGTCTTTCCTTCCAGTCTTCGAGAGAATCCTTTAATTCAGCAAATGATTGCTCAGTTTGTATACTTTAATTACATTGTATGAAATTCCAGAAATTCTGTGAAGTATGACAAATTTTGGTACAGTAAAGTATATCCAGCACACATAGTGTCTTATAATTGCCATAATTCCAATATATTTGACTTGGTAAATATATATTTTTTATGTGGAATCCAGCATTTTACTACATGTTGGCGTGATTCAGCTGGGGTAGGCCTGAAAGAGGGGTCTGTATCCCCGAAACTTGTCAGTCTTCCTTAAAAAAACAGAAACTTTCTCATTGCTGGTCTTTCTCAGAGTCTGTAAATGAGCCAGATGGGGCAACTTCAGTAAAAGTGGTCAGAGCAGGATACCACCCAGGTTTTGTATGATCTTTGTATGTAGTTTTGTGTTATTTTCAATAGTGAATGCTTCTGAAAGAGGGCGTGTGAGGCATTGTGTTTGTTACAGTTGATGGTTGTGTGTATTTATCAGCTGAGATGGATTATCCCACGCTGACAGTTACCGGGATTCCAAAAGTACTGCCTTGTGCATACGGCTCAGCAGCATCATACGGCAGCTTGTGTTGGAACTTATTGACTGCACCACGTGTTTTACCAGAAGTTGTTGTTTGCTGCAGAGGTTACTGCTGAGACAAAGTTGACAGGAAGGAGTTCTCTTTAGGGCCAGTGTCGCACAATGTGTATGTGTTCAAAAGAGTAAGTAGTCATACACGCTAGATGAGTTTGTGAGAACGATTCTTATACACTACACATTAGTGAGGAACTGATTTAATACAAGTTCTTGTTAATAAACGTATACATCTGTGTGAAAAGGGCAGCGTGTTTGAAAGAGCTGGAAGATTTGTATGTGTGGGAAGTTTGTGTCAGGTAATAGATTTTTGTGCATGGCTGAGGGTTGGTATTTCTGCATGCATGCTTGTTAGAGAACACTGCACAACATACCGCTCATTTATATTTGTTCTTGTTCTGGCAGATTTGTTTAGAAAAGTGTCCCCACAGGGATAACAAAACCTGAAATTTGACTAGAGCCATGCCTTAAGTTGATGTACTTTCATTTTTATGGTGAATTATTTCATTATTCAAAATAATTGGTAAAAACTAAAATTAGCCAAATGTTTTGTGTCTTTAAGTTTTGTTAGCGTTAGTTTAGGAATCACTGCTGTTATTTTATAGTGTCGATAGTCAGTGTGAAGTCTCCACAAAGCTATGTAAACATGTATGCCTGGGAAAGTGTGCTGTGTTATTAGGAACTTTACTGTGTGGGCTGGGTGGCACTGAACTGTCCTGTGCAATGAATAAGGAGCCTCAAGAAAACTGATGTGGACAGTTTATCAACACAGGGATGAAGTAACTCACTGTATGAAGGTGTAGGAGTGGGGAATAAGGTGTAAACCAGGAGCATAAGATGTATGAAATGCATGCAAGGGTGCACTTCCCAAACCAGTGTCACTCTCAGCTCATGAAGCAGGTGAATGAGAGCCCATCTGCCTGGTGAAGGCCAGGCTGAAGTTGTCTCAGCATCTGAGTAGACTGGTTTTTCCTCTCTTGCTACAGCACAGTATAATTATGGCTTCTTTGAAGAAAGGTAATTCATGTACCAAGAATGGAAGATTTAGCTTTTTTTTCTACCTTGGTTCGTTTGACAGTTCAGTCTTTGTTGCAGCAAATGGTATTTTACAAGCCTTTGCTTTTGTTGGTAAATATTTCTGGTGTTAAAATTAAGAAACGGATCCCCTTTTTTCACACCGTTAGGTCTCATTCTGTGCGTACATTTGGAGGTAAACAGCCAGACTTGACTGCAAGGCCCATGTGGTTACAATTAAGGTATTTTAACCTTTGCTGAAAGGCTGTGTGTAAACACATGACAGAGCCCATTACCGGCACCCTCTCAGGAGAGCTGCTCCCCCATTAGCTGAGCAGCTGATCTTTTCATTAGTTCAGCAGTTTGAATAGTCCTTTACCCCCCCCCCCACCACCACCACCACCTTTCATTTTTGTAATCGGTTCTGATCATAACTTCTACCAGTTCTCATATTGTAGCCAGGTCTGCATTGCTGCATATTTTCATCTTAACTCTTACTAAATCCTATAAATCTTGACAAGACATTAGCACTACCGAAACCTGCAAGTGTATGGTAGCAAGCGCCACGCATGTTTAGCTTGTTCCTATTTAGCATGTTGAACTTTATTTTGTTAAAAAAAAAAAAAAAACATGGGAAGTGTGATATTAACTTGAGGTTTAGGCACTTGTCTCACTAAAATATTAACATGATTATAAGGTTTCTTGACATGTGTAATATTAATGGCAAATATTGAATAGTATGATACTCATTCGTTTGTACAAACCTGACTGAGTTTAAGAAACTGGTGTTTACTGCAAGCTACCTGTTGAGCTGCTCTGAAAAGGTCAGCCTTAGTGCAGCCAGGCCTATTCTGTAGGAAAGTGCAGATGCACTCAGAGCCCATATTTAGTTATAGCCATCTGGGAGGTTACGTGTACCTGCCTTTTACTTTATGACGTTCTCACCCGTTTGTGTATTATGGAAAATCTAGTGACTGTTCGACTCGTTCTGTTTCCACCGTAAACAATTTTGAAGGAAGCGTATAACCTGCAAAACATGTGTATGATGCTTAAATTTGCCAATTCATAAAGGGAACGGGACCTGTAGTGATGTTGTTTTTCCCGCCACGTCGAGCGTCAGGTTTTTTTTGTCGAGGAGAAAGCGGGAGAGATTCAGCACCACGGACAGAGTGCGTACTCGTCCGCTTCCCGTCGGTTCTGGTGCTGAAAGATTTACGTACAGGGTTTGGTTTTAATGTGTCGTCAAGAAAAGGCCGATGAGAACCGTGTAGAAATATTGCTGATTTTCGTAGCCAATAGTCTGATTTTGCAGGGGTCCGGCGTGTTCCAGGGCCATCGGGAGATGATGCTGTGCGTGTCCTTTGTTGTGGCGCTGTGCCGCTGCGAACACCCTCAGTAGTTTCTGCACTGGCGGTAAGTAGACAGGTGTTTTGTCATCGGGGTGTGAAAGTGCCCGAGAACCCCTGTGTGCTGCAGTCAGGCGTGCTCCGCAACGGCAAAGTAGACCAAATGTTACGTTTCGAGCTGTGCAAGGGAGCCTGGCTTGTGTGGCTTTTAAGAATGCAATTAAATGAGTCTGGTTTCGTTTGAAATGCTGCACCGAAAGGGAACGCGCGATGGTCGGGTAAACATGGCTGGTGAGGAGGATCGTTGTAACTTGTGCGTGAGGCCAGATTCACGGAGAGCCGGGCGAGCGGCGTGGTTTTCCCAGGCTGTGCCTTTAAATGGCGCGCGTGGCACTGGGTGGAGGGCGGACCGTGCGGCGTGTGTGTGAAAATCCCGTGATCGTCCGTCAGTGGCGCGGAGCGCTGGGCGGACGGCGCTCTGTGATGAGCTCCTGCTCACCGACGGGGACGGGTACGGCGACGGCGACGCGGCTGAAAAACAACAACCCCCCCGAGCGCGCTGCCAGCAGTCTGGACCTAAAAACTCAAAAATGCCATAGGAACTGAATGTGGATTATCGTGTTTGTGGATATCTTTGGGACACCTAAGGTCAGTGTTGCTTCTAGAACAGACTAGATGGCATCGAGCGATGCGCGCAAAATTTCTTGTTTAAACTTGTGCAAGCGTGCTGTGAGAAAACCGATGAAACACTTACGGATGAATATAGTTTGGAAGGTTATTTCTGTTTCCTCCAGCTTTATTCCAAAATGGCTTCACATCGGATTTCATGAAAGTTTAGACAAATGTGCTTATAGTACGAAAAATTGTGTTTTTTGTGAATGCCTAATTCTTTTTAAATCGGTGATTGACGGACATTAGCGGGTTTTTTTTTTACACTGGAAGCTGGTCTTCTTCGAAATCATTTTCCCCATTGTTTTTTGGCGAGGAATTGGAATGAATTGCTTGACCAAAGCGGAATAACTTTAAAATGTTTGAATCTAAGAGCGAGCATATTCCTTTTAGATTTGAAGATTTAATAAATTGTAGACATTGGTTTATGAACAGCCACAATGGGGTGGATGCTGAGCAGTCGTATAAATAAAGATGGGTTTGAAAAGGGCTCGTTTTCTGCCCCGCAAGAAATTGCTCTTTTCTTTAAAAAGAGCCGTTAAATAATAAATATGAACCGTCCAAGCGTCACACAGGGACGTTAAAAGGACCCGTTTCCTTGCTGGTGTGTGGAGCCACGTTTCACACGGCACTCCCCCTTATCTTCGGCGAAAGCAGATCTACATTTAAAAAGCGAATTAAATTCGTCATGTGACTTTTACCATCAGCACTATCTGTTTACTGGCGATAAGGTCCCAGTGAGCTTAATCGTGAGCGGTGACCTTAATATTACACCACCGAATACACACACACACACACACACACACACACACACACACACACACACACAAACAATGCGTTCAGACTGCTTGGCATTCAAGGGTTGGTTTTAAGCTAAAATTATTTAAATATATTTCTGTTTTAACAACAGACGGAGCTACCCTTTTTAAATCCCTCCAGTTGTTTTAAACACTTTTCCCACCATCTAGTTACCGCAGGAAGAAACGGACAGAACCAACCGACTTTGTAACAAAGTGGTACCGATTGTGCTGTGGATATTTCAGTCAGTTGAAACGGTAGATAAAGAAAAGGCAAATATGTAACATATAAAGGTAAATTCATGAATATTTTAAAATGATTTATATGTTAAATGTAGCCTTATGGAATCTAATGAATACTTGGACCTTTGCGGGGAGTTGGTCACAAGCGCAAGGCCGAAGCTAGAGGGAGGATAAGTGTCGGAAAACCTCTCCATATTCATACCTTACATTAAGTTCTCCCTAGGCATCCATTAATAGTTCCATGTAGAGTAAATAATTGCCAGATATTTTACATGCTACTTCAAGAGGTTCTGGGCGTTTACATATTTTATAAAACTTCTTGGTACTTTAATGTTTTCCCTCACTGTAATGCGGATAATCTTCAGCTGGAAAACGTAAGTATCTATGTTTTTGTTTAGCGTGTAACAGAGATATGTAGTAGGTTTGTCTGTTTGAGTAGCTCCGCTTTTTTATTTTCTACTACATCTTAATTTTTAAAGTGTTCGACCACGGCATGATTATCTCTCCGGTGTACGTGCGCGCGTGTGTGCGTGCGCGCTCCTGCGTTTGTAAAATCTCAAATATCTTTCAGGTTTTGCTGGGCCCGTGCATTACACAGCTGAAATATTTCAACATTAACTGTATAAAAATGTAGTTACCAAAACACACCCGATTTAAAATGTTGTACGAATAAATTGGACTATTTTGAATTTGTGTCGGATTTGTCGTGAAAGAGAAAACGCCAAAATCGGATTTAAAATGAGAATGCGTGTTTTAGAATACTATCATTTGAATTAATTTAAAATTGTGAGCTGTGCTTTTTAATTTGTTTATTGATAAAGCTTAACGGTTATTGAGTAATTGTGTTGCTTATTTTATTTCGTACCGGACACGACGAGACCCTTCAGGCTTCCATTTTTATATTTACAATTTTATGAGTTAGTGTATACTTATGTAACATTCTGTATAAAACGTGTTACATCTATTTTATTAAACGGCAGTTCTGCTTTAGCCACTGTTTTGTAACGAACAAAAATATTCTATTTAGAAAAATACGGTATTTGTGGTCTGTCTTCAGCGACGTACTGGTTAAAACGATCCGTAAAACAAATACGCAAATAAAGAAATGAAAACGGAGCCTTTATACACCTTTTTTGGGTGGGATACCTTTGACGTGGTTTTTGTCATTTTTATGTTCGTTTTCGGCACATAGTGATAAAAGAGTGGGCACGCACCTGGAATAAAAAACGGAACGAAACGGTGCCTGTTTAGGGAAAAAATGGAAAGATCAATATCATGTTAAAAGTAATCTTTTTTTGGTTGGGCATTTTCTCAGTGATAGAAAAGCATTACTGTGCATACTGCAGAGTATGTAATGTACAATTTAAATCATGTTAGCAGTTATTTGTGTTTAAAATGTAGGGAGCTCAGCAGTAATATCACATAGTGCAGCCACCGCCAGACATGCAACACAATCATAGAAAAGCTTGTACTATTATTCTGGCATATTAGCACTGCTTGCAGGACAGTTAGACTGTGATGAGAACCTGAATAATAGAGGTGAATTTAACATGTTTGACTGAAATAGCTGGCAAACTGCTGTCAATACAACCATTTTTATTTTGAAATTGTAATTGTCAGTTGCAGTTGGCTGTTCATATTATATTTACATGAAATTAATGTAATAATTGTATTAGTGAAAATGATAATTAAATCATCAGAAATATTGGCAGGTGTTTTATGTTATGGTTGTGAAGCTGGTATTGTCCGCAATGCCCAGCCCCTATTGCTACCATTTTAAGGGGTGGGGCAGGTAAGGCGGAATTTTTCTCCTTCGAACATGGCCATCCTCTGCAGCTTGGACAGGAACCGCAAAGTGATGACGTAACCGAAGGCCTTCTCCTTCTTGTGTCTTGCATTGAAAATGAAGTGGAAAAACGTTAGGTGTGCCTCTCACTATATTCCAGTCGGAGAGTGTTATATTGTTTCGCCTTTTCTTTTTTTTTTCCTTTCCTTTTTTGTTGCAGAGGATATTTTATGTAATTGTCTTTGAGAATCTGTTGCCATGTCATTTAGGTGCATCAGCAAAAACCCTGCGCTATGAACCCAGCAATTTGCCTGGATAGTTGGAGACACTTTTCATTAATGTGTGTCTCAGATTTTGTAGTTGCTCTTTTCCGGTCCAGCTCCCATGCTTATTGTTTTAGCGAGGATCCAGACTCGCAATCTTCTCTGCCATGATGTGTGCATTGTCTCATTGGATGTAGATCTTGCATGCGTCATCAGGCACAATGCATCGCACCGTTTAGCCCTTTTCACCTTCAACATGCTGTCCCTTGATGCTGTTCTTGGTATTACAATAGAAATGGTACCCAAATGGTTGCTGAAGAGATGCTCTGCAGCAGTAGGTGTCTGTAATGCTTTGCTTGTGCTGAATGAGCTATTCAGGGCTGGAGGCTGCAGGAGACCCCCATTGTGTCCTGCCTCGTCAGAAACACTCTGATTGGTGGGGCCATTGTCTCCTACAACCTGCCTTCTAGGTTCCTGTGTATTATGTTTCCATTTGTCGTTGGTCATGAAACTGGAGCTCCACCATTGTGGGAGAGGCAGGGCTTTGTACAGAGGGCAGCAGGCAGCAGTGGACCAGTCTGAATGGGCCGGATTAAGGGAAGCTTGTGCTTAAAAAGCCAACATTCAATTTGAAGTGTCAACAGTGGTTTTAGATCTCAGTGCAAACATGAATTTATGAATATAATCTGCTCATTTAAAAAAAAAAAAAGGTTCATTTTGAAAACCCTGATAAAGTGTGATGTGTTAGTGATGCTGATTTTCTGCTTCCTGTTCCTAATCCTTCAATATTTGCATTGCTTATTGTAGTTCATGGAGGTGTAACGGACACATTTATCTTAAGTCCGTTTAATACGTTTAAGGTCATGTTATAAATTGGACTGTCAGTAAAAAGTATGGAAAAGTGTATAGTTTATTGATAGAGAAATGGTTTAGAGTGATTTGTGCTGTCTTACACAATATAGCCAAACGTGTAATAAATCATAGGGTTTAAAATAGTAAATGTATATAGATATGTTAATTAAAAAAAAGTCAATGCTATTATTGACTCAGTTTTATTGTATAAAATATTAAAAAGGTTGAATGCCAGCCTGTTACTCATATGCATTTTAGTTCATTTATTTGTTTTATTTAGTGTAATAAATATTGTAGTAACAGTTAATTTTTGCACAGATGTATTACTAATCTGAACTGCAGATTTTTGGGGTCTAACTTCATAGTTTAGTTCTGATGCTATGCAGTCATACACCTTCCCATGCTTCCATAAATCTTTGTTTAAACAATGCTGGTATATTTTTTAGACTATCAAATGAACAGATATTTTGTGTGTTTTTTTTTTTCTTGGGGTCAGGGTTATTTCAGCCTTTAAAAAAGCTAGAATATGTTTGGGCACAAAGAAATCGAAATGCCACAATAATTGCAACTTAATGATATTGTGCATAGACAGTGGGTGAAAGGGACATGTAGCTGGACAGATGACTATGCGTCTGTTGTTTAATACTGTTTAATGTATATCCAGTGGAAAAGCTTTAATTTCCCATCATCAGATAAAGACAGGCACAACGGTATTGATTGATAGCTAGTGCTGCCATGAGAAGAATGTGGGTAATTTACACAGAAGATGACCGATAACACAAAAGAACCTTCTGAGGAAAATGGGTAGAAAACTTTTAATTAGATTTCAATACCAGACACCTTAACTGTTTCATTATGGGGGAGAAAAATCAAATAAGTATCTCTGTAGAATGACAAGTGAAGGCCTTTCATTCTGTTGCAGTGTGGAATGTGCAGATGGTAGCCGCTTTAAAGCAAACTCAGCTTGAAACTGTAGCCATATTTACGGTGTTATTGTGCAAGTGTAAGGATAATCATCTACTATTGATCTTAGCAAATCTTGGTATAGATGTGAAAGGTGTTGAATGTAACTGAGATATCATTTGTTTTTGACAGTGACAGGACTGAAGGACTTTGTTTCAGTCCAGCACACCAAGCCAACCCTGGGAGCAACATGAAGAGCTCTGCATTACCACAGGAAGATGGTACAGTCACCTCAGTGGGTTGTGCCTTGGTGAGTTCCTGTAGACTCCACTGTATAGCCTGAAGACAAGGATATTTCCCTGGCCTCCTCCTCACGACTTTGCCTCTGAAGGAGCCCAAGCCTGGCTGAGACTGAGAGTGCAGTGTTATTTAAATGGCCTTGGCACTGCCCCTTGTTTTCTCACCAGCTCTTTGTTCCAGCTGAAGAATTTCATTTTATTTTATTTTTTTTTTGGTCAAGCCTTTTTGGTGTTGTATTCCTCTGTCCATATTGTGGGATATTCACTGGAGATAATCAACCCCCGAACCAAAGCAAATTCAATGGTATTTTACTGTTAAGGATTATAGCCCCCCATCTACCTGCACAGCCTACAATGAATCCCCTCTGCTATTGGGTGAAGGTGCATTTGCTGCTCAGTACTTTTCTAGGCCTGTGTTTGGGGCTGGAGTTTACGGGGGCTCCAGGCCAGTGGGCTCGCTACCTGCGCTGGGACGCCAGCACCAGAAGTGACCTGAGCTTTCAATTTAAGACAGATTTATCGACTGCACTGCTCCTGTATTTTGATGACGGGGGCTATTGTGACTTCTTGCAACTAATGGTGGTGGAGGGGAAGCTTCAGCTGCGGTTCAGCATTGACTGTGCTGAGACCACCATAGTCTCTGACAAACAAGTCAACGACAGCAACTGGCACTTTGCTATGCTCAGCAGGTATAACCTGCGGACTGTCCTGAGCCTGGACAGTGAGACCAAGGCTGCTGAGGTCAGACCACAGCGGCAGTACATGAAAATTGTCAGTGACCTGTTCCTGGGAGGTGTCCCACAGGACATTCGCACATCAGCCCTGACACTGCCCCTGGTGAAGGAGCAGCCACCATTCAAGGGAGTTATCATGGACTTGAAATATGGGAACCAGGAACCTAAACTACTCAGCAGCCAGAGAGTGGGCCTAGACATGGAGGGTTTGTGCTCAGAAAACCCCTGTGAAAATGGGGGCAGCTGCTCTGTGGTGGATGGAGAGCCACTCTGCGACTGCTCAAAAACTGAATATGTGGGCCGCTTCTGCAACCAAGGTAAACTCTTCCTTTATTTTCTCCTTAGACTGTTCTTTTTTGACTATTGCCCTATTCTCACATTTCATTGTTTGATTGCAAAAATAGCAGTTTTACTGGTGGGGCTAACTTTATCTTTGTTCTGGTTCTAAATAAAATGTTTTTTTGGGAAAAGGGTTAGGGGAAAGTCATTTTCATGGAACCCATACAAGTGTTTACTGCCCTTCCTTGGTTTGTCTTCTGACTCCTCCTCAGCTTACTTGATTTCAACTGGTCCTATTTTTTGCAGCTTAACCGGAAAAGTGTCTATAGAATGCTGTATTCTTTTTTTATCCAAGAATATAAAAAGATATTTTTTATCATTGTTGAACACTTACTCTAACCTGTCTTTGATGTGCAGTCTTACTTCCGAAGATAGCTTTCTCCCTGAGGGACTCAGTGTAATTTATTTTCAATGCATTTCATGATGTGTATCAATGGGTTACATTTCTTGACTAAGAGTGAGTTTTCTTTTTCCCCCTCTTTTATCAATATTTATATTGGACTTGCTGAAAATCTTAAAATTCATGAGAAATTGTCTGTCAGAATTTTGTCCATTTGTTGTGCACTCTTTTTTTTCTGTTTCCCAAAACGGTGCATTAGAATACTAGTTCAGTTGTAGAATGACAGCCATTTTAAATGCATCTGTTGTTGTTGTTGACCATAAAGCCAAAGCAACACTTTTTACATATGAGTGGTATTAAAAAAATTAAGGTAGTATGATAAAAGTATGTTTGTCTATGTTAACCTGCATTGTTTTGCTGGGTGACCTAAAGGCTGTGTTTGGCCTACACTCAATGGACATAATGCATGCATGTGAATTAAAACCCTTTCCTTGTCTGTTCAGCGCTCTGTGTCACTGCCGTGAGAAGAGCACTATATAAAAATAAAATTGAATTGAATTGAACATAATACTTCTGCCAACAAGACTTTCTCAAATCACTCTGGCTTATATCTTCAAGCCAGTATATGTCATAAATTGACTTTATTATTTCATTTTTTTCTAATCAGATTTAGCAATTAACATTTTTCTGTTAAATTTTTCCAATGGTTTTTTAAATTAATGTTATTTCTAAATAGCAATATATTTCTTCATAGCAGTCTTTTATCGCTAGTATGTTTTTCTGTGTGTTTTTCAATAGGACTTAGTAGAAATGCAAAATGTTTCTTTCCCTTAGCTAGCAAAGTCACTCATTGGTATATGATCAGTGGCTAAACATACATATATCTAACAAGACCTGTTGTTCTCTCTTGCAAATTTAGTTTGATCTTGTGTGCAGAGGCACATGGGTTTATCCTGCTGGTGTAAATCTTCCTTCCACTTTAAGAAGTCCTTCAGTTGGCAGTGCTTAAAAAATATTAAGACCCACATCTGACATTTTCACTGCAGGAATGGCCACTGTTGAGAAGGGTGACCTGGTTAGCATGTAAAATGGCTGAGTAACATTGCTACACTAGTAATTAAAATGAATACTGTGAAGCAGCAGTTGTGCTTGTGCCTTGACTTCCTGCCATTCCGGATGCAAAGAGCAAGCTGTTCTTGTGCTGTATTTGTTGGAAGCAGCATTCATTTTAGGCTCTGACCCCGTCGTGGCTCGAACATCAGCACAGATTCGTTGGTTGCGAGGTGGACAGGCATTCCCAGTTGATTTATTACAGTTGGGATTTTTCTCTTGTTACCTTGGCTCTGTCCTGCAGCCTGCTGATAGGGGACTCAAAGTATAAAAGCATCTTTCACGAGCTTGGTCTGTGAACATGAGTTCTGGCAGTCCTAGAAAATAACCTTGTTTATGGAGCTCCAAACAATTTTGTGTGGATGGCTGAGGAACCTCCTCAACAAGTGATTGGGTGCTGTGAATGAAAGATGAGTGCACAGAAACCCCACCACACATCTCCAGCTGGGAATATATTGTGGCACCGGAGTGTGGAGATTTCTCACTCTGCAACAGGGCATCGCTGCCTTTCGGTAGACCTTCTCAAACTGTTGTTCTAGTGTGTAAAATTGCACAGTGCAGATTCACCAAGGATACAAACCAATCTCCCACCTTTTCTGAAGTCATGCAAATTCTCCTCCTTCAGTCACACCCTGGTAATGCTTATTATTGTCAGTGTCGTAGAAATAATGACCAATGAAGCAACCTGTCATAAGGGTAGGTGCAGTTTGCTATTCCGTATTCAGCGGTACTGCACCTTCAACATAAATGTGTGAATAAAGTGCACATTTATCATCATGATGTTTGCAGTTAGTAGATACTTCAAAATAGGCTACATAACTTTTTTCGTGATAAAGGATGCTGTTGCTTGTGAAATAAAAAAGGTTCATTTATTATCTTTTTTATTTATTTTTTTCTTTTTCAGTTACTAGTGTAACATGACAGCCAGGCTTCAAACAGGAAGTGAGTCTGGATCACATGAGACAGATGGCATAGAAAGGCCACGAATCAGCTGCTCCCAGATGTGATACAGGGACTTCACACCATCTTTGGGCAGACTGGAATAGCTAGTCTTTGGCAGTTCACTTCATGTTCAATCTCTTATGCCAGCAGGATTGTGTTGCATTTGTGGTAGGTCCAATTCTGGTGCCAAGTATAGTTGTGAACTATACACCTATAGTTTGTCCACAAATAATATCGTGGGTGAGCTATAATTCATTTGGGTTAAAAATTAATATTTTTCTGTTTAAGCACAGAATGCAGCTTTAATATAGCTATAATATTTTGTTCTACTGAGATACTTAAAATGAGGGAAACAGCTCAGGTCTAACTTCAAATTGCTTCTGGAAAATGAAATGATTTTGAATTGAAGTGCCAGAATGAGTATGAATTAAGGTTCTCTGTTTTCCTTATTTTATTTTATTATATTTTTTTACTGAGCTGAGACATTTCTTCACAGAAACAACTGAAAAATTGTATGTCAATTGATAAAAAGCAATTAATTGAATGGTAGGAGACATAAATTAAATGAAGCCTAAAAGCTTCCCTACTGGAATTAAAGAAACACACAAGAAAATGTTAGATGCAGTAAAATAATCTAAGAAAGTAAGTCAATAAAAATGGGGGAAAATGCTTTAAGGCAGTAAATTTGTGATTTCAGGCTGATATGTAAACATTATATGTAAACAAAATGTTACACATTATTTATACATACATACATACATACATACATACATACACTGCCTGGTCAAAAAAAAAAGTCACATACTCTATTTTGTTGGACCACCTTTAGCTTTAGCACGGCACACATTTGCCATGGCATTTCGATAAGCTTATGCAATGTCACAACATTTATTTCCGTCCACAGTTGCATTAATTTTTCGCCAAGATCTCATATTGATGATGGGATAGTTGGAGCGCTGCGAAAAGTCTTCTCTGGCACATCCCAAAGATTCTCAATGGGGTTAAGGTCTGGACTCTGTGGTGGCCAATCCACATGTGAAAATGATGTTTCTCTCATGCTCCCTGAAGCACTTTCACAATTTGAGCCAACCCGATGAATCCTGCATTGTCATCTTGGAATATGAAGGAAAAATCCATTGATGGAAAAACCTGCTCATTCGGTATATTCAGGTAGTCAGCTCACCTCATTTTTTGGCCACGTAACGTTGTTGAACCTAGACCTGACCAACTGAAGCAACCCCACATCATAACACCAAGTTCAGTCCAGGTGGTGACTTTTTTTGGCTAGGCTGTGTGTGTGTGTGTGTGTGTGTGCTGCGGGTGTGGTTTTTATCACAATCATACACATCAGAGAATTGTGCTGCAACTTTAATTTATGATCAGTTCTGTTTAAACTAGATACATGCATAGAAACATACATGCAACCGTCTATTGCTTAATCTCCGTCAGGCACTGTGCATTTCCAGTGTTCCAGGCCCCAGTGACATTTCATGAACTGGCCTATTCCTGAAGGCCTGCATGGGGGTGGCTTAATGACATCTGACAAAACCGATTTGGATGATTTGTGAGGGGTATTTAAGAATGCGATCTTTTTTCCTCTGAAATGTTACACATACCTTAAGAGCTCTTAAGAAGGATGGATTAAATGTGCTCCACGGCTTGTAATAGGAATGAACAGCTGTGTGAACGGTATGCTGTGGGACCATGCGCCTCAGTCTGAATTGCTTCAAGACTGAATTAATATCTAATACATCTCTGATTACTGAGTACTGAAAGCATTTAATGGAGTTTGACTTAATTAGGCTCTTGTTAATTTCCTCTGTTAATAGCTGTTTATGCCAAAGGCTTACAACAGCAATGTACCTGTTTAGAGATTTCAGACAAGTTTCATGAAAAGGTGAGATACAAGTCTGTGGGGTTTTTTTTGTTTTGTGTACCGCGGTTCTTGTGACCTACTGAGCCGTATAACTAAAATTACCAGCATTCGACAAAGCTGAAAATGTGCGTGGTTGACTGCTCTAAGTTACTAAGTCCAGCTCGTCAGTTTCGCTCGAGTTCTGTAGCTTTGCTTGTTCTTTGGAATGGCAGGAACTGAGCAATAACCAGCTCTTAAAATGTTGTGTATAAGAACCAATCTGCAGTGAAAATATTTCATGTGTGAAAGTCGAGCAGTCTAAGCCTCATTCTAGCCAAAGTATTTTGACTCTTTATATAGTGGGGATTGGTTCCGTGTGTGTACTTCTGCCTCAACGCTGCGCGTTAGTCTATGTGTCTGTTGCCATTGTAATCCTCGCTTGAAATTTTCTCCATTTTCCGGTGTGTTGATGAAAAATTCTGAGTTGTTGACAGGAGAGAACAAGGCTGATAAGTGTGTACTTTTTCCTCAGATATGAACAAACATGCACAGGGCAAGCACTGCCCTTTGCATGGCTCAAGTGTCTCATAGATTTGCATGATGAAGCCCATGCAAAGATGAGCAGAGTGATTCTAATGTTGCCTTATTTTTCCTCTTTATTTTTCAATGTGCAATCATGACAACAGAGGTGAACAGTGTGCCAGGTGAGTTTGACAGTACGGAAATACACAAGATTTATAGCTTTGAAAGCTGAAATCCAGCGATCTGCCTAAAAACCAGGAAAAAAAACCAATTTATTAGTGATAGTAGTTGATGTAGTATTGATATTGTGTGCGACTTAATTTATAATTAGTTTTAGTTTGTGGTGTTACGGTTAAAATTTCATAGATAAAAGAGTGAATCGGGAATTCATGTTATTTTTTGTAAAAGTTAGTTGTGCTGGTCAATGTAATGTCACACGCAATTTCAAAAAGATTTCTGATACTATTGTGTATACAGACCTACTGACTATAATCACCTGAATGTAATGTGGTAGTGCTGTGACTGAGGCTTCCTCTTGAGTGTGATTAATGCCATGCTTTGCATCTCAGTAAAACATGTAGCAACACGATATATAAATTATTGACACGTGCACCACGTGTCCTGAATCCTTCTTTCTCTCTCCCTCTTTGGTTCTTTCAAGGTTTCTCACACATGATGATGGCTGAACAAGGTATGCCTCCTTCTTTCTTCCTTTGCCTTTTGCTACCATCATACGTTGCTTGCGTAGGTGATCTTATTAATGTTGCGATGAACGCTTTTCCACTTTCTTTTTGGCTTGCTGCGCTGGTATAATTGTTTGTCAAAGAAAATATTAATTCAGTAAAAGGAAAGATAAAACAGTGTTACAAGTGAAGGTTTTTCTTTACTCATAACAGC
Source organism: Heterotis niloticus (assembly GCA_018136845.1). Lineage (NCBI taxonomy): Eukaryota > Metazoa > Chordata > Actinopteri > Osteoglossiformes > Osteoglossidae > Heterotis > Heterotis niloticus. The sequence goes on along the minus strand of CM030895.1, from coordinate 29,780,480 downwards.
AGCCATAATTAATATAATGCCTTTATACATGCTCATTACCTTACCTTAGGTTATAATTGCCTTTTCTGTGATTGAGACTTTAGGTTGGATATGTAAAACAGGCCATATTTAGCATATAGTCATTTGGGGTGTAAAAGCTAAAGCTCTGCTGAAGGACTGTACCGACCTGGATTGATCAAACTGGGCTGTTACTGATGCTGCGTTGATATTTGCTTTATGTGTTATAAATGAGTATCCCGTCTGCTGTCTGTGCTCTGTTCTCAGTCCCTCTTCTTACAGCTTTCTCTCACTTTCTCTATTCCCTCTGAACCTTCATGTCCGGATTTCTTCTTCTGGATCTGGATCTCTGTTCATTTCCGTAGCCAAAAAAGGTACTGCTGTTCTTTGCTACTTTCTCTTTGCTTTTTAATGTGTTGTCAAATTAATACAAACGTATGTTGGTAGCTAATGGTTTTATTGTGCTTTTAATGTATGCATTTCTGTATTTAGTAGCCCCATCCGAGTGATAGTGCATCGAGGATGCTGTGATTAAGTAATAATTGAATAAGCCTTAACTGAATAGGGGGGGAAAGCCACATGCTGATTGCTAGAGTCCTGAAGGGTTGTTCTAAATGCTTCCCTTCTTGCTGTATCTACAGTTTGGTTAATGTGCTCAGATCACAGGTGGCATGAAATTTTCAGGTATTCGTTATTCTTTGGATTGCTTGCTGTGCTGTTCTCTTTGTTATCCATTTGCTGTTTCATAATATATACACTACCTGAGCTGGGTGGAATATACACTGATGTCTCTATTCCCTGTATAGAAAACCATTTTGGGATCATTTTGTTTTTCAGTTGATTTGTGTGATCAGTATGCTGTCTTCATTTTCTGCTTTTAAACTGTAGTGTTGTTTTTATTTATTTATTTTTTTTAGTTGACAGTGTACAGTAAACAGAGCATTAATTGGGTATTACGGTGGTCTTTGCCCCCACACTGGCTTTGTTCTGGAAGGTTAGCACTAAGGGAGTATAAATCAAGTAGTGTGGTTAACTCCCCACAGATATTTTATGTTAAGAACAGTGCTACTCTATTCTAGGTTTCTCTTTACAGTGCATTTTGAATGACTTAAGGTACACAATACTTCAGTGAATGTTTGCTGTTCTCTGAAATCTATTCCCTGAGTTAAACAGGGGTAGAGGTGCTTTTTTAAATTATTTGAATAATTTATAGTTGTTTTGTGTAACAACCAATGTTGGACCGGCCCTGGTGTTTGTGATGTGGTCATACACAATTATGGTGCCTACAAGGTGAAAGGCAGTCCAGAGTCTTTGGATTTCCCTGAACAGAATGCAGCTGACATTATCTTCTCATTTTGAATTATAACCAGACAATGTGTGATACTGTCAACAATCCCCAGCATTTCTCCATACAGTTGAAAAGATAACCTTGCTTTGAAATGTGCTTCTGAAATAGGCACAGGTAGTGCAAGTTTAACTTCTGTTTTACCAGCTGTTCTGTTCCGCTGGACGGTACGAAAATAGTCACTTGGTACATTTAGGCACTGCCTGACCAGTGAAAGGTAGTCACAGTGAATCCAGTTGATGCTTGCTGAACTGAATGCTGACCAGCAGCTACCAGGTTGTAATGCCCCAGCACCTTTTCTTCCGCTACAGGCTTAGCACTGGTGTCATTTGTATTTGCCGGTGGTAATTTTGTAATAGATTATATTATGAATTTTTCCCCCTTTTGAAAAATTCTTGTTTCCAATCCTATGTAAAGTTTGAAGTCAAAAGATGGTCATATTTGGCACATGGTATGATATTGTATTGCGACTGTCCATAATTAGAAAAGTATATGTCACTGTGTGCATGTTTTTAAAGAGATTGAATAATGGATTACCAACACCAGCTGGCTATGGTTGCCCTGGGGTTTCTTTCTCTGTCCAAACTGACATTCTCATAGAGGAGCATGTCTGTGGCCCTCTGTCAAACATGGAAGTTCTGCCTGGAATCCATCAACAAACACTCTCATGTTTGTAAACCAGGGAGCTTTGGGGATCCCCACGCCTTCTTTCCTCAGACTCAAGTGGAGTGTTGATTCCCAAACATTTGTGCTCTACAGAAAACATGCTGGGTATTGATTTTAGCTCTCCACTCTCATCTGCCAGGGATTTCCTTGCAGCTGCCCATTGACTTTCCCCAGTCACTACAAAGCCTTTTATGCTGCTTCTGGTAGATAAGGAAAGGCATGTTGCTAGATGTTAGGAAGTGGAGGCACATACATGGTGACAGGCCCACTGTACGTGGAATATATACTGGGCTTCTTCTGATGGAGAAGGTAAGCGTTATGTGTTCTTTCTCCTGTGTCGCAGTTGTGCACACTAACTGGACTGTATTGCTCCTCTCATATGAACCTGCCAGAAGGTTGTGTGTTCCTGTTTCATTTGATTGCATTTCTCTTTGGAGCCCAAATATGAGTTTGGTTGTGTGTATAACGAAATGTCACCGTTGTGTTGTTTTGGACATCTTAAATCGACTAGTTTAAGTCTAAGTGGAAATGAGGCCTATAAATACCTGTTCTTTATCAATGTGACACTGTATTAAATCCTAGTTTCTAGCATGTGATGACATGCAGCACCAAAGGATGTATCAGTGAGCAAAATGGATGCAATCTTTGAGGAAGGATGAAGGGGTCGAGCCATGTGGCATGCAGATGAGCTCACACGAGGACTAATGAATTGTGAAGCCATTATGCAAATTAAATGCTAATTAGCCAATCAGCTTTGGTTCTATTAAGGCTGCTCTGTTCACTCACCTTGAGAAGACATTAATAATCAAACACTGATCGGCTGTGAACCTGACGTTCGGTGCTGTTTTCACTGTTGTTTTAAGGACTTGGCCCTTTTTGTTACAGGGTACATAGAAGATGGTCAAATTTATGATTCCTTGACAGTTCTCCACACAACTGAAATATGTGGGACTCATTTTCTTTGCTTTAGCTGAGGTACAGAATTGTGTTATTGGACTGTAATTCTTTAATTTTAGAGGTTAAATGAGAGCTGTAGTGCTGGGTCAGTTCATAAAATGCTTGAATATACATCATAAGCCGCTGAAAAACTGCTTTGAATGCATCAATTTAGAGACATCAATGAATGCTTTGTTCTTGTATCTAAGAATGGTATGATGAATGAGTTTTCAAAGTAATCTTTCTTGCTTTGCATCATCCCTTGTCAAGTTTTCCTGCCACTACTTGCCTCCAGACAAGGTGTCATGCTTCTTACTGCAGGGACCGCTAAGAATAAAGCTTCTGTTTCTTTTTTACATCTCATTACTTTGCTTGTGGACCTCTCGCTGTTGGACATATCTCCAGTGTTTTGCAGCTCACATGTTTTTCAGTACCTTTAAGAATAAGCAGTTTTTGGAAATGTTCATTTCATGCTCTTTGGTGTCAAAGGCACAGCTATATTTTGTGATATTTGTGTATGTACGTGTTGTTGGCCAGTTTAAAGCAGACTTCTGCATATAAAATGCACAAAGCAAATTGATGCAGACTTTTGTCATACACTCAAATGTTATGCATTTTAGATTTGAAAGCTTGATTCTATCTGTTGTGTAAATCCTCTATTACTATGTTTTACTGGCACTTGGAGGGCTGGAAGACTTCCTGTTCCTGCAGCTGACTAACTCATGGGTTGTGACTGCTGCTGAGACCTACTGCTTGTGCCCTAATTTAGTTATCCCTGTAGGCTCCTCTGTTGTTGTGTCCACTAAATCTTTTCTTTTTGCTTCTGTTTTTTTTTACTGGAAAGGAATAAATTTTTATACAGCATTTGGAAGGTGTTTATAGTCAAGGTAATGAGCAAATGTCTCCCAACAGCTTGTGGCAGCAGCGTAGAAAGATCTTTGCTTTAGCCCCTCAATATTCTACATCAGTGTTGTCACACAGCTGACCTCCTACTCTTGGTCGTCTGGCATATGTCAGCCACAGGACACTCTTTGGTTGTTGGGTTCATTGGCCCAGGACAGGTTTTGGGAATTTGGCGGGTGTCTTGGATGATGTCTCTGCAGTTTGGCCCCAAGCATGGCCAGGCTCCTTTTGGATAATTGGAATCTAGTGGAATGCGTGTCTCCTACCAGCATAACCTCATCAGTACCTCACTGATTCATTCAGCTGCATGACAAGTACACCTGTAAGTGACACGATAGGGCTCTACTGCCACCCGTCTGACTAGTGTCAACACCCAGACAGAAGAACATATTTCGTAATCCATTTTTTCTTGAAAGAAGTTGTGCAAGTAATTGCTTCATTTTCTGCAGGATTACACCTGGCAGGATCAGCCACCATGCACAATGCCCTGCTTTTCTTCTCTTAGGAGCACAGGCCCAAGTGCTGTTTGTTGTTTCCTTGTCTGATACAGAGAAGCACCCTTACTGGAGAAGACAAATCTGTCAGTTACTTCAAATTATTTCTGAGGGCTTATTGTAAGGAGTGTTATGTTTAGCCAATTAATATGTGCATCCATTTGCTAACGGGGGAAAAGTGACATCAAATTTTAGGAAAGACATGCTGCAGTGGTCACAACAAGGAATACATAAATAGCAAAGCTTTGCACATAACTTGAAAAAGCTTTTTAGCTGTCTGCAGTAATGTGTTGTAGCGATATGGTACAAACTGACATTACAGTGAAATGGCCACTGTGATCTCCATGTTTTCATTGAAACTATCATTTGAATGGGCTATCCCATTGTGAGTTAGCTTATCAGGCCTAGTCCAACATTACTGTCACAGGCCACATCCAGTCTCCCGAGGATGAGATAAAATTTGAGTAAATCATTCTCCTGCATTGAGCTGTACTGGGAAATCGACCCCTCTGTCAGAAGGTTACAGGAACAAGAGACTGATGTATATTCAACACCTCCAACTCTCTGGCTGAATTGTGTCCTTCGGGGCTGCATAAACCTGTAACACAAGTTCATCATCAGGGTACGGAGGGTATCCCTGTGTTTCCCACTGTATAAAAAGAGCGAACTAGTTGCATTTTTCCCACCAAAGCTGTAAACACTATCTTGACTGCTTGTTCTTCAGTTTGCCAGCTTTTCATTTTTCCATATGTGCTTTATATTCCAATATAGTAAATACTGTATGAGTCAAAGAGTCAAAAAAAGAGTCAAAAGAGTTTATTTGTCACTTACATGGTTACTGGGAACCATATAGCAAAATGTGCTCTGAATTGACAGGAGACTGTGCGTGGTTACATTTAAAGGAAATTTAAGTCACACAGCAACTAGATAAGTAAATAAATGAAACAGTAAATAAATAAATTAAATAAAATAATAAACAGACATTAACAGTGACGAGAAGGAGGGGGGCAGTGAGAGGATATTGTGGACCGTGGTTTTGAGGATTGTGATAGGTTCAAAAGCCTTATGGCCTGTGGATAGAAGCTCCTCCTAAGTCTCTCCGTTTTGGCCATAATGCTTCCGAATCGTTTGCCTGATTTCAGCAGGATGAACAGATGATTGCTGGGGTGAGACAGGTCACCGATGATCCTAGTCGCTCTGGTCCTGCATATGTATGCTTGCATATGCAACTGCCTTGTCTTTCATTGTCCTCCAAAATAATTAAAATGGCATGATACAGAGTTAGGATACTGCGAAAGATTTGCTTTCTTTGTGTATCAGCAGATCTGTCTATGTTACTTTTTGCCTGAGGTTTGTAAGCAGTGTTGTACTTCACTGAGAAAGTGCTAAAACAAGAAACTGTTTCATAGGACCTGGAAGTTGCAGAAATGTAATGTGGGAAAGAGACTAGTTGATTTTATTTTTTAGTGCTCTTAACAGGTAAGAGTTCTGAGCAAAGATCAAGTTTTTAACAGGCAGGGGGTTACATGCATGTAAGGCATAGAGAGCGTTAACTGTCTAGCTAAAGGAGGTGAGAACTGAGGAGAGGACAGCAGAACTCCCAACAGCAGGAAGGGGAGAAAAAAGAACTTCTGGAGGTACGAACTACTACCCACCACTCCTGGGTATTCTGCAGTATTGTTGCAAATGGAAAGGCCCAGGTTCATCCATTATCGTGTAGCTGAAGGCTGGGGGAGATGCGGTGTGTGTCCATGCCCACCAGTGCTCACCTGTTTGAAGTCAGTAGACGGTCATAGAATCCAACAGCTGTTGGCGTGTCCAAGAGTACCTCAGAAAGAGCAAGAAGAAAGAAGGACAACTTGTCAAGTACTGAATTGCCAATTGAGGAAGTTGATTTCAAGTCTAGTTTTAAAAGCTGAAACAAAGGATACATACATTACTGCAGGAAGTACAGCATTCCACAGTTTGGGCTCCCAGTGGCTAAATGCTCTGCCACCCGTAGTTTTCTAGATTCTTTGTGATTACAAGCAACCTGACATCTTCTGAACATAGAGCACGACTTTGATCTTCTCACTAATTATGAACAGAGATGCAAGCCAGTAACAGACCTTTGACCGCATTATGTAAGAAGCAGTGACATCTAAGGTCGCATCTTTATGCAACAGGTAGCCAGTGAAGTGATCGAAGAACTGGATTAGTGTGGCAATACGTCTGGGAACCACTGACAATCCTGGCTGCAACATTCTTCACAAGCTGGAGGGGAGATGTACTGTATAGGCAGGGCAACTAGACATAAGATTTGCGGTAATGAAACCTATTGGAAATGAACGTGTGAACCACCTTCTCAGTGTCCAACCCAGAGAGACAGCGTTTAATCTGAAAATATTCCTCATCTGTAGGCATCAGGTCTTTGTAACCAAGTTAACATAGGGCTTGTAGGAAAAGGTCTGTGTCAAAGGAAGCTTCAGGGTTCCTTGCAGATAATACAATGTTGAAATGTGAATGTGTCAAGATTGAGCAGTGGGAGTTGGGATTTTTTTTTGTCTGAGGAAGAGAATCTGTCTTAATCTGGATTCAAAGCGAGGTAATTGGCACCCTTCTAGGCCATTGGAGATGGAAATGAGTGCTTGGTAGCTCGTACATTTGTAGGCTTGACGCACCGGAAGAGCTATGTCATTAGCATTTGAATGAAAGTTAATACTATGTTTTTCCTGCCGTTACCTGTTAGTTAACATGTAAAAAGAAGAGCAATGGACCCAACACAGAACCCTGAGGTATTATGAGACATCGGACATGCGACGGGGAACTCCTCTCCTCCTGCCACTCACTGCCTTTGTTTTTTTTTGTTGTCTCTTTATAATTTCGAGTGTGGAGCTGTAAATTAGTTGCATTCCTCTAAACCAGGCTCAAACTAAGGTTCAGTCCAACGATGGTGTTCTTACTCCTCCTGAAATGCTATGCTGCCCACTTTGTGTCACAGTAAGTAGTTGATTATTAAGGCACATTACAGCACAGAGCAGATATGCAGTCGAGACTGGAAAGTAGCAAATCTCTCTGAAATTGTTAATGCAATAGGCAGTCAAACCAGAGATGTGATATGCTGAAAACTGATTTTTCTTCTGGATTTTGATGAGATAAAAGCAGGTAATGGTATAAGTACGAGTGGGTCAATAGGTCCTGTCCACCATTGTGGATGTGGCCAGAGGTCACTGAACAGCTGCAGGTCACAGGAAGTCTTGGCCTTAAAGTATCGAGTGAACTTTATTAAGCAGAAATGGATTTTAAAATCATTTCACAGTGATCTGAAACAAATTATACAGTTCTTTTTAAAAACTATATAATATTAAATTTGTCTACAATGCACACCTTAGTGACTACCATCTACAAATTCAGATAATATTGAATATACTGCATTGATTAAAAAGATATTTTCAAAAATTATCTAGAAAAAATGTTCACATTCTAGGGTGTTATATGAAAAAGGGACCAACTGAAATACAGAATGTCCCAATGGACGCAGGGAAACATGAAATTCATAGATCATCTAGGAAATACATGTGTCCCTTAAGTTTTCATTGCATGGTAATGAAGTGCAGACTGTACCTTCTTTTGCTCTTATTTTGTGGCTTTCTGGCACAAAAAAATTGCATTAATATAGCAAATCATTCCACTTTCACTGATGTAAGGTACAATCGCTCTCTGTGCTAGATAAAACATTTTGTCTTGCATAAAACTACTTTAATACAAAGCACTTGTGAAAGTACATTTTGGATAGAATAGGCACAGAATCATTTTACTTTTAATGTCCTGAATCGATATACAAGCTTTAAAATGACTGCTATTTTCAGAAATTGATTTTGATGCAAACAAAATTAAGAACTTAATGTTTTCTTGAGTAATAATGAAGATGTTGAGCACAGTACATTGTCTTAACTTTCCTGCAACTCTTTTGTAGACACATAAAAATTTGTGTGGTGCCCAGGTTTTGCCAACTTTCAAGACTGATGTTCCCCCACCCCTTGGCATTCTATGAGTGTTTGTGAGTGAAGCCCCTCTCCTGCGGGTAATCAATACTGCTCTCAAGCGGAACGTTGCTGCCATGGCAACCCCTATACACCCCCCCCCAGCAAGAGATACAGCCTCATTGGCATGCAGACTGCTGGGGCAGACTCAGAACAGGGCAAATCTAACTGAAGTGGACACACTTGTGGGCTGCGTGCTCACTTGTGAGCCAGTGTCTTGCGTCTGAAGAGGAGGGCCCTCCTGAGGCACTGGGTTATTCCAGGCCTTGACCTTTTGTCTCTAAGCTCATGCTGCTTTACACAAACTGGAGTCTGTCACTCATATCTACAGCTGCAATTGCTACATGCATGTGGCAACCTGCCTTGGCCAATGTGGGGCAAGATGGCCCCATGTGGGTCATGCATGACCTTTCTCTACCTTTCTGTACACCCACTGCTGTGTGGCATGTTGCTCTCCTTGTGTTTTGTCAGCTTCTGTTTTACGGTTTGACATGAGGCTTTAAAGAAAAAAGGGTTCACTATTGTATGCTTATGTTTGGACTGCCATGCGTTTTATTTACACACTTAAACTATACTGAGTTCACAACAAAGCTTGTGCAATTCTGATAATATAAAATGCGCACATTTAACTTTATCAATAGGGATCAATAAATGTAACAATGACTGCATGATTTAAATCTCTGTTGAAATCACATTTTATGGAGATTAATACCAGAGCTTCGTAGTCTGGCACAAATGAATGTCCTTGAATATGAACTAAATGATCCTAAATCACTAACCCACTGGAGCAGAAAGAGGTTGATTAGAATAATTAACAAATGGTAATTTCGGAATTAAGATTATGAACTGGATTCTAAAACCAAGCCAAATTATTTGGCTCACAAGAATGCTCTTATGCATCTGAAGTGTTTTACTGCTTTTTTCAAGTCTTATCTTTGTAAATATTTCTTCCAGGATATACTGTATGGAGTCTTAATTTATTTTCCTAAATAGCAAGCTTGTGCTAGTATGACACCTTCTGGTTAGGTGTCGGATAATCACATGTGGTTATGACAGCACAGGTTTGTGGTGTTTCTAACGTTTGTGGAGTGGTCTGATTCCCCCCCCTTCCTTGTACATGCATCTGGAGATCACATTATGGGTGACAGAAAACAGCTTATGCTCCCTCTGAAAGAACTGCCAAATGGGCCCTTCTAAAACTTAAATAACTCTTTCAAAAATCCTTCAGCTGTTGCTCGCCATTGTCAAAAATGTATGTATATAGTTAATGTTTTTCTTCAAAGTAACTTAAGTGTTAAGCTGCTTAAAATGATTTACCCATTTACAGAGCCGATTAACTTGTAGTGAGGCTGTTTAAGGTGAGGTACTGAATCTGAATCCTTAACCACTTAACCAACTAGTTTTAACCACTGCTTACCTGCTGTCCCAGGTTGCGTGTTAACTATGAAAGTTTATGGGGGAAGGGACATAAAATAGATCATCTTCCTGTATGAACCTCCTTTTGACCTTGAAAAACAAAAGGAAAAGGAGAGGTTGAAGTGGTGGTGAGCATTTTGGTGGATGGGCAAAGATTGGATATCTGGAAATTTCTTGTTTTTTTATGTTATAACTGGATTAAATTTACATCTATTCATGAAACACGTTCTTCAAAGTGACATAGTGATTATTAACTTGTATTTAGCTGATACCTCTGTTGGAGGCAAGCTGCACTGCTAGACACTACAATACACTTCCTACAGTTGTTTTGCCATTTATATACTGGGGCAGTGCAACATTTTCAGTCTCGCTCATTCTTGAAAAATACGTCTTTGCACCAGGGGAGGGAATCATATGAACATGGGGAAAACTGTAAGCTTCACATGTACTGAGCAGGAGTCAAAGCCTCATCTGATTATATATCCCATGTGCTCTGAGGCAACAGTGCTCCCCACTGCACTGCTGTGCCACCCACATTAGAAACAACAGAGACCTACGGGTGATAACCTTCTATGAATGGTAAAGGTACAAGGTCATCTAAGGTCATTTTTCACAGCATGCCTTCCTTGGCATACAAGTCATATAGAGGCATGAGCTGTACTGTCCATTCTGATTCATGAGTTCCACCATGAGTTTCTTGGCATTGGTCTATTCCTCTTGTCATGTGAGCAGCAGCAGGGGGCCAAGTGAACCATTGTCCCATCCCCCGGTGCATGTTGTACAGAAATGTAATAGTGTGTGTATTAAAAATGCATGAGCACCAGTGGTTGAATGAGGATGCAACCTGAGAGCCAAAGCTATTCACCAATGCCCAGGTCATTGCCCAAGGCTCTTTATGCTGCTTTAGTTCACTTAAACGTTTGCTTTCGGGAATTCTGTTTAAGCTTCAGCAAATGGCAGTCTTCTGTGTGTGCCCTAGAGCTGGATCCTAGTTTCCATTTGGTCACCTGCTGCTGCAGGAAGAGCTGGATGTTGACTAATACAATGTATGTATATTTGTTTTCAGAAACTTTCTGTTTGGTGTCACCTGACTGTCAGCAGTGTATTCTATGTGAGATACAGTCAGCCCATTTTAACCAATTAGATGAGCTTTAGATGGGTTTAGCTGGTGGTGTGCTGCTTATCATTGTCCTGCTGATATACTTCTTGAACCCTAGCTTCTTTTCAGGGGCCACAATATCTTATGACAGATTGACAACTGCACCTGTGCACAACCTATTAAAGGAGCAACATGCAATAGGTGTGGCCTGTCAACAAATAGTGAGAGCAGATGTGCCTGTCTGTGAGAAGTGGCTTCTGCTACCTGACCCCATGGGTGAGACTTGTATAGAATATACTGTCTGGCTGTAATTTATCAAAAGGGGTCAGTTACTACCATAAAGTCTTCCCACCCTTTTAAGGTCACCATTAGCCTCTTGTCAGACTCCTTGATAGGCTTTATCCTTGCCTGTTCATCAACATAGATGGTACATTCTGATCTTTGTAATTTGTTGGTGGTACTATATTTCTTACACTTTTCAATCATGATGTTCACACTATTGTATCATAGATGTAATGCCTTTAAAATGTTTTATCTCCTTCTCCTCATATGTACCTTTCAACAGTAAGATCCTGATGATTTTCTGTTAGCTCTTTGTCTGCATCATGCAGCCAAGGAACTGTTAGGGTAACCCTGCAAAAACAACTGATTTTATTTTTGCCTACTCAAAATCACTTCAATGCTCAGGTGAAGGTTAATTTCCTTTGTAAAGTGTATACATGTTGCAATGCAATGTTAACACTAAAGGCAGATAAATTCCCTGTGTAATAAATTTTACATATACAATATTAAGCAATCCCTCAGTCTATGAATATAATGCATTCATGGGAAGCCAAAAATTTCTAAATCATTAACTCAAATAGTAATTATTACTTTTAAGCATTCTGACAGCCTCAGGAATGAGTCTGTGGGGAGTCAATCTATAAAAAATAAGAGATGTATTTGAGCCATTTTGCAGACTAGTGGTGACCCAGATGTATCAGTGCAGTTATTTTATATTTTTTAAAACATGGATTTATTCTGAATTTGGTATCTGCGTGAAGGTGTCGCTTGCTAATGCCAATGATCAGCTTGTTGTGTTTTAAGCCTGGAGGACTCAAGGTTAAATGAGATCCCTGCTTTAGGTCCAAAGGAGAAACCTTAAATGATTGGTGTTAGTTTCCTGTCAGTATACTGAGACACTACCTAACAAAACATGCATAACCGTAACTGTCCAACCAAGGTAGTGCCAGAGTTCATAAACATTTGTTTAGTAAAGTAACATGGAAGATGATGGACGTTGCTTCTCAGTTGGCTCTCTTGAAATCAAAATAGGGGTTTAAACGTATTTCACTGAGATGTTTCCTTAGTAGTAAAATAGTGAATGCAGGTAGAAAAAGTGACAAGTCCTTGGAGAAAATCTCCCAGCATGTGTCCAGAGACCCATGCAGGTTTACTGTGTAGACAGGTGTTCTTCAGTGCCTCTGGTCCACAGGGAATCTTCATGATGTTTATAAGCCCATAAAACCATATCTTCCCACAGCACCATGAGGGTGAAAGAGATTTAATTTTATTGTCTAGATGACTCAGCTAGTAAGTCGCTCAGGCAGTAAGTACCGGCTGCTGTTCACTGAAGACACAGACTGGATGTTTAGTGGGATGCTGCTTCCCTGTGTGTTGCCAACTAGCATTGATGCTGTGTGATGCAGAGTCAGCATAACATTGGGACATTTGTGTAAGAAAGCCAGTAGGCCTCTTTCTGGCACTGAGAATATTGCTTTGTGCTGCTAATGAATTGCATGTGATAGAAAATTTAGTGTTCTACTGTCCAGATAATCTGACCTTCAGGATGTCCAGATAATCCCACACATGGCATTGGGGTTTGGAGTCTTCCTTTTTACAGTGGTTAGAAGAAATGGTTATATTAGGACCTGAAATCATTCTGTTGATGTGACTGGACCTGCAGTACAGCATAGGCCTAAGCTTGGTCAGCAGAGATGCTGTGTGAGGTGAAGGTTGGTAGAAAATGTCTTATCATGCACTGTATTGTAGTCACTGATAAGTCTTTAAAAATGAACATCTGATTAATGTATGTATTCCTTTTAATATTCCATAGGTTTTTCCTTTTAGTATTTGTTTAATGCATAAATATGATGAAGTATCTATACCATTTCACCCTGTATAATTTTTGAAATATGAAAGAAACACTGAAATCTGGAATCAGATTCTATGGTTTGCCAGAATACAATATATACTCATTCCTTTAATTAGCCATTTTTTTCCTTCAATTTAGACATTGTCCTTTAAACAGGTTGTCATCTAAATGTGGGTAATGGTCCTTTCAGCAGTTATTCAAATTTATTTAGCCAACACCTTTGACCAAGGTGACTTATAATGATGAAGTTTACAGTGATTTCCACATTAATACAACAGGTTATTCTTAAAGAAGCTTTTCAGAATTAGCTTGCTGAAGGGTGCTAGAGTAGGCGTAAGAATGTGAAACACTGATGCTCAAATGGGAGTGTTACTTCCCTAACCAAACTACAAAACCTGCTGCTCCAATGGTTTCTTAATGAATTTTCAATAGGAATTGTCCAAGATAGGAAAGGTTATGGCTTGTATCTGAGGAAAACTGAAGTTTTCCTGTTAGAAATTTATTTTATCCCGGTGGACTGTGTTTATGTGTGGTGGTTTGTGGTAGTTTGGATGGAGCAGATAGGGCACTTATGCAGTATGTGTGAGTGATTTAGTAAGACAGAACAATCATGTAGACAGGTGAGCAAAAAAGCTCTGAGAAATACAGAGCGGCTCAAAATTTTGATCAAATTTGCACTGAGCAAAACTCAGTCTGAAAGCTCATTATTGCCATTAGAGCTCAGCAGCCCTTCGTGATCTCAGTTCCTGTAATCTTCCTCTGTTCGAGCTACAACATCTTGAGGCCACTGGCCTTTAACTTCACCATTCCTAGCTGCTCTGGAAGGAGGTGCTGATTCCTCCAAATTATTTTCAGTGAATACTGTTACAGCATTGTTTTATCGTTTTTTTCTGTTGTCATTTATATGCACACTGACCCACAGGAAGAGCTTAAAAGTCAATTGCTGCAAAAGACTAAATTGCTTTTATTTAAATGTTACATAATTTTAAGATTATTCTGAATTTGTAATTAACCCAAGAACCTGGGTAGATCTCGGTAGCATGGATTGCTGAAAGTAGATTATTGTTAACCTGTGCAGAGAAGAGTGTTCTGAAGGGCATAATAATGGTTAAATATTACTTGTGTTACAGCCAGCTGGAATGAAAGTTTTGTTGAGTCACACTTAATATAGCCTCCCAATGCATTTTATATCCACACATCCAAAGTGATCCCTGGGAGAGAATGTAAAACTGCTTTCTGCATGCTTGCTCTGGAGATCAGATGTGATTCACTCAGACTCCTCCACCAGTGCTGTCGCCCAGACTCCTGCCAACAGCCACAGACTGACTGTCAAGGTCTTGACTGCTGCAGTGAGAGGTTGTCACCTTGGTCACCACTTCCCCCATCGATGGTGACATGTGTTCCTGTGCTGTTGCTGTAGTTTGCTCTAACGGGAGCTGTGCTGTATGTGTGCTACACAACTGCCCCAAGTCACGCTGTGGTGGACTACACACATAGGAGTGATGTGTTTATGACAAGTGTGAGTGGACTTACAACCGATGCAGTAAGTCAGACACTGATAAGACCAGGCCATCGGTCCCTAGCACGGTTTTAAGTGGAAAACAGTCTATGTACTGCTCAGGTCTTTAGAAAAGGGACTAGTTTCTCCCATATTTTTAGCTTGTTGGTGCTTTTACAGTGACTGTCATTGTTTGCCTGTTTTCTCTCTGTAAGGTGTGTGGGTGTGGAAGTGGACTGCGATGTTTGTTCAGCAGTGAGCCACATGGACTTCATACGCATACAGTGTGATGGCGCTGGACTGGACCGTGAGGGCAGCAGCAGTCTTTTTGTTACTGGGCTGCAGCTTGGCAGCCTAGTTTTGCTGAGAGTGTTTTTAAACAAGAGTCTGCCCTCACCAATGTGTTCTAGAGATTCTTAGATTCTACTATTACAATGTAGTGAGTCACTTGGTTGGTATTTGAGATTTCATATGCTGTATCCATTGTGCCTGTCAGATCCTTACAACATCCATATTTATACACTCTAACAAGACTTTTGCTTACTACTGTGGAGTTCGTTTCATCTGTTATCTCAGGAAATTGAACTACTGCAGGCCTTTGCTGTAATTCGAAGCACACGAAGCATGCACTAAAGTTACAAATCAAACTGCAGTTAAATAAGGGACATTGTTAAATTACACTTTTGCATTGTATTTGTCATTCTGGGATGTCCCTCTTGTGAACACAGGGGTCCTTCCACTTTGGCATTCACAGCATGGAGTGAGATTTTTAACCCAGCATAAGTGAATCAGGGTTAAGATTTTCACCATGGGGCAAAAAGTGATGTGTGAGGTGAACAAGGTTAGATTCACGCTGTAGTTAACAAAACTAACCTTTTCTTTGTTTTCACAGCATAAAACTTTTTGTCCCTCACTCGATCCATTATTGCTTTGGGCATCCTACCTACACATCACAAATGCCAAGGAATTTTTTTGACATTGTTGTTGGTTTATAACTCAGTTATGTAATTGACTTTGTACTCTGTAAGTATCAATGATAAAAATTATGACTTTAGGTCCACTGAAATGATCTTGTATGAAAAGATGCTATGTAATAACTGGTTTGAATTCAGAAATATCTGAAAGCCTGTATGGCAGCATTAGTATGACAACAAATGGCTGAAAGAAGTACTTTCGCTCTGTGGAAGTACCTTTTTGGACATTAGGTAGCTAAAGAGCAACACATGGAATTTTGCCACCTTGACATGTATGACAGTATTGGAAAGCATTGTATCTTTGAGGAAGAGCTTACAAATTTCAGTTTGCAATGTTTTCCCTTTGTTTGTTATAGCAAAAAGCATAATATTCTCTGAAATTAGCATAATTAGCCCATCAGCAAAAAAGTTCAAATTAAACTACAGTTTATTTATTCTTTCTTTCTTTCTTTCTTTCTTTCATACAATTTTATCTCAGCCTATCCTTTGGTAAAGCTTTCTCAGAGAGAAAACAATAGTGTGTTTCTTCTGAACAGGAAACTCGTTGCCTTCAGTCAGACGCCGCTGTGATATGTGTAATGACACGATAATGAGAAGCTGCCTGATCTCTGTGACACAAATGCTACATGACATGTCACTGTGCGCACACACGGCAATGGGGAAGAACTGCCACTTTCTCTTCAAGACTAATAGATTGAACATGATGTCTGGATGGGCTGTATGAAGTAATTTAGGGTCCAGTTTGACACTGTCCTCCTCCTTTGTGTTTGCTTGGCTTAATTCACAGATATATAATGCTTTGCACAGTATCATTGTAATCCTAACCTGATGTATGAAATTATGGGCAGACTCATAAATGAAAATAGATTACAGATTACATTATTCTTTAATCAGCAAGAATATCACTGTATCAATATTACCAGAAAACAGTGGTAACGTAATCATTTGACAAGAAATGTATTTTTTTTTGTAGCCATGGGGAAAAACTATATAGAATACGTTTTGATATTTTTGTATTACATCTATTTCCCTTTCTGGAAAATTGACAGGTTAAAAGAAACAAAACCAGTACATTTATACAGCACGTGATGCCTCACAGGTGATCTTTCTTTTTTGTGAAGAAAGTGGTACAATACCTACCATCAGCATGTAACAGAATTTGCGGAATGACCACCTTGGTGTCGACCTGCGGCAGAAGTGGCTGTGGTCTAAATTCAGGGCCGACCACGTGTGCAGTACAGTCTGCTCACGGCTACAGTAGTTCAAGTGGAATAATGTGTTACAGTGAGGACTACTCACCAAAACGTGCATCTGTTTTTAAAACGGCAGAACAGGGGACATAAAGGACAACTCTTGAGGAGCTTGGGGCAAGGCTTACTTAAAGTGAATTTGCGTTATTTTGTTAGGAAATTTTAACTTAATTTTTGAATTTATTAAATTCATTAAAAAGCAGGGGAAGACCAGAATCCTGTTTTAGACAAGAGGTTAGGGACAATTTTTTCAGAGAAGTTTAAGCCAACTGGAACTGCTATAAAAAGTAATAAACATTTGGTGGATATAAGGATATGGTGGTCCGGCTGATTATTTCCATCTTATGTATATGAGTAACAAGATTACAACTTATTGCCTTAACATGTCCTCCAAGCCTTTTTGTTCTGTGAGCTGCAGATTGTGCTGCATGACATAACAAGGTTAGAGGAGAACGCTCTCTGTTTGCATCCGCATGCACCCCTGTAGGTGTCAGTGTGAGTGTTGAAAAGGAGAGAATCCCAGCCATCTCCTTCCCAAGGGAACATGTGCCAGTTTGTGTTTCCTGCTCCTTCTCATGACAGATGGCTAATGTGTCACCTAGGGCACATGATAGCTTCCTGTTACACCACTGAGGAGGCCTGTAAATTTATTTGAGAAAAGATATATCTGTTTTTACACAATGTTCTGTATATAGTGTGAAGAGTTGACCGTATGCATTATATTCTCAATATACTATACAAAGATGTATAAGTGCTATTCTGTCTTAAACACAATCTTGAAAGTATTTACATGATTGCAAAGAACAGAGGAAGACTGCAAAAACAGTCACGTGATAAGTCTGATGCTAAGGACAATAAATGGCTTTAATATTTTAAAGCTTGTTTCTTTTTGTCTGTTTGAGAGGGCAAGAGTGAATTAATGCAAACTGGAGCTTTGCTTTTTTCATGGTTCAGCAGCTGCATACAGTATAGTGGTCAGGTGGTGCAGGTCCTCTGTTACTATGCCTCAGTGACAAAGCTCAACTTGAACTTGATGCTGATTTACCTGTTACCTGTGCTCAGGCTCCAGTGTCTCTCGGGCTCAACCGATAGTGCTGAGTAATATGATTAATACGTTTATCGTTTTGGGGTGAGATGATGCGTTTTCAAGGTCAGACAGTGTTATTTCTGTTTATAGTGCAGGTTTTTTGCATGGTTAGTGAAAGGATATAGATGTTAACGGCTATGGAGAGGGAAGACTCCTGCAGACTGTATGAATGGTTTGTTTTTTTTTTCCCCCCTTTTGTAAAAGCTAATGTTAACAGTTTTGTCAAGTGAACATATGCCTGAGGCTAAACTACTTAAGTATATCTTTTGCAATTTAAGTGACCTGCTTCCTGGCTCTGGGTTTTCCTATTACTGAGAGTGACATTTCATTTAGGCTGTGTCATTCATCTTTCCCAGGTTGAGCCACCCTTTTCTTGTCTCTGCAATAAACCATGTGAGCGATGGATTCGCTACCTGATAATTTTTTTGACTGCTCATTGCAAATGATTTTGAGTACTGCTTAAAATAGCATATAAAATCAACTTGGGAGTATACAGTACATGTTACTGAATATTCACTATAGCAAAATCTAGAAACATACAAGGAAATAATTACATAGCACTTGCAATGCGAAAAAACCCTGTCCGTTACATTTTATTGTGTTTAAGTGCTGTATGTAATTTTTTTTTTTTTTTTGATGAGTCCCTTTAAAGATAGATTTCCTAGTAGTACTATGGTTGCTAATAAATAGTGGCTCATTCATTCTCTTGTGTATCACTGAGTAAGAGTGTAAATGCTCTTTTAATAGATATTTAATGGCTTCACGAGACTCCAGCTTGACAGTGTTGAAGTGTGGTCAAGCTGGACTCATTTGACAGGATGTAGGGTTTATGAGCAATTACAGGGCGGTGATGAAGAATGAAGATCCCACAGGGCATATTTAGACTGAATGGCTAAAGGCCTAGTCTGCTCTGATTGATAGTCCCACTGGTGTTCCTTACATAGACATGCGTGCATCTGTGTGAGACACGTGGACACCTCTGTCTTGCATGTGTTGGGTTTGCATAAGTTTACCGGCCACTGTGGGGAACTAATATGTGTACATGTGCCGCAGTGTCCACATAAAGACTAAAGTCCTGCCAGTGGACCACAAGACTTTGCAGACTAATGTCACGGGCTTTGTCCAAGCTGGTTTTTCTCTCCTCTTATTTTTCAGCGTTTTTTCACCACATGGAATTATGTAATCCTAAAACTGGCAAGTGGGTATAACATGTGTGAGGTCATTTCCTGTTCTTCTGACTGCATGGAGCTATAATGTGATGACCGGTGAAGAAGGAAACCCAGATGACTTTTCTTAAGCCATCCAGTCTGTGAACTAAATATCACCCACATGTCTCAGTATTTCACTTCAGACAGTTATTTTTCATTAAACTATCACTATTTTTTTTTAAAGCTGCTTTTGTATTCATGTATTTTTAATGTATTTTTTTGTAGTTCTATTTCAACTTTACTGGTGTCCCACAAAAAGGTTAGTACGCATTTCAATTATGGTCCATTTAAACGCTGTTGTACCTGTGGCGGGTGACTCAATTAAACAGTGTCCCCTAGTGGTGAAGTTTTGAAACTGTCCACTGTAACGGATCAGAAGCGAAGATTGTGTCAGTGGTAGGATCGCAGTTAGATTGTTTGTTCGTTAAAAAAGAAACAGAAAAACTTTGGTAAATACCATCGATGTTTAAGAGTGAGTTATTAGGATTCTGTAGTTTTGGAATTTGTGTGTTGACTTTACTGTGAGATGGGTGATTATAGTATCACTTGTTGTCCCCAGACATTTTGTGGCAGTTGTTTTTTGGTATGAGTATGAATACATAGAGAAGGTAGTGTGCTGGCTTGTTTATTATCATACTGATTTTATTGTTACTATAATGCTTCGTGGTTGAAAAGAACATTTATTCCTCAACTGTTGGCTGTGGGATTACTTTATATATTAGCGCTGTAATTTGAACAACTGTTTGAATGGAAACAGTGATAATGTATACAGCCTCTTTTATCAACATCTACATAAACAGAATATCTTAAATGTACACCTTATTCCCCTGTTTCCTTAGCACTGCTGTGCATGTAAAAGCATGTATACAGTTATTTTATAATTCTTTTCAGATTTAGAGCTGTTATTGCTATATTTATTTTCGGGCTTCTGTTTAGAAGCACGTGTCTTTTAGACTACAGCAGCATGTGTACCACACAGAAATAAATGTACGGCTTAAAGCCATGTTTTTTTCAGTGTTGGCAAAACAGTTTCCTCACTTTTGTCAAGAATCCCGATGTCCTCCACATCCATCAGGGCCCCTGGTGTCTGGTGCATAATGTAATATTAAGATAATTATCCATTAAGAATCAGTTATTATAGCAGGGAGTGTTTGAGCAAAGCAGACTGCACCTTTGGGTTACCTGATTACTGTTCTACCCTCTGTTTCCTTTATGGTGTTCATTTTTTTTGCAAAGCTGCCAAGTACTTACAGTACAGCATAACATTTAAAGCAGTATTGGAGACATGGTGAGCCAGGTAAATATTTTGACAAGCCATTCTTTTTCAAACAAGGTTGACCTGAAGTGTTCTGTGTTTTGAATTGGAGTTATTGCCTCTAATCTGCAGTCGTTCCTGCATTCTCAAAGACAAGATTTTATCCTGTTCTTCAGTCAAGCTCAGTCACGTGACTCCAGTTATACATCTAGTTGCTGTAATTCTTCCTGCCTTATTCATGCCCACTATTTCCAATATACAATTTACTTGAGGAAATATTGAGCATTGGTATTGGTTGCGTTTTTGCTGGAATGGCAGAATGTGGAAGTGCATTGTAGTAGCCCTCCTGTTTGTTTTACCTTGCTCATACAAGGATGAATGGTGTACTGTGTGACAGACTGATTGTACAGTAGCTGTGCTTGATCAAATTGGAACTCCTATGACCAGTGACAGTCTTCAACTGCTGTAAGATTTTACTGCTAAGGGTTATGGTCTTCAGCATCTGTCAGCCCATTTGGACTATGACACATCTGAAACCTATTGTCTTGCCATGAAGCTCTTGCTATGGCTAGTCCCCAGGCTGAATAGACCTTGGGGTCACTGAGCTTTCAGGGCATTGCTGAGCTCATGGAGTAGCTGTGGGAGAGGTACAACACAGTATGCCAAGACTGTTTTCTTTACCTCCAGATGGCATCTGGGGCACAATTATATTTTCTTTTCCTCTGCAGTTTTCCCTGATGTTTACTGCTTTTTGTGTTGGTAAGAAAACCCAGAAACAGTGTTCGGTATATGTGAGTGTTATAATGGGGGTCTGTGTCCATTTAAAAATAAAAATTTTGTAACAAAACTTTCATTCTACCTGTATCTTAATTCTTGTGGTTTAGTAGCTTTCAACCAGCTTTTCTGTTTTGTTGCAAATTAAGTAGAATTATGAGCTTATTTATCAATGTTACCA
This sequence comes from Heterotis niloticus, assembly GCA_018136845.1. Taxonomy (NCBI): domain Eukaryota; kingdom Metazoa; phylum Chordata; class Actinopteri; order Osteoglossiformes; family Osteoglossidae; genus Heterotis; species Heterotis niloticus. Next base: position 29,759,241 of record CM030895.1, on the reverse strand, counting down.
CCATCTTGCTTGTCACTAATGATGGAAATTTGTTTATAATATTTTTTAGAATATATTCTGTGACACTTTGCTTTTTAATGAATTAATTTTTTTTAAAACAAGCAGACGGTAAAGCTTGGTACGGTAAAGTCTTTTTAGTTTTCAGCATGTTTCCCTTATACCCAGTAGCAATTTCTTATTTTGACAGAAGTCCAGTCAGTGTGTTTTCCAGCTATTTCTTTCGGCACTGACAGAAGCGTGTGATATATTACATGTTATTACAGTATGGCTTCCTCAGATGAAAGGACCCATTCCCTAACTGTTAGGAGGGCAGAAAGCACTACTCCCTTGCTCACTCTTGCCTTTTAATTCACCTCCTGGAGCTTTGGATATGAAGACAGATGGGATCTTGTCTGCACCACAAATTCAGGGGTAGGCTGGCACTCCTTACTACAGATGGATTTAAGGGATGCCCCTTTTTATGTTGTGCTACATAGGCCCACAAATACTTACACTAATTATCAAAGTGCTCAAATCATTTCCCCACTGGCTGCCTTTCAGAGCGGGTTGTTTACAGCAAGCATTCTGAAACTGTCAGCTCCTCTCAGTCCCAAGGCTGGCAGGCTGTAATTCTGCTTGGCATGTCTGGCACGGCCAGAGGACTGGGACGTCTCCAAACCCATCTCTTCCTCAGCTGACATGAATCTGACGCTATATGTATTCAGCCTCCAAGACATGTTTTAAATGTTCAGGGAAAAAAATCAGCTCCCTGGTCATATTTAGGGTCATTTGTGATGTGTGCACATGTGACACGGCCACATCAGATTTGACCTAAAAGCAAGACTGAGGCGTATGGGTCTAAATGAGTGTGATAGGTGAGGAGGCTGGGACAAAGGCACACTCTCAACTGGTGCGTGTTTGTAAGGGTATAATGCCCCCAGCTCCCTTTGGCAACCCTTCCACCATGGTGGCTGCCCTTTGTCTGGCTTCTCTTGGGCACAAGTAGATTAGTTTCAGGCACAGTGAACACCCTCAGGGCCCTCCACAGAACATCTCTATGTTCACTGTGCATACGGAGGTGCTGGATTTGGATTGCACTGACACTTTCTAGTGATTTTATTTGGACAGGGCTTTTGTGCATCTGCTAACTGACTGGTTGTAATCCTCTTCTCTTCATCTGCCTGTATGCCATTCGGTCCACCACCACCACATGTTTACAGCAGCTCATCGCTCTTATAAGAGTACTGTTCACCTTGAGGATCTAATAGCTCAAGCAGGTGAAACTTCCACCTAGTGCTTCCTGTAAATCAGTGATTATTGTCATGTAATTTGGTACTATTACAGTAAAGGAAGTCATAATTTTTAGGAATTTTTGATTTACAACAGGACGTTTGTTCAAGACAAAGCATGTGAGGATTGTCATAATCTGCAACCAATAGGAATTCCTTATTTTGGTAAATTTTGTGTCATTTAACTACACAAAGATATAATTTTAAAATGTATCTTCACCTTCATCTTCATTCACTGTACTCTTTATCGATTAAAGCAAAGGAAAGCAAATTGTTCGCCATGGGGAACTACAAAAAATTACAAAAGCTAATTAAAACACAGTAAATCTATTAACTATGCTAATACTTTCTCAAATGTGATTTACTTGTATTTACATTTGTACTTTCTCTGTGGGGGGGGGGGTAGTAAGCACATTAGGGAGATGTAGCAGTGACAGTTAAATATAAATTTAGAAATAGACATTTATTTGGTTTGAAACTTACTTGAAATGTGACACACATTAAATTTGGGATGTTAAATTACTCATGGGGTGTTAAAATGGCTTTACTGGACTTAAGTACATAGTGAGAAGATGCCCTTAAGTTTAATAAGTGGAGTAATAGCTGTGTTCTACTGGCTTTTTTTCCCTCAAAAGGGAATGCTTCAATGCTAATGATTTCAAATTGTAACTACATTGCTGAACAGTGGTGTACGTAAGTCATTTGGCCCTGTGGGTGGATCCTTTCTTTTACACCCCCGTGGCAAATGCTTTTATTTGCACCCCTTCCCTCCTGCAGAGGATGCTTTCTTCTACACCCACCACAATATGCTGTGTGGCTAAATTATTTAAATATTACCATACAAATTTCACCATATTGACTCACATTTTATTCTAAACTTCAGTACTAAAGTTTCAAGTTTCAAAGTTTATTTGTCATGGGTGCACTAACAGCAGCATAGCAGTGCTGTCACCATGAAAAATGTTGCTTCCAGACATTCTCAGCAAATAAATATATAAATAAAGTATAAGAAAATTAAATAATAATGAAATTAAGAAAAATAATAAATAAGGAGAATAAATAAGGAGTAAGATATAAAAATATACATAGAAGTTAAAGTTAGAAGTTAGTAAACGGAAATAGCAAACAAAAACAAGTAGCAGACAAGAAACGAACAACAAACAACAACAGCCAAACCAACAACCACACAAACCAATAAGGGCATACAGACATACAGACTCTGATCGACCCTGTCTCGCTGTCCAAGGGAGGGGTCAGTAGTTCAACAGTCTTGTTGTGTGTAGGGGGGAAACTGTCCCGGAACCTGCTTGTTCTCATCTGAATACTTCTGAAGTGTTTTCCGGACGGGAGCAAGGAGAATAGTTTGTGGCTGGATTGATTGTGGTCCTTCAGGATGTTATGGGCCTTCTTCTTACACCGTCGGGTGTAGAGGTCCTGCAGGGCTGGCAGATCAGTCCTGGTAATGTTCTGTGCTGTCTTGACCTTTCTTTGTAGAGCTTTACGGTCTGACACACTGCAGCTGCCATACTACCTAAATATAAGTGATTAAAAAGTACTTACCAAGGATTGCTTTTATCACCTAAGTTCTTTTATTCTTGTTTTAGTTTTGGGACAAAAAAATGCATTTTTAAATCTCTGCTTCTATGAAGCTCAATGTGTTTGACTGTCCATTTGTTCTTTATGCACACAGACTTAAACTTGTTTTCTTTGTTCTTGCATAGTCAAACACGCACTGACATGGTGCTACACACATTAGTCTCATGTGCCTCTAGGTTGTTCTCAGGTAATTTTTCAGAAAGCGAACAAATGGATTAATTCACACATTATAATTTTTCTCTATTCCACTGGACTACAACTGGCATGTTTTTGCCTCTGTGGTGTCTGCCTTATCAACAGAACTAACAATACTTGTGTATGAACTGCACTGCAGCACCGTTACTGATACTGACAAGATGACTTTGATCAAGAATGCTTTTGTTTGTTCAACCCTTAGAAGACTGTTTTTTTATCCCCTGTAAACAATCATTTCTTTACAGCACCTGACACCCCCCTTCTGTCTGTTATCTAGGGCAGGAACCCCCTCCCCCCAGTTTGCCACTGATACTGAATGCATATTGCAAAAGAGGGGAAAGTAAGGAGAAGGGGATACTTACGTTGCTACGGGAACCTCAGTGAAGTCTGACTTCAACCCCCACCCTGGAGAGAGAGCTGCTGAAATGCCCCGGTGAGCAGAGAGGTGATGAACTGCCCCTGGAGGCTGGATAGGTTTCAGAATAAGGCAGTCATGCCAGACCTGGGATCATGCTGAATGCAGGTGACAGTTCTGTGTTCACGGATGTTTGATAATGTCAGACTTGTTTGGTGCTGCAGAAGAGACACAGACCATCTAGACAAGTTGTTTATATACTTACATCAGCAGTTATATGCCCCCTGTGTCTGTTTCGTTCTAAAAGGTTTTGATTAGGTGGTAAGCTCTTTACTTACACTCTTGATAGAGTAATGTATCTGTTAAAGCATCTGTGCTTGTATTTTCATACATGTGCTAGCATTTCATATACCAAGAGGGACTGTTTGAGTGACACTGTAGTAGAAAATCACATAAAAAGACTCTGAAATGATAATGAAGGAACATGTATAAGAACATCATCAAAATGTAGGGTGTAGCACAGGTGTCAGTAACTCGAATTCAACTTATGATGGCCAAGTGGCATTTTTACAGTAATGAAGGGTTCAGAAGAGGTTTTCCATAGTCTTCTGCCACACATATCTTTGGACTGCCTCAGTAAACCCATCCAAACTTAAAGCACAAGTGTTACATGCCCTAAGCTGGTATCAAATTGTCTCTCAAATGTACATCTCAGATGCTGTGAGGCACCATCACTACCTTCTGCACTACTGTGCAGTAAACCCAGTAAACAAGCACATATCATAGCATGACTACAGAATCTGTATAGATTACAGTTCATCCTGGAATAATTTAGTCGGTAGGGTAACTGAACGGTTATGTCCTTTTTATTCTGATGGAACTGGAGCATCCAATGTTAATAAGATCGTGATAATGTAGGTATGAGCATGTACTCGCTATATATTGGCAAATTTTGTGTTCTAATTATAAAATGCCTTGCTGTGAAGATAAGGATTTTTTTGGGGTATTTTTTTTTTACCACTTTGTTTAACACAAATAAGAACAGACATGCATCTCTTCCAAACATGAATTAAACTCATTTTAGGATCAGTCCAATGGGCTATAGACATGTTGGTGTTAAGCCGTACCTCATAACACTGTGAGAATGCATCTCAGACTTATTTTGTGCCGAAAATCTACCGGGCACCAAGCAATAGCATGTAGAGGTCATCAGTGATTATGGAATGATGCGGTTGCTAGGCGCTGTGATGATGATGTGCAGTGGAGCATATGCTGTACCCTAATGGAGAATGCATAATCATCACACAATAGAAAACTCCTCACAGCAACTTGGGTCTGCAGGCAATGGTCAAGCTTGCAGTTCAGTGTTTACCAGCCTAAGAATGTTTGAGGTCTTAGTCATATTTGATAAAAGAAACCACAATTGCAAACATATGTGATTAACATGAATGCATATATTTTGTATATAGTTTACTGTCAATATAAAAATGTTATGTTAATTTTATGTGTGAAGTTTAGTACTTTGAGGTTTAAATAACAATTGAATTTGCTGAACTTGAAAAAATGTCATGCTCTAGGAAAGAATGCAGTCAGACCACAGTGAAAAGCCTCCAGGTGAAGAAAAATGACATGCAGGTGGACAGTACTCCTATAATCTGGTATTTGAGCTCCCAGTTCCTGACTTTCTAATATAAGCGATGTATATTAATACCCATCAAAGTATCTCAGTCGAGAAGTCATAGCATAACAGCCAAGCAAAGCTGAAGCAAATCAAGGAAATATTGAAAATTGCTGCATGGAGTCACTGTGGCCAGCATCTGATCTGTGTTCAGTCTTTGCTTTGTGCGGTCCAGGTTCAAACGCAGTTTTTGTCATTTCATTCTCCTCTATTCAGTCAGTAAGTCCTCCAGTAATAGTTCATTACAGTAACAGCCATTACTGTTGCTACATTTTATTTTTCCTATTTTATATTTTATCATTTCGTTGTTTTTAAATGTGGCTACTAAATGTTTGGAATTACTGCTTATAATTAAGAATTTAATGTACGATACTAAAAAAGTAACTGCATATAAACACACAAATTCATATTAATTACCTCATTAACCATTTGGTGATTAGGTGATTGGTGTTTAAAGTGGTCTTTATTAGGGCTGAAATAGGTATTTTAGAGGGATATTTTGGGGGAAATTAGTTGAGGTTTCTTGGATGAATCCAGAACAAATAATAATTGTCCTCTTTAGAAATAATGGATTATTTGAGTTTGTGCTATTCAAGCCATTTCTAGGACTTTGTTACACTCAGCAGTTATGCTCACAGTTATACCAGGGTATAGGTGTACTTTGAGGCTCATTGTAGTGTCTGCCCACCAGAACTAGTTCCATAGACATGCATGCAGTGCTGCAAAACACCTGCTCACATAACTGTACACATTCACATCTAATGGCAGATGCACAGTTGGTAAACAGGAAGGCAAAACACAAAAATAACATTAATATATGCAGCAAAGACAATGGATGAATTAAAACAAAGTACTGCAGATAAATCAACTATCATAATTTAATGTAAGTGTTTTCTTCCAATATTGTGCTATATTGCCCCCTAAAGCCTCTTTTGAGAATTTGCTGTTAAATTTATATGATGTGTATGTGTTGTGATCATACTTGAATTGAAAACACAATACTGCCTATAATATGTGCTTATGTGTTAGAATTTCTGTGTTTCAAAATACGCTAGAGGTTACCCAAACGCGGTAATAAAGGAACCACGGGGCCACTGCAAGGCCTTGCAGTTGTAACTTCTGGAGTGTTTAGTCAGCGTTTCTAAAGTGTTTAATTTTACTGAAATATTTATTATAATTCTGATGTTGCTCCTGTGTACATGTGTGTTGTCAGCTTACGAGCAAAGAAAGGGAAGTCTTATTTTTATGACTTTCTGTTTTGTGCCCAGCAACAGTTATGGGGGGGGAATCAACTTGTTATAATGCCTTAAACCAAGTTGCCTTTTAACTACCAAAGATCCAATACTACTATGATTATTTTATGAAGACATGAACTCAAAATAATAAATAATAAACACTAAAAAAAATTATGTACAAGGTGGTAGACAAAACAATTTAAGTTAACAGGAATTATCTGTGCTATAAAAATGCTGCTGTGAGCTACAGGCAGGCTTTGCACTATAAGGACATATTGTATGAATTTCCATGACAGGATTGCAATTGTTTTGCTGGACCCTTTAGAAAATGGTGTTTTCTGAACTGCGGTTTTCTAGTACCTGCTGAGAGCCCCTCAGAGTGGTTACTTAAGTGGTACAATCTGCCCTCACCCACACAGCCCATGAAACAGCCATGATTTAAGGCATTGATGGGCATAGTCACTCATGTTAGGGTGCAGTAAAATCTTGGGAACCCACCATACTGGCTACTGAGGGAACGCAGCCATCGCTGGTGCAGTTTGCCTTTCTCATCTGCTGACAGCCGGTGCACGGCTGCTGCGGTGTAAAAGGTTCGGACTGAGTAAAGTGTCACATTGTCACTAGCTGTGGATCAAGAATAACACGTGGGAAATTGGTTTCCTCCTAAGTATCAGGGCTTATCAGGGTGTAGAGTGTAAAATATGGTAGTTCTAACATTAACATGAAAGGAAAAAGTCAGTTTTCTGTTACCGTGTACAAATGTAATCAGTTGCATATTAGTCGTACAAGTGGTTGCGTGAGTGAGTTTTGTCTCAAATGTGAGTTTACTTTAGTTCTCTGTTGGTTTGGTGAAAAGCATTTTCTACATCAATAAATGTGAACATAAACTTTTATGCTCCACTGAGGTGCTGGTGAAGCTGTTACATTTTCAGACAAAATGAGTTCTGCTCTTTCAACATTGTTAATTATGTTGCCTTCTTTCTTACATACAGTGTTGTGGAAAAAGTGTCTCTCCTTTTCTGCAACAATTCAGTGTAGTTAAGATTACATTTTTTTCTTGGTATGCCCTACAAATTTGATCCAAAACAGAAGAAATGTTAATTATATGGAAATACTTACAAAAGTTTAGTTTTGCATCTCTCTGGTACTTGTGGAGTCAGTACATTCTGTGTAACCCCCTGCCTTCAGTTCCAGGGCTTGCTGTACACATTACAGGCGTGTGCTCTCACACCCATTTCTCCTTTGTGCTTGACAGGCTGCAGTTTCACATCCTTTCTTTCATGTAACCTGTGCATCAGGCATCATACATTTTCTTTTAATTGCAGAGATCTACAATAGAATGTTTTTGTGTGTGTGTGTGTGTGTGTGTCTTTCTGCACCATAGAATGGTCACGTCTCAGATTTCACTTCTCACTCATTAGTTATGCAGTGCATTACATTTGATTTCATTCGTACACAAGGTTTAAAACAAACACTATTTGTTTGGATATAACGTCACCCTGAAACTTAGACTCATCCCAGTGTAAAGTTTATGTTCTTTGGTCAAACCTTTAATTATTTTCCTCTCTATTATTTGGAGCTAGACAATCATGCAGCATGTCGGATACAACAGACTGACTGTAACAACCGTTAATGTTTTACCTGTGTACAGCATTGACCTCTGGTAGGTTTTCAGTTTTGAGCTTACCACAGATTAGGCAATTGGATGCCATGTGGGAACGCTGATGATCGTACACTCAGTGACTGCTCTTAAAGTTACGTTTGTACCTTAAAAACCACACACATTGAAAAATGACAAAGTTTTGTTTTTATTCCTAATGATTAGAATTAGACTGATTATTTGTAGTTGCTCTTTTCTTGCTGCAATAAAACTATTTAAACTCGTGTTAATTCCCAAAGCTATAGTTATTTTGGAAAGGCTGAAATAAGGGGTGGATTGCTTTGTCATGCTTTAATTCATTATAGCATGGAAAGTATGGTGGTGCTTTTCATCTGAGTATGGAATAGAGTGGCAGACTTTGGAGCTTTCATGGCTTCGGGACATGGCAGAGACCAGTAACAATTTTGTTTTTTTGTTTTTGGGGGAAACTGCCCAGAGGCCAAGAATGTGAACAACATGAGCCTACTCCTTTGAGAGAGGAGACCTGCATCCAGATTGTATGTGACCTTATGGAGCCTGAGGGCTGCTGTACCCTTTTGAAGAATATTTACGTAGGAAAAACAAGGGGCAAGGTCATCCTGGAGCTGCGGCGATAGACACCTGCCCTGGTGACTGTAGTACATTCAACAGGCATTTATAGGAAGTTGTGCTTTATGCAGTCCTTTTTTGTGAACGTGAACTAAGGACTCTATGTTTCACTATATTTATTCTGTATTCTGAAATTGCATCCTGAATAAGAGTCCCCTCTATAGTAACATCACTTGGTGTATGGACTTTGCTTATATTATATGTGTAGAAAGACAAGTCACTGAAGATCCTCTCATACCCCACGTCAAGGTGATGAAGCAACAAAGACTCTGAGGACTGAAAACTGCACTTACATACCTTTCTTGCTATGGGCTACAGCTGGTTTCAGGTGGACTTTTTTGTCTGTGTCTCAGCATCATAGACATGTTTCCTTCTGGTTGCTGTCCTCGTGTCCCTGTCAATGGATACCCTTATTGGTGCTCAATCTCTTGCACCACTAATTAAACTTTTGAATGCTTCTTTTCATAACTCGGATGCTGTGTTTTTTTTTTTTTCTTTCTTATAACACACTTTCCTCAAAACATTGAACTATTTTAAGCAGTGTTTTAATACATTATCAACATTTTTCAGCATTTCAGTTTTCTGAATGCTCAGTTAAGCCTAAACAATATATTTTGTTGCTTCTTCTTGGCAGGAGTTTAGCAGTGTAGTTGGTGTCTGAAACCCAGGCCCTCGTTCGCACAGTATTTGGTCAGCTGAGTGTGTCATTTCTTCGAGCTCCTGGTTTCTGAGTAAATGATGTAATAAGCAGTATATGTTAATACCCGCCTTGATATCAGAGCGCCATCAGAAAAATATTTGAAACTGGTGTGAGTACGAGTGTGACACTAGGTGACATCACTGCATCCAGCATCTGTATTGTTAGCTTTTGCTTCTTGTGGCCTGGGCTCAAACACAGTTTGTTTCATCTTCTTGTTCACTTCTGTTAAGTTGGTAAGCCAGCCAGTAATGGTTCATTACAATAACAGCCCACAACAGGTATAGTTTGTTTTTTCCATTTTCTATTTTTATTTCTTTATTTTCTGCATACGTTTGACTGCAAAATGTTCAAAGAATATTGCGACTAAAAAGGGAATAAATATAACGTATGATACTAAATAAAGGTTCATATAACACACACAAATCCATAATAATTACCTCATTAACTGGTTATTAGGTAATTGGTGTTTAAAGTGGTCTTTATTAGGGCTGAAATAGGTATTTTAGAGGGATATTTTGGGGAAATTAATCGGGGTTTCTCAGGTGAACCTGGAAATAATCAATTGTCTTCGTTAGAAATAACGGAAATAATGGAAATTGCTTCCCAGTATCAGAGTTTGGGCTGTCGAAGGAACTTATTGCACTCGGATTTTGAGGTGTAGGTGTACCTCTGTGTTGAGAATCCACTTAGATAATTGAGAAACGTAAAAGTATTCTTCACCATGTCAGTCAGACTGATAATGGTTTCCTTTGTCAATGTACCCTATGTACAGTAGCAGTCATTAAACTTTAACTGCATATGTTTAAAACCCTGTGGTATCACCCCAGGATGGCATTGTTTGTGGGACAACAACTGACCTTTTTCGTTGCTTTCATAAATGTTATTGTTCTCATTTTCCACTCTCATATCCACTCGGAAATTTTACTGTGACACTGATGAGAGCTAAACTGATGTAGGGATGATCGAGATTGTGTTCAATTCTGGTTCATTTTAACATGTTCGATATATCCTGAATAATTTTCCTTTTGTTATATTCTTGCTGTCTTACTGGTTCCATAAAGACTTTTTGTCAGAGTTCTAGTCGCAACAGAGCAGTGGTTATCCCTTCTTAGAGACAATATGTGGACATTTTATCTAAAAGATGATAGGATTTATTACATTTTAAATAAATCAAGCAACATTATATTAGAAATTTGAGGTTTTGCCAGTTTAGATTTGGGTGCACATTGTGTTTTTTGGTACCCGTGGCACCAATTGTTTGCAGTGTGTTTCCGAGGTTAAAACCATATGTCCATTAACATTAAAATATAACTAAATCCCATTACAATGGACATCATTACTTCAATATTCAGATTAGTTATTATAACAATACAACATAGTTTCCCTTTATTTGTTACCCTAGTACTGTATGTCTATCTAGGGTGTTAGACAGGTGAAACTAGCCTGCATCCGGCTCTTCAACTGCTGGTACATTTCATACATGGGACTAAAAAGTCACAAAGAAAGCATCCATACATATTGTCATGTTTCTGAAGGTGAAACCGAGTGTCTTGCCTTGTGCCTCACGCCCCCCCCACCCCCAATGGAGTATAGATGTGTTGTGTGTGTGTTCCTATACTGTGTCGCATGTTTTTTAAGATGGCATCTCAGATGCATTGAGTGTTAATATAGGACACAGTCTGGCACATCACCACAGGGGATAAAATAAAATATGCTTAATGTTGATGTATTAATTCAGTATTTAATGCAATTCACAGTATACACTAATGACATCTCTGAGAGACATGAAAAATCCCTTTTCAGTCCTCATAAATGTAAAGAAGTACTATGTAAGGCAGAGTAGGCATATTAAATCTTAAAGTAGAATTGTCATGACTTGAAATTGGGTGCATGTCATGGTAAGACTGTACAAATTACAACACTGTTGTCCATGGTGTTACACTGGTGATAGCAGGCAATGTCTGTTTCCTTTTATTCAGTTTAAAAAGACAAATATGACTTTGTGTCAGAGTTAATATGCCAAAATTAATTTATCACCCATTAGCTCTTAAAAACACATGATGCACCTGGGCAGCCAGGATGTACTACTTAGTCCGAGGAAGAAATGCAAAGCCCTCTTTCGATGCAGTTGCCTGTTGTTTCATTATTGGATAAAGTAAACAGTTAATTGTTTGTACTAGTCATTAAAATTTAAAACAGCAATGACTTAAATGTCCCGCAAAAGGTTTCTGTATTCAAATGCACAGAATAACTGAATTTAAGTCTACCCTGACCTAATAGTCTTGAGTATTATACCTTTTTTTATGCTAATATGTTCATGTGGTATTTTTTTCCTGTTTGTCTCCTAGTTAAGTAATATCAAATTTGTGTCCAGCTATAAATTACACATGGTCATGTTTGTATGCCAGTAATATGTACTTTTCTGATTCATGTCCCTGCCAACTCTTCTTTCTTTTATTCTGAATCAGTGAATACAGTAATATTTCATGCTATTCTACATGGGTAAATACAGTAACGATGTAAGTTATCACTGACAGTGAGAATTGAGTTCTGGGGCATTTGTTTGTGTAAGAAGCTGTATGTTTGCTTGGTTGTTATTAAAACTTTTTTTGTTTCAATTATGTCTCAATGGCAAATCCTTTTATACACTACAGTGAAGATTTATTTATATAAGTTGTTTTCAGTATTTTAATGAATTTTGGGAAAATTGTTTGGGGTATTGGCTTGGGCTAGAACAACATAATTTTCCCCATAAGAGTGATGATTACTGAGTGCTGTCTACTATTGTAGGTTAGAAGCGAAGAAATATACAGTTGGACCAAAGTTGTTAATATTAGGGTTATTAGTATTTGTTAATTTAAAAAAATCATCTGTTACATATCTTGAAAGTCTAAACAAATTGATGGTCTATGCTGGCATGTCAGAAGGGGCCTTATAGGGAAATCACTTATGGTCAGCTCTACCACTGCAAATGGGTTCTTCTGTTCCTTCTCTTAGCTTAAAAAGTTTTCCTATGTTTTGGTTTCTGTGTACTGAAGGTGCAGGATGCAAATGGAGGTGAGCAAATAAATTGGAGGTGTATCTGCCTTGAAATGCCTGTCTTATCAGGTTCAAGTGGAAAATGATGTGCCAGGCCTTGCTGCCCTCAGCCATCATGTCTCCACGGCAACAGGAGGCAGCTGAAAATGGCATCTAGACATAGATGCCCCTTCATTAAATATCAACATAGTCGCTGACAGCGGAGATAATGGCCAATAATGCAGTATTATGTTCCGGGTAAATGAAATGCTCCTGGGACTAGCTGTCATGGTTCAGGGAGTCCTGTTTGCTGGGGAAGGAGAGATTATTTACTGCATTCCCTCTGAATAAACTGTCCGTGTTGCAGAGAAACACGGGTTTAAAGAAAGCTGTGCGGTTTTATCCACCTATTACGACAACTAGATATAAGTGAACAATGTGGCCAATTATATTTCTACCTACACTTGGAGCTGGAATTTATAATATACTGTGAATTTCAGCATTTCCATCTCACACACCCTGCTGTATAGCTGGATACAGTGTTAGACTGCCATTTCCAGGAGATATAACCAGGGTTAATAAGACGCAAGCCTATGTCCAGCTAACAGTACATGGCTTCTCTCTCCTGATGTGCAGGAATCTTGATGCCCTCTGTGCACCCTCAGTAACAGCTTTGATGGCCGCCTTCTTCTGATTGTCCGCAACGGCCGACACACTGTAGGCCCTACTTCATCACCCTTCTAGCAAAGCCTCTGTAGCCTGCTTTCCTGGGCACATACCTTTCTCACCAGGCTTTCAAGCACTGGTACTCCAGCAGTCCATCCATCATCTCTATCTTCTCATTGAACTTATCCATGCATTATTCCCATGGGACTGTAAACTCCAACAAGATGATTTGTCTGGAACCTACAGGCAATAGGACCGTGTCTGATCTTACAGCCATCTTTGTGACACTGACCAGAAATCCAAGTTACCTTCTAAAAAGTTCATCAGCTGCCAGTCTTGTCTCATCAGCGGGAACCCTGAAATGGTGTTCGGCACTGAATCTACTCTTACACGCTTCCTGACTTGCCTTGCTGGCTTGCAGATCCTGCAATGTGCTGTCTCCACACTGACAGACTGTGCCACAGCTCTGAGCACCTGGTCATGGTGCCAGTAATGGGGGCCCTCACTTTGCATTCTTGTACAGCTGCTGAAGAGATGCTCCAATGGTCCTTTCTTTGGACAAAACGAACAGGATGGAGAATCCTTGTTTCCCCAGCTGAGCACGTTAGATGGAATTGGCAACACATCATAAACTGCTTGGATGAAGAATTTCATACAGTGAGACTTTTCTCTCTTTATCCCAGAAGCATTTGCCTTCCAGTATCTGTTTCCACCTTGTCCAGGCTCCCTTCTCTTATATCCCTACCATCCTAGTTTCTGTTTTTTTTTTTTTTTTTTGCTCTACAGCTATGCACACCGCTTCATGAAGTGGTGGATGCTTTTAATTTTCCTGGGCTTTGTCATACACTTCTCTCAAGGGGCTTCAGTGTTGCTATACCCTTTGTATACCAAAAGGGACCAGAGAATTTTCAGGAGGGTTCCATGCTGATATTTTGAAAATGGTTGGAATTGGTGTACTTCCTACACTAACAGCAAAACTTAAGACTTAAGTTAGATCTTAAGGTCTTCCTATCTTCACTACTTCTAAATCACCTTCAGAGCTGGTGTAACAGTGGTGAACAATGTTCATACACCATATAGGGTATTCCTCTTAGCACTTGGTTTGTGTTACGTTTCTTTCCAAATAGGTTTCTTCTTGTCCCAAGCAAACCATGAACTTGTGGTTCTGTCAAGGCCATATTTTAACCCAGCTCCAGTCTCTGTTTAGATTTCTACATGTGGACTGGACTTGTCAGTTCTCCCTTGAGCAGAGCGGCTGCCCACTGCATTTCTTTCCCAGGAGTGACTGAGTAAACCTAAATGTCTGATCCAAAACCTGATTTTTCCTGCAGATACATCTCAACTCTTTTCTCCTTGCATTGTATCCTAGGTTCTCCATCCTCAGTGCTCCTTAGTGAAGTGTCTTTCTCTGTTGCTGAAACTGTTGCCAAGTCCTGCTGTATCTGAATATTGGTATGTTTTGTTACTGAAAGTTCTTTTGTCTCTAAATTAATAACTGGTGTCCTAGTGAAGTATATTTTTGGTCTGCCTACCTTGGCTTGTGGTCTTTGTATAGTGTTCCTGTCTTCCTTCCTGGTGAGATAACACTTGTTTAACAGCATGCAACACAGACAACAAAGAGCTGGTGCTTTGCTTGTGTGTTTGACTGCTTCACATTTAGTAAAATGGAAGAAAACTTGTGGCCCATGTAACACTGATTGAAGTGCCAATACTAAGCCTTTTTATGAAACCCCCCCTTCTAATAAATCTTCTTCTTCTTCTTCATCTTTCGGCTGCTCCCGTTAGGGGTCGCCACAGCGGATCAGTTGTTTCCACTTCTTCCTGTCCCCTGCATCTCTCTCCGTCACCCCCACCACTTGCATGTCCTCCTTCACCACATCGATAAATCTCCTCTTAGGCCTTCCTCTCTTCCACTTGCCTGGCAGCTCCATCCCTAGCATCCTTCTCCCGATATATCCAGCATCTCTCCTATGCACATGTCCAAACCAACGCAATCTCGCATCTCTGACTTTGTCTCCAAACCGTCCCTTTCTAATAAATCACTGTTTCCCATAAATGTGTTTTCTGTGTGTTTAATAAATGTGTATTATCAGCAAAATGTGAAAGTAAATGTAAATGGAGTGCATGTTTAATTAATGGGAGATGAAAATGCACTGCTGTGAGCCCACAAAAACCTGCTAAATCTTTATTCTGTTCTGGCTTTGTCTTAACTGCAGAGTTCAGAGGTCTTTCAGTCCCTAGATTGTGTCACTTTCAAATAGAAGAAATGCTTTTTTAAAAATTTTTTTTTTAAATGAACTACAATTAATGAGTATAATAAAAATGGCCAATTCAATTATTGTACTAGATTGTTTGCAAGGACAGTATTTAGCCATTAGTTTCAAAACTGGAGCTATGACGCACTGAACGTGGTGAGAATTGAACTTGTAGTTTTTAACTGCCATTAGAGATGTTGTGCCTCACCATTGAGGAAGATGTATGGATCCTGAGGGGAAATGGCCACTAAATGAATACAAAAGGTTAAAACTGACCCCTCACAGGCCAAAGCATAATGTTTCAGCTGGTCATCAAACCCTTTTCGCACTTTTTTATAATTTAGCCGGTATCTGCTTTGCTTTGAGGAAGGCACTGTAGCTCAACATTCAATCCCCCCCAAACAAATACTTCCACTGAAGTTAACTTTCACAAAGGTTTCTTGGAATGAGTTGAATGGTTGGGTATTTAATCATTTCTGCCCACTTCCCAGTGGCTGTGTCCCCTGCTCCCTTCCTTGCTGGTACCTGAAATGGAAAGTATAAACGAATTAAGGGAATGCCACTAATACCAGAGATCAAAAGAGGCAGTAAATTTAAATTAGCTTGCTATGAAATTGCCTCCTCTGGATCGTAAAAGCAAAGCCTATAGTGACCTGCAGCTTTTGCAATAAGGAATAACAATTTCTTTGAAATGGATAAGAGTCCAAAAACTGTAAATGCTCTTTATTCCAAGAATGTGGTACTGCTTTCAAGAATATGGCTGAAGTCCCACCAATTTCAAGTCCATCAAATGTTTCAGAGGGAGGAGCCTGACCTAGCCATGCCCTGATGGGCACGCATGCTCTGCAAGAATTGCCCTTGTACGTTTTAGCCAAATAAAAACGCACAATATCACTGCATGTTGATTCCTCTTTCGTTCAGCTGTAACAGAACCACATTGATGATGGTGTCTTTTTCAGATGGGTTAAACCCTGGGTTTGATGTGCTTCTTTGCCTGTATTCTCTTCTTTCTGGTGTTTGTTGAGAAGGACCAGCAGATGGTGAAATGTGTGGAAGCCCAAATGCTCTCGTACAGCCCATGCCAGTTCCCCCTGTTGTCTGAATGGCATTTTCTTCTCAATGCGGCAAGAGGCACACAGCTCTGTCCAGCATTACAGCTCAGTGTTCTCACCATCCTCACAGAAGTGTTCTTTATGACCTTCTCCTTTGCTTTAACCTCCAAAAAAAATTCAATAATGGCAACTGCTGCCTTTCTAAATTAATCATTTAACCAAATTTAAAAGCAATTTATTTTGTTTTTATAACTATTTGTTTTCCAAGCAAATGAGCCATGCACCTTGTGAATTAACCATATGGGCTGTAAATTAAATATGATCTTCTTAATTAACCGGTTAGAAATTTCCAAGAGGTGCTTACAGAAACTACTTTATTCAGGTATAAAAAAAGCATACATGTAATGCAGACAGACACGAGCTGCCAGTTATTTTGATATCTAATTATGGCTGTCAGCAATTTATTTTATTGATGATATAATGCATATTGATGCGGTTTTAAGAGTCTAGTGGCAGCATTAACAAAGAAAACTTTAGCTTAACAGCGTGAGCAATCCAAGGGTAACAGCCAAGTTTTGACTGATTTGTTCTGTGATTGTGTATTTAATCGTATGAATACATGCTGTTCACTGCAATGTCTGCATGAAGCTGCTCTGCTGTTTTTTAAGCTGCTTATATGAGTTTGCATTATGGAGCGGGGCCTAGCGGGTCAAGGACGAGGCGCCAGCCTCCTGTTTTGTGCTTCGTGCGTAGCCAGGGGAGACGCAAGCTGCGGTGCGGCGCGACGGGCAGTCGGCACCTCGGCCTGTAAAAATAATCACCTGCGTTTTCACTGCTCCCGGGGGGAAGTATAGGTTAATTTCCCACAAGCTGTCCGTCGGGCATGATGGTGCGGAGTGCGACGTGGGGAGGGGAGGGCGTGTGAGAGAGATGGAAAGCTCACTGTGGCTGCTGAAAGCTGCAGAAGGGAGGAGCGAAGCACTGGAGCGGAACGAGAACTGCAGAATCCTTCCTTCAGCTGCAAAGACGTGCAGTGTGTTCCCAGCATGCACCACGTTCTTAGCAGCTCCTCCTCCTTGTCCCTTTTTAAATCTTTAGAACAATGCAGTATATTTAGGGCCAGACTTTACAGGAGGGTTTAATTTGGTGGGGTTTTTTTTAAATGTGGTTTTTCTGGCAGCCGCACAAAATCGGTTGCCTTGACATTAGATTTGTCTCAACTGTAATTACCTGTAGACACAAGTGTCATCCACTCAGCCTGGCTCTTTTTTGCAGACTGGGGTTGCAAGGGCAATCAGTGTATTGTTTAAGGATTCTGAATCGGTGGAGCGCATTCACTGCAAGTCATGCAAGCGGGGGAGCTGAGAGTACTCCATGTATGGCGATGCGGTGGGCGACCGAGTGCGTGCATCTATTTGTGCACAAACTTGTGTGTTCGGTGCTATGCTGTACACAAAAGTGTTCATTTACCAGTCTTAACTGGAAGATAGTGGTGAATTTATAGTATAATTTAAAGCACCGCACAAAATGTCCACAAAAGACGTACGGTGGAATTGCAATTTGCATAGATATTGGAAGGTTGTCACTGTGAGTAAAATCAAAAACTGTATTTGGATCACCATATAAACCTTATCAGGTACAGAACCATAACCATGATCTCATGGGTTTCTGGTGGAGAACGTGAGCTTGAGGAAAAGTGGGGTGAAAAGGGAATTGTATTACACCAATCATAACAGTAATGTATGTGTAGCTTTTCACTTTTTACATTTTTTATCACTGCTGTGTGTGTTGACTTAGTCTGTCATTGTGTTTCAGCCTTGATGTAGAACATTTTCACTGCTGATGACCTCTGCACTTGCAACTGCTTCTTCTTAAAGTGAGGGGAATTTATTGGCCCCATAACTTGTTCACTTGCAGTCTTGCTGGTGCTGACACTTTTACGAATGAACCCTGCCATTACTTATCTGCAGTCATCTATCACTGTGTAAATTATAAGGAAAAGGCATTAGAAGGCCATTAAAATTATGACTTGATAACAATCGCTCTGCCTGTGCTCATTTGAGTAATAAAGATTCTTTTTATTAAGATTTCATATTTCAGCACAATTGCTCTTTTTCTTGCTCCAGCTCCCTTTCCTCTTTCTGTCTATTTTTTCCATCACTGAAGCAATCAAATCCTTTTGCTTCCCCAGGGCTTTTCATTAAAAATGAGCACAGATAAGGCTTGTTTAGCACTGTGCTCTGGTATGAGACTGCTGGGATGTGTGCCGTTATGTAGAAATGTTTTGTTCTCTCGGTTGTGTGGGGGCAAGAGAGAAATGAAGAGTTCACCATTAGCCAGTAAGCTGAAGGCAGATATAAGGAAATGGCTGTAGCCTTTGTGTGCTTTATGCAGATCTCTTATCTGAATGGCATCACCTGAGAGACGCTTGCCATCCTTGCTTGTTCACATTAGTTAATGAAATATGAAAAGTCGGAGGGTGCCCTCGCATTCACATTGCAGCTGCCTAGCAAAACCATATTGAGGAGACGGCTTAAATGTGTTAGTTCTGGCTAACTATCTATTTCATGGCAATTGCTTGCAAAAATGTGTTTTGTCTGCTTGTGTAGTCATAATTTTAGGTTGATATATTTTCCAGCTCAAACACTGTTATAGCAGGGGGACTACAGACAGGTTAGCAAATATGGCGCCCCGGACAGAGCTGTGATTTGCAAGAGGTAGCAAGAAACTGGCATTTTTGTCATGCGTCCTGAGTTGTAAACCTTAAAAAGTCAATGCAAATATAATTTTTTATTAAACTCACAGCTTTTGTAGATGTTAAATTTAGGTGGAAGTAATTGTAACTGACGGATATAACAAATTAAAATAAAAGTCAGAGTAGCACTTTCCCATGTATAAAAGGCAGTGTCTGCATCTGTGACTTGTACCACTTTTCATCATTAGCATCAGTGCAGAAAATGTGGGAGATGCTTAAGTTAAATTTGCAAGTTCTGAGAAAAGCACTGGTGCTGGTAAAGGTTTAAAAAAAAAAAAAAAAAAAAAAAAAGTTGATGTACTGGGAGTTCAGAATGTTTGGGTGTAGTTAGGCTGCAAAAGTTGTGGCCCACACATACCATTGCAATTTTCTAAACTGAGTGTAAATGCTTACAAGGGTGCATCACAAATGTGGAGGAGAATTTATAAGATCTTTAAGTTGTGCGTACAAATATATTTTTAACATTCACATACTGGTCTCTGACGGTTTATCAATTTGTGAAGCATCACATGGTTTATAAATCAGTGTGCTTTGAACAGTTTTATAGAATGGTAAGTGGCTTTCATTTAATGAAATATTAATGAGCCATCAAAACCATTTTAAATTCTGCCAAATAATTTGTTTCCCAAAATGGGGGAAATCATTATTCTGGGGGGTGAAAGAGGTAGGTTATCTAATCATGCAGAAAACAGCCAATAAGTAAATACCAACCCATCTAACTAAAAATTCGATTTAAAAAAATCAAAGCAAACAGTATTTGTTTGTTGTTTTTTTTTTTTGGGACAAAATTATAAAGTCTGCTGCGCTATGTCCACTGTCATGTAGAAGTGACTCTAGACCACCACAACTGTGAATTGGGACAAGCAGTTAATGACAATGAATTAATAGTTTTGGTTGTTGTAATTTGTCTGCAATATCTGCTAAGGTGTGCAAAACAGACAGTGTTAAATTACAGGGTGACTTTGAAACATGATGTTAATTAGAGGTTCTCGGAAGACTTTTTTTAGGGTGGCGGGCTCCTGTTATGTTTGTCTGCAAATAGACATACTGGCTTTGTCTTGCTAGTGTGTTCAGCATGTGCCCCCCTTGGGTAGGAAATCCCCATGTCTCATTCTTCACTATATATGACCCCATCTTTTTTCCAATTGTGTGGGTTGGACCTCATTAAGTATTAATAAGGATGGAGTTAATGGATCTAGTGGTGGCAACATCTGGTGGCGAATGAATTGGTATCTATAGTAAAACATTCTGTTTAATGAATAGTTGATAAGGTTATTACAAGTTGGGGTGTCTAAAATACTGTGTTCCTGTGGTAATGTGGCTCTGCGCCTGAAGACAGATCTAGGGGGACTAGATCAAGAAGACATCTGTTCTCTGTGTAGTCTCAAGTAGCAATGGTCTTTGGCTTGCTGCTCACATGGCCCAGGTCCCGAAGTGACAAGAATGTTTTTTTTTTAAATTTTTTTTTTTTTTAAACATAGTTCAATTAATTTATTATAAATACTAAGTAGCTTATAAAATGTCAATGTAATTTTATATTGCAAGATAATGTTTGTCTAGAATTGTTTTAAAATGTATCCCCGGATATATTTTTACCCACTCTAATATTGTGTTAAAATTTAAACCCAGTCTGAAGCTAAACTCCATGAGCTTGGTCAGTTAGTTGACCATCAGCATTGAGAAGAAGGTGTGCTTTGCCTGGGATTTTGTGAAATTGCTGTCTCATTTGAGTTTTTTCATACTCAGCATGAATATAAATCAGTTCAGTGCTGATAAACATGGCGTAGACTTTTTTAAAGCTATTTGCCCTTCTGCTTGGAGCGTCAGACTGCTGTTCCTCTGTGTTAAGGAACCTTGGGGTTCCAGCCTTGAAGCCATTCAGCTCGGCTGGGGGTCCTCATTTCTGATAGTTCTGAGCATAGTATTAGTGTGTATTGGTGGTTTTTTCTTTGCTTTCAAAAATGATTTAATTTTTAAATAAGACATTTTGCAAATTGTTTTTTTTTGGTTTAAGTGTCTGTTGAAGCCTTTCTCTTATGAAGTTAACTGATGGCAGCTTGTGTCTCTGTCAATTTGCAGCCAGAGAAGAAAATGTGGCTACCTTCCGTGGGTCAGAGTACTTCTGCTACGACCTGTCCCAGAACCCAATCCAGAGCAGCAGCGACGAAATTACACTCTCCTTCAAGACCTGGCAGCGTAATGGGCTCATTCTCCACACGGGCAAGTCGGCCGACTACGTCAACCTGGCCCTGAAGGACGGCGCTGTCTCCCTTGTCATCAACTTGGGTTCCGGGGCCTTCGAGGCCATCGTGGAGCCTGTCAATGGCAAATTCAACGACAACGCATGGCATGATGTTAAAGTCACACGCAACCTGCGCCAGGTAATGCCAGGGGGAGACAACGATGTATGTCACCTTCACACACGCGAACAATAGCAGAATGCACTGCACAAGCCTAGTTTCAACTGTTTACTGAAAGCAATTAATTATTCATTTTGCTATTGTTTTACTGTGTTAATCTACAACAGACAAAGCTATCAAATATAGTTACACAACCAGCAAAACAGTTTTGTTTCTGAACTAGTTTTTTTAGTTTTTCCAGTGTAATTTTCTCATTACATTTTACTCGCATGCAGCAGTATGTATATATTCAAAGAAAACAAACCTATTTTCAGCTTTTTTTTTTTTTTTTTTACTTTGTACTTTTTAAAGCAGATACTTTTGTCAACAGTCATCACTACTCTGGATGTTCTAGGAAAAACGAAGCAGGGTTGTTGGCAACACTCCTTGATTGTTCTTACCTACTCAAGACTGGACTTTTTTTATGTCATAAATGTACAAATAGACATTGTCTGTGATGTTTTCATCTTTGGCAGATGGGAGGATATTTCTCCCAGTGAGTCGGAGGCAGAATGGCCACATGTGAGACTAGCTTCAGTGCACTGTCACCCTTGCTGATGCTAATACAACAAATTTTGAATGCATGATAGCATCTATAGGTAAAATATGTACAAGAAGTGGTCAGTTTTTTATGCTTTATTTTGTACAGTTGAGAAATTATTAGAAAACTGTGGCTGGAAAATTGTTTTGTTTTAAAATTAAACTTTTCTGGGAAGTTCAAGTATTTAGAATGAAAATTTGCTTTTGAGGAAGTTGATATATAAGGATTTTGTGGTAAGATATTCAAGGTTTTTCAAAGATTACAATTTTTCATCATTCTCTGGGTTGGAAATTGGTAGGTACAAGTCTTCAGATCTTAATACTTCATTCACTCTCTTTCTCTGCCAAGACTAACAAAATTCATTCATGAAGTGAGCCATTTTTAAAACTAACTTAATGTACTAACACCCTTAAGTCTTCATCGTTGATTTTTATTTTAGTTTGTTTACTTTTATTAACAGCTGTTATGTTCACTATTTTAATTTCCTCCCCTCCCCCCTTTTTCGCCAAGCAATCAGGCATTGGACACGCTATGGTAAACAAACTACATTGTATGGTAGATATCATTCTTTTTGTCTTTTTTGGATTTGCCGTGTGCCCCTTTGCCCTTCCTTTTTCTTTGATTTTCATCATAGATGCCACTCTAAAGCAGTTAGGACATGGGGTTGGTATTTCTCAGCTTTCTACACTTTTTATACAACTCAGCTCCTGTTTCTTCTTCAACCTCCTTTTGACGTTTTCTTTATATTTGTACTCTTCAGGAGACTTCTAGCACAGACCTCTGTTGGGTTTAGGGTTTGAGTGTAGCCTTACTGTTTCTGGCCATGACAGTGGGCCAGTTGGCAGCATTATCCCCACAGACAGCCATTAGACAGGAGCTGTGGGAGGTGTTTCAGCACAACTGGTGCATGGCATGTCTGGATGTCTCCTCCCATTTCTATGTGCTCATGTCTGGCCTTCCCAATAACACCTAACTGCCCTGCCCTCTGTGCTTATTGCATGCAAGTTCTCATATACCCTATTTCTAGGCTTCCCCTGGCACATCCTGATTTGTGCAGGATGCCAGGTCCATGCATGCTCCTTGTCTATAAATGGCCTGCTCAATGTATCCCATGGTATTCTGTGCCTTCCTTAATGGGTTGCCCTTTTTTTTATTTTGGAAAACAAAAACCAGAAAGTCAAAACCAAATCATGACTTGTACATCTGTTGTTCAGGACATTTAATGCATGCTTGTAAGTGTTTGAAATTCCCTCAGATTAACCCAAATTTGTTGCAATTACAAACCATTTGTCCTTGGTTTCAACATTCACTAACCCCCTGAACCTAAATTTCCAAAAACAAAAAAAAAAAAAAACTCATTTATTATCCTCATCCAAGATAAAGAAAATATAGAAGTTCAATATTTTCTTTACCTGGTCCTCAAACCGTAGGAGTAGTGCAGCGTGGTCTATTCCAGCCAAGTGACCCGGGTCGTGAGATTGGTCCGAAGAACGAGAAATATGGCATAAGCCTAGGCATTGCAGAGGGTCATCTGAGGCCACTGTATCCTGCTGTTCCATCTGCACAGGTGACAATTTCTGTGGATGGCATCCTCACTACCACCGGATACACACAAGAGGACTACACCATGCTTGGCTCAGATGACTTCTTCTATGTTGGAGGCAGCCCTAGCACAGCTGACCTGCCTGGGTCCCCTGTCAGCAACAACTTCATGGGATGCTTAAAGGAGGTAGGCTGACTGAAACACTCCATCACACCATTGTGGTCATTTTAAAATGCACAAGAGTTCGATTTGGAACTAAATGAAAATTGAAGTACTTTTTTATGCATTAATTTATCGCAGGGACATATATTACTTTTTTCAGTTGCAAAGGCACAGGTAGAATGTACTGGATATTCCTTCAAATGAGCTTGGCACCAAGGTACTGGAAAGCTGTTTAATTCTGAAAATTCATTCTTATTAAACCAATGTTACACACTGGGGTGGACACCAATCCATCACATGTTAGTCACACACATTCATTCGTACATGCACACACTATGTACAAGTTAGTCACCAGTTCACCTGAAACTCACGTTTTTGCTTTTAGGATAGAAATCAGAACACATGACGAAACCTACACAAACATGAGGAGAACAAACTGCATACAGACTGAGGTGGATTCAAACTTAAGTCCAAAGCTAAAGCTCAGGAGCTGTGAAACACCACTGCTACTTAAATATGGTCAAGTCCATGGTGTAGATCGGTTTTTTGCTTCTGCACTGGCAGCAGGGGGTGCCGTAGGTTGTCTTGGTGACATTGTTGTAGAACGCTGACCCCGTTGGTTGGGAGTTTTTTGTAATATCTCTGTCCAGGTAATTAAAATTGCCCCCTGCCATTTCCACAATACATGAGTACAGATGCTTGGCTCCACAGTGTACATCTGTGAAGATGCAGCTAGGCTGGAGTGTCAGCCATCTCTTCACACATTGGAGCTCTACCCCCACTGATCTAAGCAGTAACTGAGTGATGCAAGCACCCCCCAGGTCTTCCTTTTTCAGCAAATGCACCCAGGGGCTGTGTGCAGGAACCAGATAATCCCCCAGTGCCCTACTTCCTGCTCCAGTCTGGCTTTGTGTATCCCACATGCACGCCCTCAGCATCTCCCCTCTACAGCTGCCTTTCTGATGGTCCTTCTTCTGATGTTTGTTGTTTGTTCAGCTGTTGGGTTCTTTTGGAAGGTCCAGACAGCTTGTCTTGAAGTTATCACAGAAAATGGCAAAAAATAATCACCAGGTTTTTCCTCTTATCTTTAAACTGCGCAAACAATCACATTGCTTGGGCAGTTCACACTACATTTAATTTATCGTGGGTCCTGAAGTCTATGGTGGCAAAATGCAGCATTTTCCTTACTCGTGGTTTTGTGAGCAGCCTCTAATGGTGCTTAATCATGTTTGCTCATACCTGATATTCTGAACATCTAAAACAAACATTCCGAATTCATTTCTACTGTATTTTCTTCACCATTCTATTTTGTAAAATTCCTCTGCAGCTGAGTGGCCTCGATATGTGCTTTCTGCCATCGGGGACAGCAAAATGCACTTGAGTGGAGAGGAATGAGTGGGTGGGTAGAAGGAAAGGGGGCGTTTCATGCAGATTTTTCCAATAGATTTCATTAAGTTATTTATTAAAACTACTTCTGAGAATTTACATAAATTACCCAGGTAATAAATGGAAGCATGTGTCTATTATGCTTTCGTGATGGTTGAGGACCAGATTCGAACTCGTACTCATGCTCCATCGGTCACTTCCTGTAGTAGGCGTTTTAAGGTGGAATATGTTTTGCAACTCATTCTTTTATTGCTTGTATGATTTCATCTGTCTGAGGTGCCTAAAATGAGGTAATATGGCACTGTGACATGTGGGTAATAAAATTTGGTTTTTTTTCTTCTCCAGGCATTTCAGTGGAAATATTACTTTACTGTTGCTCTGTTTTAAAGGACAAACGGCATCCAGTCCACTTTGTGCCTTGTCTCACACTGGATATGTTCCGTGAAGAGAAGCATTGAGACCCTGCACAATAAGAATAGAATAAATAAAGTTTTGGACAATTTTAATTCATGATAACTATCTAATGTTCTTAATGGATTCTATCAAGTCAATAAATTGAGGGATTAAGATGTGTTAAGGTACTGTTGGTTAGAGTAGTAGTAGGACGTAGTTAGTACTAAGTTATGATGGTGTAGTTTATGATGTAATGGTTCAGCTTCTTGTGCTGATGCCAAGCTGGAAAATGTTGGTGTTAATGTATGATGGATCATGCATTATATTCTAATTCTGTCTAATTGTCTAGCATTATCTTCTCTTGTTTGTTTTGCTATTGCTATATATCCCTTCTCTTTTTCCTGGTTCTGAAAAGTAACCAAGTTGTCGTTTGTTGCGTCAAGCTGTTCCGACTCTACGTCTATTTTTCTGTTGCGTGTGTTTGTAGCGATAAGAGACTGATTGGCAAATATGTGTTCAATTCTATCTGTGAAATGAAAAGGGTGCCACCCTGTGGGTTCAGTTTAGCATTACACGTACCTGCACGTAACTTGAAACAAATTTGTGATGTGCAGTCTGGGTCGTCCTGCTGCACCAGGCCTGGCTGTGTTATAAAATGTAGCCTACTTTGTACATTAGAATCTTTAGCACATCACTGTTATATGAATAACTGCTATGCAGATAGTTGGGTATCTGGTGAGATAGTGTTTTAGCTAACAGTAGTCGATTTTCATAACTGACTACATTGCATGGATTTTTGTTCTGCACTTTTTGGGAACATGAATCCAGCTTATAGCTAAATGTTTTGTTTACTGGCATCATTCTTTATTTTGAGCAGTCAATGTGCTTTCTTGTGAAAACTGCACTTTTCTGATACTTCCTAAAACCCGGCCAGCTACTGTACCTGTCTACAGTATATATTATCTGTATTGTCATGATTTCAAGGACCTTGGATGGTGGGAAACACAAGAACAGAGCTGTTATAAGTGAAATGATGACATATATACACAGTGCAGTGGTGATCCGGTGAAATGGGAGTGATGAGGCACGGGGACTTGGTGGCGAGGGGCTAGAATTGACAGACAAGGGGACACGGCGACTTCTGTTGTTGACGTAGGGAGATGTAAAGGAAATTCAGGAACATGCTGGGAATAAGGACTAGAACCAAAAGGTTGGGACACAGGCACAGAGCACACAGGACTGAATACGCATTCGTAATTGCGGGGTTCGATTCATCGCATTGCTGTCTCTTACCTTTTATGGACCTGCATGTCTGGTTCCTTGGCTCAGGTGTTGGGTGCTGGTAATTGACCTAGGTGGGACCTCTGGTGGGAACTCCAGGTACTGCTTCCAGCGGTCATGACATATTTTGTCAATAAATTATTTTTAACAATTTTACTGCAGTTGTGTGTCGCTGAAGAGAATGATAGATGCCCAGGCAGCAAACAGTTGGTGAAATACTCTGTTTTGACATAGGACATAGGCTACCATTTGGTTTAAAGAAATAAGATCACGAATGCTACAGATGGAGCCCTTTTTTTGAAATTAAATGTGATAGAAATGTTGCATTCATGGCACTCATTGCTTTAATGTGCATACTGAAAACTAACCTTTTATACATTTTTAAAGACAGATATTTTTTTCAGGTGTATTAAGTTGAAAGATAAAATGTTTACCTCCTGGGCAGTGGATGTGGTACTGCACTTCCAGCTCATGATTACTGGGTATGATCCTCTCACACACATATTAATGCCATACTGATGGCACTGCTCATCCTTAGCTACTGTGTGGCTCCTTCAGTGTGACATTTTTTTCCCAGCATGACCTGTCTGGCCAGAGATGTCTGGGTGGAGCAGAGAACTGTGGATGATTAATGGGTATGTCATGAGGCTGTCTGTGAACCAGAGCATAGCTTGCCACAGGCAGGGGTGCCTGGGGGGCAGTGACGGTCACACAAGCACAAACCTCACCTCTCAGAAGGATCGATTAGCCTCTGTGTTTCCCCCACTGGTGTGGGGACTGCTGAAGTGTGAAAGGGATATGCTACTGTTTGCAGGCCAAGAAGCTTTCTGCAATGAGAAAAGGCCTGTGCGATTGTGCAGGGACATAATTTGGGGAAGCAGTCTCTGTCGCCTCCTGTACAACCTTGGCTATGCTGTAAACTCTATTTTTTGAGCGCTTTGTGTTTGAGAGTAAGCCTGCAAGAGTAGATAAGACTTTGGTGAAATGCTGTCTTATTCTTCCTCCACACACCTCGTGGTTAAACCAGCGGGTGTCGCAAAGACCATTCTCTACTTTTCCTGTAATGTGGGGTCACTCTTTTTCAAAAATTCTCTGTAACCAATTTTTAACGTAGAAAACTTCTGCTTTACTTTTACAACCGGTTCTCACTGGTAGTGTTTTTGTGCAAACTGCATCCAGTATCTGCAATCATTTGGTAGATAGATTTTGAGACGCATTGTAAGGGTG
Source organism: Heterotis niloticus (assembly GCA_018136845.1). Taxonomy (NCBI): domain Eukaryota; kingdom Metazoa; phylum Chordata; class Actinopteri; order Osteoglossiformes; family Osteoglossidae; genus Heterotis; species Heterotis niloticus. Next base: position 29,731,288 of record CM030895.1, on the reverse strand, counting down.
TTCTTTTTTCTCCTTACCATACTTATCTGTATAATATGGATAAGAAAATAATTAATAGCAAAAATTTACAAGTACTAGAACTCCTGCTAAAGTTTGAAATGTTTATGCTGCAGTTCTTCAGGAACCCTGGTCTCTCTCAAATTTTTACATCACTCCTCCCCTAGTAGACCTGGCAGGGTAGTTTTTCTTTTAGCTTTTACTTATTCGTGTTTTTATGAAGTGAGTATTGTGTGCTCCTTTTCAAAACTTCCAACTGGATAGAAGAGGATGAGCAATTTAAAGTGAACAATGAATCTAAAAAGCTGGATTCCTCCGGGTCTCCTTGGGAAACCTGTGCAGACTCAAGAGGGTCATGCAAACTCCACAGAGACTGAGCTGGACTCAAACTCACGTCCAAACAGCCCAGGTGCTGTGAGTAGCTCCAGTACTCCTGTGCCACATTGCCACCTTGATCTGTCTAATCTTTCAGCAAAATTTCTGCACAAGTGCACTGGTCAAGGACGTCTGATCCCCAGATGGCTCTAGTTCTTGGATACCAGTAGTGCAGAAGGCTCAGCATTCAGCTGTAGCTCTAATCTCATTGCTGTCAGAGAGGGGCATGCAGCACATAGACCATTGAAACCCTGACATAAGTTGTGTCTGCTAAGTGAAGTGATATTAAATCTGAAATGGATAAGAATTCTGGATTTCTCTGTCGCTGGATCAATACTGCATCCCTGAGGGTATGGGGAACTTATTTTATTAGAGTCATTACTGCCCATGCTTTGATTAGACCCATCACTCTTTAAAGAAAAGCAATGTGCGTGCGAATCTTGAAACTGCCGATTAGACAGAATGGTTGTAGGACGTCAACAGTCCTCCTTCACTTGTCATTGGCTGTGCTTATGTGGGTGGTACATTTTTTAAAGTGTTTCTGAAATGGTACCGCTGTTTCTTTGGCTTGGATAACATCTTCCTGTCGTGCTTTTTTGATTTTGTGTGTGATTTTAACAGGAAGTCACATTTAAATAGTCATACAGTTTAAAAGTGAAATCCATCCTCTGTCATCATAATTAGTATGAAATGTGAAGATGAAAAAGCCAACTTTGGATATAAGAGCACAAGCGTGATAAGTGCAGCAGTGAGGCATCTAATGTGAGTTCCCTATGGGGTCTTCAGAATCACATTCTACCAATTTGAGCAGCGACTCTTCTGAGGCGCCTCAGGGCCTCTGGGTGTTGGGGGGGGCTGTTATTTAAACCAAAATTCAGGACTGTCCCTGGGGGCTGTAGTGCCCATTTCTTTGTTTATGGAATGGAGAATAACTACGTTGGGGTTAACCAACAGATGTTATCTATGCCGACAAAGCAGGACCAGTGTTCCGATCGCAAAGATAATTCTGCTGTTGAAGTCTGGGGGAGTTGATTTTTTGCAGGTCTGCCCCCGTGGGAAGGAAGGCGATCTTGCTATCCAGCAATTCTTTCAGTGCCTTGGAGGATGTGTTGATTTACTGTCAAATCTTCTAGGATTATCTGTAAATCCCAAAGCTACCAAAGCTGTCTGTTGACAGCTGTATTCCCAAATGTTACTGCAGTCTGGAGAACTTCATGCTCTAAATACCAGGAAGAGGTGTTTCTAAGGAGAAAAGCCTTAAATTTTCCACATCAGTGAATTTCAGTGTACATTTCTGACCAAAAGACACTTCTTTGATAGCTTATGGTCCGAGGTATTTTAATAGTGCTTCTCCAGAGAGTGTTCCACTATTGTCCACTACAGAGGTGATTTCAGCTTGTAGGATTTAAAAAATATATATATTTTTTCAAATGAAAATAAGGAAAGTGGTAGTGCACTTGCTGTTATGAAGACTTAGGCAGCTCACTTTAGTTAAACAAGTTATATCCAAAGCAGTGAGAGATGTCTGGTACTCATCAGTGGCTTGGTCCTCAGCAGGAATTGTTAACTGTTAATGACCTTGTATTTAGAGTACAGTACAAACATGACAAAAAATTCTACTTTATACCCCAAACAGGTTGTTTACAAGAACAATGACATCAGACTAGAGTTATCACGGCTGGCCAGGATTGTGGACCCCAAGATGAAGATCCAGGGTGATGTTGTGTTCAGGTGTGAGAATGTGGCCACCTTGGATCCTATTTCCTTTGAGACCCCTGAGGCTTACATCAGCCTACCAAAGTGGAACACCAAGCGCATGGGCTCAATCTCCTTCGACTTTCGCACCTCAGAGCCTAACGGCCTCATTCTCTTCACTCACGGCAAACCACAAGATAGGAAAGACACCCGTAGTCAGAAGAACACCAAAGTGGACTTCTTTGCAGTAGAACTGCTGGATGGCAGCCTGTACCTACTGCTGGACATGGGTTCTGGGACCATCAAGGTTAAGGCCACACAGAACAAAGTCAATGATGGTGCCTGGTACCATGTAGATGTACAGCGGGATGGGAGATCAGGTGAGTCTGATTGTGAGTTTTTCTTGGTAGATTAAAGGTAACTATTATATTCTCCTTTTTAGGAGAAATTAAAGATTATAACCTTTACAGTATATGCCAGATTTACAAACTTTCGAGTAACAAACTTTTTATCATTACAAACTTTTTTTGAGAAGTATTTGATATACTGTGTTTTCATAAATAGAGCTACCATATCAGTTTAAACTGCGGTAAAGATTCACAGAATTTGCTGACAGATAGCAACTATAATTCTCATCAATATCCAACTCTAGGTCTGACCAGGGTTATTTGTTGGGCTGATTTATTAATAACACATCATAAATACCTTTGCCCAGGGGACTCGGAATGTGCAGGTCCCTGAACGAGGTGTCAACTGTCTACCAGCCTTCGAGAGCTGCTCTGTGTGTGTGTGTGTGCGTGCGCGTGCGTGCGTGTGTGTGTGAGAGAGAGAGAGAGTTTTGCTTTTGTCCAAAGACACCATAACACCGCCTCCATTCTTTGTGGAGCTGTCATGTTGCTGACATTACATTTATTCATTTAGCAGGTGTTTTTCTCCAAAGCAATGTACAATTTAGGGTGAACAAAGTGCATTTCACCAACAAACAGATTTCCCAGTTCACATTACACAGGTAGCTGCATATTGACTGTTATTGATCTGATCATGAGCCCTGGCTTACTCCAGTTACCTAACAAATTCAACTAATTAACTTTTTGACTAAGTTGGGAAGTAAGCAAAAGATTTGCTTTTAATAATCTGAGAAATCAACTGTATCAATATTTATTTTGGTGTTTCTTGAAAGCTATTGTGCAGCTTCTAAGCATTACATTGAACTGATAAAGGAATAAATAATGCTAGGTGATTTTAAGTAAGATTCATGTACTGCATGTACTGATATGATAAAGTCTTCTTTTAAAAGCAACCTGAAGCAAAACTTTATAATTTTTTGGCAGAAATCAGGCAGTTTTCTTGTGACAGATTTGATACATTTTTGTGTTGGGGATATTGATCTATTCAATAGGTATTTAAACTTTTTGTAATACAAAGATGCAGATTTGAAGACAGAGCTTCCAGTGAGGTCTCAATGTACCAAAATTTAACAGCTATAATTGTCTGAGTAATACATCATTTCATGTCATGTGTTCTGCTCTAAATTATGCCTAAATCTCCAGATGTATTTATTTCCTGCTTCCACTGCTATTTCTCTCCTCTTCTTTTTGGTCATCATTGTTTCCTTTCATTCTTCTCTCTCTCTGGTTTCCACCCTTTTTTTGTAAAGCATGTACCTCTATGTCTGTGGGATCAATGTAGAGAACTCCATATAGTCTTAAACCATGAGACATTCTAGGTCTCTGGGGATATTCATAATGTAACCTATCAGACCCTGCTGTGCAAATGACAAACAGATTATTCCTATTGATCTGTATTCTGAGTGAGACAGCACATTTAAACTCTCCATCTTATCCTGTGTCAGAGTCAAGAGTTGTTTAGTGGTTTCAAAGCCTGTCAGTTCAAGCATAAATGGGAATAAGCCACTGCTATGGTGGTCCAGACCCTGAATTTCTGAGGTGCCAGGCTCTCTGAGACATCTGCCACACTTTTAGCCTCTCCCTTGTCTTCTCTGTATTAACATCTGGGTCTGGAGTCTTGTGAGGTTATCACGGGGCTTGTGTCATTCTCAACTTAGTTTCTGTAAAGTGGCAATGAATTAACTGTTAAATAGGTCCAGAGGACTTTGCAAGTGGGGGTTGCTGCATAAAAGGGAAGAGAGATGGATAATATGTCTGTACAGTCAAATTCTGATGAAATCAAGATACAGGATTATTTTTCTGAATTCCCTGAATGGACAGTAGATTGATGCACAGTAGGACTTAGAGCTGAAAAGATGTTGACTGTCAGTCTCAGCTGGGCTTCAGGTTTACATCTCTTTCACTGACTCTTTGCCTTGCAGGCACCATCTCAGTGAACAGCCGCCGCACACCCTTCACGGCAAGTGGGGAGAGTGAAATTTTGGACCTTGAAGGAGAAATGTATCTTGGTGGGCTTCCAGACAACAGAGCAGGACTCATCCTTCCTACGGAGCTGTGGACGGCCATGCTCAACTATGGCTATGTAGGCTGCATCCGAGACCTGTTCATTGATGGCCGCAGCAAGAACATTCGCCAGATAGCGGAGACCCAAAATGGGGCCGGGATCAAGCCCTTCTGTAACAAAGTGTTAGGAAAGCAGTGTGAGAGCTACCCCTGCAGGAACAGGGGTTTCTGCAAAGAGGGATGGAACAGGTTCATTTGTGACTGCACTGGCACTGGTTACTGGTCCAGAACATGTGAAAGAGGTAAGTTGGTCACCTGTTTTATCAAAGCAAAGCAGTATGAAAATCTCCATGAAAGTCCAGCCAAAAAAATGTATGAACTAAGGAAGACTGTTCCTTTAATTCTAAGTTTATTTTATGAACCTGCACTATTGTATAAGATGAATTAGACAATTATTTTCCTTTACTCGACCAGAGAGGCTTGCAGAGACCTATTCTATATTTAAGTTATTAAATTATTAAAAAGTATGGTAGAAGTTACATGAAAAAGAAAATAACAAGTAGCATCCTTCTAGGACAGTAAGTCGACATGCTCGCCAGCATGCTGTCATATGTGCTTGTCATGGTTTGTTTTCCTTGCGTGATCGCTGCCGTTGATATACGCCACAGGTACTGGTGTACCTACAGTGATTGGCTAACCTAATGGTGGACACACTAGCTAGAGGCGCAAGAATACAGTGTGACCTTGCTACGTACAAAAAAGTGTTATCAGAATATTAAAGGTGCATCCAGCTCTTTTCACAGTGTCATTCACTGTTCATTCCTTGTTGGGCTCAGTGGTGAGGAAAGGACAACGCAGCTGATGCTTCACTTCGTATTACTGATACCTACAGGACGGAAAGATGTGTGGGGAATATTGAGACTGATTCGATACCTGAGTGTGGCATTTGATGTTGACAAATTGGGTCTTTGTTCCAGAAGAACAAGCTTGGCATAGGAGCTCCCAACACAAAGCGTTTTGTGTTAGATCCTCTTCTCAGCTGTGTGTTGATGTAATAAACAGACACTAGCGAGTGGGAACCACTGAGGGGACTTGTGCCTCAGTTGCTGGAGAATTCTGTACTAGGGTAGCATCCTGCAAACACAATAGCAATGATAAAATGCTTTATAAACAGTTTACTCCTTCAGGATGTATTTTTAAACCTGACACTTTAAACCATTTACTTGCCTTTCAAAATACGTAGCAAAATGGATTAGTCTGGAGAGCAGTTCCCCGCAGGTCTCTGTGTCGTGTTTGCCCTTGTACTTCCTGTTGCCCCAATGCTGCCATCAGACAATGAACAGTACAGTCCACCATGTTGGGTCTTTTCTTACCTGAGTCTTGTCTGCTATCATTTATATTTGGCCAGTCTCAGCTACGTGTTACATATAAAGACATTGAGAAGCTCAGCACGCTAAGCAAAGCAGTGACTCTTTGATCACGTGAATATTTTGCTTCCGGATGGTATGTACAGTGCCCCATGCCAGTTGGTCATTTTCAGACTATCAGTATCCTTATGAAACTGCAGCACAGTGTGATCTGGGCTCATTACCAATGGCAAGGCCAAACACACCAAACTGCGAAGTTGCACTGTGTAAATATGACAATGACCGCTTAACCTGTATATGTTTTCTCCTGGGTTTTGTAATTTTGAAAAAAGCTGTCTAGAGTTATTTATGTTTAAAATCTTCCTTTGCTAAGTTAGATCTACAAATGCTAGTGTGTATTAATATTAGCGGTATTTATGTGCACTTTTGGCTTACCATGATATTAGCTGGTGAGGCGGGTGTTGCCTGTTTGTACAACACAGCCCTGAGTTCTTGCCAACAGACCTGCGGTAATAATTGGAAACAAAGTTTGCATGTGTGGGTAAGCCTTTATGATTCTTGTGAGCACCATACAACCCTTCTGAGAGCACAGTAAATTCACCCTTCTGTTACAGCTCAGAGCTTGTTTGTTTTGTCCAGGTCCCCCCCGTAAACAGGATATGACGAGCTCTAGATGGACTCTTGGCGGACTCTCATGTTGCTGCTGTGGAAGGCTGTTTTGACAGAGAATGTGGGAAGCAAGGGGAGAGTGGAGGACTGTTCTTGTAAGGGGGCTGGGGAGTTATAACCACATAGGGAGGGTGGGACCAGATGCTGCTGCAGACCATGGTCTACTACTTGCAGTTCTCAAGCTAATTTTTTAAAATTTTTTTTATTCTGGCTTTGTGAAGGTCACATCATCTGGCCACCTTGTTGGCACTCATCTGTAGAAGTTTGTAAAGAAAATTAAAATATCTGCAATTAAAAACTCAGATTTTGCGTGAGAAACACAAGTGGTGATGTCTGTGATTTGGTCCAAGTTGTCCTTTGCATCCTGTGTCTCTGGGAGACTCCTCTTCTTGGGGCAACTCTTTTGTGCTGTAGTCCCACAGTAGTCAGTCTGAGTTCGCTGTGTTTGGGATCAAAATATGGTTCTCTAAGTTGAGTTCCTCACATCCTTTTTACATAAGAAAATGGTATAATCATAGTGAGTGGTGAAGTGCATTAAGTTGGACTCTGTCCAACTTAATAGTCCAACTTAGTAGTGACCCCCAGCGAACTGTACGTTAATAATTTCATCAAAGCTCATTTGATTGTGACTGAGATGCAGACAAATGTTTGTTGGCATATTAACCGCTATGACACGGAGACTAAAGCAAGATTCCCCTTTCTTTTCATCGAAAAACAGCTCATAAACAAGTATTAATTCTTCATGTACCAATACCTCTTATCTGCTCCACTGGTAAAATGTAGCTCCAGGTGTTGGATAGATTTTGCCTACAGTTCTCATAGTTACATTAACACCATCTGGGCTTGCCTAATTTGTGTTGTTAATCATGATTCTGTAGCATCCAGATCATTGATATTTCAACTTGCTTCAAATGGTTAAACTGATTTTAAATACTGCCAATAATGTTTATATGTCAGACACAGTCTAACAGATATAATCTATTTTTTGATTAAGGAAACATTGCCGATATTGTTATAGTTTGGCTTTTTAACTGCTGTCTGACAGAGCATGTTTACAACTTTTCCTAAATTTTTGACAGAAGGCTTTTGTTTTAATAATGCTTTAAAAGCATGGAAATGCATGTGAACCTAAAGTAAGTAATAAAATATTAAACCCTATAGTAATGGCTAAAATAAATTTGAGTACTCAGTGGACTGGGGCTCATATGTCTTACTGAAGGTCCTGCAGCAGTTTCCACTTCCTTTTGCCTCTAGGGCAGGTTGGGTTTTCCTGTTCTTGACCAATAGTCAAGTGTAGATGTCCTTCACACTGCAAGTCTTGTGTTGCATGTTTATTGTCTACCTGATATGTGTACCTGTAGCACGGGATGGATTTTACTAGTTCTTTTTTTTTTACACAATTGTTTTGGCCAATCTCCTTAGAAATCAGGTATTGATATGGTTTCACAAAGAACATTAAATTGTTGTAGTACCTTAACAATGGCTTTCCAGGTCTGGAAAAAAACTGTTATCAGAGTACAAAGACAGCATATTTCACAGGGAGGCTGAATAGAGCAGCACTTTTTTAAAGCATTGGGAAAAAACTGTTAATATGTTGGGAACGCTATCATTGCTCTTCAGGTAAAATGCAAGGGAAAGAAGATTTCTTTAGCTTTGCAGCTCTCTTTGTTTTCTTGGTCTGTGACTGACTGCAGAACAGAACAACGAACAACAATGAGCATCTGCAGCTCCATCTTGCAAGTCACATGAATGCGCCAGTTCGTGATAAGGAGAAAGGCGAAACTCCTCTACTTATCTTGGCTTTATCCTCACGATTATGTGCCAAGGTTATTTGGTGATGCATTGCGTATTCCTGTATTTAGATGCCAAATAATTCAGACAGAATATTCAAAATGCAACATGTCTGGTGGGGGTGTGTGTGTGTGCGTCTGCAAGATTGTGTGTCTAAAATACATCCATTTGATATGAGTGGGATATGCGTATTTCCGCTGAGAAATGAAGAGATATGGTCACACCGTGCGCTCTCTCTCTCTCATGGAGAACACACGCACGCACACACGCACGAGCCTGGGAGCATTTGTGGTAGTTTTAAAAGGTTTTTTTTATGGTGGCTCACACCGTGTAAATTAGTCATCGGTGTGTATTCATGCTGAACACAGGCACTGTAATTTATGTGTATACTTTTTTAATGCATGGAAACACACAACGAGTCATACCCCTCCTTACCTGCCCAACACTGCCTTACTAGCACCCCCCCATTGTAGGACCGAGGGTCGGCAGCCTACTGACCCCTGTAAGCAAGCAAGCCCTGGGGAGATATGCAGCATGCAAGACCAAAGTTCAGAGCAGCACTGGCTCCCATTCCCATTTCATCCCCCTTCAAATGAGCCATGAAAGAAGAGGAGGATGGAAGCAGCAGCAGCTCCTGTTGGCTAGGGAGGCATTTGCTTGCGGGAAGGAATCCTTTGTTGTTGGTGCAAGTGTTGGTTTCCTGTTTAGGGTCTCTGGTGGGAAATTATTACTGTGTCACTAATCCTCCCTTTGTAGTTAATATGAGCTCTGGAGGCAGTGAGTACGATATACACACACACAGCCAACTCTCTGGCTGCAGGACAGGAGGAGTTATCTTACCCAGTTTGCCCTGCTGGATGTAAGCTGGGGTGGTCGTGGATTGGCCCTTGTAGGTAGACTGCAGTTGTCTACTGGCTCTAGAGGAAACTGGCCAGATAGTCAGACTGTTTGTGTCACAGTAGTGACCCCCAGCGAACTTTACGTTAACAGTTTCATCAAAGCTCATTTGAAGATGTATGCTTTCCAGGGCCAAGAGTATGAGAGGAGCATCGCTATGTTGTTAAGAGCTTTTACACATTTTTGAGCTTTTAAACCACCCGTTTCAGACCGCCTGGGTGTTTCTCGCTGTAATGCCTTGAAGTCATTCTGTGCAGGAGGTTAATGGTGTCATCTGCTTCGTCTGCTTCCATCTTGTGGTCTTTTGAGGAAATTCAGTTTTCAAAAGAAAACCGGAAAGAGACTGGAAGCCAAGGCAGCATTGGAGTGAAGGACGTTTTAAGGTCAAAGTGTTTTTCCATACATTATTAATCCTCTTAATGTTTTTGATAAAATATAGGTCTGAGGGTGTATAATGAGGTCTATTTCAGATTCCATGGAACATGCAACATTCTGAAATAATTTGTTAATGTTTTTCAAATGCAATGGCAATGTTATCTGTTGTAATGAAAATTAAGAATTTTTTGTTCTGCTGTGAAATCAAATGGTGATTGTGATGGACACAAGGTGTACTATTTGTGAGTACATCCTTCTTTCTATTTTGTCATGAAGGTGATGTCTGGGGTGCAGACTCAGCTCAGTACTGCCCCCCTTCCCCTCCAGAATCACTGCTGCTCTGTTTTAGCAGCTGCAGTGTGGGACAGCCTGACCTGCAGCTGTGTAATGGCAGTTATTTAGGTGCACTGGTGAATGTTTGTCATCACAGTTTTGATCTCTCTCTCTTGCTCTCTCTCTCTCTCTCTCTCTCTCTCACACACACACACACACACACACAGAGGGACATATTTCAAAGAAAAGTACAGATATAAGGAATCTGTTATTTGTCAATTATCACAGCTACTTGATCTTTGAGTTTTTATTTCCAGGTTTGTTTGTGCCTGATATTGACACCTTACAGTCAGTAGATATTGTTCTGTAAACAGATACAGAAAAATGCAAGTATATCAACCCTTTTATAACAATTTTCTTTCGTTTACTGTGGGTGGCAGCAATGCCCTCATCTTGTAGTAACTGATGGTGCTGAAATGGAACTGGAACCAGATTATGCAGCATTAGAGATAGACAATTTGCCCCAGGAATTATTCTAGAATTATTATGATCTGTAGAGCTCCTGATGTCAAACTCTACTATTGATCATAAATGCTTGTAATGTTGCATTGTGTTCAGCCGTTTCAGCAGATGAAATCAGTGCTATGAGGGCTATAAGTCTGGAGGTGTGGCTAGGATGTGAGCAGTCACTTACAGAAGTTAAAATGTAAACTAAAACACATGTATGAAATGCATGATGTAGGACAGTTAGCAGAAGGCAGAGAGGACACATTCTGTTGCTGAGAAGTGTGCTGCTGAGATATGGCATTGGTCGGGCCAGCTGTGTGTACGGTATATTGTGACAGTGAAACTCTGTGCTCGGGAGCTAATAAAGGCTGATGAAAAAGGCAATGTGCTCAGCATTTAGCAGGCTGAACATACAGGCTTATGTGGGGAATGTAAGTCGGATGCGAAATGAGACCGACAGACGGTCTGTGCACATGGCTTTGGTGATCTGGAATCATGACAAACTGAGTGAAAATAATTTACAACAAGGACTGGAATAAGCTGTTGACCCTCAAATAATAATCTTTGTTTTAAAGATCATAGCAAGGCATCTACATTGCACAGGCCCACATGATTTGCATTTCTCAGTGTTCCCAGACTGCTTTAAATTCTAACACTTTTTGTGTGGTTGGGCACACATGAATTTGGCAGATTAATATACAAATATTTTGCACCAGCATTGTCACTATAACATGAAAAGAGGAAGGCCTAAGAGGAGATTTATGGATGTGGTGAAAGAGGACATGCAGGTGGTGGGTGTGACAGAGAAAGATGCAGAGGACAGGAAGACGTGGAAACGTTCGATCCGCTGTGGCGACCCCTAAAGGGAGCAGCCGAAAGATAAAGAAGATTGTCGCTATAACATATTTACTTGTTTACATACCAGAGTCTGGAATGACTAAATCCAAGCATTGAGTTTAAGGTATCCCATCTGCCCATGAGGTGTTACAGCACTTCATGTCAAATTCTTACCACCCTGTGCCCATTAAAAACCTCTCAAAATCAACCTTAAAAAAGATGTTAAGAAAGATATGCTCTGGAGCCATTGAACCATACAACACATGCCCCTGCTGCCCTGAAGAGCTGTGCTGTTGTCTTCCATTAACATCCAGCAAATGAGTTTTTTGCTTAAATGCAGAAAAGCCTCATGGGTCAGTGTTGCTAGGTTACTGAGGTAAATCACATGAAATCACTTGATTACTTCAATACAATACAATTATCCTTATTACAAATCTTATCCATTCAATCACAGTAAAGCCCCCATTTTCATTCACTCAGTTCATTGCCTGCAGTGGGGTCTTGGCTCTTAATTTGATATCTTTTATGGTGTTTCAGGCAGACAGGATCGAGCCCTGTGTCTTCCCTAACATGATGTTAAGAGTGACTTGTAGAGCTCTCAAAGGACTTAATGCTGCTTTAATGTTTCAGCACACAGAAAAAAACTGAGGCTGAAGGAACATGCTGAGTGTTAGACACAAGGGTAAAAATGGAGAGGACTCAATGTAGTTAAAGACCTGGGTTTTGGTGAACCGGACCTCATGTAATTAAATATTTGGGATGTGGAGTTTGATTATTTTGGGCCGAGTGGATGTCGTGCTTTTGCTTGTAGAGCCTTGAACTCCTCCCCAGCAGCGCCTTGTAGAGGCTCAACGTTGCTCCGTGTCAATTGGAGTTGGAGGGAGCCCAGAAAGGGCTGAAAAGCAGCTAATCGCACATAATAACATATTGATCTCTGTGTAATTGTACAGTTTGTGTGCAGTTTCGGCTTTGGTGTGGAGTGATGGTTTCAGCATGGAGTTCTCACAGCTGGGAAAACTAAATGAACATTTAAGCTGCTTGGATGATGCTCCATGTGAAGCAAAACATCGATTTACTTCATCCATTTACTTTCAAATTCGGAGTTAGTCCTATGTGTCATCTATGTACAAAATAAACACATTCTGTTTGGCCTGTTTGAAACGTCTGTTAAACTCAAGGAGATAATTAAGCAGATTTGTATGAAAAGGATTGATTTGATGCATTCAGCGAGGCTCAGTGGTGCTTTATTAAGTCTCTTGGGAAGCAGGAAGGGAGGGGCTACGAGTTGCAGGAGGAAGCGGACTCGCCCTGTATGACCAATGAGAGAGCTTTCCCGTTTTAGGAGGCGCTTGCCATTTTATGCGAGGGGGAGTTGAGAAGGTGGGTTTGTCTACAGGGCCATTGCTACAGTAGTTATTAGCACCTGGGCTGACTTGTATCTAGATGAGTTCTCTCTCAAGCTGTTTCCCTGTCTTGGCCTGCACTGTTCCCTCTGAACTGCTACATTCAACTATATCCTGGTATTTTCCTAGTTACAGTTATAATAGGAAGTGTATATTAATACCCAGGTCTGTGTCCCCCCAAGGAGCACTAGAACCAAGCAAAGCTGATGCACATCAGAGAAGTATTTGAAACTTGACACAAGCACGAGTGGGAAGCTAAGAGGCAGCACTGTACCCAGGTCTTTGTTCTTAGTCTTTTCCTCATGTGGCCTGGGTTCAAATGCGCTTCATCATTTTGTTTACTTCTGTCCATTTGGTATGTACCCTAGTAACAGTCACAGTAACAACACCTTAATGTCAGTATATCCATAATTATAGATCTTTCTATTTTCTATTGTTTTAATTTTTTCAATTTTTAAATAAATTTGTCTAATAAGTGTTCATTGCTATTGCTATATATAATAAGGAACGAAACATAAATAATGATGCTATATTCTGCATAGGAAAGGGAACCTAAAGCAAAACAGGGCACAGCAATGGGACACCACAGTATTTTCTGTCAGTTTGTGATTTCTGTACAGAGAACCTGAGGTGACAGGGATAGTTCATGCATGATTGCCTTGTTTAATACATTCCAGCTCAGCTGCGTGAGATAAGGATGCTCTGGATAGCAGACACTGTGGGGTGCTGGAACCTGGGCCTTGCTGGTGCCGGGCCTTAATGGACCCAGCGTGAGGCAGGAAGTGGCAGCAGACCATCCAGAAGGCCCCTGGGGTTGCTGCCGTGGCCGCTGGTGTTCTGTGAACTCATTTCCTGCATGCTGAGAATCTTAGATTGTTCCTGGCTCGATCCAGTCATGGAGTCACCCGTTGTGATGAATGTCTGTATCTGTAAATGACACATGCGTTTAAAAACAGCTTTGCACAGCGCGATCATGCTGCAGTGTGTTTAGAGGCACAATATGGTCCTCTGGGAAATGTGCAGGATTTGATACACATGGCTGCATGTCCTGTGAACATACACATTATTGGTATCCAGTGGATCCAAAAAGATTTTTGTTTCAGGTTCTTATATTCCAGGGTCATTTATGCTTAAAATGATTTTATGAAGTGGAGTGTTAACTGTTTTTAAGCTTGTCTGTGTTTTAAAAGAATATCTTTGTCGTATGATCACTGGTCCAAAGACGTAAGTGTTAAAATGCCATATATATGGGAGGACATTCTGACAATCTTTACTGATGTTTCTCCTCAGCTCAAGTGTTGGGAATGGGGAGTTCTGTGTTTGTCTCTGTGGGTTTGTATTTTACTGGATGTTGAAAACTACTTAGCTGGCTGGGCACCTAAACACCCTCGAAGCCCTCTGACGTCTGTCTGCTCCCTCTCACCGCTCGCAGAAGCCTCCATTCTGAGTTACGATGGGAGCATGTACATGAAGGTGGTGATGCCCATGGTGATGCACACGGAGGCAGAGGACGTGTCACTGCGTTTCATGTCACAGCGTGCCTATGGACTTCTCATGGCCACCACATCCCGCGATTCAGCTGACACACTGCGGCTGGAGCTCGATGGCGGGCGCGTCAAGCTCACGGTCAACCTAGGTATCGTATGCCAGTCGCCGCCACCAGAAGCCTAGTGGGGATCATCATGGGGTTTCCTTCCTTTCATTGCTGTCTTTATTAAATGTGTTATTTTCATCTTAATGATAACCATACATATTTTTTTGTTCAAAATGGTAATTTTAATTGCATGCACCTTTTGTGATGTGTTGAATATTGTTTTGTTTGTTTTATATCAAATTTGATTTTAGTGCTTATTTTTAAATTGATGCAATTCTTTTTTTAGTTGTCACTGTTTCAGTCTGAAATCTGTTTTCATATTGACTGAATATCTATTTTTATCGATTTGTAGAAAAAAAGATAGTCACAGTACTAAAATATATAAAATAATGGTAAAATGCTACTAAAATGTCAGCAAACACGGTACTAACATACAGTGCGTTTACGGCAAACGCTGTATTGATAACAATTGTGATAAACAGAATACAAGACATAGCAACACAACTCTGAACATAGTTCTGTGACTTTCTAAATATATACCTTTATTTTGTTTCCCTTTTGCTCATTAATGAGCAGACTATTGTTACACTGGTATTTTTCTTTTCATGATTTTATCACTTTGCTGTTGGTCTCATTCATCAATGTTGTTTTTATGATTATTATAATGTACTGATACACACTCCTTTAGCCAACCTAGCTGTAGATGACATTTGTCATGCTATGTCAAAAGATGGTATTCACCCCTTCAAAGGCCCCAAGCCTGCGGCCCGGATGGCAAACAGCCCGAGAACAGAGCTCTCAGCTTCACCTGCAGCTGGCGACATGCCTTCTTTCTGCCACACGCGCACACGTACACACGTTAAAAAGAGCAAAGAAGTCCAGTCAATATGTTAAAGCTCACATACCACCAAGGTAAAAATAGATTTATACTTCAGGTCATACATAGAGATTTAAGTGTAACACCAAAGTATGCAAACATCAACAGCCTCACTGTACATATAGGTTACTCGTATCACTAGAGCGCACATAGGTTTGCACCTAAAACCTGGAATTGCACATATTAAGCTGAAACATAGCTCCAGGGTACACATATATTCACACACAACTCCAGAAGATACATGCTTGCAGTCAGCATCAAAAATTTGTTGTTGCAGTAAAATAAGCAGTTTATCCTAAATCACTGCGTATGTATGTGAACAGCTTACCATCACTGATAAATTACAGCTATGAGCAAAGGGCTTAAATGTATGTAGAATTAATTTACTACTGTTCATTAAAAGTCATATTTAACCTTAAGATTTGAATTAAAAGTGCTTGCTTCTATAACAGAAATCTGTATTTCCAAATCATTTTCACATGCACACAATTTCTGCCCTTTGTGCTTTAGAATATAATGTAAGTGAAGCCATAGCACACATGGTACTTTCAAGCTCTCCCCGGAGGGTCCAGTGGCCACTGCACGGTGCTGGTGCTGATTGGATCGAGGCTGTTTGCTCCCACTTTTCTGTTGCGGTTGACGACACATGATGCGCCTAGCCACATGGACCCAGCCCGAGGTACCACTGGGCACTCTGACCCCGTGACTCACAAAACTGCAAATCAGTCTCCAAACAGGAGGTTCATTTTACGTATACAATTCCTACCAAAAACCATAGACTTAAAGATGTATTATAAATAATAGACTGGCAATTTTATTTTATGCTGATGAATTGTTGCTGAAATTCAAGTTACTTTAGTGAAAAATAAAGATGGTGTTCAGTAAATGTAAGACTCATGGCTCCAACAGAGATGGGTGGCACCATCTTCTTGCTAAATATCAGACATATGCTTTCAGTAGCCTGGTTAGTCAACAAGCTGGTGTGAAACCTTTGGGGCCTGAGCCTTTGTTACAGCTAAATTCACTATAAAAATATACTCTGGGCTGAAGTATCCATGTGCTTGGTAAACTAAGAACGGCCATTTTGTAAATACCAGCAACAAGACTTTCTTTGTTTGTATACTACAAAGCTTTCTAATTGGAGATAAAATGCATCAAATTTCTCTTTCACCTCATTTGGCCCTGTGGTTTAGCGGTAACCACCGCAGTAACCGTGGGTAAAATGGCCGTTCTCTTGCATGTGGCCGTCCCCGGAAGGGTGGTACTCTTGTTATTGGATGTCTGCAGCTGTAACCTTGAAGGATGCGATTTCATCTTTCATTTATTCTTCCCCATCTAGACTGTATCAGGATAAACTGTAACTCCAGTAAGTTAATACTCAAGTTTCATTTTGTTCTTGAAAATAATTTATTCCTAAGGAATGCTTAATCTGCTGCCATTTTTCCTGTGTGTGAAGAATGTGTGTCTGTAAAAGGAAGTCATTTAGTCAAGTGCAAAAAGGAATGGTGACTTAATAATCTCCACCACACACAATATGGGAAAATATTGTAATATTACTGCTAATAATCTTGCTTTTGCCTTTTGCCAGCACTATTTGGTGCTTTGCTGTTTGATTAATAGAACTTCATATGCTATAATTGAGAAAACATGGTGCAACCTTGAAATAGGTTTGTGTGTCAAAGGAACCTTAAATAATGAACTGGAAGGACACTTACACCTTCAAGGTCCTGATCTTTAAACTATTAATTGCCACAGTACTGACATAAATGTGTTTACCTAAGCACTAAAGTGCCAGGTAGATGGAATTCCTTCCTTATTCACCCATCTGTCAAAGCTCTGCTCTATCCAATAGACAGATACCATGGAGGCGAGAGTTCACCAAACTGGATGAGTTGCAGGATGCAAATTGGAACAATAGGAGTACAGATCCCTGCAGATTATTGAGTCACCACTCATTAATTCCTTTGCCTAGAAAGTCAAGACAAGGAAAAGTCTTCTCTACATGCACACAGAGCTGCAGCATGTCTTGGAAGAAGTGCTAGGGCAGCCTTCCACAGTTCTACTTTCTGCCATTGTAGAACATAAAAGCAGGGCTAGCAGTTTACTGCTTTCTGCAGATTTTTTTCACAGACCAAGGATTTAATAATTGTTGTCATCTATAAACACTGCCTCTCGCGTGTGTAAAGGTGTCACGCAGAAATGCAGTCCCTGCAGTCAAGTTCAACACACATACCCAGCCTTCACACCGAGATTTTGACAAGATACAAACATGTACAGCTGTAGAAGTGATAAGAACTCACAGAAAATACATTTCATGTGCTGGGCTCTGTTTGTATATTGAGAACACGTTTGAAAACACTCGTGTTTCATCAGGATGTTGATACATGATTTTACCTCATTTTACAGCTGGTCTGTGATGGGAGTAAGGTGGTGTAATGTATTTTCAATAAGAATTAACTGCTTTTACTCATAACCAGGTCTTTGAAAGCCTCACCAGTGAATGACTTCATGAAACCAGATGTTACGCCAACTAATGATTCAAAACTTTTCACTAAAACTGCTATCATACATCTGTTTTAGAAATATTGAATTGTCATCTTTTTTCTCTTTTGAGAAGGTAAGCAAATTTTCTGTATTTTGCATTTTAGTTTCCTTCGTAATTTGGAATTGTTTGAATCCATCTTGTTTCTATTTGTAATTGAATATGAGCATGGATAGCAAATTGTTTATCAGAAAAATGCATACAGTCAACTCTTAGATAGGCTGTAGTAATATTATGAAATTCTGATATTGTTGGTTGGGATATACTGTTTATATGGTTATCGCTTTATGTGATTAGTGTTATGTATGGTTAGTTGAAATGATTTTAAATCAGTTCTCTTTGAGATATGTTGCACAATGGATAAAACTTATCCAACCAATACTGCATTGGCCTTCAGTGGCCCGTATGTCGGTCACCTTTACATGTCAGTTACCCTCACACACAGAACAATGCAGTGTGGTCTTGGTGGCCAGTATCTGCCACATTCACCATTCTGTGGCGATACAGTGGGGTTAGGTATGTACTACTAGAGTGGCCAAATTCACAGCGCTGCATCTCCACCTTCTGGTAGTCTTGGATCGTGCGCACCACGTGAATTTGCAAGTCTTTGATGTGTGTTGTGCAGGATCTGCAGCTTTTGCTCTGCAGTCATGCAGATGTTGATATGCAGTCAGGGGAGATGGCTTCAGAGTTCTACCAGATGTCAGTGGAAGTCATGTGTGATAGAAAATCTCGTGAAAAATGTTTGGGAAAAGGATTGACTGCTCAGAGGAAATCCACAAAATCCACTGCTCATGTTAGCAATGAGGGGAATAAGTGATGCGTCAGAAAGGTTACTCGTGTGTATAAAGATCGAGGGTGTAAAAGCAGCCTCTGGCCCTGCCAACATTTGTTGATTTATTGAAATAATAACTTTAAACCAGTTTTAAACAACTGAATTGATAATCTGGCAAATATATAGTCAGCAACCTGGTTTGGAAGTGTGTTTCTCAGCAACAGTTTAGAGGTCTGGTTATATTTAATTTGTAGTTAATACCATATTTGCTGCTCAGTTATATGATTTTTAAATGCTGCTATATGTTATGAGCAGAGCATCGCTGCTTCATCTTGTCTGAACACCTTGTGCCTGTACTTGCCATCATCAGTCATTCTGTTTAGAATCGGGTTGCTTCATAACACTTCAAAGGGTCTACAAAAACTGGAAAGCAGACACAGACCGTTGCACAGGTTGTCCTCTGTCGTCTTTGCCTGTTTCATGTACACTCTTAAGAGGCTGCCATTTGACCCACACTTTGGTTGACATCCTGACACACTCACTTATGTTTTCTCCGTTGTGTTTGCCAGACAGTCTCGGCATGCTGGCATTTATAGCTGTTTTAATTATTTTGTGTATTATAAACACACAGCTGAGAGTCATGATTAGTTTGCAAACAGTTCAGCACAGTGCAGAAGACCTTGAGCAATTGTGTATTAGAGGAATTATAAGTAGACTAGGCATGTTTAGGCTAAGGCTCTCTGAGTCCATTGGAGGCCAAGGTTGTTGAGCCCTCATTGAGCAAGGTAGAGGTGAATTGACAGTTGGTTTAAGGAGAATGATGCCCACGGGGATGGAAGTTACTGGCTGTTGATATATAAATATGCATGATTGATGCCTGCGCAGGGCAAGGTGTTTGGTCAAAAACCTTTCTTCAGAAATGTTGTTTCTGCAAACTCTAAATTGTTGTACATTTTAAGTTGAAAAATGTGGTTTGAATGAGCACCAGCCCAGTTGTTTCACAGAGTGCATACATTAGTAAGTTATATTCTCTATATCCACAAACATTCATCTTGTTATATAGACTCCTGCATGCGCAGACATATTTGTACTGCATGTCCTATATTTATAAATATTGTCAGTGTTGCAAATCCATTTCTCCTCTGCTTCTGATGTGTGTAAGGAGCTCCAGGAGAACATCCTGGCAGCCATTTTAAATGCACTTACCCATTTCTTGTTTTTTGTTTCCGTTTTATTGCAAGATTTTTCCAGTTTGAGGCGGTTGACTGAAGCGCAGCATCAAGTTAATGGGGTGTCATGGTGCTAAATCAATCATTTTTTTTCCCATTAAAACACTTTTGTGCTCAGAATTGCCAGTGTGCCCAGGCTGACAGAGCAGTAATCTGGGTTCCCTCCTGCCGCTCTGTTTACATGTCTCAGTTCCTCCCAGGTACAGGTGCCTGGCTGCTGCCTTGCATACCAGTTGTGTTCCATAACAGCCAGGTCTGCATTTAATGTGGCATTGCAGTTTACCCGTCTTTACATCCTTACAACAGTAAAAGAATCTGCATCCAGTTTACTAGTTAGAAACCAGGTTATCTTTGACTGATTTCACCAAATAATCTTAGTGATTCTAAATGGTTATTGACATTCTGAGCATAAGAGCAACTGGGCTAGAGTTTGCGTATTAATGGTTTCAGTGAAAATGATTGTTAAACTTGTGAACAGTTAAGTTCCACCTGCAATCCTCTTGTGTGGGTCACTCAGCAGCTGATGTACGGAAACTCTGTTATGTACTTCATGTTTGTATTGGGGGAACATTTCCACACAAGACGTTGAGAATGGCATTTCAAGACCTCGTTATGAGTAAAAGCTGTTTTTACGTTCATATTTACTAGCACTATTACCTTCTGCAGACCTCGGTAAAATATATTAATTCTTAGATAGTTGTATACTAAATGAAATTTTTTCACAATATTGAACCTAATAAAGTAAAGAGGCATTGCAAGTTTGTGTGTGATCTTTAAGAATGACCAAACCTTTGTTTTTGATAGTGGGTGAGACAGTTACAATTTGCAAGGCTCTTTGCTGTAATGAAAAGAAAAGAAAAGAAAAAAAAAAAATCAAAAGTTAAATCTTGATGTTTATGTCTGCCATTTGTGTATCTGCATTTGCACAGGTACTATTAATATTTTTCCACCCCTTCTTGGTGTAAAGCAAAGGTTTGGTGTGAACCCCAAGATGAAATTAACTTTGTAACCAACCGTCGTTCTCAGGCAAAGGACCAGAGACGCTGTATGCTGGACAAAAACTCAATGATAATGAGTGGCATACAGTCCGGGTGGTCCGGCGGGGTAAAAGCTACAAGCTCACTGTTGACGATGACATGGCCGAAGGTACTTCCCCAGTTTTAACTTTACACAAAGTGCAGGGCTGGGTGAATCTTGTACAACTTCAGCATGGTTTAGGAGGAGTAGCCTACAGTTGTTTTTAAGTCAAAGCTCTGATACTGTTGTGAAATAGTAAAGCTACAACTTTTAGGTGGACTGATAAAATGGGTAAATTACTGTATGAAGGGAAATGCCTTTAGGTTAGTGAAAGTAGCTGGAAGACCAGAGTAATGGTCACTGCTCAAAAGCCTTTAACAGTCAGCCATTCTTTCAACAGTGTGCACAATGGACCACCTTGGACATAACATCACAACCCATTTCCTTTTCCCCCTTGGGTTCAGGTCAGATGGCAGGTGACCACACCCGCTTGGAGTTCCACAACATTGAGACTGGGATCATGACAGAGCGCCGCTTTGTCTCAAACATCCCGTCCAGTTTCATTGGCCACCTGCAAAGCCTTAAGTTCAACGGCATGCTCTATATCGACCTCTGCAAAAATGGCGACATTGACTTTTGTGAGCTCAACGCTCGCTTTGGCATGCGTTCCATCATTGCTGACCCTGTCACGTTCAAGTCCAAGAGCAGCTACCTGAGCCTGGCCACGCTGCAGGCCTACACCTCCATGCACCTCTTCTTCCAGTTCAAAACCACCTCCCCAGATGGTTTCATCCTCTTCAACAGTGGGGATGGCAATGACTTTATCGCTGTTGAGCTGGTGAAAGGGTAAGAAAGCTCCTGACACAGAGCCACTTGTAGTCATTTGCTGTCTCTGTTTTGACAGAAACAAAGTGCTGGAATGACTGATTAAATTTAATTTGGCAGTTTCCCAATTTTTATGTTTACAGCAGATAAAAGCTTTTATCTGGAAAGTAGATGTTGTTTTGGTGAAAGTACGATTTGCGTTGCTTTGTGTTCCATTAAATCAGTTTTAGTGTGAAATGGCCTCTAAGAGCTTGAGGGCACACGATGCTGTAAATTGTGAGTGTGTGAATTCCACTGTGGATTTTTTTTTTTTTTTCTTTTTTCAATTTGTCTGAATTGGCACCGCAGGTAAGCGTGACGTACTGTTGGAGATGGTGCTCTGTTGGCTGGGCAGGCTTTTTTTTTTTTTTTTTTTACAGACCTGCAGCAGAGGACTTTCTCACGGAAGTCCTCACCAGGGGGAGAAGTCATCGTTGTTATTCTCTCACCGCTCTTAACCTTCAGGTACATCCACTACGTGTTCGACCTGGGCAACGGACCCAATGTCATCAAGGGCAACAGCGACAGGGCTCTCAATGATAACCAGTGGCACAATGTCGTCATCACTAGGGACAACAGCAACACACACACGCTGAAGGTGGATGCCAAGGCTGTGAGTCAAGTTGTTAACGGTGCCAAAAACCTGGACCTGAAAGGTGAGCCTAGATGCAGATCAGTTGGCCTGTTTGCTTCCACTCATCACTGTGCAGCAGTGGTCATGTTTTAGGAATGAATTCCTTGGGTTCACTGGACATTTTGATGCCGATCATAGCAGATAGAAGTAGTCCCTGGACTGTTACATAGTGGAACCTGGCACTGTAACGGTAATGTTTACAGCAAAATGCGATCTGTGTTCTAATAAAGCGTGCTGTTTGTTTTGCTATGTGTTTATTTGATTTCTAAAGGTGTTTTTGTAGCATTATGTTATGTTAAACAATTGTGTTAATTGTTGTTATACCTCCAGGTGACCTCTACATTGCTGGGTTGGGTCCGGGCATGTATAGCAACCTGCCCAAGCTGGTGGCCTCCCGTGATGGCTTCCAGGGCTGCCTGGCCTCCGTGGACCTGAACGGCCGCCTCCCGGACCTGATAAACGACGCTCTGTTCCGCAGCGGGCAAATTGAGCGCGGATGCGAAGGTACTCCCTCGTCCAACTCCAGTGTCGTGAGCCCCTTCTTTCTCATGAATTCCAACAGTAGCTCCACCTCCCAGTCATACACATGTCGGTCTGTCCTGCTAACTCTGTTTGTCACATCCTTAAGCAGCTGTACCCACTGTTAGGTGATATCACACATGATGTATTCATACTGGTCATGTAACAGGCATACCATCTCCATGTCCAAACTTTAGGAAAATATGTAGAGGGTTTTATTTTGTCATAGTTCCTTAGAAATAAAATACTGTTTTGTTTAGTGGAAAAGGTGCATATTCATATTTTGTAAGTAAAGTTAATAATAGACCCTGTGGTGCTGACATGTTCTTAGGGTCACCGGTGTCACCACTTCAGTACTTATTATGACATGTTTTGTGTATTAGTTCCATAACATGATTTACTCTCATTTTAATATATTTTATGAGATTGCTTGAATCGTTTTGCCCCTCTTCTTCCATGATGAAGACACACGTAAAACATTCTATTGTCAGAACTTTGCATTTCTATTACAGATTAACTTCTAAAATTTATTTCAGTAATAATGGTGTCATCCAAAGAATGAACAGTGAACACTTGAACATAAACCAGTGGACATTGTGAACCAGTAATATTCAAAATATGTTTTGGAGATTTGTTTTCTACAATTCCAGTACATTATAGGAGAGCAGACCATGACTTTCTCATTGATTTTTAACATCAGCCTTTTCTTTTACTTGATAGATAAATTATCTTAAATTTTGTGGTGATTAAATTATTGTATTTATGGACATACTATGGTCTACAGTTGCCATTGCATTGTGTCTTTTCATATTGTTTTTACTGTCCTGGAGAAAGACTACAAAACTCTAAAGAACTCTAATAACACATGGGATACCTTTTTATGAACATTTTACTGAATGTTAGTGTTGGTGAAGAAGTAATGTGTAGCTTGTGAAGGTTATAGGGAAATCTGTGGACTCTGTGATGTATTGCTGTTTTAAATGGGTATTTCCTTTCAGTCCATTATTTTATAATAGCCTCAGAATATGATGTTGTCTTCTTCTTAGCCAAATGCCAAATATTTAGTGGTTTTTCTATTTCTTTTGTGTTGTGTAAAAGCCATACGATTATTTTTGTATTATGGCATTTTGTACAGCTGGACACCTGGTCTTTGTATTTTATCTTTGTTTATGCCGTTCTTCATCTACAGCATTTTCACTTTACATTAATGCATTGCTGTTGTTTTTTGTTTGTTTTTTTTTTTAAGACATTTCAGGAATGTGTGTTTTATTTTGCATTGACATTGTTGCTTGACATGTACACTGTAGTCTATGTTAAATATTTGGCTATTAATATTGCACACAATCTTTCCACTGTCCCACAATAAATATTTTCATTATGTCTTCTCCACATTTCTTATGTTCCAGTATTTCTAGTATTGTGTGGGCAAACAGCAAATGCTAATAATAAAGTAGGGAACCAAGTGTAGAGCGTACATGTTACTAATGTGGATAAATAGATGCATCCATTAATGATAATAAATACATAAATATTTGTATGACAGCTAGCAATATACAAGACATTAGAATATACAGTATTACAGCCAATTTTGAGATTTTTTCAGCTCTTCTGTTTATTTTTGCATACATTTATTTACATTCAGTGGAGGAGCTCAGTTTTCTGTGTTCCCAAATTTTTGTTGGGCCAAAACTGTTTGAGGATCGGGAGAGGAGGTGGACTCGGTCTGCAGGCCTGATGTCAGACACGTAACAGTGGTGGCCTGCGGTGTGTAGAAGCGGTACCACCACCAGAGGGCGATGCTCTGCCATGAAAATGGGTCCGAGTTTGTAGCTGCCAACAATATGCCGTTTGTGCAGAAGCCCCCAGGTCCGTGCTCATGGCCTTTTCCAGTCCCACCAGGAGGTCCACTGGAGGTCATTCTCTGTCCTGTACACTGTGGGGAGCCAGACGGGGTCTCCATTCTGTCATTTTCCCAGATGGTAAATTAAATGCACATCAAACCCTTATAATTTGCTGTCACTCGATGACATGGCAGAATGAAGTGCTGTATTTTTCAGTCATTATAATGAAGACTTTGCTTACTGGTAGTAGTAGTATGGAAAATGTTTAATGATTTCACACTCCAGGAATACTTAAATGAGTTTTGTTTGTGTGTGATGAGTGAGGACCATCTTTGATCTGTGCGGAAATCATTAAATCATCACATTGATCTTCATCATACTGATGTTCAATCTGTTCACATTCTTCATTTGTTGTGTCCTGTCTATATTCATTTTTGTAATGTAGAATAGCTTGAATAAGTTTGCTTAAGTGTCTTGTCTATGTAAGCATGCTAGTTAGTATTGACCAGTTTTACTGATCACTTACTAACCTTTTTGTTTTTGCTTTTTCTGTTCTTTTGCAAACTAAGTTGGTTTCACCAAAACTGATGTACAAGGTAGAAGGTTTAAACTCCATTCTGAAGTGGGCTGAAAGATGCTGTGTGTAATGTACAGTGTTGTTGGGGAAAGACATGGGGTAAAATGATTTACTTCATTTTTTTCCCCAGTAGAGATGATTTTTCAAACATTTTTTAAAATGTACACCTCTTATTTTTTATACTTTGTTGTTTTTGTTTTTCAATATCAGGGCTGTACATGTCAGGCCTTTGCTTGGTCTTGTTGGGTGAAGTTAAACTCATGAAATCTCCCATTATGTTAAGCTCCAAGAAGACAGCGGTAAAAAGTGGATGGGTGTGTGTCTGTCTGTCTGTCTGGGGGGCAATTTTCACAGTAATTCAGTTATTTTAGCTACCATGTCCTGCACAACAGCGAGTCCCTCTGAAAAATTCACAATCCCTTATTTTATGCCACCTATTTATTATGTTAGATTCAGCTGTTGACTGACTACATCTGAAGCATCTGTAATGATAAATAAATGTTTATGTTAATGTTTTTACATTCATTTGCTTTTCTCCCAGGCTAAGTTTAATTTCTAGACACACTTTGCTAAATTCCCTATTGTCACACATATTTCTGTACACAACTTCAATATAATACACACACCGAGGTAGGTTTAATGTCCCCAGTTCACCCAGAAGAAACCCATGTGAATATGGAGAACTTGCAAACTCCACCCAGACTGAATAGGGATCAAATTCATTAAATGTCCAAATACACAGCCCAAATGCTGTGAGATACTAGTGCACCTCATTGCATTTCCTAAAATGATGTGAAATAATAAATGTAACACCAAAAAAAGAAAAGCCATAATCCTTTAGTCACTTGAATTACATCTTTTTTTTTTTTTTTTGTTGTATTTTTAGCTTTTTGTGGATCTGTTTGGTCAATGTGATGTTGCGCATTACACAAGGTTGGTCCATGTTAAATATGAGGCCTTAAATGTTCAGTGCCCTAAAGTGTTCCTCTTAGTTTTCTGTGATTGGAAAGACAATACAGGTATCCCCCTACTTAAGAGCATAATGCATTCCTATAAATCTGCTTATAAAGATGAAATCTTGTAAGTGGGAGATGCAATTACCATTGCAATGTGAACTTTGAAAATTAACCCACTTATAAACGCAAAAAAATCATCAGGATATTTGGTCATAACTCGATGTAGGGTGTTAAAAAAATTCACTTGTATATGCAAAAACACCAAGACAAAGACTAGTATCTCAAAGGATACCTGTACTTAACTTGAAGATGATGTGGTGTTTTGGTTGGTGGCACTGATGCCTCACAGTTCCTCGGCTGTGGGTTCATCTGTGCCTGTGTGAAGTTTGCATATTATCCCTGTCTTCACACTGGTTTTCTCTCACAGTCTAAAGACATGTGTTTCTGAGTCAACTGGTGACTCTAAATTGCCTTTAGGGTGTGTCTGTGGGTGTGTGTGTGTAATGCGGCAGACTTGGTGTCAATTTTAGACTGCAGATCGCTGCACACTGCGCTGAACCAAGTGGTTATTAATAATGAATGAATGGCAATCGAGTGCTTAACTCAAGTATCTCTCTAAAGGCAAAAAACCATGCAGATCCACTCTCACCAATGTAGTCAAATTAGAGGGAATTTGTTTTATGCAATGCCACCACAGACCAGTCATTGTTACTGACTTTATGCTTTAAAAAAGTAGAAGTTATACTGCACTTTGCATTACACAATAAATGCACTTTCAGCCCTCTGATCTTGCTATACTTAAAATGCATTTTTTCAACAGCATTGCATAAGAAAATTGCACCTAAATGCAGAGTATTTGCAGTTACCTTGTTCACCTGGACATGTAGAGCTCCAGTAGAGAAGATTTTTCCACTTCACTGTGCTGGTTGGCATTAGAGATGAGCAGACAGTCTGCTTTGACTGATGATGATGATGAACCTTGAGATCACCTGCAGCCTTTTCATCTTTCTCTGTACATAAAGCTGTATTCATCTTATCAGGGTTTACTTACTCTAATTGCATTCTTTCCATAAAGTAATTCTGTACTATTTGCCTTTCATTTTGACCTGGGGAGTATATGTTATACCTCAGAATAATGGGTATCTGTGCGGGAAAGGTCAAAGTGTTTTCTGTCTGCGCTAGCTGTTCTGAAAACTGCTAAGGAATGCTTTGTGTGTAAGTTTAAGGTTTTAGTGACCTGCCTGCATGCACCACTGGTGTGCTCTTATGCATGTCCACTGACCTGAAGTGTAACCCTGCCGCAGCCACACCCATTAGTTCAACCATCTGCTTTGCCACCTTAGGCCCCAGCACCACCTGTCAGGAGGACTCATGTGCCAACATGGGCATCTGCATTCAGCAGTGGGAGAACTACACGTGCGACTGCTCCATGACCACCTACTCGGGCACGCACTGCAATGACCGTGAGTATGCTGCCTGCCTGACGTCATTCCCACTGCAGCATAGGTCCCTGTCAAATGGGCCCAGTGTTGGGGCTCACACAGCAAATGCAGATATGTTTTTGGTGTTGTCCATCATTGTGCATCTCCTGAAACGCTCTGCTCAATTCATGCGGAGGAGTCACACAACAGTCAAAATCCAGCGGCGTCACAAGTGCAGCCGACAGTTCATGACCTAATGAACTACATCCAGAACACAGTAACTGCTCTCCCTTTTCATTTTAAAAAGTGTTTTTATTCCATGTTATTATAAATGGATTAAGAAGCCTATTGCAGAGCTGTGCATAGTTAGATTTTAGGAGGACCTTTAATCGTTTGTCTGAAGTAATTACAGGCAAACCCCGATTTATGCATTTAAGTCTTTCCTGAAAACGCTGCACATATTGAAATTGGGTTTACCGGGATCCCATTTTACTTTATTTTAAATGAGGAAAATAATTATGTATTCCCAGCCCATCCAAAAACCCCAAATCAACTTTGGCCTTGTAGTAGCGCAGTAACCACCATGCTTAGTGTAATATTTATAAGTGAAGTTAACAGTTTTAAATAAACTAGACAATTTACTATAATGAATTGTTATAGTACACACAAGTAATTCATTCAATTGTAATTTTTGGTGTGTGACTCACCTCTTTCAATTACAGTACCATTTACTCAGCTGTATCACTCAAACCTTCCAGGTCTATCCCTATGTGCTTTTAAAGTCCTGATACCTCCTTTTCAATTTTTCTACAAGCTTTTCTACCTTTTTGGCCCCATTTTGCGGTGGTTGCTCTTTATTTATGAGATTAATATAAAATCAGTGCACAAACAAATAAAAACAAAAGACAGAGACGGGATAATAGTCAAGTATGTCACTTACATCTTACCGTACTTTACAGCAGTACATGTATGGAACAGGAACAAGCTTCTCGTGCAAACTTAAAATTTTTTGATTTATTGGAGACGAACTTTGGACACTGCATTACGGCTCTGCATTATAGCAAGATGTCTGTTGCACAGGCTGCAAGCTGGTATTAAAAGATTAGCTACAGTATGTTACAGCGAAATTGCATATACCGGGGTTTACCTGTACATGCTGTTCAAACTGACATCCTCTGGCACCCTCCATAGGCTTGTGTACCAAATTTAAATGCATAAATAAGTGTATATGCTAAGAAATTTAAGTCATAGGTGAACATTTTTACTGATTTCATGTCTTACTGCTAACTAATGAATTTTAAAGTCTTGTGGGGTAGTGAAGAACCTCTTATTTATTCTTTAAAGTTTTTCTTACAATGAGTTCTGACCTTAATCAGAGTTGATGCCACCAAAGTACTCCTCTCACTTTGTGTTTCCCTGAAATGTTTGTTCTTTGTTTATAATGGATTAACTGAGGTATCAGAATGCTTTGGGTTCCTGGAGTGCTATTGTAAAGAATACGTATCACAGTCATTTACATTATGCTGCTCTCTTCAGTGTGGAAACTGATCTACACAGGCTGGTCCTCTGACTGCTCCGTCTTTCTTGATGTGCTCCTTCCTTCAGCTTGGCTTCTTTTACTTTGTAGCCTTTGAGAGGCAGTGCAAATACAACTTGAAAATGGCTCGGAGTGGTCAGTTATTTACCAAAAATTCTTCATGCAAATACTGAGCAAAAAATTGCAAATTGGTGCTTTATTGTTAAAGCTGGAACTTTGATTGTGATCCATCTTGTGGGGTTGAACCTTGACGTTTCCACCTGTTTGCAGCTTGCCAAGGGAGGTCAAAGAGGTGCCAGTTAGTCCGCAACAGTTGTCCGTCACTTTGTGACTACTCACACAACTACAGAGTTGACCTTCTCAAGATTTAAGACTTACTTGTAGCATTTTCCCTTTATCGCTCCCACAAAGTGGCATGTCAGCCCATATTTTGCAAGCAGCTACAGTGAATCACACCCCTGTTAGCAGAGATACTGCAGAGCTTAATTAAATGGTGCAGAGAGGACCCAGCTTGAGCCCATGTGTCAGCCCCATAAATAGCAGTCTGACGGGGGAAATTACTGCCGTTGCGGAGCCCATGACGGTCTCTGCCTTCCCCAGATTCTCAGCAGTGCTCCACGTACAGGACACAGTTATTCTGATGTATCCTAGATCATAGGCAGATGACAAAACCATAGCACAGCTTGGCCTCTTTTTGCCATGGGGCAAGAAGACAATTGGAAATCTGCAGACATCCTGGACTGAAGGTCCTGTTTACAGTTAGACTGTTTTATTTTATCTGCATGCTAACTTAGAACCACTTCCTTTGTCTTTTTTTTTTTTGTTGCTGTAATTTAATCATATTCCAAAAAGAAAACGGTGTTCACACACATCTCTATAAATGTGAATCAGCTGTATATGTGTAGGCACCCCGGTTAGATTTTAGAAGAATCGGGACTTGAGTACATATATGTTTTTTTAATTTGGTGAAATATGTCAGCTAGTGTAGTCATTCAATAATTCAGCTGTACTGTAAATACCTTTTTTTGCATTTTAAAATTAATGTCATAGATTCAATATGGAGCAGGTAAATGTTTAGCCACTAGGTGGCAGTAACGCATTGTCTTGAACAAGAGGGTAACGTTTTGCAGTCAAGTACGAGAATTACGAGAATTTAAACATTTTCTTTTTGTGTTCACATTGAAAATGTGAAACATTTGTGAGCTCAGTTGGGTAAGCAGTTTCAGTCACATACAGGTGTTTGGGGTTTATTTTACCACTTAGTTTCTTAGCAAAATATTTTCCCAAAAGCAACTTGGTTGTCTCTTAATCATTCATACAGCTGGATATGCAGATGGACTTGCTTAAGGCTATGCTGAGTTCCCTCCATCATTTTTTTTTTCAGAGATGTAATTTATGCTGTTCACAAAATGAAGTGTTTCCTGTCTATTTTCAGTTACACCCTAATGCCTTCAGAACCGCTTCAATAAGTGGGTTATAGACGCTGTATATGCAGGAATTTTCTGAATGTTGATTTTGTTGATTTTGATTCTTTGGCTGTTTACATCATCCTGTTCAGTTTCACCTTTTAACTTTTTATTCAAAAAGACTTGCACATCAACACTGTTGTTTAGAATGAAATGAAATGCAAGTATACATTTCACTCTCCTGCACACGACCCAAATTCCCAACCGTAGCCGAATTTCTGCCACTCTCCTCAGTGTCTTTTCACAGACTGATCTAAGGACAGATACACAAGCTGATCCCTCTGCAGTGCCTATAATGGTGTAAATCTCCCCCTTTGTCCCTGCAGTAATCCACAAGATGGGGGGTTTAGACTTGCTCGTGTAAAGCATGCCTGGCTGTTGAAAACAGGCAGCACTCACGCTAACCCCATTGTCCCTGGACATAAAAAACACCACTGTTGCACACTTGACTAAAATTAATTTTTAAATTAACCTTTTTTGTTTGAGCGTTGCTGTGTGCACACTGTGTGTAAACTCTGCTTTTTGCCTCTGTCCCTGTGAGCCTCTTGCCTGAATTCACTTTCCTGTTGTAAGCTTAATGAGGAACACGGTTTTTCTCAGAGCCTTGGTTTCAATTACATCTTTGGATTCACTCCAGCTCACCTGTATGCTTATTGCACAGTACATCCTTGTCTAGGTGTCTGGCAGGAACGCTGAGGCGTTTTCATGCACTGAGTGAAAGTGCCACATGCCATGTCCCAATGAAAGCACATCCTGTTGTGTAAGATAAGAGGGGCATGTTGGCAGCAATGATGTCTGCCTAGGTCCTGCTTGGCATGGCTGTGGGATTGCAGCCCACCACACAAGCTCAGAATTCACCTGCAGGGCAGTGAGGCTGCCTCTCAGTTTAGGCCACCACAGGCCATACACGGTATGCAAGGGGACGAGCCGGGGCGACGGATGTCAGCTCTCCTTTCAGCCCAGCTGTCAAGCTGGGCTGCTGACTCCAGGGTGGGAGAGGCTCATCTGTGCTCAGTGTGCTGAGAAACGGAGGCTCGTGCTGCAGGCCTTTCTTACTGAGGCACAGCTCTTGAAGGGAGGGAGATGTCCTCGGGGAGGGAAGCGCTCCGGGCGACTGCACCGACTGGGGCGCACTAATGAATGACTCATCTGCGGCTCCGCTGGTTGCTAAATGATCTTGGATGAAATGAATGCGTGTACAAGCAGCCAAACCTGGGTGCTGTCGACTTGCCTTTTGGTGTTGCTGTGACTTTGTAAATAAAAGTCCTCCTTCTGCCAGCCAGCCGCTGAGAGAGTTGCTGCAGTAGGAGCTCCTGAAAGCTGCTCCTTCAAATGGAGCTGGAATACTAATTTTCTCTGCAGACCGAACACACAAAAGTTTTCTGAAGAACCTCTGATTCAAGAGACTTACCTGGCTCAGAAAAGATAGTGCTGATTTTCCCTGCCGAAGCATGCTGATTACTTTGGAAGTGTGCATTCTCTGTTCCCCTTTGAAAGTATCATGATAACCTTCATCATATCAGCCCAGACCCTGCAGTTCTGGGTGCAGCATCTTCTGCACTGATGTACAGCTGAAGTTCTGAGCCAAAGTGCTGAAATGGCTTTAAGTGAACTTTAAATTCAGTCATGTGTGAGTGTATGTGTTTGTTTGTGTTTGTGTTTCCAGTCTTTTTACCAATGTAGTCTAATCAAAATATATATTAAAAAAAAAAAAAAAACGTGATAAATTTGTATGAGGCTACCAGCACAGCCCAGGCAGAGTCAGGCTTTGCTCCTGGTGAAAATGGAAAAGTTGCGATTGTGCTACAGCCTTACACACAGAGCCAAAGAGCAGGGAAAGAGGAGCTGCACTGTCATCTGTCTGGGATGTGATGGACTTTTTACTGTGCCGTTTTCCACGTCAGAGAAAGGCCAGATGCCAGCACTGCTGTGCTTTCCCAGGCTGTGCTTCTGTTTGTCTTCTCATTTTATCCGCATGCTAAATCCATTTGGATTTCCACTATTACAAGAAGCTGCTGTAGAATTTTTAGCAACTTCTTGTCTAAGTCTATAAGTGGTATGATCTTGTATGGTTTTCCTTTCTATGAGTTCTCTTACATACAATATTATTTCTGCGTGGGTAGGAGAAAGGGATGTTTGTCTTTGTGATGTTTAAGTTTAAAGAAGAAATACAGCTCTATTTTATCTGGTACATATTGCCCAAGTGCTGAAGCTGTCTTATGATGTCTGACATGTTAGATTTTATGGATGCTTAAAGTATAAATGTGAAGTTCAAACTGCATAACTACCTTTGATGTGATGTGACATTCTCTGCTTTTGAAATCATGCTTTATACAGTTTGCTGAATTTTGGTACAGTTGGGTACCTTGCAATGTTACCTGTCATTTTAAAGTACAGTATTTATGATGTTCAAAGGAGTCAGACCACTACCGTGCAGCTTTTAGAAGTGCTGTATAGTACAATTATTGTGATTCTCTGGCATTGTTCAGAGACAGACTGTATTCTGTATGTTCATGTTTCTGGAGGGAGTAGTCCATAGTGGGGAGGATGCAAAGGTGCTTCTGATCGTGACTATATAGACTGAGACTGTGACTGACTGTGGTTTAACATGGAGGACACTGTTATATAGGATCTGCATTAGCTTCGTTCTGAGCAGTAAAAAGGAACGGAAGAGGAAGGCTAACAGCAGTACGAACTGACCAAAGACCTCCAAGGATGCAGAATGTACACAAGTGTGTCTTGGAGGCATCCAGTGACATTTATATAAACATCTGTGCTCCTCACTTGGCGTTTGGTTGATTTCGCTCAGCTTGACTGACGAGTCAGAGGATAGGAAAATGGATTGCTGATTTGGTGGCTATTAATCTGCCATGTGTTCCACATGTATGATGGCCCTGGCAAAAATGATGAACAGGTCAGAGACAGACCCGGTCCACTGGGCTCTCAGGGACGCTGGTGAAAGCAAACCGATGGGACTGAAGTGAAGAAATATTGCTGTGCGCTTATGATCAGTGTGGTGGTCTCCTCCCTCCTTGGACCTGCTGCATGTGTTGGAAGCATTTTATTATTTTATTTTGTTTTATAGGATTAAAAAAAAAGAAAGCACAGTGCTGCCGTGGAGACAATAAAAAGCCCTTTGTGGGAAAGCGGTGAGATCGATCTGCCCGGTTTAATGCCTTTCATTTCTTTTAGTTGAGCAAGTGGCCCTGTTATTTGTCAGAGGGCTTATATATGACTTAATGCAGTTTGTGTGTGTGTGTGTGTGTGTGTGTGTGTGTGTGTGTATACGTGTGCATATTTTGATAAAAATTTTGAAGGCTAGCCCTACCCTGCACAGATTGGCCATACTTCAGCATCACCTTGACTGTTTGGTACATGATTATATCAAGGCATGGAAAGAATAAACTGCTTTATTAAGGGCTCTTCACAGCTAAATAAAGTAACTGGTATCAAGGAAAGAGCAGCAGAGAAACACAACTCAGAGACCCTTCTGGGCTATTATGGCTCATCTGAAGGATATTTAGAGCACATTGGCAGAACACATTGGCAGCTACTTGTCTCTCTTCGGCTGAATTTAATTGCATAGATTTATCAGCACTTGTATCACAGACTGAGGGCATGAAATGCTTTATTCTGTTGTTTTTCCTACAAATATCGCTGAAAGGAAATGCTAACAGTACTAACCTACTTGATTTTAAAAACTGACACACAGACACAATAGAAGATATTAATTATATTTAAACTTTTCCTACTGTGTATTCAGCAGTGTACATTATGACTACATTATCCTGATTGTTCATAATTTTTAAGGATTTTGTGTTTGCAAACCAGTTATTAAAAAGAAAAAATAATAACTCTTTATAAGCATTTGCCTGTGTGAATATATTGTTTGTTTCACTTTCTATGAAAAATTAAGGCGGAACTTATTGACTATTTTAGAGTGATGTGCTATTTCCATTATTTTATATGTGGAAATTTATGAGTCACTATATATGAATACAACTAGACTTAATTTCCCTAAAAATTTCCCCAAAATATCCCTACCAAACCCCTTTAAACACAGTTAGTGAGGTAATTAATATGGAATTGTGTGTTTATAGGCAATTACTTTTTTATCTAGTATCTTGCATTTGATTTATTCAATCATTTGGTTATTGATAATATCTTGAACATTTTCTGGGACATTTAATATTGTGAACTTTTAAGTTACATTTATGTAGAAAAAGAAAAAAAGGAATAAAGACAAAATTAAAACAATATAAAATAGAAAAGGCAATAAAATGGGCTGCTATTTTAATGAACCTTTAATGTGATTCTCACTGACTGTATAGATGTGACTGAAATGACAAACTTTCAAACTATTTGAACCCAGGCCACACGAGGCAATGATTGAGAACACAGATTTTGGGCAGAGTGACATCACCTAGTGTCACACTCATACTCATAGCCATTTCCTATACTTCTCTCTTGTGGTTCTGCTTCACTCAGTAGAACTCCTTATGCTGGGACCTCTCAACTGTGGTACGAAGATGGGTATTAATGTATGCTGCTAATTATATGGACGACTTGGAGACCAGAAGCTCAAGTGCCAGCGTACAGGTGTACTGCTCATATTTTCACAAATATTAATAATATATGTAGTTGCTTTATTTGCAATGCAGTGCAGCCAGTTGTTTTATCCGCTTCTGTGGTCTCACTCCAGGGACAATGTGTTCTTGTCAGTAAATGGACAGAAAAGAGGATGGTGCTTGGCACCAGCTCCCTCATGCTCCGTGTTTCAGTTGCTGTGCAAGATCTGAATTAGAACAGGAACAAAATAACTCATTTGTCATACTGGTCAGCCTCTTCATATGGCACTCAGAGTGCATTCAGCCATTTCCTCTCACCTGCCTCTTTTGGATTGGCTCAGGAGTGCAGGAATCAAATGGGTTGTGGATGTACTTTGCGTGATTTAAACAGACGGAGTCAGAGTGCCAGAGAAACACTTCGTCCTGCTCTGTGAGTCAATGGTGCGCACGTAGCTCGGGGTGGAGAGAATCATCCACATGAATCAGCTGCATGGCAAGGACAGTGCTGACCTGTGTTGGAGTCAGCGGTCAGGCCCCCACACAGCGGCGGGCACCAGACTGCACCCGCTCTTCACCAAAAGGGGCCGAATGACCACATACGTCCAAAGAATATGCATGAAACACTTGCACACTTAATGTTGTGACCATACTAACATTTCAAGCTGTTTCCTTCGTTCTTATTTTTTATTTCAGCAACATAGGTTTATTAGATTGTGAAATTATTTCACCATGCTATGTGACTTTTGACCTAATCTGTCAGTGTTTAATATAGACTACCTAACTGTTCCCTCTGCCTTCTGTTCCTTGAGTTCCCAATTTAGACATTGAGCTTAACTGTAGATCTCTGGAAAGATCCTTCTGTAGCTGCTGGAGTCACTGCCGATGTTGCGTTCTCGTCTATTTGTTTTCATTATTTTCCCCCGTTGGACTTTTTAGTACATCTACAAGCCTTCTTTCCCTAAATGGATCCAGTGAATTACAAATAGGTCTGTGCTGTGGCAAGGATGCTCTTTGACTTTTCATTTTCTTCTTCTGACTTGGTAAAATGTGTTGTTTTGTGCTCTTGTGGTACTAAAAAGGCTCCTGGAATGATAGGCAGAATGTTGGTAAGACATTAATTTTGGGGGGGAAGGAGGCCATCAATCTAGGCTGTCACAGAGATGGGAGAGAGCGTGTTTGGAGAGGGCTCTCTGACAGCACAGCATCCTGAGCACCCAGAAGCCTGTGGAGGACCTGGCAAGGATGAAACTAAATTAGCACATTGACATAATTAAGACAGATTAGGTTGAGGGGGGGTTATTACTGTATTCACTTTGACAGGGGAAGACCAAAGGATTCACAGAGTTGTGCAGTGATGTTGTGTCCTGATGTTAAATAACATCCTTTGTGTTGGAAGATTAGGGAGTGGGGGCTTCTCAAACCAATTAAATTACCTAGAGATGAAGTAAGGTTTTTCCATGTGTCTCAGAACCTTCCTGTGGTTAAGGACTTGAAGAAATGAGAGTAGGGCAGTAGCAGTGCTGATACAACAAACGTCCTCTCTTTGAAGTTCTGCTTCAAACATCCAGGTGTAAAGATTTGTAAGGCTATCGCTTGTCCTTCGCATGGTTTATTTCACCTTCCAGCACAATCTTTTTCACATGTACAGGAGTACCCTTACCTGGGCATGCATTTGGTATCCATCCTTGGACTGTCAATCAAAGGAAACTGAACTGAACCTGGAGAGGTTATACAGTCAAAAATCAAAACCCCATTTTTAAATTGACAGTTTGCCAGTGTGTATTTAGTTTTCATAAGACATTTGACGTTTGGATTTTTCTTCCTTTTTGACAAAGTCATGTATGGAGGCTGTAAAAAGTTTTTAGATTCAGTGTAGGCTCACATTTTTGCCCACTAAATGTCCAAAATATCCAACAATTCCACTTTTAAACTTCATACAGCCAATTGTCTTATGTGCTCATTAAGTTATTTTCGCAGGGATTTATTTTTTGCAAGCTTTATTCTTCCTCTTGTAAAAGTGTCTAGTCACATAGCATTGCGTTCGAGAGAGTCAAGAGAGTTTTTATTTGTCACCCCATCCGTATACAGGGATACGTAGTGGCCAAAATTTAGTTTCGCTGGGGGTGCAGAAGAAAAACAGTGCAAATACGTGCAATAAATAAATAATAAATATCGGCGCAGTATTGTCCAGGTAAACTTAGACTGAAAGTGACCGTGCAGTCATCGGTATGGTTGGGGTAGGAGGTGGTTGGACCCTGGGCAGCAGGGTAATTCCCTGTGGTGTGGGGGAGCGTGGATGAGTTCACAGCTGTTAAGGAGCCTGGCCGCCTGAGGAACGAAGCTGTTGCGGAGCCTGGTGGTTTTTGCCTGGATGTTGAAGGTGTGCTCGGGCACAATTAATTGCAAAAACTAAATTAACATTTACAGCTATTCATATTTTGGTTTTCACTGAACTTTCTACCGTTTTGAGAGACTCGGCTAATGGGCAGGAGCGGTTGGGTCTCAGAAGGCTGCTGGGATGGCAGTGTAATGGCTAGTGAGAGCCATGAGTAGCGCAGTATTACTGCACTGTGCGTCTGACAGGGCAGATGGCAGGATTCAGTGTGAAGGTGTTTACAGTTAACTCGAACACAGCCAGACTTCAAACCCTTCCCTGCGCAATGGCTAACACCATCTGGGACCCACGGGACAGTCCTTACTTGGCACCGATGAGTATTGCTCAGTCTTCGTGTACTTTGTGGCTTCGACTTCCAGATAGGCTCCACCCGGGCAGGGATACAGCGTCTTTTACCTTACATTTTCTTGTTAATGATGGATCGATTTTTTTTTTTTTTTTTTCTGTTTTGAGCTTTTCGTAAGGGAAACAATTTGCTCCAACAGCAGAAGTTGGCTCCACGATAACCGATATTAATTGCGACTACAACAAAGGAAAAGAACTGCGGCACTCGTGCTTTGCTTCCTACGCAGCGAATGCCGAGCGATCTGCCCGTAGCTGGCCAGGGTCTGTGTGCTGGGTGCAGAACCCAGTGACAGCACTTTGCGTTTGTGTGGCGACAGCAGTGGGACTTCAGATAGAATGAACACCTGCTTTCAAACCAGAGCTGCTAATTTGCTATCTGTGAAGCAATTACGGGAGGTCATTCATCCTTGTGTACAATTAAGATCGATGTTTGCTCCAAAAGACATCCCTCTTTTTTCTCTTTTCTGATTCTTCCAGCTGCATCTGTCACTTGAAATGCTGTTTTTCACATCAAATGGTTCAACGGCAGGTTTCTGCAGACTTCTCCAGGTGTGCCTGTTTCTTTCTCTATGAACAGAGCTTGCCGTGAAGCTTCGGTGCTACCTCTGTTATCCTCCCTTTAAAGGGGACAAGCTGATGGGATCATTATGCTGCAGTAAACTGTATCATTTGAACCCAGGGAAACTGTTGTTGCCTAAACCTGTTGTTGCCAGAGTAGCCTGTGCTGTGAGAGGCTCTTGTCAAATTGTGGGCCCATTGTAATGTTTCCCCTGAGCTTTAGGAAATGGTTTTCATAGCTTAATACCTGCTAATTCTGGATTGATGTTATCCTTTGGCAGAGTGAACTATACATGGTACAAAGACTATAAAACAGATTTAAGGTATTCGCAAAATTTAGGATATGACTGTAATGGTCAATGTGTACTGATTCCGATTCTTTAGTGCCTGAAAAAATGTAGTTTGTCATGGTGTTGTTACTGCTGTTTAATCTGCAAAAGTCTTGTGAAGACTGGCACCCATCCAGATTGCTGGGATTCTTCCATCCTGTACCTCCGCTCTATCCAATAGCCCCAGCACGGTGGTCACTTGTCTGTCACCCAAGATGTCCATGCACAGAAAGTGTCTATGCATGAAACTCTGTTGAAAGTCTCGGATGATACAGCTGACTTACACTCAGAAAACAGTCCTGTGTTTTGATTTTCTTAACCTGACCCGCAAATGGAAGAACATACACACATTGGGCCCATTAATGATGGAGATCGAAGTCTCTGTCGTGTTTCCTGCTGAGCTCTGGGGCACCACAGCTAGTTAGACATGTTCCTTTCTGACTTTCTAAACCTTGGTTTCTCCTCATTTCCTCATTACCCAGCAGGGAGCATGACCACACTGTGTCTGACCTGGTGTGACATGTGAATGCACATTAGAGAGACATGTTAATTATACAATGCTAAGTGCTCCATTAGAGTAGCATCAGAGTTTGGGAGGGACATCGCACCCAAATTCTGCTCCACTTCAGGACACGGCACATCCCAAAACAAAGTATTCTGATACTGAGCCTCCTGTCTGCTCTCTCAGTGGGTGCTTCCGATTTTGACCTAAAATAAATAAGATTTTTATATTTGTTCAGTAAATTTCGCCTGCATTTTTTTGGTTCAGCTTGTCCTGACACACTCGTATATTCCCTTTACTTTTATTTTCTATTACATGTTAGAGTAAATGTATTTAAACTTCATTGACTGAAAAAAGCTTTTGCTCACAGGTTGCAAGCTAATGCTGTTTAATACATGAGGCTGACAGCACTGCTCCGTGAGCCTATATTAGCTAAGCATCTTGGGACCTATGGTTTTGTACACTGCTTCTTAAACGGATTTTCAGTGCTGCGTGATTCTCTCTCGTTGCTCCCTATCTGGTTTACATGTGGAACACCGTTCGTATGACTTTACTATTAATTAGCAAGAGATGAATTATCTTAAGGCCTGTAGCGAATCATTGCAGGCTGTGCCATGATCTAAATGTCTAGGGAGCAAAAAACAAAAAGTAGAGAAGCCTCATCGGGGAATCAAAGTGTTTGGAGTCACCCAGTCGCTGGAGAGGGTTCGGCAACAGTCATTCTATTACTGCAGTGTTTATAAGGATTTGTCACCTGGTTATCACATGAAGGAGTCATCAAATGAGGAGTTGCATGATCCAGTTCCATTTTTACATTTTAGAAATACTGCATTGTGCATGAGTAATTTCTGCATTTTTTTTAGCAGTACATTTGTGTGTCATTGTCATTTGGCCAAAGGGATGTTTTTCTTTAATTATTTTTCACCAAGTTTGAAAGGAGAGGGGCATGTACCAAGTTCACGAGAGAACAGGCAGTGCACTGCCGTAGCAGAAACATCCAGGCACCACAGCCATCCTTCCCATTCTGAATATTTCATCAGAGGGACAGAAACCATTTTGTCTGCTTCAGCTGCTGGCATGGTAAACATTCGAGGTCCTCCCATGATTTGTGTCTGTGTCACTCTCGTGATGTGGCCCACAGGCAGTGATGCATTTTCCTCTTTTCCTGGAGCAGCAGAAGGTTGACTGATGGTCTGTGGAGCATATACTGTACTGTGCACTGTCATACACATTGAGTGCACAGTCTGCGCTTCCTGAATTGGTCAGTGGAGCTGCAGTTATACATATGCCTTTCAGAGCCTATACACACACACACACACACACACACACACACACAGAGTTGAGGAACTATAGGTTATCAGAGCTACTTACATATCTTCTGCAATGCGGCAGTGGTCCCAGGACATCTGCCAGAAATGGCAACTGGACCTCTACTCATACCACCCATTCCATTTTTGTCTTTCGTCCTTAAATTTGTGAAATCTGGACTAAATGCCATTCAGCTGCTCTGGCAATAAGGAACTTCTAGGGATTCTAATTTGTGGAATGTAATGCTTAGTCAAGTTCGTTTTAGTTGTTGTGTCTGTGAGGTGACCTGATGGTTGACAGGTAGACAACAGTAATGGAATAAAACTTTGAAGCCCAACAATGCTAAAAGTCTACACGCTGTACTAACGTCATTTTCAATGGAGCACAAGATTTATAAACAGTGGTCCAGTTTGCTTTATTTTTGGTTTCAGTGTGTGCATGTCTGAACGTAAATCTGTCCAAGAAAAAGAAAAGATACAGCTTTTTCTTAAGTGTAGTGAATTTAATTCTAAATATTTACATTTTTACATTTAGCACAAGAATCTTCTGAAAGTCCATCTTGTGTTATTGCTGGAATGCTTTCCTAGGGTTTTAGTTCCAAGCTGCCAGTGAGGAGACTCAGCATTTTACACAGCCATTTAAATGTGATTTTTGATTATGTAAGTTAATGGAATCTGATTCCAGCCTAAATTCTGTAATATTACAGCATTTCCCACTGCAAGATGAATGTGATGTGTTGGAATTCTCCAGTATAAAATGTTTATTTCAGTCAAGCTCACTCTGTAAAGCGGTAGGGGAAGGTATAGATTTCTGTACTCTGGATTAGGTTTAGAAAGGGATTTTGTATCATCTGTGCTGCAAATTTTATCCATTGGCTGAAATATTTTGAAAGCATTCACAAAATCAGCAGTATTCATCCCCTAACATGTACAAAAATTTTTAAACAGCTTTTTGGACAAGCCATAACAATGCTGAGACAACTCAGTATATGCTATTAGAACTGCCACATGATTCAAATTCAGGAGATTCTCTTCTGATAACCTCACATAAAAGCTTAAGAAACAAGGGTGCATTAGATGTAAAATATTTATTCTGAAATAGGCTTTGAACATTTTTTGTCTGCATTTCTCCATGCTGAATGATAACTGTATCCCCATCCAGTGCTGAAACTCCAGTTCACTGTTTATGCTTAAAACAGGAAGCATGTAGTCAGTGCAGATTAAAACCATGTTCATGTAAAGGCTGCATATAAAGAAACTGTACTGTTAGGTACCCAGAGGTTAACAAAGCAGGAATGCAGCTTCTGGAGCAGATGAGGTGATCTGTAGCATTAGGTCTGCCTTCATATATTCCTAGTTTTTCTTTATCTGTATGTGTTCAAGGTCACTTGCTGTTAAAGTTATTTAAGTGGCTTCTATTTTGTGCTTTTGCCAGCTCAGATGTGCGAGAGGTGAGTGATTGAGTGCAGAGTGCTAGGTTACTGTATTCAGGGATGTGTCCTGGAGAGATGTAATCTGTCCGCTGCATCAAGCCAGTTTTCGTGACTCCAAGCATTTGTCTCTCTATACTTGTGAGCATAAAGAGGAGCGCCCACTACTCATGGCTGATCTACTGGAAAGATACAGACATACTTGGCGGCTGAAGCTGCTGCTGCGCTTAGTGGAAGGAAGAGGGGGCATCATGTTGTTCTCCCCTCACCTGTTCTTGGTGCCCATGGGGCTTGAAGAGGAACTTGTATGGATAGGTGCTGGAGGAGAGACCTTTTCTCCCAGGCCTTAGTGTGGGAAAGGCTGCAGCGGTCATCGTAGACAGTCGTTCAGAAGCCGTTGAACATGGAAGAAGATTGGCCGAAGCAAGGCCGCTGTTCTTCCTCAGCAGGTAGAAGACAAGGTGATTCTAGCCCCATAGCTGCATAAGTGATAAATGACACACAGTGTAATTTAATAGACAAATGATTCCTTCATTAGGTGGCACATTGAATTTAAATTGCAGGTAATGAATGTGTCGCTTTGAAAACGTATTTAGAATGTAGTGGATGAGTGGTTTTGATGTGAAAATGGATGTTGTTTGAAACCTTTCCTGCAGCTGCTGAGGCTATTTTCAGCACATGACTCTATGTTGTCAAGTTAAAGAACAAAGTGGTTTTCGTCACTTTTTGTCCCATCTAATCCAGCTAACCTTGTTGGGACGAGGGGATGACCGCAGTGTGCAAACGCAGCAGGGGAAAGCGTCCACACCCTTCGCTGTCACATCATCAGCTGGGATTAAAGGCAGTTGTAGTTGTAAGCAGATTCCTTTGATAACTGTCAACAAATCACAGCCTCACACGGCTTCTCTCTGTACCCAGCACAGCGGAGAGCTGCCTGACAAAATTCCGAAGATGTCTTTGCTGGTTTTTGTTAATGCTGTGCTGCCAGTCCCACTCTGGGAAGGGGGAGCATACTAATGGCAGGCCAAACTCAGTTAAAAGGAAGATAACCCAAGAGGGAGCGATCTTTGTCATACTAAAGTTTTATAGCGGAGGTTTAGTGTACGTCTGTACTTTGGATTCATTTTCACCTGCTAGCTGTCACATGCAGGTCTTTGTGCGCAGGGGGAGGCTCCTGCTGCCTGATTCCTGTGGAGCAGCACACCGTGCCCACTCGCCATGTGGAGGAGGCAGCTACCTCATGTCTTCCTGCAAGTCTGCCGTCCTCAGACACTGCTGTGCAGCTGTGCTCAGAGAGAGGTGCAGATGGCTTTGTGACTGAATGAAAACTGTTACTGAAAGACATACCTTCGACAGTGGATTAAATATGTCTGCTTTAATCATGCTTCTGCGCCAGATGCACAGTAGTAGTGAGTAGCGGCTCATGTGGAGCCATTTAAAGCTGCCCTTGTGATTACAGAGGCTGTAGAGTTTAGCATTGCTGCTAGGCTAATTGATTAATAATTAACTACCCATAATATATGTTTCTGATTGATTTTATTTTCCAACTCACAGGGGAAGCAGGTGTTTTACGTGACTATAATGTTTGCTTGCAAAATTGAATTTGTTACAAACCCCTGTAAGAAGAAAAACAACCATTTTTTAGTACAGAGTACATTGTGTATTTGAAAGAAATGTGATTCGATACGTGGGTTTTCCAAGTCCGGTTCTATTCCATTATATCTTGGTCATATTTGTGTTCCCCAAACATAGATGAGCTGAATTAACTTCTTCATATAATATCTTTAATTGATATCTTGATAAACCTCAACAGATGCTGCAGACACTGAAGACTACAACTAAAATGGGGTTGTAAAATTATGGTGTTTATTGTGCTTGAAATTATGGCCTTTGCTTGTTCTCTGTACCCTGTGATGGACTGGTTTTCCCATTCAGGGTCTTAGCTGCTGGGATCTGGACCAGTGCAGCTCAACCCTGGATAAGCAGATGATAAAATATAGAGGGGAAGGAGAAGTTGCTTACTATTCATTTAAACTTGAGTTTAACACAGTGCAGTCCAGAGAGATATTCTTTACTGCAGCAGTGATGACCCAGCGGGCATTCACTGCCATGATAGTTTGGACTTGCTCAAGTTGACCATCCATCACAATAAATCGCTATGGAAACACATTATTACAGACATCAAACAGCATTCCATGCCTTTTTTAATATTCTTTTGCATACCTTAGCTTTCAGAAATCCCCTTTCCCACTTACCTTAATTGAAGGTGAGAACCCATTTCCTTTTTTGAGGAAATTACTTAAGGAGTTGGGATTTAAGGAGACAGAGGATTAAATTCCCCTGCTGTTCTTTGAAATAATGCTGTCTTTGATGTCCAGGAAGACTACAGAACAGCAGAAAATATTTTCTTTACAGCTACCTTTGGTTTTTTTTTGTTTTCGAATTTGTTGAAGGTGCTTTGCTAAAAAAACAA
Source organism: Heterotis niloticus (assembly GCA_018136845.1). Taxonomy (NCBI): domain Eukaryota; kingdom Metazoa; phylum Chordata; class Actinopteri; order Osteoglossiformes; family Osteoglossidae; genus Heterotis; species Heterotis niloticus. The sequence continues at coordinate 29,686,935 of CM030895.1, read as the reverse complement.
CATCCTTCTGCCTCCTACTTACAAGAGCTTCCTAAAGCCCTCTGGTCAGTTTTTTTCCATTCCCATAAGCTGGCAGGACCAGACTCTGAGGTGTTTCTCCTGATGGGTTTCTTCTTGCATCTCGATGTTCTCAAGTTACTGAAAACTAGCAGAGTTCAATGGGGATGCATGCAAGGGGGCAAATAAAATGGAGTGAATTATTTTCATTTGGGTCTCCCAAACAAATATTTTAATTGCAGAAACAGTTTAAACGTTTACTGACTGTCATACCTTTGTGCTTCTTACTTAAGCGTATACCTGCGTTGCCAGCTGTGGCCTGATAACAAAATATTGGCTTACTTTCCCTCTCCGGTCCTGTGCCGAGTGCCAAAGTCCATCACCTGGATGCTTTTTGCTATTCATGTTGAAACAGATTTGTGTGTGAATTAAGCGGATGTGCCCCAAATAATCAATGACATTTGTTTCAACTGCATTTACAAAGTACCATTCTAACAATTAGTCATGCCATTTAGACAGTAGAATCGAGGCTTCATTGTGACGAAAGCTTTGATTAGATGGCATCTAGCCAGCAAATGGTGCTGTTTCTCCTGCCGACATGGATCAATAGACTGAGTTGAGCAACACTTTCTGGTAAAAGGTTGCATTAAAACCCTGGCAAAGAAATACAATCAATTACAGCAGGTGAACTGAACACTATCAGCAATAGCTTATTTTTTACTTCATGCTGGAATTTCCACCGTGTTGACTTAAGGGTACAGCACTTTCCTGCAATCCATCAAGAATGTCCCTCGATGGTGGTTAGTTATTTAGTCCGTTCCCGTATTTGTGATCTTGTGCTGTTACGTTGCATTGGCTGTTAGTTTTCTCTAGCATTTCCTCTGTTATTGTCTGCTTGCCTCTAACGCTTGACTCCCTGTAAAATTCCTTGTGTTATGCGATGTTTCTCAAGTACCTGGCTTCCTTTCATAATCTCAGTATCTACACGCTGCTATACTCGCATCGAAGTAAACAGTCTCTTGTAAAAGATGTTAAACTTATATCGGTAATTGCAGTACGATTGCACCGATTTTTGCAGAACCCTTCGTGATGTGTGTTCAGATGAGTTTGTTGTGCACTATAACTTGTTTTAGTATGTTTATCTCTCTTAAAACCCATTATCTTTTGCAATATCACAGAGTCATATTTCTTTACCTGTGAAAAATGAGATGTCTGTGGCCAGGAACCATGACGTGAGCAAACCAATAAAGAGAAAGACTTTTCTCTGACCTTCACGACTAAGTAAGTGGTGGCGGTTTGTTTTTCAGAACAGTCATATAGAAATTTGTTTTTTGATGTAGCAAATTAGCCTTGAATGCAGTAAGGGAAGCAACAGACATGTGGTTCCAAACAGTGTTCATAATGTTTACTAAAGACAGAGCACTAGGTCACGCATGTTCAAGCCCAGGGAAGATGCTGTGGTCTCAAACACACCTGAGCTCTTCAGGTAGCTGTTTTAGTAACACCAAGTCTGCTTCCTACATGACTGGTCTTGTTTGACTCATGATGCATGATGCTCATTCTGATCAGTTCTCCTCAGCTGCCATTATATCCAGCAGACACTCCTCTCACTGAGCTGGGCATGAGGCTGTGGAGCTATCAAAATATGGACTTCATTTAATTTTGGGCTGCTAGCTGCAGCGGGAGGGGCTGGGGAGTAGAGGCAGGTGGAAGAGGATAAGAAACACTTGAAGTTTGTCTCAGGTGGTGAAATAAGCACAGTGAGAAGTAGCTAATGTGGTACTGATAAGGGGAGATAATGGGCTCGCTGACCTTCACCTTCAGCAAGCGCTGGGAATGCGCCGGATTGCGGTTTGAACTGTCAGCGAGTGGTTGCGTTTGTATTCCGGCGAGCATCAATCTGAAGGCAGGGTTAAAAAAACAGCCATGCATCACTATGGACAGGTCATTCGAAGAGCGCTATGCTGCGTCTGACTGTTTGGAGATTAGAGAGGCTAATCATTTCTGAGGGCCATGCTTTATGTTAATGTGGCAGCTCGTGCTGTATATTTCTGCTGAGAGAGTAGCTTTGCGGTGCTTAATTTTGCTTTAATGGAAGTGTTTTGTTAGTATCTGCAGCAGGAGCACTGATTCAGGCCTGGTTGGAATTAACTCTGTTTATTATAGAGGACATCCTGGGATTATTTATAGTATGTCTGTGTACGCTGGGGAGGACATGTTAAACAAAAAGGAAATTTAACTGGGCTGTTTTCAGGTTGTGTAGGAAGGTGAAAAGGTTGCAAGAAAATATATCTGCACTTTATGCTGGTTTGTTAGAGTGTTCTATTTTGATGGGTATAGAACACAACAGTTTTTCTGCGGTATTTCTAGCTGCAGATCGTTGGTATTCGTATAGCTTTTGTCAGCAACACATGGATTGTTTATGCTTTGTTCCAACTGGGCTTCTAGTTACTCTTAGTCTTTACTGACACTGCTGGAAAGTTTTGCTGAATTCAGATCACCATGCACGTGAAAAGGTATGACTATTTTTCAATCACGCTAACCTAATATACTGAACTAACATTCTTAAATCGGCTAAAGGTGCAATTGTGATAATGCAGTTTTGTCAATCGTGTAGATTTAGCCATTTTTTATTTTATTGCTCAGTGACTATGAACATTGTAGCAGCAATCATTTTTAGTTATTGAAATGAACATTGACCAGTTACAGTTACAAGCATCTTCCGTTTTCAGTTTCAGTTTTAGTTCCAGTACAGTTATAAGTCATTAATGTCTTTTGTACCTCAACCATTCTTTGTTTGATCTTTACATATAAGATTTCAAACTGTCTTCTCTGACACGTAGAGTCCCTTTTAAATAAATAACCTTGCTTTTATTATCTCTCTAGCCATCGATCTAAAATTAACCAGCCTGGAAAGTACTGCTTAAGAAGTCAGAGAAGAAGTGCCTTTGTCTGGAATAGGTTTCACACCACTATGTACCAAACATGCTCTAGTGCTCTCGGAAAATTCCTGAACTTGAGCTTGATGGCTTTAACACATTCCAGATTAGTTGGTAAATCACAGGTAATTGCTGCACCAATGAGCAATAAGTAAATATGACTGGATTTCTTCAACCAACATCTTGGCAAAGGAAAGAAGAAATTACAGGCTGCCTGTTTAAGGACAGGGACAGAACATCAAAGAAATGGTTTTCTGGGTAAAAAAAAAAAAAAAAAAGAAAAAGTCTTACATTGACCTAGCATTACAGGTCTTCTTTGATGCCTGTTTTTAGCACCCATCTTTTTTTTTCTCTCCACGGACACTTCCATTTGTGGTTAAAAAATGAGGCTGTCTTATAATGGAATGCAGTATTATACATGTTCAGGAAAAGTATCAGTTGCTACCTGGTATGACATCATAGCAAACGTAGTGAAATGCATTTGCCCTACTGTATGCATGTTTTGGTTTTACATGTGCATGTAGCTTTTAAGATTTGCTTTTCACTGTTGCCTCCGGTGAAAAAGCTATGCATATGACCCCACACGTGGTACATAGGCACATGGTGTATATATAGGTACTGTATGTTGTATTCCAAAATGTTGACATATGGTACATTGCTGACCACTGCACGGCTATGAGAACAGGTGCAGAGCAGCCTTTTCGTTCTAGCTCACACAGTCAGCTCCCAGTGCACAACAGCAGCACTCTTCAGTAGCAGATAAAGGTCATTCGCTCCCGAGAACGTTTCATTAACTTGTGAACCAATTTCAGCTGTTTAATTTAAATAAATGGAAAACTCATTGAACATGCCACCTTCATTCTTTCCTTTAAAGCTGTTGTACTGTAATTCATATGCAAATGAACCATCAGGAAACGCATTTAACAGTACTAAAAGCACAACATAGCAGGGCAATATTTTAAACTGTTGTTTTGGGGGAAAGTGAATAATAAAACTCACTCAACTTGATTTTACATGGGATTTGCATGGTTTTTGGAGCTTAAAATTGCTGGGTTTTTCAAGGAACCAAGGAGTAAGGTAGTTTTACAGGCTGTGTGCCTGCATGTGTCTCCCTTGGGCACATCATGACCTGTTCAGCTTTTCTTCGCTGGACTGCTGTTACCGAGAAAAACCTCCTATTTGTGTCGATTGGAGGACCTGATGTACTGGGCTATCAGTGTTCTTCTTCTGGGTTCCTCCCTTCCATGGCTTCTGATAGTAAATGCTGTGGTCAAACTGACAAACCTGATGCAATCTGAATTTAATTTTCTTTAATCTTCTCTAGAACAGCATGAGCTGACCTCCTCTTCTTTAGATGTGTGCTTCCTCTTAGCCTCTCACCTTGACTCATTCTGTGTAACTAATATATATGGGGTGTGCTGCTGTAGCTCACTTGCTATTAAACTGTCTAGGTTTCCCAAGATTAGCCGGGATAACTCTAATTTTTCTTGTCTCGTTCATATTTAGAGGTAGGAAGGTGTAGCATTAGGAGTGGTGTCTAAGGACTCATGTTGAACTGAGTCGGTGTGTTTGGATCAAGAATCAAAACCCACTTTGCCCATTGGGAAAGCAGAGGTGTTATCCGGTTAACCCGTGTATTATCTCACTGCTGTATAGTTCTTGTGAAAGTAGAACACAAGTGCCTTGTTCTGCTTTGCTTGACTTCTCCAGAGAAATCTGAAGCAGTTTCACATCAGCCTAATTTTGCCATATTTTTTCCTTCCCCATAGACCGATATTGAGCAGATGTTGAACTATGTACTATTTAATTGGTGGTTCAGCAGCAGCAGCTTCTTAAAATACGCTATACTACTAGCACATGAGATTTTCGTCATGGCTTGAAGTTGATTTGTGCTTGCCAAAGATTTTATTTTTTTTAAAATTTATTTATGTTTTTGAGAGTGCAATCTTTCTTGACATTCCCAGGTGGAAACATATGACCAAAGTTACACCATTAACATCTAACCACGGTATCCTGTATTCCCACTACCCACTCTGGATTGGCCAATTAAGTGACCAACTTGGCCCAAGAAGATGGATGTCCTACTTAAATTTCATTTCATAAGTCATTCCAGAAAGCTTTTGCTTTCGGTACCAATCACGCCTATGTAGACCAATTCAGCCTACAGCCTGGTGACATTTGGGCATCGTTTTATAGTGAAAGAATCCCAACCACAGCTCTGCTCCTAAGTGATATGAGGCATTAGGCAAGGTTTCTGCAGGGATGCAGAGAGGGACCTGGGGTTTGTACAGGGGTACTGCGTTGGTCCAGAAACATCTCAAATCACTGGACACGGTATTCAGAAATCTTTTTTTTTTTTTTTTGTTTTGTTTTGTTAAAGGTACTATAATAAATTTGTCTGTGGTGCTGGTAGTTTATTATAGCTTACTTAGATTTTTTCTTTTCCTTAATTATGGAGGAAGCTTTGTTAGGATTTGAGGGAGCCTTGAAGAGGAAAATCATTACAGCCATTATAAACCCCACCTATTGAGCACCAACACGATCACATCTCTGCACACTGATCCTTAACTTCAAATCAAGCTTATGCATTTTAGTACAGTTTTAGTTCTTCACAACAAAACAATCTTTGCAATTTTGTGCATAATTTTCTCAAATGGAATAAATATAGAAATGTGCAGTGATAAATAAGATACAATTTGTATTATAACAGTACTTTTAAGGTTAAAAAAACAGAATTTCAGAGACATTCTACCTTTTTTCTAAGCGCATGTGTCTGGTCATCCATCAGTTTTTCCCTGTCCCTGCACAAACCTTGGGATTCGCGCTGTATCCCTTTATAAACCATTCTTTGCAAGCTGAATCGCTGTGCCACCCTTGGGCAATGCCCTGTATCTCTGTACAATCCCGTGTCAAATCTGTGTACAGCCACTAAATCTCAAGGCAGCGCTCGGTCTTACAGAATGCCGCTGACACATCTCCGATGTAGTGCATCCCTCTAAAACTACAGGTGAGAATATCAAGAGTATGTCATTGCACCTAAGTGATTTTGACAATTAAACTGGTTTTTCATACCTGGTAATGCGACAAATCAGTAAGAACCACTTTCACTTGGTAAGAAGGAAATATGGTTAAAGAACTGTTTCTATTTTTAATGAAGGTGCATGAAGACATAAGTGTAGAAAATGTAGTTTGAGCCTGGACTGCCACGTGCCTTCACCTATGTTGCTTTTCTCATGGCTGGTTTTTTACTTGGCTGTGTGATACTGAAATTCTGGAGTGTTCTGGACTTGAAGGCTTCACAACCCTCCCCTCATCCACAGCGCTGTACCCTTAAATGAATCACTGTCAGCCACACAGCAAGAAAGAATGAGCTCAGAATTAAATGTGAGTGTGTTAATATTTCAGCGCAATGTGGCAAGTCAAATGGTACATATTATTATTGAAATGATTAGAAATTATTAGATAATGATTTTGCTGCCAGAAACGAGAGAAATATTAAATGCCACAACACGGTCTACTTAGCAGGGTAAGAGGGGGTTGGCTGGGGTACGCGAGAAAGCGAAAAAATTCTATTATATCTAATTGAAAGTAAAGGGTTAGTGTGGGGACTGCAAATGAAGCAGAGAAAATTCTTACCATAGCTCATTTTAAAAAATAGTTGGATGCAACAGGGCTGTTTCGATCTATCAAGCACGGGAAGATTTTGTTGACTTTTGAGTTCACAGCAGCCCGCCTGCAAAGCTGGTGCCTAATGCAAACTAATGTTCCCTTGCTGTGTTTGTTGGAGGCCTATCTTGATTAAAGCACATATACACTCACCCTTAAAAACCTAAATCTGTGCAATTTGCAGAGTCGCCAAATTGAGCCTGCCGAAGGCTGAAACGTAAGTAATTTCAATTAAATTATTGCTGCGTTCCCGAGAACGTATTATTTGAAAAAGCATTTGGCGGAAGTCCTTCGGTAGGCATTACAGCGTCACAGTGAGTTTTGTAGACCTGAAGCGCACTGTCAGATTTGGTGTCCGCCGAATGCGACGTCGCCGTGTCTGCTCATTGTATCAGTGATTTTGCACCTTGTTTACGTAACCACAGACACTGACAAAGCAAGGCGCAGTTTTTTCTCTAGATTTGAGGGCACTTTGCTTTGTGAAGTGGATTTGCATGTAAAGAATTGGCTGGGGGGATATTAGTGTTGGCAGGTCTAGAGGGGAATATCAGCTGGTTTGGGAGGAGCAGTATGTGCACCAGCTGGTCACACGTTGTGGCTCTGATAAATTTTTAAGCAGTGTCCTGTAATGGGACTTTCTCGCAGCCACCGTTGATTCCTGCACATTATTACTTCATTCTTTTTAACCTGGCGTCGTTTTGCAGATTCCACTTCTTCTGACTGTGGATTTCTAAAAGGGAGCTTTGGTTTTTGGCCCCTGCAGAAAGGGATGATGAAATTCCTGCTCCCTTTAAAATGGATTGTCTAAAAGCCTAAAGATGTTTTCTGCTCATGAAATTTGAAGACATGTGCAGATGTTTGAAAGCAGGCTTGATTGTGCTTCAGAACACGACCAGGAATTGCACTTAGCATGGTGCTTTTGCAGTCCTTGGGTATGTCAAGGAAGCTGGCATTAGTCACACAGAGATGAAGATCCCGTAACTTTGCATCTTTTGAGAGCTGCGATCAGCGCAAGCCTGGCATGGCCTCGCCGTTCTTCTCCCCCTCCGGCCTACTGCTGCTCTGTTTGGGACCACCTTTAGTTCTGTGTCAAATGCCATGGGAACCCTCTGGTATGTTCCACAGCTTGCGCCATGTACAGAAACAGGAATGCTTGATGTCGCTGTCTAAGGTGATGGAAGGAGCCAGAGAGTGAGAGAAAACGAAGCACTGGAGGAGTTTCCGGATCCAAACGTAGTTTCATTCAAACGCATGTCTGCCTTGCTCTTCCTTCCTCTCTAGTAGCATGTCTCTGTGAATTCATCTATGTTTGAAGTCAGATTATTCTGTGAGCTCTTTGCTCTCAGATTCTGTGTACAGAGGAATAAAGAGAGGACCTGAAAAGGCGAAGAACTGAAGCTGTCACGGGAAGTGATGGTGTTATTTTAAACCTTGGCTCTCCTGTTGTCATGTCTCTGCTGTAATTCCTGTTCTCTTCCACTGTTGTCTCTTCTCCCAAAAACACAAGTAATTGCAACAAAATGTGGGCAGATGAAAACACATAATTACACTCCTACATATTCATGAGTGGCGTTCACGAAAAACACTCAGCAAATACTTTGACTACAGTTCGAGCTGTGCTGTGTTTCATTGCGTGAAATTTATGTAGAAGCACTATCATGGAGCAGGAACACTGGCTTGCGAATTTCAAACTAAGTGCATGAAATCCTTAAGGTGAAGCCAAATGGATCAGGTCCCCTGCAATAATTGCAGAGCAGAGCAAAAATGTAGACTTTTGTTTAAATTAGATAAAGTTGACGTGTCCTGCGATGGAACTGCGTCCCATTTAATAGCGTGGCGCCCAGCGATTCCAGGATAGGAATTAGGAACCGCCTTGACCCTGCTTAGGATAAGGATGGATAGCGTGTGATTTGTATGACGGCTCGTAGGAACCTGTCATTTTTAAGGCAGAGGACTTGGACTGGATCACTTTTGGAAATGTTACACCAGATGTTTCCCTTCTCAGTGGCGCTGTGACCCAGTGCATTCGTTTTTATAAGGGAAGGATTAATGGGGACAGATTAATCGTAGTAGAAAATAATGTAGTTTATTTTCTTGTAAATTGAAATTACTTATTGAAACAAAACAATATTTCTTTTTGCTAGAGGGAAGTAACCCACAGTGCAATTATTCTGATAGCACAAAGCGCTGTGCCCCTGCCAGTACGGCAAAGGGAACCTATCCGTCTCGGAGCTGGAAATAAAAGACTTGCTAGCTGCAGTGGCTTAAAATGCCGTTGACACAGTGTAGCTGTACAGTTCCCATAGACTGGAGAGCAGCGTGCCTGGCACTCACTCTGCCGGCTGAATGACTCCCAACAGCAGAGAGCTCAGTGGTCACTGTCAACCTGAGGACAAATGCTGCAATGGCTGTGTGCTGGATGATGAGCAAGAGACAGCGATAAGGAATGGGGTCGCATCCACTCCACAGGACTAACTTTAGAAGTGGGAAAGTAATTGTCATGTCCAAGCACTGCAGAGTTGCCTGTTTTTTTCACACAGAATTGTACTTTCTGCTCCTTTGTTGGGGAAAAGCCTGCGTCAACTTTTTTGTGAACCCGTACAATTTGATGGGAATGCCACGGATCTTCTTTATTAAATGTGAATGTGGTTGTGCTTGGGAGATACTGATGCGGAGAGGCCGCAGGAGAAGCATGGGGTGAATCCGCCGAAACTCCCTAGGGACACAGTGGTCGCCTGTTCCCTCTCCCCTGCAGGGGTTGCCCCACCCTGTGACAGGCAAAATACATTTCATCATACGCTGGACTCTCATGTTCATAGCCATCGACTAAGCACCATCCGAGCTCTTCGCATGCAGGAAATTGCATGTAGAACCATAGTAGGCATAGTAATAATGGCCTGTTTCCATGGTGATCAGCGTGCCAGTTTGGAAAGTGCTGAGGCCTGTAGTTTTGCGATAATGGCGGTACTCATTTCATTTTTCAATTTGAAACTGTATTTCATGTGAACGTAAAGCTCAGGAAAGTTAATTGACTGCATTTTCATCGCCAGCAAAAACAGGTAAAGGACCACATATACGCTTCCCAATTTCCACGGGAACTCCTCCCCCTCTTGTTTTATTCCTTCTGCTGTTTGCGCACACACTTAAAATGCACCGAAGAAAGAATTATCTTTGTTTTTGTGATTTAATGTGTGAACTGCATAAATGTTACAAAACGTCCAATTTAACCTTATATTGCATTGAAATTGAGAAACAGATTTCACTTTGAGAGGTGTGAGGAACCAGTAGGAGGATGTTCTCTATATCACCTGGATTTAAATGAGGGGTATAAACTTCTGATCCATATCATAGAACATCATTTTGGGATCTCCGTGCAGCTCTTTTTGCCCATATTCGCATTAGCTGTTGGTCAGCATACCTAGATGTCATGTCATATTGGATTCTTACAAACAATCATAAATGACCACAGATCTGACTGAATTTCCATAAAATTGCCCACTGACAAAAAATGTATATATATTTAATTAAATTTTAAAAAATTAATGACACAGCCGTTTTAGTAAGGGAAAGTTGTGAAGAACAGATGTAACGCAGGGACATCTGTACCACCTCCCCCCGAGCCTTTATTGGCAGCGATTGGGATGCTGGGCTTCCCTGCAAGCCGAGGCTGCTGCCCTCCACCTGGACCATCAGCAGGCAGCGCTGCTGAGCAGAGTGACAGGCTGGAGAGCACACTTCTCCTCCTGTGGGACCATTTTCTGCTATTGATAACACTGAGGTCAGCAAAAGCACAGCAGCAACCCCCGCATGGCCAAAGATGAACCCTGCTGTCACAGATGTGACACTGCAGAGGTAACACAGATCAGTGCTGATACCAGGCTGTTATGATCATCTTCCACAGTGTTCCACATTTTTTGCTGGCCCTGATACTGCTGCCTGTCTCTCTACGTGATGACAGACAAGCCTGACCAGCTCACACACTTCCACATTATGATATACAAACCAGTGTTGAGACTGGGTGCTGCCAGTGTGAAATGACCAATTGGCTACTTTTTGTGTGAAGGAGGAAACCTCTTATGAAGACTGGATAGTGTACTTAATTTCAACTTTAAGACATCAAAAAGAGAATGTAGTTGTAAATCCCTTATGCTGAAATCATGTAACAGAGTCTCTCTTTTCTCTTACTGATGGTGTGGTTCACTTATCTGGTTTCATTTACTTTGAAAGTTGCTGAAATATAGTGGATCTTCACTTGTGGTGGTGTAACAGTTTTTTAAACTGTGTTTATGTTCACTGAAATTGCAGTGAATAACTGGTGAAGCCATGTTTAATAATTGCCTTCTGTTTGAAAAGCATTTAATGAATGACTGTGGAATGATTCACAGAATGGCTTCTGCATATTCACATCTGCAAGAGTTTTCTTTTCAAAGCATATTTTACTCTTCTCCACTTAGGGTGCCATTTCAGAGGTTTTGTGAATAAAAATCCAAAGGATATGAATGAGTCAGAACAAGCTGTGAGTCATTTAATTATTGAATAATCCAGCTGTTATATCAAACCTTAAACAATGACACATGCTGAACATGCCACAGAGATGCAAATATGACTTTGTGACGTGAGTTTTGTAGACCTGCTGGTGTCTTTGAAAGCGTGACTTGGCCTCATCTTTCACGGATGGTTCACCTGCGTACATAGTCAACGTGGATGTTTGAAAGGGGCTTGATACGTTCGAGGTTTATTTGAATTGACTCTTGGGTTGCTTGATGTTTCAGGGAGGTTCATGATAAAGTAGCCCTGCCAACAGATAAGGAGCCCTGCCCTGGTTTTGGCAGCAGCAAGAACTTTTTTATTAGTTTATCAGTGCGTGTTGGAGAGAATACATGGCATATTCATTGGAACAGTGAATTTCAAGCTATATGTACACACAGGATCTCTCAAGAAGACATAAGAGATTCGCAGAACATTGTTCCGCTGTCAGCATTCCTGCAAAGCAGACAAGTTCAGCAGCTGGTGAAAAAGTGCTCTTTTGTGAGAATGCACCCAAACCAAAAAACTTTCTCTAGGATACTTTGCATCATTGCCAGTGGAGATTGTTATCAACACAACCTTTAAAACTATTAACTACTAAACTATTATTATTCTGTAGCAATAATAATAATAATAATAATAATAATAATAATAATACAGTTCTAATCAAAATATAACAAAATATTGCCAGAAAAAGCCAAAAAAAAGCACTAAGATGCTGAGATACTTCTTAGGTGGGTCCCAAGGTGTAAATACCATATATATTTTTTACTTATTATCTGTAGGAAACCTAGGAATGAAGAGAGCAAATTTATTTGCATTTATTACTCTTGGAAAGTTTGCAGGGAAGGCATAAATGCAGGGTTGTGGTACACAGATTAGTTTGAGAGGTTGAGTATTTCACTGGTTTGCAGTCATTGTTCCACTTTGTGGCTCTTTGTGGTACCGAGACGCTGTGTTTCAGGGTTAAACCCAATTTTGCTGCACACTATGACCCTGAAAGCATAAAACGCAGAAATCTATCAAGAACACTGGCACCGTGTACCTGTCTCCGTGCCACAGGTGCTGCACCCTCACGCTCTGCACCTGTCACTGAGACGTTTGTTAGCAATTAGCATGTCAAAGCCCAATTACGCCCGCATTGACAAGCATCCTGCAGTGTATTAATTATGAACTAAGTAGAAGGCAGAAAAACTTTAAGTGCAGTGCTAAAGGGATTTTTTTTAGTGTATGACCCAAAAATTGTTGGAGCGGACTTCCAGTCTTCGGAAACATTTTTTATTTACATTAACATTTTTCTTCATTATAGTGCATGTCTGTAATGCACAAATTTATTCATACGTGGTAGATCAACATAGGAATAAAGTCACCAAAATGTGAAGTCTAGTTAGCCCATATGTGATTTTTCACAAAGTGAATGTCGCACTACTGAGCAACGCCACCCTGCTGAATGCGATGACCTGTGGAGGAATATACAAAACACACACACACACACCTTATCTTCGCTCCCTTTCCCCAGTTTACCTTTGTGTGTTGTCCAACCAGCTCTTCTCCTGAGTTTTTGTGCACTTTTCGTGATAAGAAAAGAAAAGCCTTAAGTACTGAGGAGAAGCTTGAGAAAATAGTTTTGGGAGAACCAAGAGAACATGTAATATCGCAAGAGCAACAGGCTTAAAGGAATCCACATTGCGCAAAATCGGACACAGTGCTGCATTAAAAAATGAACTTGTTTAGCAGGAACAACTGCAAGTGCTGCAAAGTCCATTAGAACAAGGAGTAGAGAAATAGAAGAAATGGAAAGACTGTGTTATAGGAGAAACGACTATACTTAGTTTGCATCCTGGGTTCAGCAGTTTGCATGAACTGCATGTGGTGTAGTGTGATGTGGGTCCTGCTTTCGGTCTGTTTTAATCCAGGGGCTCTACTGCTGGCACACTGGGGCCTTGAATCCACCACCTCAGATACCGTGCCTCTCTACCAGACACACTAATGGTCTCTGCAACACAGAAGACCAAACTGCTTGAGTATAAATGGGACATTGAAACATTAGTATTCTGGATATATGTTCATTTTCAACTGTTACACAGTGAACACGGTCAACCCAAGTACTAAACATTCAGTGATGCAGAGTAAGAATTAGTTACTATCAGTTGTAGACATGGTCTCATTTCACTTGAGGTTCAGCATTAGCATCAAACGTGAACTCTTCATTTTAAGAACAGCTTCAGGTGAAATGATCTGTCACAACAATGCACCACACTGAAGTTATTTTCAAATAGTTTATTTTTCACGATTTACTGTACATCCATTATTTAAGCCCTGTTGTCTCTGAACAGCACATTTACAACACCCACTGCCTGTCAGATATACTTGTGTCATGCTGAGTCTGGGCAAATGTACCAGAGGCCTGAGATGCAGAGCAAGAGAGCAGAGGAGGGTGACAAAGTGGAAGACAAGCAGCTAGGGAGTTTATGTGAGTACCATGTTTGTGTAGGGGTTGTTCTAAGGTGCCACTCCTGCTCCTTCCGTGCACCTGTAAGAGAATATTGTCGCTAGAGCTGCAGGGTGGGTTGTTTCTCTCTCCTGCTGCACCAGCACACTCCCTGGGGCACAGACATGTCTTTGAGGGTGTAGAAAAACATCCTGAGAAACATCAGGAGGTGTAAAATGTGCTCCAGTGTTATTTTATGTTCCTACTGCAGGTAACAGGATGTTCAAACTCAGTGGTCCAAATACAACTTGATGTTGTTTCACGTAAGCATTGGGCAGGTGATGGTCCAAGTCACACGGTAAGCCTCTCGCTCGCACTCAACGTGTGAAAGTGAGGAGGTGGTGAAGCTGTACCATGTGGAGAACAGGGCAGGAGCTTGCAGTCGCTGTGCAAGTTGAGCTGTGGAGTTGTTTGCTGGAGATGTGATGCATTTAAACTGCACCTCTCAAGTATTCAGCATGGCATTGGTGGAGCAGTCACGTCTAGAGTGCCCTGTTATAACCACATCTCTTTGGGGCTTGGCCATCCATCCACCGAGGTAATCACTTTCAGCCATTATTTCTCTGCTCATTTCATTCCTTTATCTCAAGGTGCACTTCTGGCATTTTAAGTATTGATTGATTTTTTTTTCAAGATCTCTTTTAAATCTGTTGTATTTTTTGATCAGAACAGTAATTTTTTTTTTTGTTGTTGTTGATCTGAGCTGCCCCAATGCAGGATCAACAGCCTGGATTGTATCGCACCGTTTCCATTTGGTGCCGATCCACACTGCAGCTGGATGGTTATGTGTTTCTGTTTTGTTGGGTCAACTGGGGAACGCTGTGGATCAGAAGGGTTTTTCTCTAAGTACCAACTGTAGCCCAAGAAGCAAACCTCTGTAGGTCATATTGGATTCATTATGTGTTTGTGATTAGGATTGCAGCCCGCAGCGATGAAAATACAGCCAACTTTAGTGAAACCCAACAAACGCGCAATGAATACCAACCAGTCAGTAGTCATTAAAGGTTTATAAGCTTGTTTATTCAAATCATACTTATTTTGCTTTGGCATACTTACGTGTTATTTTTTCATTGACACGCTTACTTGTAAATAAATATCCATCATCAAGATTGCTCTGTGAGCCTGGAACCCAAACCCCTATGGAACCTCGCACTAAAAGCGCCACAAACGCTACCGGCCGTATGTGGGGTGTGTGTGCAGTGAGTGGACCTGGACCTGTGATTGTTCTTGGCTAAAACAATTTAAAACTCCAGTTGAACAGAGATGCTGAGAATATTGAGCTCTTAATATCCCTCATGCACCTGTCTCTGTTTGAGCTGCAGGTACAGATTGTTCTTGCCATCCCAATTTTAAGGATATTGTCAATTCTTGCAATTCCAGCCTGACATAAGAACACCTTTCAGGGAGGTTTTGTAATTTTCCTCTCAGTGTGATAAACCACTCTGCACCGGCTCTCAGAAGCAGTCACAGCTGCAGGTTTCGGTTTGACTTTTACTGGGAATAGACAATAATAGTGTGCAAAGAACCCTGCGATTTTTTACGTGATATAAGTACTATTTAAATCTTTTCACCTGATTCTGCCATACATCTAGAAACGCAGCACTGAGGACGAAAAAGACGACCCACAGTAAGAAACACAGCAACAAGTAGAACCTGAGTGTAGCTGGTTGGGATGGTGCTGTGAGGCTTTTGTGCGTGTCTGGCCTCTAGGAGGCGCCAGAGCAAGGTTGTTCGACACTAGAATAGCTTGTAAGAGAAAGGATTCAACACCTGCTGTGGCGTGTGGAGCTGTGACCCAAGCAGGGAGGAAGAAAATGAAGAAAAAGGAGAAAAGGTTCATTCATATAGTTTGTATACAGCTGTTAAAACTTTAACATCTGATTTCAAAACACTTATTTTTAAGATTCCGGTTCTGCTTTCTTTAAACAACTTATTTAGATGATCGTGCGGTCCGCACCATTACTGCTGAAATGAATGTGTTTTTTGAATAATAGAAATAACATGCTCATTTAAGAGTTTTAAACAAGCAACACACTGAAGGAGTTTCTTTTTTGTTTTTTGTTCAGGTGAGTGAGGGGATTCAGCAACAATTTAGAAGATCAGCAATGGTTTCTGTAAGAGGAGGACAGAATGCTTCCGTTCTGAAAGTTTGTAGTAGCTGAGAGCTTTGAGTCATGAGCTCTGTGTGATGAGTCAGCAAAGCTCCAAAATCCCCCCCTTTGTCCCACCCATGGGGGTGCTGATGTTCTCAGAGAGCAAGAGCACTTCGTGACAACAAAGGGCTACTACTCTGGCCACGAGTGTGTCCTTTTGTTGCAACCTTTCTTACAAGCACGAAAAACCGCAAAGGTTGACTCGCAATTTTATTACCGTTTGCGCCCATCGATAGCAGTCCGGCAACTACTTCTTTTTCCCAGTCGGCTCCACAACCGCCGTGAGCGGTGCCACCTTCTGTCTCACAGGCTGATGTACGATATGACACAAATGTTGTGGCACCCTTCTGCAGCTTTTTGCTTTGCTGCGATTTAGATCCCATCCTGCCTTGTTGAGCTTGTGCTGTGCAGCCACTGGTCTCCACACAATGTGTTTATTGTGGCAGGATTAAGAAGGAAGGGTCTCTGTGTTTTCTGTTAAAATATTCCTATTGGTCAAGCCACAACCGTAATGGCTGTATAAAAATTTGATTCTGTGGATGCCTGAATGAGCTCCCTGAATTGAGACTCTGATTTTAGTTGTGCTTCCCTCTCTTTTGCGCTCTCTCTCTTTCTCTCTCTCTCTCTCTCGCTCTCTCCCCTACATCACTGCGGAGCCTCTCTGCCTTCCTGATTTGCTCTTTACTCAGTGAATATTTGCATAGTTCCGCCCATTTTGTATTCTTCCTCTTTTTTCCTGTGCTGTCTCATTCTCTCAGCTTAGTTTCACCTGAGTTCTGCATTCCCATCTTCTGCCGCTCTCGTGCGGTCTGCTTCTTTGCACACCCTCCTGGGCTTGGCGGAGTGCGGCGCGAGTCTCGCATCTGGAGGGAAAAGAACGAGAGAGATGAAGGCAGCGGTTTCTGCCGACATTTGCTGCAGCACTTGGGAAGTCGAGTCTTAACCTGGCGGAGGGGGAGTGTCTGTGGAGGTTCGGGGGGGGTCCTCTTTGGGAGACGTTGGTTGAGTTGGTGTGGAAGTGGTGCGGAAGGGATCTGTTTTGGGAGCCAACTTGCCGGAGCTCATGGGGAATAATTAACTTGGGACCAGAGCATCACAGACAGCGGCTGGGGAGAGTGTGAGCTCAACAAAACCCGTTCTGTGAGTGTGCAGTGGGACAGAGCAGGAATCTTTTTCTGACTTTCACCTGTGGACCATAGTCTGGACACTGTGGACAAGTTAGGGGATGTCATGGGTCCTGCCATCGGGTTCCTCCCATCATGAGCAGGCAGGCCCCTGAGCTCACTCCCATGCCATGAGTCTGCCAGTCCTCAGGACACTGACCATGTTCCCCATCTGCGTGGAGCAGCCTCTGAACTGCCAAGCCACTCGGCTGCCTTCCCACCGCCGCTGCTGGACCTACTGGATCTGGTCCCTGACCTTGGGATGTATGGTTGGTTCCATATGGACTTCCTCCGTCAATGGCGACTTGGACCCCCCAGGGTTGCCATCTTTGATGCCTCACACAGAGCAGCACCTCCACAGTCGCCCACACATCTCGTCACCTATCTCCATCTACCGCTCACCTGCGTCGCTGCGCAGCAGTCATGGTGAGCCTTACTGGCTGAGCCTCTCTGAGCAGAGCTTCAGTAGTACATGTGGTAGGACTTGGCTTTGTGACTGAGCAAAGAAACCGTTTACCATGGTGCAGGGGACTACCTTGTTCAGCCAGTGCTTGTGGTTATGCTCCAAAGTTTCTGCTTACAGTTTTATTATGAGTCAGAAATAATATATGCATCATTCTATTTTAAGCCTCTTTTAGGAATATCGGGAACACCTGGGTGTTGAATTATTTTAAACAATTTGAGCTTTTCGTATTATGCTATGCTGTAGACAATCTTTTTTTTATTTCAACAACACAAGAACAGCAAATATTTTCTTTTCAGTTCAGTTGTGTTTTAGTTTTTAAGCTGGTGGATGGACTTTGAAAAAGAATGTTTTAGGTGTTCATCGTGGGTGTGTGAGGTGCATTTTCCACATCACGTGCCATGGTTATGCATCCCTCTGAAGTGCATGATTCTAGTGAACAGGAGGATTTGAAGTGCAGCTAAGAGACCGCAGCTGTGTTTTGTTAAGTTGCAACACAGTGTGTGCTGTTCTGGAGTCAATGTTAGTGACAGACAGGGATATGAGCTGTGTTACAGATCCCCGTCCACCTTTGTTGAATTGAAAACCTCCACAGAATTTTAATGTGGTTGTGTTTATTATTTTTTCTCATCTTATCCATATTAATACTTTGCTAGAAAGTACAAGACAAGCCATGGGTTTTTTTGAGTTAAGCGGGGGTTACATACTGTAACTGGGGTTGCATACAGATGTATGTGAATCAAAAACTGTAAGCTTACAAACAGAATTTCTGTCTTTCTGTTTTTATTCTAAGGGATTTCCATGTTAGATTTTGATAACTAGCATGGGCAGGGTCTTATAGAAAGAGAGCTGCTGCTGCTTGTGAGATGCTGTACCACCTGGATGACTGTGGACTGCAGAAGACGTCTTGGGCAGGAAGATGTGCTGTGATGTGTGTGGTGGTCTGGTCAGCAGCAGTCTTGTACGGGCTGACCATAATTTTTTTTGGCTGTAATAGTAAAGTTTGCATACAAACCTACACATTAGGGAAGTAGGGAAGTTTTCATGTGTATGTGTTTTTTTTCCCCCAGAAGTCATGCCGTGAAGCTTCTGGATGGCATGTGTATAGTGTTGAGGTGTGTTAAAAACTGGATCGAGAAGCACACCACTCTTGCACACCTTCAATGAATATAGCTAAGCGAAACCTTCTTTGATTACCATCCAAGCCCCAAAGATGCCTGTAATAAAACCTGTCCAGAGAGGGTCCAAGTCAGACTCCTGCGTATTACCAGAAAGCTGTACCATTGTTCTGTTGTTCCAGCTCTTTGAGCTAAAATCAATCACAGATTTATGAAAAGCACTTAAATCCCATCAGTGTGAACATTTCCTTCCCTGTTCAGTTCCACAGTGTGAGCATGTGTGGCTGATGAATGTATAGGTGCCCGGTGTCAGGTCCTGCTTTTTGATCCATTTTCTCCGTTATGCTTGCCCACCTGGGAACAGCTGTGTTAAAGCGCTTAGGATCAGACCTAGTAAGTCATTCCGAGAGGCACCAGCGCTGGGATGAAAGGTTGGGTTCTGTGCAGGACAAATCTGTGAGCGGAAGCCTGTAATACGCAGATGCAGCTCAGGAGGCTGATGCCACCGGGACAAGCAGAACTGTATTGAGAGGTGACCAAGCCCACCAGTGTTGTGGTTTACTGTACAACTGGAGTGCGAGGTAGAATTAAGTCTTCAGACTTGAGACTCACAGACTTAAGGCGTTGCCGAGTGTACGGCTGGACTGCTGGGAGAAGGAGTGAAGCATGTTGGTTGTGTAGCTCCGCATTCAGCTCCAAGGAGGAGTAGTTATTCAGATTAGTACTTTGGGTTAATTTACACGGCTGCTGCTGAGACAGTTAACTCTGTGGCTTGATGTCATACGTCAGTGAATAACTGTAAGCTTATTGTTCCTAAGCTAGGTGTAAATGAATTTAAGCGTAATATGCTTTATGGTCTTTTGCTGTAGATGTAAATTCTCTCCAAGGTGTTTTTTGCACTGCTCTTCTTGCACCTTGGCAAAGTTTTCTGAAGATGGTTCTGAAAACATTTTTTCTCAATATGAATAAATTTAATTCTGTGTTAAGCTATGTTCCTTCCTTTATGAAAAGGGGTTTTAGCTTAACAAATTAATCCCATTATGAATATCCTACAATGTATAGGAACGCGTTTAAATGTTATTTATTCAAACAATTCAGTTTAAAGGGCTCAGCATGCTTCTTGTCCAGTGTCTGTAGGAAGGGTCCTGGTGGCCGTTCGAGAACAAAGACATCTTCAGGTGTTCTGTAGGGCTAAAGTAAGGAACCTGCTAGTACCTGTATGGTCACAATACCCTGGAGAAGATGTATTTGTTCTGTACATTGCATTTTAAAAATTTCTCAGATAGAATCTCACATCTGTATAAAGTAAACAACATATTATTATTTTCTTTGGCTTAACAGACTATGTATAAATAAATAATACAGGATAATAGGCACTGTGAAACTTGCATCAGCCAAAATGCTTTATTAATTTTGAGGAACACATTTTTGTAGCTCCTTTTTTGTTGTCAAGTATGGGCTATATTTTTATTCCTGATGTATTAGCAACTGCCTTTAAAGTAGAAAATGAATAATCCAGAATATATCTTGCAGACAGGCTACTCCACTCACCTGACAGTAGTCCAGGTCCACTGAGTACAGTAGCTCTGTTTTAGTTCTTCTTTTAAAGTCCCGTCCTCATTCTGACAGTAGGCTTACCCATAACCCACCCGGAGAGTTTTACCCACATTGTAGCGTCATCTGTGGACCCATTTTGCCTGCAACTCCATCCACAGCTGTGGTCATAGTTACGTTTGGACAGTTGTGCCTGGGAAGGCTCGGCCTGCCTGTTTTCAGCTCCCAGACCTACCGTGGAGCAGTAATGACATCATGGAGCTCAATCCCCTAGAGCTGGATGTAGAACAGCATTTGCATAAGCTATAAAAAATACAGAAAGTTGCCGATAGTTTAGGCTCCGACACTGCCTTTCGAGGCCTTCTGCCCATGACATAATGTTGTTAACGGAGCAAAAAGCCTATAAAGTCCTGGCCATCCTGTTAATTTCCTCTTTGGCATGTGTGATTAATGTTTGTCAATGTGACACTGCATGTTCTGAGGAAAAATGTCACACAAAGTTATTTACATGTGCATAGCTTCAGTTCTTAATTTTAAGAGCGTGTTTTTAAGCTTTTCTGCCAATGAGTGATTTTATACATGCAGTTCTTGAGGAGCATTGCTTCCCCTTCCTTTGGAGCACCAAGCGCTGTTGGAGCTTACAGAAGGGCCCCAGAGAGTTAAATCCGTAAACCCACACGCTCTCATACATTCGGCACCAAGTTCCTGATACCAGACGGTTTCTCATACTAGAGCGCTCCAGCATACTCGTACATTTGTCAAGACCTGTTGATGACAGAGCATCGGCGATGACAAACATCACATTTGTTACATAGAATATGCATTTCCAAAAGGGTCTCGGATTTGCCATTATATGTGCATTATCCTTCGGTTCAGCAACCCTTTAAAATATGCCAAGTTCTAGAGAAGAAAAGAAGTTTAACTGGGCTGTGCCTATTTACCTGAAGCTACGCAGCTGGTTTAAAGAGCAGCCCCTCACAGTTTGTTATCCCTCCCCTGAGGTGTACAGTGGCGATAAGGCCATTTCCTGTCATTACGAGCCGCAGTCCTGTACCAGGTTTCTGGCCACATCAAAACAGTTCTCCTAGCGGTGCTGATTTTGTGCTTATTTGTTTACACTGGAGGTTTACTCACAATGAACAGATACACCCACCTCACTGGTTCCGTGCTGCAGTGGCTTTTTTTCACGCTAGGAACCTCCACATTGCACTGAGGACAGGATGTGGGCAGGTGCACTGAGCCCAGCTGTCATGCTGTATGCTGCAAAACCATCAAACATACTGCTTTTAAATTCTAACACTACTGCAAGGAAATAGGCTGAGATTAACCTAAATGGATGGTGGGAGAAAGGCTTCCCATAGTAGGTGTTTTCTTTAAGCTTTTTCTGATAAATTAATTGCCATGGCAAACTTTGAGAATCTCTTTCCTCTTCTGCAGGGTTGTGTATGTAGCTGTTTATTTTTATCTATTCATTTAGCAGATGCTTTTCTCTAAAAGCAGTTCACATTGTTAACCTTTCAGTGGTTTAGCCATTTTTACAACTGGGTAATTTTGTAACAGTTTTTACTGGAATAATTTGCCTTCTTTCTGTGAAGATACACATTACAGAACATCATATAACATTTCTTTGCTACAGGGTAGATAAGTGGTATTTTTACAGCCATCCTGCAGTCCCTGGCTGTAATGGTAGCCCATACGAAAAAGCTTGGGTGTAATTACCAGTAAACTATAGAAGGAAGTAATTCCATTTTTTTTTTTTTTTTTTTTAAATTTCATCTGTGTTAGATGAAAATAAAAGTCATGTCATGATATCTGCAGGAGCACAAGGCTGAGGAAGCATTTGAGCTGGCTGGATGGCCAAGGCTACTGTTCCCAGGCCTGCAGAAATGCATTTACATGCGTCGTTCGCAGATGGTGAGTTCTTCTGACACCACTTTGGGCTGAAGTGCAAGGGTGAGACAGGGAAGCAGTTCAGATTCTGTGCTACAGATCTACAAATCATACCACATTTGATTGTTTTCTTAACCATGTCATGATATTCAGCATTGTCCCGAGAAGCTGGCCAGTGGTGACATTGGTGTTCTAAATATAGTGTTTAGTTCTTTGTATGGTTGATGTGCTTTGATAACACATTATAGTTTCTTATGGTTGATGTATTTTGATCTTAGCAGTGGGAAGTTTATAAGGTCACTGACGCTGGAAGAAGAGGCAACACGGCCTCATTTACAGAACAGCACAGTACAGCAAGGACTGAAAAGCAAGCTAAATGTTTATGACAAGAAACAGGTAAATTTGGGGACATTGTGGTGCAGTGGGTAGTGTTGGTGCCTCACAGCTCCAGGGCTCTGGGTATGGATATTGGTTTGAGTCAGGCATAGTCTGTGTGGAGTTTGCATGTTATCACCACATTAGAGTAGGTTTTCTCAGGGTGCTCTCATTTTTCTCCCCCAGTCCAAAGACATGTGTTTCAGGTGAACCAGAGACTCTAGATTGCCCTTAGTGTGGGTTTGTGTGTCCCCTCAATGGTCCTAGGTGAGGGCAGTGTTGCCGAAGAGAGAGCACTGAGCCCACAGATTTCTTGGATGGCAAACTCACAGAAATGCAGTGCAAGTGCAACAGTTTAATGCAGCAGAGACGAGTGGTGAACTATTTACAGTATTTACAGCTCCACACAGGTACATAACACAGCAGAAAGGCTGTATAAATGCAAACCTTCAGCTTTAAGGTTTGCACGCGCTACCTTATGGCCCTCTCTGATCACAGGACCTCTTTATGAATCACAAGCCCCAACCATTGTAGGTCAAACCATTTTCAAAAATGACCATGGTCATATGGGAGCACAGAACTTTTAAACACAGAATATGTGAAGGCATTCACTTAAACACACAAAATACACTCAATCAAAAACAAATACCGGATCAGTCAGTATGACTTCACAAAGGGAAACATATATTGACCTCCGATGAGATAATATCTTCAGAAAGCAGTGTGCGCAGTTCCCATAGGGTCCAGTGTACCTAAGTGAAAGCATTGACTCTGTTTGAAAGGAAATAGGAAGCGATACCCCAGTGGCATTGGTTTGTGACATCAGCAAGAACATAGTCCAACATGTTATGGTAGAACCAACCAGTAAGTAAGTAGTGCAGTGCAACAAAACAGAAACCATGAGTCCCAGAAACCATGAGTAAATTGTTACCCAAAATGAAATAATGGAAACTTTTAGTTGTGGCAACATGGCCTAATGGTGTTTGTGTGTGTACCCACAAACAGCGATGTGATATTGAAGTGAGTGTTGCTATGAACGTCCGAACAGCCTATAAAGCTGGCAAAATGTGCTACAAACACACAAACATGACTAACCTTTGGGCAGCTCTCCATCAGCAAAGTTCTGATTTTCTTCTTTTTCCGAAGTTATCGGCGCTGCATAAATCTTATTCCCGCTTGTCTTTCAGGTGGATACAGCCTGTCTTACTTAATTTGAACAATTAACAACGCATTAGCACTGCAAAACTGTAATTCCACATCCAACGAAAGCCAAAACTATGTGCTTGCCTCCTGCCATGTATTTTATTTTATTATAAGAAGTGTTCATGTAAGGCACTTAGGGTTGTGAAAATTAAACGCACATAAATGTTTTTTCTCCAGCACTTTTTATGGCCTGCCAAGTTCTCACTTCTGTAGAAATGGCATTTTAATGGATGTGCACACAGGCAGAAAGCTGCCCTGGCTCTTTGGGGACAGAATCTTTCTCCTTTTCTGTAAATTGCATCAGGAAAACAGAGATGTTAAAGCGTCTAAGAAACTGCTCATTTGTTCAGTCAGGCTGTATAAATTGTGACCTGATTTCCACCACTTTGTGGTGGTAGTGATGCACATGTGTTTGTGGAGCAGTTCAGGATGGTCAGGAAGTCCCTCCCAGATGCAAAACGTACCCAGAGGCTGCAGAGAGACTCGACTGGCCCAGTATTTATATTCTCAACCATGTTTGTTTAGCGTTTGAATTTTTTGTCGCTTTAGAAATCTTTGTTGAAAGGAGCTTCTGTGGTGCCGGGGGTTCCTTTTTGAAATGCTGTTAGCACTTTGCTGAGTGCATTGAACATGAAATCAAGAGTAGCACAGGACCAAGCGCACAGCCGTAATGAGACTGTTAAGCCTTCCCAGGATGATTTCTCTGTGCGTTCACCAGGCCCTGCTGCTAACTGTAATACATTCTGTCTCTAGGGATTGTAAGGCACACAAGATGATTACAGGATGTCAACCTCCAAAGCAAGGCAGAACATCAGCCCATCCATCTTCATTTCATGTGTCTGTAAGAGGAGCTGGATGTAAATTGAGCTTAGTCAGTCTTCCTTGATGGTGCTCTCTTCTTTGAGACATAGAAAGACAGGGCTCAAGTGCCATTTTCTAAAGATTTGTCCAAATTGTATTAGCTGGTTTTGTTTAATAATGACAACCATCAACCGATTTCCACTTCATTTTGCACTCATAGCCTTTGACATCCAAATTGGCACGGTTGTCCACTAATCAACCTACAGTATATGGACACCTCCATACTCACATTCTCCCACATTGCTTTCAGTGCTTTCCTTCAGCTGTATAGGCCCTAAAGCAGGTAAGAGATGAAGTGACATGGTTGGAAAGAGTGACACCGCAACAGGAAAACTCCACAGAGGCCTCTCAGGAAAGGTTGGTGAAACTCCACATGAGAGCAAGACATTCTGAACATGTGCTGACGGAAGAGGCGTGGTGGTGAGAGAAGCTTTATATGCTTTAACTAAGAAGGAAGACCTACTTTGGGTTAATATGACTTGGCAAACATGCTTTAAAGCAAGAAGTTATCCAACAGAGTGTTATTAATCGTTTATAGTTTAGGCAAGGCCGTGGAGCAGCTGCCAGCACACTTTTCTACATAATTTAGCCAAACTTTTGCAAATCTGCTGACAAATATGTTTTTTGGAGATTTATACATTACATTTTGCCTAATTTTGGTTAAACGGGGCATATTACTATTTAGACTAAAATTTAACTAGAAGTACATACAATATGTATTAACTGTTTTTTGGTATGTGAGGCTATGAAATTCTTTGCAGGCCAGCATGCTGAGATTAATGTTTTGAAATTGGTTGTGCCTGGTTTCTGGGAAGGCAGCCCTGATACTTAGGTAAAGGTTTGAGCCCAGCAGGGGGACAAGCAGAGCAGGGTGTCATCTTCTCTAGCGGTTGATCAGACTGTGAATCTGGCCTCACAGCATGGCTGCCACAGCTGCATGCTATAGTGGATCCTGCTGTCTACCAGGGGCTTGTTAGCAACCTCTGGAACCCAGGTCTTCACCTCATCTTAGCTTGGGGTTCATGCTGAGAGGCACGTTTGGGAGTTTTCTCAGACTGTCTGTAAATGGGATAACAAAGTAGAAGTAGTTCTTGTTAAGGCTTTCACACTAAGTTCCAGCACTGTAGAGGTAATGGTGTGTTGCAGAGAAGACATTTTCTGTCTGTGAGCGTGTGTGCAGCCTGCGATGAGATGAGGTGGGAACACGCGTCTTGATATGATGCAGCATTAATACATGGGGAACATCAGGGCTCGTGGCGTGCAGCTCACATTGCAGCATCTCATTTTCAGTGTCTCGTTGGACATGATTGAAATGAATCTACCCCCAGGCAAAACATCTGAATGATGCCCAATTTCCACATTTATCGGCGCACAAGACAACTAAGGAACTTTACACAGATACAAAGGTTGTGTCGCTCTGCCAGTAATAATACCTCCTGAAGTGCCATTGAGCCTCCTTT
This sequence comes from Heterotis niloticus, assembly GCA_018136845.1. NCBI lineage: Eukaryota > Metazoa > Chordata > Actinopteri > Osteoglossiformes > Osteoglossidae > Heterotis > Heterotis niloticus. The sequence continues at coordinate 29,661,075 of CM030895.1, read as the reverse complement.
TGAGTCATCCGTTATGTTGTATTGCTTTATTAGAGACAAATGATCTCTCTGTGTTCTCTCTTGGGGCAACTGGCAGAAGAGAGAGATTCTGTTCGGATGGAGTTATCGTCTCATTAATACCCTCGAATACCGGTTCAGATTTATTCAAGGCAAATGTCTGACAGGAAGAGGGTTTGCACGTGGGTCCTTGTGCTCAGTCTCCGCAGGGGACTGTGTCCAGCACATACGATTCCCAAGTGTGTGTGTAGCCAATGTAGTGCTGCTCAGGCAAATGCGGTGAGCGAGTTTTACTAAGAAAGCCGCAGCCAGACTTCCTCATTCAGACGGAGCCATTGGTGCTGCCTTCTCTGTTGCTCTTTGGCTCAAACTTCATTTCCCCCATTTATCAGCATTGCAGTCATGATTCGCATAGCAAGGTTAACTCATTTAGTGGAGTCGCCCTGTTGACGCATTCCTGCTATAAAAATTACCCAGCTGAATAAATGAGTTGATCATTGTCAAAGGTTAACGTTCTCCATTGCTTTGGAAAAAAGTGTCCGCTCAGTTACATTAGTGATAATAATAGTAGAACTGAACCAAATATTTCAGTTGTGGCATTTGCGTGTACCTTAATAAAGGCCTGTGTTTGGCATAGAAAGGATGCACGGTAGCTGGGTATGTTATGAAAGAAGTGCAGTGTCTGTGTGCTTTGTAGAAAGAAAGAAAGGATGACGGAGTAAGCAGTGAATAAAATAATTCCTCCAGAATTAAAGTGAATGTGACAGGGCAAAATGCCACTGCTGAATATTGAGCATGCTGTATGATAAAGGCATATATTTTCATAAGTCATTCACAAGCTGTTTATCAATGTGCAGGACTACGTTATACAAAAATTGAATGAATGTTAAGTTGACAAAATGATATGCGAGTTATATTTATTTGACAAAAACAAGAGCTGGACATTAAATCGTTTCCTTTGCTGTAGTACACCTCACTGCATCAGTCTCTGATTCTTCAAGTAGTGCTGATAGTTCTTTTCGCTTAGAAAAAACTTGTTTACGTCAACTCAAATATACAGGGTAATGTTGTTTACAAGAAGGTATTCATACATTTTTGCATTATAAATGACTTCTGGTGCATAAATATGTTTTCTTAAAAGACACTGCAGGTCACAGTTGGAAATAATCGTACAGAAGCACCATTTGACCGTGCTTATGTGAAATAATTGAATACCATCCTGCAATGTACCATCTTTTTAAATTAATTCATTCACTCATTTTTCATTTATTCATCCTTCTGCTGCTTTTTTATTTTGTATTTTGTTTCAACAGTTCATATACTGTCCTACTGTCCCAACATTTTATACATTTTTGAACCTGAATTTTTAAATGGCACAAATGTTATTTGTGAAGTGCGTTGATGTAGTGCCTCACCTTTTTCTGGGGCTGCTTATCTACAGCTGTACACCTGTAACATGGGGCAGATTCAACTTGTCCTGCACAGCTCTCTCTCGCCATCTCTCCATCTCCAAATCCCTTGTCCTCTTGCATCGCATATTCACGATGTATATCAACTACATTCCAAATATTAGTTAGTTTTGGACCTCTTCTTTTGAGGTACATAACTCAGGAATCTGTGCTCAACGCATCTGACTTAGCCTCATCTGTCAGTCACTGTATCGACCGATGCCTGGAGTTGACATTTAATGATAGTTAAATCTAGTTTTAACTCTCAGTGCAGACAGCATTTCTGTAAGTCATAAGATGCTCAGGGGATCAACTGATCAACTCTATGATACGGTCTCTCCAGCTTGTATTGTTGCATTTTTTTGACACGTTCTGTGCTTCACATTGTAGCTTTTAATGTGTGCATATTGAGAAAGGTACTTTTCACAAAATATTGCAGTCAAGACTAAACTAGCATTGAGTCTAGATTCAGACTCCGGAGGTACATTTTGAGACATCCGTAAAGGTTTCACACACCTTTAAGCAATGTCCTTTATAAGTAATATAAATATAAATATACCGGAAAGAGTCATCTTTGGGAATACCGAATTCATCAACACTATAAAGGAGGCAGCAGGAACACGGGTGACTTTTCCCAATTCAGAAAGGCCAGCCTTTAAACACTCCAAATGTGCCTTCCGTGTGCCACTGGGTTGGCTTTCTTATAACTGGGAAGGGTGCAAAGCCTGAGGTGCAATTTTCCCTGAAAACAGCAGGAGCAGATATAGGCTGGCTGTGTTGGACTGCTTCCGAAATCTGTTCAGCCCACTCCAGTGTACACGCCTTTAATTAGCCTTGTCTTCTTGGTGATTCTACTGGCATGAAGAGAAGACAAATTTAGAGGCGTGCGTATGTGTGTGTGTAACCGAAATGGTTTCCAAAAGAGAACATTCTCTTACACTCTTATTTCCACTAAACATACAAATTCCGGGTGTGCAATTGTATCTTTGTGGCTGTTGTTTTTGAAGTTAGTGAAGTCGTCAGTGTAAAATCCTTTGCCGTGTACAGATCCACAATTCCTGTTGTTCACAGTGTTTGCACCTCAGTGGCATGTGGCACCTTACAGACAACTCTGTGAATGGTAGCAGAAAAAAATAGCTTCCTCTGTCTACTAAAGGACCAGCCAGAGGAGTGAAGGGTGTCAGTAAGTTTGGGCATCATATTGGAAGAGGTGACTGTTCTGGTCATGCTGGCCTTGTCTTCACTGATGCTCACCTAGGTGTTGCTTCCTCCTAGGATGCAGAGAGGCAGGCCTTCATCTTGTACTCATTTCCTGGGAAAACAACGCCTTCATTTATCTCTATTCCACAGCCCAGAAAACACTAGAGGGAAACTGTAATGAGCCCATCTAGCTGTCCCTATCACCATGCAATAGCTGACTGATTTATGAACTTCTGAGGAGGAATCCAAGCTTCACAACAACACAGGACCTGCAGCTTCTCATCCTTGTTTTAGGCGTCTGTTAGAGTATATACCAAACATGTGCTTCTTAAAAAACCACAAAGGCTCTTGGATACTTCAGAAGAAATGAGTGCCTAGAATAGTTAAAAAGCTGGCTTCTTGTGCAAGTCTCTTATATAGTTAATGTCTACAGGCGTCCAAGATTTGGTGCCATCACCAGCAGTAACTTCGCATTGCATTTCTATTCAGTCCATGTGAGATTTGGTCGTTCATGAACAAGTGAAAGCAACTTCCCCCATTTTAATTTCACATTGGTCTGACTTCAAAGGCAACTGGGTTAGGCAAGGGTTGCTCACTTACAAAAGAGTAAGATCCACACAGGTGCTTATCTCCATGCAGCTCTAGCAGTCAGCAGAATTCACTGTGCTATCAGGAGTTCTGTGCAGAGGGCAGTACATGTGGAGCACCTGCTGTTGCCTGCTGCCCCAGTCCTGCAACTGGGTGTAGCACAGAGAAGCCATTTCAGGGCAGCTTTCACAAATAGCACAAATAAAAATGTATACACAGTAATTTGTTTCTGAAATAGGAGACTGAGCTGTCCTTTGAGCTAGAGTCAGCCCTCGATTCGCACACCTAATTGGTTCCTGAAAAGGCCACGTTGTGTGAAGACTGTATGTAGCACAGTACTATATAGACATCCACATACACCAGTTGAGTGTGGATTATTTATTTATTTATTTATTTATTTATATATTTATTTTTTTATTTGGCTGGGGAAATAATGTTGAAAATCAAATAGCGTTCTTGCAAAAATACGTTGTACGTAATTGTATGTAAAGGAGGACTGCATTTGTCAACTGAGATATATTCGCAGAGGGAGATGATCCCAAAACCTCAAGAACCAGTAACAAAAGAGTGGAAGGTGCTACATTGGACTAGCAAGTAACTTCTGTCTTTATTTATCAATGGTAGTCCAGTAACTTCCACCTTTGTGGGCCGGTTTTCACAGTTAAATGTGAAGCACCAAGATAAAAGCACGGACTCGCGCTCTGTTCCTGCCGCTGCTGTTGTCAGCAAACCGTAGGGAGCTTGAAGCCGCAGCAGCTCATGGCTGACAGGAGCACAGCATCTCACTGCAGCGACGTCCTTACTGCTTCCATAAACATCAGACAGATTTGTGGACCTGTGATGTAGCGCGATGAGCTGTGCAAGAGGGGAAGAGGGAAACGCGCGGCCGAGCTCCTGCTTGATGCAGCCAGTCTCATCCTGTTTGTGGAACCTCTGTCTCCAGTTTCGTATCCCGGAGCGGAGCGCTGGGTTTCCAGCTGTCACTCAATCTCCCCACGACACAACACCTCATCAAGGCAGAAAATTAAAAACAGAAAACAGCGCTAACATGAAGGAATAAAAATATGACACTTTTATGAAATATCACCCCACATGTCATCTGTTATTGCTTTAAAATTTGCATACGTATTTGGGGGGTGTGTGAGGATTCTTAAACCTCCAGCTTATACATTAGGTGTGATCACCACTCAATGGGGATTGGAGATGTGAAATACAACTTGGCACATTAGATCAATATTTTATGTCAAGGTTGGTTGAAGGCTGATCTTAAGAGAGGAGCAGGAGGTTCATTGTGCCAGGAATGTGTCAGCTTATGCATTTAATACATTAAGATCTATGCTGACTTCCTGTGCTAAGTTGTGGTTGGCATCAGACCACCGGATAACTCATCCACAGCACTGCATCCTTATGGAAACTGTTTGGATTATTCTTTTGGAGCGTTCTTTGTGTTTTACGGCTTAAAATCACTATTTCTTTGTTCGCTCAGCTTTATTAGCAAAAATTTGCAGGTGATCTGTATCATTTTCCAGTTAACTCTGAATTTGCAAAAAGTAAGATTCCCATCACTTTATGAGCAGACAGCGAAATGGATGGCTCTTGGTGCTGACTTGAAAATGACCACAAAGTCCAGGGCATCTCCCTCAACAACAAATTATACTTCTGCAAGCAGCATTAAGAGGAGGGGGTTGCCATGGCAACAAGGGGACCAAGGTTTGTCTCAGTGTCTCCAACAGGCCAAGGAGCCAGAATAACTTGGATTTATGACACATTACAGAGGGATATTGTGAGACAATGACCATTAGCAGATATTATGAAGCACCAGATTATATGAAACCCAACATCCATCTCCGTTATTAAAACAAAGGACTTCACCAAAGATCTCTCAAGATGCACACTTAGTACCGCTGATCATTGTGTTCACATCTCTTTAAATACCCCTATTACAGAGGCGGAAAAATCAGTAAGCAAAGGGAGGAATTCAAATGCAGTTTGTAAATCCGAGTTTTATTTGTTCCAGACGTGTAGCAGCGTTTCTGCCTGAACTACACCATGAACGAGGGCCTGGAAGATGAAGCATCCACCAGGTGTATGAAAAGAGATTCCTTTGGCCACATCAGGAGATGGCCAGTGCTTCCTCAGTCCTCATAGCTGAGTGCTTTATACGGGACATCAGGCTGCTTGTGCAGTTACCGCAAAATGCAACTCTCTAAGGGTCAATGGTCGGTATTTTGGTAGAATTCTGTTAATATTCAGTAGTCCCTCATATAATTTTATACAAAAACTCCACTTTTAACATATGGAATTTAGCCATTATCTGTTTTGTGGGGGAAAACAAGTTATCAGTAGTTCAGTATTTTTGAGAATCATCTGGCAGTGAGATGCTTGTTTTGAAATTTTATCATGTAATGCAACTCATCTTAAGGAACTGAAGCCAATAAACTGCTCCATAGTACACTTGTACCTCAACTTACAAACATAGCTGGAACAGCAGGAAGTCTGTTCATACAATAACTTGCAATTTTTCATCAGCTACTGTATGGCCCAGTCAATAAAAGCTTGGTAATACAACTTATTCCCTTGATTTACTGACATTTTATGTTCCGTTAAAAGCAGCACATTAAGCAACAATGAATAATAAATTAGCAGTAAAACTTATTTATTTGTTCAGGAAACACAGTGTGCGAGGCAGGGAACATGCAAGTAGGAGGCTAGTATATTTTATTATTTTTTATTATCATGAAGCACCATTAAAGTCTACACTAAAATTGCTAAAAATAAAAAAAAATATGCCATGTCCACAGTTCTTTGTGCTGTATTCTGCTTTAAACAGCTGTGATAGTGCAGGGTCGGTTCACTGCTCCTTTTGCACGTAAGGGGAATGAAACGGTGGAGCTGAGAAAGGAGAGTGAGTGGGAAAGGACATTAAAAGTGTTTCTCTTTAAAATCTTAACTGTATTTTACTGGCCACAAACATGTAAAAAATGTAATTAGACATGTACTTTGCTGGGTAGTTTCTGTAAAGGTTTTGAATATGTCAGTAATAAATTAGAATATGCTGAGTTAAATCTGTGACATGCTGCCAAAAATGTAAAAATGTCTGACATGATTTATCTTGATTTGTGCCTTTACGTCACAAAAACCCGCATTTCAATAAGGGTGTGTAGACTTTTTGTATCTACAGTAGCCACGATATGTGGGTTTGCAGTGAAGCCATGTAAACTCAGATTTTTTTGCTTCGCAATCTTGGGTGTTGCTCAGATTTTTCTCAAACGACTGTCTTGGTTTTGTTTCTGAATTTATGTTGCAAGCCGGCTGCAATGACATCCATTGTCTCCACCCAACTTAATTTGTTTATCCTGTTTTCAGAGTCTCAGATGCTAAAATTCACGATGACACCTTCACTCATTCTCCGGTCCCATGCTTCCACCAGACTTGCTGTTTGCTTCTTCAGAGCTCATGGCGGGAAATGCTATAGGCGCAGCAGGAAGAGGAGAACTCACAGGAGCAATGGCGAGGGTAGCAGTGTGTGCAGCAGCAATGCAGTTAACATGTGTGTATTGATAGCTTAGAGAAGATAAGCAGGACTGTGGACAAGGTGAGATGAATGTGTTTCAGCTTCTGCAGATGTGCTGAACTTTGCACGCAGCTCCTGAAATGAGGAAGAAAAAATGTGGCAGGTTTTGGTGAGGGGGGTATAAATGCATGATAAGTAGCTTAGATTCTTGTCAGTGTGAGTCTTCCATTTTGTTTCATCAGTCACTTTCCTTTGATTTTTACTTTTAAGCTATTGGCCTAGTTTTTATGCACCAGTCTGAAGGTAATCATGTTAAGTACTGGTGAAATCAAAATAGCTGGGATTCTGAGGACTGTCTCATGTCTCTCTGGAACCACCTGCCCCCCAACACACCCATGCCCCCGCAGTGAAGCCCCACTTTAATCACATTCTTATCTGCGGAGCCGCAATCGTATTGCTCGGCCGATAGATTTCAATCCGGAGACCCCCATCCCAGCCACCCCTTCGGAATAGCACAGTAACACTGCCTTTCTCCTGAGACTCTCCTGCAAAGGGACCCACGCAATTTAAAGCTTGCTGTTTGAGATATAAATGGAAGGATGAAAATCTGATAACAGCACCATTGGCATTTGCTTGATCAAAGTGACCCACATAGATTCTTGTCTTGCATTCAAATACGACAAGGCCTCGCCTCATGTTATTTGCACGTCGCTCGTAGCGAATGTCAATAAAAGCAACGCGGGAGTGAGCTGGTGGTTCCGCCATTCCTCCTGTCCAGTAGTGGCTTCTCTGTTCAGCGTGTTGCAGAATCTGAAGGTTTTGTTTGATTTGGTTCCCTTCTCTGTGCGGCTGAATTATTTATGTGTGTATCTAGTGCTGCTAGTGCGCTTATGTTGTCACGTGCCAGATAGGGGATACTTTGGCACATGCAGGCCCCTGCCAGCTGCTGTCAGCCCCCACTTGAAATATGAATGAAGTTGAAAGTTTCCCAGGTGTGGAAAGATGGACTGCATACAGATATGGAGCATTCCTCCACGTCCTGTGTACAATTTCAGGCGCTCCCAAAATGTGTCCTTCACCTGGATCCAGGCTGCCCCGATGACCATAGTGATGTGCTGTACCACCACTGGATATATGCTTCATGTGGCTGATGTGTGTCAGTGTAGTGGCTAGAGGATGGTTTGATGTTTCTGTCTGTTCAGCACAACTGCAGTTTTTGGATGAAGGTTTTTCAAACCGAACCCAAGGCATCGGGACAGCAAGCAGTGATGGGTAGTGCGGGCACGGTTTTGACAGAACTGCTGTTGTCATTAATAAACCGACTCAGTTACGTACAGGTGGCAGCTTCTGCACATTTTTCCAGAGTCCCTTCTAGCCAGCGCCTGGTGCACAGTAGTCTGCATCATGCCTTTCTGCAGTGTTCCTGTCATATGGTCCTTTAGCACTCGTCTCAGTCACTCAGAGGATGGTGGTGAGTCTTTCGGTTTCAAGGTATATTTACATCTGTACTTCATAATAAGTGCATATTTTACAACCATTTCGGGAACTTTTTATATGTTTGGTATTTTAAAAACATTTCTGCTACAGCTTGTTTGTGTTTCTCTGGCCCCCTTTGGCATTTTCAAAGGTTGAATTTCTGTAGCAATACATTTTTTTCATGAATTAATCCAGTAACAATTCTATTAAACAGTATTCATAAATACAAGGTTTTGATGGTGAACCCTGCTATTGAAAAATAGATTTCTTTAATGACAATGTGTAAATTCTTGCAGTATAAACCTTAGTCTATACAGTAATCCTTTGTTTAGCTTTATTTTGGTAGATATGATTCAGAGACTCCAGGCGGTTGTGTACGCTGTCTCCTTTTTGCTGACTGATGCTGAGACAAATGCTTATTGTTGGAGTGGATTAGAGAGGCAGTGACAACAGTAAGTAGGTGTGAGGATGGGGCAGGAAAGTGCCAGATATGGTGGGTTTCCTCAGTTGGCCAGATGTTACACATCAAGGGGTGCTGAGGGAGGCCTGAGTACCGCCTGCCACACTTTGAAGACAGATATGAGGTAAGACAGTGGTGCAAATGTGGGGATGCAGAACCGAATTTATCCAGTCCCTCGATTTTACTTTTTAAAACCACAGAGCAGGTTGCTCTTGTACTGTTTTGTGTTATTCTTGAAGAGACGGCAAATGGTTTGAAGTATCATCACAAATGTGCTGTTTCTGTAAAATGTGACTGTACTGTATTTTGTCAAGGTCGTTCTCTCCACTTAACCTGGCAATACTTTTGCTACTCATTTTTAGATACTGCAACACATTGGCCGGAACATAACCACATTAGTACTATTGCCCTGTCAGTCTGTTCCAGGCAGATAAATAGAAGCGTTGAAAAATAGAGAGCAGGAGTCCGTTCCCTCTCTCATCTTAAGTCTTGCTTTTATTGTGTTGGCCTCTTCTTAGAGAGGGGCTAAAGAAAGGAAAAAATAGATCTTTTAATGCTAAAGGATGGACTTTCAGTTGGATTCCTGTCAACTTGTTCTCTAGAATAGTAAATAGCAGAAAATAATGAACAAATATGGAACAGAGCATTTGCATTCATCTCTGCTCATGTTGCTCTGACAAAGGCCATGCTAGTCATGCATGCAGTGTTTCTTCACCCTCACCTCACATCTCTGCTTGTTGTTTGTCTAGCTGGTACCACTTACATCTTCGGAAAAGGGGGAGGCCTCATCACATACACATGGCCAGCGAATGACCGGCCCAGCACGCGCACCGACCGCCTGACTGTGGGCTTCAGTACCTCGCTCAAGGACGGCATCCTGGTTCGCATTGACAGCGCCCCTGGCCTAGGAGACTACCTCATGCTCCATATTGTGAGTAGCAATGTTACTCATAGACCTTTCTCCGGCCTGTGATTCAAGCTTACATCCACAACTTAGTATGGGACTTTGTTGATTCTGCACACATTATTTTTGTAATAAAGATGAAAATAAATAGCTGATGTAGCCTCTGCTAAAAGCTGCATGACAAAATTACAGTTATGTATTGATATTGTAGCGTGAGAAATTGCTTTCTTGATAAGCACTAGAAGTTTGAACATTTCAGCTTTCTACTCTTTAAATGCGGCTATATTTCAGGACTCAACTTCCCAGTGGCAAGAGCCTTTAGATGGAACAGATGGTGGAATGAAAGGATTAGCCCTATGAACAGGTTTAGGGGACAGTCCCATAGCTTTAAGAGAGCAATGTCCATTATAGGACTCACAAGAGACAGGATCACCTCCATAGGTGACTCACTGTGGAACAGAGCCATAGCCCTAGAAGAATCCCTAGGGGACAGAGTTATGGGTCTAACATTTTCTGTAAGGAGTAGCGCAATGGCCTTTTAAGGTTCTCTAGGGTCCTAGAAAATTGCCTAAGAAGCAGAGCTGTGGTCCATGGAGGATCCACACGGAGGAGTGTCATGGCCCTTGGAGGTTCCCTAAGGACCACAGTCACGGCTCTGTAGAGACCATAGCTGCGACTGATTAGTGTAAATACTATATTTGTACTACATTGTTGGGGTATCCGTGCCTGAAATGTGTGCCAAGATTTTTGCAGCCTTCACTGTGTGATGATTCCTGTAGTGGTGACTATCTGAGGAAAAGCATTAGCTTTACAGACATATAGTAAGGTTTTCTTTGGACAGAAATAGCCGCAATAACTTATTTTTCCTCGACTGCCACAATTAATGATGCCACAAGAACACGGCTGAAATTAGCCTTCGTGTTTGTGCAAGAAAGTGGTCATCTTGTGAATAATTCAACAGTCCTATAATGGATGCTTGCTTAGTAATTGACCTTATTTACAAGACAAAAAAGAGATATTTTAGGCTGAGACTTCGGCAGGGGGTCACTGCTTCATAAATAAAATATGAAGTGATTCAGCACTTAAGAATATATTTCTGGCATTGGTCTCAAGAAGAAATGCAGTCAAAGAACTGCAAGAATGTAAGTTAAAAAACAATACCAAAAAAATAAAAGTTGTTTTTTTTTTTTTTTTTAATAAAATCACCCATAATTTGTTTTTTTTTTTTTTTAACCTGTATAAGCAGGATAAGAAGGAACTCATTTAAAATTTAGTTGGTAACTCTTCAGTCAGTTCAACGTGAACTGTGCTTTGAGTTTCATGATATATTATTAGGAAGTTGGTTTTGGGTGGACTGAAAACACATTCTTATTTTTCCCCTTTAAAATAATGGAATATAGGTTCTCTCTGTCTGTCACGTTTTCAAGAACAAATTGGATTCAGATAATGAGGGATACCTGTGCTGATAGTGGTAGAAGTGACTACAATACTTCAGTAACGTTTTGCTAAGTGTAAGAATTGAGAAATTCCAAAAAAGAAATAACTGGCTTATGGGCACCTGAAAACAAGCAGAAGTTCAGTCTAAGGGAGAAGGAATTCCACCCCAGGTTGGTGCTGGTGGTTCCAGGGTGTCATATGCCACCAGGTTCCTCATGTGTCCCCTGAGCTCATGCAGAAAATGCCATTTCACCAGTAGGCATCCATGCTTTAACCTTTGCAGGGCAAATCCAGTGGCTCCTCAGAGGCACTCCTCGCTGGACACACTCCCAGGGCTGAACAAATGTCAGCGCTGTTCAAACAGGTTGCTGCATGCAAATAAAAGCCTATTGAAGGCACCTGGCAACAAATGTAAAAATGGCCAAGTACAATTGCAGAAACACCCAAACAAGTTCTAGGCCCACATTAAAAGAATGTTTTCCTCAGGGAACATGGTGATATGTGGCTTCCGCTCCTCTTCTAATCTTGCTCGCGATACTCCATCCATTACCTTGTCACCAAGCTCATCTCAGAAATTTATCTCTGAGTATGAACATCTGTGGGCCTACATATCTACCTGTACAACTATTTTCTTGCCTTTTTTCTGTTACATTAAACACTATATTAATGTGACCTTCTGGATTTGACATATTAATATCATATATTGCATGTACTAAAATTGATTTATTAGTAATTTTGCTACATAAAAAATTGTCTTTACAGAAAGGCTTTGCCGGTAGTCAATTTCAAATTTGAATTTGGCCACAATTAACAATTTCATTGTTTGATGTATGAAAACCTCCTTATCAAACCTTATTACATTTTTTGTATTTGTCCGATTTCCAGCAGCGGTGGATTATTTCTATTCAAAACAGACTACGCAAAGGCCAGTGCACTGCCCAGCTAAATTCCACTGCTCAAATTCCGATTAAAACGTATTATTGTCCCTTCCTATTGTATCTATGTTTGGCACCCACTTCCCCAAAGAAAATCTCTTGGCGAAACAAACACAGAACCAGGGCACTGAATAAATGCCCCTTCATGCCACTACAGGAGAGAGTTTTACGGTGAACCATGGCCAGTTTTTACCTTTCAGCATTTCACAGCCTTGACTCTGAATTTGTGTGTTATAGATGTTTTGTAGGTTGAGTGCTTTATTTCAGCTCAAGTAATGTTGATGTCTAGCTACTGAAACCAAAATCCTCTATAATCTTAAATATTAGTTAACAGCCATATAACAGTACACAGTTAACTACTGCTCCTCTTCTTCATCTCTGTCCAGAAGAACTCCTCTTTGTTTCTGCTGATTCAGATGTTGTGACTTTTGATATCTAGAAGATTTGTACATGGATGCAGTGCAGAATTTTAACAAGGGAAAGTTAGATATTTTGTTAATAATTGACCATAAATGTCAGCACCTTCACGTGAAATGATTATAAATAGGAAAGTTGTGGTTAATTTGTGTTTTTCTGGGATAAACAAACCTTCTTGTGTCTTTTATTTTATTTGTATCTATAGGACAAAATGAAGGGGACACACAGTTCACAGTGCTGACCAGGGTGTTGGTTGCTAGAACCGCTCGTATCACATATGGTTATAAACAGTGCGCTTGGCAACAAAGTGAAGAAACGGCTACTGGACAAGAGATATGCACACATACACACACAACACAGAGAGCCAGCAATATGCATACACTACGCAAGAGTGTAGACCAATGAGATACAGTATGCTGTACATGTACTCACACATGGCAACCGTGTGATGGATGTATCCCAAGGCCCTCTACACTTACATGTCCACTTCCCAGGTGACCATGTACAGTTGGTCACATCACTGCAGGACGTGCAGAGAGACTGTAACCTCACCGTCTGACCTAATCCAGATAAACAGCCGTAATCCTGCTGAGTACCATAATGAACATTCATTCAGCTTTTAATGGAGTTCATTTATTGTGACCAGGTCAAGCTCTGTTCAGCTAAAAAGCATGTAATTCGTGTATAATGAACTTATTTGTAATTTAAGAAATGCATTTACAAAACAGGAATTCTGTACTGAGTCGGTGTTTAAACGCAGTTTTGGTTAAATGCTTGTGTCCGCATCGATACTAAATGGAGAAAGAAGTTTAAGCAGGTGAACTTAAATGCGATTTCTGCAAATATCGCAGCAAAATGTCTCCTGCAGCTGAGCAAGTACCATATTTGTCACATTTATGATGATGATAATGCTGGTATCTACAGCTAATCCCTTCTAACATAATCTAATATTTTTGATCTGTAAAATTTCTTTATGACAACTATGTTTATTCTGCACTTGAGTTTACCTCCATGTTCACATTATACTGGTAAGATTTAGTCAATGCCCTTGGTGTTAGCATTTGCAATTCCTCATTTATACTCATATTGTTTAATGAATTGGGCATCATGCAACACTACAGGAAGAATACATTCAACTTTTGCCTTTAATTTCTCCAAGCCTGTATTTTTCATCATAACACTTCAGATTTGGCACCTTCATCACTTCATGGTTCTGAACTGGGAGGTTAATCTGATGTCGAAATGCAGACATTTTATATTGATATTCACAGGGCAGTAGCTATGAATTTTCATTCACCGGTCAAATTAAAAGTGTTTCCTATTAATAGCAAATGAACAAAATTGTTACGGGGAAGTGGCCAAGCCAGCAAGTTACCATAAGAGCTTAACCATTTAGTCAAGAATGTATTGACAAAAGTTTTCTGTATGTCAACCTTAATAATAAATTCTATTAAATAATTACGTACCCCTGCTATCGCCCAAGAAGGAGGATGTTATTAAACTGTAATTCTTAGTAGGGATAGTTTTTGTGTAGTTTAGAGAGAGTTTTGCAGCAGACAGTATCCCCCCCCCAACATGTCCAGCAACTTGTACAGCAACTAAAAATCACATTCCAGACAGCCGGAACGACGAGGAGAATAGCTCCTGCATACCTGCTGACAATTCAGACTTCAGAATAAGGCTTGGTTCATCTCTTGCTTCTGCTTACTTATAATTTAAAAAATTATGAGTCTGAGTTTTGCACAACTGTGCTCAGAACCTGTTTCACATAGGGAAAATATTGCTAATATAGCTAATTTGCTGTATGTGGGTGTCTGGTTATCATTGATTTGCATTCACATACTGGGACAGAGGTCTTCAGACTTGAGACATACAATCTGGATGCGTTTCCGGGTGGACTCATGTGTTTCAGTTCTGCTAGGCCACTTGGGTTAATTGCTGACGCATGGACTATTAGCGAAACGCAAATGTTGTCGTTGCCAGGAAGGACGCCTTTGTATTTTTGAAGTCATGAGCTGTAGCAGAGTGATATTGCGTCCTGGGAATGTGGAGCCGAGGAGCTGTGGTGTATTAGGTTCATAGTACCAAGACTTAACCTGTTCCTGCATTCGCTCCACTGCATTTGGTCCCATTACCTCTGATATATGAACCAATACTCTAGAGTTTAAAGATGCCTCCTAATGTTGTTTGAAATCTGACCCTTCAGCAGAGCAGGACCGTCACTGGGTCCTCACTCTGGCCAGTCATACAGCTGCAGACCTGGGGGAACGGGGCACCTCCACCCCCTCTCTCAACACTATTAATATATTGTATATTTCATTTAGAATGGAGCTGTGATTCTGTGAGGTAGCTGCATGGCTGCTTGTATAGCACAGGTTGACTCTCCGGGAGGCTATCAACTGGAAGTGCATCAGCTTGGTCCCCTGGTGCAGAATGATGGATGGCTGCCATATTTCAGAGCAAGCAAAACTGGGTCTGGCTGAAAAACAGAAATGCAGATGGACTCCAAGGTCACAATGATCACAGCTCATTGATCTTGAGGCTTTAGTTCAGTTTGTAGAAAGCGACTCTGAAATGGAGACTAAAGAGCTGTTTTTTTTTAATATATATATATATATATATATAATATATATATATATATATATATATATATATATATATATATTTTCTTGAGGACGAGATCAAGTTTGATTGAAAAACAAAAACTTTTCTGCCAAGAGTTTCATCATATTCATGAACGTAAAGATAAAGCGTCGATCATAAGTACGCTGCGTGCGAAACAGTGTTGATTGTAGAGTGGCCATGAACACCAAACGTGCGGCTGATGGAAATAAGTGTAGCAAAAGTATTAATAGCATTTAGCAGCATCAATCTGTAAATATGATGATGACAGTAAGGCTTTCATTGTATTAATCGTGTTGAAGCGACAGCAAGTTGAAGAGAGCAAGTGGAAATATGCTGGTAGGTTTGACCCTAACATCTTGGCCAGCAAAAAGTAACTTTTATGAGCAGAATCCAGAAACATAAACGCTAAAGCTAACCTTTAACCCTGTTGATCTGCATGCAGTCGCCACTCTCATCACACAGGAAGATGACTGATCTCATTACCAGTAACTGGGGGACATTAAAGGGAAATGAGACACCCGTGACAGAAGAAGCTAAACAAACACAGGCAGCTTAGCTACTCATTCCCTAGTGGCTCTCATTGAAAGCAGTTCATTGATATATATTTCATAAAGACTTTTAAGAGGCAACACCAACAGTTTCTCCTGAGTCTTGGTCCTTAGTGGCTAGATACTATATTTGTCCTTCAGCTATGGCATCGTGTAGCTGTTTCTGCCATCATGAGTTTAGATGCTGTTGCTTTGGTGCACATTGACTCTGATGGGTCTTCATGGATGAAGCAAACCGCTGGTCCATTTGGAGATTGACCCCTTTTTAATGTTACCTGCTGGTTGTATTGTAAGGTTGACAGTGTGTCTCCAAACACTGCATTCTTCTTGCAGTTATTAGTTTTTTATTTGAGCCCTGCAGACTATACTTGAGTGGAGACTCTAGGCAGATGGGTTGTCCCCCTACAGTGCCCTGTCCACAGGTGCTCAGGAGAGACAACCCCAGAGCTTGCTGGTGCATAACAAAGCCCCATTAGAGCTCAGCCCCTGAGAGTGCTGGGAATGTTGTTTTGCTGCAACAGTGGAAATGAGAGCAGCTTGGCTGACATCTTTCTGCAGTCACGGACACAGTTACGCGCTGTCAGGAGGGGGCCAGGTTCATGAGGCTGCCGGCAGCGGGCTTTCATTAGCTTAGCTCGAACAGGGAAATCAGCGATCAAGCTGAGTTTATCTTTTGAACGTTTTCATTCCGGATAAAGGTAAAGCAATTTCTTTGATACTGCTAGGGAACTACTATTGGTCAGGGCCAAATGAGCCATCTTCCCTGCTAGCAGAAATGTATCTGGGCCCCACAGTTATGAAGCACATGTGTGGCTGCAGCCCCCACGAAGCACTGATTTCAATGGAACTGGCACAGTAGGTATAGCGATAAAGGCCTCTCTCTCAGAGTAGCCCAGGAGGGGTTATTATGGGAGTGAGGAGGTGGCGAGGTGGCAAAAGGCCATTACTGAATCTAGATTCTCACTCCTGCCCCCCCATGCAGCACATGCAGCCATTAAGTAATCAGGCGTTCTGAAAGGGCAGATTACAGGGGGGGACGAGGGGTGGTGGGACTGTTCAACTGCTGCCATAGGCCTGAAGTGGGGCTACTGCGCCCACCTGGTGTTTATCTCCTGCAGGGAGCACTGGGGTCTCTTCAACCTGCATGGCCACTAATATGTGTAATTTACACACAGACATGGCTGTTCCTTGATTTTGCTTCTTGTGAAGTACAGAAAAAAGGCCTTTCTTCTGGGGTAAGAACTCATGCAGGCATAACTTACAGTTTAAGACATCCAGAGAGATGACTGCCAGAAAGGGGAGTCATTCCATGCAGAAGGCCATTGGCAATAACCAGAAAGATGCAAAATATTAAAAGAGATTTAGAGAAGATACAGGATATATCTACAATTTATAAATGTTTGCACCAACCAATTAACCATACTAGCACCGCTTTTTTTAGCAACCACCAATAATTTGGGATTTAAAAAACTCCTAACAATAGTGTGCAGAATAGTGGGAAAGAAAATATAGGGATAAAATAAAAAGATAATATGGCTAGGATAGATATAACATTGTTTAAAAAAAATCTATTTTACATGTATATAAAAACATAGATTAATACACATACAAATATATAGTGAGAAAACATTTTAAGGTGAGGAATATATTTTTACTTTTTTCCCCATAATGTATATATGTATATTCTTTTATGTTTTGTATGTATGTTTGAGTGCTTGTACCCTACCAGGTATTAGATGGCACGTAGGCCCTCTGTGCTGTTTGTGGGGATATATTGGGATGTTGATCACAGCACAGATCACATCAGAATGCTGTCCCTCAACACAGAGGTATCGCTCTCTCCCCAGTGCAGTGGTCCCATAACAGCTGCCTGACTAACTGTACAGCAGGAAAACACCAGTCCATATGCTGCATCCAGCCATGAATATGTAAGCCCACTTGTTTACAAGACTAAAAATTGGCCCTGATTTGCCTCCCTGACTGTGGTTCTGACACAGGTGTGCCATCCGCGTGCCTTGCGTTGGTTTTTAGTTAGAAACGCAAAAAAACACATCAATTATAACTCGTGCCAAACAGCTGTGCAGAGCCACTTCCTCTCTGTGGTCAATGATAAGAAAGCGACTGGTTAAACGCACCGCCATTAAGCCTCGTGGTGAGAGTAAGGTGAGTAAGAAGTGATGGAGGAAAGGGTCTATGTCTCCTGTGAGATGTGTGTGACATCCACAGCAACACACCCCCAGGTGGTAGCGAGGAGCCCACATGTCCGGGCAGAACTGCCCTGGCCGCAAGTCCATAATGATGCAAATTCATTCAGAGGATTCCATGAGTGCCGAGGACGAGCAAGACACACCGGGGGCCCGGGGCTCCCCGGCAGCTGGCTGTGGCACGGCAGCGGGGGCTTGCGCTTGGCCTGTGGCAGACTGATAGTCATCCTCCAGGCTTGGGCTGGCACGCCGAGCATCTGCTGGAGGCTTTAAACATATTCTACCTTCCCCATCAATGACTCACTGCAGCCTATTTTGGGGATAAAACCTGGCTGGTGTAGGTAGCGTATTAATTAAAAATGCTAATCACATTTTATTAATCTATTCATGTAGATATTCTAATTATACTCATGAACGCCAGTCCTTTCTGTTTTTGTGGCTATATTTCGCATGATGCTGGGGTGGAGGCAGGGCCAGATTTTGAGAATGTTAAGAGCTACTTGTGAGAACTGGAAATACTCAGCTGGGGAGTGAACTCCCATCACTACAAAAACCTAAACGGCACTTTAAGTGCACAAAATGATATTTTATTCTGGTACGACAGCAAAACTTAAGTCATTTTTGATATGCAGTGTTCTCACGTTTGTTTGTAAATAAGGATTTTTTTTTTCTGCACGAATGCTTAAATGCAAATCTCGGGCAGTTGTATGCTGTGAGCAGCACGGCTTCTCCCTGGAGGAGATTAGAGCTCAGAGCCTCCCTCCCTGGAAAAACATTGTGAAGAAGACGGATCTCATGCTCGAGTATGTTGAGATAGTGACAGCGAAGCCCCGTGACGCTGCCAGCCCGCATTAACTGTTGCGTTCCCATTTTGCATTGAGACGCTGATGTGTTACAACCTTGGAATCTCCTCCCCTGCTTTGCTGCTGAGAGGGAATTGATCAAATGATGCCAGTCACTAAGACGCTGTGACAGGCAGAGATTAACAGCGGGCTCATGGTGCCGGGACGCGCAGAGTTTGCCGTGACTGGAGGACGCAGCAGGGGGCCCCTCCGCACGACACGTTTCTGTTCGGTTCTTCTTCCTGCCGCTCTTCTCCCGTGGACGCAGGAGCCGCAAGGGCAGTTGGGCCTTTTGCTTCCTGACCATAAGTGTGTGTGGAGCCGAGCTGATTGGAAACGGCCCGCTGCCGCAGACCCGTCCGCGAGTCACAGTCTCCGGCGGGTCACATGGGGTAGCTCAGCAGAGTAAAAGGATGAAGAGGATAGAGCTGGTATTTCCTCAGTCAACGGTGCAGTGCAGCAGGCTACAGAGAGGAGCACTGGAGGGACTTCAGTAAGCCAGGCTTTGTGAATTTGTTCAGCTCCGGACTCAGTATGTCCCCTTTTTTCTTGTCTGGCAGCAGCATGGGAGCAATTACTGGATGCTCTGGTGGGCAGCAGTCCAGTCCCACATTATGCACAGCAGTTTCCAAGTGAGCCATGGATGTTGAATCGGCTTCCTGCATCCTTTTTGACCCATGCAAAAAATAAACCTTTTTTGGAGGAATTAGGAAGCCCTCACACATTGCGGATAAACTATCTGCTGCTAAGTTTTCTCACTCTGAGGATGCTTTCCTTCGCTGGCATTTTCCGTGCTGGGCTTGCCTACTTTAGCGAAAATGGAGTCCTTCCTCTTTTAATTTTGTCTCACTTGGTCTGCATCACTCTGCTGGAGTCAGGCAGGATGCATAGACGTATGTGAGCCTTATTTGGTGTGTTCAGGTGCACAGACTGGGAGCCAGAGCTTTCGGGGAGTGTGAGCCGCAGAACTCCTGGAACGTTCAAAGAACACAGAAACGCAGCAGCGTGGGTCAGTGTGGCTGCCCTCCCTTGACCACCAGCCTGCATAGTGCTGTGTCAGAGGGGAGGCTGCCAACACCGACAGACACTGGAGGAAGGATTCTTGCGTGTGTGTGGTGCTCAGATAGACGTTTGTTCCTCCTTGCATTCAAGCATTATGTCTCCGATGCGCTGAAAACGTCTCGGCAACTCGACTTTAATAAACGCATAAGGAGCGCAGCGCTGCTGAGCGAATGCTGTGCGTTGTCCAAAGCCTTTGCAGCCCGAATCTGAAAACAAGATTAAAAAGAGTCTCGGCCCTAATATCACATCCAGCGTGCCAGAAAACTGGGGCATTTGCAATGATACTGGTATAACGCTGTTCTAAGATATAACCCATAAACCTGACCTAGAATTCGTCTGAGTTATTCATCCCTTTTTGGCACGTGTATTTATTTTCAATTTGAAATAATCTATTTAATTTATGTTCACAGCATCTACCACACAAGGCTTCTGAAATGTCAAACATTTTCATAAATGTAAGGGGCACACATCTTGGCTTAAAGGCGTACAAAAAATAATAATGCAAACGTAATCACAATAAAGTTTGAAACTATATTTATGTCACATAAATGCCAAATATAATTTGTTCCATGCTGCTGCCTTTAACAGTGATGTGCATGACCGGTGAGCAGCGGGAGAAAATTTCCTTGCAGAAAAGCAAAGCCTGACCAAACTATGACTAAAGCAGTTGTGATAAAATAACACTCCGTTCTGGGAAAATGTAGCCAATTCAAGCAGAAGTTTGATAATACATCTCTTATTTTTCCGCTGTTTTGGATTTCATTTCCTGCTTGTTGCACCACTGATGAAGAGGTACTCTGAGTTGCTTTAGTAAATTGTATCCAGCCGAATAAATGTGTAAATCGCTGTAAGTAGCTTAGTATGCAAACCTAATAAACATCACTTTGGAGAAACGCATCTACTAAACACATCAATGATCATAACAGCAAGAAATTCATTGAGAATTTCGCATCAGATGAAGCAGATCACTGACTGTTAAGCACAAGCAGATACGTACAGGAGGAATTTTTAGGGTTTTATAAAGATAATTGAAATCCAAACATTTCTGTTGTAGGCCCGAGTTCAAGGCCCTGAAAACTACCTTCACAGGACAGGTAACTACATTTGATACCCGGTTCCCCTTTAACAGTGGCTCCGCGAGTAGCGTTTGGGTCTCCCTGCACCTGGGCCGATCGGTTTAAATCCAGCTCAGTTCGTGTGGGGTTTCCATGTTCTTCCCATCTCTGGGTGTCCTTCTGTAGTCCAGAGGCATACGTTTTTGTTTACCCTGTCACTCCAAAGTCCCTGCTGTGTGTGTGACTGTATGCTAGTGTAACCACCCTGCCACTGGCGTCCTATCTGGAGGGTAGTTTCACAGGCTGGTGCCCATTGGTGGTGAACAGCCATGACCCTGGCAAGGATAAGCGGTTAATGATAATGGACAGACGAATGGTTCCTTTTTAACATCAGGCATCCATATTCTTTAAAAAATGTGATCTTATATGGTCACTGTAATTATATAGCAAAAAATTAATATGTAAGGATATTTACTTGTGTATTTGTCAGCGTACAGTAGATATTTCTTTCCCAGTCACCCCCCACCCTGTCCTGTCCAGGGAGAGTGTTGATCCAGCAAGTTTGTAACAAATTAGAGCTGCCAGACATCTGCCGGGGATTGCAGTCTGCCGGTCTTGGCGAGCACGTCAGCCACCGGTGAATTCAGTGCTTCTTTGAATTGGTTCCATCTCTTTGAAATCTCCGTAAGTCTCTGCACGGAAACCGCGTTTCCTCTGCCGCGAGGCCTGAGGACTGCAGGCTAGTGGAAGCTGGCCGGGCCGCCGGCTGCTTACTTGTCACAGCGCGCTCCTGTGCGGAGACGTTTACTAGGCTGAGTGCTGATGGACATTCAGGAAAGATGAGCACAGTACTTCTGCTGTGTTTGTTGGCAAAACAGCATTTGACTTGGGGTAAATGGTCAACTTATGGCTAACAGCCCGTCTGGGGCAGGAAAGTGGCATTTCAGAGCACAGAAATAGAGAACTGAACTGTTGTGGGACCGCTAAGAGTATAACAGGGAGTTTGGTTTTTTGAAAGACAAATTAAAGAAGTATTGATGTCTCTGATCCCTTTCATTCTAAATCTGTTCTTTCTTGTCAGCTCTCTGGTTTGTACTGCTGCCCTCAGAAAGATCAGTTTTAAACCTGTCTTGGCCAGCATTTTCATCCCAGGTAAAATGACTACCTGGAGTTAATGCAAAAGACACATCAGCTGTCAGTGATGCCCCAGACTGCGGATCACAGGAGGCCTACAGACCTGATGCTGATAGCTGGGAAAAGAGCTTTGTTTCTAGTTTTACTGAAAAACAATTCTACTAAAGCAGATAGTTTATCATGTTTAGTCGCCTTCAAGTTGTATAACCCTGTTAAAATGGATGAAATATATTCTGGAAAGATACAAGGCTTGTTTTCCAAATAAATATTAGTGTAGTTTAGTCTTGGAGTGAAACACTATCAGCAGGAAATTTGTCCTAAATTACCTTTTTAGTCGAGGTCTACAGTAAATCTTGTGTCTCCAAAACTGTGCCATATACTTGGACTGTATTTTTTTTCCCCGAGTGTTGCTCAGTTGCTTTATAATTTGGCTATTTTTTAAGGAATGATTCAGAATGGTTTATTTGTCAAAGGTGAGGTGCTGAGAACTGTATTAGAAGAAATGAAAAAATGGCTCAAACCGGACATCAGCACGCTGAAACAGTGCGACATGGGAAAACTGCACTTTCTGACAACTTTATGGACTAAAAAAGGAAGCAAAACTGCAGTTTGTTCATGTAGACTTAATGTGTGTGATGCAGTTTCTTAAACCCAGGAAACAATACAGGCAAAGGTACAGCACCTTACCCCATGTTTGCGTTCTTAGGGCTAAGTTATGTATTTAGTCTGGGGAAGTAGCGGAGGGAAGCGGAATAAAGTTGCAGTAAACTGGGAATGAATTTTACTAAGTGCTAAAGTAGTGTGTGAGTTCCCTGCTGAGTCCCCTGCAGTGCAGACCGACCCCACCAGTCACGCAGAGGTCCCGGCAACCCCTCCAGCTCTGATGCGAGCACCTCAAACTGTTGCTGATCTGTTCCTCAACACAACTCTATCAAACGACGCCCCTCATGCAGGACTCGGTTTTGTTAAACATTTGTTTAGGTATTTTTAGACCAAACGGAAGTCTAAAAACAAAGTATTTTTACGTTCCGCACATTCGCCGCTGTTCTGCTACTTAAAGCTATAAAGGTGACAGAAAAATCAGATTTGTTTAAATATTCCAATTTGACTGACTTGACTGTTACCGTTTTTTTCGTAATTGTTTTGCTTGTATTCACCGGCAGATTAAATTAAATATCTGCTGAGCAGATTCCATTTGGTTAACAAACTGTTTCAATTTAATTTGCTGAATCCCAAATGGAAATGTGTGCTACTGAATTCTGTCAAACTCTAGATTATATTTAGCCATTCCTCCAATGAACCATAGATAATATCTCTTTCACTAGCAACTGAAGCTCAAATGAATGACAATTTATCCTGGGAAAAACTACAGGTTAAGAAATGGAAGGATTTTAAAAAAATATGGAGCGCAAACCTTTGTATGAAGGGGAAAAAACTGTTAGGTGCTAACCATATGCAAAAGAAGCTGTGGTTGTAGCATAGGTCAGTCCGCTAGGGAGTGCGAAGGATTTTATTGCGCGTGATAAGGGATGGCTGAGTTCCAGCGACATTTGTTTCATGATGAGTTGGTGAAAGAATAACAGACAAAGATGGCAGGTGGTACCGAACCTGTTAGAACCAACTTACTGTCACCGTCGCCAAATCCCTAACAGATGTTCAGTGCCACGTATATGCAGAACCAAAGTCAGATCCTTGCAGTGCCGTATGCACCCCCACCCACCACCGTCACTGCGGTGTCAGCAGAGCCGCAACTGACCACCTTGTTCCAACAAATCTTTTTAATTTTAGTACAATTTTCTACTGTGTGGTGACGAGAAACAAACCTGTTTCGTCTACTAGATGGAAGGAATTAAATATTGTAGATGAGGAGACTAACTTGGGTTTGGCTGAATTTGGTATTAGAGGTAACCTTTTATATTTGCACACCCTTAAGTTTTTTTTGGATTCCTTTCACCTTTATTGTGTGTGTACCAAAGATCAAGTGTTTAAAATCGACCGAGGACTCATTCATCCATCCATTGTCAATAGCGCCTTGTCCTTGGTTGTGGTGATCCAGAGCATAATCCAGGAAACATGGGGAGTCATGCATGCAGTCATCCACAGATAAAGAATCCCAGATGCCCAAAAGGTAATTTTCCTGTAATAACTTCTCCAGAACAGGTGGCCAGGAACAGTTCAGCTCAGCCATCTGAGGTCAGCACTCTGTATGTTCAACATAAAGGAGGCAGGTAAACAGTAACACCGCGTGCTCTCCCCCCACCAGGATCTGCTGCCAGCTATGGATTAGTTATGCAGAACTGGTCAAGAGAATGCCAAAATAAAAGTATAAATCAAGATATGTATGGCTGTTTCAAGGAGTTTTGTAATTGAACATATGTGGCACTTGCCAGGCTATTTAATGGAAGAAGTACAAAAACAGCGTTGACAGGAATAATTATTTTTGTATGAAAAGCTTCTACATTGAGGACCCAGGTATACAGATGGAAATAATTAATGACCAGAGGCCAATTCTGTCCACTCCCATCGTAGTGGCTGACCAAGCTGCTGAGAGCCAAAGCCATTATCTTCCACCAGGCTCTGGATCCCTGTGTTAAAATTAAATATGGATGCGCTCCTTTTATGCAAGGGTCAGGGGCTAACGCTGAATGGCACTTGTGAACATCGTACTAACCCCATAATGTAGTTCAATTATCTAGCATTAAGTAAAGTGCCATTTTGTTGTTGTTCTTACAAAAGAATTGCTTAGCTTCTCCATGAGAGATTGGGCTGTGGCCTTGTACTGATGTTCAAAATTTTTTAAGGTATTGCCCACAGCGGTTGTCGTGGACCCACTTGGACAGATGCTCACATAGCATTGGGATGTGGCTGCCACCGCAGTCTGACCACCCCCCGGTGTGTGTTATACATTGACGACAGACCACGGGCCTTTCCTTGTCCAACTTGCTCTGTCTCTCTATGCCGCCCTCATGAGTTTCGGCCTCAGCACAATGCTGTGCATGCTTACAAATGTGGACCTAAAATGTTGCCACAAATTTCTAAAAGATACGTAAGTCGATTCCAGTGTAAGTTGATTTCCTTAATTGCATTTTTTTTCTACTGTTTTCGATTCTAATTTCTTAACTGCAGACTGAAAAATGTCTGCATCTCTACTTTCTGCTTTTAGAGATGGCAAGATGGACTCAGGAGGGGAAGGTAGGAGGAAGCTGGGAGGGGGAGAGAGAGGAGTTATATGGATTTTATTATGTTATTTATTGTAGCTGAACTCCAGGCTTTTACTGAAACTCCCCTGCAAACAGATGCACATGTGTTGTTATTATACATTTTTGATGGTTAAGATTAGGTGACCAGATTCTGACACGTTTGTGTGATGAACCTGGTCAGAAGAAAAATACTGTCAGGATTTTAAGGCAAAACACTTTTTAATATTCACATGAAATTCTCACCGGACATCGGTATTAACTCAAGAAATCCACAAATATAAAAAATTCACAACATTAAAGTCCATAAATAAAGGTATGTGTAATAAAGTGGAATGACAAAGGGAAAAAGTATTGAACACGCTAATTTAATACTTAGTGGAGAAGCCTTTGCTTGTAATGACAGCTTCAAAAGATGCTTCCAGTATGAAGAAACCAATCGCCTGCAGTGCTCAGGTGTGATTTTGACCCATTCTTCTAAAGTGATTGTCTTTAAATCTTGAAGATTCTGGGGGGCCCTCTTGTGAACCCTGATCTTTAGTTCCTTCCACAAATGTTCAATTGGATTTAAGTCAAGTGATTGATTGGCCCATTTTAACAACTTGATTTTCTTTCTCTGAAACCAATCGAGAGTTTCCTTTGCTCTATGTTTTGGATCGTTGTCCTGCTGGAAGGTCCACCCATGTCTCATCCTTATCATCCTGGTGGATGGCAGCAGATTCATTTCAAGAATCTCTCGGTACATGGAATTCATCGTTCCTTCAATTACATGAAGTCTGCCAGTACCATGAGATGAGAAACAGCCCCACACCATGATGCTTCCATCTCTAAACTTCACTGTTGGTATAATGTTTTTCAGGTGATGTGCAGTAACATTTCTTCTCCAAACATGGTGTGTAGTATGACAGCCAAAGAGTTCAACTTTGGTCTCGTCTGACCAGACTACATTCTCCCAGTATTTCATAGGCTTGTCCAAATGTTGTGTAACAAACCTTAAACAAGTTTCAACATGCCTTTTCTTAGAGGCCATGCTGGTGGAGTGCATTGCCTATTGTTTTCTCTATAAAAATTGTGCCTGCTGCCTCCGAGTCTTTCTGGAGCTCTTTCCGAGTGGTCCTTGGCTCTTGGGCTACTCTTCTGACTATCCTTCTGACTCCTTGGCCAGAAATCTTGCAAGGAGCTCCCGTGTGTGGCCGGTTGAGGGATGCTCCTTCCACTTGCAGATGATGGCCCCAATGGTGCTTACTGGAAGATTCAGAAGTTTTGAAATACATCTGTAACCAGTTCCATTGATATGGTTTGCAACAATCAGGTTGCGAAGGTCTTGGGAGAGCTCCTTGCTTTTATCCATCATGAGATATTTCTTGTGTGACACCTTGGTAGCAAAACACCTTTCTACAGCCCATCAATATGTACTAACCCAGCTGATGTTAATTTGCAGATAGGAGGTGGAATTACTTTCTAACTACTTACGGATTTCAGCTGGTTCTTTGCCTTTCCTTGCCTTGCTGTACTGCTTTTTCTTAGTCTGTTCAATACTTTTCCCTGTCATTCCACTTTATTACATGTACCTTTATTTATGGCCTTTAATGTTGTGAATTCTTTATAGTTGTGGATTTCTTGAGTTAATTCTGGTGAGAATTTCATGTGAATAGCCTCATTGGAAATATATTTACTGAGAAAAGTTGATGTGTTCAATACTTATTTCCCCCACTGTATAGGCAGTTGTACTCAGATTTTATTAATTGTGATTTAGCAGGTGCACTTAGTAACAATGCTGTTACGAAAGGAGTTTTGGTGCCAGTTGTAAAGTGAGGTACCCGTGTATTTTCATTTGCGCATCTTCTGTATTGATTCATGTCCCAATTTTATGACTACAGTAAAGCGGTAACCCTGTGATGGACTGGCATCCCATTTAAGCTGTACCCTCGCTGGCCAACGTACCCTGCACTTCCAGGAAAGTCTCCTGGCCACCTCACCCTAGACTTGGACTCTGCCACAGTAGCAACTGGGAAAAAGTAGCACCACACTTTGGTTGAAGTGAACCAAATGAGATGAGACCGAGTGTCAACACAAGTGTGGAAGTATGGAGGCTGATGAATGTTTGTGGCCCTGGTATGAGTTAAATTTGGAGCAGGGCTGTTTCTGTCCAGTCAAGTGAGTTGCTGGTTCAGCTTCCCATAGTGCCAAAGTGCAAAGATGGAGCACAGTAATCTCACAGCAGCTGGGATATCACTGCTATGCCTTTAGCTTCCAGCCATCACCAGCAAGCAAGGAAAGGACCATAAAACTACTAACCTGCTGAGTAGAACAGGGCAGCACACGTGCAACTAGCCGTCCCCATAGGCTGGTCTTCTGGGGGTGGGGGGTTTTGTTCCTATCTCACTGCTGTGTTTGCGAGAAGAGAAAGAAGTATGGTGCATTAGTCCTGCTTTTCTTTCTACCACTTAATTTTCATATTTGACAAGTTAGCAGAAGACTGCCTAATAACAAGTAATTGAAAACGTCAATCATTCGCCACAATCGAGTTGGCAGAACAGTGGGGCAGGAGGTGGCAGGTTGGCGAGGGGATAAGATGCGCTAAATGGGCCTGTAATGGCAGGTGTGTGTGTTCCAGTATGCTGAGATTTTACCTTCAGTGAGACGGTGTGACCGTGTCTGTCGGAGACCCATTTGCTGAAGCTCAACGTGTCTCCTTCTCAGCATCTACCTACCAGACATAGAGTTCAGAGTGCTTCCCCCGCGTTTGCTTCCTGTGTTGAAACCAGCAAAGCTTGTGTACGGTGTTCAAACAACCGCAGCGTTAGAGATGGCTTAATTCCCCATGGTCGTGCTGTTGCTGAGTGGTTTGCATTTGACTGCTAAAAGGCTGTACAGAATCGTCCTTTTGTTGCATTACTAGCAGAAAGAGAAGCGATGAAGTGTGGAGCAGCGCGCTGTGCGCCATAACCGTAGACGCGTTTCGCAAAACACTCTGGTGTACGCAGGTGCCGCTCAAATACAGCAGTTTTGCTAAATGAAACGTATTTCAATCTAACACTTGAAAAGTACACGGAATTTGAATAAAATGCACCCGCATTTTAGGGTCATTGTGTCTAAGCACAGCAGTCGGAGTTTGGTCTAACCATTTACTCAAGTCGATGTGCGCTACCTCATACTGGGCTTTTCATAAAGCGTCATTTAGATCTTCTCTTCTTCCATCAGAAATACAATATTATACAGTTATTTATTAATATGGAGTCTTGTTTGCAGTAGTTATAATCACAAGGTTTTAAGGCAAATATAAAAATGAGCACAGTGGTTGTTAAATAATAATAATAATAATGCATACATATTTCATCTGTACATATCAAAGTGTCTGACTGATGTGCTTTTGTCCTTTTCCTCCTAAGAGAACAACTTCATAACTCTTCCCAGGATTCCCCAGGTGCTCTTATTTGTAGCCAGACTCCTTCGGGTTGTGCAAAATACATAACAGAAATACTTATCCTTGCAAATAATGAGCAGAATTAAGAAAAAAAACACAGGTTTGGTACAAATTTCTAAAATCGCCTCTGCTGTGTTTGCTGTTTGCCACCACACTGACTCATGGTGCAAAGTGCTGCTGCCATCCTCTCAAAGAGCAGAAGACTGAATGCCACTCCCGCTGTGGGTACCCTGAGCAAGGTGTTTACCCTGTACAATTACCTTGCTGCGTAAAGGAGTAAATAGCGCCATTAACATGGTCTGCAAACCTCACCCCGTGAATTGTTCTGGAGAAAATCGACAGCTAAATAACGGTAACAGAAAAATTGGACTAAAGTACAGAATAATGGAGGAGATTTTACCTTTGCTGAAGAAATATTTTCAAGGTGATAATAGATGGATATTTAGCATACATGACCTTTGTGTGCTGTACTACAAAGCAGCAGATAAATCGAGATAAGTGTAAATGTAAAGGCTTGTGCTGTCCCACTTAAGCAGGGTGGTGCTTGCAGTATTCGGTCGTAGAAAAGCAGTGCTTTGCTCAAGCACTAATATGGGCTCCCTGACCATCATACTGAGCTGTGCTGCCAGCAGACACAGAGCTGGGCACATCCAGAGGTCCAGAGTGCAGCTCCCAGGACTTCTTTTCATGACCAACACTACAAGCAACATGGTGAGCGCATTCGCCTCCTTTAACTTTAAGGGTCTCCTCACAGTCGGGGGACCCTCATGCTGTCAGTTCAGCTTACACTGAGGGAAGTGTGGAGCAGCCAGTTTTTCCTCAGCCCTTTCTAAAGTCCTCCCTGCAAAAGGAAAGAAGTGGGGAAAAAGGCCACATTGAGATGGTTTTGGACTAAATGTGTACTTCATTATCCTTTTATAGAAGTTAACACTGAAAAAACTATTAGCAGATACTAATAAAATCTGTCCTATCAACCAGCGTTAATTGATTTTTACATTCTGTTCCACTTTCAATGATGTAAACGGTAATTATTAGTACATTATGCTTCATCACCAAGTACGCTGTTACCTGTTATTTCTATTAACTATTAATCCTTAACTATTGTAAAAAAAAAAGTACTACTTATTGCAGCAGCGTTTCTATATGCTGTTATTAAAGTACATGCACGGTTACTGGGATAAATCTCCTTCTTTACATTTTATGGACATAAATCCAACTGCAGTGGACTTTCCATTTTAAGTTCTATCAACTTACATGGCCTTTCAGTTATTTTCGCTCATTTCTATACATAACATGCGTGCTGTTATCTATCAGCCGTCACAGAAAGCAGTGGCACAGGGGCAGGCGAGCGCCTAAGTAAGAAAGAGGATCCCAAGATATGCTTTACATGTTTAACAGCAGCTTGGTGGCGGACAAAGAGCACGAGATCTTTTATCGTGATGACCAACAGTGTGTTCTTCAGCTGGCTGTTATACTTTACATTGCTGATAAGCAGCAGCATCCTTGACTTTGGTAGGAAGCTGCAGTCTGAACTAATTTGTTTGACCGCACAGTTTGTCGCTTCCCTGAGACCCGAGGCTGACTAGCAGCTTGCGTAATGATTAACTTTGTGTAAACATTTGTCTGTGCTTCCTAAAGGAAGGTTTTCATTATATTTTTTGCACTCTCCACAGACAAAAGAGTGCTGACCATTAATCTTCCTTATCGCCGATGTTTTATTTAATGGCATTGATTGGGGCCACTTTCATTGCTGTATTCAGATCAATGAGGCAAACCGCTCACCATAAGAGGGGCAGAGGAGTCGGTGATGAATCCTTATGGTTTAGCGGAGAAGTTTATCAGAGCTCTCGAGTGCGAGACATCATTCACGCTCCTTCTCCCGGGTAATATGCGACTCGGCTTGAAATGTCCGACTGGCTACGATGTACATCGAACAAAAACGTTTACGTTGTTTCCTCAGGAGCAAGGCAAGATCGGCGTCACGTTTAACATCGGGACGGTTGACATCAACGTGCGGGAGAGCAGCGTCCCGGTGAACGATGGGAAGTACCACGTGGTGCGTTTCACGAGGAACGGAGGCAATGCAACACTACAGGTGGACAACTGGGCTATCAATGAGCACTACCCCACAGGTAACCCTTGGACACGGATCTCCACACGCCTGCAAGAGCAGCACTGTTTCCTACACTGGACAGTATGTGCTAAACCAGTGACCGCAACTCAACCAGAGATTCTGCAAAGAATTCCTTTAGAGTCAGGAATCCTCACAAAATCCTTCTCATTGTGAGACTCTTCAATGAGGTAAAATTCAGCTCATGTAGGAGCGCGCGTGTCTGCCCTTTGTGGGTCCTGGGGGGGACAGCTGAAGGACATCCGGTCCTCATAGGCTCATCTCCATAAACACTCGCATGTTCACATGCCTGCTAAGGGCTTGCAGTGCCTGGTTAGATGAGGTGGAAGTTTTATGTTTTTTGTTCCACAGCCAAGGGAAGGACCATAACCAACACAAGAAACATCAGATACTCCCCTCCCCCTCCCACAGTGCAACAGGGCAGAGCTGCCAAGACCTAACCTCTTTATTCCATCATATTCCCATATTCATTGTGCTGTCCTTCAATGAGTCAAACGCAGTGTTTGGACGAGGCTGCTTTTACACAGAGGTTATCTGCTGACCTCATAGTCACCTGTTGAGTATTTAAGTGGCTGATGAAGCACCACGTGACACAGCTGTAGGTAATTCACAAACAGAGCTGGATAGTTGGCCATAGTAGCGGTTCATGAGGACAGGAGCTGGTTACCGCATCCCAGTAAGTAAAATGAGGTGAAACATGGGATCACAGTTCTCTTTTTCACCTGGCCATGCAGCAGCATTTCAGTGGTTTTGTCATGATTTTCACAATGACAGCGGAGGCAGAATTAATCTGCTCCAAGGTGCCCCTCACTGTGGTCCCCTGGGCTCTCCCCTTGTATACTTTCTGAAGTCAGATTTCATCCACATTGAAGTGACCCAATGTGTCTGTCTGAACAGAACGGTTGGTTTGGATTTGGTAACGTTTGCCTTTTAAGGTCAAATTTCCATATTGCTTATTACATACCCGTGTGTTTCAGCATTACAGCCATTTTCTGTTATGTCCTTTAATCATTAGTTTTGGAACAAACAGTGAGCACTCAATTGTTTCTGTTGCTTTTGGACACTTTGGGGACAGTTTGAAGGCGCTCTTGTTTATCTGCAACCTAGACAATGAGGTCATTTTTTATCGGTGTAGTGCAACCCAGTGCGGCACATGGCCATCCTGGTGAATGAGGACTGCAGTCAGAAGCATTAAAATATGACTGTATGGATAGAAATGTGAGTGCTGAAGGGAGAGCTGGATGGCACTCTGTCTGTAAACCGGTTGTCTTTTACTGCGGTGTATCTGCTTGATGGCAGTGTGAATATTGAAATGAGCATACAAGGTGTTCCAAGGTCAAGGACTCAGGCTGCACAGCAAACTGGCAGAGCACTAAAATCAGAGTTTATTATGCCAGGCAGTTCCTGGAATCAAAGTCTTCAGCAACATCCTTATTCTGTCTTGAACATTCTACTCAAAGATAAGTTTTAGAGCTCGTGGTCCTAGAGCGAAATCTCTCATTGCAATAGTTTTTGCAACACGGC
Source organism: Heterotis niloticus (assembly GCA_018136845.1). NCBI lineage: Eukaryota > Metazoa > Chordata > Actinopteri > Osteoglossiformes > Osteoglossidae > Heterotis > Heterotis niloticus. The sequence continues at coordinate 29,628,950 of CM030895.1, read as the reverse complement.
TTGTTCTCAGGTGTAACCTGGACGTGTTTCTCCTCACTTTGGGTTAATGGGTTTTGTTTATTTCAGGCACCGCAGCAAAAAGCAAGCGGTCCTTTTAATGGCATGACAGCTAATTTATCAGGAAAGTAACTTGAATATCGCACACTTTTGCAGTGCAAGTGTCCACTTGCCTCTCGTTCGTAACTGCCGATGCCCCGTTTAACCCTACACACCTAGCAAACGGGTTGATGTGTGTCTGTAAAGGCTGAAGAAAGGCACCCGCTTGTTCTGTTGTCTGAGCGAAGCCTCTTGTGGAGCGCCTCTTACAGGGCTGCGGTGGACTGCACAGTGCTGGAATATGACTGAGGAAATGGCAGCAGAAGTGGCCTGCTAAGGAGGTCAGAGGATGATGGAAGTGGAAATTAAGTTTAGTGTGCAGAGGTCTTCCTACACGGTGAGCACTAAACAACAGATTAAAACAACCAAAGAGACACAGTGTTCAGTTAGACTGCCTGTACACTTGAGTAGAGGACCTGTTCTGTGTTAATGTGCAATAAAATGAGCTCTGCTGCAGTAAAGCCTCATGAGGCTCTACAGGGAATGCACTGATGTCAAACAGCTCCCCCCCTACCACCACAAACACTTGCCCTTTATTTGAAACATGCAAAATGTTTGGCATCCAACATTCTACATCCATTTATGGTTTAGTTTTCTGCCCCTATTTTCCAACTTGCATGCTGGGTAATGTTTTGACGTTCACCTCCTACCAGTCCTGATGAAGCGTGCACCTTTCTCCACACACAAGCAGGCCATACATGATGGTGGGTTCAGCTAAAGCCTTGAAGAGCACATTTTTCCTTTGTGGCCTTCACTGTCACTTAAGTTCTGCCAATATGTACTTTTTTTGGTTTGACCAGCTGACAAAATTTTGACATAAGCTCCCCTCTGCAAAAGTGTCTTTTTATATAAATCTGTGGCTGATTAAGGAGAACTTCCTGGACATCAATTTTAGGCAACACCACTGTTGAGAAGAGGTGAAGGCCTGAAGCTGTACATACAGGAGGTGCTGCTGAGCGCATCGCTGTGATGCACCTCTATCTACAGGTCACCGAGTGTAATTGAGAGCTGCAACAAAGCAGAGGTTAACATAACTGACAGCTCCCAATAAAGTGTTGCTCAGGTATTTCAAATTAAGTGCAAATGAATACTGAAGTAAGGCAGTGCAGAAGTGAATGGCTGTCTAATTGGGCCACAGTGATGGCCCTGCATACGCTGACAAGTGAGCAGCCGTATTTGCATTCCGCTAGTCCTCCCAGAGCCTCTGTTATGTGGGCAAGCCTATTTATTTTTTTGTGTGTGTGTGGGTGGGAGAAACACTGGTGGTAGGTGTGGCAGTGAGACAAAAATATAAAGGTGGCAGGGGAATGAGGATCTGTCAAGTGAAAGCCAAAGTAAGGGCAATGTTTGTGAAACCATGTCTAAATGTGTACCTCAAATGCACCCCTCATTCATCACACCCACACACATCCTATCTTTGTGCTGAGGTTACCAAAGATATCATCAAACCTGGAGAGAGCTGTTCACATCGTTGACTTTTAGCGGTCATATCGGTGCCACGTGGTCCTGTCAAAGTGTCCAGGACCTCATCGCAGATGACCACTGCAGATGGCGACCCTGCCGGTCTTTCAATGACAGAGGACACAGGGAAAAGGGAACAAAACGTCAAAGAATCTACTCAATGTGACCACAGTTTGACTGTGTAAAATATGTGAGATGGTAACAGCTCTAATTGGTTGTGTGTAATGACTGACTCATTCAGTCTGTTCCCCGTGTGAAAATACATCCCCTGCTAAGAGCACCAGTAATGCGCTAAGGATACACGAGGAAGATCTTAAACATTTAGAAGTACTGAATAACCTAACATTAGATTCATGTTACACACACAGTGCCAAATACCAGGAGCTTGGATTATAAAGGGGATCCTATCACCCATCTAAACCCGTCCTAACCCCACAGCACGCCTACAAATCCGCTACACAATGGCTACCCTATTAAAACTAGCGCCAACTAACTATAACTCCAACCATAGCGTGGCGCAGCAATGGCGCGGCATCTCATCGGGGTTATCAAGTGGGCACCTTCCTTCGTCGGTGTTTCGTCGAGTTAGGTCCATGACACCTCCAGAAGGCTCAACCGCGGCTCAGGCGTCCTGGAGCTGCTCTCCTCCATTACTGCGCGCACCAATACGCCACCCCGCCGCTTCTCACATTACCTACCTTAGTGTCCTCACCCTCACCGCCATTTCTACCCGCCGTCTCAAAGGAAGAAGCCCCTCACCACCTACTTTACCGAGTTTCTCAACAAATATACTGCCTGCTAACAGCTAACCGCCATCACAACTATGCGCTAATGCACTAACTGCCATCGCACCTATGTGCTAATGCTTCGCTGGCACACACCTGCTCACCGCTTCACCTCCCCGCTACCATCTGCACTGGTCCTCTTACTCCAAACCCAGAGACTTCCTTGCTCCGTAGCCTGTGACAACTCCTTCACCGCCCGTTGCAACTTTCGCCCCCGGATACCAAGTTCGTGAAACAACGCTAAAGTGATCGGGCTATAAATCATGGCATGCAATCTCAATTGACCTCACCTTCGCGTTCCAGCCCCGCCCCTCTACTTCCGCCGCTAACTTGCTATATCTAAGCTTCTTCCTCTCATGAGCGTCATCCATCGATCCTTCCCACGGAACCGTGAGTTCTATAAAATGCACTACCCGTTGGCTTGCTGACCACAGCACCATATCTGGTCTCATGCTTGTACTAACTATCTCCTGGTGCACCACTAATCTTCCTCCCAGGTCAACCTGCATCTCCCAGTCTCTAGCCCCCCTTACTACACCTAACTCTTTCCTACCTCCGCATCTCCTACTCCTACTCCCCCCCCCTTCCCTAACAAACTGTACCACCGTACCTTCAACCTCCTGCCCTGAGCATACCTGCCTCCTCCAATCTTCAATGGCTGCAGCCAGGCACCTTAACACCTGGTTATGCCTCCATGTATTCCTACCCAACGCCAAACTAACCTTGCAACCAACTAGAATGTGTTTCAGTGTCCCAACTTCCAAGCACAGAGTACAAGCGGAGTCCTCACCCTCCCACTGCTTCAGGTTCTGAGGTGATGGCAGCACATCGTAAACCGCTCCTAGTAGGAACCTTATTCGATATGCATCCATATTCCACAGTTCCCTCCAGCTCAGCTTCCCCTGTGAGACTGCCCTAACACACCTCTTTATTTCTTCCTGCCGACGCACCTGCTCTATCACCAACTTCCTTCTCTCTATCGGGCCTGCCTTACTCCACATAGGGTCTCCTAACCGATAACCAAGACCTTCCCTTCCTTACTGAACCTTCCCGACCATCTCCAGCTGCCTCAAGTCTGCCTTAGCTTCCTCTACCGCCTGTCTCGCATCCCATTTCCTACCTGTTGCTATCCTAGGTACCAGACCTCTTACAACCTCATCCCTACTACCTGACAGCTGCAATTCTAACCACACCTTCGCACACTTAAATTCCTCTGTTAAGCTTGAGAGCGGCAGCTGCAGGACTCCTTGCCCATACAGAGCCACTCTGCTTAGACACCGAGGAACCCCCAGCCACTTTCTAATATAGGAGCTAATCAGCCTCTCCAGCTTCTCCACCTTTGTGACTGATATCTCATACATAGAAAAGTTTCTGCATTCTGTTATACTGTAAGCAGCAGAGTAGCTCAGGCATCAGCACAACTACTACACGTTTGGCTTTTCTCCCTGGGTTTGTAATTAAGACTTTTGTGGAAGAAAGTAATTCTAACATCATTTTGCTCACCTTTCCTTAATGGAAAAACCTCTGCAATGGTTTCTATGAGTCAAATTCAAATTGAAAAAATCTACCTTACCTGTGGTGTAACATGCATTTTTTTGTGTAGGAAACATTACAAACAAAAACATTTTAAAGATCATCTGAATAATAATTGTGGTACTGCCTCTGCTGTGTGAAGGGGGAGGTGGTACATCACCAACCTGCAGACACAATCTCTCCTTGAATGACAAGCAGCTGACTGGATGGATGGAAGTCACTTGCATGCTGGTACTTTGACTCTCCAGTCTAAATTTAAAGGGACTGCACTTTTCTTAATTCCTGTGTAATTTCAAACCATTAAACATAAAGTCTTCCTCAATTTTAAATGGTATTAAGATAATTGTGACTTTCAACTTAATTTGGTACCTGCTCAGTGGGCAGTGTTTTATGACATCTTCCTTAGCGCACTGTACTCACCGGCTGCACCACAGGTCCCCAGCTGTGCTAAGCTGAGCTATGGAAAGCAACCTGCAGGAGATAACAGGATTGATTTGTTGGTGCCCAGCAGGATTCAAGCTCAGCAACTGCTTGCCAGATCAAATGTTGTGTGCAGCTTGTTTTACCACTGGAGATGTCAGGCAGTAGGCTGAGGAGGAGAGTGCTGAGAATAATGTGGAGCAGTGAGGAGCAGCTGGTGGAGCAGGTTTCCAGGTGCTGGAGCCTGACAGTCTAGCAGTGATGTCAGTGTCACCTGACGGTGATGCTGCTCATTCCTGACCTGGGATCTGATGATTACTGCATTGACTCGATCTCTGTTTAATATGAATGAAGTACTGTACATTATCCCTCACATAGAATACTGTCAAAGCAGGATTTCCCCTTTTGAACACGTCTCACCTGAACGGAATACGGAAAAGCTGCTTTGCTGTTGGGGACCTTTTGAAGTATATCTTTAAGTCAGCAGTCAAAGGCTTGGAGGTAACGGAAGGTTGACCACCAGTCATCCGTAATCAGATTGGTAGTCGGAAACTGACGGAGAGACGATGGATGGTTCCCTCCCTGGCTCTGTCCGTCAGAGGGCTTGGCAGGCTGCATCTGTATGCAAACGTGACATCTCTGCTCTGGATGGAGAACAGCAATCAGACAGTCATTGTGAAATGGAGTGTGGATCAACCAGTCTGACCATCACTTTTCAACAAGGATGCTAAAAAGACAGTGGAGTCCAAATGAATGTTTAAGTCAGATTATTAAGAAATGTTGCCAACTGAACTGTTAGGATCTAGCAAGGAAAACTATACAGCAGAAGTCTACTATATACAGTAGATGGAATACAATACAAGACTTTCAAGAATGACCTGACGTACAGGAGGACTGATGTTTGATGAAACAGACACTCAGCAGCAGAAGAGTCCAGAGGCTCTGTGCATGGCGTAAAGCCAGCAGCTGTCCTGCCACTGCTTATTTTGACTGATTACAGCCTTAACAAACAATGCATTTGGGCTGCATTTGACATGCAAAGTACATGGTAGCCTTAATTTTCTGTGACTCATTTCAGTTCAACAAGGCTGGCTAAGAGCATTGTGCAGCCATGTCAACCTGGACCAAAAACAGCCACCTTTAGCAGACGTGTGCATTTATATGTCCATTCAGACACAGGCCTGCTGGGCTTAAGTGTTTCAGACGTTGCGATGCAGAAAGGGACCGGTGACGCTGCGGTAAAGCATCATTCAGTCTCTCTTTGGGTGGCTTCACCCTCATCCGTAAGTTATCAAGAAGACTGCACTCTGACATCTGCTTTTTCACTACTGACAGCATTTAAAGTTTATTTCATTGCAGTGGATCAAAGGCAAAATGCTCAGCTAAATTGTGATGAGCTGCTGGAGCCAAAACTCATTTCAAGTCAGTAACTTATGTCAAGTTCTTCCCTTTTTAAGAATCTGTTCCCTCTTAAATTTGTGCATATCTAAATAATGTATGGTGCGTTTTTGAAAGCGGGAACAAAGCACAACGTTACAATTTATGCTTTTAAAATTGAGGGGAAGAAATCCAGCACATTTCAAGCGTGGTAGTGAATGTGCTTTGTCTCTACACTAAAACTCCATTAAGTTTTTGTTCCTCATACGTCTGCCGGAAAAGTGCTGTGCCGACATTGCCACCCACAGAGCCCCGGACGGCTGCCTCCTCCACATCTATGGACAGTACCCTTATTAGATTGGGGTATGTCATAAAGACACAGCATTCAGCCACAGCTCTGCACTCCAGCAGTCTCTGGCCCTTCAAAAGCCTGCTGGGAAAAGGAGTGGCCCTCGGTGTGTCAGCTGAGTAACACGGAGGAGGATTAGAGGAAGCTGTGCGATGGCAGGCCTTTGTGCACAACACAGTGGGGGGGGTCACAGCAGGAGATTTGAAGCTATGCCCCACCACACCTGCACTTGCCACATGTGTTCACCCCCTTTCTCACGATGTTTCAACTCACTGAGCAAAAGCAGTTTGTAAATGGAGTTCTGCTGTCCTGCCACAACGTCGCTGTACGGGTGATAGGGAACAGAAAGACACATTTGCAGCGAGGGTGACGGAAGCCTGCAGAGACGCCCAACCATATAAGCAGCCTCTCTGTCCCAAATTACACCCACCAGTCCACTCTGTCAAGTGCCAGTCGTCGTCCTCTCCCAGTCCTAAGCTGTCATTGTTCCAATCCGAAAAGGCATCTTACCTGTCAACGTTGCAGCAAAACACAGTGAATACCAACCTGTCAAAACAGCAATTATGTCCTTGGAAAAGCGCATACTGTCCAGTGTTATCGTCTCTTTCTAATGAATTATTTTGCGCTAACTGTTGTGCATGACAGTAACTCAAGATCTCTTGTGTTGTTTCTTTAAACTGGGGTTTTAAAACTGCAAGAATATAAACAAAAAAACTCAATGCCTAATGTATAGAACAAAATAGTTGTCAGTAATGACTAGAACTCTACAGGTCTACTCCAACTGGAATGAGTATGATATACGTAGCATGCAGGAGGCAATATGCTTAAAGATCCAGTATCAAATATTTGTACGGTGTGCTTTAAACGTAACCCATAAACTAACCTCCCCTAAAAAGTGGTTAAACATGTGTTAAACCTTCACAGCCAAATCACAAATGTTTATAATGAATGTGCTGGAATGACTGTTGCCATTGCAGACCTTTTTTAAACTGTTTTTTAAACTTTAAAGGCAGCAGTGATATTGAACGACTTCAATTGGCTAATAAGAAAATCCCGTTCAAATATACCCGGCCCGTAGAAGAATGGCTACAAGAGAAAGGTAACCTTCATCAAGTTTTAAAATTGCAACTGTTTCTGTTAAAACTGTTTTCATTTCCTTTTGAGAGAAAAAAAAATGAAGTAGCTTGCAAGTATGTCAGTGAGCAGAAAAAAAAATCATTGTGATCCATAACTGAATGTCTTAATTTGTGTTGGAATTTGTATTTAAATGCCATTTTTGATGATGACCTAAGGCATACTATGCAACATTATCACTCAGCTCAGTTAAAGGGACTGGGATTGCTTACATATATTTTCTAGCCACCACATTTAAAGAAAAGCTTTAAAGCAACCATTGTAGGTGGCTTAAACGTTTGTTCTAAAAGCTGATAAACTTGAACCAAAATAGGCCCAGAAAAGCCCACCAGTGTGGTTCCTGTATTCTAAACCGGGAGGCTCAGAGGACGACCACAGTAATCCCACTCCCACCACCCATCGGTGACATGGGGGGCGGGGAGGAAAGGAGGCAATTTGAAGAGTGGATAAATACTGGTGTAACAAGTACTTAAAGCTCTTTGCTAAATCATCACTAAGTAGATCTTAAAGTCCCTTTAACGGTTTCTAAAACACCAAATCAATGCCAAATCCCATTAAAGATGCTGCATGCTTGAATCTACACGCTGTTGTTCATATGTGCGTGAGTTGATCGACGGTTGTATTTATGTCCTGCCGGCGTAACGGTTGTGAAATGCAGACATGGTCTAATCCTCTTGCTTTTCAGTTTGGCTACTTAATTCTATGAAAATAAGAGCAAATATTTCTTAAAAGGGGGCTTGAAACAATTTAGGCCATTATGGCGATATGTTAAATGCATTGAAGTTTACTGAGGTCATTACAGTTCGATAAAAATAAACTGAGCAGAAAACCACATGCACGCAGCCTGATTACTGATGATGCCGCTGGGTTGGTAGCAGCAGGTTTTCTGTTTGTTCATCGCTATGGCCAACCATTCCACGTTGATGCCACGATAATCTCCGAAGTACTTCTTCACATTAAAGCACTAAATAAAGGCCAGACATTACACTGCTAATGCCATTAATACACCTGTAATGACTCCCACGTAATAACTGTCGCTGAAGAATTTCCTCCATTTAGTGGTGAAAGCTATAAAGAAAAGTCACGTACAAAGATTATTACTTTGTGTTAATTCAGATGTCTCCTAATACCATATAGTCATATAATGAAGGCAGTAAAATTGTTTTTTTTTTTTTTTTTTTTTTAATGTTAGTATATGCTGCATTTTTAACAAATATTAATAAAACTTGTGATTGAAGTGGTTTGGTTATTCATGCTCAAGGAAGCGTCCAACGAAATTGTATTAACTCACTCTGAAACACATCAAAATGACTGTTCTGCCAGGGACCTTGTGGGCCACCAACCCAGTGACGTAAAATTCGCCTTTAAATGCGCTGACAACTATAAGGCCAGACGCTCACAGAATGATTTTCTGACCTTCAGCATGCACACTAACTGATGCAAGTTGTGTGCTACAGAAATAAAGTAGTAACGCACGTTTCTTGTCCTCTTTACTTGACACAATCTTAGTAACAGTAAAATTGCAGTGGTCAGAAAATTTAAAGGGCAAACTGCAAAACAGGGGTTCAGACTCTGTGCTGTGTGGTGGCTTTGTGTTGTAGAAGAATGAGGATTGAGGGTTTACAGATCAGGGCAAGCAAAGGCTTTGCTAAAGGAACTACAGTCTGTATCTGGAGCACTACATCTCTGCACTGCATTGTTTTACTCACCTTGCCTTTTAGCAAACCCTTAGCTACCATAGTAAAATAAACATAGTACTTGTTTGTGTAATAACCATAATGCCTTTTCTCTTGCAGAGCTGCAGGTACAGTAAACTTCAGTTTTGTTCTTTTATAATAAAGGCTAAGTAGAGCTCAATTTCTGAGGAGCAGTAGCAGCTGATAGGGAATCATTTTAGCAGAAGGTGGTTTTGTAGTCTGAATGCCAAAGCTGAGACCTGCAAATCTCATCTTGTTGTCAGATTTCCCTTAAGTTGCACAGTTTGAAATCTGGTTGCAAACCATCTGGGAAAATAACAGAATGCTGGATATTTACATTATTTGTCACTTGCCTCTGGTTCTCCTTATAGGGCGACAGCTAACAATCTTCAACACCCAGGCCACCATCACAGTTGGAGGAAATGACCGCGGGAGGCCATTCCAGGGCCAGCTATCAGGCCTTTACTACAATGGGCTGAAAGTGCTGACCATGGCGGCGGAGGGCAACCCCAATATCCGCACCAATGGCAGCGTCCGCCTTGTGGGTGACGTGCCGTCCGTCCTGGGCTCGGGGACCACCACCTCTGTCCCTCCAGAAATGTCCACCACCTTCATCGAGACTACAACCACCATGTCTACAACCACCACTCGCAAACACCGCTCATCACCCACCATCCAGGTAGGTCCACAATAGACTAAACATGCACCCAAACAGGGTAGGTGTGTAGGACCGGATTAATTCAACTCACTTCCACAATGTTTAGTGTAATATTCTGCTGCTCTGGTGTGTCATCGGTAACACAATGACGAATATTGAGACACCCCCCCCCCCCAAAAAAAAAAAAAAAAAAAACTCAGTCATTATGGAGGTCTAATGCAGGCTGGACAGGGGACACCTGACCATTACAGGGTAACGTGGAGAATGAGCAGGGACTGATTCTACAAGCCATCCAAGTGTTGTCGAGCACCAATGCTACTTCCTACAACCTTTTAACTTTTTCATTTTAAACTAGTTTTAATTTTATTGTACCTCACGATTAATAAAAATGTGAAATTATGTCTGTCATATCGAAGCTGCATATGCTTATAGGATGAACTGATCAACAATTACCATTAAGTAGGAGGGTGGGAAGACAACTTTTGTCAATTTTCAGTGAGCTTTATTTTGAATGTAGTTCAAATTTTATAAAAATAATTAAAAGCCTTAGAGTTTTTAGGTCCACAGTATATAAAACATAATAAATCATGGAACACCTTTTTTGGCTGCAACTGTGGTAAAAACAGCACTGCATTTACTTGTAAATATTATCGACTTTCCATCCGAATTTTTTGTGAAGGGCCAGTGTTGGACATTTTCATACATAAATTGTCACAAAGTGCTCTGAAGTCCAATGTCCAAAGGGAATCAGAAGAACCTATACTGCCATTCAAAAAAACAAAGTATTCTCAGATCTTATAGAAAAAAGCCGCTTATTAATCTGATTAATATCATGACAAGTTTTTTTTTTTTTTTTTTTCTTGAGTAGTGCAAACTTTAGTGCGACTGGGTGTTGCCTTTTTGGACTCATTCATTTTTATAAAGGCGGTATCACCGGAGAGACTACAAAAGCAGTCAACACTACAAAATTCATCCATCAGATATTGTAAGCTTCAAAAAGAATCAGATGTTCCATTAATGAATATATGCAGGCACTGTGGAGGGACTTTGTTTGACAAAATATATTTGGCTCTCAGTGCCTGGGGAGCGAGTGTTTGTTGTGAAGTGGAACAAAAGCGTACACTAGATCAGCACTATTCAAATACAAGTACACAAAGCCAAATGCCCGGCATCATGGAGAAGGTGCTGCGTGAGGGAGAAGAAGCTCACATTCTGGTGAAGTCCTGTAGTGGGTGGGGGACTGAACTTAAACAAAACAGTGCCTGAATGTTTTTAAAATGAGCAGCCAGGGTAGCAGGTGTTTGCATCCCTATTTGGTTAAGGTCAGACACAGCTCTGGTTTTGCCTCTGGCTTAAAGGGCATGTTGCTTCTGTTTAAAATTCAGAGGTGCAAACTCATGTGAGGTGCTTCCACTCACTCCTACTGCAGAACTGCTGAGGATGGTGTGCAGAGGGGAGACCTTGAATACAGAACACAGCAGAATACGTCAGCTTACATTCATGCTTAATGAGGGTACCGCAAGTAAGAGGGCATCATCACCCCCGACTTCTTTAATCTGCATGCCTGCTTTAGCCATCTTTGGTGAAGGAGGAATTGAGCGTCTTGGGGTACCATCCTACGCTGCACAATGCTCCGGGAACAGGCCCTGCTGATGCCATGGTGAAGAACTCTGCTCAGATCATCTCCTAGGCATCACCTGGTAACTTAATATCCTGAGAACTCCATTTCCCTCTTTGCCACATCTAGAGTTTTGTGCAAAATAACATTTGACACATAAATGCTTTTCCCAAATCCTTTTTTTCAGTGGAGTTCAAAGCCTTATTTTAGGTTCTAAGCCGTGGTTGGTGCTTTCCAGAGAGTCGTTCCATGAAAACACACAGCTCCTTACTACACCAAAGGCAATAGTGTGTCAAATTGTTACTAATTCTGTTCTCTGAGATTACAGTCCTGTGCGTTTCCATTGAATTTAACCAAATGCAGAGCGAATGCTGTATGAATGACTAACTACTCTGCACACTGTGGTAAAGTTCTATGCTCTTGTGCGGTGGTCTGGCTTTTGACAGCATTAATCAATTTATTCCCTTGTGAAGACTCACAAATGTTGTCGGTGGATAGATACGGCACTAAATCTACACCTTATCTATCATAGTGATATCAGCTTGCTTGTTACGGTAAATGATGGGTCCTGCCTGGAGTACCAGAGGACTGTTTGTGGGGTCCATTGCTTTATGATCGGGCCGTCTTGTGGAGATGATGGACGGCTCTCCCTCTCTGTCAAAGTGAACCACAGAACGTCTCGGCGTGTGCCTCCGTGTCATTACAACTAGACGGCACAGAACCTCTTTAAGAATCTCACAAAACCTCTGAGGAGTTGTCTACAGGTGCTATGTTAGAAATGTCAAGTTTAATCTAAACTATAACTGTCGAGTCATTCTTAAAAAAAAAACCATGGAAGTACAATAAATGGCTACCAATGCTCTGCTACCAGCTTTGACCCAGCGCTTCCTGACGTTCCACAACGCGGTCGTGTCAGTCCTGTCCTTATCTCTGTAGTCTGTTATAACCCTGAGTCAACTTGCCACAGCATGCGTTATTACATGTTATTCAATCTTACAAAAGATGCGCCTGTCCTGTATATAGTTAGTTGGCTTAGATGGGTTCAGGGTTGTTTTGATGTTTTTCCACAGATGTGGTGGAGAATGGTTCTTGCTCACAGAGCTGCTGTGAACCAAGCAATCTGTTAAACCATAAATACGGCCATTTCAAATGTTATTAAACAACATGAGCCTCTTCATTTGCACCTCGGCGGTTGTCTTGCTGCATCATCGCCGATTTCATTATGTTGAATATTTTCTGCATTTCTCCAGACCTCTGAAAAACAGACGTGAACGTTTGTCCGTTGCCAGCCCTTGCTGTTTTGGAGGACTACGCCGATGTTTTACGAGGTGTCATTCTTTAGAAACACATTTAAATAAGTCCTTTATAGTCAGGTAATTGTGTAATTCTTAAGAATACATTTCTGTTGCCACTGCTGGTTGTGATCTGTTGACCCCTTACAAATGATTCTCGACAGGAGCAGCCAGCATAATCTTTTTGTAAGGAAAGTGCCATGTGGGGGCGAGCACACGTACAACAGCAGCCTCCTTTGCTGCGCAGAGACTGTTAGCAGAGGGAGGCCCACAGGAATTCTCATTACGGCTGAGCAACGCAGTAGGTCAACAAGCTGCCGGTCATGTTTGCTTCCCCATCCTAATTCCTTCCAACAGGATCAGTAAACAAGCTGTCTGTCACTGTTTGTTGATGCTTTAATTGTGCTCCACAATTCCAGGGTTCTGTAAGAGTGTTTCTTTATACACCAGGATCCACATTTTGTTTAGCTTGCTAACAAAACACGGTCAGCTCGCTCAGCTCGACTTCACTAAGAAGGAGCTAAAATGGGAGAAGAACAATGCGGTTTAAGTGCGCTTCTGCAAGAACGAGGGAAATGTGGAGCCACCTTAGAAAGTAAAATTATTTTCTACATTGGATGTAGAAGTTAATACTACTATTATTTACATGTCTGAAACTCTTATCTGACATTTATATTACACTTTTCTATATTTTCCCATCGTACTCAAGAGACCTGCAGCAGTTGCAGGGAACACAGCTTGACCTGAAGCCTCCGATTTACACGACCGTGTCCTGAACTACTATGGTAGCTTGTCGTACGCGCAATACGGCTCCTAGAGCATCTCTAGCTTAACTGGCGTTTTTGTCCATGGCGCAAATCCCACACGCGAAAATTAAGCAAAGATCAGAAACGGGACTAGAGGCCAGTAACAACAGACTTCTGCAGTCACAGAGTGAATCAGTTTGGCTCACTCTTCTGCACAGAACTGCTTCAACTGCAAGATGTTTGAAGTGTTTCTTGCATAGTTTGCTTTGAGTTTCAATATTTCAACTCAATTTCTATCTGGACTTTGACTTCAAAACCACAAAATTCTCAATAGTTTCCTTATGGACTACTCAGTGGTGGATCTTCTTAAATGGGGGTCAATGTCCTCTTGGAAGATCCATTTTTGATTCAGCTTTAGTTGTGTTTCCTTTGACAGATGGCCTCACATTCTGTTCAAGTTCTCTCTGGTATGCGAATAGCAGACAATAACAGCAAGTCGTCCATGTCCTGAAACAGCAAAGCAGCCTCAGGCTAAAATGTTTTCAACACCATTTTTACAGTTGGTATGTAGCTCAAATGCAGAGTATGGTTTTGTAACCAAGTATGTGCAGTTTGCTTTCAATTGCTGATGTTGACTACAGGAAGACATGCCAGGAGACCCGGATATTAACCAGGAGTTCCCGAAGGGCGTTCAAGCGTCTGTCAGTTAGCATGTGGGGAAAATCTGGTAGGGTGGTTTGCTCTTTTGCTAAACTTTTCTAATTGCAATTTAATAATCTAATGTATCTCACTGTCAGGCAAACAGATCTTACAAAAAAAATGTAATTTTTGAGCACTATACCCCAAGAATTCTGCATTGTAAGTAGAAGGGACTACTTTGCTTCTCTGTGCAACCACTGAAGCCCTAGTGTCCTTTGTGTTGACTGGCTTTCTTGGGTCATTTGACAGCTTTCAGAGGTAAGGCGAATGATCTAACTGGGTTTTAGCACATGAAGCTGTTGTGTCAATTTCCAGACCAGCGCTGGTAAATTAACGTTTATTATACAAAAGATTCCATGATACTGAACATAAAGAGGATCCCATGCACATTAACTGAAGTATTGCTGTAGCTACAGTACATATATGATGCATGAGGGACTGGAGCCTATCCGCATGCTGCCTGTGTTGACATGTGCCAAGGTCCTGCTGCACCCAGAAAATGCTTCTCATATCTCAGAGACAGACAAATGTAGAGGGAAAAGTGCAGAACTTTTACATGCAAGATACTGTAAAGGAACATCCAGAGCAGTCGAATACCACGAAACGTCACCTTCTCGCATATACTATAGGAAAGCCTTTCTAAATAGTGTCTGTGAGAAAAGGCGGCCGTTCATGCGGCACTTCTCAGGTTTTTCTGCTTCACACACTTTCATCTGTCCAAAAGAGGAAATTGCACTCTGTATGACTGTCAGTATTCATCTTGCATCGTTCCTGTCATTTCTTTTAGCCGTAGGGGCTTTCTCGTACCCCTCTTTTTTAGGGGATAGTGGTAACATTAGCACATGGAAACATTTGATCATTTGTACAAATCTTTGGCTCACTTTGCGGATTGTTATCACACAAAAATGGCATTCTTTTGACATGCTGCTCTAAGCCTTGTCTTGCATTTCTGTGCAAAGTTTTTGAGATTCAGTTTCTGCTTTATAAGGTCTGTTTACCAGCTTTTATGCTGCGTTATAGCAGACACTGAATTTGTAAAACAGGGTTCAGTGTTACTGTATTAAGTGTCCTTCAAATAGTACGTCTGTCTGGTTTGGTGCCATCGACCCTCTCATACATAAGTGGCAGGAAAAGGAGAAAAAAAATATCCGCAGTCCATCATAAAACTCTTTATATTCATTTTTCCTAATGACTCATATTAGCCCAGTTGGGTGCTGTTTGATACAGATCTGATGAACTCTTCAGATGCACATTGATTTTCCTAGCCAGAAGGTGTCATTTGTTTTTCATACACATCCAGACCTCTGTTGAGCTACAGGAGGAGATGCCTCTGTCAGCAGCTTTTTTTATATTGCAATTTGCTTTGTTGAATGAGCCACTGCAAACTGATATTAAACAGAAACACATGAAAACTTTATATTCTGTACCTTCGGTTAGTTTTGTGTTAATCGTTGCTATTTCAATTACCCGATTAGGACCAATGCAAAAATATGGATAAAACTGTAGATCAAGAAGCTTCTTCAGTAGAACAGTGAGCACATCTCTCTACCTTCACACCTGGCAGTCAGAAAGCAGGGCAACACCAGAGGTTTGAATGCAGTCTGTGAAAGCACCTTGAAACCATCATGCTGTAAGTCACCTCTCCAGCTGACTTTGGTCGCAGTGTTACCTGTGTTTGGATAAGCACCTGTGACTCCAAGTACTGTGAGGCCTTGGTGCTTTTTTCATAAAGTAGCTCTGTCCTTTAATATTTAATCATTCCCTGGATTCTTATTCCAAATTTGTTAGAAACCAGGCAGTTTCTTTCTAATTTTGCTGGCAAACATCATTGCTGAAGTATCCATTCATGTAAAAAAAAAAAAAAAAATTTAAATAGTAATAATTTTTTTTTTTTTTAATTGTCGGACCAGCTTCACTCCGTTACCGCTCACTTCGGCCCTCGATCGTCTTAATTTCCTCTTTTCACATTCAACGGCAGTGAAAGGAAATGCTTGAGATTTGAATCTATAATTGAAATAAACCATATATTGCTTTCTAATTTTAGACATTGCAGAATGGGGACAGCTATCAGTGGCCATTTGTCTCAAGGTTCTCTGTGACCTTGACTGCCACCGTGAGAGAATGATTAAGGATCAAGGCCAAAGACCGTTTTCCTTTTTAAATGGGAAGATAAACGATCCTGCTTGAAAGCGTCTCTTATGGCTTCTGGCTAATAAACTTTGGTGTGAGCTGGAAACCTTGCCTCGGTACAAAACGGGAAGAAAAACGATTAAGCGTAGTCACTTTCATGATCTCGGTGATTTCTTTTGAGCGAAACTCAAGCATTACCATACAGCATCCACTGTTCTCTGACTTCAGTCGATACTCAGAATATTAACAATTCTTTTTACAGCAGTCACTTTATGTACAAAATGCAGCTACACCAACTACTAGAAATTAGGCTCAAATGATCTCCTTTTAAAGTCACCAGTAAGTTACGGCAAATAAGCAGAAGCCTTAACAAATTCAAGTTCAGAATGCTGAAGGACCATGCCGGAAATGCGAAGCGATGAGCTGCAGAAAACAAAAGTATTTATAGCAGGTACACAAAGCCACGTTTTCACTCTTTCCCTACTTCATTGAAAAATCCAGTTTGCCCCGTGAAGTTTGGTGAACAAGTTGCTCACCCCGGTACAGAGTTTGAAGAAAAAAGTGACGCTCCTGCTTCATGTGGTTTGGCAGCAAAAATCCCGCATAAGCCCTTTTCAATGAGATATTGTATGTAAATAATAGCTTAAGCCTCCAAAGGCTGTTAAGCAGCTCTGATCATTGGAGAGGGGGTGGCAGGTCTTTATGTACTATACTTTATCAATGTCTAATTTTTTATCATCGCAACCCTGGTCGTTCCTAGTAGCACTAAAGTGCAAGTCTGAAAACTTTTGTAATCTCGGTTCTCTACATCAGCATTCTACAGGATGCTATATTATTGATTAAAACTTGACGCTGCAGTCAAATAAACCATTAAAGCGCAGCAGTTTGAGTAAAACAGCATCTAGGTGATCTATGCAGATGATGAACATGGTAAAGCATTTATATTATTCTGTGGTCCCCCCCTCCCCTCTATCTTAGCTGAAGACTAAGGGCAAATTAAAGTCAAAGTTCATCACAGCTCAGTGAACAGTAGTCCATTTTGAAAGGAGACAAATGTTCAGAGTAAGTGGAATGAAAAAGAAAAATTATTTGACTATGTAACTCACTTCCCAAATAGCTGGACTTACAATGACAGTATTTTTACTCTGTGAATAAATACACTTTAAATTTATGACAATTTGTAATATCGCAGAGCACGACTTCATTGTACATGCGATCTCTTACTAACTTCAGTCTCCCAGCTAACAGTGGGGTCACAGGCAAGACAATCAAAGTTTATACAGACAGGCACGAGTTCCACTTCATGTTGCAGTTTTCAGAAGATGAGTGTGATGCGGGTGGTGATTTTACACCCAAAGGTATGAGACCTAAGTGCCTCCAAGTTAATTTATTTGTGAATAAGATCCCGTCAGGTTCGTAACCAGTTCACCGCTAGCGAAAACAAACAGGGAACTAAGGATAAGTGACGTCAGGCAGTGTCACCTTACATTATTATACTCGTCCCCTTTTTGTCATTGTTTTCAGCAAAGTAATTGGCTACCTGCAAGGAGCCTTTGGGTCTTTCTTTTTGCACACTTGCCAACCAGGTAGATGTCCCTAATTGAGTTGCCAGTCTTTTTCCGCATTGCTGCTCAACAGCTCCCTCTCGCCCAGTGCACCCAGTAGGACGCTAATATTTTCTGGCACTCTGAGCAGAGCCTGTCAGTTATTTCATAGCAAAGCTACAGTAAATATCCCACACCGATTAAATGGATTTGCATAGGCAGCGCACGCCTCAAGTGATGAGCTGAATGCTAACCAACAACACATACGGTGAGCGCCCCACACCCAACACGCTGTCTCCTCCTGTAGCCACGGGGGACGTGTCACCAGGAGGCAGGAGGAGGAAGTGTGTTTCTGATGCGCTACCTGTCACAGCCGCACAACATGTGTACTGTTTAGCAAATGCAGGAATATTCTGGAGCTTAGCATTACCAAACATCTTGCGGTTATTGAAAGCAAGCCCGAGGTATCAGCTTTACTCCTGCTGCAGCGTGTGGCCTCCAGTGGCGACGCCGAGTAGCGTACAGACCTCCAGGCAGAAAGGCTCCGTCTGACAGCTGCAATAGGCCACCTCTGTCACTGTGTGCACATGTCCTTTAGATGGGACAGGCCTGTCTAAAAACCCCGAATTGATGGCAATTATTTATTCTCAGGCCAAACACACATTTCTCCATTTTGCCCAGCTAAACAAGCAGCTAGTTACTGAAACATGATACAGCGGCGACAGAGCTCCTGGGATTTCACACTGTCATACACGGAAATAATTCTCATAATAACAAGTAGAAAGTGGCTTAGCATACATTAGGAGCAAATGCTGTTCACAAGCATGCTCTAGAGATTCCTAAAAGCAATAAAACTTCATCCAGTGGTGTAAGGAATGAGCCGCTGCAGCACAGCTCAGCGAGGCAAGTCCTCACCGCACCACTACCCCGGTCATGCATGTACACCAGCTCCCTGGTGAAACTGGGAATACAACTCGTCTTTGGTACATCTGCAGCTCTGTCCAGTCTTTCAGGTGTAAGACATTTAGTGCTTGACACAACAAATCCTCTGAATTTATGTGAATTAAATATTTTGTACAAACAGTTTTGCGCAGTATTTAGTCCAAATCACGAGACACCTGTTGCAACTACGCTGTGACAACCGTCTCAGTGATGGTGTAAGTTAAGATAAAACACAGTGACAATAGCTGAGCAACACCCCAACGGTAGTGCGCCAACAGCTGCTTCACTTGTTGCTTTTGTTTTCCCATCTGTAAAATAACTGGCTGTCTGACAATTATGCAGTTTGTCTTTGCCGACCGCCACTTTTCCCGTTCATACGCGAGGACACTTATTGATTTTTTTTTTTTTTTTTTCCAACCGAAGCTTCCATTTCGTGAGAGATCTATGGCCCCATGGTACACAATGATGTATATTTTAATGCTCTTGTTATTCAGTAGAATCCACTATGTGCTATTGTAATACATGGTTCTAGGGGAAAGAAATGAACTTAAAATAATTCCCCCGGCACAATGCCGAAAGGATGGAATTGTTTGTGAGAGATTGCACACAGTATTTATTTTTCATACTTACTGGCTGTTATATACAATGTGTATGGTTTTCTTTGGTCCAATAAATATTACATACAAATCAAATAATAGCAAACAATAAGCAACAGGCAAACAGACAAAATTGCACCACTTGCTTTTTCCACTGCTTCCAATATGCTGAGAAGTAAGTGTCAGTGGCATGGATGTCATGAAGAAATAAGTTCGTACTTGGATCAGCACTCCCGGTGGTACTGACACTGCACCTTAGGTCCTGTTTTTCCTCTTCTGCTCTTATATAGTGTAGGCTCTCCTATACAACCACCTCTGATTCCTAGCCACGAACTGAAAAGCACTTTGTTTTATGGTACACTTGTAGTAAAAGAGCAACACATGATACCTTTGTTTATATGTATAAATCTAAAGGGACTAAGCAACAAACAGGTCACAAGATTGATGTGGCACCATTAAGATTGCCATCAAGTGAAATCAATAAACACCAAATATCAGTTCTCCAATGATGTCTTTGCTTTAAATATGTTTCAGTTCTTAAAAAGAATATAAATTGAAAGGATTTAGATGGATTTGCTTATCTGTCGGACACCATGAAGCATTACGCTTCCCTGGCTTTAGAAAGCACATTGAAACTGGTTAATCTCCAGCAGTTCGATATTAAGTTTCCCCTCACTGCCAGGCCGGTTTGAGTGAGAAACAGATTAATCCCTGCGTAAGAGATGAATGTTAAAGGCTTACACAGGGCAGAAACACATTTTCCTATTGTTAATGCTTGGATTAGGCCCTTTTACCCCCAACAAAAGCACCAACGCTGTTTGTTCCACATGCTTCGGCGAGTGTCCTACACCGCACTAACTCCTGTGCTGGGAGCTGGAGAGAGCCGGGGGGGTTGGTACCACACTTTTGGGGACTACATAGCATTGTGCAGTGCTGAGGAGAGCTGGTTCTTCCACGCTGTTCTGCCTAGCAACTCATTTGTTTTATCCCGTTTCCATTGAACACACTTGTGTCGGACTTTTGTTTTCAGCTTTTGTTTGCATGCATTACGCGGGATCCTTGGATGCGTCTTCTAATGTAAAATTACGGTAATCTGTGAATTACTTGGGCATTTCCTTTTTAAAACTTTCCCTTTGCGATACGGAAGAGTTCTGCTATAAATGAATATCAGTTTAATGAATGATGTGCACTTCAGCATGGAAGTAACGTCTGCCTGGGTTTAGATGCTTTCATTCCGCAATGTACACTCTCACATACTGGCATCTAGGCCCAACTGACAATATCATTAGTCTGTCAGGTTCGAAAATATTTATGTACCTGGGCTCTTGTGGTGAAGCGAACTCCATCATTCCTCATGTTATTTATAATTTCATTTTATCCCCATTCTAATCTGCTCCTCGTAAAGACACACCCAGCAAATGCTGTGAAGAATGGTGGTTTTCTAGCAGGGCTCACTGTGAACTCTGCAGCACAGGGATAAATCAGAGCTGCGGCCCACTGAGGTGCACAAGCAATCCCGCAGTGCTTTTCCACTCTGTGCCAATGATCTACAACAATAGAAATCCATGCAGGACTGTTGGGGTGAGAGTCACAAACAATTGGTGGGAAAACAGAAATGACCAAAAGAAGATTATATGGAGGTAGACCAGTACAGGCCTTGACAAACATGTCAAACTTTGTATACTACTGTATACTCAAATAGACAGGAATTACCTTATCCTAAAATAATCCCTCCAAAATTTTTAGTCCAAGAGAAGCCGGGACAATGCTACGGACAATTTGCTGTGGAGTTTGACCGTGGAGACGGTGCCGTGTTATATTGAATTCCATTTGTTATGCATCTGTTTCTGCGCAATGTAAGATTTTGAATTTGAAGGTGATCTGTGTGTATGTGTTTGGGTTTCAATGTTGGGGTCATCAAAGACAACGGAGGACATAGTGTCTTCGGCAGAATGCTCCAGCGATGATGAGGACCTGGAGGAGTGTGACTCAGGACATGCAGGTGGGCTGGGTCACTTTAACTCTGCTTGCTCCCATGTGCCTTACCCCCATTTGATTTGCAACCAAGGATCCAGTCCTCCAAGCATCACACCCCATGGAAACAGTGGAACTAAGCTAAAAAACATACATCACTATTTTAATTTTCTTTAAAAAAAAAAAAAAAAAAAAAAAAAGAAAGAAAAAAGTTTCTCAATTGTCATGGAGATGGGAGGAAATAAGATAAATTCCAACTGGAGCCATTAAGCACCATTTACAAGCTACATGTGACCATGGGGCTTTAAAGCAGTTAACATGGTAAGATATTTATACTAATTTTGTTCTCTCAGCACCTGAGAGAGAAAAAAAAACCTTGAGAGTAAAAGTGCAAAATTAGTATTAAGGAATACCATGTTCTCTGCATCGATGCTCCAAAATGTATCATACGTGAAGATTTCCTGCCATGTGGTACTGACTTGCATTTTGACACGTGATACATTTTGACATATTATTCTTAAAATCTGCTTTCAGCAATATTATGATGTGTTATTATAGAAAAAGTGCAATTTATATTTTGCTTGTTTTCAGTTTCTGAAGCTTGCTTTAAGTTAAATTTTTAATAGAGAACAGATATCATTGAATTTCTGTGTACAGTTTTGTTTTACATTTTGTTTTATAGTGAAAGTGTCCTGTCGGCCAATTTCCAACCAAAATATGAAAAATATAATCTCTACACAAGTAGAAGTTTAGCACATCATTCATTTTGGAGTCCACGATTATTTTTGAGAGGACTTGGGAACAAACCCTTTTAAATTGCAGGCTGCCACACCAATCCCGCAAGCACCCACAATGAGCATCCTGCCAGCTAGAATACTGCGTGCCATATAGTTGAATCTTGTCAGATTCTGCTTTTATTTTTTGCCTTTTAATGGACCTCGGGGAAATAAAACCTTTAATTTGCCATCTGATTGTCAAACACATACCTTTGCCCCTTCACCAGTCCACACTCTGAGAATGCAATAGATATTTTGGCCCCTCCATTAGTAT
Organism: Heterotis niloticus; assembly: GCA_018136845.1. Classification (NCBI taxonomy): domain Eukaryota; kingdom Metazoa; phylum Chordata; class Actinopteri; order Osteoglossiformes; family Osteoglossidae; genus Heterotis; species Heterotis niloticus. The sequence goes on along the minus strand of CM030895.1, from coordinate 29,606,849 downwards.
GGACAAATTACAGGCCTCCATCTGGTTTATTATAGAAAAAATATCTGTTCAAAGCTTTTATTTTGGTTATTACCCTGAGGCTTGTTTTCCATGCCTCTTACATAAAAAAAAATAGACAATAAAAGGTTCCTGGAAATTAGCAAATGTCATTTGCTCTTACGGCTACCTTTAAAATTCCTGGGGTCCTGCTGGTTCGTTCTTATGCTAAAAATGCAGCCGACAGTAGTTAGGAAAAGACGTGGGTGAAACACACACAGCATGTATAGAAAAACGATTTTATACCTTTTATTTGTACTCCGTTTCTGTCTGGCCATTTTGTAAATATTGAGGACTTACTTTAAAAGGTCACTCCCCAAGTACTCTCAATGAATATCATCATATGACATATAAGAAATTAAACACTCTTTCATAGCCTCTGGTTTTCTTTATATTTATGTAGACAGAGAAGCCAATAGGCCCCATTCATCCAGTCACATTTACACAGAAATTCACGTCCTCATCCTAACCCCCACATCAGTTGACGTGGACAGTTGCATGATGTAGTATTTTTTCTTTATGTATTTATTTTTAAATTACATCTTTAAATGGCACGCACAGATAACTTCTGAGTTTATTTTTTACATTTGTTTTCTGTTTAAAGTGGGTGCTCCCATCAGAAAATTTACAACAAACATTTCTGTCATTTCGCCTCATCTTGTGCCGCATGGATTTTTGGTGGTTGAAGATAATTTTTTTTGCCTCCATTTCTTTTTTTAAAATCTATGTGCCGTAGGGTTTTACTTAAAACATTTCCATTTTGAGTAAGAAAGAAAATAAAAGGCAACAAAATCTTTTCTTGCCATCAGTCCTTTCTGGCCTCTTGCAGCCAATATATTCTGCCTCAAGAAAGTTGTGTGCCAAAGAATGAGTTCTCTCTCCCTCGTTCCCAACCTGGTGTCTTGAGCCGTTCTGCATACGTTTCTTTTTTTAATGCAGATGGCATAAAAAGAATTTTATTGCCACAGAGTATATCTGTTTTTCTATTTATTTTGTTTTATGTGGCATGCAATAATTGTAACTTCTAACATACTAAAACCAACATTAGCGAGACAAACATCCTTCGATGCATGTACATTAGTGCCATTTTGTGTGTTAAACCCATAATTCTGCATTCAGGCTAACCCAGCCAGTTGTAACACAGTTCTGTCTAGCTCAAGTTCAGCATCATATAGAGCAGCAGTAGAGATTGCAGCTGTATTTCTTCTTTGTATATTTATTTTATTTTACTTTTTCCAGTAACGTATGTCTGTCTGTGTCTGAAGTGTTGGTTGTGGTTTCAGTTTGTTTATTTGTAAAACTGTTGGATTTCTCCCTTGCCCTGAAGGAATTCCATAAGAAGGCCCCAAAAAAAAACTGTTAAGAATAAATCAACATCCAAATTCTCATTGTGACAAGGTGATAAAATCTATCTTCCTGCACAATTTGGTTTATTGCCACTAAAATGAACGATATAAACTAACTACATATTTGTTTAGTAAAATCATACCGCATTTTCAGGCTGAGATGGTGCACAGATAATTCGTTTTAACACCTTTTTTTAGTAACTTCTTTACACGCTCCCCTTCAAGCTGAAAGAGAACACTGAAGTTGCTCCACTGAAGCTTTCCACCAATACCTACAAGCCCACTACAGGAAGGCTTCCCTCCAGTCTAGAGCCGCTTGGCTTTTTCGCTCTAAATGGGCTGAGGGATTTTTCTGCCAGCAGTTACAATTATTACTATTGTGTAACTCAATTCAGCACATTGCAATAACGCTCAACACGGCACGAGCTCAACTCACAGTGAGCAGTTAACCGACATTCACCGACTTTAAACAGTATTGATTTATTTGGAAGAAAAGCCATCGGCAGTGTTAAATATGCAGCCACCTCTACAAAGAGCCAAGTATCGATGAGCCCGTGGCATCTGCTCAGATCGGACAACCAAAATTTAGGACTGTTGGCAGCGAAAATACTGGAACGGTTTGATTGAGGGACACCGCTTTAATGGAAACCGAAATCGGAGAACGCGTGACAAGGCAGACTGCTCGACTCTCGACACCGAGACCGACTCAACGCTTAACAGCAGGAGGGCTGTCACTAATAAGAGAGCCATTAATGTCGCAGCTCACGATGGTTCTTAAGCCATTCTTTGATACAGTAGGTGTGAAGCTCAACTAAGCAAATTGTTTGCCTCTTGACTTAGAGAATCGAGTACAATGTACCTGTATATAAATTTGACAGAATCTGGCCTAAAACATAAAATATGAGCTTGTTTATTTCACAGCCAGGCCCCGGTCATATTCTCCACATGGGTGCTCTGCAAATACTGGAGAAGAGAATGTTCCTTGGGGCATCATTCAATTCAGCGTTGGCCTCCTGTCAGCATTAGTGTTGTGTGGAGAGGTCCTGCATCGCAGACAAAATGCTCTCCTGATCAGATTTAGTATTATTAAGTAATATTCCATACACAGTTATCTGGAAATGTTAGAGTTATAGCACACATTAGTGGTCTTTTTTGCTATAAGCTGAAACAGGTGTATCCAATTTATATCATCTTTCATAAGCGTAAGGGACTCAGAAAGACTGCATGAATATGCATCCACTCCTGTTATCTCAGTCCATCATACAGGACTCATTTCAGCTGGGTACCATACAAATACACTGAGAAATCAAACTCAGATGGAATATTCCGGCACTCCCTACGACAGTTTACATTTTTTTGACTGTCTTTTGACTGAAGAACTGAGTTACATTTAGGGGTTTACAGTCACTATGCAAATCAGTAAGTGCAAGAACGTATTCATTACAAGAAATGTTCCCAGGTAAAAAGTAAAGGTGTAAAACCACTGCTGTGTGCTAAATATAAGAGTAAATGAATGCTGGTTCAGAGCCATGACAACACAGACCATTCCACATCACTAAACAAAAATACAGACAGTTTAGTTTCTAAACATTTGACCCACACAATTTTACCGTACTGATAAAAATGCCAGCACAACAGCTGGTGTGAAGCTATATTATATGGTTGGAGTTGGTGAAGCTGAGTTATATCAGTGAATATGCTCAGACTAAAGTAAACCATTCATACAGCACTTAAGCAAGCCACACTTGGAAGGACGCAATAGTATATAAAGGTGCTCTGTTTAAAGCACCTGTATGCCCCAAGAGAATCCCATTTATCAGCATAATAGAGATGAAGAGGGCAGCCAACGCAGGGAGAGAGAAACACACCGCAGAACACTGTCAGGAGAGTCTCGTAAGATTATACAAATAACATCCTTATAAAGCAACATGCTGGAAAATCCTGTGATCTGATGCTGGAATGAACATATCTTGCAGTCAAGAGTCACGAGAATCTTTAAATTAAGGTTTTATTTGTTACATCTTTTCCAATACATTTCGATTATCAATGTCTATCAGGGACAGGGAAGAGTAAGGAAAACCAACTCATTTGCATGTCCCTTATGGCCGTTTTGAATTATAGCAAATTGTAAAGTACAACAGACAGAATGCGCGGTGGTGCGAACTTGGCACCATTTGCCTAAATTCCTAAAAGCAACCCCTCCTGTGGATGTCATGTTCCTGTCCTCCTCCTAACCAGTTGCAGAGAAACAAAAGAGCCCCCACAGCACTGATCACAATGACAGCTTGCATCTCTGACGTCTACAAACCCAACTCGATTCCAGACCACAAGTTGAGGTGCCAGTAAACTTGTATTTAAAATAGACGGACTGAATTCGTTTTCCAACTCACTGTCTGACCCTGGCCTGAGCAGTATTAAATCTGTCAAGTTACATGGCACCTGCTATGTAACACAATGAAAACACAGTACTTGTAAATTAATTATTTACAGATTTTTTTTTTTAACAGATTTTCATATTTTAAGCAGAGACAGTTTAGCAGAGGGACTATATTAGCATTGATATACAACAATTCCTGAAGCTTAGTCAGCAGTTCATCACATCCCATCTCAGCCTGAAGCACATCCTTCAGCAGTTAGGCTAAAATAATGGCACATATTGAGGGAAATAAATGACCATTTTAACTAGCAAAAAATAAATGTAGATGTCTGGAAATATGACAACTATTACGGCGCTCTATTTCATGTAGCCTTTACATTCTGCATCAATTTTCCTTTAGTGAACAAACTATGACGTCATTTAGCGTTAAAGATCGTGCGGTACCTACACCTACAAGTCTGGTCTGAAAACAGCACAGACTTTCAAAACCAAACAAAGGAGATGAATAAAGGGATAAAAAAAAAAAAAAATTAGATTAGTACATACTAACAAGCTGCTGGGCTCAGAATTTTAGGCTGGATGTCTTGATAAGACAGATACGGATCAATAAGTTAAAAAAGGGAATTTATGTATTTACATGCCTTTACACCTTTGCCGCCTGGCATCAGTTCATATCCCCTCGCTGCTAAATCAGTATTTTATAATTCGCCTATTTATTGGCTATGGCACGTTATTTTTCGCGGTGTTAAGGATCGGTGCTTGTTTTCATTTTTGAGACAGCCGAGAATCCATTTTGTGCTTCGGTAACACCACAGAGATGGTTAACGGTGGCAGTAAAACGGAGCCTCTTACCGGTCCAGTCAGCAGAAGCCTTCAAGCCTTGTACGCTCTTGTGGAATTCCTCTAAGTACTCTGTATGCAGTTAAATCAAAGACTGTGGGACCTGTAATGGCTGCTGGAGGCAAAAGGCTAGCTGTATAAAATGGTATGAAGAAAAAATTCCTAGCACTGTTATGACCAAAGTTCATCGCTGGAGCTGCTAAGCGCTCAGCCTTAGAGAACAAGTAGCAAAGACACACAGCCTGCAGCCTTTGGTGAAACTGCTTCTCTGACCTTTAACCTTTCTCAACCTGCTAACCTCCTTACCCTAGCTTGCTGTGCCGTACTTATACTTTCCCTAAATGCAACTTACTTTAAGCATGCATTAACATCTCGCGATACAAAAATAATCCATTTTCAGGCAGTTTCTTCTGACGCACATCCAGACTGCACGCCTGTTATGTGTTTTAAAACTACTAATAAAAAATGTCACTTAAACACATGACGGAGGTGCCAGTTACCCAGAAACTGTCCCTCTTGAGTGTGTCTGTTTTAGTTTGTGCGTCTGGTTGTTCATCTATCTAGTGTGTGTAAACTTAAATTGCTTTGCACTTTCTTCCTTTTGGAATTTTTTTAAGCTTCTATACGTAGTTTATTTACATATAATAGTGTTTTTTTTTTTTTTATTGATTATCTCTGGTTCTGTTCAAAATTCAGTGTCTAAAATTAGATATAAATACCTGAATATTACTATCATTTCAGTAAATATATTTATCTTTCATGAATTTGGAACTGTTTCAGAGAGCGCTATGTAGGCTGAAATGTAAAGCCGGTCCATCTATTAAGACGGACCGACCAAAAGATGGCAAATAAAGGTTTCTGTCCGATTCATTTGAGCAGCCCGCATCGCCGCTGGTGAAGCAGTTCCAGACCTGTACTCTTATTTTCTCTGTTAGCCAATCTGATTCAGATATTTAGATAAAAAACTGAATAAATGAATGGTTGACCTGCATGGTGAAGAAGTTGCAGTTTAGGGTTTGTGAGATGTCAGTGTTAGAGTTCTGTTATTTTTTGTAGATGGGCATGAATATGCTCATTGTTTGTATATCCCCATCCCTTCCTTACAGCCAAAAGCTCTAATGCAGCCCGACCGCTTCGTACCGCCTTTACATGGACATGGCAACTGACTTACACATGCAGCCCCCTCATTGTCATCTCCTATGTAGTGTGTTCATAGGTCCCACCCTCCCCTCATCTTCCCACGCCTCTCTTTAGCAGTGTTACAATATGTACAGCCATCCATTCATTCAAAACAAGTAAATCAAACTAAGCAAAAACTTTAAACTATTAGAATGTAGATATTTATTAAAAAAGCAACTCTATGAAAGCAACTGTTATAGATGTACAGTTTTTGTAATATCCAAGTTATTTATCAGAGGAAAAAAAACTAAACAGAATAATGGTGAAGTTTATTTTTCATGTTATGTGGTGTGGATGTATGTGTTGTTGCCTCCCTGTACCATCTTGTCTAAAAAATATATTTAACAAGAACTACAATTGCTAAACTAAATTTTACAGCAATCTAACTATACCTGTCCACAAGCATTCTTACACAACTTTCTTTTATAATTTTTCTTCATGCCAAAATCATGCGGGCAATTTGTTGATGTAAGTTGATGAAAAGTATGTGGTATGCTTTTTCCCTTCAGTAACTTTTTTTTTTTTTTTCCCATAAACTGTTTAATTTTTAAAGCTGGCGTTTTTTTGAAACTGCTTTTTTACAATCATACTAAGCCATTTTTTTTTTAATAAACTTGTGTTTTGCGTTTGTGAATGTTCCTAATGTAATGTTTGCTGTAACGTGAGTACATTGACAGTTTAACGGTACGTTTCCATCGCTGTGTTTCTTTTTATTATTTGAAGTTTGCATTGCTGTTGTTTACTACGCTGTACATGCAAGCTGTTGAGACGTATAAACGGCCTCCATATTAGAGGATTTTGACAGCTTCGCTGACCTTCTGAATGTTCCCTCACGACCGAAGACGCAACGCATGAAGCTACCTTTCAGACCGCTTGCGTATGAGATCCGTATTACCAAATGACACAACATCGCGTGTGCAGTCACTCGCTTTCAGGTTAGTTTCTGAGGGACTGGCGCAGAAATGCTGTCAAGTGTTAGATGCTTGGCACGCAGCGTGTTATGGAACTGTGGAAAGGGTCCCATCATCTCACGCTGTTCACCGCAAGTGCTGCTTCCAGCAAGTGCGCTGCCTCTGCTTATTAGCAATTCTAGTTCTTAACTCATCTCCCACAGAGTCTTTAGTCAGTACATAAGCCTTTTCTTTCTGCTACATTGTTTTAAGGAGCAATTTTGTTCCCATTTAGGAATACATTTTACTTGAAAGGAAACGCCAAGCTGGAAATCATTCGTCATACATTCATATTTAAGAAAGATTCGATGCAATGGGTTTGTACTAACCTCCTCTAGTGTTTCCTAAGAGGTTATAATCTGTATATATGCAGTTGGAGGCAAAGCGAGACAGAACAGCGGTCAAACTCTGTTGTGAGGGAACATTCAGGCGTCCTGGATCCAGCCATCGGAGTAGCTGAGCAAAGCTACACAAAAGACCAAAGGACAGGAACTGCAGATCGGCACTAGGCTCCTCGTCCCCAAACCAACCATCTTTCTCCTACGCCATCAAACTCCTGGAATTCAATTAAGATTGGAAACACACTTTGTGTTCTACAAGCTGCTGAATACAGGCATCCTTCATATAATGAAGGTTTCTTTTGCAAGAATTAGTCTTCAAGCAGGTCTAACGCCAACGTAGCAGAAACTCTCATTTAATTCTCAGTTCTCTCACAGAAATTCTCAGGGAACATATCACAAGGACAGACATTAAAAAAATACCAAAAACACACTTTGGTGATGCGAATAAGCACCAAAATGAGGCCGAACCACCCACCAACGTGGGCTTCTGCTGATCAGATGTGAGATACCCATTCCAGTTTATAAGCAATCCTCAGAAATCCCGTGACTCTTGAACATCTGTAAAAACAACAAACCCTAAAGTAAAAATTAGTGCTGAAAGTTGGAAAGACAAAGAAAAGACTTGATCAAATGCACTGAATTCTCTTGAAAAGCAATATCACAAATGTGATCCATCATTATTTTCGTATAGCAGTGAAGGGTTACCAAAACTCTGACCAAGATTAAACAGTTAACAATAATGGCTGGACAGCTTCTTCTTCTTCTTCTTCTTCTTCTTCTTCTTATTATTATTATTATTATTATTATTATTATTATTAATAGTAATTTTGTATGTGCATTTAAATGCAGCTTCTCAAAGAGCCTTATAATAAGGAACAAGAATATATGGGGTACAATTCTAAAGCAATGTGCAAAAAAAAAGAACTTCACACCAGTAAAAGGGCAGAATCCATGAATTATTAATCGCTTTTATAATAATCTGGTCCAGAGACTACATGGTACGCATAGGGTGTGAGGCAGTCTATCAAAGGCACTCACTTCTTCACATGTACATACACTGAGGGCAGTTAAGACCTTAAAATTACTTGAAAGATGTCTTTGAAATTTAGCAGGAAACCATACCACCTGAATGAAACCATGCAAACACATTGAAAACATTCAGTCCACAGTCCGAGCCCACGGACCGTTGTACCCGTACGCTGTCCAAAACAGAGTGTACAACAAGAGGGGAATGGGAAATGGGGGGGGAGAAGAAGCTTGCAAATGTGTTATGTATAACCAGTTTTGAACAAGTATATCTATGGTCTGGATTTAAGAGCATCCAGAGCAATTCTGATATCCTGGACTTAGTTTGCAACTACATTTTGTGGAGGAAATAACAGGTGAACCTTTTGTGGCTCAGGAACGAATTCATTATTTCCTATTTAACTTAATAGTAGAGAAGAGTTATTTTCAATACAGTTCTCTTTACAAACAGATCTTCAAGAATTGCGCTCATTGTACGAAGGAAGCCTGTACCATCATATTCCTTACGTATAAAGTTAAGAGTAACTGACAAATGCTGGAATCGATGAGTCTGACCTCTCAGACCATGAACAGTTCCAAACTACCGAGCGCTCTGTTCACGTGGGTCCTCTGTAACAGGGCACCCAGCGGCTGGCTTACTCGTCCAAATCCTCTTGTTGCCTTTTGATTCTATGTGACCATTAGTTTGTTTGTTTATTTCTTTCTTTCTTTCTTGCTGCTGTTCATTTCAGTAGTTGTATTTATTACATCTTGTTTTACTGGGATGGTTTATTGTTTTAATTTCTGCTTTGCAGTCATTTGTAACTAAGCTGCTGTCACAGCGCACATGTCCCACTCTAATATGTCTCCCTGTCTGTTCTGTTTCCAGGAGGCGAGTTAGTAATCCCTGTACTTGTAGAAGATCCCTTACACACTCCTCCTATAGCCACTCGTGCACCCTCCATCCCCTTCCCCACAACCTTCCGCCCCCTCCTCACCATTACTGAGACCACCAAAGAGTCCCTGTCCGTGGCCACTGAGGCGGGCTTACCTTGCTTGTCGGACCAAGGCGCCGATGATTGTGATGGTGATGGCTTGGTGATATCTGGGTATGGCTCAGGGGAAGCATTCGACTCTAACCTGCCCCCTACTGATGATGAAGATTTTTACACCACCTTCTCCTTGGTAACAGATAAGACCTTGTCAACGTCGGCCTTTGAAGGGGGCTACAAAGCTCACGCGCCTAAGTGGGAAGCCAAGGACTTTAGACCTAACAAAGCCGCCGAATCTGGTAGGACTACTACCACATCTTTGTCCCCTGAGCTGAGTCGCTCCACAACCTCCTCCACGCCCGAAACACTGCCCAAACTGCCTGCAGGCAAAATGAATAACCGAGAGCTAAAACCCCAGCCAGACATAGTCTTGCTTCCATTGCCCACTTCCTATGAGGTAGACAGCACAAAGCTGAAGAACCCATTAATAACCTCCCCCATGTTCCGTAATGTACCCACAGCCAACCCCACGGAGCCGGGCACCAAGCGGGTTCCGGGGGCCTCAGAGGTGGTCCGTGAGTCTAGCAGCACCACAGGGATGGTCGTCGGAATAGTTGCTGCAGCCGCCCTGTGCATCCTCATCCTCCTGTACGCCATGTACAAGTATAGGAACAGGGACGAGGGCTCCTACCAGGTGGACGAGACCCGCAATTACATTACTAACTCGGCACAGACAAATGGCGCGGTGGTGAAGGAGAAGCAGCAAAGTGCAAAGAGCAGCAACAAGAAACAGAAAAACAAGGACAAGGAGTATTATGTGTAACGTGTCCACAGAGAGAAGTACACCGATTAAGAGTTATTGCATCAGGAGCCACACAGAGCGAAGAAAAGGGAACTTGAAGCCTGTCACCGGGTCACTGAACTATGAAATGTACTGTAATATAAAGCACACTTACTATTGTAAGCATACTGAGAAGGCTAATAGCGACATTAGTGATCTTACTCTATCTGGCCTGAGACATAATCAGTATAGAATACTTCACAGTTAAAAGTGACTTTTAGAGGTATGTGATCCTTGGCGTAAACCTTGTTTTTGTAACCCTGTTTAAAAAAAAAAAAAAAAAAAAAATTTAAAAAAATTTAAAAAAAATTTAAAAACATCATAACTTCGGCCATTTCAAGCATGTACGCGACATGTAGCGCTGGCATCTTTACAAGTGTGGGTCAGAAAACAAAGATCATTGTAGAAGTCAAAGAAAAAAGGACTCTTGCCATAAAAAGACAAATTTGTATTTGTAATACATTTTGAAGTGTGGTGTCTTATCATGCATTAAAACAAAGTGAGAGAACTGGTAGAGACAGATCTCAGTTGATCTTGCAGCACTGCTTACTGACACCAAACCTCTCCGTCATACAAGCGACAAAGAAAAGTAAGCGGAGAGCAGCGGTCGTGCGTCTCAGTAGAGCACTTGTTTGCAATGCATGCCATCCTAATGCTACGCGCTCCTCGGTCTCGCTCGAGCAGAAGCACCGGGCCAAACTGCTGTTCATCAGAGCAACAAACCAACATTCTTCTTTAAACTGCAACCAAGACGAGAGCCCCAGACATTTCCAGCAAATGCTGGTTGTAACTTGCAAAGCCTTCTGTGGTGATTCATCCTTTCCCTCCCTTTGTGTTCCTTACCAAGCTGCTGTGACAGGAAGGATCTCGGTGTCTAATGGAGGACTGTGACAGTACTAAAGCACTGTTCAGGATATCAATACCGAAATAAATCTAATGTGAAAAGTGTGAATTTTATCTTATGTCACAGTCAACTGTGTCAAACGACAAATTTGTTTACATATTTTATTACATTATAGCTGTTGTACTTTGTAGGTAGATATTGTACATAACATTTAAGTTGTAATTTTTTAGTAATTTTATTGTACAGACTGATCATTTGGTTTATCAGTGTATTTCATGAAGAAAATCAAAACTTATCTGATATGAAGAAAGACTTTAAAGCAAAGAAAAACATATTTTATAACAAGAGGACAAGAAAATATTGTTAGGTTAGACAATTAATCTTTCTCGCTGATGTTTCTAAGTCGCATGGATATTTGACTACTGAAAGCTGTCAATCAAATACAAAACGCCCTTAACTGTATCAAAGCTTCCTTGTTATTCATTATTTTAGTGTTATTTTTATTTGAAAAGAATAAACGGAAGTACAATAAAGAGAGAGTATACTGGATGCTAAAGCGCAGTACGGGCAGCCTGCTGAAACCGGTTTCCGAAGCCACCGTTTTGGTTGCTTTTGTTTCACTCGTGTGTTCTCATTTTGCGCAGTGTCAAGGCTCTGAATGTTTTCATCTCTTGTTTCTTTCTTGATCACAAATTCAATTCCATATATCATGTTGTTACTGCTTTCTTTAATTTCTGAGTAAACCCTTACGAAAAGGCATTTGACGCTGTTGTACGACATCCCCTTATGTATGGTAAAAACTCTCAGGGATTCCAGATTATTTTGTTATTCGGAAAGCTAAAATAAGCACCCGGTTACCAGAGTTTTCATGTAACTCGTACAAATAAACAACATAACAACTCTGTGGGCCTGATGCCCTGTCTGACCCTTTGCTCATGTCAGCCAAAAACAACTCCACAGTCTTTATACAAGTCATGTCCACCCTTTGCTTCTCCAAGAAGGGGTAGGTAAAAAGCTCAATTGATGGCAAGGGGGCTTTAGCTGGATGCACTGAATCCATCTTGTAACTTGTACCGCACCAGCAACAGGGCTGAAGTATGACTTTAAACACAGAAATCTAGACTTTTTATTTTAAAAAAGGAAGTGCGTATGTTTAAAAAATATATATCTAAATGACTAAAAACACATGCGCCTTCCCCATACGCCCTGGCTGCATTTTCTGACCGATGACAGCAAAGGACAACAACGCTGTTGTTAGGGAAATTCATTACAAAGCCAGTATTAGCTGGAGCCAAGTCGCTGCTGTTGAAGAGTGGAAAATGATGCTGTGGACCGATCTGAAATTAGAATGTACACAGTGACATTCGTCATGTGTTAAACTGCCCACCTTCGGGCCAGAAGTACTGGAGCAATAGGACACAGCGGGTGGAACAGCTGTGGTTGGGTGATGCTGTCATTGTCACACATTTCCCCATTAGAGCAACCAACACGTCTCTGGATATGACAGAAGCCTGTGTTGTTGTTATCGTGCTCCTCTGCTCCTGCCACTAGCGCTGGCCTACCCAACACGAGCGGGAATACTGGATACCCTGGATGCTTTTTGTTTTTTATTAATATACTCTTTCCATTCGTGTTTAATTTTGACAAGATTTCTCATTGCTATTTTGCCAACGTTGATTAGTGAATATGACCCATGTTGAGTTTGGCATTGTTTTAAAACCAAGTTTAAAAATACAGTTAGACGAGGTACAAATGTTTACACTGCATATTTAATTCTTTAAAAATTTCTTTTTAATGTAACACAAATTTTGTTGAGTTCCATAAATTATGGGGCACTTTTTTCCAGAGTGAAATCCAGAAAAAGAAACCAGATTTCTCTCTGATTTCCATTTTAATAGGATAAAATTGTTGAACTATACAGATATATACAGATACGTATATTAAATAAATCACATTTCACCGTATCATAAATGATACAACTTGAAGAACCACTCAGTACTTGAGCTAAAAGTATAAACAGACAACTGAGACATTTTCGACTCAACAAGTCTACGTAATGGCAGAACTAAACATCGGATAACCGTACAAGTTACAAATGATCTAAAGCACCAAAAAGGGAATCTGAAAAAGGCCAGACGCTCATTTCCCAAATTGCCAGTGCACTAAAGAACTGCAGTGTTATGGGGCAAGGGGAACAGCGCTTAAAAATCATGGTAGTCTATGCCAAACAATTAAAGACCAAGGTGCACGCATGGAACAGTGGTCACCTGTCAAGCTTGAGCAAGAGGGATAGGTGGACCCTTAGCAGGATAGTGTAACAGGACAGCCCTAAAAATTACCCAAGAAGCGAATCGATACATCTTTGACTCGGTCCCAACGAAAAGGTATGCCTTGATTCTTTGCAAGGCTGGGAATTGTGGCAGGGCTGCCATTAAGAAAGCATTCGTACCCAAGGGCAGTGCAAGAAAAACACATCCTGGAGTAATGAACATAAAATCTACACCCTGACCAATGGAGTACAGTCTGATGAATTGGCTTTTACTCATTTTTTCCAGCATCTAGGAGGTTTATGATTAGAGAAAGGCAAAGGATGCCCTCCAGGATGGCCTTTTGCCTGCTGCCAGCTGATATGATTTTGGCCATGTAATTTTAAGGGCAGCCATCTCTCGGGACCCATTAGTTCGGAATGGTCATAAAACACCGAAGGAATATGAAGTTATTCCAGGCAACCAAGTTTGGCAAAAATGGATTTAAAAGAGGTTTCATTAACAAGAATATAAAGTCAAATGCTTTCCACAGCCTCCCCAATTACCATTCCTAAACATCATTAAACCTTTATGGGAAGTTCTGAAGTGTGGAGCAGATTTCCCCCTCCTTAATCCTTCAAAGAGCTAGAGTCTTTCCTTTTGAAGAATGGTGCAATATCCCACTACACACAGCTTGGGACTTGTATAGCAGCATTCCAAGAAAGATTAGGGCTGGCGGAGTGGATTTATTGTTTATTAGTTACTTCATATTCACATATTGATTGTGTATCGATAATTTTGTACAAGCTCTCACCGCTTGGGTGCACTGGCTTAAAACCTGGTTGCCGAGTCATTCGTTGAGCGGAATAATGTGTCCATAACTTATAACTGCTAATGAAAAACTGCCGTTGAGAGCTGCCAAATCCACAGTAAGTCTAAGTCAAGCACAATTGGTATGCTGTCAATTCCAGCAGTCACCTCACAGCCACTTTCATCCAGTAATGGGTGTGTAATGACTTAATTTGTCCAAAAGCTGATAACAGTAGCACTTGGAAAAAATGACTTAACATTAATTCAGTTAATAAAAGCCACTCGGTAAAGTGTTTTAATAAATTTCCCTTTTCAACCTGGTAAGATACTGGGAAAAGTAACAATAATAGGAAATGTCAGCCCATAGCTAATGGAGCCAACTGGTGCAATGTACGAGGAGACGGCAATGCAGGCTGTTATACATATTAAGATTTTTGATATAAAAACCAAGCCTAAAGAAAATTCTCAAAATCACATCAACATGTCTATTCCTCAAGTCCAATATTTCTCTTGATTTTTATACCATTTTGCTTTCTGTTCATTTGACATTTCGTATCACTTTCGCAGATTCAACCGCTCAAGTGGACAGACGCTCGTATCAGTGTACAGTAAAGCCCAATACAGCATAGAAAAACGAATGCCATTGTGCTGTTATCCCTGAAGAACGCTGACCTCCCATCTGCTCCACTTTGTATTAGGTCCAGGTACTTTGTCTTTCTTTTAGGCTTTCAGACAATTGTACGTTAAAGTGATAGGTTATCACCCCCACAACCAACCTCCAAACTGGAGGACCACGCATATAACAGTACAGGACTTACCAACCAAGCATAATATAGTGTAGCTCATAATGCAAGCTGCTCAATTTCTAGTATAGTTTGGGGGGGGGGGGGTCACTTTAAAATGTACAATGGGAATATTCTCTGGCTCATCTGATTCCAAACTGATTCTAATCTGCCCTTCTGTAGCTCTAAGACCATTTGAGTTCCCAAGTGCTACCCTTTTCCTCTAACAGCACTGTAAATAGCCCAAAGCACTTTACGTTCAAAATAAAAATCTGGAAAATACACCGCATTTTACTACAGCTCATGTTCCACAAGTCGCAATGAGCAGTCCAGCAAGTTTAATTCTCATTTAAATGCTGATCTAACATGCTCTTCATAACCACCTGGTCTCAAGCTGCAGTGCAAAAGTGGTTAACTGGAAATGCTAAAAGCAGGTGCCTGTCTAATGGTGCTGACCCAGTATGCTTCCAGGTAGGAGCAGAGCATGACGCGTGAGATTTCACTAAGAATATCTTATTACATGGGTGGCTGGCTTATTGAACCCTACTGACAGGGCGAGCTTTTGCAGGCAATGAGGAGTTCATTAAAATTCTACAGAAGTCAGAAAATTCAATAATGCTTCCACAAGTTGCAGATGAGCTTCATTTGGAGGATTGATCATAACAACCTTTTCTTTCTATATATACGCCATGTTTTGAAAGTATTAATGTGGGAACATTGACCATGCTGTTTCATCTCTAGTTAGTATCAGATTATATATGTTAAAGTACAGTGCTCATTTTAAACTGCCTGGTGGAGATTTTTGTTCATATTTCCATTTATTCGAGAAATGTGAATCAAGCATGGTCGCCCAACAAAAAATGTGAAAGCAGCCACTACAGCCCAACCTCAGCTCAGGATCGGACTTTAGGACTTTACTCCCTTTGCGACCTCCACTCAAAAAGGAATTGAAATGCTGCTTTCCACTCGCACAATTGTGCATTACAAGTGCATTTCTTGTTTAAAACTCTACTTGCAAGGAGAATTTACAATCATTCTTATGTTAAACTAAAAGAGAAAAAAATGCATTCCTGAGGACGAAAAGTTAATCCATTTTTCTCCACAAACAATGCAAATATCTAACGCAAAACCAAGTCTATCATATCAAACAACTACCCAGCAAATTGTTGCCGGAAGAAAAATGAAACACATGGAAGGTGTCCTTCCTTCATCCTTTAATGACTTGAAGTGACCTGTAAGGCTTTCATTTGGCTTTTTGCCTTGACCATGCCTTGCAGGACTTTCTAAAAATATTTTTTGCTTTAAGGTTAATTATTAGGAATGAAGACGCTTTTACACTATGTTAAAATGACATACAATTTCTGAACAATGCCTGTAAGCCAGCACACCAATGAAAGAACCGAGATGCACATGAGAAGCCGTGCTCCACACACCTCCAAGGCCAATATTTTGAATTTAAATTTCTGTTTGCATAATGCCTTTTTCCAGATAATGCCTTGTAATGTGAATTTTATGGTACAAATTGTATGTTTAAGAGTAAATGCTTTTTATTAGTGAGGGAAAAGTGTACTGTAACCAGCATAAACAAATAAGAAATCCCCACTTCACTTGCATTAGTCACAGGCTCCCTAGAAAGATCCTGATGTGAAACAAAGTAAAATTCAAATAAAACATTTGTCAAAAAACCTATTATGGATTTAAAAATACATATAGTGTAAATTTCATAAACACGTCAGGTTTTGGTACAGAGATCTGCTACCCATTTTGAAAAAGTTGTTGGGAAGGCTGCTGGTCTGTATCATCCACCACAAACACAGAGACCAATCTAACACCAAGCTTTCTGAGTGTAGCCCTTGTTCTGATATTCACTTCATAGCATTTTGTCTTTCTTTTTAACCTCAAAGACCACAGCGAGCAGCAGTCAGAGGTGGACAGTAACATTTTACATTTATGTACTTCAATGCATTTCTGGAGAAGCTGTGGTTTTCAGGAAAAAAAAGAAAACTTTTACACAAATGCTTTTCCTCAAGTTCTCTGTAAAATTTTAAAAAATCACATTTCAAACTACTTCTGTTGCTTGTGAATTTTTCCATATTTAATGTTTTAAAAATCTCTCCTTGAAATTTCTTCTTCTACATTTCTGAACAACTATAGTCAGCTGACTTCTGATCGTTTCTTTGGCCAAATTCACTAGTAGAGGAAAAAAGAGCTTAATATTGACAAATCAATGGTAATATTGTTGTTCCCACCTTGACTGACAGCTCAGTTCATTCATTTGAGGAAGGTTCAAGGTTCAATTTGACATTCTGCACATTCAAGCAAGTACAAGAGAAAATGAAATGTAGTTTCTTCTGGACCAGATGCACAGTACACTAAACAGGCATCATGAAGACATGGCGGTGTGTGATACGGTGAGAGTGGCAGTGATCGGTTGCTATGCTGGCTTCTGCATGGAAAAGCTTCCTTTAAGCTGGTGATGTTAGCCTGCAACCTCCATAACTGTCTTCCACAAGGCAGCGGTGGAAACAGAGTTTGGAGAGGGATCCCTGGTGATCACAACAGGTCTCCTGACTCCATTTGTTGCGTGTGTTCTGGATAGTGGGGTCCTAGTGATGGACTGGGCAGTCATAGCTACCCACTACAAAACCCCCCACGCAGTGGCGAGAGATCCCACACTATAACAGACTGTAACGCAGGAGATTAGGATGCTCTCCCCAAGGTACATCTATAGAAACGGATGAGGATGGGGCATGGAAGTCCAACACTTTTCAGTCTCCTTACAAAGTGCAGATACCAAAAGTAAACTTGGGAGGAGGAATATTTCAATTTAAATATATTTGATACTAAGAATGCTGTTTTCCTGTATTGCGAGAATTAAATTGTACACAAGTGTGGCGACCTGGCTTGTGCTCACACCCACTCTCTACACAGACTTACAATGGCACCTGAGGTGGGTCCATTAGGAGAAAAGGGGAGCCATGTGCAGCCAATTCTGAAAATGAAGAGTTTCAGAGACAGACTGGTGAACGAATTTGTTTTCTTTTCTGGGACAGGCCTAGGAAAACACTGTTCTGGAAGTAAAGTTTGAACTTTGGATGTTCCTAGACTAAGGCAAACAGATTGAGAGTTTTATGTGTCCATTTACATTCTGCGCTCTTAACTGTGGATTGAATTGTACAGCCCCCAACAGTGTGGTTATTTCTTAAGGAAAAGACCTATGATACCAGGCCAGCCCAGCAATCCTGTATAAAAACCAAATTCCAGCTGCTTGTATCTTCGATCTCCATCGCTGGGCATTACCCGAAGCTCACGACCTTAGACAGAAATGTAGGTTAAGTGCTAAACCAAGAGCTTTGTTAGAAAACCGAGCTCCTACTTCACCATCACAGACCGGTACAGTGTCCACAGCACTGCCAACGTTGCACCAATCCATCTTTCGGTCTCCTGCTCCCTTCTTCCATCACTCATGAACAAGACCCCAAAGAGGAACTGTTCCACATTAAAAAGTTTCATTACAATCAATGGAATGTTGGAAATTATCATCTTTTTTTTACTGTTACGCAAGTATATTTTTGCACAAATATTTTACTATTACTTGAGTACTGTCTTTTGCTACCTCTTCAGGCGGTAACAACCCGGTGACCTAAAGAGGGTAAAAGTGGACTCTGGGACAAATAACCTCTGTACATCTCTAACCACAGCACTACCATAAATTACAGCAGCACCTCTATGCAACTACACTGCCCGGCCAAAAAAAGTCACCACCTGGACTGAACTTGGTGTTATGATGTGGGGTTGCTTCAGTTGGTCAGGTCTAGGTTCAACAACGTTACGTGGCCAAAAAACGAGGTGAGCCGACTACCTGAATATACTGGTTTTTCCATCAGTGGATTTTTTCTTCATATTTCAAGATGACAATGCCAGGATTCATCGGGTTGGCTCAAATTGTGAAAGTGCTTCAGGGAGCATGAGAGAAACATCATTTTCACATGTGGATTGGCCACCACAGAGTCCAGACCTTAACCTCACTGAGAATCTTTGGGATGACTTTATGCAGCGGTCCGACTCTCCCATTATAAACAAAAGATCTTGGTGAAAAATTAATGCAACTCAAGAGGGAAATAAATGTTGTGACATTGCATAAGCTTATCGAAACGATGCCACGGCAAATGTGTGCCGTGCTAAAGCTAAAGGCGGCCCAACAAAATATTAGACCGTGTGACTTTTTTTTTGGCCGGGCAGGGTACATACCAGTGTAAGAGAAACAAGCAATATTCTTCACAACCGCTAGGAAATAAACTGGAAGCACCTTCTTACACTCAGCATATATTTAAAACTTTATTAGCTTACACATCTCCACCCCAGGCCATTTTACAGCATACAAGAGCCTTGCAGTAAATTTGAAGCGGCGGCAATTACTCAACGGCCGGTATTTAATCATCGAGACCCGAGCTCTCCCCAAGTCGGTCTCTGCTGGGTCAGCAGGACTCCGTGCCCATAATGTGCAGAGAATATTGAATGCTAAATGCTAGACTCCCTTTGTTGCTCTGTTCCCCTGTTAGTATACAGGCAGATGTAACCTGTACTAAAACTGATAAATTACTTGTACTGCCAGGTTCATCTCATACTAGTTATTTTTGAAATGACTCAAAATTCCAGGGAGGGCATAGCCGATGAAGGCGTTGCTCTAGTCACGTAACAGCTGAGGTTGCAGGTGAGGTTGTGAGGGTGAGACCAGAACTTCTGCAGAAGGAGAACGTGCTAGAGTTGGTAGGAAATAAGACCTACTGACTGCACTGCATCTCCCATTAGACTACACGTACTGTGTGATGAACAGCTCTGGATAGGAGTGTCAATCACAGGAAAATACCGTATAACTAACATTCATATACACTGCCTGGCCAAAAAAAAAGTCACACACACTAATATTCGGTTGGACCGCCTTTCGCTTTCATTATTTGGCATGGTTTCGATAAGCTTATGCAATGTCACAACATTTATTTCCGTCCAGAGTCGGATCCATTTTTCGCCAAGATCTCATATTGAGGACGGGAGAGTCGGAGTTCTGCGTAAAGTCTTCTCCGGCACCTCCAAAAGATTCTCAACGGGGTTAAGGTCTGGACTCTGTGGTGGCCAATCCATGTGTGAAAATGATGTCTCTTTCATGCTCCCTGAAGCACTCTTTCACAGTTTGAGCCCCATGAATCCTGGCATTATCATCTTGGAATATGAAGAAAATTCCATTGATGGAAAAAGCTGCTCATCCGGTATATTCAGGTAGTCAGCTCACCTCATTTTTTGGGCACAAAATGTTGCTGAACCCAGACCTGAACAACTGAAGCAACCCCACATCATAACACTAAGTCAAATGTAGGTGCTGACTTTTTTTTGGCCGAGCAGTGCATATTGTCATTTATTGAGAATTTCTGCCTTTTCTTATTAAATGCTAATTTCAAATATATTCAGCCCTGCCTTCACCCAAACAGACCGCAATTGCAAGCCACCAAAAATAACTGTTAAAAAAAAACCAATAATAATACATTTTTTTAAAAATCACAAAAACGTTAACAGTGTAAAACGGGTTATTGGTGTTATTGGTTATTTTGTGCTTTTAATAATAATATTCCTTCTCAAATCCAATTAGACTGGGAAAAGAACACAGAAATATAAATCAGGAATTACAGCTAAATTCAAAAGCTTCTACAGTTGACTTGTACAGGCTTATCACATACGGCAGGTATAGCAGTTCCTCTGCAGGAAAAGGGTTTGGTCATTCTCTCAAGGTCTATTCAAAATCACACAGAGGAGGCTCCCATATGTTGCCCACTAGAAGACAGCTCGCCATGCAAACAAGAGGGATTTCACAATACACTACCATGAGACCCAAATTCACCTGTGAATGCACGAATCCTTTCATACTCTGGTACATGAAATGCACAGAAGTAATATCTTCCGGACAAAACAATATTTGGATGAGATGTGCGGTGACTTAGATTTCCTTTGCGTGTCACCGCGCACAGTCTCCTGTCGATTCAGTGCGCATTTCACTGTATGGCATACCTGGTTACCATGTATGTGACAAATAAATCTCTTTGAATCTTTTGATGTGAGTGCTGAGAAAGCAGTCTCCACCAAACACAAAATTACATCACAAATTACAGCCCCAGCAGGTACACCGAACAAACTCCTGCACCAGGAATGAGCTGCCATCGCACAAGGGACAAAATGACACTGACAGCCACACTGAATATGAACTGTAGGTACAATATATACAAGACACAGAGCAGTAAGGGAAATCAGGCTGGATGCAAAATATATTAAACCAACAAACCAAAAAAAAAATGTAGTACCTTCCCACAATCCTTTTGGTGTGATAACACCACCATTCCTAAAGAATTTCCCTCCGATTCAAATGAACTCCAACAATATCCAAACTAGCTGTAGCTACAGATAGATGCTAGTTAAAAGTCTTTTTTTAAATCTAAGAGGACAAAGTGTTTACTGTTGACCTACACTGGTAATACTGAGAGTTTTGATCTCTAACAGCAGAGACAGTGTAACAACGTCCTATACCCCCGCACAAAAACACTTGCAAATTCACATCACCGTTCTATTGTTAAATTAGCTAACCTTTCAAATGTTTACTCTTAAAAGGTAAACCGGTAGGGCCATTGAACTGCGGCAACGGGAGTGTTAAGGTTGCGCGAGAGAGAACGTACTCGCACCGAGCCCCAGGGTATTGCCTCTAGAATAATTGCGCCTTCCAGTTGTTCAATCCACAAAAAGTCTGTGGGTAACAGAAGGATGAGTAAATAAGCTTTCTTACATGTGCAAAATTTGTCCTTTGACCTTAGTGGAAGACTGCTTCATTATAATGCATGTAAATGGGATACAAAGCATTATTGGGACTCGGTACATTAATACTTTCAGACTAATGCATGAAGACAATATTATCTTGTACAGATAATTGAACAGACTGGGGGCAGCTTGTCACTGATCTAGGCCAACTTGCAGTGAGATGAATGACTTTCCCATTTCCCATTACAGACACTTCAAGAAGCAGAGAATTCATCAAGATTAACACAACAGTAACCGTCCCTCCATGTTTTATAACTAGCACTTGGGTTCAAGACAGGGCCACTGCTTCATACACTTGGAGCACTTGATCGCAAAGGCTTCGGAAATAGCGCGCAGCGTTACGCGTTCACGCCGCCTCTTTGCGGACGCATTTAGCGGCAGCGTTTTCGTAAATGTACATACGCGAAAAACCAACGCGTTCTAAACCGGAGCTCCGCTGTAAAGCGGGACCCAAAGTCAGCTCGGTTTTTATTCCGGCTTCGGCGTAGAGCTTCCGAGTCTCCGCCGAATTAGCCAAGATGTGACACATGATATTTGTGTGAATGCTGAGAAAATGTGCATTAGCAAAGAAGTCTTTATGTAACAAATTTATTTTCGTATTATAAATATGACAGAGATTGTTCAAATGAACAGTGAAAGTGTCAGGTCTGCAGGAAAGTCAACATATCACTCAGCTTCCCCCTGCTGTTACTGGTAAGGGATGTGGCAGCAGCAAGCTGAGTAGCCTGGCCCACAACCTCCATTCTCCAGCGATTCGCCTCCTGGAGGACCCCCAGGCACTCCCAAACCAGCCAAGAAATATAATCCCTCCAACATTGTCTTGGGTCTGCCCAACTGGTCTCTATCCAGTGGAATGTACCCAGCTTATTTCCAGCAGGAGCTTCCATTCTTAAAAAATGAAGGAACTACCTGAACTGACTCCTCTCGATCTAAAGGAGCAGTGGTTTTAAAACTCTTGCAAATGGCCAAGCTCTTCACCCTGAAGTTAACACATACTAGTTTGTTGACAGAGTTGTGTGGAATCTACAGCGTGTTAGTCATACAAAGAATGCATAGTAACCAATTCTCGGGGTCGCAAACACAGGGAAAACGTGCAAAGTTCGCACAACGCGGGCCAGACGTGAACCTCCACCACAACAAACACCTTGTAAAAATGTGAGCCCCCCCGCATTTACCTAATGTATCACTGTGCTGCAAAACACTTAAAATGATATAAAAACTGGTATTCTGGGAAAGCCCTGTACATCTGTGGAAATAAAAAAAAACTCTAGATCATCCAGCAGAGGTTTGATGTGTGCACAAATAAAATATGCTTATGGATTAGTCCGCTTTGTGTTAACTGTGTGAAAGATCCCCTGGGAACATAAACACGGATTCACCCATTTACTGGGCAAAATCCCTACACTTCAGATTCCGAAGCAGAAATGAAAGACGAACACGATAAACACCGAACAAAACATCCTAAAAATATGGCAATGTGGCAGCATTCTAATACAGAATGAGGTACAGAGGGGGTTAATATATCTGAAGGACATCACCATCCAGCACAGACCCTTTCTAGGCCCATATTAAGCAGACCTCCAAGCCCTGTTAAAAGGTTTGCTTTTTCATTGTTGATATGACATCCACCAGATCAAAGGGGAATTATTCCTTCAGCTTTTAATACACACTGCTGTCCTTGCACACTTTACAAATGAAAGTCAAATTCAATAATGAATTCCTGGGTGCATCAAAAATGATCTTTTGTTCAAGCGAATAATGTCATTCTTTGCCTTATGGAGTCTCCACCACAGGACATGAGTTTAATTTGAGATGAACTGCTTTGAGGCCCTTGTCCTATTAACATTGAATACACAAATTTAAAATGAAGTTACAAAGGAGCCAAAGCCAGACTAATTGATTTCTTTTCCCCTCAGTTCAGATAATCGATGGATTCAAAATTGCAAATCTAACCAGGCCCAGGAAACCTGAAAAACCGAGCATGACAGAGCATTACTGAAACCGCTGAATAAATATGACATAAAATCATTGAAATCGCTAAATTCCTTTGTACCAGTTATCGGCAGACAAATAGTGAAAAAGATTCATTTTATTCATAACTGCTTATTGTCACAGCTTCGATAAACACGGCTTCTCCCACCTCGGCCCAAAACGGATCGTTTTTTACATTCACATGAGCGCAGACACCAAGGATAAAGTCAAGCACAAAGCATACATGCACTACAGGCAGGGCATCTCTCATGTCTACTTGGCTGTTCAAAACGCTAAAGTTCCACTGCTGATGATAATATCTGTCCCGACGTGCTAAAAAATGCTACCATTGTCTACGCCCTAGTCCTATTTTTCCCCACTTCGTAAACGTGTGTACTGGTGTCTGCATCGACACGCAATTCTTATATCTTGCATCTCTATATGAGTGAATTGAGAGCTACCCCCACACCATTTCTCACAAGTAACATGTTTAATAGTAAAATAGTAAAATGTCTGAGCGTTTCAAAAATGACCTACCAACTAAGATTCTTTATGCAGCCATGAACAATAAGTTGATATTTAATTCCAAGACTCGAATCTTCTGTGGGTGCAATAACAGTAGCATTTTTCCATATTGCTTCTCAAGTAGCTATTTCCTACTCTTACAACAAAAAAAGTACAGATGAGAATCAGCATAGGTTAACCGCTGTTGCTCGGTAATAGCTGGTCAGGAAGGCCGACACGATGAAAGAAAGATTATTATACTGTAAGATTATTTTTACTGGAAAAAGTGAAGACTTGAGGTTTAAATAGCTCTAGATAATAAAAAAAAAAGTTAAACTAAAGGTTGAATTCAGCACTAGAATGTTAAAACGGAGAGCAAAAACACAAAGTCCTCAAGGTGCGTTTCACCAGCATCTTCTGTATTCTTATTGCGGGGAACAGCAACAGTGAAGGAGGCAGACTACAAATTTATAAACTTGTGTATTTTTCACAGTATGGGGCACAGCTGAAATGCAGACTAAACGGATGCTGGTGCAAACCCCAATACTGAAACTCAAAGGAAACGTGGCAGCACAAATAAAAAGTCTCTAACACAGATGTCCATTGACAATGGAAAAAACTGCTGTCAAAATACATCGGGTATGAGGTGGAAACGTTGAAACAAGGCCAATGAGCCAAGCTCAGGAAATAAACTGGCAATGCTCCCACAGTTGGTCAGAATTCAAAAGAAAAGAAAGACGATCAGTTCAAGAGAGAACCAAGGATAAACCCAAGGAGACCTCAACCTGTTTCACACCAGCAGTCCAAGGAATAAAATGACTAGAATGGTTTGTGAAAAAAAACATTTTCCATATCATAAACCAGTTCAGTACTACCCTTTTTTAAAATAAAACCCAAAGGCATGTCAGTCCTTGCAAAAATACGTTGTTGCCTGTAAGTATCTCATTATAAAAGTCTCGGGTGTTCGGTGCTGTAGTTGAATTGAATCCCAAGTCGGTACAAGGATTTAAATGAAGGATGTATGAGTTTTTGTTCAGTTAAGTCAGAATCAACAGCTTGATCAATGTTCTTCTACATTATTACAACTTTTAAAAATGATTTTAGCATATTGTGAGATTTCATGAGCGTAAAAATTATAAAAATGGAAAATGTTCAGTGATCCAGTTCAAAATAGAGCACTCTCTAGGGTTCAGCTGTTTCAGTACTTGAACACTGTGGTGGCTTTCCACACAAGTTCCTGGCAAAAGGAGAAACTTTTTTGAAATGGAGTCAAGCACCTCCGTGGACGGCTGAGAGGTTCAGTGGAAACACTGGCATGTCAGACTCAGGAAGGCAACCCCATGTCTTATAAATGCAGTGAAACAAGTGGAAAGGGTGGTTCGCCAAACTGTTGAGGTTTTTAAACATTCGCTCTCTCATGGGAAATCCATAACAGTGCTCCTCATTCCTAATTAATATTAAACCCTTTGACAAGTAGTTGGCTTAAAATAAACAGCCCAGAAAAAAAAAAAAACTTCTAAAATCTATTAGGTAAAATGATGTAAGTGGTGCTCACAGCTCAGAAGAAAAAAGGCCCTCCCAGAGGGCTCCGCAGCAGCGCAGCTGGCACTGATGTTGTATTCTCCCTGAGAACAACAGAGCACACGCAGCCTTGTGACTGGTACGAGGAGCCGAAACCCACTCGGCTTCCCAACTGAGATACCGTCACTGAAGCAACGGGATTCAAAGCTTCCCATATCCCTGTGTTGCATGGCCACAAGCTAAAGAAAGCTGGAGGGTCATTCTTCCAGACTGCAACATGGACCCAGACACTTGGTACGGTCTGTTTTCTATGGTGCCCAGTGCAGCTCTGTGTCTTGTGTGGTCAAATATAATTCTCAATAATCCTTCACGAAGGCACCCCCATTGTGCCCCAGCAAGCTCTGCCCTGCATACATGAGGCTTAGTAAACGTGTGGAGCACCCCACTCGGCACACAGCTCTTCTTTCAGCCATTCAAGAAACACAGAATAAACAACAAAACGACTGAAAAAAATTGATCTTAAAATCTTAATCTGTGTTAGTGATGACTTTCATTTGTGTAAACATTTAACTGTTTCAGAAGGCAACCAGCCATTCATATACTGCCCACCCAAAAAAAAGTGACAGACTCCAATATTTGGTTGGATCGCCTTTAGCTTTCATTACAGCACGGATTCGCCGTGGCATCATTTCGATAAGCTTATGCAATGTCACAATATCAGTTTTTCGCCAAGATCTCATATCGATGATGGGATAGTCGGACCGCTGAGTAAAGTCTTCTCGAGCGCATCCCAAAGATTCTCAATGGGATAAAGGTCTGGACTCTGTGGTGGCCAATCCACATGTGAAAATGATGTTTCTCTCATGCTCCCTGAAGCACTTTCACAATTTGAGCCAACCCGATGAATTCTGGCATTGTCATCTTGGAATATGAAGAAAAAATCCATTGATGGAAAAACCTGCTCATTCAGTATATTCAGGTAGTCAGCTCACCTCATTTTTTGGTCACATAACGTTGTTCAACCTAGACCTGACCAACTGAAGCATAACATAACACCAAGTTCAATCCAAGTGCTGACTTTTTTTTGGCCGGGCAGTTTAATTATACCAAGGTTAAGGAAGCTGCTGAGCAAATTTTTTCAGTCCATTTGAGAGCCCCTATATTGAAAACAATACAGTTAATATCGATCCTGAAAGCCTAGTTTGTCATAAGGGAGCCTATCCTTCTCCACGCTAACCTACTTTGAGCTGCCACAAGCACTGTATCCATCTAGTGAGACTCATGCATGAACACAGCTGCAAATGTGCAGCAGGAATGCTATCAAGGGCCAAAGCTCACCTGACTATACAATGTCATAAGCCATTGTCAAAAAGATATCACCACATTGGCCCTCGGCCTCGGTGATGAATAAATTTTGAGATATGTCATTGGGGAAAAAAAACTTTTTTGATTCACCCCTGCAGATTATATCTTTTATAATACTTAAAATGGATCATGAAATGTACAGTCTTTATCGTTTCGGTAACTTAAGAAAGTGTACTCTCGTGTTCTACTTTTGCAGTCATTACTGTCACATGAAAATGGCTTCTGCCATTACTTCTGGACATGAGTCAAACTCATCTGTCAGTCATGGAGCAAATCCCCTTGCATAAAGAGCCCCAACAGTCTGCTTGAAGTGAAACATCACAGAATCAGCGATTTCTCTAAAGCAGGTCTTCGCTCCCCAAACCAAAAAAGAGCAGATCTTTCATATCTACATGCAAGTTGTTGAGCAACACATAATAAAGTATTTAACATAACTTGTGATAAATTCTGATCAAAACAACCACTTTAAAATGTGATGTTGCATCTGTTGCTTTCTCAAACCATAGCTCACATCCTTCCATTTACTAGGTCAATATTCAGGTGTACCACCATGTGGATGGGAGCTGAAGGCTTGCTGGCAAGTTAGGTCAAAGGTCAGGGTTGCCAGGATTGCAACAGTCGCTCAAGGCTTGAATTCTTCACCAACTGGCAGTGACACACAGCTGAATTTTGGGAGCAGACATGTGTGCAAATATCATGGAGCAGATTCAGATACACACTTAGTGCCACAACAATTGCCTAAAGTGTTGATAAGAAGAAATTGACAAATAATAATGATTTAAGTATTTTTAGCATATGGTATGAAAACAGATGAAGTAAAGTACACTGCCCGGCCAAAAAAAAAAGTCACAGACACTAATATTTGGTTGGATTGCCTTTAGCTTTCATTACAGCACGGATTCGCCATGGCATCATTTCGATAAGCTTATGCAATGTCACAATATCAGTTTTTCGCCAAGATCTTATATTGATGATGGGAGAATTGAACCGCTGAGTAAAGTCTTCTCAAGCACATCCCAAAGATTCTCAATGGGGTTAAGGTCTGGGCTCTGTGGTGGCCAATCCATGTGTGAAAATGATGTCTATCTCATGCTCCCTGAACCACTCTTTCACAATGAATCCTGGCATTGTCATCTTGGAAGAAAAAATCCATTGCTGGAAAAACCTGCTCATTCGGTATATTCAGGCAAGCAGCTCACCTCATTTTTTGGCCATGTAACGTTGTTGAACCTAGACCTGACCAACTGAAGCAACCCCACATCATAACACCAAGTTCAGTCCAGGCGGTGACTTTTTTTTGCCCAGCCAGTAGTGATACCTGATCCTGTCCAGGGGATCAAAAAAAACAGGCAAGTAAGAGGAACAGCTGACAGACGGTGGCAGAGTGCAGGCAATGGAAGTCAGTCAGGACTCACAAAGGAATACTGTACATGACACCAAAGCACTGTGCCAACCCGCACTCTAACAAATGCCAAATTAACAAATCAGGCCCTTCCATTTATTTCATAAAAAACACATATTTAAAACCCAAATATTCAGCAGGCATCATGAAATTTCCATTTTCAGCAGCAATGTCAACTCAACTTTTTTCCTGTGATGGCATGTCAAAATTAGCAGCAAAAATGTGCTATGCTGTGTATGGTTGTTGGCCAGGCTCCTGCAGTCGTACATGGGAGAGCATTATCAATTGCCTCTGTTCCACTCACTCTGCGAAGGACAGGGAACCGAGCCCTAGCTGCTCGGGCCGAAGGTTAGAAGTGACGGCGCAGTCAAGAGCCATCTTGTGAAATAAACTTGACCAAGTTATCTAAAATCAACTGCACACGCTTATGGTACAGCGGTGTCGTCTTGCAAGTCCAACCCGAGACACGCTTACAGGGAAAAGAAACACATCCTTTTTGACGCGAGGAGGCGCAGAGCTGCAATTCAAATTTTGGCTGCGTGAACCGCCTAGGAAGTGGGCCTAGAGGGGCCCATATTCAAGTCATCTGATTTTCACACTGCTTTTCATAGGAGGCCTTTGTGCACCTGAAGCTGAATGCTGACATCCATCAGTTCTTGTGAGCCTACTACCCCAGACACTGTATTTACAACAGAAAAATAAAAGCTAAGCACTGTACACTTCCAACATCAAGGTCCTAGAAAGGTTTATGAAAATATACACCCTTACTCATGCAACAGGCTTATTATACGGTAGTGGCATTTCCGCCAACTACAGGGGTCATTTTACTTCTGCAAGAGCCATTTATTCTGCGCAGGAGCTTCCATCAGATGCTCACATCAGACCACCTGGCATCTCAAACCCAAAAGATTTTGCCCCTCAGTTAGCAAATCTGGTCATGCAGTCAACATGTTGCTATTACCTTATATATATATATATATATATATATATATATATATATATATATATATATATATATATATATAAAGCTTTAATAACATGTGCCGACATTATCACAAATAAAACAATGAAGTACACCTCATAAGGTTCTCATACTTTTCAAGCGGTAACCTTACAACCATTATTTTTTTTTATAGGGAAAAAGTGATTTGGGAATACTCTCCGGACTGCCGTGACCATGCTCATGAGTAAGTGGTTAACAATAATGGAGGGATGAACGTCTGTGAACCAAATTATCCGAATGTCAAAGTCCCGCGCATGCCCTGCTTCGTGCCCTTGCACTTCCTGGATTGCCTCTGTACCTCTTACAACCCCACAATGGACAAGCACATATTAATAATAAATTTAGAATTTTAGTGAACATATTTTTCATCTGACCAGTGACTGCATTCTTTACATATTACTAAAAGAAAATATTTGTGTTTGATGTTTTTTTTGGGGGCGTGGGCTGTATTATGCATCATAATGAAAATGTAAGCAGAACGATAGGGGCATTTGGCAGCTGTAACTTGACTACACTACCAGTGAAAAATGAAAGTAACTTTCAGCATAACTGACTTCTGCATACATGTAAATGAGGATGAAGAACTACAAGATGGTTATTTGCGCATCCCAGTCTGAACGAGAAGGTCGGAAAACAGCGAAATTACGAGGTCCGCATTCTGAGGCTTCCGTGTAAACACATTTCCTTCGGCGGCCATTTCCTCAAGCATAACACCCAGCCTCGACACCACAATACCCACACCTACCTGGTCTCCTGCCCAGAAAAAAAAGAAAAAAACAGTATTTTGCTGCTTTATGAATCTTTAAAAACTGTATAAGCCGTCAAACCAGTTTCAGAACATCCACAGCAACGGGTTTATAGTGTCTTTGCTCGAAGGCAGATGGGGGAATGGCTACATTTAGCGGAGGCCTGTTGTTCGACTCTGCAACCTGAGAAGTGCTTTAAAACTGAAATAACTCTTCTGTGCTCCGCATTACACGATAAAAGTTGTCTTTAGTTTATATATTTAAAATTTAAAAGGTAATAACACAAAAAGGTATTTAAGTTTTTTTGGACAAACCCTTTACTTGCCAAGTTACTTCAGCCTATTGAGATGTAACGCAGAACTTTTACAACTCATGCATTGATTCATACACCAGTTGAAATAAAGTGGCTTTTTTTGGGATTAAACCTCCAAATTTTATCAACCAATGAATTGATAAAGTGTTTTTTGTTTTTTTTTTATTAACTATTATTGTCCCATTCGCCGGCATAGCCAACTCACCTTCGCCTTACCGTTCCTGCACATCCGGATATTTATACAACTGCGACTGTCTGACAAACACCTGAAAGGCTTAGACGGCCTGAACTTTATTCACATTTGGGGCGCAGACGTCGCCAAGTGTCTGCTTGGAACGGGACTTGAACGTTTGTTGGACTGACGCTTGCCGCTGTTTAATCTCCTCAGAGCGGAGTGCGGGGTGGTCTCGAGCGGCTGCTCTTCGGGGTCTGGCGGCCCACGGGGTCTCCCTACCGTGGAGGGGTTTGTCGGACGCCGTGCTCCCGTGGTCAGCCGCGGGTTCATCCAGGATCCTGGGTCACGCGGGGCGGCCGGGCGAGCGCGTGCAGGGGCCTGTCTCGACAGTCACGTTACACTTGCACAATTGATTTTGAAAAAGAAAGAAAAACATGTTTCTGAAATGCTGTCAGACTCTTAATGCTGCGCGCTGAACTCTCCTGCTTCACATAAAGCACCAACTAATGAAAAGACCAAGTAAACAGAGTTAGCAGAGGTTTTCTTTTAATGTTTCTTTTCCTCATTTTTATAAAAAGCAGCTATTTGCAGTATACAGTAGGAAAAAGCGAAGGGAAAAGACCTTTTCCGGACGTTACACAGTTCTCTGAACACGTAAACAGGCATGTGCGTCCAAGTCTGAACGGCGGCCGTGTGGCACAGCATCCAACCGGTGACAGAGTGCAGCACCCTTTCGTCACCGGTCTTCATTCACACACTGGCCCCGTGGAAGCCTGAACGGACGTCTCCGACAAATGGTCCGCCTTGCTGGAGGACTGCGGTCCAGTTCTGGTTACTTGCGAGCTTGCAGAAGTGTCTCCCGTCGACACGCTGGTATGCGAGCGTGTCCCTGCTGTCTCTTGCGGACGTGAAGCCGCGTTTCTCGCGTGGCTTCCGTCCTGTCGACGCGCTTCCCGTGTTTGCTAACAGTGGTGCAATTCTACACTCTTGAGCCTTATTTCTATAAGCACAAAAGAGCAGTATGCAGAGAAAATGGAATCCTCTTACATTCGCATGGACTTCACACAATGGCCTTCCTCGACCAAAGGCTTCCAGAGGAGAAAGCGGTCTGAAATTTAACACAAGCCCTTGCCCCTGTGCTCACCAATCAAATTTCATTTTGTACTGCGCTTAACTGAGACGGTGACTGTAAATATAGGCCTCTTCTCACAGCGTTGGCAAAGCGGCCTTCATCCTTACAACCCCCGAAGAAAGCGGTGTTCAAAAAGTGTAAAACGAATGACACTGAAAACAGTACCTTGAACAAACACAGGGAACAAGGGTGCTCTCATCTTAAATAACAGTAGCACAAGGTCTTATTCATACAAAAACAGGCATACATCATCAAGGTGTAAAAATGACAAATATTTAAAAACTCCACCTCAAAGAAATAAATTAACTTCATATTTATAAAAGCTGTGCTTTCTTTCCTGTTCAGCAATTTGGTATTCTTTTGGAGGGGGTGAAAAGTTTCTAATGAAAATGTAATGTGCAACGAAGCAATTTGTTAATAGCAAACTGGGCCGCATCTGCAGTCCACTGTACTGCTTGTGCTTACCGGCTGAATGCAGGGATGTGGTCCGTGCTAACAGTTTGTGGCTGCTTTATTCATCTGCTAAACACTGATCGAAATGTTTGGGTCCTTACAGATGGTCTTCGTGACTCTGCATTGCTGAGTTGGAGACAGCTGGACCATAGGCGTTCACCACAAAGAAGTCATGAAAGCACATCATCACATTCCTCCTTTCCTCATTATAAAAAGCCACATTCGCCTGCTGACCAACGAGGAGATCGACGCTCCTCACCCTGCTCTCTACCGCTTGCCATAGCTCTGCTCAAGCCACCGCCTGACATCTTTCAGATGGTAAAAAAACGGTCCCTTTCCGCCCAAGTAGGCGATCTTTTTCTTCTGCACAATGCAGACCCTTTCGAAGGACACGCCGTAGGCTACGTTGGCATTGTTGTCCATGCAGTCGGCCACCAGGTGGCACTGCGGGGGCAGGGCAAAGTGCTCCAGCAGCCTGTGAGCGGCCAGCACGCGGTCCTCGAGGCTGCGGTGCTTCCTCACCTGGAATCCGTGCGACTCCATGGTGGACAACGCCCAGCCGTCTGAGGGATGAGCCTCCTCGATGTAGACCACGAGAAAGTCCGCCACGTCCGAGAACTCCTCCACCAGCCGCCGGAAGGCAGGCAGGTGGCTCACGAAAGGGGGTCAGGAGGCTGAGCCAAAGTTGACCACCAAAGGGCGGTCGGAAGTCTCAAAGTCGAGCAGGTGGCACTCGTCCGCAGTCCTGCTGCTAACGCTCCATCTCCAGCTGGGCATGTTGGGAACCTTCACCACTTTGGAGTTAGGGGCCTCTCCTCCCAGCTTCACCTAGAGACAAACCAAAGACAAGTCCCTTTCAGCGTGGCTTCGTTTTCTCCAAAAACACGGATACGTGAAAGGAAGACAAGGACCAGTTTTGCCGTACAGACCCTGACACAGAATTATTCCCTATACTTCACTGGCTTTATATTTCAGCGTGGGTTTAAACAAGCCTAAACTTGAGGTTGACCGGCACAGATGTCAAGCGGGAACTTCAGCCCCGCACACTCGCTGGAGCAATACTGCTTCATGCAGGGAAGGTGTAGCGGAGCGGTGCTCGTCGTACGGCCACAGAGGGTCGAAGCCCTCGTGTCACCACAGCAATGGCCGATCACAAGTCTCTCAACCTGCCTGCTCTGAAAGAAAACAGGATCGAGTCCTTTGTCACCCCCACGCAACCGAGAATAAAACTGACATAAACGTGTTATGACCCGGCCAGTCAACCGCTCTCTGAAGAATCGATCCAGGAACGAGTCCGCAACTAAAAGCCAACGTTGGCCGCAACGTCACAGTTAAACGTTTCGGCCTTTCCGTGACAACAGGACTTTGTTAGACTTTTCCTGGAAGTTCTGAGCCTGATCCTTGGACTCCACAGCACAGGTGGCAGATGTTCTCCACTTGACACAGTGATACAGGGTGACCTCTTGCCCAGTGAACGCCTGACCCCGCACGGCTTACCTACATTCCGCAAACAGAGGGCCGCTCGAACGCGGAAACTTTTGCTTTCAATTTCTAGCGAGCCCACCCGCAGGAAGAAAGTTTGTAACTCACACTAAAACCGGCAGAAACGCTGGGTTAGATCACGGCCGCTTAGATGCGGCAGAACGAATGGGTTAAACTCCATCGCCAAACACACTTGTTCGGGTTCTGGATTCTTACGGGCTTCTCGGCGAGAGGACGACGCTCAAAATAGGAGCGAGGCATTTACTGGACCGCCAAGGAGGACAACAGCCTCAGTATCCGAGCGCCTCTCCGTGCCACCCCCGAGAGGCCAATCCGTGTTGAGGCCGGGGGCAAAGTTCACATTCTTCCCGACAAGTGGGCAGAAGAATTCGGATGTTCCTGCATCCAACATCGGATTCCAACCCCATCCGCTCGCGAGGAGCAGCCAGACGACATAAGAACGCATGCACACGTGTCACTTTGCTGTCGCCGTGCAGGTGGGGGCTCATTTATTCGCTGGCACAGCCACAGCCCAGCAAAGAGACACCTTCGTCGTTGTGGCACTTGAAGCCTCTGGAGGCGCGCCTTCGGGAGCCTTCGGTTCGCCTGCGCGCACGGGTTTACCTGCTTGTAGGCGTCGAGCAGGAAGCTGTTCCACACGGAGCGCAGGCCGGTCGCCGTGAGCATCCGCTGCCACTCCCCGCCGTCGCCGCCACCGCCGCCGCCGCTCGAACCCGACGCCGAGCCGAAGCAGCTGAGCAGCGACACGACACGCTTCAGCAGCACCACCGAGTCGTAGAGCGCCAGGAAGAGGCAGTTGGAGAAGAAGCCCGGCAGGATCTGCAGGGTCACCAGGAGGTCCACGCTGAGGGCGCCCATGTCCGCGTCGGCGGGGAAGCCGCTCCGCGCGCGCTCACCTGACCTGTGCCACATGGCCGCCGTCCGCGCGCCTCCGCCCGTCGTCGGTCGCCCGCGCGCTGTGCCCGCTGCTCAGGCGGCGCGCGCGCGCGCTCTCTCTCTCGCGCTCCCTCCGTCGCCCCCAAAACTTCGCGCTCGAGGGACGGCGCTGGGCGCGCGCGCGCCGCCCTTTTTATAGTCCGAGCCGGGGCCGGCGCGCGACGCCGCTCCGTCTTATCTCGTGCTAAGGTCCTGACTGACGTCAGAGCGAAGGCTTCCCCCCCACACCCCCAGCCCCAGCCCCAGCCGTCCAAGGGATGCGCCGCAACATCGCCAAAACTACGCCGCGGCGCGGTAAAACCGCAGTAAAAAAAAGTCCGTGGCAGCGCAGCCCTGTCACCGTGTCGCCTTGTCGCCCGCCACAGGGAAGTTTCGCGGGCGGCGCAGGGTTGCACGTAGCGCGTCTTCAGCACACGGACAGCCTGCGCCGCGGCAGCCGATTCCTTGCGAACTTTTATTCGCCCGACGCCCAAAAACTTAAACCCAGAACCGCGTGTGAAAGCTCAGCTGAAATGATGCGCGCCCTAAAGGTAGGTTCAGCCACAACTTGAGCCACTTGTGCGCCAAGCAAAGTTTTCAGTGTGACTTTTTCTGCTTTAAATTAGGGATGACCTAAAGGTTCACTTAAGCTCTCCCACATACTGTAAAGAGAAGGCACACAGTTTTGTCATTCTTGCCATTATTTCTGAAATCCTGCCTCTGTGCGACGAGGTTGAGTTCAACTCTGTTTCCAAAGTTTGTCAAATCGAGATGGACACCCCATTTCTGCATGTAATATGAAAACAAAATGCCACTTTTCACGTAGGAAATTATATATGCATTACAGTACATCCTCATACTAATAAAGCCGCAGCGCGTCGACAGGTTAGCCGAGCCCTGGAGTTTCACCTGGACAATGAAGCTCCTTTCCTGCCAGGTCTTGTCTGAACCAAAAGACAGCAACTCATCGTGTCCGATACATTTAACAAACCTTTTGTCCGTTTCCGAACACCAACCGGTGCCACTTTTGCACGAACGATTTTCAAGAATTTGAGGCATTTCCTTTCCGTACACCATCATCTGTCGCTCGGTCTCTGTCCACTAAAGTGGTAAAGTAAGGTAAAAGGAAAGGAATACAGGCTTTCTACAGCGCTGCGTGGGAGCAAGAATGGGGCTGAAGTTGGAAGTTCCAGTCAAATATTTCTTTATAAATGAAAAATAAAAAACAAAAATGCTGTTTATATGGTACGTATTGTAGAATGGCCTGCGGTGATATAATGGTGAAAATAATTGGGATTTTTTTCCCGAAACTGCTGCCAAAGATAAGGTTTGAAATAGCAAAATCTAGTTTGAAAATTTGATAACAGCAATGCAGACTCATCTTAATGTCACGAAACAGCATTTACTTATTATTACGCTTACAGTTCTGTAGAACATATGAAACAGTTTAGATCTCTGAAGTCAAACATTTGGGAAACAGGTGCTTTGCCAGTTACTCTCTCTATTTGTGACCATGTCTCACTATAGGACACAAAGATATATCCCTTTGTCCACAGATGAATGCATTTTAATTCTATATCAAACATTTCTCAAAAAAATTGTTTTAATTTTTTTTTATTTAAACAAGCTTGTTTTATGATAAATACTGTTTTTTCTAAAAAATATTGCATGGACATGCAAGCCACTGCTCGCGATTCCCTCCCACTAAGTGAGATAAAGACAACGCCACTGATAGTTAACCCTTCGTGCCAAATATAATAAAGAAAACAAAATATTAAGTCATCCAAATGTCCAACACACTATCCACAAAGAAGAAAAACTGGTAGGAGTTACAGGAACACATCTTTTACTGCGCTATTCCACATGTATTTCCTACACTGTGCGGACTGCCTTGTGATTCCCTCCTGCTCCGACTACACTGGGTTCACCTTTCCATCAGAGTGTAAGAGCTACATCCCAAAAAAACATCACAAATGTCCGGTGTGCGACAGTACTGTGTCTCATCTGAGTTTTTTGGACAAATTGTGGACACCTTTAAAAGTTAAGAAAAGCAGTCTGAGACCCCCCCAGGAAAAAAAAACAGTATGTTTACATGTTTTTCAGGTGTTTTATGATGTCACGATTCCCTTACTTCTTATGGGGAAGAGTTCTGTTTGACTGCATGCAGCGCTGGCTATAAAAAAAATGTTTTAAAAATGAAAATAAGAAAAGACAGTGCGGTGCTAAATGGGCATCACGAGGGAATTTGGTAGTGTGCTGTACTTAACAGCTCGCGCAGATCAGACACGTCCGGTGACTTCAAAGCTGAGGATATGAGAAGGGGTCTAGCGCAGCCTGTGGTACCCTGGCTCCACCACGAAAAGTGCCTCATAGCCGTTACTCGCCCTGGCTGCTTTTACTTTATTATTTTTCTCACTGTGGACTAAATTCCATCTGCTGCACCCCTTACAAGACATTATACTGCTAGTTATTAATGCTATGACTAAGCAAGTTATTTCCATGCAGTTATTATGCATTACAAACATTTTCTCTGACTGCATACATTAGTGCGGGTGGGCAGCTGTATGTATTTTACCTTACAGGAGGGCACCGAGGCCAGTATTTTACTGTGTTGTTATGAGGTCTCTTACTAGACGCATTCCAGACATTTAAATAGAATCCGGGTTCTATTAGTCTGGGCATGAGTAAGGAGTTCCATCCAGCTGGCATCCTTACAGCCGTTGTGTCACCCAGAAGAACCTAGCATCACACCTCCAGATGTATCGAGCACATAAACTTCTGTAGAGGGTATTGGGGGGGGGGTCTAAGGTGCACTTGAAAGAAGCAACAACAGCCCCACTGGTGTTCTGCACCCAGGTGAATGTGTTGCACACAGAATGGACACTCACACTGAATGCAGCCGGGATGGGCATGAGCACGTGATCCCGCACGCAACGCACAGGGCACCCCAGTCCAGCCCATAAGGAGCTGCTGCAGCCTTGCGAGGCCGTGAAAAAAATCACCTGTCTAACTTTTCCAAAGCATTTGCCGAATAAATAAGTGTAAATGTAAACAGACTGCCGAAGGTTGACCAGTCTTCCGACGCCAGCAGCGCCGACGTTCAGAGCCCGATGCATATCTCCCCGCTAAGGCTTTACTTCTAATAAACCGAATGGACGCGATGCAGAACTTTGCTATTTCGCTCTGCTTTTATTGTCGTGGAAAGGGCAGTTGACGGAGTTTTGGTTAATCGCAGCCCTTGCGAAAACTTGTGGTTTTAACAATATGTAAAATACAAAAGAATCTGAGAGGCTGAGTAGGCCTGGTCTTAACAGCCAGCTCGGAAAAAGTGAAGTCATAATTGCATGATTTATTCAGCAGAGGACTGGCGTGTCCTCCCTCCGTGTGAGTTACACAGACCAAACAGGCCCAGATAATGAGGTTCAATTACACCCCTCCCTCCATTTCATCTTCCTCACCCATGACTCCATGTCCAATTCATTTGGCCGCTGTAATGAACTAAAACACCGATAGAGCAGTAATACCTGACGCCCGCTGTCCTTATGATAATTTGCCCAGCAGAACTTCAGCTTCATATGATCCACTTTCACTCTAACAGTGGTGAACTGTGGAGGTCCTGGTTTCTGAGCCTCTGCATGGCATTATCCCCACTGTAGCAGCATAAAATATTTTCACACATGAGGTATATGAATAAAATGGTTCCAAACATGAAAAAGTTTTACATACTCTACATAACAAAAGCAATCATTTTCCTGTTCTAAGGCAAATTGCTGGTATGTTCATAAGATTTAATTTAATTCACACATATTGAACTAAAATGAATACATGTAAATAAAATTAAACATATACCGTGAAAGTGGGAACCCAAAACATGATCTCTGCAAAAGTGGTTGAGAAATTTTAAGGTTTATTCTAGCACTATTATTCAGCTATTTGTAATAAATCTTATTAATAATTTTTAAAAAATTTTTTTCTTTTCGTTTCAGAAAATCAACAGACAAGCACACAGCAATGATTTACCTAACATAAATGACATACTGAGAGTTGGCATGTGGTGAACAAGGATTAATAAAAAAATATTTCACATGTATGGCAGATTCCTATAAACATAAACACTGTAAAGCTCTGTTTCAATTACTACCACAAGTATCACATAAAAATGTTCGATTAAGAGGTATTAAATGTCAGGGCCCTGAAATTAATGAATCCAGGACCTTAATGTAAAATGAGAATCCATAAAACAAAAAGCACGCTTTGCTCAGCCCATTCTGTGGGAATGAAAATGCACTGAGAGCGTTGAACATACTTAATACAATAAAAGCTACATCAACTTCCTTAATTAGAAATTATTATTTAAAGGCTTCAATAAAAAATTTATGTTAAACCATTAATATTAATATAATTTTAAGTGGTACGTTAGATTAGAATTTCAATGGAAATTTAAGTGTTGAAAATGTATGATTTATTTAAGAAAATTTGAAACACTTTCTTAAGATCTGCCATATTACATTAATGCAGCATTGGTCTGGGTTCATGTAGGAGAAGGATGCCGACTTTTCCACAGCGAACAAAAAATTACTCATCTTTTTCCCATGCTTACGGGGAGTGGACAAAATAAAGGAAACACAAACACCAGCTCTACCTTGAAGCAACTCAATTTCAAAATCTACTCCACAGCTGAGACATATAAATACATTTTACAAACATCTATAAAATGACAGTAGTAAAAAATTACGTTTTTAAGGGAACAGGATGCCATTCTGCGAAGATTGCTCTACACGGTCGTACAACACCAAAGGAATTTGGAACCATTTTAGGCAACCAGATGTGTCCTGTGCCGTAAACATGGTCGCCACACCATATTCTAATATGAGTATTTAAGAGTTTTTTCAGGAACACCAAGACAAATGCAGTCAGTGGTCTCCAAATCGATCAGATCTAACCATCAGTTAACCTTTATAGGAGGTTCCCGAGCACACAGATTAAACAACAAAGCAGTAGTAAGGGACCAATGTACCAGTTTAGGATGAAGGTGACATTCACAGAAGGGTTGAGGTCATGTTCATGCAATCCATCCACTACATCCATCCAACCAAGAGCATTCCGAACGCAAACCAGTTCTTGACCTCAGAACTGAGAACACTAGGCCGCAACACAAACCAACGATCAGCTTTTATTCTGCATTTTCATGAAACATCTGTTGAGATTCCTCAAAACAATGTAGCGATTAGAACGTGACCAAAATAATGAAGACATTTCAGAGTAAGACAATGTTGTGATGTCCCTCATATATTTGTAGAAGCTTTGAAGTAAACAAATATTAAATGAAATGGTAAAACAGTCTATGTTTCCTCGAGAGCCTCCAGTCACCAGCCCTAATAAAAAAAAAGACAGGCAGCAATGCTTTATACACATATTTACTTTAGGTTTGTGACTGTATAAATGAAAGTATAACCCTAGGGAATATCTAGGACTTATAATGCACTATAATGTGCATGCAGTGGTCTACAGAAACATTTACTCAATCCTATTTGCATGGACCATGAAATTGAGTTTTGCAGCTATTCATTGTTGTGGGCCCAAGGGTTATTTTTCTTCCTTTAGTTTCCCTCACTTTTTCCTTTGTGGTGCAGGTAGCTCACTCTCAAATAGAAGCCCAGGCTTGCATCTTTAATATCCCTGCTGTAAGATTTCCAGTTCATACCCCCGCCACCCACTAAGATCCATACCCCACACCTACATCCCTCGCAGAAGGCTAGAAGTCTATATACATGGCTTTTTATTTTTGCTAAAATGTTTACGCAAGGCACTTAGATATTCTCCACCATAGATGATTACATATGTGAATTAGTAAGAAAAATTTACTGATGGATACTGTGAGAAGCCATGACTAAGGAGCTGCAGGTATGCGGTAAAATCCTCTCTTCTGAAGATCAGCCAAGTCTTTGTACCACGGTTCTGGGGACATCGGTGCAGTTTATGCCAACAGCAATGGCATCATTATTTCAGTAATTTGGGCTAGACAAAGGTGGGGGGGGGGGGCGCTGGGGTCATGTCTGGCGCATTTTCCTGTTGAACTTAGTTTCACCCTCTGGGCACTTTTCATGTCTTGAACTGAGCTGTCCAGCCATAAACTGCTTTCAGATGCATGCTAATGTGCAATGTCAGCTAATGTCCAGACATTTAAAGATCAAAAGATTCTGACCTCGAATCTGGTCCGAGCGTACTGCATTCCGGCAACGAAGAATCCAGAAAACGCTGAAAAAAATACATTCATCAAACCCCATTGCAAGAAAGGGATGTTGCCATCACACTCACACATTAACAGCACAAGATGAGGCATAAACAGAGTAAATGGAAACTGGAAGTCCTGTGAGAGATAAATATGGGAGGAAACAGC
The DNA here is from genome assembly GCA_018136845.1 of Heterotis niloticus. Lineage (NCBI taxonomy): Eukaryota > Metazoa > Chordata > Actinopteri > Osteoglossiformes > Osteoglossidae > Heterotis > Heterotis niloticus. Next base: position 29,565,999 of record CM030895.1, on the reverse strand, counting down.
CTGATATTACCATATAAACGGTATCACTGTTACTGCTGTATCGGTATCTAAACTGAAGGAGGATATGCGTCTCCAGAAATGGGCTTCATCACAACAGCGAAGGCATTGCCATCAGTATTGCATTACATAGGAAGTGTTAGCGTTTAGCCCTGAGTCCATGGCCTAAAAGGAGGAATGAGTTCAACATGGCAGCGTACTGTACAAAGCGAGTGGTTGAGCTGCGTCCACACGGAAACTGAACCGATCCAAAGACCTCTCCCAGCTGCAGCCGGTCAAGGCTCTATCACTGCTGCTCCCTCCTCTTCCCCAACAGTCTGCTTCGGTTTTCCACGTAACGCGGGCAAACACCGCCACAGACCATGCCGACATTTTGCTTTCAGTCTGCTCCAGATGGCTTATCTGTTAGACAGTTCAAGCAAACACGTTCGTCTGCACACAAGGCTGGCCAGGATTTCAGAGGAATTTGCACCTCTTTGCAGCGTTTGATTCCACCCATCATAAGGAGGACAGCATGCTGAACACGGGCAGCGCAGCAAGTCTTCTACTGGTGTTTTGACATTTAGGGAAAGAACAAGGAAAAGGCAGGAAATATTAACGTAATACCATTTTGTACGCGGCTGCGAAAAAGTACCTTGCGCGTTCACTGTTGCTGGGTCTCTACAAGAAACAAGTGAAAGGATGACATCCAGCATCTTCTTCAGTTTGTGAATGTGCTGCAGGCTTCTTTCAGACAGAGAAACACAGATTTTCAGGAAGCAGCGGGTGATATAAGAGAGAAGCGGATATACGGGTGCTCAGACTCTAACAGGCGGACAGCACAAATCAGCGGAACAGCTAAACTGGCATTTCAGTGTTACAGATCTCAGCAAAGTGGAGCTGTTATGTAAAAGAGTGGCTCATACTTCTGCTGACAGACACACACACACACACACACACACACCAAGTAAGAACAGTGTAGCCGAACATGGCTCAACACAGCATGTTGCTTTGGATGTGATGGACACATTAACAATTAACAACAAATAATCATGAATAGACACTTGATATTTGATAAAAATGCTAATCAAAATTGAACTTTTATTACAAATATTTTATCGCCATTCTTCCCCACAGGCAAAAAACTAATTATTTTTTTTTTTTACATTTTCCAATTAAAAATTAAAAACTAGTTTTTTTATTTCATTTATTATTACTTAATATAAATCTGTTTTTTAATGAGCTTTTAGTCATACATTAACATTATCACACTTTTAGCTTTATTAAAAAGACATTAATTTCGCAGCCATAGAATGATAATGTGGCTTTATGTTTCGGCTCCTGGTTCAAGCAGTTTGCAAATATGAGATGTGGTTTGTAGACAGCGAACGTGAGACTTTAGAACGCTTTAAAAATACTTTTTAGGGCCTTATTGATTCTTTGCTCAGTGTGAGCAGGTGGTTCGCAGCTCTGGTCTTGGCATAAATCTGCGTATTGATTATTTTAACACCTAAGCTTTTAATTACTTAAGCCTAAGCCTGAATAACAAGTTCATCGAATATACAGCTTAATTCAAACCGGATAAAACCAAATGTATTTGGAGAGGTATGGATTACAACAATAATATTTGTCATTCTTTTAACAATTTAAAAAATAAAAGAGTGGCACGAATTAAGCATCTCTACTAGTCCTTTCACTGCTATGGGGAGTCTCATCCTTGAATAACAAAAAATAAATTTAACACAATTAAAAAATGGCAGTGAACTAACACATCATCACCTTCCAAATTCAGTGACTTTTATTTATTCACTTTATTTTGGTAGCCATACAGTCATTCTTTGCTACCCTGTGCAGAAGGTGTTCTTTCAGTATGGTTCATTGTCAAACTGGACAAAGCACTTCACATAAATTCCCCAATGACGTCACAATTAAGGGTCTCAAAATTAAATAAGTTAGATAAAAGCATAGCAGCTATTTCATTTCCTCCCAGCGTTCCATCACCAGATTTCCCTGAAGGTTTTCCAAAATATCTTAAGGAGTTAGTTAAATGGCTTCAACCACTTGATCGGCTCATAAACTCAATCATCACCACAGGCACTGAGTTTTTTTTTCTCCATATTTCATCTTCATTTAATTTATACCTGTACCCTGGTTTACAAAAACACTTTTACAGGAAAATAAAATTTACACCTTATATTGTGATGGATGAAATGCAGCAATTCCCACATGAGCCTATTTCTCCTGCCTGAGGTCTCAATAAGCAGGAAAACCACACATAAGCACCACCCCTTGTAATGTCACCATTCTTTATCTTATGGATTTGTTTTCAGATTCAATATTGTATCACTGTTAACTATGATTTTTGTTAAAGATGATCATTTTCTCACAAATTACGTGGTCCATGTATCACTCTAGATATCACAGACAAACATTACATCCACAAAAACGCAGAGTAGTAATGACCCGAAAAAAAATAAACATCTTTTTTTTGTTCTGACTACCAAATATACGTTCTGTCGCTATCCAACCACCTCCCAGTATGCTTTGTTTGTTATATCATAACCCAGTGGAGGGTTACAAACTTAAAACATCCTTAAAATAAGATATATGCTGATACCTCAAGTTATAATTGGATACATGCTGACATATGAAGTTGTTTTAGAAAGTGCACCAAATATTTCAGGATATTTGCCCTTGTTTACATGGTCATGTGATCATTTAGCATATTTGGGAGAAAATGCAAAGCCTTATTTTATTTTCAAGCCCCAGCTGTAGCCCCATGTCCCACACCAGCCCAACAGCCACACCTGGGTATACCTCTGCACGGGGAAGGAGCACCAGAAATCTGCAGGAAGCATAAAGACAATTTAGAGAGAGAAAAGTTTAGCAGTTGGTCTTAACAAAGTTGGGGTTAGGAACTTTAAGTGGCAATTTGTGTTTTGGTTACTATGGGAAGAAAAACAGAAAGCTGAAAAACTACCTGCTGCCAAACCAATGATGCCAGGGTGTGCATTTATCTGAAATCAATTTCCACTTACAATAACCTTTTAAATCTAAATTCATAAAGTTAAATTAAATTAAAGCTGCAAAATGCAAAGTGAACCATATGGTGACGGTGAAACTAATTTAATTTGCCACTATAAGCTATTAAACAGATCATTATTTCCATTAGAGAAAGTAGTGTAAAAATATATGAAGGAGTGTACTTACTTTTTATTATTTTATGTTATTATTTTTATCGTTTAATCTTTATTATTCATTCTTAGCTGCAAGCCTGACCTGGATGAAGTGTTTTAGGAAAATGGGTGGATGAATATCTGTTCTTCTGTATCTATTATACTGTATATTGTTCATTATATTCGTTTATGTCTTTTGTATTCTGTTCCTTTCATTTCTAACATGTAAAATACTGTGAAACTGCACACGGAAAGTTTCTTGATAAGTACATTCTTGATAAGTATTAAAAGATGAACCAGAGATGTGCAGGTGGACACACACACACACACACACACACACACACACACACACACACACACACACACACACAAGGCACATGGGTGCATTAGTATCAGCATGGGCATACATCCTTCATAAGGATTTTCGTATGTCTACTGAGCAGTATGTGTGTATGTGTGTGTGCATGCATGCACCTGCAGTGACGAATAACACCTGGGCAGTTCTGGAGAACAGTAACAAACTTAAATGTTTTAACATTTAACATTTTTTTCCATAAAAGAACCCTGAATTGTCTGCAAAAGGCTCCCCTCTAACACAGATCATAAAAAGGCATCTCGGCTATAAAAAAGCTTTAAGGTATCTTTGTGCAAAACCCGTATCTAATTTCCTCAGCTCCAGGGTAAAACTATAGATGTTTCATGCAACTGGACCTTCAGCTACAGGACCACAACATGGGTTTCAAACAGATCTAAAACTGCATGTAATGACTTTACCTAAATTTAGCAGCCAATAACAATAAAGCAACCTCAGGTAACCAATCTGACTTCAGAAACATTCATATTCGAGCTCCTATGATGGTGCAGAGTGGCATGGGACCCCCAACCAGACGGCGGGGTGCTAATAATGCTCATGAACAGTCCAAGCCTCTGCCTCCTCCGTGCCACTCAAAGAGCAGCGTGGGAGAGGGCCGGCGTGGGACGCGCAATTACGCTTGCAGGTTTCCAGACTCTGCCTTAAACACAATTCATTCTTCTTTATTAAGATCCAAAAGGTTGTCTTTAGGGAGTGATTAATTTCACAGGCAGGCTGACAGGTGCTGCAGCCCTGGAGGGAGAACACACAAAGCCTGGAAAATCCCTACTGCACTACAAGCCTGAAACACATCTTTTACTATGGTCTCTGACAGCATCATTGTGTCCTCTACTAGAGTAACAGGGACCAGGCTGCAGATCTTAAGAGGCGATGTGCCATAAAATGTGGAATAATAGCTGCTAACAGATCGTGACAACAAATTGTGAAAGACCACGTGCCATGCAGACACAGGCCACATCTCCTGTTAGTGTCCCCTTAAAACAACACTGTCTGTGGCTGGAAAAGGCACTTTCAAGAAGAGTAAACACTGTCTGGGTGAAAAATCATTCAGATTTTCCGCACAGTTCTAGCTACTGTCGGCTTTTCCCCCACTGTCCGCAACCTTTGCCTCTGGCCAGTCTGGAAGGGGTACGGGTGAGGCATTTGTGAGGGCGAAGGCGAATCCAACGGAAGCCCATTCTCACTGAAAGCAAACAGAGCTAAAGCTCCATCAGAAACCTACCAACCATTTTATTGCATTCAACAGAATGCTAACCAGCTTTCCATCCTGCGTAAATCCAACTCTAATGGCCGATTCGACTTTAGGCACGCGTTCCCTTTCTGAATTGGAGCACTGCTGCCGAAGTTCATCTCCGTTTTCTTCCAAACACGATCAGATTATGTGCAAAAGAGGGGTGGCAGGTAGCACAGTGACCGAAGTCCCTGCTCCTCCAGTAGCACCCTTGAGAAGTGGGTTTTACCACTCTGCAAGATCAGAATAATTTATTTATAAGTGTATTAATTCAGTTTCACAAGTGGAGAGTATAGCTGAGCACAAGCCTTTTACCCTTAATGACAGCTGAGGCCATGAGGCTAGAGAAGTTCTACACACTGGGGCTCTGCCGTTCGAGTCCTGCAGTGTGTTTTATACAAAGGTTTCTGCTCTGCCTGTTCTCAGAAGCGAAAGAGAATGCCAAACCAGTTTAATTAGAAAAATAATTACTGTGGTACAACAGAGTGCTTAACCGCTTAACCGAAATGAAAACACGCACGTGCACATGTCCACTGGGAGAAGCATTCAGACCACAAGATCAAAGAACAGGAGTGTTGAGAATGAACACCTGCTTGCAGGTGGGACACCAGCCAATGGCGGATTACCACAAAGCAGCCGGTTCCTAGGCCAACTCGTGTTTGGTGCCCCGGTGTACAGTGTGAAATGCCGGACGGAGTCTTCTTTTCTCAAAACCTGACACGCAGAAGGCTGCAGATGTCAAAGCAGAGGAGGAGATCTGGGCCAGCTGTTGGGGGGTGAGAAGGGCACTTTGGAGGATGGCTGCCTCGAGCAAAAATAATGGTTTATAATAGAAGCGCTCTGCCATGTGACAAGAGGTGAGGTGGCCTGGCCGAAGGTGTCCTACCTGCAGGCAGGAGAACAGTGACAGACCCATCCATAACGGTGCCCACAGGGGTGTGACAGGTGGCAAGTTTGCAAGAACCAAACACTGTGCACACAATACAAAAGGGCACCTTAATAAACAAGCAATTTATCAGCAAAGGAAACTTGGTGCGACAGTGTGTCTTTGTGTGCATGCGTGCGTGCGTGCGTGCGTGCATATGTGTGTGTGAGAGACAGAGATGTGTGTGTCGGCAGTGCCATATGTGACCCATTTAAATGGGCCCTTCAGAAGTCACAGAGTAAAGACTGTTATATGCACACGCTGCCTGGATGTTGCATACAGTGCTATGGTTCAGCTATAGATGCAAAATATGCAAAGCCATAAGGGTTTGACAGATGCGGTGGTCCTGCTTTTTTTCTGCGACACTTGGTTTTAAATGATTTGTATGTTGCAGCCTACAAGCTGACAACCCTGAGGCTGAAGAAATAGGGGGGCAGGAAGACATTCTTTTATCAATGCCAGACCCTCTGTATCAAATCCATGCACGCAAATCTGCTGACTGAACAGTTCCAGGTAAAGCCAAAATTCTAAGAATGCAGCAGTTCTGTGAAGGGCTTTATCTTTAACAGAAATGCTCTCGCAGGCGAGACAGAGCAACTTTGGCCGCTGTGTACTCAGTAAACAATGGACTTTACTTTAAAGGACAACTACACTTCAGCTGAAGTCCCATCTAGGGCAGAAACCTGCCATCAGCACAGCTTGGAGCTGCTATCAGACATCCAAAGCCAACCAAAAGCTGTAGCAATGTTACCTTTTTGAAGTTTAATATATGCAAAAAGCAGTCCTTACGACCTGAAAGTCCATGGATGTGGAAGGACTGCTCTTTCCATGCTCGTGTTTGTAAACAGACACAGTTATTCCTCTGTCACACAAGACACATACAAATTACCTGTACCACCTAAATGAGCTGTTATAAAGCAGCCATAAATCTTTTAGCACCCTGTCAAAATATATATAAATGGATTGTCGGTGAGTGCTTGAGGCAATGAGTTGAGCAAGTCTGTGTGACACTATGTGAGTGCTTTGCAACACGCTGGAGAGCACCTGCACACACCAGAGCAACTGCACAGCATCCCGACAGAATGCACCACACTGGATTCCATGGTCATGGACCGGGAAGTAATAGTTTGACAAGAGACACCATAAGCAATGGTCTGCAGCAGCTTATGTAACACTACAAATTACCACTGGTTCAGGGTGAACAAATATATGGGACAAGACAGGCAGCATATTTACTGTAACATTATATAATATTCTGTCTGTGCGAGAAGTTAAATACTATGGGTGGGTAAACAGAGACCTGACAGTGAGCGACTTCTATGGGAATCCTAACAAACACACAGACCCATGTGTTTAGACCTTCAGTTTCATCGTTTTTCATACAAAATAATATGATACATACAAATTATCATCTTGTCTTTAAAACTTCTGTGGGTGCTACAAAGTATATTGTGTTACTGCAGTAACAGTCCTGAAATGGAAATCTGTTAATGTTTTATGTGTATATTTAGTATTTATACTGAATAAATGTGTAAACATGCATTTATTATTGTTTATTAATTTAACTGATCCTTCTCAACAAAACAGCTTATAATGTCAGAGCTGTATAACATGCAACTTGCAGTTATTTGCCCAAAAATACAGCTCGGCCATTTTGTTACGATAATGATATCAACTGGTAAGCACCTTGTTCACGGGTACTACAGCAGCAGTGAGGGTTCTCACCCAGGTCCTTCAACTGCAAGCCTCTAAGCACTTTGTCACGCGCAGGACCCCTCAGGGTTTCTTTTATCGGCCTCATAACGAATGACAACTGCTGATCAGACTGATGGATTCCGGTGAAAAATTGTCTGTTTTATACGTAAATTGTGATGTTCCGTGGATGGAAAAAATAATCCACGGGCAGATATTTACACTGCGCAATGTGGACGACAGTACTCAGCCATGGCGCTGCTGTCAATAACACACTGATCAGCACTGGCAGCCACTGCTTGTTTTTTGACTATTCAGTATAATAGCTGTTAACAATATTTCCTACAACTGACACTCTGGCACCATTATCATGCGTCATTGTGGGCTTTCTTAAATTGTAGTAGCAAATAACACATAACTTTACATTTGGCTCCTATACAACAATGTGCCCAACAGCTGTTTTGCTCTTTATTCTTCTTTCACATTATTTATTGTTGGCCTACTGAGATGCTGAGAAACCCCCAAAACAACCAGCCATCAACCGAGTGCCAAAGTCTCCACTGAGCAAGAAAATAAAATGTTCCAGGCCTTCAGCATTCTTAAGCAACCGCTGGACTAATCTTGAGATCAAGCAAATAAGAAATTCAGCTATTTCTATAAACACAATGATACGAATTGCAATTCTGTCTGATTAAAACTGAACACTCCATTGTCTTAATTCCTTTTTAATCAAAACTATGAAATACTATATGCAAATAAGGCAAATCCCTTTAATCCTAAATTCTTCCATTTATATACACGGAAACAGTAAGGGCACATTGCAAGATTACTGGAGTTTGAGGAATGTCTCCAGAAGTCATCACAGCTTCCATGTTTGGCAAAAGAAGCCTTGTTACATGGATATGGGCTGAGAGCTAGAAACCTTGACAGAGCTGAGCTACAACGCCGGCACCTGGGTTAACCTGCCACAGAGGGTGACCATGAAGATCCCGCAGCTTTGATTTGTTCAACAGGCTAAAGGAAATCTCCAAACCCAGGCTGACCTCTGCATTGAAGAGCCCAAAAAACATGAGCGATGCAGATCGTTTTTGTAAGTCGTTCTCCCGATCTGCCTTTGTGACGTCTGTCTCTGGACACCACGCCCGGCGCTCAAAAAGTAACTGAAGTAAGTGTCTGGCTGAGGCTATGGACAACTCCCTGTCTTTTATACCCTTTTACTTACTGTACATGCAAGTAACTCTTCAGCTGATAAACACTATGCACTACAGACCAGTGAGGCCTTTGCAGAGGCGGCAGCAGCCCGAGAAATCTGAGCATGTGTACCTCCAGACTCAGGCTTACAGCGAGATAAAATCCTATTTGTTATTAAAACCCATAAATAAGAAAAATTGTTGAATACTAGGACAAAAAAATAATAAAATACCAGAACACAAGCGCATCATAAAAGAAAATTGCTTCTAACATTTGGCAGGCATCCACGTGTTTGTTGTCGTTGTTCCAGGTCACCCCTCCATGTCGAGCAGGCACCTCACAGCCCACAAGTTGCTGTCTGCACAATGTTTGAAAGACACCACCATCCTCATGCTGTTCCAGCCAGTTCCTCCGCAGCCTCAGTATAACTGACCTGACCCAGACCCCTGGGAAATGCTCTGCCATGTGCCACTTCCTACGCTGCCATAACAAACCCTTATGGCTATTTTCAGACTGAGATCACAACTCAAAAAACAGACTTTCCAGACAGGGGGGGGATCAATGTTATCCCACATTAATAAAATATGTATTTATCTCCATCAAAAGTGTAAAGCACACAAGCCCTTTAATAGCTGTTGATTTGTCTCGGATCTGGCCGCGTCCCATTGTTACAATGGCCTTCTGTTTTAGCCCTGGGAATTAAATGATGAATGCAGTTGCCAAAGCTGTTCTCTGGCAATGAATTGCCTTCTTGTTCCTGTTTTGTGTGAATGTTGTAATGAGAGGGGTTTTTTTCCCCCATGTTTTGGGCATGGTGGCAAACCTTTCCCTGGCCGCAAATCATTCCTTCATTATGAATGAGTGGCAGTGCCTGAGTGATCAGCACGAAGGGAACTGACTACACTGGACCAGGGACAGACTGTACGAGGCCACCATGCCAGAGCTCCCAGGGGAGGCACAAAACACCTCCGGCAACGGAACGAAAACAAGCCGCTCAGCGTTACGTCACGCAGCAAGGAAAACTAAAAAATGGAGCCATCGAGAATGGATCAAAGCCTTAGTCTGATGATATAAAAGTCAAAACATATGCAAATATGTGTTTCTTCGGAGTAGCATCAAGGCCACCTGTAGTAAATCCCGGTTACTAGTTACCAAGTCTTCTGTAAATTATTAGGTATCGTTGATGTCTTGATCCAAGCTGTTAAATTTGTACAGTAAAAAATGTATAGTGTTTTATCCACGTATGCTCTGCATGTGATGTTACACCCCCCATTTCTCTAAGCCTTACCCAAATTTTAACTTTTCAAAATAGTATACAGCCTTTTTAGAGTTTAACAAATTTGACTACACAAAAACAAAATTTAGGGTAAGAGGTACCTGTATGCCAAATTTCAAGCCATGGATGATACTACCATGGCAGGGGCGGGACTTCATATGATGGACAGCTCCCATCCTCACCCCCAAATGGCCTGATGATGGACCAGCTGCTGGAGTTAAGGCAAACGGCCTTATTTAAGGTAGCTGATCTGAGGAAAAGAGTTATTTTTTGTGTAGAACATGTTTACTTTATGTTTGGGGTTTCTTTTGGGATTAAAGACTTTTTGCTGGTGAGCCCTGCTGGCCAGTATACCTTCTGTCCACCCCACAACCAGCCACTGCATATCAGTCTGTGTGTGTGTGTGTGTGTGTGTGTGTGTGTGTGTGTGTGTCTAAAATAGGTCAAGGGCATTACCTGCACACATTATTATCGCAGTAACCTTTGTCTAGACGATGTGCCCTGTGACAGCAAACTCTTTCCACACATTATGCAATATTACAAAGTATAGCAAACACTGTAATTTATGTCTGGTGGCCCTTCAAAGGCCCCCTGGCACAGGCAGACAGATACACATCCCCCAGTGACGTTTCGCCGATGCACTGTCAACATTTGCACATGCTACTGAAAGCACCTGAAGTTCCTAATGACAACTCGTGTTTGCATTTACAAGGAATTTTATAAGTTGTCACAATAATACGCAGTAATTTGACTGCAACATGAGCTCAAATTAGACCACAACTATCAGCAACAAAATGCCAGAATGGCAGATTATCACATAAATAAATAAGCAAGTGGCGAACAGGACAAATCTTAGAATGCCCCCTCCTTTAAACTGCCTCCGGTAGATGTGACAAGCTGACAGTAGCAGTGATTTCATATTAATTACACAGTTTCTTTAGTAAAACTTCAAATTTACCTGGAAAACACTCTTGTCAGAGAAGAAAGCTGCATGGAAACAGTGTGCTGGTTGACCGCTGGCGATGGTAACCACAGCTGTGAGGGCTACTGGACTCTATAACATGACTATGGTTAGTTTAGACCAGCTCAATCGCGGGGATGACTGACATTGGAGTACATGCTGCTTCAATCCATCCATCCATGCATCCATTTTTGCTAACCGCTTAACCTGACCAGTTCGTGGTTGGCTGAAGACTTAGTCATTTTATTAGCACTTTGTATTTGATACGAATCTGGAAGCGGTGGGCACTATGCTATGAAATTGCTACTGGATGGGACACCAGTTCATTGCAGGGTTACCACAGACCCACGCGCACACTACAGGCAATATAGAGTGACCGATTAACCCGAAACACATATCTGGACTGTGGAAGGACGCCAGAGCACCCAGCGGACCTTCTCTGTAAATCGTATACACTAACATGGAGAGGAGCTAACAACTGTAAGAGCGCTTCATGACTTTTATCAATTTCTGTCCAGAAAAATACTTTCAGATTATATTATTCAAAAGCCACATATCTGATGTCTCAGAACTGACCTTGCATTCGCAAAAATCCTGTATTTAGAATTAATAAAATGTTCTTTCACTAGCTTTTAAGAGGATTGTACATTTGCATTTACCGGACGAAATAAAAACTGAGAATGAGACCATCAAGTTCAGCCTTGTTATAGCAGGGGACAAGACACATTAAGTCCCTCCTGTTTTTAATCGCTGCTATTTGTGCTGAACTTACCAAGTACTTATTAAGCAGACAACTTTCTCCAAGGTGACAAATAAACACCATGACAAGACGCCCACACAGGAGAGCGAGGAATCTACATAAAACACCACGAAAGACACAACACAGAGGACCTCTATTCCAAAAGCAAACGTTTAACTTTAAAAAAAAATACCTTTATAATAAATAAAATTTGCCTAGATGGGTGCGCAATTATTATTAAGCACACAGTTGCACAAATTCCCAGAATATGCTGTCGCAAACACAATTCTCAGAATGAATTTGCAATGTCTCAGCAACCTGCCAGCCAGGTGCACCACAGTGCACTGCAGATGAAACGTGAATGTCTTATTTAAAATGTCCGCTCGGGAGTTTTTGACAATAATTAAATTAGAAACTTTTACAGGCATTCTGAAATGTAATGACTCAGATTCAGCCTATGACTAAAACTTGAGAAACTCAAACTGGCAATAATCCAGGCATTAACTCACGATTCAAACTTGCTGCCCAGCTACTTAGATGTGAAATTTAAGGATTTAACTGGAAAACTGCTGTAAACTAAAAATGTCCTCGACAACCTCCAAATCATGATCCCAGGAAGATCGGCTTTTAAGAGATACTGAGATTACTGGGCCACGGGGCTCTGTTTCGGACACCTAAAGCACAGTCCTCCGAAATGTGAGTCAGTGCTGCCCCTTCTCCTTAGCATTCGACAGCAAACAATACAGCCACACCCAAAACAGCCAAGCACTTTCAGCGCTTAAAACCTAGAGCCACACTTAAACCTTGAACCGATTTTAACTCTAAAATAAGTACAATAAAAATATTAATACTTGGACTGCACTAGATTTTATCTCTAATCCACTGACACTGTTTTTGAACTGTCTTAATCTCTTTGTCTTGCCTGGTGCATTATCCCTAAAATCCTGCTTTGAAGTCCTATTTGCCAATCTGCCAATAAATATCCATTAATTTCAGAATAATCTGGGGTTTACACAATGGCTCTAACAGAAATGTGGGGTATTAATGCACCAAGAGCAAAAGGATGGAACACATGCAGCCGGCAACGTCTCTGCTGTCCAAACTTTGGGGCTGCAGGGGCACCGGGCCGAGGACAAATGGCGCCATTAAATATAGATCAGGTCCCTTTGGCTACATGGACAGGTTTCCCCCCAGCACAAAAGAGAGCAAGGAGCCTACATACTGCCTCCTACGAGCACCGAGCCAGAGAAAAGGGATTAGTTGGGGACCACATGTGCTACTGGACAGAAGTACTAATACCGCCCTTTCACGTCAAACTTCCACCATCCCAGAACTAGCAGCAAGACTCTGGGGTCACACAGCAACGTTCGGCAGGAACAGGGCACCGCATTTATGGCTGTGATGTAAAACTATTAAAATGAGGAATTAAAAACAACCAATGAAACACAGAAGCCTTCCAGGTATCAGCGAGGTCATTTCACCAAAAGCCGATTAGCAGCCGCACAGACTTTTAAATGTGATTTAACGTGGGCTCTACCATCGCCAGAGATGATTTAGGATTTTGTCAGCTGTATTTGGTACCGTTAACATTTTTTGCCTTGAGCATTAGCCACTATTTTAAGATAAAGTACAAAAGCCGAGGGGTACAGGGTCCGCAGAGGGCAGGGACACTGTCAAATAAAGTCTGACACTAAGATCAGTGAAGCAATGAGACTGAAGAGATCAAGCGGGGAATTTCGTGTGAGGGATTCCAAGTCTCTGGGTGGTGAGCAGTGTCTGCTGATCCTGCCACGGTCGGGACGGGCTGGTCTGAGATTACAACCTCGCTGGAAGCAGGAAGAGACCTCAAACCCCAGGACAAGCAAGACACATGTCCACTCGCTGTCTTGGGTCACATTACCATCCCAAAACAACAGCTGCCTGACATTTAAAGGGCTTACAGTCAGTCATGTTTAGGATCTTCCTCTGTTACAATTAGCTTAATGGTTCTCTTCATGCATCTGTTTTCTGAAACAAAAAATAAAGAATATTCAAAAGAATATTTTGATGTTTAAAAGGATCTGAAACAAAAAACATTAACATGCAAATGTCATTAGAAAAGTAAATTTACACCGGTACTGCTGCGGTATTATTACAGGTAGCACATTATCATTACATGTAGAAAATTACTTTTATATTTAAGGCTACGCAGATCAAGTTTCAGTGCACATACCAGAAAAACACAGCTGAATCATCAAACAATTTACACAACTATTTTAATACAGAACTGGGCTGCAACCACCTGCAACTGTTTTTTAAGTGTTACTAAGAGACTGCGGACTAGATTTTGGTTCATTCATCAACACAGGGAAGCTTCAGAATTGCTGAGAAATAAAGGAGGCTGAAATCTACTCCTAAGTCTGAATTCCCAGCAATAGGATCTGGTGACTAGCGAGGCTGTGGAATGTGCTCGGGTTGTGTTTGAAAAGCCGGCCTAGTGTTTCACTTGTTGTTCAGAGTGCACGATGGTGTTTGCCTCTTCTATTGGAACAGCTCGAGGAAGTACTGTTTGTACCACTGGGTGTACCTGGATCGCCTAGAAGGACTTTTGTAAAGTTACTGCTTTCCTTGGCAGTAACTGTACCATGCGGAACAATAATCCATCCCAACCCTAAGCAGGGACATGTGTGCCCACACCTTTAAAAACCCCCACGGTGTTTAAGAGGGAACAGACACTTCCGATGCCTTTCTCCAAAAATACACCAATCCAGATGTGAGGACAACATGACACCTAACATCAGACCACGTCACTTTCTCCTCATTAAAACTCACACTGTGCTGAAGTCGTACATAAAGATTCAGTTCTGCAGTTGTATGGCTTATTTTAACCAACTATTACTAACTTTTATTTTCTGAAATTGTCTCTTTTTAGTTACCAGAGTACATAATGATATTATTTGTGGGAGTTCCCATAAGTAAGACTAAAGGATAAAGTCCAGAGTGACCCCAAGGAGCGGCTCCAGCCAGTAATTTCCGTTTTGTGTGAAAAGTTAGTCATCTTTTACTAAAAAAGAATGCATTGTGATTGTATTCTTGCTTTGAACACAGAAGTTAAACAACTGTTTAAAAGTTATGGTGCTTATTGGTGTTTGTTAAAGAAAAAAAAATCTGTATATTTAACACACTGTGCATAACTAAGAGGTAACACAACTATACTGCTAAAGATAAGAATCTTTCTAGAATAAACAGATTTAAACAACAATAATGGATCTAATGTGTGAAGGGTTGAGCTCGAATTGGGAAAGATTCAGTCTGATGGACAAAAAGATGTTGAAAAGGCTGCGTATAGGCAGAGATGAGTCTCCTCTAGAGAAATACCAGAGTCAGCAAAAGGTTTGATGGCCCCAGACGGTATCTAAGCAACACCCATAGTATCTAACACTACAATATTCACTTTTCTATTGATTCTTTCTTTGGAAGCTGTCCTCATTTTGCACATTTACAGCATCTATTCAGCTTGCCACACTTAAATAATATTGAGATGACTGAAACTCCCCTGAAGTAACAGTCGGTGTTGAATAAAACACTTCACGCTATACCTTATGTTGAAAAAGGTGTTTTAAAAAAAATCACTTTTACTGAAAAGAAAAATGCTATATAACCTGGAAAGTAATATATTATGAATTCAAACAAAATTGTGACATTGTTATTCAGTAAGGTGTCACTTTGCTTTGTAGCCCTAAGTGTAATAATAATGTAGTAATACCTAATGTTGGTAACAATCCCATCAAAATTACTGAAACGTGTTTTCGTAAGACCTCTTCAGACTACGCTGGTGTTTCCGTAAGCGGGCGTCTCTTCCTGCTGTCATACTCCCCTTGCCTGTCGCTTCGTACCAAGGACCATTTCAACCAGCATGTAATCCCTCTCTAAACCCACAGAATAAATGAGTAGAATATGAGGTGAAAAAGTGGTGTCTAAAAGTGGATTAGTCTGCCAGCCGGTGTGTGTATCTGCGTACGGCTCTTTGCATGCGCTGGGTTATTTGCACAGACACGTTCATTTGAACATCGCCACACGTCTACTTATGTTTCCCACCATTCCAGTGCAAGCAGACCAGGGTCAGACTGTTTTATATGCAGTTATATTAAATGTAGGAAAGACAGCGGAGTATTTGAAAGCTTCTACGAAGCTCTGTCAAGCGCAGCGCCGGTAACAAAATAAGAGCCAAAAGGTTGTCCTATCATTAAACTACCCAGCAAATGCCTGAGGCATATCTGTGCTCAGGTGAGCAACCTCTCAGGTATGTGTCAGGACCTCCTCCTGCCAGCCTTTTGAGGACATGCACTGGTTTCACGCATGCTGGAGCAATGGGTGGCCTGGTTCAGCTCAGCGCAGCATCATACATATGTTCACGGGAGTCCTTAACAGAGCTGAGCAGCTCCATCCCTCAAAACAACACCTTTTCCTCTCACACTACTCAGGTGACCAGGTAGCACTCTGCTGTGTAATAATAAAACAAGGCAAATCATTATAGGGCAGAGAGAAATACTGTGTGTCACTAACGTTTCTGAGCTGTTGGAAATCTGGACACAAAAGCAAAACCAAAAAGAGGTCAGCACTGCCAAAAGGGCCGACATCTGAAAACTGTCTGGTTCTGGGGGTAACTGTATCTTTGGCACATGAAAGCAGGACACAGAGGGGGGCGTGTTGGACCCTAGACAAGACCTGGCAGGCAGAACCACTTGGACTCCTACAGGCAGGAATGCAGACTCGCTTTTGGAGAGATGTGATCACCATGGTAGACCACAGATCCCTATGCAGGAAAAAGAAAGGGAAAAAGAATGACTCATTGCACTATTCCCAGAGAACTGGAACTGCAACGCACGCTAGCCTGTTCACAGCAGGTTGCTGGCATGGCTGAAGACATCCAGACGGCCTCCCGTGTAGTCACTCCACAGTCATTCTGTGCAACTGAGCCAAGGAGGCCCGGAAACAGAGAGAGCTTCAGAAGTGCAGGACGTGAAGATCTAATAGGAAAACATTGGACACAGCAAACAACACGTGAATTTCATGCAGCTAACAATAAGTAGAGATCTTTTGCCTTCAAAGCAGCTTCAGTCACTCGCGAAATGCTGTTACACAAGACCCGTGTGGTGTGCGGTGAGGTAATTCTACAAAAAAGAAAAGCCTCCAATTGTTTGAAACAAGCTGGAGGAAGAAATCTACCCCAAACTCTGTGCTTTACAACTTCCCACAAACACACAACAATGTCCAGACTGCAGGAGAGACTGCGGAAAGTGCTTTGTTCCAGGATGGTGCTCACGAAAAACACTTAAATACGTTTGGTCACGAGTAAGGAGCTATTATCCCAAAGTTTGGCTACAAGATCGACCTGGTCACTTCTAGTACATCACATTCCTGCAGTACTCGGCAAATTCTGGAAGCACTGACTCGCTAACAAGATGGCTTCCCATTCCAAAATTAATGTACTTAACATTTAACTGTTACCAGCAATTGGGGTTGAGGATTCCTCATGCTTTTCTCAAACACATACTGATCTGGATGTAAGAAAAACAGAGACAACTCACCTGACACGTGCTGCTTTTTCACATGCTCGGGGGTTCACGGTTTCGTGTCCATTAACCCCATTCATTCATCTGCATTTTGAGCTCGGGCAGTGTTTTTTCAGTGAAGGACTCTTAATTCAACATTCATGTGCTTTATTAACTGATGTTTATATATATAATGTAGCATTAAAAATTCTGAGCAGAATCAGACTACTGTGGACAAATGAAGTGACATACGTTTGTTTCATATGTTTTGGTTATAAGTCAGTGAATATAATGCTGTATACACTATGGAGGTAAAAAAACTGATTGTTGGATCTATTTATTATGTTTACAGCGAAAAGCGACCATGCAAGAGGATTCAAAACAGTTCTTCGGTTAAGAGTTGCTTCATGAAACTCAAAGCATAAAGCGGAGGGCAACACTTCAACATATGGTTAAATGGTGTTTACTCTGCGAAAGCTTTCTAGGTTGCTCTCTTGCGTTTTTTTGCAAACCATCTTAAATATTAACTGCTCATATATCCCAGTCAATGAGCTTCAAATTGTGATAAACATTCCTCTTTTCCAGAACCTTTTTTTCCTTGTTCATACTTTCATAATATTTTTGCAGTTTTTGTGGCCAATGAACCAATGAACCTACAATACATGTGGTGACTCTTTGTACTTCTTTCTCTGTTAGTTTTACAAATTCACACATTTCTGATTTCACACCGTCTTTACAGCTGGGAACATATTGATAATTTTTATTCACCATAATATCGTCTTCTTCTTTATCTTTCGGCTGCTCCCGTTAGGGGTCGCCACAGCGGATCAATTGTTACCATTTCTTCCTGTCCTCTGCATCTTTCTCCGTCACACCCACCACCCGCACGTCACCATAATATCAACCACCTATTTAACTGCCTTTGTAATTGTGACTGAGCTCCTTCAAAATCTGAGTTCTTGGCCATGTGGTATTTCTGATATTTTGTCCACCTCCCGTTCATTGCATTTCAGTAACTGCTGGTCTGGATGAGACATTAAAAAGGTTAATATTGAAACTGGGCAGACATTCAGGTTGTCTTATCGGCTAATGTTTTATTTATAGCAACACTAACAAGGGTTCACGGAATTATATATTCACAGGGCAGCACTTGACCACCTGCCAAAGCATCTGTGGGGAAATCATCCTAGAGAAGAATATTTCCTCATAGCCTTCCTCTTGCATCATCATTATCATCACCGCCATTGAAGGCACAAGCACGGCAATCCAATCGCCATCCAAGCAGCTACATTGGCCTGGCGGCCTGCCTATGGGCGCCCATTCATAGAAGCTCATGAAGAGAGTCATTCAGTCCATGGCCCTTGTGCCCAGTTGGTAGGAGAACAGGACCTTGGTGGATAGGAAGCGGAGAACCCAGGACTGTCCTGATGTTGTACACAAGAGATCACGCTCTGGCAGGCCTGCAGCAAAGAGCCCAACACAGACCTCTCTGAGTCCAAACAACTCATACTAACTAGAAGGTATTCAAGCAGCAGATTAAGGTGGGCTCTGCTAATCTTGCTGAGTCAGGAAAACATAGCCGCTTGCCCATGGGAAGCTTGAAAAGCGAAATTCGGCGTAGACTGAGAAATGAAAAACAAGCACCGCGATTTTTCTATCTCTGCCTACCTCAAGATAAGTTCTGAACTTGAGCTATAACGCAAACCATGTCACCAGAGGTGTGATCCAGCCTTTTAGGACTGAAGTGGGCTGTTCAAGGGGGGGGCTAACGGGCTCGGATGCAGAGACCTGAGAAAATGAAATGATGAGTGTCCGGTCTTTGAAGAAGTGGCCAAAATCGGCTGTCAGAGCAGTGCTCGGACCAGACTAATATCAGTCCCTCTGCCATTGACAAGGATTCAAAAAGCTGTTTTTTTTATTGCAGGAAAGCTGTATTAAGTGCTGTTCTTCCCCACAGCTTTGGTGAAAGGACCGTTGAGAAACAGCACAGTCTGTGCTGAATACTGAGTGCCTATCTGCTCTCGGCCCCCCTCTCCTCCCCTCTCCCACTCCCACCTCTGCACCCATGACAGACAGTGACCTGCACTGGAAGGCTTGTGACTCAGGAGGTTACATCTCACAGGGCTTTAAACGAAATCGCAGAGGCTTTCGCCAAATCCCAAGTTTTGGTGGAGTAGCGAGGACCACCGTAGTGGCTTTGCACAACAGCCACGGTTCCAAAAATATTAAGTGGGGAGCCGCGGAGGAGCCGGGCTGTTGTTTTCTGGGACAAACTCACATCGGCCTAAAATCAGCCCCCCCTCCCCTCCCCAAAACCGTGTCCCAAGACTGGGCCTAAACCAAGGTCATCAGGCAGGTGTAACAGAGGGCATTTTCACCCACTGAACATTTTACTTCTAAAGAGAGATGACTTGCTGTCACACAATGATAGGCCAATTTGTATCGTGCCACCAAAATGAACCACCAGTCTGGTCTTTGCATTTAACTTCTGCTTGTCTGCCAGGCATCAGCCCCTCTGCCATTTAACCTTCATTAATTTCTCATGGTAGTGCTCATGCCTCACAGCTCCTTAGCTCTACATTCATATTTGGATTTGAACTTGGTTCAGTTTGTGTGCAGGTTGAATGTTCTTCCTGCATTCATCAGGGTTTTCTCCAAGCGCTCCGTTTTTCTCTCACAATCCGAAACGTGCTTCAGGCCAACTGGTGACTTTAAAATGCCTTTAGTACATGTATGCATTCACTCTGCCGTTGCCTGGTCCCAAGCCCAGGACATGAAAGGCGGAGGGTTTTGTGTCGGGTTAGCAACCCACCATGCAAAAACCTCTTGCTACGGAAACGCCGACAAAATCTTCAGAAAGTCATCAAACTTTTTTGATGAAGGTGGGCAAGACCTGGAATGAAATCAGCTGGCTCTCCCAGGACCGTGAGGGCTGGAGAAGATTCATTGGTGCCTTATGCTCCACCTGGAGCGAAGAGGATTACCTAACTAACATGTATGTGTGTATGCACGTGCACACACGTTTGTGTGTGTGCGCATGTGAGACTGGTCTGTAAAGAATTGACATCCTGAACAGGGTGTACATAGCCCCACGCCCAAGGATGAGGCTCTGGATCACCAGAGCTCTTCACCGGACACAAGCTTACAGATGAAGGGTGCATGAATTAATGAACCTTGAATTCATGGTTATTTCTCACCTCGAATTGGGTTATTCATCGGTGTTCTAACCACATGAGACAAGGAATGACAGCATGAACTTCACAACCAGTCTGAATTTGAGGCAACCCTAAAAGACAAAAAAGAAAAATTAGAAAAATGTACAGTGAGGCAAAATTAATGTTGTTTTTTCCGCCAGCTCCGTGAACCATCAAGAAAAGGCGGCTGCAGAGACTCATGAGCCAGCGACAACAGTGCGGCAGCTGACCCAAGATATTCAGATTCTGTCCCACAAAGCCTAGCGGAGGCCGCTGGGCTCCAGTACAACAGGCTGTCCAGACCCACTCCCAGCCACAAGCTGGACGTGACATTTGTGCTCACTTGGACCAGTCCGGGATAAGGACATTACTCTCCCGCTTTTGCCAACAAACTCTGGACTTGTGACACCAATGAACCTGAAGACACCTGCCACAGGCTACTCCCCTTGTCAGCTGATGCCAGACGCCTCTCATCTCCACGCCAAAGGAGGAGCTTCGCACAGTCGGCCCTCGTGTACCACGCTTTGCTCTTTACTGTAATCCCCCAATTATGTGCAAAAGTGGCGAGAGGAAAGACCAGGCGGAAGCTGTCTGGAGCTGCAGATCACCACCTCTTGTCAACACATTCAGCACCCAAGACATTATTTCAGACATGCTTACGTGTTTCCTTTTTAGATAAACTGATCTGCTGTATATTTACATAGTTCAGCTGAATATATTTTTATCTATGAGCAATATACAAATAAATCTGCCAATTTAGCAGCCTGTGATCTTCACGCAAGAAAAAAGGAGCGGAGGGGGCATGGCAGCAAATGAAAGGCTGCTTTGAAAAGCAGGAAATAGGGTGCAGAATGGCAGCGTGGGGAACTTTGCCACAATCAGCAGAGAACTAAGTCTACAGCAGCCGCTTATGTAACACAGAGGCGAAGGGGGCGTGAAGAGGGGATCGAAAGAAATCAAACCTTAAGCTCCGGACTGCTGTCTTTATTTACCTAGGGCTCACTTCAGTCCCCACTCTCTCTGGCATCTTTTTCCTCTTCTTGCCCCCCTATTCAATTCGGCATCAATCTATATTTTAACTGTGCGACTGCCCTGTTTAAAGACAAAAAAGGGAAAAAGTGTACAAGGACAGGTTTTATGTGCTACTGCCCTCTAGTGGTACAAAAAACCAAGGTAAAACGTTAATATTTTAATATGAATCTTGAAGAAATGAGAAATGAATTGGCTACAGCAGGACTTTGGTGCACACCTCAAGGAGGCAGGCTGGGTATCTTAAAAAATACCAGCACTGAATAAATTTCTCCCCTTACATTACTTTGCTGTCAATCAGATGGATCCCATATATAAAATGTAAATTCTGTGCTCATCATTTTGATCAGATTAAACAAATCCATGTGAGCGATTCTCTTTCATGACTTTTGGCATAATGACAGAATACAGTTTGGTGTTCCGCCATATAAAGAAAACCAGGTGCCTCCAGCTAAGGTGTCAGTAGAGAAAAGTAAGAAGCAGCTGGTCTGAAACCTGGAGGTGACAACTAGAAATGAGAGAGTAGTGAAGGTCACAGGTAGGATGAAGGACGTCTGCGATATGTGGCAAATTTCTTACCTGATTAGTTAAAGAATATTTTGTTTGTGTATGGCAAAAAGGTTTTATATTTTAGTATAGTAAAAAAAAGGCCTTATTTTGGTTGAAACCACTACTGTATCACATCTCTGTCCTGCAATGTGGAGCCACTTCCACCCCAGAAAAGGCCACATAATGTTCAGTTTAAATATTGGGCAACTTGGTCTACATTATTTAATTGATCAAAGCCTAAGAAGAATGAGGTACAATATTCACTGTGATCACCGATAAACCCTACTGCTGCATGAATATGAAATTGAGGGGGTTCAAATCCCACCTCCTGCTCTAATACCCGTGAGCAAAGTATTTACAATAAATTGCTTCAATTAAAACATACTCAGCTGTATTCACACTGTTGCTCTGGAGAAAAACATGAGCTAAATTAATAAATTCATACATGTATTCACACTATTAAACATATTGCACTACTGATATTTAGAGCTTCTTACTCAGAGAAAAATTAACTACGCCATGGTGAGACCAAACTACAGTTGCACACTGGCCTTACCAGTGGCAGGAGGGAGTCAAGTCGTGTGAAGAAAGTAATAAAAATACTGAAGATTATTGTGTCTTCCAGAGAGCAATGCAAATGTCAGCTTTAAAAAGTACAACACAAAATGACGTTACAGTGAACAACCAGCAGTGAGAAAAATAACAGCCTGTCTGTCACTGGGTCAATGCTACTGGACTGCAGTCAGCAGTCTGCGGTTAGGGTGACAGTCACTGTGGTCCTCTCACTGCTCAGGCCATTGAGCCACAGACCGATGAGACAGCAGAGATCAACACTAACAGAGATATAACAGTCATTCTGAATAAATAGGGGATTTGGTTTGACATTGCTGGATTCATCTTATTTTAGAGCTCAAGAAAAAGTGCCTGAGACTAATCTTCTGCCTCTTGGGAGACTTTTATAAATAATTTCAATCTAGCAGATCTTGCATGATATAAGCAAAGAGACAGTGCTGAAGTTTCGACATGGGAACTGCATCAATACCTCTGCTACCCAGCGAACTGAAGATTGTGCCTTGAATCTACTGATGTTTAAAAGCTTGGAGTTCAGTCATCTGAGGAGAAAGGAGTATTTTTAGCTGCGAAGAGCAAATGATTTGCCACTTTTGACTGTGGCAGACAAGCCCAAGAAATGCAATGATGAGAGGGAGCGGAGCTGTCCACAGCATCCATGTCGGCACTGTCGTGGTCCTGCTGCTCAGTCCCCATCCAGGTGGCGAGCTGCTCACCACATGTATCCCAAATGAGGCCTAAGGCTGGGATCTGTGCCTGGTCCAACTGTTATATCTCCATCTCTTGTCTACCTTATCTAATTGCAGGCCAAACAAGGTTATATCATGACGCTCACATCTTCATGAGACAATTTGAGAAAGGGAGCACACAAGGGATCTACCAGCAGTTACTGTGCAGGATGAGAAAGCTCTCCACAGAACAAAGGCCTGAGGGGAGTGTGTGGGCCAAACTGGGCATCAGTGTTAGAGTCAGCTGGGAGGGAAGAATGTGCGTGCAAGCTGACTCATCAGCCCACTACTTACCCAAGCACCTGCGCACTTAAAGACTCCTGCAGGCCCACATGAATGAAGAACCCCCAGGGTACTAACACAGCTCTACATACATGGGTGATCAATTACCATAAGCACATCAGGTTCATATCCTGGATGTGTGTAAAAGTCAGTGAATCACCTGACAGAGGAGGGCAGTCACTGTGTGCTGTACCGGACTTCCTTGTATGACGACACCTTTAGGTTCTCAACGGCCACGGTAGTAGTGATTCTCCATATTCAGCTTAAGCTACTGCAGTGCTACATGATGTCCACGCAGAAGCTCGGTGCTACAAAATAATACCTGAAGGGACAAAAAAAAAAAAAACACAATGTGACTGAATGATCCACTTTAAATGATTTCTAAAATTAGCTTTGAGAAAGAAAGGAAAGAAAATCATCTGACTAAAACTTTTAGTTTGATAACGGACATTGACGGATAGGAAGCCATGGGAGTTACAGGCCAACAGCTACTTTAGCGCTGACATGGTACCTGTGGTAGGGCTGGCAGTAGAAAAACGTGTCTGCAGCCACCCTCTAGACGGACGTGAACAGCAAAACCACACTGTGGAGAGCCACGGAAAGTATGCAAATGTCAGGAGGATTATCTGAAGATTCAGTTTAGACCTGTGGCCTAGTAAGGCAGCGGTCAGCATGTGGAATTTGTGTCCATTTTGTGCTGATACGTTACACCATAGCGCTAAATTCCGTGGATAAATAAGAAACACATTAGCTGCTAATCCTGGGGAGATGAGAACAGATGAGGAAGACGCTGTACCCTGCAGTTAATTTGGTCAAACGTAGCACGCGGGGCATTGTACTCTTTCAGGTAATACCGCTTGGCTTATCTGCTCCAAAACACTGCGCTTGCGGGCAACAATAGAAATAATAAAAGACCTTGAGCAATTTCACAAGTTCCTGCCCATCAGTCTGACTCACACAGCTATGCAAACCCATTAATTAACTACATTCCAATGGGAAAAATCATCATTTATTGTTCTGGTTTCCCAGCTGCTAGAATAAATCCATTATTTGCACCACGAGTTAAACAGCATCCTTATGGGCTTCATGCGAACACGGTGGTCCGGGGCCTATTCCGGTAGCCCAGGGTGGAGGGAGCCGCAAGTGAAATTAATACCCATTTGACTCTTTCACAGAGGGAATACAATGCAACCTGCACACAGACTGAGCTTGGATTGAACCCATATCCGGTCAAACAGCCCCGGCAGTGAGATGGTGGCGCTAGCCCAGCACCTGTGTACTCACTGATCTGCTTTTTAGCAGAGCACTTTCATATATAACATGCACACTTTTAATGTTTTTAGGAAATGACTGTTCATTTTGAAAAAGTGAAATGAATAATTTTTTTTGCAAAGTGTGGTATTATATTTTGTCTGTGCCATGAGTGTAGGAAGGAAGCAAAGCTATTCACCGAATGCCAAATTTGGTGCTTTTTGTGCAATTTTTTTTGGAGAGAGCCTTTGTAACTTGCGCTCGCAAAATTCTCCAACTCTG